>CAKJTW010000015.1:14961250-17384375 GCA_917880005.1 Nanger dama | reverse complement strand
ACACAACTGCTGTCCTCCAGGAAAGCACAGCTCTGCCGCATTTGCAAACCCCAGGAGGTGCTCTTGCCACCCCATCATTTCTATTGTCTATTACAGTGGCCATGGCAGTGCCAAGCTCCTCATACATACTTGTGACACATACAGAAACATCTGCCCCTCCACTCCAACATCCTGGGGAGCTGCCACAAATATAGTCAGGAACCCCCTTTTTATTAAAAAAAAATTAGTGGTTTGAAGATGAGACACATTCCATTTTAATTAGAATCCACTTCCTGAAAAATTCACTTCTCAGGACATGTTAATATCTACCTGCTAATCTGTGACTGTCCTACTTGCTCTTGGACAAGCCCCGACCTGACAGCCTTGCAATAGTGTAGTGCTGGCAGAGTGCAGCGCAGGGCTGATGTGGGGTCAGCCAACATGCTCTGTCCTCAGTGTTCCGTCCTCACTGTCCTCCCACCATCTCCCACCTTTAGGAACACTCAGGTCAGCCTCCCTGCTTCTTCCTCCCCTGGCACAATCTCAGGAAAGGGCCTATGGAGCACAGTCCAAGGTACTAAGGACCAATCAGCCTCAAGGCATCATTGGTGCCAGAAGCAACTGCATGTCTATGGATGCAAAAGGTTTCCACTGAAGGAATGCATCTTGGGAATTCCTGGTATGGAGATGGAGCAGAACCTTACATGGGGGAGGGTGGTCAGTGCGGAGACAAGGGGGCATGGGAACGAGGCCTCCCAGAGCAGGAGGTCAGCAAGACCTCCTCCTAGTCAGGAGAACTGGTGTGGACTGGCAGGGGAGGAAGACTGGAGAACTGGTGCTGGGGAGAGTCTGTACTCCCAGCTTTGGCCTCATGGAGGGGGCTTATGCTCTGGGATGGATATCTGGGCACAAGAGAGCCCCCGTTCTAGCCTTGATTAAGCTTGAGTCTGGTTTACTAACAGTTAAAAGGTTAGAGAGAATTTAATGGCTCAGATGGTCTACATTCTCTTTGATATGAGAACAGGATGTAAACAAGAAAATAAAATCCTAGGAGTTAACCTCTTTAACTCTGATTCAATGGTCAAGTACTTGCTGTTTGGTATGGGGAGCTGTTCATATGCTTAAAGAAAGGGCATGAGGGGATGAGTCATGAGGGCTTCTCTGGATCAGCCGAAGAATGCACTTGCTGTTTGGACAAACCAGATAACAAGGCAGCACCTTGCCTACCTGGGGCCACCGACCTTGGAGCAAGTGAATTCCTCAAGAGGAAACAATCAGCTGAAGCCGATTTGCAAATTCAGCCAACTCAGCAAAATTCAGCTCGGTTTGCAAGACTCAGCCACCAGTGATGCTGGGTGCTGCGTTCTCAGGCTGACCAGCCACCACTGCTTCCAGAGGGGGCTACGTCCACAGGCTGGCCTGCAGGATTTATCAAATGAAACACGAGGTGCCCACACAACTGGCTCTGGATTTCAGACAAACAAGTAATTTTTTGTTAGCATAAGTAGGTCCCAAATATTGCATGGGATATACTTATTCTGAAAATTCACTTTTTGTGAGAAGTTCTTCGAGGACATACTTATGCTAAAAAGCTATTTACTGTTTATCTGAAATATGAATTTAACTGGGCATTCTGTTTCTTACCTGGCCACTTCTCCTCATGGTCTCAAATCTTGGGCTTCAAATATTCATCTCCTGCCCATGGAGTCTGGAGCTATCTTTTTCTTTTGCAGAGGGTGGGCCTGATCAAGCTGTGAGGTGGAGATAAGACCCTGGCATTCCAGATGAAAGACTGGTTGGAATGCATTTGAGAAGCCCCACTTGAGGAAGTAACTCTTCAGGAAGGCCAAGAACCCCAGCATCACAGCTAGTACTTCTGCACCCACAGAAGGCTCCCTGGGCATTTCTTTGCTTCTCAACAAGCCAGCAGCTCTGGGCCACACAAGTAAACTCCAGGGGACCACATTATGGTGTGTGGGGTGTGGGGATAAGTGAAAGTGAAAGTCGTTCAGTCATGTCCGACTCTTTGAGACCCCATGGACTATACAGTCCATGGAATTTTCCAGGCCAGAGTACTGGAGTGGGTAGCCTTTTCTTTCTCCAGGGGATCTTCCCAATCTAGGGGATTAAACCCAGGTCTCTCACATAGCAGGCAGATTCTTTACCAACTGAGTTACAAGGGCAGCCCTGGGAGCTACTCTCCATGGCAGAGACAAGGAGGGAGAACATTAGAATTGTGTCTAAAGAGTTCTAATTACTCAACCGACATACCCACTACTACATCCTGGAGAGTGAGCGCATCCCTGCCCTACTGGTTCACAGATACCCTGGGAAGGGGCCCCAGGCAATAGAATATATCCCTTACCAGCAGGGAATGTATCCACACAACAGAAAAAACTCTCTGAGGGGATTCATTAGATAAAGTCCTGGTTGAGCCTTTCCTAAGGGGCTCTGGGCCTTCTGCAGCTAGATGCTCTCTAATCCCCATCACATTCCAATGTGGTAAGAAGGCGAAGGAATTATAGATGTACAATTGCTATCAGGAGGATTCAGGCGGATTTCCCTTGCCCACTTTCTCTATCTCCTCCTCCTTGTCATGCTATTAAGAATAATGCCTTGCACATAGAGAGCGCTTTACAGTTTAGGAAGAGCTTTCCGGGCATTATCTCCAGTGACCCTCCTGGGAGGCCACCTGATGCCCTGCACTGGACTGAACAACTCTGACCTCAGTCCTTTCTCCCCTTTGGCCCACACACACATGAGCATGGGCACATGGGCACACCTTGCAGATACAGGTGTGTCTCATCCATAAACCCAATGCCTGCACTCCTTGCAGGTCAAGACATGGGCCTACAGCTCATCAAATGCCCCCAGACCTAGTGCATCTTTGGGTGGCCCTTCCCTACCAATACCATAGGTCCCCAAGAAGACAAGCCAGGAAGTTCTTGAGACATCGCACCCTGTATAAGGGAGCTATTGCCAGAACCGCCCTGCCCGAGGGAACTCCAGCTTGCTGGCAAAATGTTCTCTTGCACACCTCCTACAGGCCAGGTCCTTTACACTGTACTACAGTGTATGCTATTCTTTTGAAAGGAAAGCAGTGTTACCCAGCTTTATAAATGTTCAAACAAAGTTTCAGAAAGTGAAAGTGAAAGTCGCTCAGTCATGTCTGACTCTTTGTGACCCCATGGACTATACAGTCCATGGAATTCTCCAGGCCAGAATACTGGGTGGGTAGCCTTTCCCTTCTCCAGGGGATCTTTTCAACCCAGGGATCGAACCCAGGTCTCCAAAACTGCAGGTGGATTCTTTACCAGCTGAGCCACCAGGGAAAAAGAATACTGGAATACTCTAGAGTGAGGTTTCAGAGAGAATCAATATTCACTTCTAGTCCCAGCCAGAAAGTACCAGAACTGAGATTCAAACCCAGGAACCCAAATTAATATTTGTATTATCTGTAGAGTTCATGGGGGTGAGGAATTCAGACAGAGGTGGGTGGGGTAATTCTTGGGCTTTAAGTGGCATTAAGCAGAGTCCCTTGGTTGGTGGCTGGGCAGGGCAAGAGGGTTCAAGATAGCCTCTCTCACCTGCCTGGCACAGTGACAGGGCTAGCTGGCTCATCAGGGCCCATCTCCCTTGCCCTCACCCTGCAATGTCAGAGTTTCCTCATGTCCTCCCTCTAGCTGGGAGGCAGGACTGTTACTTGGCAGCCCAGGGCCCCAAGAGATGAGGACAGACTCTTGGTAGCAAAATGTCTCTTTCCACATTCTATTGGTCAAAGTAGTCACAGGCCAGGGCAGATTAAAGGGAGAGGAAATGGGTCCTAACTCCCCAGGGGATGAGTGTCAAAGAGATTGCTGTCATCTCTGTTTTCCCTACAGGTGAGAGATACACACACAGATGAACTTGGCCAACCTGCCCCATTGGAACTACACATGGCCACCCTGCCCCTCACACCTTATTCTGGTAAAGGCGATGAGAGGGGCACACTTATAGGAAGGGGGTACCCCAGAATTCTACAACATGAGCCAATTCTGGGGTTCACAGGCTGGGAGATCTTAGACTAGTGGGCAGAAACAATGATGACTTTTTTAAGGATAGGGACTGATAAGGGGCATATCACAAAAGCATTCTAACACTCACAGAATTCCTGCAACTTTTCTTCATAAATCACCCAAACAGTCAAAGGCCAAGGAGGAAGAACACATGTGGCCTGATGAAACCCACCACTCAAGCGACACAGCTGAATCAGTATCTGTTTCATGAAGACATCATGGAACCTCCAGGAAATATGAAAACCATGTTGCAACCTTGTACCTCTTGGCTTGCTCTGTAAAGAGACTGTCATTCCAAGAGATACAATGCAAATTTTAGCTCATTCATTCACTCTTTTCAACCAACAAGTACAAAACCTCCCCTCTACAGAAATCAGCATTGACAGGGTTTACTGCTGCTGCTGCTGCTGCTGCTAAATCACTTCAGTCGTGTCCGACTCTGTGTGACCCCATAGACAGCAGCCCATCAGGCTCCATCATCCCTGGGATTCTCCAGGCAAGAACACTAGAGTGGGTTGCCATTTCCTTCTCCAATGCATGAAAGTGAAAAGTGAAAGTGAAGTCGCTCAGTCGTGTCCGACCCCATGGACTGCAGCCCAGCAGGCTCCTCCGTCCATGGGATTTTCCAGGCAAGAGTACTGGAGTGGGGTGCCATTGCCTTGAGAACAGAACAAAAATAGATGCTGTCCCTGGCCACAGGCAAGTCACCTAAACTCTCCAAAGCTCAGTCACCCTTTGTGTAAAATGGACTTGGTCTACTTGATTTCTAAATCTCTCCAATATTTTCATGTTGAGAACTAGTGTCAATGCCCTTTAAAAGTGAAATCCATGCAAAACTAGTAATTTTCTCCCTTATATTAATATACCTAATGGAGTACCTTTCTGCACAAAACATTTATACTCAAGGGCCTCCAACCTGAGGGTTTGAACTCTCTCCTGTTTTCAAGTTCAAAACCATATAGAGCTCTATCAAACCCTCTCAGAGGCCAGAGACTCATCCCAGTAGGCCTCCTCTCTCAAGGAGACTTGAAGCAGAGAACAGACTTTTCATTTTCAGTGTGCACCTGGGGTAAAGAGATTGAGCTTAGAGTGATGTGCTGAACAACCGAAAACCCAAATTTTGCTTCTGGGCCTGAGCAGTGGCTCTGGGTCCTCAGCACTTGCTAATTCTCTAGTTTGAGGCCTGCTATGAGGATGGCATGTCTCAGGTCAGGATGCTGCCCATATCTTAGAATGTCTGATTCCAGAAGAGCAGTCCATTCATTTCTCCTCAGTCCAGCCACCATCCTAGCCTCTGGTCCTGCCCACTTTGCCTGGCAGTCCACTCCCAGACTCAACCAGGGCAGCAAATTGCTGTCCTTATGGCTGCTGCTCGTCAAGCCCTGAGGCCCACCTTGTAAACCTCCATAGCTCTGGATCCTGGCCATGTCAGCCCCCTGCTGTACCCTGGGCAGATCCTAACTGTGGCTTCCAAACCTCAGTTTCCTAACCTGGTTGCCTGTCATCAGCACAACCTGCTGTTTTTGAAGATTCCTAAGTAGGTACAGGGACCCTACTGACCAGAAAGGAAAAGGCAGCAATGCCAAGTTCAGAACGATATTCAGGGGAAGGTGAGGGCTCGGACAGCTCCCTAGATAAGCTATCATGGCGGCCAGTCAGCTGCACCCTTCACAGGTCTGAAGGTGAATATAGTGGTGAAGACTGCTGCCTAAGATGTGAAGGCTGCAGGACACACATCTCAGGGCGTGGTCATCTGTGCGCTGCAAGTCCTCGTGTGGGAGAGATGGCACAGAGGGTAAAGCAGTGAGGGGCCTGCTGACCTCACAGGCCACTGAGGCCAGGCCCCTCCATCCTGAGCTGGGACAGGTGTGTGCCGATTCCACCACTGCTGTGATTAAGACATTCTGTGTCCTACTGGCCCCGGCCCACCGGGCACGCCCCGCCCCTTTTGGTATGACATGGTCTGAGGCTCTGGCTCTCCAGGAGCCATGCTCCATCAACCTCACCGTGCTGTTTATGCTGCTGGCTTTGTCTGCCCTCCCCACCCAACTGTGGGCTCCCAGGGTCAGGAGCAGCTTCTCACCTGTCCTCAGCCTTTAGCCCAGAGCCTGGCAGCCACTGTGGCAGTGAGGGGGTACTCAGTGGGTGCATGTGGCATCAGTGAATGGCTGGAGACATGAGTGGATGGAGGCAGGACAGATGGAGAGGGAGGTAAGTGAATGTTCGCACCTAAGGGGGTTTCCACACCCTCATGCTCTTTTCCTCATACCTGTGAACCCACCCACACCAGAAACACTGACAAGTCCCATGAGCCAACCTCCCCAGGGCCAATTTTCCCTTCTTGGTGGTACAGCAGAGTGCTGGCATGTTACACACAGGACCCCCAACGCACCAGTCATCCGACACCTGCCGCAGGCTCGTAGGCTTTGGATGGCCTATGATTCATGCATCAGGCAAGGTGGCCTGTGGTGGCAGGAGATGCTGAAATAGTATCTCAAGGCCAACAGACACCAGGCCTCCAGGCAGCCCAGCCTTCCCCAGCAACAGGAGTCAGATCCATGCAAATGGTGTGAGAGGAGTTGTGCTGGTGAGTGGAGGGAGGGTCCTGAGAGGGAGGCTGTGTCCCAAGCACAGGACCTGCTGGATTTCAACCTCCTTGTCTAATTACCCAAAGATGTGCTCCCTAGGATGTACTTAAAGAATAAAAGACCCTTTAATTAAAGCTAATCCACTTTTCCCAATTCCATTTATCACCACATGTAATTATCATAAATACTGGCCTGGAATAGGAAAAAAGTTCTTTTGCCCTGTGCAGTTCTAGCTTCAGCATCTGTGGAACTAGAGGGCAAAATCCCCACTCTGTGGGTAAGAAGCCAGGCCCTGTCAATGGGAAGGGGTAGGAGACAAGGCCTGGGGATAAGAGAAACCACAGACTCTTGCCAGGGGTGACACAGACATCTCTGCAGCAGCCTCCCCAGGGAGACACAGATGCAGGAGGGCAGGGGGTTGATGCCATCAGGGCAGCTGGCGCAGGGCATGCCCGCTCCTCTTGAGTGACAGAAGCCTACGGCTCAGACCATGTGGCTCCAAACCCCAAAGGGATTAGAAGAATGCACTCAGAATGTGGCCATGGCAAAATCTGTGAGCCAGCAGCAGGCAGGGCGGGTAAAGATTGCTCCAGCCTGAGAAGTGTGTGAGCGCTCAGCCTCGTTCTCAGCTTCTGATACTCAGGGGGCCTCTCTGTCCCACTAGGCTCTGCTCAGCAGCCTCCCTGTCCACTGTCCCGCTTCCTTCTGATCCTAAGTCCTACTCAGGACTTCCAGGCAGTGTCCATCCTACAGGGCCTCCTCCAGGAGAGGTTCTGACAGCTCCCAGGTGATGACAGGTTGCACTTACACACCAGCTATAGGGTAAGCCCCTCCACTATCTGCTTGCATATTCACAAGACCCCCTTCTACTGCTGCTGCTGCTGCTAAGTCGCTTCAGTCGTGTCTAACTCTGTGCGACCCCAGAGACGGCAGCCCACCAGGCTCCCCCATCCCTGGGATTCTCCTGGCAAGAACACTGGAGTGGAGTGCCATTTCCTTCTCCAGTGCATGAAAGTGAAAAGTGAAAGTGAAGTCGCTCAGTCGTGACGGACTCTTTGTGACCCCATGGACTGCAGCCTACCAGGCTCCTCTGCCCATGGGATTTTACAGGCAAGAGTACTGGAGTGAGGTGCCATTGCCTTCAAGCCCCCCTTCTAGTGACCCTCAAAAGTACCTGCTTCCAGGAGTCGCAACAGCTTCTTTGACAGGATCATCTAAGCTGGCACGCAGGGATTTCCTAGGCAAAGCCACTTGGCAGGACCGGCCCAGCGGCCCTGTGGCTGTGCCTGGAGGCTGACCCTTATCCAGGCACTAAAGCGATTGCTTCACCACAACCCCAGCTCTCCAGGTCCCACATGAGGTTCCAGCCTCCAGCTCTCCTCCAGGCAGACAGTGCCTGCCTCTTACAGCCTCTGGACCGGGCTATAGACACAGTCAGGAGCCTGAACCCCGCCCACAGGACTCACTTCTGTGCTACCCAGGACCCTTCCAAGTAGACGTGCCCACACTTCTCAGCCTGCCTGGCCCCCAACCCTCCCCAGACAGGAGATGCATATTTTATCTCCAATGGACCATGAAGGTCTGTAGGAGGTAGGCTGATTTATCAAAGACATAACCATACAGTTGAAATTGTGTCAATATATCTTTGCATAGTGGATTCTGAAGGATGCCCCCTGTTTCTCCAGTAAATCATATACATTTAAAGTTCCCAAATGCCTAAATATATATTTATCCAGTAAATCAACTCCGCCTTGAAGTGGTTCATTTCTTTCCTGCAGATATACAGGATATAGTTGCTAACCTTGTTTTTCTTTCCTTCTCCAAGTTAATAAAAAAAAAAAAAAGAGCAGAGAAATGAAATTCTGAATAATGAATGTTTAAATATTGACGAAGGTTTGACACTAATGGTGTGAGGGGAGTGAACTGCACAACAGCTTCGCTGCGGCAGGACCTACAGAGGGAGGCGTTTTGCGGGAACCTCTCGAGCCCCTTCCAGCAACTGGACTCAGCCTGTGACACACCGCTGAGCAGACTCCGGGGGCCAAGAGAGCGCACTGGACTTGGATTGAAATTTCCTGATGCACCAGGAAAGGGCTGGTGATTTATTCGTCTTCATTTCCCGATCCCCTCTCTCAATCTACTAGCAAACAATTTATTCAGAAACAGTGATTTCTTATGTTTTAAGGATATAACTCTGACTCTAGCTAGCTCCCATCTTTCTAGGAGGACGTGTGTGAAATCCCTAACACTGGCCCTGGTGCAAAGCAAGTTCTCAAGCCATGGTGGCTCCCTTTTCTACAACCCCCAGACACTTGCGTAGGTTGTGATTTCACAGCCATAGGCCCCAGGGTTCCACATGGGGTTTCAGGAGGCTGGAAACAATCCCTTCACTTCAGAGTCAGGAGGGTGGAGGCCTAGTCAGCGTAACAGAGAGAGCAGCTGTACTGCATAATTCCTGCAGGGTTAGGCTGGCCTTGATTACAGGAAGCCTAGTAGCTATAATGATGGAAGACCCCCAAGGGGACCTGACCTTCCCTGCAGGACACATGCTGCCCTGTCCCTAAGACAAGCTTTGGCCTAAAGCCCTCTGAGTCTATTCCTCTACGTTTAAGCTAAACTCATAGTAAATGATTCCAGAATTTACTGATTGTCACATGGCAGGAAAGGAAGTTCCCTGCCATATTCTATCCCAACAGGCTGAATCCTGTATCAAAGCTCAGGGGCTCCTATTCCTTCCTGGTGGCCCCTTCAGGTACTTCTTCTCTACCATGCTGTGCTAGTCAGTCCCAAAGACTTCGCCACCAATGTGACCATCACAGTCACATCTCTAATTCAAACACATGCTTTGTTCTGCTACCTCCTGGAACTCCAGAAATGACAATCAGTAGTAGAAAAGGTGTAAACTCCCCATGGACAGGGAGCACTACAGAGACTCAGCACACAAAGGCCTGTGTAAAATTCTGGAGGGAGGAATGTACATTGACTTGGAGAAATGGCCACAATGCCGGGACCTTGAGTGGGGCCATGTGAGCTGCGAGGTCACAGGAACTTCTCGGAGGCATGGTCCTCCAAGGGTAGAAGTGGAGTTGCAGGCAGAGATGCTTCTGCTGGAAACAAACATAAATAACAGATCAGGAGACTGAGTAAACCATCTCTTGAGAAATTGAAGGGCATCTGAGAAAAGACCTCTAGACACTGACCCTTGTGAATTGATCACCTTGCTATCTGACCAGTAGACAGTTTCATCTATCCATCAATAAGCCCCAGGCATTCACCTTGAAGTATGAACATCTTTCAGTGCTACACACTAAAATATGAATAGATGGCCTGAAATCTCAGAAATGATTTTAAGTCAGCAAATGAGATAGTAAAGTTGCAAACAGGAAGAGCATCCAGAAGAAAAAGAAACAAAGCAGAGAACCGAAGGAAATATCTAAAATTAAAGTAAATAGCCTCAGGGAGATGGGAAGGTATTCTACTCATGAAAAAAGAATAGAATGCTATGAAAATAAACAGGTTTCAGAAAACAAAAATAAAAGAAAAAAATCAGTAAAATGATTGTGTGATGAAATTAAGGAAATCACCTATACAGGAGAACAACAACAAAAATATACAGATGAAAAACAGGAAAAAGATTATTTTAAAAATAAAAAGAAGATCCATCCAGGAGGTCTCATTCATATTTGACTAACGAGCATTTAAGAAAAAAGATAGCTAATGAAATGGACTGAAAGAAATGATTAACAAATAAAACACTAGGATAAATTTCACCAGAATACTCAGGCAATGAGTGTTAAGAAAAACAAAAGCATGAAATTTCAGAATTCCAGGATATAAGAAGATACTAAAAACTTCCAATGAGGGAAATCAAACAAAAGAGAATACAAAATAAGGAAACTCAGGATGTCATTGGAACACTCCAACAGCAGCATTGACATGTAGAAGAAGTCAAATCAACGTCTTCAAGTGATTTTTTAACCTAGAATTCATACCCAGTCAATCAATCAAGTACAAGAGCAGAATGATCTTCTCAGACATGGAGTGAATACAAAACATTTACCTCCCAAGCACACTTAAAAAAAAAAATGATTGGGTTGTTTATTTTTCTGGAATTGAGCTGCAGGAGTTGCTTGTATATTTTATCATATATGAAACAAGTCGCCAGCCCAGGTTCAATGCATGATACTGGATGCTTGGGGCTGGTGCACTGAGATGACCCAGAGGGATGGTACAGGGAGGAAGAGGGAGGGGGTTCAGGATGGGGAACACGTGTATACCTGTGGCAGATTCATGTTGATGTATGGCAAAACAAACACAATATTGTAAAGTAATTAACCTCCATTTAAAATAAATAAATTTATATATTAAAAAATGGAATTTCTGAAGGATGCACTGAAGTTAAAAAGACAGTAAACCAGTACAGGGAAGACATAAGACTCAGGAGACACAGGAAGCAATGGATGAAAATAGTGAGGTCCTAAGACAGATGGCAACTGTGCAGCAGGACTGAAGAGCAAGGTTTCAGCAAGAGAAGAGAGGATTTCAGGAAGGGTGTAGGAAATCATTTGAATTTTCTGAGCTTAGGAAAAATAATATTCATTATTACAGGATCAATTTGATTTTGTGAAAAAACATAGATACTCTATAGAAAATTAAATGAAAAAAATGAGGAAACTATTAACCCCAAATTTTATAAAAAGCAAACAAGGGAGAAAATAACCATGTAACTTGATACAGCACTGAACAATGATTGCATAGATAGAATAATGTAAACATAATATGGATTTAGCCAAAGTTATCAATATAGGTTAACATTATGAACTTATTCTGCATTATACTCAGATAGATATCCTCAAATCATATATATATATATATATATATATATATATATATATAAAAACAAAAACATTATATATAAGAAGATAGAGTGATGGATATTAATGAAATAAGAGAAGAGGAAGGCTGTGGGGAGGAACGGAATAGGAGAAATCCTCAGCAACCATTGGCTGGAGTTAAAAGACAATGTCCAAATTAATATCAATAAATAGCATTAAAAGTATATAATTCAAAAAATGGAAGTAAATATATAAGAAACAAACCCAAGTGTTAGGGAATAGGATGGAGTAAGGAGAGAGGTGGCCGGGAAACTGATATTTTTTTCACTTTGGTACTAGCTGAATTTTTTAACCTATTTACTTTGATAAAAATTAAAATTAATAAACAATGAAAAGCTGCTGTTCCCACAGATGGACCCTCTACAGCATGGGGGAGAAGGTGCTGGTCCAGTCCCTGGTGTGGGGTGGGGAGGGGGAAACGACTCGGAAATGCCTGAAACATGTTCCACTCTGGCTGGGACTGACACTCTTCTTAAACTCTGGTGACATCCATCCTTGTTTCTAAACCGTGAGCTGAAAGGTTGCAAAGAAGGTGGCTTTAGCAGATTAGTTGGAGTTTTCCCTCTCTGGGATTAAAATAGAAGTTAAAGTTGTATTTTCACAACAAGAGCCATACTGGGGCCCTGTTTTCATTCCACCACACAGTGTGTGACGTGAAAATAAACAACCCTGGAATGGAGGTGCGTCTGTGTTTTCCAGAGTCTCTTGAGACTGAACTGGGCAGAGGGTATGCAGCCAGACTATTTTCACACCAACCCTTGACTGAGTCTCGCATGTCTTTGCATTCAGAGGGGATTTTCATCACTGCCTCATTTCAGAACTGACTAGTTGTAGATGGCAAGCTGATGGCTCATCCCAGAGATCTCAGCCAGCACGTGTAGCCTGAACAAGTTGTCCGTGTATCTGGAATAACTGACCAAATATTGAAGCTTGCCGAAGGGCCATTTTTCAGTGTGGCCCAGAATAAAACGACTTCACTGGGCATCCCAAATTATAGCCTGAACCAATGACATATTCACTCAAAACACGAACATATGCAGTCAAAACAAATCCACTAAGAATCAAGAATTATTTTTTAAAGAGCATGAGTATAAAAATGCGGAGTGAGAAAATTCACAAGGGAGAACGGTGTAAAGTGTTCACTGGCCAGCAATGCCTGGCAGTTTCCGCCAAATTCCCACTAAAACACTGGTAAAAACTAGACAAGTAAAAACTCAAAAGATACTATGTAAACTACATTTGATAGGGTGCTAAAAGCTTGAGGGATTTTCACCAATTATAAAGCCATGGGCTCAGGACTAAAAAACACAAACAGAGGCACATATGTATTTTTTTTTGCTTGACTTACCGCCCGATTAAAGTAAGATGGGGAAGACGCTCTGTTCCTCATTCAAGTTCAAAACACAAGTTCATGCCACCTAGAGATTCTCACAGGGGTGACTGTGCCCCCTAGGAAACATTTCACAAGGTCTGGGGGACATGTGAGGCTGTTGCAACTTGAGGGGAGAGGATGTTCCTGGCATTTAGTGAGTAGAGGCCAGGAGACTCCTAACACCTTACCTCGTACTGGATGGCTCCCCAAACAATGATCTGAACAAAAATGTTAATAGTTTTCAAGGAGGAGGAAAGCTGGTATACCATGTGGGGGAATATGTGTGTATATACATATGTTTTGGGCAGCTCCTCATGGCTTATGGAATCTTAGTTCCCCTACCAAGGGTCAAACCTGGGCCCAGGGCAGTGAAAGCACAAAGTCTTAACTGTCGGGCCACCAGGGAATTCCTGTGTGGGATATATATTTTAAGGCAGTGAGAGTATCTATTTTCCCGTCATACCAAACCTTACTAACACACACACACTCTCACAGTACACCTTAATACATTAGGCTTGAAGGCCTAATGTTATCTAAGAGGACTTTTAAAACATTTACAAGTATTCAGGCAGGAGAAAAAGCAAAAATGAAACAACAATAACTGACTAGCCTCAGACCACCTCTACAATATCACAAAGGCACGAACAGAAGACTTCAGACAACACCACTCATTGAGTTTTGCAGAAAACGGTTGTGACCATGAAGTTTTATACTCAACCAATACATCATCTAAATGTGGAGCAACAGACATTTCAGGATAAAGCATGAACTCTGAAATTTAAGTATTGTGTAGGAAAGAAAATATTACTTGAAAATACACTTCACTCAACTGAGTGATGAATCAAAATGAAGAACGTAAGAATGGGAAAGCTGGAGGTAAGTGATAAAACCCATTTCAATGTACAGTTCTCTGTATTATTACTGTGAATGAGAATGAGAGAAAACAAATAACATAGTAAGAAAGGGGATACATGACAGACACAGTGGTTTCCTGTAGTTCAAAAAATCTTTCTATATAGCACTGTGCTAAAGAATTGAAAAATCGCAACATTTGAATGGTTTCCCTGAAAAATGTAAATTATTAAAATGTGACACAGGAAAAAATTTAAAAAAAAAACACCTTAAGGGATTAATTGTCAAGGTAGAATGAAAAAACTACTGAAGTTTACATCAGAGAAATATTCCAAGACCAAAGACTTTTACGGAGGGGGAGGGGGTTCTTTCAGACTTACAAGAAAAAGATACCATCATGCTGTATTATCTGTCCCATGCATTCAAAATATATAAAACCGTCTAGTTCATTTATGAAGTTAGTAGTAAAACCATCTGCCAAAATGTGCCAATATAAGAACAACAAAAAAATTCACTTATTAATACAGATGTGGGCATCTGAATAAAAACACTACAAACCAAATACAACATTCACTATGATCAACTAATGTTTATTCTAAACACTGAAAATATAGTTTTATATTGGTATTAACATTAATCAAAACTTCATGTCAATTGAGCAACAAGGGAAACATTATACTTATCTCAAAACATACTGATTATATTCTTCTCTACTTTTCTTTCAAGTAAAGAATGCTATTTTTCTTTAGTTTTCTACTCTAAACCTACACTATTTTAATAATGAAACAATTAAAGTCAGTTCCAATAAAATTAGAAAGAAAATGAGCTTGTTTCCTCTCACTAATGTTTTATACTTTTCTAGAAGATCAGGCCAAGGCCATACAAAATGAAACAGAAATTAGAGATGTAACTACTAGAAAGGAAGAAAGAAATCATCATGGCTTTGGACAGTGTGATTAGAGACATAGAAATTGCAAAGAAACAACTGGAAAATATTCTGTAATTAGAAAAGAGAGTTCAGAAAAGTAGAACATTACAAAGGGGGCAAGGGGAAAAGCCTTCTTTAGTACCAGAAATAACCAGTTTTTAAAATCCACTCACAACAGCAGTAAAAAATATCAAAAGCAAAGACATCAGAATAGCCCTAAATAGTGACACCAAAATGAAGAAAATTAAAAGCATTACTAACATATATAAAATAAGATTTGATAAAATGGGGATACATGCTCCTGGATAAAGACTGAATGCAATCAATTCTCAAAATATCAAAGAAGTTTAAAACAAGAACAATCAAATTACCAGCAGCTGATGGTGGGAGAAAAGGCATTGTTCCAGAGAAGGGAAGGAAATCTGACCAAAATCTTCTAAGATCTTCTGGTAAAATGAATAGGCAAAGGAATTAAGAAAGTCTGTATAAAGAAGAATAAAAAGAGATGAACTCATCTAACCAGACTGTACCCTGTTTTATAACTGTTAGAATTAGAAAGCCCAGTGCTGCTGTGATCGTGGGTAAAGAGAACACAGAGCACTGAATCACGACTGAAACAGCCCCAAGTACACGTAAGAACTTAATAAATTACAGAGGAAGCAGTACATGTAAATGGGGTAGAAAGGTACTAGGACAATTGGCTATTGGGAAAAAAATTAAACTCTCACTCTATTACTATTTACTAAAATACATGCTAGGTGGTTGAAGAGTTGATATAAAAACTAAAACCGTTTTAAACAGGATTATATCCACATATTACTTTTGAGATTTAATTATTCTAATGTTTTAATGAAGCAGTTAAAAAAAAGAAAAACTAACAGAAAATACAACTGTAAATTTAACTGAAGGGCATTTTAAGCATAAAAGCCCCGGAGAGAGAGAAGGTAGATTAGAGAAGGAAAACTCAAAACATTCATTACATTAAAAATTTAGAATTTCTGCTATTAAAAATCATAAGCAAAATGTAATTGCACACTGAGGTACTGAGACATGCTCCAACCTTGAAAACATCCTGTTAAATGAAAGAAGTTGGTTACAAAAGCCCATGTATTGTGTGCTTTCCTTTATATGAAATGTCCAGAATAGGCAAATCCATAGAAACAGAAAGCAGATTAGTGGTTTCTAGGAACTGCGGACAAGGGGAGGAGAAATGAAATGGGGAAAGACCTCTGGTGGGCACCAGGTTTCTTTTCGGGATGATGAAAATATTCTAAAACTGATCATGATGATGGTTGTACGACTCTACGAATATCCTAAAAACCAATGAATTGTACACTTTAATGGGGTGAATTGTATAGCATGTGAATTATATCTCAATAAAGCTGTTATAAAAAGCATAATGGCAAATAACCTATTGGGAGAAACATTTGTAACATATTTGAAGAAAGATTAATAATCTTGCTATATAGGGACCCTTTGATAAGTCAAACTGTGACACCCTATTGGAAAATTGAGCAAAATCAATGAACAGACAATAAATGACTAAGAAACTAATGTGTCTATTCTATCAAGTTAGCAGAGATTTAAGGAACCATAATGCTCAATGCAGAAGAAGGTGCCAGAGCAAGGACAGTCTCATCTATGGTGGCAAAGCCTTCAACTAGAGACCGTGCTGGACAGCAACCTATAAATAAGCACCTAGACCCATCACCAAATCACACGCCCTTTATTTCATGTCCAGAAATCTGTCTTTAAGAAATAAGCACGGAGTGCCCAAGGATTTATGTATGAGGATGCTCACAGCATCATTGTGTGTGGATATTCTGAATATCCACAAATTAGGATGAGCATAAGTGCTCAAAAAGGGAGAAATGGTTAAATAAATTATGGATCAGGCACAAGACTGAATATTATGCAGCCATTAAAAACGATGTTTTCAAATAAATTTAATGACAAGGAAAATGATCACAATGTAATGTTCAGTGGATGAAGGATATAAAATTGCTTCCAATATGACCCCATCCACACAAAATGCTAGAATGAAATACACCAAAAGGCTGCAGAAATGATTTCTAGACGGTGGCATTCTGGGTGATTTTCATTTTTCTTTTTATTTCCCATATCTTCCATGTTTCCTACAATAGGCATATTTTATTACTGTAATTCAAAAATTTAAAAATGATATTTTCCTGGAATATTCACCTACAGGCAAGTATTTGGGCAGAAGAATGAATAACTGCAATGCGAAAGCTGGCATCTGCTTTGCACCCCCTCCCCACTGCATTCCCTCCTCCCAGAGTCGCAAGGTGGAATCAGTTTTAAAGGCTCACCCCTATCCTGGAGGCAACTCCATCCTGCTCAACCAGCCTGGCTGTCTTAGACTGTACAGGCTGCTATAACAAAACACCACAGACAGGTGGCTTATAAACAACAGAAATTTATGTCTCACAGTTCTTGAGCCTAGAATCCTGAGATCAAGGTACCAGCATGGTTGGATAAGAGCCTTCTTCCAGGCTGTAGACTTCTCAGTGTATGCTCACACAGCCAAGGAGCACAAGAACTCTCTGGATCCATTTTTATAAAGTCACTAATTCCATCTGTGAGGCTCCCACCCTCATGATCCAATCTCCGCCCAAAGGCCCCACCTCCTAATTTCATTATCTTATGGGTTAGAATTTCAGCATATGCACCTGGGGAGGACACATTTAGACCACAGCCCTGCCTATGGAGCACTCCTATGCTCCAGCTCACTTAGGCTCTTATCTCTGGGGGTTGAGTCTCTCTGTGAATAATATAGCTGACAACATTGATGCATCTAAAGGAAAGTATTAATAGAATGCGGTGCCCAAAAATTTCATTTGGCTTTTCCCAAATGGGTTGCAGAAAAATCTGAATGAACTTTTTGGTCAATCCAATATTTATTCTAATAAGGAACATATAAAAGGCTAAAGAACCTTTAAAATTCAATGATAAGAATGTGTCATAATTAAATAAAATGTGACATATATTAATATATATTCCATTGTACTTAACTGTGATATGTGTATATGTGTGTGTGTGTGTGTGTGTGTGTGTGTATATATATACACACATAGTCTATCATATAATGGAATATTATTATTCAACTCTAAAGAAAAAAGCAAATTCCACCATTTGGGACAACATGGATGAACCTGGAGGACATTATCCTAAGTGAAATAAGCCAGACACAGAAAGATAAATATTACATGATCTCACTTATATATAGTGGAATAATAGATATAACAGCCAAACTCATAGTAACAGAGAGCAGATGGTAGCCAGAGACTGAGGTATGGGGAGATCTAGAGATAAAGGCAAAACTGTAGTTGCCAAGGGCTCAGGCTGGGGTTCATGGGGACCAATTGTTTAATGGGAAAGACGTTAATCGTGCAGAAGATGAAGGAAGAGAGCTATGGAATGTCGGATGGTGATGGCTGCACAGCAATACGAATAAACTTAGTACCACTGAACCATACACTTAAACATAGTTAAGATGGTAAGATTTAAGAGTATTTTGCCTAAATTTTTAAAAGGATGGTTCAGGGTGGAATCTCAGTTCTGTGGAAGAGATGGGGAGGAATCCCCACTAAGCCCCAAAACCAGCTGCTGTGGGCAGCCGCTTCTCTGCTGGAGCCAAAGGCAGGAGTGTGGGGGAATGCTTTATGGGGCCCCCAGGTACTCTGCAGCGCAGCACAGAGAGCCCCACTGTCATGGAGTGGAGCCTGGCACGGCTAAACCTTGGTAGAAAGGCAACACACAAGTTCCCAAGCAGACTTCCCCCGCCCCCTCCCCCACCACCACCAGGGGAGAGATTCAGCCTGGAATTCTGTCAGTTCCCACCGGCTGGCACAACTCACTCCTGTCCAGTGCTGAGGAGGCAATGAGATCACACAAAGCCCACGTACAACCGCTATCACACAGTGTCACTCAGAAAGCCTTAAGAAATTGGCCTGTCAAGGAAATAAGCCCTGTGTTATTCAGCAGCTACTAGGCAAACTGAATGGGATGCTATTAGTGTCCTGGGCTGCTCGTGGACGGGCACACCACAGGAAAAGGCAGAACAAGAGTAGCCAAGACACAGGGGAAACGGTGGTCATGGTGTAAGCAGAAGTTTCAAGAATCTGCTGAGGGGGAGGAAGGTGACGTCTGAGCCGGTCACTGAAGAAGGGAAGGGAGGCTATACAGCAGGAGTTCAGAGGCTCAGCAAGGGCCCCTAGGCCGGAGGAGTGTCAGATGTGCTGAGAGCCTCAGAGAGCCTCCCGAAGAGGTCGCCCTTGCTCAGCACCCCATCAAAGCAGCTGACAGGCCTCGCTGGTCACTCACTGGCACTGTTTCTTGGAGGACTCACACCTCCATGGGTCTAAGTTGGGCAGAGTGTGGGGAGGATGGGGGGCTGCTGCTTGCCTGGAAGTGCAAGTGGCGATTCACAGAACCTGTCCATCTGTCCAGACCCAGTTCAAGCACCACCTTCTGCCTCATAGCTTCTCTTCCTTCCGCTGTCCTCCCCAGGGGTCTCATCACATCCCACCAACTCACAGCCCAGGCACAGTGGACAAAGTTGGCAGTGAGATGACCTCAGTGCGTCTGAATGTACGAAGGCCCCTTCTGTGCCCAGGCATTTATTCAGTCATTTATTTCATTCAACACACACACACTGACTGGCCACAGCAGGCCAGGCCCTACTGTGGGCTCGTGGGAATGCCACAATCGAAGACCCGGGAAAGACTTACTCCTCGACCCCAAGCTATTCAGCTTCGAGTAGATGAGACAGAGGAAAAGCCCAAGCCCCCTGAGCTCAGACATGGAAGGCAGGGAGAGCAGAAGGCTGCCGGAAAAGCAGTGACAGTGGTCTTCCACCAGGGTGCTGTGGGGCACCCCAGCGAGTTGATGGCATCTATGCTGGTGCTGAACCACCTGAGCAGGTGGCCTCCCGGCCGATGCTGCACAGGCACCTGAATCCAAGATTAATCAGATGGCTCTGGCTGCCTGGGAAACACTGATTTATTGTCTCATTGTTACACACACACACACACACACTCTCTCTATTTGCAATCCTTTTGTTCTGGGTTTTCTACACATTTAATTACCTCAGGATAAATCTGATTTCTCCTCGTGGAAAATCTCTCTTTTGTTTTCTTTTAATTTCCCTTCCTTTCACATTATATTTGACAAAGTTGGGAGAGACATCAAGGCTGATGAGCAATGGGGGCAGTGGGGAACGGGGCGGGGAATGCTGAAGAGACATCAAGGCTTGGAAGGGGGCGCCCGGTGATGTAGGCTGCCTCAGCGCTACACCCAGAGCCATAAATTAGGAGAAGTGCCCTGGACTTATATTTAATTCAATACCAAATACTTACTCACATAAAAATAACTTATTTTCATTCTGGGAGGGTAAGGCCTAAATTTAAACAAGCTTTCCCAGGCTGCCTGAGGAGTCTGCCAGTTCTGCCTCCTCCGCCCCCTCAAGCTCCAGGCCTTCAGCAGCCACTTGAGAGGAGGGAAGGGAGTCTTTCGCTGGCCACAGCCCAGCCAGAGGAGGGTTGTCTGGGCATCTCTGTGGTGAGCACAGTCCTGGCCAGAGTCCTAAGAACTAAGCACACAGACTCTCTGAAGGGAAACACATCAAGTGGATGGAATGACGGCTGTGCTTATGGAATAAAGTTTCTATTTCAAGCTTGAGGGAAGACAAGGAAAGCTATCAGTTTCCCTGGGGGAGAGGACATTGCCCCTGGGATTCTGGGCCTGGGCGGGGAGGGTACTGGCCCCACCTGGCTGCCAGACCCTGGGCGGGGTAGGAGTCTGGACTTGGTTCTGCCTGGAATGGTTACCCTAGAACAAAAGACCTCAAACAGTTCTTTTAAATCCTGGCATCTCATGGAATCACCTGGGAAGATTTTAAAAATACTACAGCCCACTCCCATGGGGACCAATTCAGACAGAAGGGCAAGGGAGGGGCACAGGCTGGTATCAGTGTTGGTTTAAAAGTTCCCCAGGCCTTTCACAAGTTCAGCCAGGTTGAGAAGCCCTGGGTCAGCACGTAGGGATGTGTGTTCCCTGCTCTTGGAGGTATGTAGAGGCCACTGGGTCTGTGGTAAGCAGCCAGAAATCCATTCCTTTAGCTGTTGGGTGCTGAGATGCCCAGTGACACCAGGAGTGGAGAAGCAGGTAGAGGGCAGCAGCAAGAACAGCACAGAAACCAGCAGATGGGAGCTACGGTTCTGCCCTCGGAAGAATGCAATCAGACCCCTGGCCCAAATGGGATGGCTATGCAAAGGAGTCAGGACCAGAGCCTGGGGGTTCTTAACACCCCCAAACACATACACACCTGATACCGCAGTACCCTTCATCCCTAAAGACAGAAGGTGAATCTGTGATTGGCAGTGACCAACAATTCTCTCCCTCCATTAAATAAGAAGAAAGAAAAATAAAACCAGAAAGCAAAAACTAGAAGGAACAGTGGGTGATTTGTGCCCCTGTGAATGCTGGGTTCTGGGTAAGTTGTCACTGTTCAATGTCAAGACCTTACCTGACCCTTCACACAGGCCCATGGGGCACTGCCCATTTGGAACAGTGATCGGGAAGCTGGACAGGCATGTCTCCTCTACTGGTGTGAAAGCACCATGAGGGCACGTTTCCTAGCGTTTAGCACAGGGCTTCCCACCAGCACTGTGAATGTGAATTACGAATAACCCTTTACTGAATTATGAATGGGCATTTCTCCATCTCTGCCATAGATATAGTCTTCCTGCTAGAAGCTGCTTTCCTCTAAGAAACACCTGGTAAACTCAAAACTCAGCACCGCTCTTTTGAGTGGTGGAGGATTCCTGGTTGCAAGCAACAGAAATTGTGGTTAAACGAAAGAAACAGAAAAGGGAGGCAGACTTATGGAAAGGGAGGGAACAGTGCTCTGAACCCTCAGAAAGATTGGGCAGGAGACAAGGCAGCCTGGGCCACACCTGCAATGCGTCTGGAGTTGCCTAGACATTCCTGATGACCCCTCGGCCCTGCCCACCAGCCAAACACCCGACGCAGCTCCATCTGCTGGGACTTAATGCTACTGCAAATGTTCCAAGTCGCCTAAATCTCTGAGACCCTCCCTCAGAAGTCAAAGCCTTAGTGAGAGGCACCCAGGAGGCTGACCTGAGGTAGGAACGGTGCCCATGCACTAGCTCCCTGAGGAGGGAGGAAGACCTCGAGGCCCCTAAGAGTTCCTGAGGCTCTGCAGGTGAACTTCCCCAGCCCTGCTTCAAGCAGGAAGGAAACTTCCATTTCTAAGTGGGTCCCCTCGACCCCTTCACCAGGCATGTGTCCCTTCAACATGGAATCCCATCTTGGAATTCCAGAATGACTTCATTCCATCGGACTTTTAAAACTAGCTGAACTGAAGCAGGCATAAGCTCTCTTGCTTGATGTCTAACTGAGACAGTTCTACAATCTAGTGTTTACAACACACTTCATCCCTAGCCAGAAGGAAATGGTGGCAGTTGTAATGTTAGCCTCTGGTTACCACGAGAGGCTGGGGATACTGTTTGGGAGAGACACTTGGGAAGAAGATAAAGCACCCTTAGAGAGCTAGGCTATTTCCAAGCTGTGGGCTGGGGGGTGGAGAAGAGTGGACTGCTTGGCTGGAGCAGAGGTCTGCTCAAATTACTTTTCTTTCTTCTTGGAGCTTAGCCCCAGGCTTCTCAGAAGCCTGATGGCTAACACTTCCTCCTTTCCCCATCCCTGCTCTCACCCTAAGAATATCGGCCCAAATCTGCTGCCAGCCCTGCTGTGTCCCCTGACACACTGACTCTGCAGCACACTGCGGTGATGCAATGGGTTAGGCTCTGCTCCCAGTGCCTGCAATTTGCCCATCGCCCATCCTCCCGAAGGCAGCTGATTTCATAGCCGTCCCAATAAGGAGAGTGAGCATCATATCACTAGGCAGAGGGCGGGGTAGGGGAACCACAGGGATGGGCCACATGAGAGTTTGCATCACAGGTAAACCTTGGCACCTTCCTCAGTCCCCTAATAACTGTTACTAAGGTCCTGAGATGGAGGTTTATCATCATTTGTTCATAGTTTTAGGTAGAAACAAGGTTGGGTCTGTGACTCCCACTTCTGTCTCCTCAATGGTCCTTTCTCAGAAGTGGAGATGACAGCCTTCCAGACAGGCATGGTCCTAAATGGGTAAAAGTGGGAATGATTTGGGAGACCTAGGGTTTTCACTCTGAAGTAGTCAGGTGCCACATCTATGATGCCATGGCTGGAAACTACCCTGGAGAAGGGAGGTTTTGGTCATCCTGAAGGTCCTCCAGTCAGCCTCCCTTGCTTCTCAATAAAGCCCAGATATGCAAATAATGGTGCAGGCAATGATGGTGCACATGGCTTTCACCTAGGGAGCTGAATAAGCAGATTTGGTGGTTTCAGAATTTCTCCTGGCTTACCCCTTGCCAATAAAAGAGCTTCAGCAGAATAATGAGGTGAGGCTACCCCTGGGCTGAAGTGTATTCCCCCTGAGAGGGAGTTGGCTTGGGGTGGCCATAGCACTGAACAGCTCCAGCTCCAGGAACCTAGGCAGCAGGGACAGTGAGCCAAGTGTCCCCCATTAGACTTGTCAATTGCAAAAAAAAAAAAAAAGAAGAAAGTTGAACCTCATCCTGCCCTTGGCTTAGACAGAAAGGTGGAGAAAAGTAAAGTTGTAGCTAAAGCTTTCTATCTCTAGCTAAATGCACAAAAAGAGTTTTTCCCTGTAGGAAGGGAAGAAAGATCAACTTTACTAAAATAAACAGCCATCACAACAAAAGAAGCTGCCAACCAATGCAGGAGACGGAGACATGGCTTGATCCCCGGGTTAGGAAGATTCCCTGGAGGAGGAAACAGCAACTGCTCCAGTATTCTTGGCTGGAGAACCCCATGGGCAGAGGAGACTGGTGGGCTGCAGTCGAAGGTTGCAAGGAGTTGGACAAGACTGAAGTGACTTAGCACATACACACTTACTACAAACTGCAGAGTAGAAAATGCATAGAAATTTGGAATAATATTGAAAGCTGACACAAACCTCCTCAGACTTTGGGCAAGATCTGGATTTCTCCAAAGGAAAGGCTGCCTCCTTGAAACACCCTCCGGCGTTCTGAGAGCCAAGGTGCAGAAGAAGGTGTCGAAGCTGGGAAACAGCCCGAGATGGCTCATCTCTCTTCTCTGCCTCTGCCTCCTCCTGTCCCCATCTCCAGGGCAAACAGGCTAAGGGGTCCTGGCTGGGAGAAACTTCAAGAAGAGAGTGTGGAGGAGGCAAGGAAACAGCCTCAGTGGGTCCCAGTCCACATTCCCAGTGACAGCAGGCTGGGCCCCGTGCACCCACCAACAAAGCTTCGTCAGTACTCTGCAGACTCCAGGCGCAGAGCACCTGGAACACGCAGGACAAAGGCTTCCTGAATTAATGGCTTGACACTGCCACCTGCAAAAGCCAAAATACATCCCAAGGTCAAATCAAGACACATCCTGGTGAATCAGCACCTCAAGGATAAAAGAGGAGTCCTTTGGACATCCAGCTGGAAAAAGGCGAATCTCCTTCAAAAGGTAAAAATCAGGCTCTCCCTAAACTGACCACTGCTATGTTCAATGCCAGAAGACACTGAAAAAGGTCTACAATTCTGAGCGAAGGAATGGATGTCACCCCTGTATTTTAAAGTCCGGCACCCTCCGCACACAAATAGGCAAGAGGCAAGAGAACCCAAGAATTCTCAAGAATGTCACATTTCAGGGAGCACAGCACCAGTGAGCTATGGGGGAGGGCTGGGAAGGAGTCAGAGGCCAGAATGTGATCAACTAAGAAGTAAAACAGTTTAGAATCTGTCCATCAAAGTGCGGTTCTTGCAGCCAGCAGCGTGAGTATCCTAAAGGAGCTGGTTAGAAATACAGATTCCCCCACCTCAGACCTAGAGCCCCCAAATCTGCATTTTAACCAAATCCCCAAGGGATTCATATGTACTTTAATGCTTGAGAACGTTGCCCTGGAATATAGGAACGCCTGCTGGTGAAGGTCAGGCAAACAGCAGGTGAGCAGAAGGGAGCACAGTACTGTAAACATCTCTGCCTGACAGCATAGAACAGGATGCAAATGCTACAAACTTTATTGATGTAAAAATAGTAGCAAGAGAAATCCAGAGTCGGAGCGAGGGGGGGAAAGCGGCAGGAGACACTGTGAAATTTTAAAACTGGGACCAAGTCTCATCTTCTTCCCCCAAAATAACTAACTACAGAAAATTCTCTTGGAAATTGAAATAACTTGGAGGGAAGAAAACTATTTCTGAACTTCAGCAATTTTTGAAGTTTCAGTTTAATTTTTCTGTCTATTAAATTCAAATCAAACTAAACATATTGCTTTTAATTTAAAAATGTGTACAGTAAAATTCTATTTTTGTAAAAGTGTTTCAGTTTACCTAATTAGCTATCACTCTATCAGAGAGAGAGAGAGAGAGCTGTGATAATGTTCACCAAATGTTAATTTCTTTTCCATGGTGGAATTTGAAGTAATTTCTTTTTAATTTTTTTGGGGGTACTTCTGTATGTTACTTGATTGAAAAAACAAATAATGGGTTTGAATCAATTTCACAAAAGAAAAAGCTCTTAAAAACAGATAATCAGAATTTCATAATCAGAAAGGTCTATCTTTGTTTTAAATAACAGATTTATGTTATATTCTAATTAGCTCTTAGGTTGTATAAATCCCCCAAAAATTAAAATGAAGCTAAAAGAAGTCATATTGGGAAATAAGCTGGCTAAAAAATATAACTGCTCTAGGTCCACTTAATACTGTTTTTCCATTACCAGGATATTAGAAAAACCTTACAATGCGTTCTGTGAAGAAGCTTCTCTGACAGTTCGCACACGCTCTGGATCTCTCCAGGGCCCCTTCCCTCTCCAGGGCTCTGGCCCTCCATGCCTGCCTGTAGCTGCAGCCCCCGCTGCTGCCAGTCCTGCATGTCACCAGTTCGGGACTGAGTTCAGAGACCTGCCTTTGCTTCCCTGTCCTCTGCTGCTGTCTGCACCTCTCAAAGCCAAACACAGGAGAGCCCACAGACTGTCTCATCTTGTCTGCACAATGGAACACCCATAGCTCTCAGAAATTACTGAGCCACACCTCAGACCATTTGTTCTTCATTTTGATGATGATGATCAGAATCAGTCCAGAAAAACGTAGTAAAAATGTAACAGCCTGGGCCCTATCCTCCTTCCAGGCTCCCGGGGGCCACGCATGCTCAGTGGCTGATCCTGATCCCCACCAATGTGGGAAGATTGATTGAGGCTCTGTACATGGGCTGGGGTGTCAGTGAGTGTCCAGCCTTCCCAGATTCTGACTTGTGCAGCGGGGCTGAGGACCACTTCCCTCACCTCTGCTCCTAGATCTAATGAAGGATGTGGGTTCATGCTGCTTCCCTTCCCCGGGGGACATGGGGCTCTGTGAGTCTTCAAGAATGTGACAGAAGGCAGGCCCATCCCCATGTGGACCCCAGCTGTCCAGTGAAGAGGCTGCCTGCACTGAATGCGCTCATCCAGGGGTGTGGCCTAGGTTTCCCCCATCCTAAGACACACTGAATTTTTACATAAGAAAGTAAGACACACTGAATTTTTACATAAGAAAGTAACTACACTAAAGGTGTCTTTTAGATCAGTCTTGTCTATTCACAGATGAAACAACTGAAGACCAAGCGGTCAGGTGATGGCAAAGCCCCCCTTGACCCAGACCTTCTCCACTGTCCCTGCACTATTCAGATGGGGAACGTGATGATGAACATGATGTCCAGATAGGAACGTGATGAGACACCTTTGAGGCAGATTATTTAACAGCTCATCATAGCAATCACTTTCACCTCTCCCACTTGGCTGAGAGAAGATTCCACAGGAACTGAAGCCCTGGAAAAATTAACCTGAGGTCTGGAGTCCCTAGGATTAGCCAAGTCCTCTTTCTAGAAGGAGAACATGCCAGTGGACTCTTTGAAATCCATTCAATAATACGATGGAGGGACTTCCCCGGTGGTCCAGTGGCTAAGACTCTGTGCTCCCAATGCAGGGCCCTGGGTTCGATCTCTGGTCAGGGAACTAGATCCCACATGTTGCAACTAAGACCCAGTGCAGCCAAATGAATAATAATAATAGTAATATGATGGAGGCTGAGCTTTCCAAGGCCACAGGGTGCAGTAAAGAGCACACCCTGGAGCCAACACGCTTGGCTTTCAACCCTGCAGGTGTGACTTGGGGTAAATTACTTGACCATTCTCTGTGCTTCCATCTCCTCATCTGTAACATGGGAATAATAGCTACAGTACACCTGCCTCCTAGGATGTGTGAGAATGAAATGATTTCACACATGCATAGGACAGTGTCTGACACACAGTAAGCACTATATATAAGTTCTGTTATTCCTAGACTCGAATTATACCTACATGTCTGTATGCAACCACCCTTGTATCCTTTTGCAGTTCCATACCAAGTCAATACTTTCACCCAAGTGCCCCTTCCACTGCACAACCTACTTGGTCCTTGGTAATCAGAACTTAGGCACTAATAGCAGCTTTCCTGTTTTGTCCCCCAGCTCTCCCCACAGGCCCCATCATCTTGATATCAGCAGAGCCCCTGAGCCCCTCATAATTTCACCATAGGCATGATACTTGGCTGAGACCTCAGCCGTTGCATCAGTAATAATTCTGTTAAATAACTGTATCCTGTCAGCTTTGAGAAATGGGATGTCACCACCTGACACTGCCCTTCGTCCTGACCTAATCAACACTGTAATCCACAGAGTGGAGGGGAAATATTTAATGGAATGTATATCAAATTGGAAAGTGACAGAAAGCTGGAAGAAATTACGTAAAATGCTGGTGAGTGAGTTAAGATTCACTCAGACTGATCATGGGGGTTTGGAATTCTGGATTGAAGCCAAGAGAAGGTGATCTTTAGACAGGACAAATGTATGTTATAAATCAAGGTGCCTTGGCTCTGGAGCTAACTGTTGAAGAAGACCAAACCGTGCTAGGTGGTACACGCTTCCTGCATGGACCCAGAGCAGGCTGCATCCTGGAAAGGGCCAGCCCACTGTCCTCTGAACTGAGGAGGTGTCTTCCTAAGAATTCTATACTGTTGAAGAAGCAATTTTCAAGTAATTCATGTATTCTTGGAGTCATTCACCAGCATTTATTTCAGGCTCTATCTTTGCAAGTAACTGACCCCAAAGCTACTCAAATAAGAACTCCATTTGTTCTGGTTCTTCAGAGGACCCTAGATTACAGGTTGGAAAACCAGGAGGTACATTTGATGGAAAGTAAGTTTCCCAGGAATCAGGAAGGAGTGAGCTTGCTGTCAGGAGCTGTGTGCGGACTCTCCAGGTTGGGAAGGGAGCACACCAAGGACTCGCTGTACTGGGCAGCTGGACCTGGTAGGTCCTCTTCCGAGGTGCATTCTATGGTCCATGAGTTACATGAGAAAGCTAAAGCAAGGGGTAGAGGGAGGCTGGGGAGGGGTAAAGGAGCCAGAAGTTCTCCTTTCACACCAGCCAGCCACCGTTGTGCCTCCAGGCTGCTCCTGGTCTATTTCCATCTTGACCTGGGACCAAGGTGACTCCTGATCCAGGGAGTCTCTGACGCTCACTCCACATGTGGCATAACCAACTCTGAGAAATGCAAATTAAATCCACATGGGGTCCCATGTTTCAGCTGTCAGAGTGGCAAAGATCAAACTGTTTGACATCATAATGTGGCTGGTATCAAACCAACCACATATCTCATGAGTCAGAGCAATGCCTAGTCCAATCTTTTGAAAGAAAATTTGGCATCATATATCAAAATGCAGGCTAAAATTGAAGAAAGTAGGGAAAACCACTAGACAATTCAGGTAAGACCTAAACCAAACCCCTTATGATTATACACTGGAGGTGACAAACAGATTCAAGAGCTTAGGTCTGATAGAGTGCCTGGAGAGCTATGGACGGAGGCTTGTGACATGTAAAGGAGGCAGTGACCAAAACCATTCCCAAGAAAAAGAAATGCAAGAAGGCAAAGCACTCGTCTGAGGAAGCTTTACAAATAGCTGAGCAAAGAAGAGAAGTAAAAGGCAAAGATATATCCAACCTAAAGCAGAGTTCCAGAGAATAGCAAGGAAAGATAAGAGAGTCTTAAGTTACCAATGAAAAGAAAAGAGTAAGACAATAGAATGGGAAAGACTAAAGATCTATTCAAGAAAATTGGAGATACCAAGGGAATATTTCATGCAAGTTCAGTTTAGTCACTCAGTTGTGTCCGACTCTTTGCAACCCCATGGACTGCAGTACACCAGGCTTCCCTGTCCACCAACAACTCCCAGAGCTTGCTCAAACTCATGTCCATCGAGTCGGTGATGCCATTCAACCATCTCATCCTCTGTTGTCCCCTCTCTTTCCACCTTCTTTCCCAGCAGGGTCTTTTCCATGAGTCAGTTGTTCACATCAGATGGCCAAACTATTGGAGCTTCAGCTTCAGCATCAGTCCTTCAATGAACATTAAGGACTAATTTCTTTTAAGATTGACTGGTTTGATCTCCTTGCAGTCCAAGGGACTCTCAAGAGTTTCCTCCAGCACCACAGTTCAAAAGCATCAGTTCTTTGGCGCTCAGCTTTCTTTATGGTCCAACTCTCACATCCATACATAACTACTGGAAAAACCATAGCTTTGACTAGACAAACCATTGTTGGCAAAGTAATGTTTCTGCTTTTTAATGTGCTGTCTAAGTTGGTCATAGCTTTCCTTCCAAGGAGCATTTTTAATTTCATGGCTGCATTCACCATCTACAGTGATTTTGGAGCCCACGAAAATAAAAGTTTGTCACTGTTTCCATTGTTTCCCCATCTATTTGCCATGAAATGATGGGACCAGATGCCAAGATCTTAGTTGTTTGAATGTTGAGTTTTAAGCCAGCTTTGTCATGCAAAGATAGGCACAATAAAGGACAGAAATGGCAAGGATCTAACAAAAGCAGAAGAGATTAAGAAGCGGTGGCAAGAATACAGAAGAACTGTATAAAAAGGTCTCAGTGACCCAGATAATCATGATGATGTGGTTACTCACCTAGAGCCTGACATCATGTAATATGAAGTCAAGTGGGCCTTAAAAGCATTGCTATGAACAAAATTAGTGGAAGGGATGGAATTTCAGCTGAGTTATTTCAAATCTTAAAAGATGCTGCTGCAAGTGCTGCACTCTATACGCCAGCCAATATGGAAAACTCAGCAGGAGCCACAGGACTGGAAAAGGTCAGGTTTTATTCCAATACCAAAGAAAGGCAATGCCAAAAAATGTTCAAACTATTGCATAATTGCACTCATTTCACATGCTAGAAAGGTAATGCTCAAAATCCTTCAAGCTAGGCTTCAACAGTTCATGAACTGAGAACTTCCAGATGTACAAGCTGGATTTAGAAAAGGCAGAGGAACCAGAGGTCCAATTGCCAACATCCACTGGATCATAGAAAAAGCAAGAGAATTCCAAAAACACACCTATTTCTGCTTCATTGACTACACTAAAGCCTTTGACTGTGTGGATTACAGCAAACTGTGGAAAATTCTTAAAGAGATGGGAATACCAGACTGCCTTACCTGTTTCCTGAGAAACTGGTATGTGGGTCAAGAAGCAACAGTTAAAACCAGACGTGGAACAATGAACTGGCTCAAAATTGGGAAAGGAGTACATCAAGGATGTATATTATCACCTTGCTTATTTAACTTATATGCAGAGTACATCGTGCAAAATGCTGGGCTGGAAGACCCACAAGCTGAAATCAAGATTGCTGGGAGAAATATCAGCAACTTTGTAGATATGCAGATGGTAGTACTTTAATGGCAGAAAGTGAAGAATAACTAAGGAGTCTCTTGGCAAGGGTAAAAGAAGAGAGTGAAAAAGCTGGCTTAAAACTCATCATTCAAAAAACTAAGGTCATGGCATCCAGTCCCATGACTTCATGGCAAATGGATGGGGAAAATGTAGAAACAGTGACAGAATTTCCTTTCTCAGGCTTCAAAATCACTGTGGATGGTGACTGCAGCCATGAAATTAAAAGACACTTGCTTCTTGGAAGAAAAACTATGACAAACCTAGACAGCTGCCAGTAAAGGTCCATAGAGTCAAAGCTATAGTTTTTGCAGTAGTCATATATGGATTGGCGCTGAAGTTCCAATACTTTGGCCACCTGATGCTTAGAGTCAGCTCATTGGAAAAGACCTTGATGCTGGGAAAAATTGGGGGTACAAGGAGAAGGGGGTGTCAGAGGATGAGATGGTTGGGTGGCATCACTGACTCAATGGACATGAGTTTGAACAAACTTCAGGAGATAGTGAAGGACAAGGAAGCCTGGCATGCTGCAGTTCATGGGGCCACAAAGTTGGACATGACTTAGCAACTGAACAACTAGAATCAAAATTTAAAATGCACACACTCCCTCTCTGTAACTCTATTTATCATACAGATATACTGTGTTCCTACAGAGTGCTCTATTGTAAAAGGATGCTCCCTGCAGCATTCTGTTCCTTTTAACACTTCAGCAACACATTACTATCTTCTATCTTTCTACTCTCATTTCTTTTTATTGTGATAAAATACACATAGCATGATAATTTTCATTTTTAACTATTTGCAAGTATATTATTCAGTGGCATTAAATGCATTCACCAACACACACACATTTAGCAAATAAAAATACATTCTCAATATTGCAAAACTATGCCTACTATATATACCTAAAACATTTTCATCATCCCCAAAACAAAACAGGGTTCCAAGGTGCTGCTACTTGTAAAGAATCTGCCTGCCAATGCCAGAAGCACAAGAGACATGGGTTTGATCCCTGGGTTGGGACAATCCCCTGGAGTAGAAAATGGCAACCCACTGCAATATTCTTGCCTGGAGAATTCCATGGACAGAGGAGCCTGGCAGGCTACCCCATGGGGTCGCAAAAAGTTGGACATAACTGAGCGACTGAACACGCACACACACAAACAGTACATGTTAATACAGGCTAGTGGGTCTCTGAAGCTAAGACCACCTGAGGTGCTAGCTCAGGTCCTGCCTACACAAACTTCAGGTCAGTAGCTCTGGGGTAAAGAACAGCACAAAACTTTGTATCCATTAAACAATACCTCCTCACTCCCCTTTCCCTACCCTCCCAAACCTCTATTCTCTTTTATCTCTCTATTCTACACAGTTCACACAAATGGAATTATAAACATGTGTCCTTCACTCAACATGCTGTATTCAAGGTCCATCCATGTTGTCATATGTATCAACATTTCTTTCCTTTTTATGCCTGGATTATTATCCATTTTATGGATATACCATATTTGTTTATCTATTCATCTCCTGATGGCCATGTGGGTCGTTTCTGCCTTTTGGCTCCTGTACAGGTGAGTAAATACTGTTATAAACATTTTTGCATGAATATCTGTTTGAGTCTCTGCTTTCAAATCTTTTGTGCAGCATGTTTTCATGGTAAAATAAAAATGAGTAGAACAACCAAAGAAACTATTAATAGGGTATTAGTTGAATACGTTATTATACATCCACACAAGAGAATTCTCTGCAACCCTTTAGAATGAGGCAGGTTTACGAGTCTTGGTATAGAGCCACCTACAAGATAAATTATCTCAAAGAAGAAGAAGGGGACGTGGAGGGGTGGGGGCAAGGAGGGGAGAAGAAACAGAGGAAGACCAGCAGCACCATGGACAGTGATGCAGCAGGAGGGCATGCCTGATTCTTAGACTGTCTCTAGAAGGTTCCATGGAGCCAGTAAGAGCAGTACTCTGAGAGGCCATGAGACCCAGGGTTAGCAGTGAAGGAAGGCTTACTCTTTCCTATAGGCCCTTCATCCTGTTGGAAATATCTTAATGAACTGAATGGTCTGCCTTCTGAAAATCTAATCAATATTTTTTTAATTGTTATGTGATCTCTTCAGATTCTGAGTTTGCTCACGGGTCCAGCAGAAGGTAGGGGGCCGTGTGACAACCAGGAGGCTGCAGAGCAGCCCTGACAGTGGAAGGAAAGGGCCCTCTTTATAGCTACCATTTCGGGCCCTGGAAACATGGCGGCTGCAGCCCCATCTTCCAGCACCGAGCTCACTACCAAAGCCTCCCCAGTGCCTGTGGCCTCTCACTTCTACTCCCCCTGCTTCTCCTTTTCTTCCTCCTCTCCCTGGAAGAGTAACTTTGAGAGCTGCAAGGTGAAAGATGTGGTCTCATCCCATCAGAAAGGGAGGCTGTGCAGTGAGGCTTCAAAGCTGCAGGGACACCCTGCGCTGAGGAGGTCACGCCCCACAAGGAGAGGTCTCTTCACCCTCTTCTGGGCTGTACAGGTCAAAAGGTGCCAACAGAACAGACCTCACAGGATGATAATCAAATCATATTTGGAAATGAGATAAGGAGGGGAGTCAGAACAAAAGCCTGTGAAAAGAAAAATAAGGTGAAAGTTGCCGAAATTGGTGTTCTGTATTCTAAGGCCTGCCTGGCTCCTAGCAGGGTTTGAGATTAGTGTTGATAATAGCCTCACCATAGGACCACAAAAATCAATGGAACTGGGACTGAGGCAGGATCCATTTATCTTCTTGGGGTGAAATAGAAGGTGTGATTTTTAAAAAGACAAATTATACTGAATGCGTGTAATTGATGTGCGTACACAGGACCAGACAAGGAAGGCCAACTGCACACAACTGCACTATATCAGGCATTATCCTCATCAAGAGTTCCTTGTAACAATGCCAACCCCAGGGCACGGTTTAAGTGCTCTGGAGAGTGGTACTCAGAATTGAGTTCTAGAATATGCTGCATTTTTTTTGCATGGTTAATTATTTGTTTGAAAGGGCGCTGAAGAATACCGAAAGGAAAATTAATTTGCAAGTTCTGGTTTATCATGAAATGGCTTGGTGAGACAAGACTCCAGACTCACTCCATCCATCCCTCTACCTCTCCTTTCAGTGGGCTATCTGCCCCTTGGATGAACTGTCCCCCTTAGTTTAAAGGCTTTATTTCAGTGAGTTTCCTTCATTGAGCTATATGTACATTCTCATGGGCATGGATGATTGCCTGATCATCTCCAGGTTATCAGATAAATGTTTTATTTATTAATTGATTAATTAGTTAATTGAGATCTTGTTTCTCAACTCAAGAAGACATCATAAGCACAAGTTCAGAGCTGAGTCTTTCACAGCCACACTGGGTCTAGCTGATAGTGGTAAGCCAGTCCAGTTGAAGGGCTCAAGTTTGTCCTTGGAGAGGTAAATTAGCAGAGAGGAGTGGGCAGGGGCACAGGGGATGTAAGCGGAACCACTGCCCGGTGTCTGGAGATCAGTGAACCCAGGGCAGGGACATCTCCATGGAGGCTTACTGTGTGTTCTCCACCCACATACTTCACATCTCTGGAGACAAGTATGGAGCCATACCCCACAACACCTGAAATTGGAGGAAAAGGGAGAGCCTCCCTCCTCACTTCCTGCAAGCTCTCCTCAAGCCTCCTGGAAAGACAATCAATGTTAGCACTGGGCACAAGGCCACCTGAAGTGAGATGCTTTCAAGGCTCTCTTGTGGTGCCACCCAAGGTGGCCTCTAGAGGCTTCTTTTGACCCCAGGCTGGGTTGGCAGGCTGCCGGCAACACTTTCATCTTTTTTTTTACACCAGGCCTTCTGTGCCCCGGCCCTCCCCCTTCCCTGCAGCCCACCGCTCCTCCTGCAGTAGGAAGGCGGAGAAGAGGGACCCTCCCCTCGGTCCTTGCCCCCTAAGGCATCTCTGTCACAGCCTCGTCTCTACCCCCTCACGCCCCCACCCCACGCCAACACACACACACACACACACACACACACACACACACACACACACACACACACACACTCCTGCACCTCCCTTGCCCTTGGCGCCTCCTGCGCAGAGAGAGGCGGCCCTCACCTTCCAGGGGTTCTCAGACCAGCCTCCCCTCCACTCCTCTCATTCTCCTCCTCAGGTCAGACTCACACTGGCTTTGGATCCTACTCCTCCTGTCTTGCAAATTGTTCTTTCTAGTCACAGTCTCCTTCCCCCAGGATATAAAGCTGATCAGATCTTCCCGGTTCCTACAACAGCAACAACAGTCACCAAAACAAAAACCCCTTCTGGCATGCTGATTTCCCCTCAAGCCCTCGTTTTTTTCTCCTTTTCACTTTTCCTTTTAAAATCTGTTCAGAACTGCTTTCACTTCATCAATCTACACAGCCATTCAACTACAGAAGGGACTGTTTCCTTCAGGCTTCTGAAACTAAAGGTCACTCATCGCCCTTCTCAGCCCTGTGGCAACCCTGCCAGCCTGGACCAGTTGGCCTGCCCAGCCCTCTCCCAGCCAGCCCTCTCCCAGCCAGCCCTCTCCCACTCAGCCATCCTCCTCTGGTCTCTCCTTCCTGGCTTATCTTCCTCCTGCTGCTGCATGTCCTTCAAAGCTTAGCATTCTCTCTCTCTGGTCTCTATCTTAGCAATCATATCCCAGTTTAATTAAAAAAAAACAATTCTATTAAACTTGATGAACAAGACTCTGTTAGACACTGTTGATGTAGTGCTGAATTATAATTCTTTCCAAGAGAGCTGACACAAATGCAGGTGGGGGTAGGGTGGGGAGAAGGGTATAGACAGATAAATAAATGATTTAACACACTACATTTAAGAAGACACGTATACTATCATGTAAGAAAATCACCAGTCTAGGTTCGATACAGGATGCTTGGGGCTGGTGCACGGGGATGACCCAGAGAGATGATATGGGGAGGGTGGTGGGAGGGGGGTTCAGGATTGGGAACTCATGTACACCCGTGGTGGATTCAGGACAATGTATGGCAAAACCAATACAGTATTGTAAAGTAAAAACAAAAAACAAACAAAAAAAAAAAACCGGAAAAAAAAAGAAGAAGACTTTCTGGCTCAAAATGTGGATGACAGCCCAAGGCATACACAATTTTTCAGGAAAACTTTTATAATGTCAGAAAAATGTTGAAAACTTACAACAACCTTTCTTCAAGCTAATACTAACAGAGGATGTGAGGATGAGGGAGGGGATACTCTACATCAGGGCTGTATTGAGAAAACACACCTGGGCTTAGAGCAGGCTCACCAGACTGTGCTGCCTGAAGCAGAGGATGCCTGAGAAAAAGGTAATAAGATCCACCTGCTGCCCTTCCCCTGAGACCCAGGATTACTACCAGTGAGGAACTGGGCTATGCTGGCAGTGGAGGAAGTTTTCATTTCTTGCATCCCCCCACCCCCAAGTCTCTTCCCTAACCCAGAAAACATCCAGATAGAACATAGCTATCCAAGGTCTACAAGGGACATCAAGCATCTGAAAGCTGTGCGCTGAGGGGAAGAGCACTCCTGGGAACAGGTAAGGAGAGTAACACCCAGAAGTGAGGCAGGCAGGGAACTGTACTTTTCATACATAACATCAGACTAGAAGAACCAAAGAACCAGATGCTGCAGGTCAAAGGAATGTGCCACCTAGGCAGAGATACATCCTGGGAAGCATTTTATACGTGAGAAAGTGGGCAGGGACCTGTACATATCCGTCTTCCCAGCTGGTGCAGACACAAGAGGGGAATTAAGTCACCATGGCAGAGGGCTGACATGGAGTCCCAGGATGGGCCTCCCTCAGAACTGAGTGGACACAGGTTCTCAGGACAGGCCTCTCACCCAGTTTGTGGAACCTCACTAAGTCTCACCAAAGTCTATCATGCTTTCAATTACCAGGGGAAAGCCACACAGCCCAAGAAGGAGCACAGCATGCTGTTCAGCCAGAGGAAGAGCATACCTCTAAAAATGAGATACTGCAGAATTTAGAAGAAAAATTCAGGAAACCATTTACTTTTTCAGGAGAGTATAAGAAGTTTGGTTTCTAAGAAAGAGGAACAAAAAAGTGATCAACAAGATGAAATGAAAGGGAAGATGGATTCAAAATGAGAAGATAGCAATAGCAAGAACAAAGCCACTTTGTAAGCAGGGAAGAGTAGCAATCAAGCTTCGAGATATCAAGTCAGTAACACAGAAAACAAATGTGACAGAAATCCAGACAACATGGCAGAAGGTGAAAGAATTGGCAAATGGAGAATGAAGAACCACATGTAGATAATGAAGACTCCTAAAATAGAATCCACAACAAATGAAGCAGAAGAGAAATGAGAGATATAATGTAATAAAATGTTACTGAGCTGAAGATAAAGGCCTGTGTGTACAGACAGATGGGCTCACCAGGCAAAGTCAGCAAAAAGAGATCCTAGACGCATCATGGAAAATAATAAAGATAATATCGAAGAGAGAAAGCAGGCTGCTCACAGGTTGAAACGTTGGCTTCAGATATCTCGGTGACGCAGAGCAGATCTGAGAGCAGAAAAGAATATGGGCTGTGGTGAAGCAGGCCTTTCCAGTCGAAGGAAAGAGTGAATTACTCAGGCTACGAGGAAAAACATAAGTCAGCTACTGGAAAACAAATTAAATCCCTACTTTATACCAAATCCTCAAAATGAATCCCTACTAAACTAATATTTAAAGGAAAAATTGAACCATAAAAGTAATATGGTAAAACACAGATGAATGTTTATATAACTTTACAGTGAGGAAGAACTTTCAAAGGAGGAACTGAAGGGAAAAACACTTAAGAGAAAACCTGATAGACTGAACTACATTAAAATGTTAAGATTTGCTGCAAAAATACTGTTCTAAATCTAATTACAAATTTAGGAAAAATGAAATATATATGACGAAGGTTCATATCCTTCAAATCAATAGAAGAATGGATTAAGTATAAAAACAGGCAATTCACAACAGAAGAAATGCAAACAAATATTTAGTCCAACTGGCAATCAAATTTAAAAATCTAAAATCAAATAAATAAGACATCATTTTCTGCTGTCAGCATAACACAGATTAAAAAGAATTACAATGAGCATTGCTGGAAACAGTCGAGGTCTCTTATAGGCAGCCAGGATATGAAGGGTACACCAGTATAGCATACCTGAATGGCAACTGGGAATTTTATCAGAAACCTTAAAAATGGGAAAAAGTTTAATCCAAAAATTCTACATAATGAAATTTATCTTGAGAATATCCCCCATTAAGTTATCAAAAATATGTGCAACAAGGAACTTCATTAGGACATGGAACAACAGACTCGTTCCAAATAGGAAAAGGAGTACGTCAAGGCTGTATATTGTCACCCTGTTTATTTAACTTATATGCAGAGTACATCATGAGAAACACTGGGCTGGAGGAAGCACAAGCTGGAATCAAGATTGCCAGGAGAAATATCAATGAGCTCAGATATGCAGATGACACCACCCTTATGGCAGAAGGTGAAGAACTAAAGAGCCTCTTGATGAAAGTGAAAGAGGAGAGTGAAAAAGTTGGCCTAAAGTTCAACATTCAGAAAACGAAGATCATGGCATCCAGTCCCATCATTCATGGCAAATAGATGGGGAAACAGTGGCTGGCTTTATTTTTGGGGGCTCCAAAATCACTTCAGATGGTGACTGCAGCCATGAAATTAAAAGACGCTTACTCCTTGGAAGAAAAGTTATGACCAACCTACACAGCCTAGTAAAAAGCAGAGCCATTACTTTGCCAACAAAGGTCCGTCTAGTCAAGCTATGGTTTTTCTAGTGGTCATGTATGGATGTGAGAGTTGGCCTATAAAGAAAGCTGAGTGCAGAAGAATTGATGCTTTTGAACTGTGGTGTTGGAGAAGACTCTTGAGAGTCCCTTGGACTGCAAGGAGATCCAACCAGTCCATCCTAAATAAGATCAGTCCTGCGTGTTCACTGGAAGGACTGATGCTGAAGCTGAAAAACTCCAATACTTTGGCCACCTGCTGCAAAGAGCTGACTCACTGGAAAAGACCCTGATGCTGGGAAAGACTGAGGGCAGGAGGAGAAGGGGACGACAGAGAATGAAATGGTTGGATGGCATCACTGACTCGATGGACATGGGTTTGGGTGGTCTCTGGGAGTTGGTGATGGACAGGGAGGTCTGGCGTGCTGCGGTTCATGGGTTCCCAAAGAGTCGGACACAACTGAGCGACTGAACTGAACTGATAACAGCAGGAGAAAAGAATAAAAATGTCTAGCTGTCTCAGCTTAGTGAAATAAGTCACCAAATTTAATAAGACATGTGTTACATTATAACATAGGTACTCATTGATATGAAGGAGGCAAACTCTACACTATGAAAAAAAGTCAGAAAAGTATATGGCACCATTTTTGATGAAAGAAATATACACACACACACATGCACATACACAAAATATTCCAAAATATTAGCACTAATTATGTCAAGAAGTTATGGCAAGATATAGATTATATCCTTTATGGTTAGTCATATTTCCACTTTTTGCATTATGGATATGAATTGGTCTTTTTTTCAAATTTGCTTTAATATACAATTTTAAGATGCCCAAGAGTTAATTACTGGGTCATATGATAAGGGCATGTATAGTTTTGTAAGAAACAATGATAATCTTTTCCAAAGGGACTGTACCATTTTACATCCCACTGGCAATATATGAGTGATTCATTTTTTCCACATCCTTTCCAGCATGTGGTGTTTATTTTTAATTTTAGCTATTTTGAGAGGTGTCTAGTGACATCTCATTGTGATTTTTATTGGTATGTCCCCAATGACTAGTGATGTTAAGCACCTTTTCATATGCTTGTTGGCCATCTGTAGAAAAATGAAAACTTATGTTTATACAAAAGCCTGACGATGAATGTTCATAGCACCTTTATTTGTAATTGCCCCAAACTGGAAATAACCCAGATGTCTTGCAACAGGTGAATACAAACTACAAGACAGTCATCTCTCAGAGGATTGGTTCCAGGACCCCCAAGGATAGCAAAAGGCATGGATGCTCAAGTCTCTTACATACAATGGGCCTAGCATTTGCATATAACCTACACACACCCTCTTGTATACTTTAAACTATCACTAGGTTACTTATAATACCTCAGTTCAGTTCAGTTGCACGGTCATGTCTGACTCTTTGTGACCCCATGGACTACAGCACACCAGGCCTCCCTGTCCATCACCAACTCTCGGAGTTTACTCAAACACATGTCCATTGAGTTGGTGATGCCATCCAGCCATCTCATCCTCTGTCGTCCCCTTCTCCTCCCGCCTTCAATCTTTCCCAGCATCAGAGTCTTTTCAAATGAGTCAGTTCTTCTCATCAGGTGGCCAAAGTAGTGGAGTTTCAGCTTCAGCATCCGTCCTTCCAATGAATATTCAGGACTGATCTTTAGGATGGACTGGTTGGATCTCCTTGCTGTTCAAAGGACTCTCATGGGTCTTCTCCAACACCTCAGTTCAAAAGCATCAATTCTTCAGCGCTCAGCTTTCTTTATAGTCCAGTTCTCGCATCCATACATGACCACTGGAAAAACCAGAGCCTTGACTGGACGGACTTTTATTGGCAAAGTAACGTCTCTGCTTTTACTAAGCTGTGTAGGTTGGTCATAACTTTTCTTCCAAGGAGCAAGTCATGGCTGCAGTCACCATCTGCAGTGATTTTGGAGCCCAAAATATAAAGTCTGTCACTGCTTCCACTGTTTCCCCATCTATTTGCCATAATCTTAGTTTTCTGATCTTACAAAACCTAATACAATGTAAATGTTAAGTAAATAGTTGCCAGTGCATGGACAATTCAAGTTTTACTTTGGGGGACTTTCTGGAATTTTTTCCCTAATATTTTTTAATTTAATATGTTTATTGAGAGGATTAATAAGACTGAACATTGATACAAAGATGAAAAGGATAACACCCATATAAAACTGTAGGTCCAGTTCATCTGTGAATATATTAATAGATATATGTGAAATAAAATATTACCAAGACAAATCTAGCAATCTAACAAAAAAATACTGTATCATGGCTAAGATGCATTTACTCTAAGACTATAAGGATGACAACACTAGGAATCCTAAGAAGAATAATTATATAAATTTTTCTCCCAATACTTTTCGGCCACTGTTGGTTGAGCCTGCATATATGAAATCCATAGAAACGAAGAGCTGACTGTGCATCAGTACCATGGAACACTCACTAACCAGCAATAATAAGGAATATTTGATACACACATTGGATAAGTCTCAGTGCAAGCTTGTACTAAACTGTTCTGTATTTTGACTATGGTGATGGCCATCCAATTCTACACATGTGATTAAAATAAATAGACCTAATTACACACACAAGTGAGTGCATGTAAAACTGGAGAAATCTGAATAAGGTCAGTGATTGCATCAATGTCAACTTCTTCCTTGTGATATTGTACTACAGGTTGGGTAACGGGATGAAGGGCACATGGGTCTTTCTGGTCTCTGTATTGCTTCTTACAACTGTATAAGAATCTATGATTATCTCAAAATTTTTTTAATGTAAATATGGGACAGAAAGATATCCAATGAAAATGTGAAAAGATACAGCCTAAGACAGCTATGTAAAGAGCAATGTAAACAGTAGTGCCTGGGGGAGGGCCATAAGGAATTCAGGGAGGCCTTCCTGGAGGAAGTTGATTGTGAGCAGCAAGCACATTCCCAGGCAGGAAACAACAGGAGTTGAAGACACAGCCTGAGATGACTAACATTGAGGCCCCAGAAGCCTGCTGTAGAAGGATAAGAAGCAGGATAGACAGGCACAGAGAGGATCCCCTAGGTGGGCCAACTTTTTTCCCCACTTCCACTCCAGTGTTCTTGCCTAGAGAATCCCAGGGATGGGAGAGCCTGGTGGGCTGCCATCTCTGGGGTTGCACAGAGTCGGACATGACTGAAGCTACTTAGCAGCAGCAGCAGTGATTTTATTCATTTATTTTCATATCATCCCTTTATTTATTCATTACTCATTTGTTCAACAAATATCCTCCATGTGCCAATCACTGCATCATGCCTTAGGGATAAAATTATAAATAAGAAACCATCTTTGTCCAACCCAGCCCAGTCAAGGATTTGATGATGAGATGAGCAAGTAAACAGAAAAAAATGCAAAAACATTTGCACAGACTGCATATGGAAGGGGTACCTCACCCTGGAGGGCTTCATGGAGAAGGTGGCATCTAGTATAAAACCTGAAGCATCAGTGACAGAAATCCAAATGAGCAGAACGTGGGGAAGAATAGCCTTCAAGATAAAAGGAATCCATGGCTTGTACAAAGGCCCAGAGATGAGAATACGTGTCACAGATGGGGGACCCAAGGCATGAAATGTGGCTAGCAAGCTCATCAAACCCAGGATCTCAAAGCGCCCCAAATGCCATGCTAAGGAGTCTGATAACACTTGAGGGTGGGGGGCGGAGGAGCCAGTGTAGTCCTTTTTTTTTTTTAACAAGAGATCGGAATGAGCTGGAGGAAGTCCATGCTGTGAGCAGAGAGGGGAGTGAACTGGGGTGGCGCAGGAAACCCAGCCCCATCTGTGCTCCAGGTCCCCACGGCACAGCTGCTCAGAGCTCTCACGTGGTTCCCCAGACCCCCGTGCTGTGGTCAGCGCATGTCCCCTTGGGAAGCACTGAACTCCGTGGTTTATGGAGTTCTGAGCTCTGAGGCCAAGCTCTCTCCCATCCCCCGATCAATTGCTCCCTGTCACGAGCTGATCTTGTTCCAGTTCTTTACTTTCTGGATCATAAAGTTGTCCTCTGTGTGACTTAGGAGGCTCTCTGGTGCTGGGCATTTATAACCCAGAGATACCTGTGCAGTCAGCAGCCCCCATTAGTGTGCTGCTTGACAATTTAGCTGTCCCCTCCGAGGCCAGGTTTAGATCTATCTGTTTCCCCAAGTCTCACTTGCCTGGCATCCGGATAAGACTGGATGGCTTCCCAGCAAGTGCTCTGGCAGCAAGGGCAGCCAGTGGCCTGTGCTCCTGTAGCTTCCAAAGACACAGGGCAAGAACTGCAGATGGGCACCCTGGCCTTGGGGTTAGGGGCAGCGCCCCCTTACGGCCAGGCAGGCAACCTTCAGACCTTGAGGTGTACAATCAGTGGAGAGGCTTTCAGAAAAAGACATGGAACCAGGGGCAGGGAACCCACCATCAGCTCCAAATTGGGGTGAGAAACAAGAAGCAGAAATTCCCAGATGGGGCTAGGAGCACACTCTCAACACAACAGCAGAGGCCAAAAGAGTAAGGCCAGGGTGAGGTAGGTCAGGAGGGGCGGGATTTGAGTGTTCAGGGAAGAGAGAGGGAAGAAGAGGGTCTTTGAGATTCACTTTTATCTGCTGTCTCATTGCAGCTGGGGGGATGAATAAGACAGGTCTTTCCAGGGACTTCCTTGGAGGCCCAGTGGTTAAGATTCTGCACTCCCAGTGAAGAGGGTACAAGTATAATCCCTGGCTGGGGAACGAAGGTAGTGCATGCCACAAGGTGCAGCAAAAAAAAAAAAAAAAGACAGGTCTTTCCTCCACGAGCTCACAGCACAGAGCGGGAGGGACAAGGCTCCACGCTGTCCCCAGCTGCTCTAGACAGTCTCTTTCCTGTAGGGAGCCACTGCTGAGACTGTGGGCACAAGGGATTTTGAGGGCGCTGGCAGCCTTAATGCTGATGAAGAGCCCTCGCTACAGCAGGACCATTCTGTACTTGTGTTCAAAGCTTCAGACAGCGTGCAGCAGCAAGCTGATGCTCAGTCAACACTCATGCAATGTCTGTCCTCATTTAACTAGGAACACAAACAAGTTTTGATTCCGAAAACTGACCAGAAGCTTGGTCAACATCGTCCTAGAACCAGAGGGAAATCTGGAGGCCCATGAGTTGCATGGGGTTGCCTCCCTCTGAGACATCACCAAGCTCCCCAATCTTACAGCTCAAAGAGAGATTCCTGTGGAGCCAGGTCTCAAGAGCAGATTCCAACCTTCATCTACAGCGGGCGGCCCCTTCATTCACTGATCCAGCCCTCAGATCCCCACAGCATGAATCACAAGCTCCTAAGGTGTCTCAGATGAGTTCCCAATATTGAACTCATTTACTGTATGACCTTTCAAAAAAAAAAAAACAAAAATAAAAGGCAGTTTTCCTTGTAAGTGACCTGTGATTAAAGTTTCCAAATTGCAGCTAGAGAAAGTGGAAGCTAAGGAAGCCTGGGGAGAAATGGATGTCTAGAACGAACAGCTCTGCAAAGGGGCTGGCTTCTAGATTTAGCCATAAGTGGAAAGTCCTGAAGGAGTTTAACTGCACACCTCAACTCATGATGGATTCTTACCAAGGGGAGTGGACAGCTGTGCAAATCATGATGGGCATGGCCTGTGTGAGTGGTCCCTGAACTCTCCTTGAGGGTGGGGCATCTGAGCTGAAGTCTGACTTAAATGAAGTGTGAAGAAAGGGAGCAGTGATCTGTGCAGAGAGATCAATATGGGAAAGGCTGCAGATTGGAAGAGAGCATGAGGCAGGGCGAGGAACAAAAGCAAGCAGGCAGGGGGTCTCTGGCGAAGGGGATGTGGTTTACATCCACCAAGGTGAGGGTTAAGGCAGGCAGACCACGCAGGTCTCGGGACAGTTCAGTGTAGCTAGTGAGTAGGGGTTCTGAGAATTCTCTCCAGACCTCTTCCTTTGTAGAGTTAGAAAGGAACAGGCTAAAAGGGTATATTTTTCCTTTACAGGTCTAAAACCCTTACAGAAACAGAAGTTCTTGGGGTTCCACCTTGAAGCAGTGAAACAATTCAAATGCCAAGGCTTTACCCCAAACTCGAGGAGGACCAGCACTAGTTGGAAACACTGATGGAGAGTACATACGGTGCCTCCATCAAAGATGGTGCACAGATCCAGCTGAGCTTTCCTCCTCCTCTATGGGCAGAAGAGCTTTCCTCTTCCCCTAGGGACAGAAAGGTGGAGGGATGAGTAACTGGGTGCTTTAGGTGGGGCTCAGGTGTGAAAACAAGTGGCCCACAGACCAGGCATGCAGAAAGTCAAAGAGGAAAGAGAAATGGCAAGTTTGCCCAGAGCCGCTCTCGGAAAGTGTGAACAATATGAAAAGAAACAAAGAGCAGGGCAGATCACTACCAACTATATCAAAAATAAAAAGAAATACAGAAACATAGCATAAAAAGAAAACAGGAAAAGAACTCAGTATGAAAGAAAATATAGTCTAAGAAATAGAAAAAAAATCCATAAGGATTTATTTTCAGAAGAATTCACAATACAAAAGCTCAAAACCAGATGATAAAACAAACAACCCCCTCCACCAAAAAAAAAAAAAAAAGTGTTGGAGATTCCAGTTAAAGACACAAGTTATGATGAAAATGGAGGTGGCTCCATTTTCTTTACCGCTGGTGGCTCAGCGGTAAAGAATCCACCTCCCAAAGCAGTAGATGTAGGAAACCCAGGTGTGATTCCTGGGTCCGGAAGATCCCCTGCAGAAGGAAATGGCAACCCACCCCAGTATTCTTGCCTGGATAATCCCATGGGCAGAGGAGCCTGACGGGCTACGGTCCATGAAGTCACAGAGAGTCAGACACGACTACAGCAACTGAGCATGCATATGACGAAACTGTGGGAAATTCTGAAAGAGCTAGGAACACCAGACCACCTGACCTGCCTCTTGAGAAACCTGTATGCAGGTCAGGAAGCAACAGTTAGAACTAGACATGGAAGAACAGACTGGTTCCAAATAGGGAAAGGAGTACGTCAAAGCTGTATATTGTCACCCTGCTTATTTAACTTATATGCAGAGTACATCATGAGAAACGCTGGACTGGAAGAAACACAAGCTGGAATCAAGATTGCCGGGAGAAATATCAATAACCTCAGATATGCAGATGACACCACCCTTATGGCAGAAAGTGAAGAGGAGCTAAAGGGCCTCTTGATGAAAGTGAAAGAGGAGAGTGAAAAAGTTGGCTTAAAGCTCAACATACAGAAAACAAAGATCATGACATCCGGTCCCATCACTTCATGGGAAATAGATGGGGAAACAGTGGAAACAGTGTCAGACTTTATTTTTGGGGGTTCCAAAATCACTGCAGATGGTGACTGCAGCCATGAAATTAAAAGATGCTTACTCCTTGGGAGAAAAGTTATGACCAACCTAGACAGCATATTCAAAAGCAGAGACATTACTTTGCCAACAAAGGTCCATCTAGTCAAGGCTACGGTTTTTCCTGTGGTCATATATGGATGTGAGAGTTGGACTGTGAAGAAGGCTGAGCACCGAAGAATTGGTGCTTTTGAACTGTGGTGTTGAAGAAGACTCTTGAGAGTCCCTTGGACTGCAAGGAGATCCAACCAGTCCATTCTAAAGGAGATTGGTCCTAGGTGTTCTTTGGAAGGAATGATGCTAAAGCTGAAACTCCAGTACTTTGGCCACCTCATACGAAGAGTTGACTCATTGGAAAAGACTCTGATGCTGGGAGGGATTGGGGACAGGAGGAGAAGGGGACGACAGAGGATGAGATGGCTGGATGGCATCACCAACTCGATGGATGTGAGTTTGAGTGAACTCCAGGAGTTGGTGATGGACAGGGAGGCCTGGCGTGCTGCGATTCATGGGGTCGCAAAGAGTCGGACATGACTGAGCGACTGAACTGAACTGAACAATATTATAAAGCAAAGCAGAAAAAGCTACAGAATCAGTAGGGTTTAAGACTGAACTACTGACAGAGTAAATACATAAAAAATAAGTGGTGAGCAAAGAAAAGGCTCAGAATCTATGGATGACAACCGGTATCTCTAAATTAAAATCCCCAGCCGAAGAACAAAAAAAGGATTCAGTATTCAGAGACCCAACAAAGAAATTTCCTAAAAATGAAGGAATTATGGGTAGTCATAAGCATTCAAACATTGCCTGGTGAAGGTGTTGAATTTCAAAGGTAAGGAGGTACCCAGCAGGCAGAGGACAGCCAGTCACCCCTTATGGGAGGCACAGGTGAGACTGAGCTTGTCTACAGTGACCCTGCATCCCAGGCAGATGTTCTCACGGATATAGAACCTCAAGTAGCAGAGAATCCTTCTAGGGGAAAGGAGTACTTAATAATCAAACTCAATCAATCAAGAGAGAAATTAAAATGATGAATTCAATGGACATGGGTTTGGGTGAACTCCAGGAGTTGGTGATGGACAGGGAGGCCTGGCGTACTGTGGTTCGTGGGGTTGCAAACAGTTGGACACAACTGAGTGACTGAACTGTACTGAATGGAATACTGAGTAACCGAAAAAGCAACTGGGAATTGCTATAGTATTTTAAATAGAGAAATAAAATAAAAACATTTTGAAGTTGTTATAAACCCTTAAATTTTTAAAAATTAATTAATGAAAATTAGGAGGTAGGGAAAGGTAAAGAAATAGAAGAAGCAGAAATATACCTACGTCCTCATCTTTAATAGAAAGGGGTTAATAGCTACTATCTAAAATTGAAATATAAAGTTTAGAATAATGATTCAAATCACCCAGTTTTTTATATAATATTCTGTCTTATCATTACAGAATCTTTCAGGAAATATATTTTCTGATGAAGAAACATTATCAAATGTAGCAATATCCTCCACTGTATATTAGTTTCTTTTCCTTCAGTTACATTTAAACAAAATTAAATTAATATTTTCACAATTACCATTATCACATTTTTCTAAAATTATTTGTGATTCTCCTCTATCTTTCTAAAGCTATAGTGAAGACAGATTATAGAGACATATCTATGTTGACCTAAAGTTAACAACTATAATTTCTGGATTTTTTTAGTTGTTTTTTACTTTCCTCATTATATTTTTGTTTTGCTTCTGTGAAATGTTAATAGAAATGTGTAATTTTAATAAAAACAAAAAAGTCACTTTTCTTAAAATAAAAATGTCAGAAACAAAAGAATATCAATAAAATATCCCATAAATTAAAGTAATATTTTATGATTTCCATGCTTAGTAATACCCGTTCACTGGATATTTGCTAAAAATACTTTCAGAATCTCCCTCTACACAGTTTCAAAAAGGTATTTGTCATTTTCTTACTCTGATGCAGTAAATAAACACACTGATTCACTCTTTTGGGGGCCCTGTCTCATCCTCTAATCAAATATTCAGAACCCTTCTGATAGATATGACTTATGTCACTTGTCCCTTAGACCTTGATTCATCGCTTCCACTGGGATGCCAGAGACACAAGCACTGGGAAGTTTGAAACATTTGCAGGAATCTATTTAATTTACCCCAGAAGACCTCTGTAGGTGTCTAATTTCTCAGCCTGCTAACAAATATGGTAGGAGAGACAACCAAGTCCCCGGCCTTGAACTCTGATCGCAGGTCAGCACATCCCAGGACCCACCGGGTCTTCCTCCAAGACCGCTTGGTGAGCCTGGTCCACTGCACTGCCCTCCACTATTCTCCTTTCTCCTACTGTGATACTATAAAGTATACCCAATAGCAGTGACTCAAAACCTGAGTGTTCTAGAACTGAAATTCTCAAAGTATACAGAAGTAAATCCAGGGATACCAGAATTTCATGGGAAAAAGGAATCTGTGTTTGGGGAGGGATTACTGTATACACAAACCCCTGTAAGTAATATGAGTATAAATCAGGTGAATCTGGACACTTGAATCTTTATACCACATATCTGTTATGGCCACCCTAGCCAGGATTCATTAACAATAAGTGGGGGTGGGCATCTTCTGGTATTAGTCCTGTTTTCAGTCTAAGGGCACATTTCATTTACTGTGAAAAGTGAAAGAGAAAGTCGCTGAATCATGTCCCACTCTTTGAGACCCCATAGACTATATAGTCCATGGAATTCTCCAGGCCAGAATACTGGAATGCGTAGCCTTTCTCTTCTCCATGGGATCTTCCCAATCCAAGGATCTAACCCAGGTCTCCCACATTGCAGGCAGATTCTTTACCAGCTGAGCCACATTTACTGTGGTTGCTCTTATTAGGGCCGTTAGCACTTCAAGACACAATTTATAGAACCTCACAGTGATTCATTCTGCTCATGTTTACTCATTTGATTAGACTAACTGCTCCTCTTAGAAAAAAAATACTTAGGCTGTTCTAGAAACATGGTTATACATTAAGCTGAAGACAAAGAGATGCTAACATATTCAGTGTGTGTGTGTGTTTATTTATCAGATCCCATTAGTGCTCTTGAGCTCTTGCCTACTTGTGCCCAGCTCGGAGCTTGGGACTTTATATTCATTCTCTTTCTACCATAATAGCTCCCCTTGGCTGGCAAGCATTTCTCAATACAGAGCCTTGCACCCTGGCTCGGAGGGACGGAGCTCCCGGCTTAGTTTGAAGAGTTAGGACTCGGGACTCCTCCAATCTCAGTGCAAGGCAGGTGCCTTAATGGATTCTAGCTTAGGCTTTGGAACACAGCCAAACACCACGATTTCTGCTCAGCCATGGACAAGCTGCTCATTATTCCAGGATTCAAGGCCCTCCTTGGCAAAAAGGAGCTGACAAAAGTACATACCCCATAGGGCTGTTGTTGTATTAGCCTGCTGGGCTGACATAACAGGATATCACAGACTGGTCATCTGCGCATCAGGAATTTATTTGCTCACAGTCCTGGAGGCTGGAAGGCTAAGTCAAGGTGCCAGCATGATTGGCTTCTGGTGAGATCCAGCTCCTCAGCTTGCAAATGGCACCTTCTGGTTGTGCCTCACATGGCCTTTCTCTATGCATATGTGGAGAGAGAGGGCTGGTGTCTCTCCCTCTTCTTATCAGAGCCCCACCCTTATGACTTCTTTTAACCTTCATCACCTTGTCAAAGGCCCTGCCTCCAAATATAGTCACAGTGGAGTAACCTGTGGAGCTTCAATACTGAAATCCTGTGGGGGCACAGTTCAGTCCCTAAGACTTGTGGGGATGATTAGATGAGTGAATGCATCTAATGCACTTAGGCAGAACAGTGCCTGTGCATACGACATGCTTAACAAATGTGTGCAAGTATTATTATTGATATTGTTGTTAGCAAATGATTGCATCATCACAGACTAACACTTGAATAAGAGTGAGCGTCCAATATTTCACAGTTCTCTCTAGGCGAGCATCTTGATGAGCTGGATGAGGTAAGAAAGGGAATGAATGTCCTTCGCCTTTAGAGCAGGTAAAATCAGCTATTCCCACATGTGAATGAGTCAAAGGTGAGAAAGCCATATGAGCACAAGAGGGATAATATAATGAGAGTTTCACAAAGATGAAATTTTCATAAAGACTAAATTCTGAGATGTATAAATTCTGAGATTATAACCCTCTCTCTCTCTCTTTTTTTTTTTGAAAACTTAAGCTGTTCCCAGACAGTGATGACACACAAGTTGAAGAGAAGTTGTTCTTTTTTGGTGTTAAACTGACCTCTCTTTAAGAAATGATGCACCTGTGATGGAAAGCTGGTGCTAAGCCACTTTAGTCATGTCTGACTCTGTGCGACCCCACAGACGGCAGCCCACCAGGCTCCCCTGTCCCTGGGATTCTCCAGGCAAGAACACTGGAGTGGGTGCCATTTCCTTCTCCAGTGCATGAAAGTGAAACTGAAGTCATGTCTGACCCTCAGTGACCCCATCTGGAACCAGCCACAGGTCAGCTAGGATGCTAACTGCCACAGACACACATGTTTATAAATACGCATGCTTTTTTGTGAAGATTGGCAATTAAGAAAGCTCATTTAAGCTGCACTGCATCTGACAGGAATGAGTTAAAAAACTCTGGCTAAATTCACTGAATATTGTCACCACTTTTCTCAAATGAAAAAGATGGTTCCATGGAATAATCATGAGGGATTCTCCCAGCACTCACATTCTTTAATTATCTGGGAAACAGTCACTCCCCAGAAAAGTGGGATGAAGCTGAGGAGTTAGCAGCTGAATGATCACATCATGACCTGATGTGTTAAGCCTCAATTTATAATCTAAAGAAATGGGGAAAAGTCAGATGTTTTTATTTGTGCCTCAGTCCTGAGTTACTACAAGTGAACCCCCTGTCCAAGGGCCATGATCTGGGCAAGCACATTTTCTGCTGGCTGGAACCCAGCTTGACTTCTGACCAGTCACTGCCCAGTAGCCCGTGGCCACTGGCTGTCAGGATCAAGCCAACAATTCAGGCTTAAACCACACCGGTCTCAGAGTTGTGGGGTCCTGCCAAACAAAGCCAACAGGTAACACGACTAAGCCATCCTGGCTGAGGGGCAGGTGTTCTTGGAAGAAAGTAGCCTCCGTAAAGTAAAAGAACAATAATAACATGAGTAACTTGAGTACTAATATTTAATGAAGGTTTGCTCTGTTCTACCTAACATGAGGAACATTTCATTCATCTCATTTAATCCTCCCTACAATCCTAACAAATAGGCTCTAATATTATTCCATTCTTAAGAATGAAATAATGTCAACTGCTGCAATTTGGACAGACCTAGAGATTACCATCCTAAGTGAAGCACGTCAGAGAAAGACTGCTGTCATATGATATCATGTAAATGTGGAATCTGGAAAATATGAACTTATTTACACAACAGAAACAGACTCACAGACAGAAAACAAATTTATGGTCACCAAAGGGGAAAGGTGTGGGGGGAGGGATAAACTAGGAGACTGGGATTACTATGTACACACTCTATTTAAAATAGGTTACAGCCAAGATTCACTATTCAGCACAGGAAACTATGCTCAATACTCCGTAACAGCCTAAATGGGAAAATAATTTGAAACAGAATAGATGCATGTACATGTATAACTGACTTCACTGGACACCTGAGAGTAATACAACATTGTTAATCAACTATGCTCTAATATAAAATAAAAAAATTTTAAATATCATCTCACTTCATAAACAAGAAATCTGAGGCACAAAGAGCAAGTGGTAAAGGTGGTCACTGAACCCCTCCAAGTGCATGCCACTGAAACCCTCCAAGGGGCAGGAGGATTCCAGGGTCAAGCTAAGTCCTGTGGGGTGGTTACTGAAAGTGGCCCACAGTCAGAACCCAAGGATCAGGACTGGGGAGCCAGGTTTAATCATGCAATAAAAAGGACTCAACTGAAAAAGTGATGCCAGGGTGCTGGCCCTGCAATCCAGCTTCCCTGTGGAGTGACTTCGGCTGGGCATCGCAAAGTCCATGAGGTCTCCATGAGGCCGTGTTCGAGGCTCCATGCCTTGCACTGCAGCCACTCAAGAGCTTGGCCACAAAGTGGAGTACGACTTGACTGTTCTCCCTCTGTGCCGCCCTGTCTCTCCTCTGGCCTCGGGCCCCACCCTCACATTGCTCCACTCCGACCTGTGGCAGCACATCAACAGGGTTTCCCTGGTGGCTCAGCGGTAAGAAGTCTGCCTGCAATGCCGGAGACCCAGGTTTGATCCCCTGGTCGAGAAGATCCCCTGGAGGAGGGCACAGCAACCCATGCCAGTATTCTGGCCTGGAGAATCCCATGGACAGTGGAGCCTGGAGGGCTGCAGTCCAGGGGGTCACAAAGAGTAGGACATGACTAAGCAACTAAGCAGCACATCAACCCCTCAGGACACTAACCTGTCCCTTTCTGGGGCTCTCGCCCCACAACTCCATGGGCCCCCTCCCCCAGGAATGCATGCCTGGATCTGTGGTGAGACGTTTACCATAGCCAGAAGGGCTCCATGCAGACCCTTGGGCTCCACGCTCTGATGTCTCTAGAGCTTCCAGGGTGGGCCCTTCTCTCTCCACTGCTTGGAAGCAGCTAATCCACGCCTCTGCCCCTCAGCTTTCCAGAGAGGCTTCTTGAAGAGCTAATACTGCACCTGGCTGCCTGCTTGCTGCCGGCTTCTGACCTCACTGGGGCTTCCCTGGAGCTGTCTCCACTCCTTGCAGCCCCATCCCACCCAGGCCTGGGCTGTGGAGGGGGGCCTCTCTGAAGGCCACTGTCCACAAGGTAGCTGTGCCTCGGTAGGGGGGACGGGTAGAAGGAAGAACCCCCACCGGGAGGACCACCTGTGCCCCGAGAAGGGTCATCTCGGGCTGTTCTCAGGCCCTCACTTTCAGTGAGTGTTGAGACAGAGGCCAGGACGCAGGCCACAGAGCTCAGGACCAAGAGTTCCTGCTTCTTCGGCCCTTGACCCTCTTGGAGACTTTTATTATGAATACATTACAGGTAAGAAACTGCCATGGCCACCCAAGAGTCAACTTGCTCCCTTGCAGGATACAGAAAAGGCAAGACCACAACTGAAGTCACAGTAGCCTAACCCTCAGGACACCCTGGGCCCACCGGGAAGTGAGGGGGGCACCCCCACTTTACAGGTGAATTGCTGGAGCCAAGAGTGTAGCTGTCACACGGGGGCAGGGGCGACATGCGGAGAGGCCCCAATTGCCGGAACAATAGTCCAGACTTCCACCAGCCACTTCTGTCCTTGAGGGTTTGGGTCATGCTTGGACAACAGGTCCAGGAGAAGAAGTCACTCTCTGCAGAAAACCAAAGTCCTTCACAGGCCGGGAGATGCCAGGCCCTGGCTGTGGGGTTCTGCCACATGGCAGCACCCACTAGGCTTCTGACTCCCTGGAAAGGTTTCAGGAGCTCTGCCCTTCATCTCCCTTCCCCTTCTTGCTCTGAAGCAGCTTTCCCTCTTCTCCCTGGGCCCCTTTCCTGATGATATGCTGTGGCCAGAGGGAGATGCCCAACCCAGATGGTTGGGAGATTCAGCACTGAGCCCCACAGAGCCATGGAGGGAACTCAAGAGGTGAGTACTTGACACCTGCAATTAGTCACACACAGAGAACTGTGCTCACAACTAGTTGCACCTGCAAGTGGTTAATTGCTAGAGAGCAAACGCAATTAGGCACTTACACATCAGTTCCGGGCCACAAGCTGCCAACACAGTAGTCACTAGTACATGCATGGTCACACACGGGTGCACGCGCACACACACGCACACAGAGTATACATAGGGGTGCACACACTGATACAGGGCACACCCACATACACAGAGGTGCACACACAAGAAGAACTAAACACAGGAGAAAGCAATTTGACCCTTGAGGTTGGAGCCTGAAAGACACTAGGCGGGGAAGCCTTTTTATTAAATGTCAACAAGTTCCACTGGAAAAATCTAGGTTAACTGAAGCCATGTATTGATATATAGGACACAGTCTGGGGTTCTGGCACCAGACAAGAGCAGCGTAGGGCTGCAGATCGTTCTTTTGATAAAGCCTGAGCAATCATGGAAAACAAATTGGACCTAGCACACATGGTCAGGCTGCAGAAAGGCAGATGCTTTCAGGCCTCATGGACTGTTGTTGATCCCAATGTAAACCATTATTTAACTGCAGAGGATGGAGGCGAGCCACAATTGTTATATATATTTTTAAATCTCAAAATACTGCTTTGGAAAGTAACACACAAAATAGGAGAGTGACCTTTAAAAATTCTGTTTAATGCCTCCTTTGTAGCCCTTTCTCCCTCCAGTTTCTCCAAGTTGTGATACTGAGTTGTCATATTTTTCAAAATATTTCCTTTCCAGCAGCCGAGTGAGGAGGAATACATCTGTGCATTTAATTGTAGACCATTCAGACGTGGTAGACTGGAGAACCTCTTCAGCGGTAATGAGACACACCAGGCACGGAACTGGGAGACCAATGGACAGAGCTGAAGATCAGCGACGAGCAGCTTACAGAGCAGCACCGTCGACTTCAGGGCACCTTCCTACCGGGTCAGCGCCCTCGCCTGCCTTCTGCACCAAGTCCCACGACTTCAGTCAAGGCTTTCACTGTGTGTCAAGGGCATCAACACCCCCTCCTCCCCCTCCTTGGTTCCTTTCCTCCGTTTTCTTCCTTCCTTTTTTCTTTCCCTCCATCCTTTCCTCCCTCCTTCATTCATTCATCAAAAAGAACTTGAATGATCAGAAATTGCTGGAAATGATCCTTGCCTTCTAAGTATTCATAGTACAACTGCAGAAAATAATTTTTATTGTTTTTAGGTCTCTGATTTAGAGGGAAAAAAAATTCATGAGTGTAAAAAATAAGTGTAATGTAGCTGTTGAAGAGTAAGAACTTGGACTTGGCCCAAATTTAAACCTCAACTCTGCCACTAGGTAGCTGTGGGATTTTGGACAACTGATTTAACCCCTCAGAGGCTGGATTTACTCATTTGTAAATAGGCATCATCTAGTCAATCACTCAAAATTGTAGTGAGAGTTAAACTGAACCCTGAGCAAAGTGCCTGGCTTACTGCAAGGGCTCAATAGTAATGAAAAAATGATTATTATTATTATGCTTAACCATCGAAGACATATTTTTGAGGAAAGATCCACTACCACTAGTACTTGCTATCTTTATGGAAAGTCTGGCTACAGTCTGAAAAGTTGCATAGATTTTGAACAATCTAGTAAGATTAGGTACTCCTCCAGGGAACCTTTTCATCTCCATATGCTTAGCACCTGGAGCCATACCTGGCACAGGACAGGTGCTCACTACACATTAGATGAGCAGATGGATGGTTGGTTGCAGGCATGCATGCATCAGTGAAAATGTGAAGAGGGAAAGGACGCTGTGAAGAGAGAGCAAAGATACGGATTTTCAGAGAGCATTGTGGTATTCGTGCAGCAGTTAAGGCAATTTGCCATTTTTCCCAGCTCTCCGTGTCCCAGGGACATGGTGGGATTATGCTTCTGGCCACTGAGTTGTAAATGGAAGCGATGTGTGTCTCTTCTAAGTCAGGGCATCACTTTCAATGTAAGACCCACCAAAGTCCCCTTTCCCTCTCACAGATGACTTTCAATGGCATGAAACACAACCCTTGTCAACCTATGATGAACACAAACTATGAAGGGGGAATAAACAAGTGTTGTTTTAAGCCACCAAGACTTGGAGGGTATTTGTTATTGCAATATAACCAAGTCTCTTGCTGACTGGAACAGGTATAACAACTCATGAAATTTTAATGACAAAATCTAGAGTGGCTAGAGTGCTGGTGAGAGAGCCACCATGTGGGAAAAGAGGCACAAAAGGTCACCGGGGGCCACCTTTGACTGCCAGGAATGAAGCAGTTGGTCAACATGCGTCCCAGGAGATTCTGATGTGTCAGAGATATCTTGGCATGACACGGATTGATCCTGCAAAGTCCCATGCCCTGCCAGTCCTGTGTTTATCTCCTTGCTCCAGCCTTGAGTAGAGGAACCTTTGGAGCTCATGGATAAAGTGCTTTGAATTTCCAAGAAGCCAGCTCTTTACTCCTGTCTCAGAGGGGTTCTCATTCCCTTCATCCCCAAAGATTATGCCAGATGAACTCTCTTCCCTTCAAGGAGATACACGGTCATGGCTTAGGAGCAGCAGACAGAGAAACCTCAAACCACACAATCCTTAAGCCCTGGCCTAGCAGGATGCTTGATGATGCACCTGACATGCGCTGAGAGTTTACCCCAGCAGAATGTGGCAAGGGCCACCTCTTCTCTGGCCTTGTCTGGCCCATGAGAACCAGGTGGGACAATCTAGAAAGCCTGTCTTCTTCTCATGGGAATGGAGAAAGCAAAGGTATCACCAGAGTCCACTGCTAGCAAGGGTCTCCAGAGGTGAACTTCTTCCTCTCCTTTAATCTAGATAACATTGAGCCCCAATCAATCCAGAAGAGAAAAGGCTTGTGTGGTCTTAAAAACATGACTGTGAGTCCCTAACACCCTTCCCATTGAGATCTATATTTACTGGGATCTACATATCCTTGCCTCGAATCTGGGTGGGCTTATGACTCCTCTGACCATCAGGGTGGCACAGAAGTGATGATGCACGACTCCTGAAAGTAGGTCCTAAAAGCCAGGAACTTCTACCTTCTTCACAAAAATACTCTAAGATCATGGGAATACTCTAAGAATTCAAATACTCTAAGAAGTCAAGGGATTAGATCTGGTAGACAGAGTGCCTGAAGAACCATAGATAGAGATTCACAACACTACAGGAGGCAGTGACCAAAACCATCCCAAAGAGAAAGAAATGCAAGAAGGCAAAGTGGTTGTCTAAGGGGGTCTTACAAATAGCTGAGAAAAGAGAAGCAAAAGGCAAGGGGGAAAGGGAAAGATATATTTGACTGAATGCAGAGTTTCAGAGAATAGCAAGGGGAGATAAGAAAGCCTTCTCAAGTGAACAATGCAGTGAAAGAAAGTGAAAGTTGCTCAGTCATGTCCAACTTTTTGCGACCCCATGGACTATAGACCAGTCTCCTGTCTCCCAGATCCTCTGTCCATGGGATTCTCCAGGCAAGAATACTGGAGTGGGTTGCCATTCCATACCAAGGGGTCTTCCCGACCCAAGGATCAAACCCACGTCTCCTGCATTGCAGGCAGATTCTTTACCATCTGAGCCACCAGGGAAGCCCAAATGCAAAGAAATAGAGGAAAATAATATGATGGGAAAGACTATTTCTTCGAGAAGAACCCTGAACCACCTCATAAAAAATTCAAATTGCCCTGAGGCCATCATGCTATGAGGAAGCCCCAGCCACATGGAGATGACATTTGTAAAGGTGCAGTCCAGTTCCAGAACTCTCAGCTGAGTTCTCCCTTTTAGTCATCCCAGTCCAGGTGCCAGACATGTGAGTGAAGAAGCCTCTAGAAGATTCCATCTCTCAGCTGTTCAAGTCTCCCAGCTGAGGCCCCAGCCACAGTGGAACAGAGGCAACCCAGCCCTGTCCAAACTCCTGATCCAGAGAATCTGAGAGCATGATTAGATTACAGCAGTTACTAGTTTATCCAACCACTGAAGTGGTTTGTTATGCAGCAAGAAGTAAACAGAATACAGTTCTGCCCTGTTAAGCTTCCAGCAGTGCAGTGTAGGGACAACCCAAATAACTTTGGCATTCAGACATGAAAACAGCCATGAAAAAAATATATGATTTAGAGAAACAGGGTCTGGGCTCAACACCACCTACAACCATGCATTGACAAAACGGTCTTGTGTTGGTCATTCAAATACTCTCCTTTGAATCTCTTCCTTCTATAAAATGGGAACATCAAATATTCTCCTTTGCATTTTTTCCTTCTACAAAATGGGAATAATGTTCACAGTAATAACCTCCTCAGAAGCACGCCTGCTGCTGTCAACAGAGTGAAAAAAGGCCTTTTCTGAAATGTTTTCTTCAGATGAAGAGAATAATTTTAAGCGATGTACAGAGACTGGTGTGAGTTACACACACACACACACACACACACACACACACACACACACTGCCAGTTCCCCCCTCTCTGAAGACAATGGATGCCTTTTATACAAGTTACAGAGAGAAATGAAACACATCAATCTGGTTGGATTTTTTTTTTCTTTCTTTCTTTAAACATACTCCTTTACTAAAGTTTTTAAATTACACAATAGCTTCCAAAGATCTAATCACTAGATTTCTTCTTAAGATTCCAGGTTAAAAATACCTTAAACACACGTCTTCTGTCAGTCAAACCATAATGCAGAAGATACTGTACCGTTCTCAATATAAGTTGAGAATATTTATTTCCCTAAGGAAAAATCCTCCGACATCTTGATTTTGTTTCCTTGGGGGCTTTGGCAAGCTATATCATGGGGCCAAAAATCCTGAGTGTCTTCCCTAGCTTCCAGATCCCAGGACCAAGGCCCTCAGTCCTGCCTTCCAGGGGGACAGCATGTTGGGGGAGGAACCCCAAGAAGGCTGTTCTATCTTACGTCTTTGAAGCTGGGTGGCAGCAGCATCCACCACCCCGCACTTCGCTGTGAAGCTCTCATAATTATTTCATTCATTTATTCAGCACATGTGCAGTGAGTCCTTGTAATAACTACACTGGGCCTGGTGAGGAGCCACAGAAGTGACTTGGAGGCTGTCCTGCCTGCAGGGAGGTCACCATGTCATGAAAGGACTGGGAGAGAGAACACACTGTTGGTACCGTGTGATGCATGCCGCCAGAGCTGATGCTTACAAAGCACTGGAGACACAGAAGCAAGAACTGCTGACAAGCTTTTGTGCAGGAGACAGGGAAGGCTTTGTAAAGAGGAGCCATATGAGCAGACTTGAGCTGTACCAATTAAAGAGAGAGGGAAGGCAAATCCAGGAAAAGGAAAGAGTGTGTAAGTTACATTGAAGACAAGATTCAATTCTGGGAACCTTTGGGCCAGAAGCTTGAGGTGGGGCCACAGGAGACAGGCCTGGAGATAAGTCAGGGACCAGATTACTAAATGCCCTGGTGCCATGGGGGATGGGCTGCATAAGATTTTATCCATCCGAAGTCATGAAGGGACCTAAAGAGTCTTGCATAGGTGGTCAAGACCAGCTTTACTTTTGGAGAAGATCCCTGGGGCAGTTGTGTGGAAGACGCATTGAGGGGCCAGGATCAGAGCCGGGGTGACCAGGGTGGGCCCAACCGCAGTAGAATAGGGGCAAAGGAAGGAAAGGGAAGGTTCCAGAGATCTTGAGTAGTAGAAGGGACAGAACTTGGCAACTCAATGGCTTGGGGAGATGGAAGATTCTGTAGGACGAGGGAAAAGTTTGGATCTCCAATTTTGATGTTCTGGAAGCAGCCCCTGGACCCTCAGAGGGGGCTAAGTCAGCCACAGGCTGATGTGTAAGCATGGCAGAGATGCCAGGCTCCTTCAGTATCCATCACAGTCCACAGATCCTCCACACTGGCCTGGACACCATGGGAAGAAAAATGGAGGATGGAGAAAACATGGGAAAGTCTCCTTTGATTTCTTCCTCCACAAGTGGAGTCCCTTGGCTCGGGGAGGCTGGAGGCTCTGTTCCTACCCTGAAGATTTCCCACATTCACTGGGCTCAGGCCTCCACGCTTCCACCTTCTGTGGATGACCAGGCGGCATCTTGGGAGAATGGAAAACTCATCCTACCCATGGTAGGGATGGGAGAGGAAGCAGCTTGGGAGGCCAAGTCAGGGTTGGAGTGGGTGAGGGTGAGCAGAGAGAGTCACAGAGGATGACCCTAGTGGGAAGCCTCCTGCACTCAAACTGCCACCTCTCACCCCAGGAGCAAACTGGGAACTCCTGACTTCAGGATGGAGAAGGGAATGGCAACCCACTCCAGTATTCTTGCCTGGAGAATTCCATGGACAGGAGCCTGGCGGGCTGTAGTCCATGCGGTCACAGAGAGTCAGACACGACCGAACGACTAACACGACACTACTTCAGGAAGACTGAACATCCTCAGGGTGATGGTGCGAAACTGAAGTGGGGGATGTGGGAAGGAGAGGGGCCAGACAGGTACCCTGGTCCCTGAGGGAAACATTTTGAGACTTGCTATCTTTCCTGAGAGGAAAGCATAGGTTTTGGGGGACGTCAGCACAGTGTGGGCCACAAAAGGACGATGAGTGGGATGCAGGACAGGGCATCCGCTGTTCCCGGAATGAATTCCCTGCAGCTCCCGCCCCCTCTTCTGGCCAGGAACTGGTGGTTTTCTGAGGCTCTCACACCGCAGGCCCCTCTGTGACATGCAGCCTGGGCTGAGAGTCTGCACATATGTTTCCTTTATAATTTTGGCCATCTATCAGCTTCAAGTACCTTGGCTCCTCCCCTCCATTGAGCCATAAAGTTGGGGATGCAGGGGGCCTCAAAGACACGGCTGCCTGTCTTAAAACAGTCATAAGGAAGCTTCAGATTTTTAATCTGGACAAGTTGGGTCTCAACAAGAAGTGAATGCCTCCCAGAGACCTTACATTTCCAAGAAGTAGGCAGGGCCCCAGGGTTCAAGGCTACAAAGCCTTCACCCACGGGGAGACAGAGATTTATCTTGGCTACTGGTTTTGTTCAGTAGGATTATCGTTTTTCTTAGGGCTTTGGCTACAGAGTATCCAAGTGATGAAGGATAAGCCCTGACCTTTCTTTCCCCCAAAAGCACTGGCACCGTAGAGTGCAAATTTAGGGAACTGCATGTGTGGCATTACAAAAGTATGCCTGGGTCATAGGCACACAAGAAGAGCTGGCATGGCTTCTGAATAAAGGGGTCACTTTGTTCCATTAAGTCTAGATGATATCTGAAAGTTGGCACACAGGCCAGGGGTTCTGTGTCATTTCAGGATGGTTTGATCTCTTTTCAACTATTCTAAAAGTTGTTCTTGCCCCATATTGCTTTTACTGAGCATGGTGATGAAGCTGTTCTACATCTGCCAGAGGCTGCAGTGCCCAGAGGGGCTGCTGCATGGGCCCAGCATGTCCTTGACCCCTCCTCCCTGCCCCTGCCCAGGAGCCCAGGTTAGATGAGCTGTGGTTAGGCTACTGCCCTCCAGGCTGCTTCCATAGAGCTCTGAACTCATGTGGGTAGTGAGTGAAGTCTCTCAGTCGTGTCCAACTCTTTGCGACCCCATGGACTATAGCACACCAGGCTCCTCTGTCCATGGAATTTGCCAGGCAAGAGTACTGGAGTGGGTTGCCATTTCCTTCTCCAGAGGATCTTCCCGACGCAGGGATCGAACCCAGATCTCCCACATTGCAGGGAAATGCTTTACCGTTTGAGCCATCAGGGAAACCTTCAACTCATGGCTGCAAAACCCAAGCAGGGCATGGTAGGGAGGAGCAGAGCAAGAACTGGTGACAATCAAGCAGTCCATGCAGAAGGACCCACCTCTGACTCTGGGCGGCAGGACTTTCAGCTACAAATCATCTTATACCCCTGCCTTTATTTTCCCTTCCTCTATTCTCCTGATTCTGCCGGTTTGTTTATATATATCCAACGTCACTCCCAAAAGATGTCACGCAGCCCACATACGTGAACACAGGCATCCTCCAGGAGGCAGGATTCTGCCTTTTCCCTCATCACTCTGCCCACTTAGCTCTATCCCTTCATCTTTACAGATCATATTTTTGAACCTACTGCCCTTCCCTAACTTTACTCCTGCAATGTCATCTTACCCACAAAGTAAAATGTAAATAACATGACCTGCCCCCTAGGGTTACTGAAGGATTAGATGAGATGAGGCAGGCAGGGCCCTCAGCACAGGCGCTGGATCACTATGTGCTTTGTGGGGAGAAAGATGAGACCAACCTGTCTGATGCCAGGGCAGCAACAGCCTCATCAGCGAATCCCACCATGGTCCTCCACCCTGCCTGCCCCCACCCCAGTGGCTGACAGTCATCTGCTTGGTCTTCGAGCTCTACACCTGCTCTTTACCCTTATCCTCAAGGCCGGGTCAGGGTGCAAGGCCTCTCCTGCCCAGTGCTTTCTGCCCCCAGACTCTCACCCTGATCTCAGCTCATGAGATGTAGCATCTGAGGTTCCCGAGTTCTCTGAGTCTCCAGAAGAGTTTCCAGTCTCTAAAGAAGATGTGGTATATATATACAATGGGATATTACTCAGCCATTAAAAAGAAAGAAAGAATGCCCTTTGCAACAACATGAATGGATCTAGAGATTGTCAGCACTGAGTGAAGTCAGTCAGAAAGAGGAGAAATATTGTATGACAGTTATTACATGTGGAATCTAAAAAGAAATTATACAAACAAACTGACAAAACAGAAAGAGAATGAACTTTTAGTTGTCTATAGTTAGGGAGTATGGGACGGACATGTACACGATGCTGTATTTAAAATGGATAACCAATAAGGGCTACTGCATAGCACAGGGAGCTTTGCTCAATGTTATGTAGCAGCCTGGATGGGAGAAGAGTTTGGGGGAGAATGGATACATGTATATGTATGGCTGAGACCCTTTGCTGTTCTGAAACTATCACATTGTTAATTGGCTGATCCCAATACAAAATAAAAATTAAAAAAATAAAAGTTTGCAACTTCGACTACTAACTCAACAGAACAAAGTCAATAGCTTCTGAAACAGCTTTCTTCCTACATGTAAATATAAGATCATGAAAAGTGCCCCCAGAGAAATCAATGCCAGAAAGAAAAACACCAATACAGTATACTGACACATATATATGGAATTTAGAAGACAGTAATGATGACCCTGTATGTGAGACAACAAGAGACACAGAGGTATAGAGTGGACTTTTGGACTCTGAGGGAGAGGGAAAGGGTGGGATGGTTTGGGAGAATGGCAGTGAAGCATGTGTATTTTCCTGTAAGAAACGAAGCGCTAATCTATGTTTGGTGTAGGATGCAGGATGCATGGGGCTGATGCACAGGATGATTCAGGTAGAGGATGTGGGGTGGGAGGTGGGAGGGGGCTTCGGCATTGGGCGATTGTGTTCACCTATGGCTGATTCGTGTCAATGTATGGCAAAACAAATACAGTATTGTAATTTAAAAAATAAATAAATTTAATTATAAAAAAAAAAAACCTCCAAATCAATATGACGTGTGAAAGTTCTCATTAAAAGCGAGGTGGGGGAGGTCAGAGAAACAAGGAGAATCAAGAACGAGGTGCTGAGAGGGGAGGACAAACAGAGGAACAGAGGGAGCCAGGTGAGGCTGGAAGAGGAGGAGCACGGGGAGAACGAGGAAGCAGAGAAGCAGGCGCCAGCACTGAAGCTGCTCACGGGGGAGAAGCACCGACGGCCTGTCCCCGGCAAGAAGCAGGGAGACGGGCAAGAACGCGGAACAGGTTTGGGACCCCTCAGTGGCTTACAGTCTGTCTCTGGCACTTTGTGGGGCAGGAGGACTGTAGGCAATGTGCTGGGAGACAGGTGTGGACAGAAAAGTCAATTATGTCCAGTTGGCAATTGGAGCAAGAAATCAAAAACTGTTTATACAAGAGGCAGAAGTTCAGGCAGGCCTTGGAAGGTTGATGAGATTTAAAATGTGGATTGCTGGCCTTGAAGGGGGAGGGGGACCAGCAGGCTACCTGTGAGAGCTGGAAAACAATAACGATGATTCATTTGTACTGACCACTCTCTAAGAGCCAGCAGTGCCCGGCGTGCTTTGCAAGCATTAATTCGTTCAGTCCTCCCAATCACCCTAGGAAATAGGTTACTCTCATGCCCATTTTGGAGAAGGCGATGGCACCCCACTCCAGTATTCTTGCCTGGAAAATCCCATGGACAGAGGAGCCTGGTGGGCTGCAGTCCATGGGGTCGCGAACAGTCGGACATGACTGAGCAACTTCACTTTCACTTTTCACTTTCATGCATTGGAGAAGGAAATGGCAACCCACTCCAGTGTTCTTGCCTGGAGAATCCCAGAGACGGGGGAGCCCGGTGGGCTGCTGTCTGTGGGGTTAGTTACACAGAGTTGGAAACGACTGAAGTAACTTAGCAGCATGCCCATTTTACAGCTGAGAAAACCAAGTAACCAAAGTAACCTACCCAAGGTCATACAGCTAGTAGGTGGTGCTGCTGCTGCTGCTGCTAAGTTGCTTCAGTTGTGTCCGACTCTGTGCGACCCCATAGACGGCAGCCCGCCAGGCTCCCCCTTCCCTGGAATTCTCCAGGCAAGAATGCTGGAGTGGGTTGCCATGTCCTTCTCCAATGCATGAAAGTGAAAAGTGAAAGTGAAGTCGCTCAGTCGTGTCCGACTCTTTGTGACCCCATGGACTGCAGCCTACCAGGCTCCTCCACCCATGGGATTTTCCAGGTGGTGGTGACAGTGTTCAGAGCCAGAGAGTGTGGCCCCAGAGTCTATACTCTTAACCAAGCTTAGGAGAGTCATGGGTATTGTGGTGCTCCAAGTACAAAAGAAAAAGGTGAACAAAAAGAGTCTTAGAGTAGAGCAACAGGAAAAAAAAAAAAAAACCAAAACCCCCCTTATTGCCCATCCCCCATGCTGTAACTACTGAGGAAATTTTGGACCCTCCTGAGCAGTATGGCCTATCTTCCCTCCTATCCCATAAAAGGGAGAGGTATTTGCCTTACTCTCCTGCCTCATATATGTACCTCATCCAATTAGCAAATAACTCACAAGACCCCTACCCTACTCCTTGCTATAAAAACAAACCAAGGACCATGTACAATGTCAGTTCTCTCTGACTATCAGGAAGCCAGCCCAGGGTACGGCAGTGACCATCCCCTCCCTACTCTAATTAACTTTACTCTCCTTTCATCCCACCTCATGTCTGGAAATTCTTTTCCAACCTGGGCCTGGACCATGATAGGCACATGTGCACTTTTGAAAGCCTGCCTGAGACATGAGCTTAGAGCAGTGAGGAGATGTAAGAGTCTGTGAGCAGAGGGATCAAGTCTGAGATTTAGGAAGACGAATCTGGAGATGGGGTGAGCCTGGAGTACTGCGGTGGAGTTTGGTTAGAGGCCATTGCAGCTGACAGGGTCTCCAACAAAAACGCACGGGGATAGGACACACCCTCCATTCAGAGGCAGCTCTAAATCACTCCGCAGCATACTCTGAAGACTGTTCCCTCAACCACATCACCAACTTCCCGCCAGTCTATGGATTCTCCCTCCTGCAGACACATGTCTCTGTTTTTCCAGGTCAGACACATCTCAGCGTTTCCCCGAAGAGATGGGGCATGCTCTCCTACTCAGGCCTTGCAGTGTTTCCTCTAAGATGAACTGTACCACAAATATCTTCTCCCCAGGTTCCTTAACTACCTCTTCCCCAACCCACTCCATCACTCCTGGGCATTTTAGTTCTGCTCAGTTGATTCATTTTGGGAGACCAGACTACAGACAAGGAGAGCTTCTTCTTCTCAACTTCACCTCTTTTTCCCAGACCAGCAGTGGGCTTCCCCAGAATAAAGAAGAGAGCATTCCCATCAAGCTGAGCCAGGCCTGGCCTGGGCCTTGGTCAGCCCTTCATTTCATCATCAGGCCTCCCTGCCCTGCTCCTCAGGAAAGGCAAGGGGCCCTGCTTCTCAGGACAACCAGAAAAGCAGCCCCTTTGGGTGCCTGCCCCTGGACCAGGCTGCAGACCTGGGTGTCAGGGCATACAGGTACCCACAAGCATCTAGCCCACAGGGGGGCCACGAGGCAAGGCTCCTGCATCCCACATCTGGGAAAGGAGAGTGACTGTGTCACTCTGTGACCCATCACATCACCTGTCCTCTGAATCAGACTCCAAATGACTCTGTCCATGGAGCACCCACCAGGGCTATAAATAGAGCAAGAGGAGGACTCAGACCCACAGGGATGGAGATGCTGCTGAGGACCAGCTAGGAGGCATGGGTGGGCAAGTGACCCACCTCAGTCAGAGCTGCCCAGTCCCTAGACTTGGGGCTAGGCTGGGCTGTTGCCAGCAAGGTAGGAGGGCCACCTGGGCTCACTCCCATTCAGGAAATACCTCAAATTCACACTTAGTGAAGAGTCACATTACAACTTCAAACATACCCTATTATCCAACCACCCTGCCTCTAAGGGGCTACACGTGTACACATCTCATAAACCCTGCAGGTACCTTCTAGTAGCATAACATCAAGTATTGCAGTTTTTGTGTTAAAAGCATTTGTTGAACATAAACACTTAAAGCAGGCTTCCCAGGTGTGCTAGCAGTAAAGAACCTGCTTGCCAATGCAGGAGACATGAGACGTGGGTTCAGTCCCTGGGTTGGGAAGATCCCCTGGAGGAGGGCATGGCAACCCACTCCAGTATTCTTGCCTGGAGAATCCCAGGGACGGGGGAGCCTGGTGGGCTGCCATCTATGGGGTCGCACAGAGTTGGACACGACTGAAGCGACTTAGCAGCAGCAGCAAGATCAAACAGTTCATAGGTAACCCAGGGTTTTTAATTCTGTAGGCCTTTTAAGTGGCATCATATGGCAACATCATAGCTAATATTACTTAAATCTACTTTTTGAAAGGATTATATTTTCATTTGTTGAACATAAACACTTAAAGCAGGCTTCCCAGGTGTGCTAGCAGTAAAGAACCTGCTTGCCAATGCAGGAGACATGAGACGTGGGTTCAGTCCCTGGGTTGGGAAGATCCCCTGGAGGAGGGCATGGCAACCCACTCCAGTATTCTTGCCTGGAGAATCCTCATGGACAGAGAAGTCTGGTGGGCTACAGTCCACAGAGTTACAAAGAGGTGGACATGACCGAAGCGATTTAGCACATGCACATGCAAACACTTAAATCATACCACGATGTCTGTAACCTTGTTGTGACATTATCATACATAGATTCTCAGAGAAAGACCAAAAGATCCTAGCACTCTGCACAGCTAAGGAACCCTGCACCCCACAGCTGGCTCACAGCAAGGATGCTCTGGAGGAAGGGGGACCCAAGAGGGAGAGACGGCTCTTCCTGGGCAGGTCTTTCGCCAGAGGAACCACGGGAGACAGGTGTAGCCAAAGGAACAGGCTTCAGGCAATTCTCAAACACTGCAAGTTTCTGTTTCTGATCTGTAATTAAGACCTCCATTTAAGCTAGTAACACTTCTTCAAAAAAAAAAAAGACAAAGGAAGACATTTCAAGCAGATCTGCTTGGACTTCCCTTCTGTGAATTATTACAAGTGTTAATAGGTGTCTTCATTAAAGTATAACTTAAGAAATATTACAAGTTTGGTTCCTCCATCCTCAGAGGTCTGATGACTCAAAATCAGCAGTGCCTCCCAGTGAACTGAAGCAAATTTATCAGAAAGCAAAATTAGCCGATTTGGTCTATCCAGTGGTGGAAATGAGACAGAAATAGGAGACAACGTGGGTTTGCTTTTCTGGGAACAATATAGTATGTGACCAGACTTCAAACAGGTCAGGAGCAGGGCCTGCTGAACCTTCGGCTGCTGTCACGATCCATGGGCCTGACAGGTTCCACCTGGGGCAGGAGATGGGGTTGTATCTAGGGTGCAGTGAGGAAGGGCAAGGGCTAGCTCCTCCTGCACCCAGATCTGGTTCCCATCAGCACCCCACACCCTACATTAACATTCCCTTTAAGAGAAGGGGTGACTTCCCTGGTGGTACAGTGGTTAAAAATCTACCTGCCAGTGCAGGGGACACAGGTTCGATCCCTGGTCCAGGAAGATTCCACATGGGCCCGTGGGTGACGGCTACTGAGCCCATGGTCCACCACAAGAGAAGTCACCTCAATGAGAAGCTTGCCCACCTCGACTGGAGAGTGGTCTTGCTCACCACAACCAGAGAAAGCCCGAGCCCAGCAATGAAGAACTAGCACAGCCGAACATAAATAAATATAATTAGAAAAAGAACACTGGGCTTGCTTCGCAAATGCAACCTTCAAGTGCCCAGTCAGGCCTTCCCCACCCACCCAACCATGAAGTGGCCCCAAGCTCCTTCTATACAGACTTCCAGAGCAGACCCCAGGGGAGACACAATGTCACACACTCTGCCCACCTGCCACCGGGCTCAGGGGAGGGACAGCATGGAGAGGGTCCCATTTCAAACGACAGGCTCTACTAAGCCCCCCACTGCAGTTCGTCTAACCTGCCCTCTTTTCTTCTGGCCTCTCCATAGTCTCTCCTCGTATCGCTTGTTTCTCAGATTCCCTGGGCCTCTCCCTCAATAAGTTAAGCCTCATCGCTGGAGCGGAAGCACTGTCAGCCAGGGGAAACCTGCATGCTAGCTGACTTTGCCTCCTAAACAGCTCTCCCTGCATGTCCGCTGCCCTGACAACATCTCTTCTCTGAGAGGCTTCCAACACCCAGGGCTGATTAGAATTTAAGATGATTTTCCCAGGGAGTTAGAGCACTTTCTTTCTTTCAAGGGGCCTAAGGGTGAAAGAGGAATAAAGCTTAAGTTTCGAGGAACAAATACTTTAGATGTAGAGGAAAACTGTTTAATTGCTTAAGTTCTTACTGGCCTCAAATAATACAGTAGGCAGGTGAGGAAGAGGAGAGCTGGGGTGGAGTGTTTGACAAACCTGTTTTGCCTGATGAACCAGCGAGGCAGGGCTCTATACAACTCACTTCTGATCTGACCTGGCCTGGGAGTTTCTACTAGCCACCCCTGCACCTTCTCGTTCTGCAACCCTGTGCCCTGGAGGACCCCAGCCTCTCCATGCATCCAGTTCTTATCAATCACTCAGGAGACATGAGTTAACAAGAAGACCCCTCCCCACACACCCTCAAATATCCCTGCTTTCAGGCAGTGCACATTCTGGTGTGAAGACACAGACAATACACACAGTAAGTTACACACTACGCTAGGGATGATAAGTGCCATGGAAAAAATAAAGCAAGGTAGGGTAGGCAGGAGAGCTGTTAAGGGTGGTCTACTCTGTAAGTAGGGTGGTCAGGGCAGGGGCCACTGAGAAGGTAACAATCAACTAAAGGCTTGGAGGAGAAGGAATCATCTCTGGTGTTGGAACAACTAGACATCACAGGCACAATAATAACAAAATGACCTTCACTCTGAACCTCATACTTTCAACAAATGCTAACTCAAAACGGATCACAGACCTGAATATAAAACACAAAACTATAAACGTTTTAGAAGATAACATTCAGAGAAAACTTTTGTGACCTGGGGTTGGGCAAAGAGTTATTGGACATGAAACCAAAAATATGATTCTTATCCTGAAACAATTGAAAAAATAATTGGTTGGATAAATTGGAAAAATGGATAAATCCTCCAGACAATGGAGTATTATTCAGCTCTCAAAAGAAATGAGCTGTCAAACTATGAAAAGGACATGGAGAAACCTTAAATGTATATTACCAAGTGAAAGAAGGCAATTTGAAAAGGCTACATACTGCACGATTATAACTGTAGGACATTCTGGAAAAGGCAAAATTATGGAGACAGTAAAATGATCAGTGGTTGCCAGGCAATGGATGTGGGAAGGGATGAACAGGCAGAACACAAATGATTTTTAGGGTAGTGAAAGTACCCTATATGGTACTATAATGATGGACATATCATTATACATTTGTCCAAATCCACAGAATGTACAACCTTGAGAGTGAACTCTAATGTAAACTGAGTAACTATGATGTGTTAGGGTAGATTCATCAATTGCAACAAATGTGCTCTGGGGGAGATGTTGATAATGGGGGAGGCATACATGTGTGGGAGCAGCAGGTATATGGGAAAGGTATATAATATATGTACTTGCCTCTCAATTTTGCTCTGAACTTAAAATTTCTCTAACGAGCAAAAATCTTCCATAAAAATTAATGGATAAATTGGATTTCATCAAAATAAAAAATGTTGAGTCCCTTGGACTGCAAGAAGATGAAATCAGTCAATCCTAAAGGAAATCAATTCTGACTATTTATTGGAAGGACTGATGCTGAAGCTGAAGCTCCAGTACTTTGACCACCTGATGTGAAGACCCGACTAATTGGAAAAGACCCTGATGCTGGGAAAGATTGAAGGCAGAAGGAGATGGGGACAACAGAGGATAAGATGGTTAGATGAAATCACCAACTGAATGGATATGAGTTTCAGCAAGCTCTCAGGAGATGGTGAAGGACAGAGAAGGCTGGAATGCTGCAGTCCGTGGAGTTGCAAATTGTCAGACATGACAATGCTTTGTAAAAGACACAGTTAACAGAAAGAAGACACAAGTTACAAACTGGAAAATATTTTCAAATCACATGTTCAACAAAACAACTTGCATCCAAAATATGCAAAGAAATCTCAAAACTCAATAGTAAGGAAACAGCCTAATTAAAGCATGGGCAAAATTGTTGAATAGACACTTCACCAAAGAGCATAAACAGATGGCAAATAAGCACATGAAAGATATTCAACATCATTATTTGCTAGGGAATGCAGATTAAAACCACCATGAGATATCATATACCAATTAGAATGACTAACATAAAAATATTTACAATACCACGAGCTGACAAGGATTCAGGGCAAGTGCTGGTGGTAATGCAAAATGGTACAACCTTTCCGAAAAATCAGCCTGGCAGTTAAACATACAATTTCCATATGACCAAGCAATCCCTCTCCTGTGTATTAACCCTAGAGAAACGACGTATGTACAAAAATCCGTGCCTGAATGTTTATAGCAACTACTTATAATCACTCAAAATTGGAAACAATTCAAACATTTGCCAGCAGGTGAACAAACTACGGTGCATCCATACAATGGAATATTACTAGCAATAAAAAGGAACAAACCACTGACATAAATCAACTTTGATGATGCTCACAGCATTATGGTGAAGCCAGTCTCAAAAGTGGGCACAGTGTATCATTCAGTGTTAAAAGGCAATGTAATGGTGATGAGCAGATCATGGATCAACAGAGGTGGGGGATGGGAGGAGGGAATGGAGAGCAAGGGAGAGCCTAAGACAGCTCTTCTGTTTCCTAATTCCTGTGTGATGGTTGCACAAATCTACACATGTGTTAAAGTTCATAAAACTGTCCAGCAAAATAAGTTTTTTTGTATGATAATTTTTAAAATAAAATTTAAAGTTACTTCAAAATGCAAAAAGAATTTTTTAAAATTAATTTTTCAGTGATAAACTGGACAAACTTATATCCACTGATGATGAGATGGGTGGCTTCTACCATCTACAGAGACTCATATTTTCTGCACCCCTGACTTAGATCATGTTATCTAAGCCTTCCTAATATTTCCTGGATCTCTGTAAACATATCACATTCTTTCCCCAATTCTCCTATGCCTCAAGAGAACCAGCCCCATGCATAGAAAATTATGCTCTGGTTTATTTAATAATAACCCTTGCAATGTGCCAAGATTTCAGCTGAACTCTACCTGGACAGATCCTTGTGGTGTCTTCACAGAAACCTCCTCCCCTGCATTGCAAGGCAAATTCTTAACCACTGGACCGTGAGGGAAGTCCTCTGTCTCCAGCTGTTGACAACTACCGATCAGTGGCCATTTTCTCAATGGTTTTCTGGCCTGGCTAACTGCATAGAATATGGACTCAAGCCCTTATTTTCTAGAGGAGTCCTTGGGCAGGGTTAAGACAACATGCACTGAGCTTTGGGAAGTACATTGTGTACTAGAAATAGTCCATACAGACTCCAGAAAAATTCATTTTGAGATCTCATCCCAGAATTGGGGATTTTCCCAGCAGATTCCAGTGGGGTCTCTTTTGTCAAATGTAGCCATTACCCTAAACAGATATCAGTGGAAAAGGACGAGTTAGTTATAGTCTTTGCTTTCCAGATTCTATTTCCTTTCCTCCTCCCTAACTAGTTAGCACCAACATGTATCACTCTGATACACTCTTTTCCTTTCAGTTGTTTACATTCACAAGAAATCAGGAAATTACCCCATGTTTTCAATGCCCAGGCACTGACGTCAAAGCTTTGACACATCTGCGTCATCAGTGTGTACACCATATGCTGGGAGAAACTGCATCTCTAGACAGGCCAAGTTACCAGGTAACCCTCTCTCCTCGTGCTTCCAGCCCTCTGAACTGGTCCCCCTGTCACCTCTAGGACTTCAGAGTGACCCTGGCCCAGTGAAGCATGGGCCACTCCATTCTAAGCCACAGCAGAACTGCCAGGAAGCTGCTGACTGCTCTGGTATCTGGAATCTTCTGGGAGCCTGAAGTGGGTTCAAAGACCTTGGGTCAGAGCTGGGTTCTGTCCTAACACTGGCTGCTCTTCCCCTGGTGACACACGAGGCAACTGGGCTGCTTTCAGCGAACCTAGTGACACAGGGTTGGGAACAGAAATAGCCTGGCGAACCAAGAATAGGACTGGGTGAGAAAAATGTCCTAGGAGGGCGCCTTGATTTGTCAGAGGAGGTTTCCTAAGTTGGGGCATCCTGATGACTCAGCAGCTCCTCCACAAGGAAGGCCCTTCACACCAGGGATTCCCCACCCTATCAGCCAGAACAAAATTACTAGTAAAAGGATAGACTTAAGTGTCCCCCCCAAAAGAGTCTATTGTTTGTAGAACTATTGAGAGAGAGACAAAGATAAGAAGGGTGGTAGACGCCAGCAGTGGGAGTTTACAAGAAACTCTGTCATTTCTTCTTTCCTCTCTCTTAGGATGGGAGGTTAAGACAAAGCCCCTCTTTGCCATTCTGAAAAAGCTTTGTTGCTTATTTTGTCAAACTCTCCCTCCCAAGCCTCTCCAAGGTCCCCCTGCCCTTCCCTCAGTGGCTGACTTGCACGGGAGCTGGCCCCTCCACTGCTCCCCTCTTCCAGGCTCACTCTCATTCTCTGGCTCTAATTAGCAACTGCTTTTTTATTTTTGTATGCATGTTCAAAGACAGAGTGGGGGCGGGGGATGGGGAGACTGAAAGGAAGAAAGCAAAGGTCTGTGTGAAAGGAGAGAGCAGCTGGCTTCTCCCTCGCCCCCTCTGTGTACCCGGGCCCCCATGTTGGCAAACAGCACACAATGTCTGTCTACAGAGCCCTTTGTGGCCCAGAAGGAAGAGTCTGCACACAGCTAGGAGCAGGAAAGGAGACTGGGGTGGAGATGGGGGTTGGAGGGGGAGGGGGGAGCAGGCAAGGAGAAGGCTAGAAGAGGCCTGGCCATCTGGGGGAACCAGGGCAGAGATGTCCCTCCATCCCTGCCTCCTCCTTCTGGGTCAGGAAGATGAGTATGGATGTCCAGTTGGCTTGTGTGCTGATGCTATCAGCTCTCTGGAGAGCACATCCATTGCCCCAAAGGCTGCAGAAAGGGCTCAGAAAGAAGGGGGCCTGCTGCTTGAGTTGGGACTGTGAGCTCACATTTAAACTCCACAGAGGGACAAGGAGGGGCACTGAGTGCATCCTGATGGGGTTCAAAGCAAAGAGGCATGGAAAGGCCAGTCCCCAAAGGTGAAACACTCTCCCAAATAGTTGAGTTTTCATTGAGGAAATTCTGAGGTACGGAGGCTGTGTAGGTGGGTAGAGATACCTGCAAAAGAGGAGGGGCAATATTAGTCTGAAAGGTTAAATCTGTCACCCTGATTGGGTATGTTTAAACCACAAACAGCTATGGTTACTAGTTCTTAATTAGTACCTGGACTGAAAGATTTAAAAGATGATAAGAAAAAATAAAGGCTGAAAGAATTCTCATAAGCCAAGAATCATCACGAGTGAGGTTGAGGAAGCTGAAAGAAGCAGAGTATGTTCCAGGAAAATTAAGAAATAAGCATGGAAAAGCTGGGCATCCTACAAAGATATTGTTTTTAAAAAGCAATTGTTCTTTTAAATAACTGATCTTATTATCAATATGTGTGATTATATATTAATAATTGTTACGACAAAATTATTCATAATATTTACAATTTACTTCACTGATAAACATTGATCTCCTTTATTTCCCTCTATGAAAAAAAGAACTTTTTCTTGCAATTTGCATTTAAACAGCTTTCTAGAGGGAAAAAAATAAAAACAATGAATGGAACTAGCTGTTCACTCATTAAAATTCTACCAATGGAATGTGTCTTCTCATTTCTCTTTTTTCAAATCAAGTCCAGAGAGAAGACAGACAAGAGACTAGAATAAATGGAGAAAAAGAAAACAGCGGACAGATGAGTTTGGCCAAAGATGCAGAGGGGAAGACAGACAGAGCCAGTGAGGAAAGGGAAGCCCAAGTCGCAAGGGCCTCCACATTCAGATCAGCACAGGCATGTGTGTAACAAACCCAGAAACCAAACAGCAACCCTCCAATTGCCTAACTCCCAGAACAGGCACATTTTTGCCAAGTTGATGCTTTGGCAGAGTTCTTGCATATTCCATACAATTTCATGGAGAATCTCTATCCATCTTGTGCAAAGAGCAGATTGTCGTTTTCCACTTGAAACACACACGTTGCACTGACCTTATGTCCTCTGTCAAACTGACACATTATCGTCAACTTTTGGTGAAAGGGTTTCAAGACGTATGGGCTTGCTATCATTCTGTTGATTTTCTCCTGTGAGTGCTGTGTGTGCACAACGTGTCACTCTATTGGACAACAGACAGACAAAGCCTCTGCCATCACTGGTTATTCCCTCCATCTGGTTCTGCCACTGTCACCTCTCCAAGTACGTGGCTTGTCATTGGACTCACACTCTCTGCCTGCCTGGTTTTCCTGAAGTTTACACTACCAACGCTCCTGAGATGTTTTCTTACACATCTTTTTTTAATTTTTATTTTATACTGGATTAGTTGACTAATACGGTTGTGTTAGTTTCAGGTATCCAGCAAAGTGATTCATTTATACATATCTACTCTTTTTCAAATCCTTTTCCCATTTACACTCTTACAGAATATTGACCAGAGTTCCCTGTGCTGTACAGTAGGTCTTTGTTGGTTATCTATTTTAACTACAGTAGTGTATATATGCCAATCCCAAACTCCCAGTTTATCTCTGCCCCCATCATTCTGCTGGCATCTTTCTTCTTTGGTAACCATTAGCTTATTTTCTAAGTCTGTGAGTCCATTCCTATTTTGTAAATAAATTCATTTGCATCATTTTAGATTCCACATATAAGGGTCATCATATGATATTCGTCTTTCTCTGTTTGACTTACTTGCAAAGTCTTTCGTCCTCCTCAGCTCACATCCTGCTTCCACCAATTTTGCTTTCAATGTGTTTTTTTTTTTTTGTTTTCATCTAGCAGATGGCACAGTGTAGGCATTCAAAGAGGCACATCTGGGGTGGCCCTGCCCATGGAGAGCTGGAGGAGAAGAAGAGTGAGAGCTGGGCTGACCATGGAGGTGGAGGCGTGTGTCTTGATTCATATGTACCATGAGTATGGTCGCTCCATGAACCTCCCGGCTCATCCCTAGCCAATGCGAAGTCCTGATCAAACTCTGATGGCTTTTCTTTGCATACCTTAGTGAAGGCTTCTATCTCAGTCCACATGGGACACTGAAACCCCAGCTCCCATCACACATCACACATTTGCCCCTAATAGAATCTTGCTCTTCTTCCTTCTGGGGAGAAATACAGAATAGCGGTTATTAGCCAGGCCTCAGAATCCTATGCTGTATGACCTCAGCAAAGCTACTTGGCTTCTTTGCACCTCAGTATCTTCAACTGAAAAGTGAGCATGATGATTAGGTATACTTCACAGGGCTATCTGAGGATGTAAGCGATAATGCAAAAAAGAATCTGGCAGAGAAACCGGGACTTAGTGAGTGCCCTATAAATGACAGCCATGCCACATTAGTGCCTCCATGCAAGCTGGAAGCCGATCCAGGGAAGTTTGCTCCATACATGAATCAGAACCATCACTGTGATCTGACAACGAAACACAGGACTGCCCAGCAGAGCCTATAAGCTGCTCTCTTAGCCCAGATAGACAAGCCAAGTCAGCAGTCCTGTAAACATCATTTGCATGTTATCTCTATCACTTTTTGCCCTATTTTCATGTCAGGTTTTAAGTTTATTATTTAACTTATTTGTTTTAGGCTGACTCATCTTTCAACCTGAATATATTTAAATAGAAAAGTAGTGAGGAAGGAAGGGAGGAGAGAAGAAGAAAAAGAGGGGGCGAGAAGAAGATGGGAAGGCAGGGAACAAGGATGAGGAGGGCGGAGGCCAGGAAGAGAGGTGGGAAGCCCACGGCCCCAGAAAGAATTGCTGCAGAGTTGAAGACAAAAACCAAGAGAAGGAGGCAGTGAGCAAAGACAAAGCCCACTGGCACAAGACAAAGCCCACTGGCACAAGCAGACCTGAGGCATCAGCAGGCTGGGCTGGACGTGTGGTCAGGGAGTGGACTGAGACAGATCCAGGGCTGCTGGGGAAGGGGTGGCAGGTCTGATGAGAGTGGGATGCTGCAGAAGAAATGAAGAGGAGCTAGAGGAGGTGGGGGCTGAGGGCTGCTGACTTTTCAGGGATGGTGGAGTGGGAGGCACCACAGTGGGCTGAGCCCCAAGGCCCCAGAGGTGAGCTGGCAGAGTGAAAGGAAGGGATGTGGAGTGGAGAGACTGGGCCAAAGAGGAAGAGCTGAGAGGTGCATGCCAGAGGGGAAGCAAGGAACTCAGAAGAGGCAATGGGTAGGAGAAAAAGGATGGGGAAATCAAGGTGTGCTTCCCACCAAACTGGCTGGAGTGGCCTTCCTGAGACAGCATGGCCCCACACCAGCACTGGCTCTTGCCTGTCCCACCCCAATGCCCCTTTCCCCACTACAGTCAGGGAAACACCGAAACAGGTGTACAGCATGTGCCATAATGTCCTGAGGCTACAGATGGGCAAAGAATGTGTGAAGGGTGGGATGCAGGGCAGAGGGAAGGGACTAGAGAGAGAAGGGTAGACCACGTCATCAAGTGAGCATACTCCAAACTGACTACCCTGTGCAGACCTACCTGATGTAATGATGCGTTACATAAGAATATTCGTGTTTCAGCTTCCCAACAAGGCAATTTATGGAACTTTGCCAAGTTCAACACCCCTCATAGCAAGAGAAATGCAAATGGAAACCACAGTTGGGTGCCAGTTTTCATCTATCAGATTGGCAAAGATAAAAACAGTGGATATTTTATTATCTTGGCAAAGGTATAAGGAACAGAAACTCTAAAACTTGTTGGTCTGAGCAAAAATCAGTAGAAAGTGTCTTTTTTGGACGACTGTTTGGGAATATCCATCAAAATTAAAAATGTATATACTCTGAGTCAGCAATTTTACTTCAAAGAATCTGTTGCATTCTTAGCTCTTGGAAAAGTGCTTGGCACACAGAAAGCCCTCAATAAATATTCACTGAATAAATTATTTAATGAATTTGTTTCACAGATATGCTCACACCTAAGTGCAAAGATGAATGCACAAGGATGTTTGCCGAAACATTGTTTAGAAATATCAAAACACAGGAAGCAACCTACGTCTATATAAATGAAGGGCCAATTAAATAAAGGTGCATCGATCCAATGGAATACTACACAATCATTGAAAAGTAAGAGGCAGATCTCTACATAATACAACCAAACCACTCCTAACTTTCACTGTTAAGAAAGGGAGTCCAGGGTATGAGGGTGAAGGGTGGAACTCAGTGAAAAACCCTGTGCAGTAAGCCCTGTGCAAATGAAGAAAGGATGTGTCTATATTTTGGATGTGCAAATGCATGGACCCTGTTAACAAGAAAATATCAGAAACTAAAATAGTGAGGGATCTGATGAAGACAATAGTCAGGGACACTTAGTGTCCTACCTGCTTATCAGCAGATGAATGGATAAGAAAGCTGTGGTTCATATACACTATGGAATACTACTCAGCCCTTAAAAAGAATAAATTTGACTCAGTTCTAATGAGATGGATGGAATTGGAACCAATTATACAGAGTGAAGTAAGCCAGAAAGAAAAACACCAATACAGTACACTGACACATATATATGGAATTTAGAAGACAGTAATGATGACCCTATATGTGAGACAATAAGAGACACAGAGGTATAGAGTGGACTTTTGGACTCTGAGGGAGAGGGAAAGGGTGGGATAGTATGGGAGAATGGCAATGAAACATGTATATTTTCCTGTAAGAAACGAAATGCTAATCTATGTTCAATGTAGGATGCAGGAGGCATGGGGCTGATGCACAGGATGATTCAAGTAGAGGATGGGGGGTGGGAGGTGGGAGGGGGATTCGGCATTGGGAGATTGTGTTCACCTATGGCTGATTCGTGTCAATGTATGGCAAAACAAATACAGTATTGTAATTAAAAAAATAAATAAATAAAAAATATGGTATATCAAAAAAAAAAAAAATTTAAAAATAACAACAAAAAGTAATCTGGGATAAGGGAGATTTGCATAAAAGTTCCACCCCAGGGTCTAGAGCAATGGGTCTCTGATTCATTTCAGTCCTAGGAAGCGTTCTGAGATGAACCAGGCTGCCTCTGGAAGGCTGAGTGTCAGACCACTGGAGGTGTCCAAGAGCAGGGGGAGCCAACAGCGGCAAAGCAGACTACGTGTCATCTGGTGGGCTGGACTCTGTCCTCAGAGGTCTTACCTAGCTGAGCGGGGCCACCCTCCATAGGCCACTCATGACCCTGCCCTTTGGACATGGCAGGCAGTGTCTAAGAGCTAAGATTCTAGTAGATTCTCAGAAGGAGAATTGCTCCATCTGAACGTTTAAGTGTAAAGGGCCTGGCATCAGTAGGTGCTCAATAAGAACCTAGAGAAAGAAGTGAGCATAGAGACACCGCATCTGCAGGAACTCACAAGTGGACTCCAACCAGACTGCAGAGCTGGAGGCCACAAGGGCCAAGCCTGCAAGGAGTGAGCTGAGCAGGCCCCAAGGGGCATATCCACCTCATTAACTGGCCCTTAAAACAAGGACGGAGGGCTCAGCTGCAGCCGCCTGACCAGGTAACTGGTACTCCAGCTCTTAGCTCAGCTGGCAAGGACAGTACAGATGGCATCTGCAGGCAGACACCCCTCCCCTAGGGAAAAGCTAGCGTGCCCCTCTCTCAACATCCCTGCCACAGTTCCATTGGCAAAATGAGGCATGCTGCTGGCAGTGTGCAAATGGGATATAATCCTTTCCCTTTGCAGCTGCTCTGAGCTGACTGTCTCAGGCTCTTCCTCCACTGACCTGAAAGAGAACTGAGGCCCAGAAGTATTAGGGTACTGTCAACACAGCTTGTCAATGGGCCAAAGCATGGAAACCGAACTCACACCATCAGAGCTCCTGGGGCCCAGAATCGAGGGACCGCACTCCAGGCAAGTTCAGATTCACTGGGAGTTTTCTCTATACTTCAAACTCAAAAGTGGTAAGGAAGTTTGTGCTGAGATATGTGTGTTCAGGTTCTGCACACAAGACCGTCCAGCTCGAGAGAGAGCCAGGACCAGGGAGAAAAGGGGGTAAGTCTGACAACAGCACTGCCTCGGGGGCCCATGTTGGTCCTTGAGGCCAATTACTGAGCCATAACCAGGACTCCATCCCACAGCCCTGCCACTCTCCCTGTCCTTTTCTAGAAGCACAAAGCCTTTAGACCTCATCCTTCCCAGGGAGCTTTGTGTCACTTACCCCACTACCAATGCCATGACCCTCTGGATGGTCCAGAGGCAGGTCGATGTGTCAGAGCATCTGACATGGTACTGAGAGATGGTACCACTTCCAGAAAGATTAAAAGAAGATGGAGGTAGTCAACTCGGAGCTCTGTGCTGCACAATGCAGAAACATCAAACCACAGAGCACAGCTGCACGGAGCACCCGGACCCCAAACCACAAAGGGCGACACAGGTGCAGAGAAAGAGTTCATGGGAGAAGAGCTGAGAGGGGGTTGCTATTCCTGAAAACAGATATTGCGTATCCAAGGGTGGTTAATTTTGAGAAAAACCAGTCTCAGAAGCAAAGGAAGACAGTGGCCTCTCAGACTCGAGTTCTGATCCCAGTCTGACATCACCCAGCAGGGCTCCCCAGACTGGTGCCCAGCGATGCTCTCTGTCTGCCTACTCTCCATGGATATATAAGGCGGCCAGAATAGTTGGCCTCTTGGTATCCTGCCCACTTCCACCCCAGCTTGGGCTGTTTCAGACTCCATAGTTCTTCATGGGCCCAAACTGGACTGCTCACACTGTGATGTACCCAGCCACCTCAGTAACGATCTTGTGGTGCCTTTGTCATCATCTTTGATAATGTTTACTAAGTCATGGACTTCTAGCCAGGACAGCTATCAGGCCCAGAACATTCTCAGCAGCTTCAGCACCAACCTGGGAGAATCATGATTGCTTGGTCAACGCCAGTGGAATCTGGGTACTTCTAACCTATCCTTTAAAGGCAGAAGGGGTGGCGCAGAGCACAAGGGGATTTGGAACTCAGAGCTGCCCCTCCCCTGTTCCCTGGTTGTCCCCTGCAGCCCCCAGAGTCTGGGCTGTGCACACCCACACAGTGTGCTGGAGTCAGTGAGGCAGACAGCATCCTTCCAGCTGTTTGCTGTTGCTCATGCTGGGGTCACAGCCCATTACATGCAGTCTATTACATCAGAGTCCTCTCTGGAGGGTACTGGGCAGGGCCACTGTGGAGCCCCAAGAGGTTTCTAAATGAAGTAGCCTATTGGGAAATCCTATTATGAAGCTCATCTTACAGGACTGCGGTGTTAATAACTCTGGCCTTCCCCAGCGCTGAGCTGAGTGGGTCTCCCTAGGGCCTAGGAGGAGGCATCTAGGCTGTGGCCTTCCTCTCAGTCACCAGCCAACAGCTGATGGGCCAGAGAGCACAGCAGAAAGACTTCCTCAGTGCCCCTGAATGTGGCCACCTGTGTACACACACACACACACACACACACACACACACACACACAGCCAGGATGAGGAGGCAGGAGGAGACCTAGAGCTGGGACCAGCAACCCTAAGGGAGGTGGAAATAGGCCCCAGAAACTTCTCTTTTCCATAAAGAGCTAAACTAGATACATTTTTCTCCCCTTCCGAATTCTGCAGATTTTTTTGTCTTAGCTCCCCAGGTTTATAAACTGGCTCTCTCCCGGGCTGCTCAAGTTGACAAAGGCACTGAAATTACTGAAAGGTTCAAAATGTCTCTCAGATTTCTAGGCATGAAGGAATTTACATGTAGGTGGAAAATCACCAAGGAAAACAGTCCCTCCCAAGGAAAACAGGGGAGGAAGGAAGGAAAAAGAGACCTGGAGGAGGGGCAGGGAAGTGTGGGTGAAGGTGGGTGATGCTGCACGGATGAGGTCTCAGGATCCAAGGCAGGCTCTGATGGATACCAGGGAACAGGAGAGACATGAAACAGGGGACAGAAGAACCAATAACAGAGCTGTTCTTCTTTAGGAACTGCCAAGGCCTTGCCAAAATCCAGAGCTGGAATGATCTTAGCTGACCTCCAAGACCAGCGCAACATTTTAGGGACCACAGCACAGAGGGAGCTTGCCAAGCACTAGTTCTTGGTCTCCCTGATCCAGAGACAGTCAGACTATAGGGACTCACATGGAGAATCGACTCAGCCATCAACCTGAGCAGGGAAGGCTTGAGGGTGTATAAAGACAAAGCCATGATTTCTCATTAATCAGCTATACTATCAGCATAAAATCTGAAGCTGGGGCAGATAGACAATTTGCTAGTAATCAACAGTTTCACAGAGATAAATGTATGATGGGTTAGAGTCACTGGTGGGGGTCAACAGGCTTCTGGGATTCTGCCTGATTGGTCTAACCTATGTGTACAGAAAGGATGAGGCCGGAACAGGCCTTGGGCCATGGAGCCTCTAGAAACTGTGTGAGCTGCTAGCTGCACATTCTGACGTGCAAGCTCCCCAGTGGCTTCCTCTGCTTGCCACCCCCTCCCTCCTCACAATAGGAACAGCTCTAGGCCAAGACCATTCTTTGCTGGCTGGGCCACCTAATTGGTCTCCAGGTGCTTCTGCAAAACCAAGCAACTGGTCACCAGGACTCTGACAGGCAAGGGTTTAACAGAGGCAAAGTGAAAGTCAGAATAAGATTCTTGCCCACGATGAAAGTCTGTCCTGCCAGAAAAACAATACAAAGTATATGTTTTTGGCCACCCCATAGATTCAACACATGCAAAAGCTCAGATTCAAGTATCCAGAAAAGAAAATTGATCAGCTTGACACAACTATGTGAAATGTGGAACCATCCCGGCTTCTTCCAGCCAGGCTCTGGGGCATCAATTCTCAGGGCTGTGCTGAGAGAGAGCAGCTTGCCTCCCTTCTCAGGTCTTACCAGGACCACTGATGGAGACTCTCTCTTTCTCACCAACAAGTTTCTACTGCATCTACCAATCTCCATGCTCTCAGTAGTAAGCTGTACTAGGCAGGCAATTGTGGGTGATCACGGTGCCCACCTGACAGCCCAGCATGAAAATCCAAAATGAATTGAGCATGTTGCCTTGAGTATACACCCCAGGAACCAGTTACAAATACCTCCCCAAGCACTGTCCATCCCTATCCAAAAGTGCAGAATCTGCCCAAGGCCCTTCACCTCCCTGGGCATCCCACTGCTATGAGCCCTAGAGAGGTAAAGGTTGGTCTCAGTCATCAAGCCCAGGTTACTAGCAGAGCCAAGGGCAAAGAATTCAGAGGATTCAGCTTAAAATTCTTGAGACAGAAAAAAAAGGTGACTTTCTAGAGTGCTGAGCCCAGCCAGGCTGCTGGGCTGCAGGACCTATGGTACTACCTGGCTCGCTACTATCTGCTCTTAGAACTGCCACCAAAATGTGGCTTTCTGTGTCTCTGAAATGGCAAAATCATGGTTCCCAGGGCTCCCCCATCTCCTCCAGCTTCCAATGAGTTTGCAACAAGCAAAGTGTGAACTCAAGTCAGGTTCCTAACAGCTCTAGATTAGGAACATCCACCAAACATCAGGAGGAGGCTGAGGCTAGGTAGACAGGATGGAAAGCAGCCACTTGGTTTTACATATTTGCCCCCATAGGCCCTCCCAGGACAACCACAGGAGGTGACTAAGAAGCAGCAGGCGCTGCAGAACCCTCCCAAAGAGAAAAGTTCCTATTAGCCCAGAGAAATGAGAGCCTGTTCCCAAAGTCCCAATTAAATCAGAACCAATCAATACTTTCTCTGGTTCCTGCTGTTCTGTTCAGGAAATAATGAGGAAAACAGGGCCCCAGCCAGCAAGTGTGGGATGGCAGCCCTTTGAAGTCTGGAGAAATCACCCCTGTTATCAAGAGTGTGCCTGGCAGCTGTGTACCTGCAACTAAACTCAGCCTGGCCTGGGTCCCCATGCAGACCCAACACATGCTCTAGAGGGCACTGCCCTCCCACCCCCAACCAATGGGACAGGGGAGCATGGTGGGACCAGCTCGGCTGGTATTAAACCAGTCTGCGTTGATTCATCACTTGATCTGGCACGCTCTCTCCTCTGTCTCCACATCATCCATCATGGGCACCCTAACCAAGAAATCCAATAAAGACACAAAGGCGCAGCTCCCTGCTCTCTGCAGGCCTCAGAAAGGCTGTGAGTGCCCCAGCCCAGGCAATTAGCTGAGTCCAAAGGACTGCAGAGTTTGTGGGCAATAGCAATACTGTGCCTGGTACTTCACCCACAGGTGGTTGGCGACTAAAAGTGGACAAGGAGACACACAAAGGATGTTCCATTGCTCAGGCAGGGTGGGGAGGATGATAGGGGACAGCTGGCATGAAGCTCACGAAGGAGAAAATGGAGCAACTGTAGCTCCCCCAGGCTTCCCTGGTAGCTCAGTGGTAAAGAATCCGCCTTCCAGTGTAGAAGACATGAGTTCAATCCCTGGGTCTGGAAGATCCCCTGGAGAAGGAAACGGCAAACCACTCTAGTATTCTTGCCCAGGAAATCCCATGGACAGAGAAGCCTGGTGAGCTACAGTCCACAGAGTTGCTAAGAGTCAGACAACTTAATGACTGAGCACACTACCACGCCACAGCTTCCCCCATCTCCAAGTGGTCTCCAAAGGACTGGGGGCAACCCGAGTAAGGAGTCAGGGTCAAGTGGTCATCTCCGAGGTCTGTGTGGGAAACCTTGCTTTTGAAAGACTCTGACACTTTGAAGGCCATGAGCAAAAGATAAAAATAAAGGAAAATAGTCTTCTTCAACTTGGGTTCCCCCTGTTCGGCTTCCATGTTCTCAGGCAACAGATGAGCCATGGACCCTCTCGATCCTTCTATTAACTCCCAGAGAAGGCTGAGTCTCCAGCCAGTTCAGCATATTTATTGCCATAGACTGGACATGTGCTCTCCTGGACTGAGGAGGGCCAATATAAGGACAGGGCACCCTGACACCAACTGCAAAGTCACCATCATTCTCTAACATCCTAAAGCAAAGGTAACAGAAAACATGGTACTATACCACCCCCATTTCAACACATTCATCTCCTTTCAGGACCCATCCCTGGCCCATGGCCTGGCACTAAGTCCCTGGAGGAAGACAGCCAAGCCAGGAGGCTTTGAGTTAATGAGCTGCTTGGGTTCAGTACCAAGTTAAGTGATGTGGGAGCTGGACTGAAATGAACGAAAATATTTTCCAAGTTCAGGTGCTTCTCAATTACTCTTGAGTGACTTATCCATGACAACCCAAATAATCCATGCCTCAGAGCATAGGGCTAGACAGGATGTGGCGGGGGGTGGGGGTGGGGGGTGTCTGTGTCTAAAAGAGGGAGAAAGAGAGAGAATATGAGTGTCAGTGTTCCCCAAACTAAATATACATGAGTGGTTATGAGCCCCCATTTGGAATTCTCCCCATCTCTTTCCCCCCACCCAGAATACAGAAATTCTGGTTGAACACAACTGGAAAACCATCAGGCCTAGCACTGGAGATGGAGGTTCTCCAGAGCTTTAGAAGAAGCCATTAGGCTCTCCTGTCCCTATCTGATCCAGAGCTGGACGTGGGGACTCCTGACTCCTGATTTCTTTGCTGCAGGAAGGAGAGGCCTCAAGAGCCTCAGGGCTTACCCTTGCAGGCCACGCTGTTCTCAGGCTCATAGCCAGGCTTACAGGTGCAGCGCCCGATGGGCACCATCCACTCCCCGTCCCCGTTGCAGTAGAGTTTAATGGGCACATCCACTTCCTCTGCATTGGGGATGCACGTGCCCCGAGCAATGACCAGAGACGTACTCTCCGCCCCAGTCATGGTCTCTGGGAAGACTGCAAAATTTTGCACAATGCTGGGACACTTTTTGAAGAAGACACGGACAGAAAGGAGAGACATACAGGCTCCATAATCCTGGAAAGCGAGGTAAAAACCATTCCGTGTCAGAGGCCCAAAGCTCCTGACTTCTGTGTTGACCTTCATCAATCTTCCCCCAAAGTCCACCTGGGAGAAGCTCTCATCTGCCGCAATGGTGTCCACTTTGAGGTAGGGGGCCTCGGACCAGAAGGCCGACTTCTTGGTGGCAATGACGGAGTCAGTCTCGTAGTAGTACAAGTTGAAGGTCTCCTTGCAGGAGCCTGGGACGTTGGGGAGGCTGCTGCAGTCCCTCACGGTGAAGCGCATCTCCGCGTAGATGCGGTGGGCCCCCGCCGGTTGATGAAGGTGGTGAGCAGCCAGTTGTTCTGATTGGGCTCAAAGACGTTGCACACCTGGTAGGTGCGGATGGTGTTCAGATTTTCATCGTAGCCACTGACTTCTTCCCACTGCACCGAGCAGGCCAGGCACACACATGGAAAACACAAAACAGAGAGTGAGAAGACAAGGAGAGGCAGAGCAGAGAAGTCTGGCACTGAGGGGGCCTTACGAGCTCACCAGTAACGGCTTGACTTGAGAAATGAACACGCTTAACCCTAACTTGCATGTAAAGATCTCCCTATGAGCACATTTCAGGAGACTCCTATGTAGTCCATCCCAAAATATAACAGACTTCACTGTATAAAGCTTCCCATCACCTAAGCCACAACTCTCATGCTGTGACAGTCACTCATTATGTCCACAAGGGACATTATGTCCACCTGCAGCTTCGAGTTCCATATGACAGCAGGGACTTTCATCCTCAATGCCACAGCCTTGACTCTCGTAGTCACTCTGGGGATCTGACCACATGTCACCGCCATCCACCCGGGAAATCCTCATTTCTGAGCCTAATTTCTTTATTGTGGTATAACTCCTTTATAGCTCCAAAAATCATATGAATATAAAACTTTTCAGAATTTTTCAACATAGATTCACAAAAACTTGTTTTATAACATCAATCTCTTTGAAAGAGCTAGACTGTGAAACTGGGAGGAGCAGAATTGCTGAGAGATCCCAAATGAAGCAAATTAAGCTTCCTTGTATGCATAGTTTGAGCAAAGATATCATGGAAGAGAATGTTGGAAGGTGTTACTTAGGGAGTAAAGAAAGCTTCTGAATAAGGGAAATACAATTGTAACTCTTGTTGGAAAAGAGTTCTCTTATAATCAGCAGTTCTGTGGATCAGAAGGACAATAATGTCTCTCAATCATACCAACAGTTCCCCCAAAGAACTAGCTTACCATTTCCAATTTATAGGTGCAATTCATCATTCAATTCAACTCACCCATGCTCACATCGCCATAAAGGATATGGGGAAGAGAGGAGACAGATACAAGTGCTTTAAATGGCTGAAGAAATTCACCTAGTAACTTATTTTAGTAATAGGCAATAAGGGAAGAGGGTCCGTCTGTAAAGACATGACTCCCTTCATGAGCCACCCAGGGGGCCAAAGAAAAGTTGCTGGGTCATTCGCTCTTCCTTGTTCTGAGAGAGGAAGCAGCTGTCCATATTGGGGAGTCCTCATAACCTTGCCCTCAAGAACTGGGGGGGTCTTCCCCAGGAGGTTCCAATGTGTTTGCTAAAAAGTAAATAAGGGGCAGAAGAAATTCCACTTCCTAAAGCGAAAAGAGAAAATAGATAAAGATCCTTGACTAATTAGCAGTAATGACAAAAGAAATCAAACAGTACCATTTCTTTAAATCTTGTGTTAGTTGCTTATTATTCACAGTGTACAGTTGAAATATCTAAATGAGAATTCTTCATTAAAAGAACCAAAAACTAATCAAGGGTTTCGTGGGAAATACACTAGGATTTCTCCCTGCACAGAATTAATTCTCTGTAGGAGCAAGAGGCAAGGCAGAGGCGAGGATGTCCTTCAAAACTGTACCAGGGCTTCTGAACACCAGGCATGGAGCAAAATAGAGCACCTGGAGACCTGGCCCTGCCCACTCAGGCCTGCACAGCGACCCCCAGTGACACTCCTCCCCAGACCCCTTCCAGCAATCTCAGGAGGCCCAGTTCCCTCCTCAGTCTGGAGTTTTAGTGGGCTCCTTCCAGGATCCTTGCACACAGTCAACCTCACCTGCATTTTGCTTAATTTCTTATCCAATCTCTAGATGTTAAGTTACACTTTTATTCCTTCTTTAGATCTTTTTTTTTTTTTTTTTTTGGTGTTATATTCTATTTAAATGTGTTTGTTAAAGTTACATTCTGCTTGCCTGGTTTTTTAGAACCAGAAAGTAAATACATTAGGGAGAAGTCATTGCAAGCAGGTTTTTAGTTCAACTTTTCAGACCTCCCTCCCTTTTCATGGCTGTTTTGAAATTACATTTTCCCAGTTGACCCTACATGACTTTAGATGGAAGGACAGGATTTTTTTTTTTTTTTTTTTTGCTGTTCTGCAATTGTTTAAATACAGCAGGTCTCACGATACATCATTTCACTGGGCTGTATGAGGTTTCAACACGAACATGGGGCTCCATTGTCAACGCACAGGTGAAGCTTGGGGCCCACTTAGGGTGGGGACCTTGAGTCACCCAAGACTAATGCAGCTCTGCTCCGTGAGAGCAAGACAGGAAGACCACCATCTGGGGCTCATCTTAACACTAAGGCTGTCACCACGAGCATGTCTCGAAATAGACAGGATGAGGATTTACACTCTTGTGGAGCTGGGATATTGAGAACATTTATCTCAGAAAATGACATTGATTGGTATTATACGACCCAATAGAGGTAATTGTTTCCATCATTAACCTCTCTGGGCCTCAGTTTTCTCATCTGTAAAATGAGGAATCATACTGGGTGACCTGGAGTCATAAAAGTCTACAGATCTAATTGATTCCATGACAGCTCCTAAGGGAGTGAGCAAAGCAAATTAGAGGGAATACAGCTGCATGTTCAAAGGGAAAGAGCAGAAAGAAATTGAGAGAAAGAAAAATAATTCCTCGTTGTTTGGGGAAAGGCTGTGATGGAGTCTCTTTCCTTTTTATTCTTCTGCCTGCTAGAGCTACAGGGGTTAGAAACACAACAATCAGAGCAGGCTGAAGGAAACACAAATACTCTCTGAGCAAGGAGCAATTAGGATTGTGGGCCTTGAAAGAGAAGATTTGAGTAAGTCAAGATGAGGGTGGAACAGTATTCCCAGCAGGGAGGAAAGACATTATTATTCGTTTGTGATACTTGGAACAGTGTCATTGCTTTATAGTTCTACTTCATGAATCCATCAGTGAAAAAAATATTTACTGAAGGCCAACTTTATGCCAGGCATTCCATTAGCCACTGGGGATGCAGAAATATGAAGCTTATAATCTAGCTAGAGAAACAGAAATTAGACAAATGGTTATTAAAATAACTAAATTATTACAATTGTGCTAGCTGCTGTGAGGGAAAATTTCAGGATGCCAAGAGGCCTGGCAGAGATGACCCTCCAAGCTGAGAGGGATGGGTGGATAGAAGTCAGCCAGGAGAAATGTGCGTCTGCTGCCAGCAGAGAGGGCAAAGAAGGGACAGAGCGCTGAGGCCCAAGAACAGCAAGCGCAAAGGCCCTGTGGTGGAGAGAAATGTCCTGGCACCACTGAGGAAGGAAGAATCATTAAAAAAAAAAAAAACTAGAGGTAGCAGGAAGAAGATCGCAGAGAGGGTGAGTCTGATGGAGAACTTGGAATTTCACCCTGAGAGTAGAAGGCATTGATAAGTTTTAGGGAGGAAAATATAGGTGACCAGAGCTGAGTTTTTAAAAGAGTTCTCTGATGCAAAGTAGAGACTGGGTTGGATGAGTACATGAGCAGGACAACCAGCCTTTGTTTTCCTGCTTCAAGTGAGAGATGACAGAGGGCTGGACCAGACCAGTGGAAACAAAGTGTATCTTGGTGCAGAAATTCTAGGTTCTCATCACGCTGAGGTGGGGTGATGGGGTGACGGACAGAGAGAGAGTGCTTTGACCAGACCCATGTGTCCCCTTAATACTCTTTCATGCATCAGGTCTGCCTGCCTAACCAAGTTTTGAGGGACTCTGTGTCTCTAGGTGCACAGCTTCACAAATCCTTAAAAAATTCCCCATTCCCCATTGGTATTCAGACCTAAGACCTGTGCTGGTTCCAGCCTCTGGGGGCGTTCTCACTGCCCTTCCCAAAGCCAATCTCCTACTAAAGGTTTCTCAGCCTCCACTTCTAGGCATTTGACATGCTGTCTCCTGTGTTCCTTTCTGTAATTATCTCCTCCCAGTAAAACAAAACACCTCCATTTGCTTATCAGATTGGCAAAAATTAAAAAGATAAAATATCAAGTCTCTGTAAGAATATAGTGAAAAGGCCACTCCTGAGCCTATATGTGGCAGAGTAACTGATGAGATGTTCTAAATACCAAATCAATAGGTCTCACCATTTGGAAGGTTGGCCACAACTCAAATCAGTGGGGAAAAGGTGAACCATTTTTTAAATTGTTGTAATAGCTGGGTATTCATCTAGAAAAAACACAATTCTACATCCATACTTCTTATATTACTCCAGAAAAAATGTCCAGTGAATCAAAGATGTAAACATTAAAAATGAAACCAAGAGTTACTGAAATTCATTTGTGGAATATTTCCATGGAGAAGGAAATGGCAACCCACTCCAGTGTTCTTGCCTGGAGAATCCCAGGGACGGGGGGTGCCTGGTGGGCTGCCATCTATGGGGTCGCACAGAGTCGGACACGACTGAAGTGACTTAGCTTAGCTTATTAAAATACTAAAAGAAACCATAGAGACAACATATGTATAGTAATGATGACATGAAGCTCAGAAGCCATAAATGAAGAGACTGATCAATTCAGCGCCAAACAATTTTTTTTTAATTAACATGATGGAAATAGCCATGGTAAAATCAAAAGGAAGAGAAAAGAAAAATGCTGGGAAAAGACTTATTGCAATTTATCACAGATAAAGTGTTAATTTCCCCCTAATAGGTTTTTTTTTTTAATCTATACATTTAAAAAAAAAAAAAACAGAAAATGGGCAAAGCATTCTAACACTATTTACTAAAAGAAACAGATATAGCTCATAAACATATGAAAAGGTGCTAAACCTCATTCAATATAACCCAAATGGTAATTAACCACAGTGGGATACTTTTGACACTTTTTTCTTTTTGGTCAGACAAAAGTTTGATAACACTCCATGTTGGAGAGGGTATCAGAGATAAGCATTCGAATAAACAGCTGGATGAAGGGTAAACTGGTACAATCTCTATGAAGGGTAAACTGGTACAATCTCTAATCTTTATCAAAATTAGAAATGTATACATCATTTGACCCAGCAATTCTACTTCTAGGATCAACCCTGAGTTTGATGCCACTCTGACTATAGTCCTCGCTCCTTGGAGCTCTCAACTGGACTTTAACATGACACCTGAGACTGAGTCTTCCCCATGTTAATGTGCATAGTAAACAGATAAACTACTAAACACATAATTAGTAAGCACAGAAACTACTAAACATATGAAATGGGATATAGCTATATGATGGAGTACTACTTGGAAATAAAAAGAAGAAGGAAATACTGGTACATGCAACCTCTAAACCACGACTGCCCAGTGAAAGAAGCCAGACACCAAAACCCACATATTGTATGGTTCTCTATTTACATGAGGAGTCCAGAAAAGGCAAATCTATAGACATAAAAGCGCTAGTATTTCCCTGACTGAGACCGTGGATGGGAAAGGAGAGTGACTATAAACAGACATGAACAGTCTTTTTGGAGCCGATTGAAATGTTCTAAAATGGGATTGTGGTAATGATTACACAACTCTGTAAATCGACAATCATTGGATCGTACATTTAAAATGAGTAAATTTTATTATATGTAACTAATACCTCAACACAGCTTTTTCTGAAAAACTCTCTTGGTTATTGGGTACAGCCTGTACCTCAACACCCAACAGTGATGGCCTGGTCTCTATCATCCACAAACAGTATGCCCCTGGCAACTTCATGCCCAATTTGTCACCACAATTCACCATTTCTTCCAGAACAATGTTCCTCCTATCTGGCCTCTCTGTTGCTTTCCACTGCCGTGCACTAGGGCTGGCATTACCTCACTGCTGGACTCATGCCCTGGCTTGCTGTTTGGTCAGAGAGTAATGATAGCAGACCAGGCAAGAGATGGCCAGGGCTCGAGCCAGGACCACATCCTCTCCCATCACTCAGAGCCAGTGCCTATTTCTGCCCCTGATATTGTTGCTGATGTTCTGGCACCTTTCTTCTGCACCATCCTCATCCCATCTCAACTCCTCCAAGACACAAAACCAGAGAATAACAACCTTGGTCCTGTTGACCAAGACCTTTGCTGACAAATGGGCACACTGACTCTGAGACACTCAACAGTAGCCAGGAGTCAGGCCACCGATGGGTGGCAGAGCTGAGCTCTCTCCACAGACATTGCTTTGAGTGGCCTCAGGTCTTATATAGGGCTTCCCAGGTGATGCAGTGGTAAAGAAACTGCTTGCCAATTCAGGAGACTCCAGTTTGATCCCTGGATTGGGAAGATCCCCTAGAGAATTGAAAGGCTAACCACTCCAGTATTCTTGCCTGGAGAATCCCATGGACAGAGGAGGCTGGCAGGCTACACAGTCCATGGGGTTGCAAAGAGTTGACATGACTGAGCTACTGAACACAGGTCTTATTTCCCCCATGATGTCTTTCCAGCTTCTATTCAGCTACCATGTTCCCAAATGCTTAAAGTATGATTGAGCTTATTCCACACAATTTAGCATTGGATAATACAGTGTTTTGAATGATTCATTAATTGCTTTGGTTTCTGCTTCCAGGCTGTGAGCTCCTTGAGGACAGGGAATTATGTTTTGACTAATTTATTAGTTCCTGTTGACAGTGAAGTAATTCTGTGCATTTAGCCTTGCAACACTGGTATTACATGTCAATGTTTTTATCCAGGATATCTGGGACCAGTGGAATCCACAGGTTTCTCAGGGCTCCATCCTTACTCCCTTCTCCTCTCACTTTTCATCCTGGGTGATCTCAGCCACACAGAAGGCTATAACCACAATGGGGACCATCACTGACCTCCTCCCAGTGTCCAGAGTTATTTATCCAGCTGCCACCTGGACATCTCCAGGTAATCTCCTGGAAGTCACCACCTTGCTCTCTCTAGTCCTGCTGCAGTCTCAGAAATTCACCCCCACCCCCAACACCACCTGTTTCTGCTGTGGACTTGCTCCTTGGAAGGTTGACTGCATCAGAGACTTCCTGGTATTAGTGCCTAGCCCTCAATAAATACAGACAAACTGAGGGGATGAGCGAGGTCCTGGTCTGTTCCTCAGCCCCTGGTCCTTGTCTGGTAGGCTAACTTGTCCCTAGGAGAAGAAGAAACAAAGCAGCCTTGCACAACCAGCAGAATACTAATAGCCTTTGAAAGGGCATTATTATTGATGCCAATAGACCATCTGTCCTTGAGATAAACCTAATAAAGAAAACAATGCACCCACTGGAAAGCACTTGTTCAGGTTTTCAGATCAGGACTTTGATGATAAAGATGCCTCTAGGTTCCTCCAAGATCTCAGTCTCTCAGACTGGCTGGCTTGTTGGAATCAGAATCTGCAGGTCTTTTGGTCTAGAGGAGGATGGAGTCACTATTGACATTTGCTATTTGGGCAATGGCATGCATGTAAAATACACTGTTCTCCTTCAAAACCACTGCCATGAACCCTATCTACTGGTCCTTCAACACCACCTTCTAGGACATCCTTCTAATACATTCTTCATCCTCTAAGAATGGAGTTGGATTTCAGAAACAAAGGTTGTCTGGAGCTCAATCTGATGAGTCAGATGGATGAGCAAGCTAGGAAATCCTACATCTTGATCAAAAGTTAAGAACCACTATAAAATAAAGTTAAGAGGTTCTGATTCTACTTATGCCTCTGAAGATAGTTTCAGGCATGGAGTTCTGGAAAGATCTATGATTGATAGCCCTTCCTTGGACTGCTGTATCTTCCTGGGCCAACCTGGCCCCTCCCAGAATGCCCAGTGTCTGCCAGGGTGTTGTATTGAAGCAATCGTTGAGAATAAGCCATTTCTACAGGGCCTGTCCTAGACACAGGCTCTTCTAGACACAGAAATCACTGAAACTGGCTTTTGGGGCTCTCTCAGTCTAACAAGAGGCTATTCTGATGTGTTTCCAACCCCGCTCATTTAACTCATTTTTACAATAAAGAACTGAACACCTAACACATCCCCAAGTAGTGACCTAGGTGTTAGTGTGACACAGCAGGGACTAAGAGACAAAGTCCTGCCCCATGGGCCTGACAATCTAATGGAGCAAACCAGAGGATGGATGGCAAATGAATTAGTGACATACAGTTGAACAGTGTTAAATACTATTGAGGAGCAGGAAGGGGCTAGCAAGCGACAGCTGGCAATGGGGTTGTCAGAGGTCTCCTTTCGGGCAGAGGTTTGAATGACTCTCAGGAGCCCCCAGCTTAGCGGGAGATGAGGGGGGAGCATTCCAGGCTCAGGGAATAAGAATAGACTCTCTGGAGCAAGAGTGTTCCTGGCACATAGCCGAGAAAGCCAGGATGCCAGAGTGGCTGCCAAGTGGCACAGGGTAGGGGGAAGGTGGGAGGGGGGAAGGTGGGAGAGGTTGGCGGTGACAGGCAAACCCCACTTTTGCCAGTTATAGCTCTGTGACCACACACAATTTTCTGAGCTTCAGTTTCCTCAACTGCAAAATACTCTTTTCCTTACAGGGTGTCAGGAAGACTGAAAGATCATCACCTAGATAGAAAACCACGTAGCACTGAGCTTGCGCATAACTACCATTCACTAAGTACCAACTCTCATCATTACTATCAGCAGCAGCATGGCTGTTATGTTAACCTCAGCATCCACTTCTGACTCACGCATGAAGGTGTAAAAATCGTCTCCTCCATCTTAGATAAATAATCCTGCCATTCAGTCAGCAGGAAACGCCGAGACTAAAAAGCTGAACTCAGTCTCTGTACAGATCCAGAGGGACAGCCAGGAGCCTTCTCTCCGCCTCTCCTAGAATCTCCAGGACTGCCTCTGGCCAGGTTTCAGCATGGGTCCCCTTCTCTCATCATGCAATCCCTGGGTCACTGTCAGCCACCAGTTGAGACCACAAGGAGACAAAATTTGACACAACTCGTACACTTTGGTCCCATGTCTGCATTTGGGCACAAACTTGTGTTTGAAGGAATCTGCTATTTTGCAAATGGTTGCCATCGCTATGCCCCATAGGATGCTAACTCCCCAGGCACTGTCCAATTGAAACAAAGGAAGGGGGCAGGGCACAACCTTTGAAAGAATGACATAGGCCCTGCACACGTTCTCAGTCATTCAGCCGTGTCTGACCTTCTGCAGTACCAAGGACTATAGCCCACCAGGCTCCTCTGTCCATGGGATTTTCCAGGTGAGAATACTGGAATGAGTTGCCATTTCCTTCTCCAGGGATCTCCCCATATCTCCTGAGTCTCCTGCACTGGCAGGCAGATTATTTACCACTGAGCTACCTGGGACCTCAATTAGAACCAAATAGGTTTAAGATGACCACAAGTCGACTTCCACTAGATCTTGAGCCTCGGTATACACTCACTGTAATACACCAGCAAGCTAAATGACACACCTGCCAGAGCCATGAAAGTTCCAAGGCTGACTATCAAAGACCAAAAAGTAGGAAGTGCCCCAGTTCCTGGAAATCTCTGCCCTTTCCCCAAAATTACTGGACTAATCCTCCCACTCATTAGCCTGTGAAATTACCCAGCCTATAAAAACTAACCACATCATTTGGGGGCCCACACTCTTGTCTGTGGAGTGGGTTTCTCTCTAAATAAGTCCACTTCTTACCTATCACTTTGTCTCTCACTGAATTCTTTCTACAACGAGACATCAAATACCTGAACCTCATTAAGACCTGAGACCAGGTGTTTGACCTCAGTTAAAAGACTGTGGATTCAAGACCCAGTCTGAGTTACACAGTATCACCATCAGGGAAAATTCAAATTTCTGCTTTTAGGTTCCCAGTAAAAGATGGCTGGCCTCTGAACAGGAAGAGAAGGCCACTGAGGCCCGGGAAGCACATGTTCTCACAGAACATACAGGAGGCCAGAGGCTCCTGAGGGCTGCAGATTGCTCCGACAGGACTGGAGCCAGCATCACCGGTTGCCCTGGATCCCAAGGACACAGGTCCTGTGTAGACAGTAAACTAAGCCTGAAAGAGCTTGGATATTAGACAAGCTCGAGGGCTAATTAAAATGTTAAATGTAGTCCGTGGGGCATAAACTCCTACAAGACCAGAGGGATCTACCATTTAGTGCACCAACCAAGCAAGGCAGCCATTTACTCAGGGGCTCCCCCAGGACGGTGAGCACCACCTCACCTCCCAACATGCTCCATTTACCTCCCAGATGTGCTGGGCTGGTGGGGGGACATGGATGGCCCCTATTCATTACCATGGCCCTGTGTAATGTGCCAAGGAACTGGGCACCTGGCTTGGGGCAGGCACTGCTTCTGAGAGCCCAGAGCTTTGAAAAGGGCACAAAGCAATGAATTTCCTAAAGGGGCAGAAGAGCAGGGGATGGGAGCAAAGAACACAAATAGCAAATGGAAAGACTCAAAGTCTGGAAAACATATTCAATGTTTCCCAAGGCAGTCTCAGCAAGATTCTTCTGAAGTTTGGATGGTGGAAAAATGCAAGAAATACTGTGCTGAGGTGAGAGTGACAGAGATGAGCCCAAACATGATCTATCCAGACTGCCTGGAAGTGTTTGTGTCGACCAACAGTGTGGGTTGGGATAAAGCAGCCCTGCTGTCACCCTGCCAAACTCTGACCCTCAGGAGTTCAAGGCACAGGCTCTGGAGTCAGTGAGACCCAGCTCCGTGACCATGGCACACCCCTAAACCTCCCTGAGCCTCAGTCTCCACCTCGGACACAGGGATACTCAGAGTATGGAGCTACTTCCCCAGATGGCTGTGAGGATTAAATGGAAAATGCATGTGAAAGACCTCAACCTGATCCGAGACGCCCATGAGTTGTGGCTATCAGCCACAGCTTTAGGCTTAGCCTCTCTCTGAGCTCCTGGCACTTTTCTTAGAAAGACTGCTCTCCCTCCATGATGTGAATGAACTACGATTCTCTCCTGTCCCTCTAGTCGTCTGCACCTAAGCATCATCTTTGATATGTGCACACCTGCATGTGTGTGCATGCATGCTTGTGTGTATATGCTTGCCTGTGGGTACTATATGAAGTCAGGGGACACTGACTATGGCCTAAGCAGGGCCTGTGTGCCCTCCTTTGGGTATATGCCCACACATCAAAGGCCATAGGAACCCTGGTCAGCTCAGACCACTCCCAGCCAGTGAGTGCCCCGCACTGCCCAGAGACGCCATGGTTATGGGCCAAAGGAGCCACATTCATAGAAGGCAAGGCCAGCCAGCCCGAGGTCCAGATGGTTTGCATCTCGGCATCTGGGCACATTTCACACCCTGGTCTCTGCCAGAGCACCAGGAGAAACACTGCAGGCTTGTGCCTGGGAGGGAGGCTCCTTGGCCACAGGACCCGGGCTGCTGTAACTTCCACCAGGCAGCAGCATTTGGTACCAGGCCCTGCCTGGAGTGGGGTCCTCAGCCATTGTGACAGCTGCTGCTGCTGTTGACACTGAAACAGTGACAAATTCATCCTTCTGACAAGATCCCTTTAAATAATTCACGGGGAGCTGGGGATTAAGACACTGTTTCTCTCTGTCTCTGTTGAGATTTAAAACACCTCCAGCTGGGGTATTTAAAGAGCATATAATGGGCTACCCTTCTTGGGTCTTCCCTCCCCCTTTTCCTCCTCTTTCCCATTTCCCAAACTCACCCGCCCCTCCACCCCACCAGCCAGCCCTGTAACAAGGAGGCCCAGAAAACAAGAAAGAAAAAAAAGGAGGGAACCAGTGCTTGCTGGTCACTATGGCAACAGCGGCAGGGTATTCAGCTGTCATTATCCCAGTGCCTCACACATGTGATTATCTTAAGCTGTCGATTGAATGCAGTCCTCACCGCTGCCCAACAAGGCCTTGTCAAACAAGGCAGGGGCGGGAGCTGCCGGCCCCGGGCCCCACCAACCTGGTGCTGTTCTGCCCAGGCCTCCTCTCCATCATCGCTGAGGAGCAGTTACCCCTGAGAGAGACCAATGGCATTTCCAATCAGCTTGGATGGATTTCCGCTCAGAACACAGAGCCAAGGCCAGCACACTAGGTTACAGGCCAAGGAGATGGGCTCTCCATTCCATGGGTGCAGTTTTGAGAGTGGGTCAGGCTGGCCGTGGCCAGTGGGAAGCATCCTGGAAACAAGGAAGCAAGGCATGGGGGGAGGAAGAGACTGGCCTTCCTAGAGGAGCTCCTGGCGTCATGCCCATTCTCAGGGTGCAGGAAACTCAAATCTGGCCTTAGAAGGGGACACACTCCCCCCATCCTGCCCCCTCCCCAATGGTGGGAATGTGGCCACTGTGTGTGATCCACTTCAGAAACCATGGCTGCTGGAGGTTGGTTGGATAAGCCTGGGGAGGGCTTTGATCTCATGCCTTTGCCTCCTGGACTCTGCTTCTGATTGTTTTCGGGCTAAGGTTCCCAGGTCTAACCAACATTCTCTGAAAGACACAATCACTGGTCACCCCCAACCAGGCACCACCCCCACCAGGCATCACTCCAGGTCTTCCATTGTCCCTTTCAAAACTGGGCTCCCAGAATAAGCCCATTTCTGCAGACATGCTCAGGCTGGAACAGCATGCAATGAGGCCACCATCATCTGCGACTTGCATCTGCCTTTCCTGTACCTGCATCGTGCAGTTGGTCCCCAGGAATAGGTAACCAGCCACTCACAAGACCTCACCTGAGCCCACCTGGCTCAGTGACTCGTTTGCACCTAAATGAAAGTGTGGACCTTTAACACTGACCATGACATTTTGAAGGCAGAGCTCTCACTCAGCAAGATAAGTCTGAATCTTGACTCCAAAGTCATTCACGTTGGTTGTCCTCTTTGACCCTGGGAAACATGTTGGGCATCCCTGTCTTCAGCAGGAAGAGAGGTGAGTGGGACGGTACGTACAGAGAGGAGGGTGCGCCACAACTAGACCCCCCTTCTACCAGCAGAGGAGCACCTCGAATGCAAGAGAGGTCGGTTCAGCCCACTGACACGGCGTCACTGGATGGAAAACAGCTCACCTCTCTCCCTTCCCAGGAGTCCTCACTTCCTCAGCATTCGCCAAGACCTGGGGGCGGGAGCTAACCACATGCTCCTTCATCATCACTTGGAGCCACCCATCTCCAGGGACCACCTGCATCCTCCTCCAGCTTCCTGGCCAGGCCTCACCTGCCCTGGGAGTGGGGTCGCACCCTCAAGGCTCCCCCTGGACTTGCTACTACTCTGCCTCTAAAGCCCACACATTACACAGCACCTGCTCCACACCCCTCCAAACAGCTTGCTTTAAAAAGTGATCCCTGGGTACTTAATAAGTATGTTTCACTGGCACTTGGCTTTCAAACCTACCCTTTCCCTTTGTAGAAAACAGAGATTTTACCTTTCCTCGCCCTCTGTTCCCTCATTTCTTGATGATGTATGACTCGCCCTTCCTCACTCTCATTCAGGGGCAGAAGCGCAAGTTAGCTCCACAGTCAGACAGGCCTGGGGTCAGTCTCAGCAAAACCCCTAAGCAGTTCCATGACTTTGGATACTTGCCCGCAAGCTCAGTGTCTGCTCTGCAAATCTGCAAAATGGGAGAAACACTCCCTGGCATGCACGGTCCTGGTGAGAATTCGATGAGGTGGTACCACTGATGTCCAGTGCGCGGGACACAGCTGGTACTTAACTGACAATAATTAGTAGTAGCAGTAGTTATCACTATTCTTAATAATAGCTCTGTGAGTAATAACAAGGTGAACCCTCTGATGACAGTCTCACAAGAGCCACAACCTAACAGAAATGCTGGAAAGTTGATCTTGCATCTCAGGCCTCCCAACACCCATCAGTCCCCACCCTCGTCCCAGGCAAGTTAAGTCCTTCAGACAAGAATCACCGCGACCACTAGCTCTAGTCAGGGCAAGTGGTATTGACTGAGCCTTGGCGTCTACAAGGAAGCTAAACACAATTTATGCTGCCAACCACTATGTAAATAAGATCTTACATTAGCCATGTGGCAGAGGCAGAAGATGGACTCAGAAGTTAAAGAACTCAGAGGGGAAATGGCAATAGACCCAGCATACCAGCCTCCAAATCCTAGGCTTGCTCCTGGATGCTGCCAGAAATACAGTGGGATTCAGGCCAAATGATCCTTTCACTTTTGGCTGTACCTGGGGGTCAAGTCAAAGATGTATCCCAGGGCTGCCCTGTTTCCGCACAGGTCAGGCGCCTTCTTCCAGAGCCAGGCTAGAGTCCCCATCTGGCTGCTGCCAACCCTGAGCCTCCCTCCTCCACCTGTTTTACTCTGGCCCATCTTCTACAGGTCTCTTAACTCTGCCTCACCTTTCTTCTCATGCTTTGCCCTCTCCTGTAATAGATTTCTTCTTTCACCAAGGAGACCAGTGAGGAGCGGTGAGTCAGGGCTGTCAAGGCAATGAGACCCTATGGACCCCCCCTCAGCTCCATCAGGAGCCCTGTTTCCTTCCAGAGCCCTGAGGGCCACTCTGACCTTCACCAGGCAGTTGGTCCTCAGCCTCACATACTGTTGGGAGAAAGGTTCCCAGGGTTGGGACAAGGGGCATGGCAGGGGTCTGCCTTCCTGGAAAAGATTTTAGAGAAAAGACATCTGTCTGTCTGGACAAATGAGGGTTAAGCCTGCCTCTGAGAGGGGGAGGGGGAATGGATGACCTCTGGGGTTCCCTCCTGGAGTCCATGGACAGAAATATCTCCCGCTCCACTGATGAATGAGTCTGTGAGACATTTTCAAGAGCAAGAAAATAAATCTGTCAGATAGTCAGGTTCTGGTGAACCACCACAACTCCCAGAGTTCTTTAACACAGCGAGTTAAGAAGCATCTCTCCCTTAATCTGTCCCTCCCTCCACACACATACACACAGTCATACTGCATGTACTTCTGTGGCAGGAAAGGGGAACCCTTCCAGGGCTGGAGAGTGGGCTCTTATCTAATACTCAGAAAGGCATTATCTCAGGAGACATACACTCTGACAAAGCAAGAAATGTTATCGGGAGGGGGCACCCGGGTGGAGAGCAGTAGGGTAAGGAAAACCAGGACAACTGCTCTGCCATGTGGCTCACAATCTCAGGCTTTATGGTAACAGGGCTAGTGTCCTGGTTCCCTCTGGCCAATCACCTTGCATGTGCCCGTATTTGATGTGACTTGGGTCCTTCCTGGTGGCACTCATATCTCTCAGCCAAGAGGGACTCCAGCGCAAAGAGATTCTGGGAGGTTGCTGGGACATATTACGAGTTGGAGTCTTCTTCCTCCTTTGGGCCCCTTCCAAATTATCCCAGTTAGTTTTCAGTGGCACCATCCTGTTCCTTATCGAGACCTCTTGTTGTAAGACAACTCATGCAAGTGGTTATCATCTTGCCTGACCCAGATGAGTAGTTTTGGTCAACGGTTCCCTAACATTTCTGCAACCAGTGCAATGATTAATATTCTACTCAATGTAATAATTCATATTCTACTCAATAACATTGCTCATCTGTAACACTCTAGTCACCTCTCTGTCAAAGGCACACACATGCCCACAAAAAGAGTTCATGTAAAAACCCAGTGATAGCAACCACACGTGCTGAAGTCAGGCAGAACAGTGCCCTTGTCTGGCCCACCTTTCATCCCAGGGGATCCACCAGCCTTGGCCAACCCACCCCAGGGCTGTCACTCTTTCCAGAGCAATGTCTGAACCCCATGGATCCCTGGGCCCATGGCTCTGTCCTGAGCCCCAGCCTTTGTCTATCACTGTCTCTGTCAAGCAGGTGATTTTAAACTTCCATTCCTAAAAGACATGTATTATATATATTAAAAAAAAATGTTTTAAGTGCCTCGGGGTGTTTTGTTCCTCATTGCTTCATAAAAGTGACATTAATAGCCAGAGAAGAGCACTGCTGAGTGCAATTACAGAGGATGTTTCAGGTATGAAAGCTGTTTTGAGCCTGCTAATGTTTCCTAATTACAGGCCTTTTGGTAGTGAGAGAAAAAGATAAAGAGTGGGTGGGACGTGCAGGGTGGGAGCTCTGACTTATCTCAGGAGTTTACCTGAAGAGGGCAGGGGAAGGGGGAGCAGGGAGGGAGCAGGGCAGTTGGAGGCCCACCTGCTGGGAGGCAGGGCCCCTCGCAGTGGAGAAAGCAGTACTTACTCCTTGGTAACAGCTCAGGGGAAAGATACTACTGTGTCCTAAACTGTGAGAAAATCTTTTAGACACTGAGCCTGAATTCGACGGACCTCCAGCAACTCAAAACTGGAAATTCCGTTGGAAGCCACTCTGGAGACACTGCAGCATTTCACTAGGAGGGAGGGTACAGTGTGGTTTTCAGCAGGCAAGCAGGCAGCAGGGGGTTAGATGGCACTCTCCAGCCATGTGATCAGAAGCAATTTAACAGTTGTTCAGTGCTTAGGTTTCCTCTTCTGTCAAATGGGGCTGTTGTGAGGACTGATGTACACCTGGCTGTAAAGCACATGGGGCCATGCGATGTAGTATTCAATTTCCTCTTTCTGTGCCCAGTAACTATTCAGCTTTCTGGTACCCACATCCCAATTCCTTCTGGCCCTCCAGCCCTTCAGCCCAAGGCTTCTGGTGGGCTCAGCCCAGCACGGGGTTGGAACACAGGACCTGAGAGTACTTCCTGGATGCAGGGACTGGATCAGGGCAGGTGTGGGAGCCAAACTGATATAGTCAGGCCCACTCAGAGCTAATTCCAGAGCTTCTGCTGGGGGATCCCAGAGGAGGTACTGGCTCTTCCCCAGGGGATGATGGATGAGGATGTAAGAGCTGGAGCCACTGCAGACTTCTTATGACCAAGAGGAAGCTCAGCAAGGAGCCAACACCAGGGGATCAGAGAGAGGAGAAAGGTGGTGGGGAGAGAGACAGATTGATCTAAGGATTTGTACCTAGCCACAGAGGAAGCCACATCAGCCCCTGGACCATTTATTTACATGAGCCAAGATACCTCCCTTAAGACTGACTTGTGTTTTTCTGTCCCCGGCCACCAGGAAACCCTCACTGATCCTGAAGTGTGGCTCTCAGCAATCAGTGACCAGTTCCAGTGTTCCCGAGTCCCAGGCAGGGGTACCAATCTGAAAAAGGATGCCCACCTCTCTTCCCCTCTGCTCGCCTGCCCCTGCAATGGGCGGAAATTCAAACACCATACAACTCCATTCACAAAATCATTTTGCCCAGAGCTAAATGTCTCCTGGATTTGCCTAATTTAGCTCAGGCTTTTCTGTCTTAATTAGCATGATTGAGTCATCAAAAGAAGAAGAGAGAAAATCCAGGCCTCCAGAGGGTGAGTACTATGCTAACACTTTCTGAGTGTTTACCCAGGAAAACTTTTTGACAACAGGGTTGCATATACGGAATCGTTCTGATCCTCGCCCTGTTGATCAGAGGAGACCCTGGGACTAAAGGAATCTGAGTGATGGGCCAAAATCACATAGCCAGGGAACTGCAGAGCAGGAACAGGAGCCAGATTATTTGATGCCAGGGCCTGAAGCCTTCATTGCTGCACCATAACCTTCACACCTATCAGGCCAACTAAATTTCTATTGATTTTGCTTGGCCTTAGAACAAATGGGGTGCTGTTGGAGTGGATTTCTCTCCTAAGTATGCTGTCCTTACTCTCAGGATGTGGCAGCCAGTGAGGGTGCCTGGAACTGGTAGATGGGGAAAGGGAACAGCCAGGAGGGTCCCCAGGAGGGCAGTGGGGAAGGACAGCCCCTGTGTGCTGCTCTCACGGGCGTGCATCCTGTTTGAGGAGTTAATTTATCAGACACATACACAGGTACTCAAATGAGGGTTGTGCCCTACACACTGGCCTCTCAGGAAGCTCTCCACTTAGTCCAATAATACTCTGATCACTTAAGATCTTTCCAGAACTCTGGAAACTGCCTGCAGAGACATAAGGTGAAATCAGCTCATTTAACTTCATACACCCACCCCCACAAACACATACACTCACATATGTATCACATAGAAATACACACACACATATCACACAGAAATACTCAGATGCACATATACACACAGGCACATACACAGAGACATACATAAAACTGGATATGGGCTCCCCAGGTGGCACTAGTGGAAAAGAATCCACCTGCCAAGGCAGGAGACACAAGTGATGCGGGTTCATGCCTGGGTCAGAAGATCCCCGGAGGAGGGCATGGTAACGCACTCCAATATTCTTGCCAGGAGAATCCCACGGACAGAGGAGCCTGGCGGGCTACAGTCCATAGGGTCGCAAAGAGTCGGACATGACTGAAGCGACTTAGCACAGTACAGCACACATACCTGGATACACACATATGTAAACACACATTTCACATATTTATACACAGATGCACAGACACACACACAGAGACATACTCACATGGAGCACAGGCACATACACCCCCCAGCCTGCTCAACCTGGAGGCTCATCAGGCTTGGCTCCAGACTCTTTTGCATCTTTCCTCTGTCAACCTTCCCACCTTCCCATGATGAAGATTTGCCAGTATTAATGTGGTAAACAGAACATGTCACAGGTTGCGAGGAGGTGGTTCCACAGGGTAGCACAGATGGAGGTGGAGTCTGGAAGCCCGTGAAGTGCTCTTTCAAGGTAACTCAGGATCTATAGATGTTCACACAGCGGCCACATGTTACACAGTCACAGACTCCCACACAGAGGCTGTTGGCTGCCCGCATGCAAAGAGCCAAGGAGCCCTGGCAATATTCTGAACAAGTAAAAGGCCTTGCTTGGATTTCCAACAAGCAAGCTGAATAAGCCTCACTATCAGAGGGACCCAGCTTGCAGTCCTTATCCATCACAGCCAATGTGTGAAAGCAGCTGGACCTTCTGGAGAGCGTCCTGGTCTTCTCCATCATGCTCATCACAGGAGAGGTAGCTCTATCTGTATCACTGATTAAGTTTCTTTAAAAGACACTGACAATCAATCGGGTATTGGGGTATTTTATTGGGTGCAATAAACCTAAACTGAGCATCGCCTGAGTTCAGAACCCTGGGTTGAAGATGCAGGAAGTATCATGAATGCGCTGCTTCCTCCTCATTTTATGTGGCCGACAAACATTTACTGAAGCCTGTCCCTGCTGGCCCGCGGACAGAGATGAAGCCACTCCTTTCTCTGCCTGGTGGGAGGACGCACACATCAACGCAGGTTTAGCTCACAGAGTGATGGACAGTTAGGGGCTGGCACCAAGCCTTCTGCTTTAGGAAAGGGCCTCTTCCGTGGAGTCCTGGTGGGGAGGAGCACCCCGGAGGGCTCCCCGAGGGGAGGGGAATGGAACTGACACTTGAGGGACAGACAGGGATGCAAGGGGGAGAGGGGAAAAGGAAAAGAGGGGAGAGGGCCAGGCAGCATCGAGGAACAGTGGCTGTTGTTCAGCCACTTGGTCTTGTCTGACTCTTTGTGATCGCACTGACTGTAGCTCGCCAGGCTCCTCTGTCCTTGGGGTTTCCCAGGCCAGAATACTGGAGTGACTTGCCATTTCCTTCTCCAGGGGATCTTCCTGACCCAGGGATCAGACCTACGTCTCCTGCATTAGCAGGCGGATTCTTTACCACTGAGCCACTCGGAAACCCCCTCTAGGAAGGGGGATGGCCGCTAAGCTGGACCACGAAACCGTGAGAACTAGCACTTCCTGAGCCCTGTGGCAGCTGAGCACCGCCCTGAGTGTTGACCACAGGACCTCTCAGAGCACCCTCCTGCCCAGAGCTTCACATCAACACGCAAAGGTCAGGACCCTTTTGGAGCAGGACTGTAAAGAAGGGTTAGGCAGAGGTAACTGAAGGCAGCCCAAGGGAGGAGAGTGGAGTTCACAGGGTCATGGCTGAGGGTCCTGGGATGCCCTCTGATGGGAGCTCAGCCCCTCATCTCCCAAGCATCTGGTACTTCATAAATATATTTGTTATTTTCTCCCTCTGCTCACCAAGTGGCCTCTGATATGGATTAAACCTAAAGGCTTTAAATTAAAGCTGCAATTAGATTATAAAGCAACATTTTGCCATTTAAGCAGAAATACTTTCTGGTTTTGACACGCAATATTATAATCCATTTTCCAGAGATATAACTGAAAACAATTTGCAGGCTATGTGTGGGTGGGCAGTCCAAATCCTTCCCGCATCTGGCAGTCCTTGAGTACAAGGGTGAAGATATCCAGGGAAACCATAAAAGGAAGTCTCCTGGCCTCTCTCTGGGGAGCCTACCTCACAGGCCATGCACATGGATAGTGTTCACTGCAATGCCAGCTGGGCCCCTGGTAGAATCATACTACCCTTTCTGGACCAGGCCTACCAGTTCCCTGGAGACCCACAGGCTACCAGAACAATGCCCACCCACACATCAAAATCTTCGGTACGCGTGGTATCCTGACTGCACGGGCCATCAGAGGGACAATTTGCTCTCTTTCTGGGTTGCTGGGACAGGGCTCGTCTCCTCCCCTACTGGATCCCAGGAAAATGCAGACCATTCACCCAGCCTCCTGGCTTCTCAAATGCCGGACCCTGGCCCCACTCCCCCAGACCCCTTTATCACCCAGAAGTACTCTGTGTGACTTAAAGTTAAGCCCTGATTCAAGGCCACGGCCCCCAGTCCTCCTGCAGTCTCCTTGAGAGCCCCAGCCTCTGTCACAATGGGCCTGGCTTCACTCTTCTTCTTTTGGGGTGATGTCACGCTACAAGATGCTGACCCCCTCCTGCCAGCATCCTCAGCTCCAGACCCTCCAGGCCCACCATTCTCGCATAAGCGTAAGTAAGGATGACTCCACTGCCACACAGCCTCCAGGTACCCCTGATTGGGGCTGTCACACACAGCCTGGACCTCAACTAGGTCCTTACTGCAGCCACATTCCTTCCAAAGAGTCCAGACTCTCCCAACTCACCAGCAGTGGCAGTTACCTCGCAACGTTTTCCTCCCTCCTAAAACCTGCTACTTAAGACTCCCCACCTCCATTCTCCCCACCGTCCCTCCAACCTCAGAGAGAAGATGGGAAATTAAAAGACTTCTTATTTTACAGCTTCTATACCAATCCTGAGTCCTCCAATCTCTCTGTCCTGCCATTTCAACAACAAAGGCATCCCAGCCGCTGAGAGGCAACTGCCTCCACAGCCTCCCCTTCCCCCTGCCTCCTGCGCTCGGCATTCCCTCCTCTTTCGGGCTGCTCCATCGCCTTACCTCCCATTGACCCTTCCATGTCCTGCTTTCTGACCGTGTTCCCTTCTGAAACCATCAGTATGTGGCACCAACAAGGTCCTTGTAACCAATCCCAGTGCACCATCCAATGCCCAGCAGCACCTGCCACCTTTGCCCCCTTCCCCCTTGACCCCTGCTCCCTGGGCTTCTGTAAGAAGACTACCTCTTGGCTTTTTCCTGCCTCTCACTCCTTCTTATCCCCTTCCAGGCATCTCTTAACTTGGAATATTTCCCAAAAGGACCATCTGCCTTGGGAAGGAGTTCAGAAGTTTAAAGAAGACAGGTGGTAAATACAAAAATCAAGGAGAAAATGAACCAAAAGTCACATCAATGACTTAAGTCACAGAAGAAAACATGCAAAGCTTCCACTAACAATGTAACTTGTAGAAGAGGGGCAAGTCCTTAATGTCTGGGCCGCTTGAAGAGTTGCTGCATCATCAGCTTTCATGAGGTCCCCAGTGAGGGTGGGGAGGCATTCCCTGGTGGCCTGCAGTGTTTCCACCAGGATTTGGACTTGTCAGTGTGGGCAAGATTGGCCCCTGCTCCTGGCCACACTTTGGGAAACACAGTTCACCCCAGACCTTTCCCTGCTACTGCAAGGCTCCATGCCTGCACCCAGAAGTGAGAACCCAGGGAGAAAGTGCAGGTGAGGCCTCAGTCTGCCTTGGGGCCTGAATCCCAATGTCCCTAAGACATAGGTGGGAGTCTTAGGACCAGCTGTGACTCACACCCTGGGTTGCAGAGGGGCCTGAGGCCGCAGGCTGGAGGTGACCAAAGGCAGGAAGGAGAGAGGAGGTGTAGGGTTGATGAGGAGATCCAGCTAACCCTGCCCCTGCCTCACCCCCCTCGCCGGGATGAAGAGTCCATGCACTGCCCCTGCCCCCTCCTTTCGTGATTAAGCCTCACCGAGAGCCAGCCCCTTGAGCCTGAGATGTGACTCCCATCCCACCTCCTCCCTCTGCCTCTCCCCACCCCAGTGTCTTCACCCGCTGCCAAGTGCTGCCAAGGCCTCCTGCTTAGCTTTGCTCCAACTGTCCTGAGTATCCCATTTTAATCTGATGCTTCTGGCCCATCCAAGACAGCTGCAAGAGCCTTCTCTCAACGGTTCCCTACAATCATGTCAGCAAGCGTGACAAGATAAAGCCAAATGGCTAACTCAGCAGAGCAGTCCCAGTTCCCCATGCTGTGCACTGCCCAATCCACAGCCAAGCCCCACTTCAGCACTATCCACACCCTCTCATGGTCCAGACACACAGACTCTTGTTCTTACGTTGTTTCATGACTCCCATCCCTTTTAACCAGCTATTCCTCCTACTTGGAATATTTTTCCAGACTCCCTACTGACTGCCTGTCAAACTCCTACTCAGTCTCCAAAGCCCAGCTTGAGTGCACTTTTTTGTAAAGGCTTCTTGTCTCCCTCTGAAGGGTCTCACTCCCAGTTCTGTGCCACACCTGGCTGTCAGTCTCCCCACTGCCACCCAGGAGGGATACATTTCAGCTCATTCATGCATGTGGTGGATCCCACAGGAGGCCATGAGCTCCTCAAGAGTATTCATCTTTGCAGCTACAGATTCTGACCAGGTGAATGAACACTGAAGGAATGAATCCAGAATGTTGCTCTAAGGCAGCGCCAGGCGAAAGAGCACCTCAGTCTTTCTGAACTCGAGCTCTTCCTCATGCTCTGGCCCTCTTCAGCCCCAGGGGCATCCAGATCTCTGTCCTCCCCATAACCACTGACTTGAACACCCAACTACTGGCAGCCACTGGCCCCAGTCCCACACAGGCCTTGGCCACCTGCTGCTGCCTCTCTGCGGATGGGTCATGGACAAAGCCATTCACACCTGTAATCCACATCCCAGAGGGGCAAGTCAGGCCCTGCTCCCATGACTGCTCATCAGGACAGGAGGACAGACGGTCTGACACTCACCCCTGATGCGGGATTGGCGGTCCAGCCCAGCTCTGCAGTAGCCGTCCTGGTGTCCATTAAAGTTTCTGAAGATCAAAAAAAGAAAAAAATTGTGCGTCAGAAGAATTACTGGACAGTGAAGTTACTTAGGACTGTAAATGTCAGTGCTTGGAACCCTGGGCTCCTCTGCCAAGCCTACAGCTAAGGGGAAGAGGCCTGCTAGGAGGACGCAGCTCATGACAGAGTTAGGTACAGATCTCAGGTGTCCTGATGCTAAGGCTCTACTGAATGACCCCAAGCCACCTGGGGGATGGTGTGTGATATCATCAGCCTACTCATCACTTTAACCCTGAGACATGGCATCTTCTCACATCACTCAACCGATGTGTTCTCCACAGGCCATGCTGAGCCAATAGCCAAACCTAAGTCCCTCCGCAAGTCTTTCTCAGCCACCTCCTTCTGACCTGTGACTCCCTACTCCTTTCTCCCACTCCTCTCCTCTGCTTCCCCTTAGGCATCCATGTTGACACTCTCAGCTGATTTCCCATCAACTTCTCTGGCCCCAACACTCAGTCCTCATGCAGGTCCTTTTGCCCCTAGGCCCAGATATATGGCCACCCCCTTCCCAAGACTCTGCTGAAAGCTCATGCAGCTTTGGCAAAGGCCTCACCCCAAACACAAACACACATCTCAGACCCCAGGGGCCTGCTTCCTGGTCATCAATTCCTCTGGCCAATAAGGGAAAGATAGACACCCTGACTTGGCTATGAGCCCCCAGGGGCACCAGGGTGGCTACCGTACATACACCAAGATCACCAGGCACATGTAGCAGTTACAGAGCTGATATTCACTACAACTGTTTTCGGGCAGACAGCAGTGAAGTGTGTCCTGAAAACGGGGCACCATTTTTTCTTTCTTTCCTTTTCAATCTATTATTGACTGCTGTCAACCCTACCTCTCAATGGAAGCTTCTCCCCAAAACCTGACTAGAGCTTTGATCAGCAAGTCCAAAAGCCCTTTTGTTTGCAGGGGGCTTGTTTGTTGTGTAGGGGGTTTGTGTGTTTTGGCTGTACCACATGGCATGTGTGATCTTTGTTCCCCAACCAGGGATTGAACCTGTGCCCTCTGTGTTGGAGGCAGAGTCTCAACCACGAGACCACCAGAGAAATCCTTTAAAAAAAAAAAAACAAAACAGCAGCTTTACTGAGGTACAAATAACATGCAATAAACTGCACATAATTAAAGCATACAATTTTATAAGTTTTGACATATATTTATACCCATAAAACTATCACCACAATCAAGATAAGAAACATAGCCATCATTTCCAGAAGCTTCCTGGCCCTTTGTAATCCCTCCTTCCCTCTTGCCCCTGCCCCACCCTGTCACTGTCCCCAGGCAATAACTAATCTATTTTTTGTCACTATAGGTTAACTGGCATTTTCCAGAAATTTATATAAATGAAATCATATAGCATATTTTCTTAATCTGGCTTAGCTCAGCATAATGAAGGTTCACCATGCTTGTGTGCGTCAACAGTTCATTCCTTTACATTGCTGAGTAGCATTTCACTGCATAGAGAGATTACATTTTATCTACTGATTCACTTGTCATTTCCATTTGGGGGCTATTACATGGGAGTGTATGAGAGTTCCACTTCATCCACATCCTTGCCAGCACTTGGCATAGTCAGTCATTTTTTATTTTGGCCATTTTAACAGATGTGCAGTGGTATCTCATTGTGGTTTGAATTTTCATTTCCTTAATGAAGAGTGATATTAAGCATCTTTTCACATGATTTCTTGTCATCTGTATATCTTTTAGTGAAGTGTCTGTTTGATATTTCTCCATTTTTAAATTGGGTTGTTTCCTTATTGTTGAGTTTGGTAGGTTGTTTTATTCTGGATACAAGTCCTTTATCAGACCAGATGGTCTACAAATATTTTATCCCACTTTATGACTTATCTTTTCATTCCTTTAATAGCATCTTTCTAAAAGCAGAAGTTTTAAATTTTGGAGAAGTCTAATTTATAAGCTTTTTTTTCTTTTATGGTTTGATAGCATACCTAAAAAAATCTTTGCCTAACCCAAGACTACAAAGGTTTTTCTCCTACCTAGGTCTATGATCTATTTTGAGTTAAGTTTTGCCTAAGTTGGAAGCTATGAGTCAAATATATAATTGTGAGGGGTTGTTTTTTGTTTTTGGCACGGGAGTCCAGAGTTCCAGAAGGGCACCTTTCAAAATCACACAATGGTGCTCTTTAGGCCAGTGGAGGTGTCTTATGTACTTGAACTTTCCAAGGCATGTATCAAAGCACCAGGCACAGCACACCCTAGCTGAGCAGGTGGCTCAACAAACATGGCACAGGACATAGACTTGATTGATGTGTTGCTCTGGTTTCTCCCTACTCTGTTCCTTTTCTCCTGAACATCCCTCCACCTTCTGTGACCAGTCATTCTCTGTTCTCTGTTCCAGGCATGAGATGGGAAGTATGCAGGCAGAAATTTGGGCCCCTTAGGAAACAAAAGAACTCCTGGCATAAACCAAAGGATTAGGAAAAAATCTACCCTGTGGGCAGGACTAAGGCAGTGAAAATAAAGTGATAAACGAGGAGCTGTGCTGAGCCAAGGAGTGTCCTATGCCCTTGTCTCTCAGTGCTCAATCCCAGAGAAGGGATGATGGGAGTCTGTCCCGGTGACAGGGCCTTGGACACCCAGCATCCCAGCCTGGAGTGACCCCACCAGGCGGACATGGCATAGATGGAGCAGACAGAGTCTTTGGGCCAGAACAGGTCTAATGAAGGGGCCCCAGAACCACCCATGGTAATTGCATGGACTATCCCCACGGCTCAGATGGGTTCCAGGGTATCTCAATGGGCACCAGTATGGACAGGTGCTAACAGGTCAGGGAGGCCCCTCCTCACCACCTGACACTAAATAGCCCACCGTGACGGCCTTTCTGCCTCCCAGTGGAGTGGGGGCTCTCACTGCAAACAGGGGGAGTAGAGCAAACACAGTGAGCTGGGTTTGCTAGCCCATCCAAGCTCGCTTGGAGTTGGATCAAGGGTAGTGCCCCTTGCATAACTGAAGGAAGGCAAGCACAGGAACTGACTTCTTGAGTTTGTTTTCTCCTCTGGTTCTCCCAACAGCTGGGGAGGCCGGTTCCTGCACCGAGCAGCCCTCCTTCTCCCCCGCGTCTCCACTTCACAGCACTAATAATGATCATAATGACACACCAGATTTGCATAATACATGTCACCAAAGGCACTCAAGAAATTCATCTCCATGATTAAAATGCCTTCGCCAGGTGGGCCTGAAGCAGGAGTCACTGAACCCACTTGGCAGAGTTAGCCAGGGTACAGAATAGCGTAGTGCCTCCTTCAGGGTCACACAGCCTCCCACCCTGATGTTGATAGCCTCAAATCTCAGCCTGCCGCCTACTGGGCAGACATAGGTGTCTGTGGACTCTGCAGTGCCCTGGAATGGAGGATCTTGCTCATACAGCTAAGAAGCCATCAAAGCCCCCAGAAGAGCACATATTGCAATAAAAATGTGTATGAGGCACTCCCCAACTTCAGGATCATGCTGAAGTGCAGTGAAGAGCAGAGGACATGGGCAGGGAGGGAACTAGAGTCCAGAAGCAAAAGTAAGAAACAGCTTTCACTCCTAAATCTTCCAAGGCCTGGTTTGTTCTGCTAACCCCATGAATATGATCTAAGAGTTCATTATATTATAGTTACCTACTCAAGGGCTATAATTGCATCTGTTTCTAAATAATGTTTTCCATCCACCTTCTTGGACAGAAGTTGCAACAAGAAAGAATCCATTTCTCTGCATCCTGCCCACCGCAGAGACGGAAGGCCACCAAACCATAAACCATCCACTCGATATGATTAAGGGCAGTTTCTTTTCTGGCACAGAGCGCTCCTGATTATGGCATTACACTCTGGTGGGGGCTGAATTAAAGTGATTTGAGGAGGTTTACATCTCCCTGGAGAAGAAGAGAGTGCTCATTTGCATTTATAAAGCATATTGAGGGTTCTGGCAGAAAGTTATGGTGGAAGCACAATTAAATATTTACCGTCACTTCTGCTCTCAAACAGTGGCATGGGGACCAAACCAGCTGGAGGTGCATGTGTTGCTGTCAGATCGCATGCTTACAGGGCACATGACTCTGGGACCCATACCCACCACTGCTCTCTGGGTGTGCATGCTCACTGCCCAAGGGAGTAAAGCTGGGGAGGGCACATGGAGGGCAGAGAGGGCGCTGGTGCAGGCAAATGGGGTCCAGGCCCCACTTCCATCACACAGTGACCATCTCCCTCCCTTCCCTCCTCATCTGCAGAACAGAGGAGGGCTCGTTAGAGCTCAAGGCCAGGAGTGGACTGCGTGACACAAAGTACAGCAAAACGAATGCTTTTATTATTATAACTTAACCACTCTAAGCTTCAGTTTCTTAGCTATGAAAAGGATCTAATGATGGCATCTGTAAAATACCTCTAAGATTTCTATAAGAATTAATGATCATAGATACCTACTGATCATCTACCTCCTTCCTTTAAAGACCCAGAAGTGACACAAGCAGAGAATACAGCAGCCAATCAGAGCAGTGGGTCCCCTGGAGGGACTCTTGGTCCAGGGGAGAGACAAGAAGCAAAGCCTCATTCTGCATTCTGTTCCGGTGAGACCATGAGAAGGAAACCGAGAAACTCAAGGGAATGGACATGGGGGAGTAAGTGGGTCCATCCCCAAAGACACATGCCACTGTCTCTGGGCAAAGGCAATACTGGCCTCCTGGGCAAGAGTGGGCTATGGTGGGGGTGAGGAATGGAGTCAACCACCTGCCACCTGGGAGAGATGACAGACCAGGAGAAGATGACCAGGAGAAGCAGAGACAGGTCAATGTGGATGAGCTGGGAGCCATCCCAAACCTAAGAGGGGGTGAGGAGGACTGAGCCAGACAGGAGGGTAGGCCACAAGGGGAGACAGAAGGGGGTCTCTGGCAGAAGACGGCCAGACTGGCAAGAACCCGAGAAGCCTGGGGCACATAAGCAGCCTGGTAGAGAGACCCCATTTTCCCAGGGAACAATTTCCGTTCAGTGGTTCTGGTAGGGAAACCCTCAGGGTCCCCCCCTCCAACCACGGGGGGCCACCACCCAAGGGTCAGGGGGTGGGGGCAGGTCTGAGCCCCCTGCACAGAGGAAAAGGCAGCTGCCACCCAGCTCTGCAGACGGTTCCCCCTTTCTGTCTAGATTGGCACCTTGAGATGTATTGACATTTGGGATAAATTAGATGCCCATCATGGTGAAAGAGAGCTAAATAAACCCTCTCCTTACAGTTCTGCCACTCTTTCTGGAGAGACATTAATCAGACATTCAGCTGAAAATATTTACAACGTCCTTCCATGGTGGTAACAATATACAACAACATACACAGATGGAATGGGGGCTTCCGGGCCTCCACTGAGCAGAGCCTCATGTGTATTTGATAAGGCAGATTCTAGGACCTCCCAAGCAGGGCAGAGCCAGCGCGGCTGTGGAGTCACTGCCTCCAGCCTTCTGTGGCTCATGGAGCTCCCGAAACCCAGGAGCTACAGCCCAGAGTCGCTCCATGAATCCAAGTCCTCCCAGGTAAAGGCCAGGAGTTGGAGGTCAGCCCACTGCAGCCCGGGCCTCTCCCTCAGCCTTCACGAGGAACTGGGATCCCTGGAAGCAGGCTGAGATGTGTGGCACTGGGGCTGATGGTGCCCATTCAGCAAAGGTTGTCTGAGTCGCTCCCACAGGCAGGTGGGCGCTGTGCGGGAACCAGAGACAGAGCAGAGGAAAACAGACACCCTGGCCCGCGAGGACTTTGCAGACAAGTGAGAAGACAGAAATTAATCAAATAGCCACGCAGCTAAATCTGCAATTACAGCCTCGTTGAGTGGCAGGAAGGGGGAATCCCAGGGACAGTTGTGAACACTGAGTAAAATGACAGGTGTGCAAAGCCTGGTGCACAGCTGATACTTCCTCCTTGCTTTCCCAGCCCCAGCTGATGGAGGCACAGCGACCAGCCCCTTCTCACACACAAACACAATTGTCCCAGGGTTGAGTCCACACTGGCAAGAACAAGACATGTAGTGAGCAGTCTCCCCCACTCCCAAATCCAGAGTGTGCCAGTACTCACAGTGTGCTGGGCAGCTCTGACCATGGCGAGGCCCTCAGCCTCCCCATGGGACCCCTATGTTGCCCTCCAGACCTGAACTCATCACAAGAACCTGAGCATTTCCTGGAGCTCACTCCTCCAGCCACCATCCCAGGCTCCTCGGTGGCCTCACTCATGGCCTTGCTCCATCCATCACCGTGGCCTGCCAAAGATGCAGCCCAGGTTCACTGCAGGGGCCTCATGGGGCTCTTTCTCCAAGTCTTCCCTGGGGGTGTGTCCTATCTTCATACATCCAGTTCACTGGGCAAAGAACTCCTGATGATGCCCACAAGATTCCTCAGCTGTCTGCCACTCCCGCAAACCTCAGCCCCTGACACAGGGTCCCGCAACCAACAGCTGCTCAGCTCCACCTTCACACTCGCCCAGACTTCCTATTGCCAAATCAGTCCAGCCTCCCGGCAATCTCATCACCAATCTTCTGAACAGGCTTCAGGTTGCCCCCAGGACAGAGGAGCGAGAGCTGTGCCAGCTCTGGGTTTGGAGATGGCTCTGGTTGAGTGTAAATTGGGAAAGGCACCAGCTAGCCTCAGGGGCTCGTGTTCTGGTGTAACTGGGCCCTGGGCCAGGCACAGCTGGTGAAAAAAGTATTCCAAGCAAGCCTTTCACATCCCATCCCACAGGTCCACCCAGGCAAAGGTTCTTCACACGCACCCTGCTCCACACTACCCCACTGCCGTTCCCTGGAGGCCCTGTGGGAAACCTCAGGCACACTTAGCTTTGATTCCTTGTTCTCCCCAGCCCATCCTCAGATCACTCACCATGCCACAGTGACTCCTGCAGCTTCTTCACTGCGTTCCTTTCCAGTTATCAGCAACTACGAGTCTAGAGCATCAGTCCTGCACAGTGGGACCAGAGCAACCACCTCCCAGCTGGTGTCTCAACAGAGGCTCCATCTGTACCCTTCTCCACAAAGCTGCCCAATTTAGCTCCTTCTGTCCATGTAACTAGTTCAAAGGCAATACAGCCACACTCAGCAACGGCTTATAGAATCTCGGTTCCTCCGATCACCCAGTGATGTCACCCCCAAGACACTGGCCAAAGGAAAACAGAAGGCTCTATATCAAGAAGATATTCATTACAGCATTGTTTAGAACATGAGAACACTAGAACCAGCCTATCCAGAGGGGAAGGAAATGCAGGAGGGCACAGGAGTGTTACAATGTCACAGCATCAGGATGTCAGCAACTAAACACAGAGCAAGACACAGAACTGTGTCTGCCCCACAGATGCAACTCAGGAAACAGCACTTCAGTGGAAATAGCAGCATGAGTACAAAGACCAGAAGGCCAAGTGCAAGAGCTCATAGGCCAGGGACACCAGTTTACTATCACACATTCTTCTTATTCCTATGCTGTTTTAGAAGACACACGTTCAGAAAGAGAAATTTAACCCACCTTCTAAAAACCCCTATTTCATCCCATCTCACTCCCCTACTTTATGATTTCCAAAGTCTCTTCACTAAGCCAAGACATGCTGCAAACTTCTGGCCTCCATGAAGCTTCTGCTCCAAGCCTGGCTTTTCCAAATTGACCTTCAGTTTCCCAAAGGAAACCCATCATCCCCCACACCACAACTTGTGCTCAGGAAGGGCCTCCTGCCCGGAATGGCTTTTTCCTCCTCTCTACCTGAATTCTGTTCTGAATCTTTCTTGCCCAAGTGTGCTGTAAGTACTTTGAGAAGGCATAGCTGTGACTTACATCCCATAGACTTTAATCAGATGCCTTGTGTAGTAGAAATGCTCCATCAGCTCTGGAGACATGGGTTCAAGTCCCAGCTCCAAGACTAACAAGCAAATCAACATCTGAACATCAAAATCTGATTTTTCAGAAAGAGGTATCTCCCTTGCATCTCTGAGCCAGTGAGACCAAGTTCAGAAAGATGCTCTCTATATTTTTAACACACTCACTGGAATAACGTTTATTTACTGTTAGTTGGCATCATCAACTCAATGGACATGAGTTTGGGTAAACTCTGAGAGTTGGTGATGGACAGGGAGGCCTGGCATGCTATGGTTCATGGGGTCACAAAGAGTCAGACATAACTGAGCAACTAAACTGACTGACTGACTGTCTCTGCCAAGTACAAAATGTAGGTGAAGAGGAACTGTTATCACATAAGTCTCCATTGACTGGCATGTAAGAGGGGCTGGTGAGAAAGAGAAACAAGCCTGAGTAAATGGAATGAGCCAGTCCAGCCCATTGCTGATTGACTGACTGAATGAATGAGTTGGAACAGGCACTTAAACCATAAATACAAACTGTGAAATTTGCTCTTTTAAAGAGCACAGATTAGTGTAGTCCTCCCCACCACACCCTTCTTCTTCTGTTTCTTTCATTTCTCAAGGTGCAATTAAAAATAGAAGCCACAGCTTAAACAGGTCACAGCATAGAAATGTGCCTCTAGGAGGTGGGAGGGGCTCTGGGTCTGGTCCTGGTTTCCACGTGGCAGAACCGGTAAACAAGCCAGAGGCACAACTCTGATTTCCCTCCCTCCCAGAGCTCTACCAAGTCAGGCTCCCTGGGAAGCAGACCAGAGCATGGGGGCCTGACATGGGCTGTTCAGCTGGGGACAAGCCTCAGAAGGGCTGGGGAGAAGCCTCAGAAGGGCTGCCTTCTCTGCCCAGCTCAGCCCAGCTCAGACTTGGTACCTGGCTTGGGAGGGTCCCTCTCCTCTCTGGCCTCATCAGGTCACTTCTGGCCCTCAGTCCCTAGAGCAGTCTGTAAGAAACATGGAAAAAAACCAAAAGGAATCTCTGGAGCTTGAACAGACGCTTCTGCCTCCTGAATCCCCAGGTCTAGCTTGGTCTTACGGTGACTTCGCAGTGCATACGCCAGTACCTTGCAAATGCTTTTTACTAATAAAGTGTAAAAACTGATTTAGGAGATATACTAGTTTCCTCCAGCTGCTATAACGAAAGCACACAATCTAGGTAGCTTCAAACAACAGAAATGCAATGTCTCACAGCCCCGGGAGCTCAAAGTCCAAAATCAGGGTGTCAGCAGAGCCATGCTCCCCCTGAAACCTTCAGGGGAGAATCCTTCCTTGCCTCTTCTAGTTTCTGGGGTCTTGCTGGCAATCTTTGGTGTTCTTTGCCTTGAAGTTGCATCATTCCGATAAAAAGCACAGACATTACTTTAGCAACAAAGGTCCTATGGTTTTTCCAGTAGTCATTATGGATGTAAGAGTTGGACTATAAAGAAAGCTGAGCACCGAAGAACTGATGCTTTTGAACTGTGGTGTTGGAGAAGACTCTTGAGAGTCCCTTGGACTGCAAGGAGATCCAACCAATCTATCCTAAAGGAGATCAATCCTGAGTATTCATTGGAAGGATTGATATTGAAGCTGAAACTCTAATACTTTGGCCACCTGATGCAAAGAGCTGACTCATTTGAAAAGGCCCTGATGCTGGGAAAGATTGAGGGCAGGAGGAGAAGGGGATGACAGAGGATGAGATGGTTGGATGGCATCACGACTCGATGAACATGAGTTTGGGTAAACTCTGGGAATTGGTGATGGACAGGGAAGCATGCAGTGCTGCAGTCCATGGGGTTGCAAAGAGCCAGAAAAGACTGAGCGACTGAACTGATCTCTGCCTTCAGGGTCACGGGTGACCCCAAGTGTCTCTTTCTTCACATGGCCATCTTAAAAGATATCAGTCATTTTGGGTTAGGGGTCCAACCTACTTTAGTATGACCTCATGGTAATGAATTATATCCACATGGCCCTATTCCAAATAAGGTCATATCATAAGGTACTGAGGTTAGGGCATCAACCTAGGCAAGCATTTGGAGACAAGCAAGTGTCACTAGACACTCATTGCACAAGTGCTTGACAAATCAGAGTCGGTCCCCTAATAGCAAGCACTGCCATGCCCTGTGCTTGGTCCTAGTGTGGGCAGTGGCGTGTCTTAAGGGCCTAAGGTCCCAGCTAGGTCCTAAGGCCCACTCTGAAGGGTGGGCTTTGGTCTCCCAAACCCAGCCCACCCTGGCAGTCTTGATTGAAAAGCCTTGGCCCTCCAGCTACCCTCTAATTTCTCCTTAGCCCTCCTTGTCCAACCCCCAAAGGACCTTGTCGCAGCCTCCTTCAACCATGGACACCATGCAGGGGGGTCTGGGATGGGGCCACAGCCTCAGCATGAGTGTACCAAATGCCTCTCCTGCGGGCTGCCCGCTTGGACACACTGCAAGCTGTGTGGGCCCACCCAGGCCTAAAGGGAAGGCTGACGATATAGCCCAAATAGCCAAGTGGCTCCCCTGACCTCACCTACACTCTGAGGCCCAGGGAACACAAACACGCCAGGCCTCTCCTGGGCCCCATGTTATTCTCAGTGCCCTGGTGTTGGTGCAAAGCTGGTGAAGTTGGCACACAGGGGTACCAGCCACAGCTCTACAGCCACATCTCAAACCCAGTGACCCCAGTGCTATCCTCTTCAGCACATGCCGCCCCATCCCATGGGGGATGCGCTCTGCAACCAGAGGGCAGCAGCCTCCAGCAGCCAGGCCTGGGGCCCACAGCACCTCTGCTGGGCTGGACACAGGGACATTCTGGGTTCAGTTCAGTCACTCAGTCGTGTCTGACCCTTTGTGACCCAATGAATTGCAGCACGCCAGGCCTCCGTGTCCATCACCTACTCCTGGAGTTCACCCAAACCCACATCCATTGAGTCAGTGATGCCATCCAGCCATCTCATCCTCTGTCGTCCCCTTTGCCTCCTGCCCCCAATCCCTCCCAGCATCAGAGTCTTTCCCAATGAGTCAGCTCTTCGCATGAGGTGGCCAAAGTACTGGAGTTTCAGCTTTAGCATCATTCCTTCCAAAGAAATCCCAGGGCTGATCTCCTTCAGAATGGACTGGTTGGATCTCCTTGCAGTCCAAGGGACATTCTGGGTTAACCAACAACAAATGTCTGCATAAGGGCCCTGATCAGGGATGGGGACTCATGGTGGCCTGTGGAATGGAGGAGAGGGTTATAGACTCATGCACACACATGCCTCACAGCCTGTCTTGTTCATGAGTGTGGCTCCAGCAGCCTCTGCTACGGAAAGCACAGATCCTCTTGGTCCAGTGTGGCATGGCTTCATTCTTCAAAACTATGGCTGAAGAATCACTGGTTTGACAACAGTGGTGCTGGGCAGTGGTCTTCTCTCTCATCAGCAGTCTCATGTGCTACCAGGAGGGTCCCCTCTTGCAAGGCCACCAAGAACTGAAGGCAAGAGTCTCTTCTCACATCCAGAAAAGCTTGGGAAGAGGTCAACAAGCAGCTCAAACATGACTGAGCAACTCACTTTCACCCTTTGAGTTTTCCCCAGGGCCAAGGTCAGGGACAGCACTTCAGAACAAAGGCAGGGCACCCACACACCTGTGCTATTACCTCATTGTCCTGATGGATCGGGACCACCGGGTCCACCTTTCACAGTGAAAGGATTTCAACAGTGTTCTTGCCCAAGTGGAGGTGGAGGCTCCATGCTGGGCCCGCCCTTGGGAGACTGTTCCCTTGTGGGGCCCTGCCTGTCCCCTCCCCATGCCCCTACACTTATCCTGCATGGCATGCCACTCCCATCTGGCTCCTCGATGGAGGAGGGAATTTGGAATTCAAGGACTAGCAGCTGCTCTCCAACAAAAAAGAAGCCCTGAGTAAGTGAGACTATATACACAGGCACAAGGAAAAGGGGAGACTGAAAGTCTTCATTTTAGGCACAAAATACCAAACAGCCCCTCTGTCTTCTGTCTGATTCCTTATCTACATTCTTTCCCTTTTATCTCAGCTCCCTTTCCCATTCTAGCGTCTATATTTCCTGATCCTCCAAGCTGGCCAGACACCCTCTCAAATCCACGTGCACCTCTCCTATGTCTGAAAGTACCCCATAGCCAGAGAACTGAGAAGAAAAGTGGGTCTCACCCATCCTGGCTGGGGATCTCTGGCCCTCCACAGCATCAAACATCTGTAGGCAGAACCCAAACCAGCCAGATGGTGTCAGTGGGCACAGGCAAGGTAGACCTGGGAGGCTCCTCTCCGTCCAGGCATGATGGTCAGCAGCCCTGGGCACACCCAGGTCATCAGGCACTGGGGGGCCTTTAACCAGACCTGCAGCAGAGCTCCTACCCAAGCCCCTCACCTCCTCCTGACCCAGCTTCCCACCCCAGCACCAACACGGGTGACTTCCAGCAGCAAGGGGAGAGAGGAGAACCACACAGGAGTGTGGTGGTCCAGGGACATCCTTCCTCTCTCTGCTCCAGCACGCTGATGGTGCCGGGCCTGGCTGAGCGCCCACTGCTCAGTGCTTCAACCTGTTTGCATTTTTGTGGGGAGACTCAAAGACCCATCAAAATGGAGAAGCCCGGCATTTTGCAGTCTCCAAGCCCTCACCTCCTCCTGACTGTGAATTCTAAGGGAGATTAGATCCGTTTGCTCTGGCCATTTTGACAGCCCTGTGAGTTGGCGCCAAGGGCACACAGGTAAGAATCATGCATAATAAGCTGGCTGCCTCCGCTCCTCATCCACAGGAGGAGAGAGGGCTTCTCACTTGCTGGGGGATGCGGGCACCTGGGGGCATCAATCACCCTGGAGAAGAGAGGGGAGGAGGAGGGCCGCACGCCCATGCAGAATGACTCTCTGCAGCCCTAATGAAGGCCGGCGATGGATGGTGGCCTGAGCTCGTTAATCAAAGGGAACATGCTGCCGTCTGCCTCCCCTTCTAGCCCTCCTGTGCCCGCATCCTGGATTGATCTGTGGCACAGTAACTCTCAGATGTCACTGCCCCCTGCCAGGGGCACCAGGGGGAGGGCTCTAGTAGGGGTTTGGGGGATGTGCCAGAGAAGGAAGGAGTGGGGGCTGGCAGGCAGGCCCTGGCCTTCTCCTGGACATATCCTGGACCAGCCTGGGGCTGATGAGTCCTGAGGGGCCACCAGAGCTGACACACTCCCTTGAGGCCTCTTCACAGAGTGCCTCCCACCAGATACACAGACATTCTCTTCCAGAGGTCTGCATCCTTGGCATGGCTGTGGAGGGGTGCTGCCCCACAGCACCACTCTCCTGGCCTCCAGCCTTCATGCCCAGCCCACCTTCCTATCTCCAGAGAGCCAGACTCCATCCAGAAACAGGCCCAGAGTGGTCAGTTGGCCACCCTACTGTTGTCCACCCCAGGAGTGTGGGCAGAGAGGGTCCAGGCTCTCATCACAAGCTGACGGCAGGGCCAGGCCTACTCCACTGGTCTGCCGTATCCTGGTCTGCCCCTCTGACTAACTGATGGGGAGCTGGCCGCCCTTCTGCTCGTCTCACTTTAGTTGCTTGTTACGTGGAAACAACTGCATAAAATGTCTCCTCTGCAGCTGAGGGCGCTGTCCTAAGGCCTGGGTGTGTGTGGGAGGGCATCTGGGTTGTGATGTGGCATTTGTCCAGTCTCCAAAGCCTGATGGCTCTCAGAGGGTGACGGCTCCTGCCCTGGGAGGTTTCAGGCCCCAGACTCCCCACTACCCTCCATTTCTGGGGCAGAGGGCAGCTCAGGCTTCCTGGCCAGAGCAGGTGGGGAGTAAGACTCTGGCTACCAGGCCCGCCAGCCTCAGCTGGGGCAAGCCAGCAGGACCCCTCTAAGGCTAACAAGGGAGCCTCAAACTCTCTGGAGATATTTCTGTACAACGGCATTCACTGTGGGGAGGACACTAAAGGCGTCGAGACTGTCTGGGGTCTCAGGAAACGCTGGTTGCCGGGGCCTAGTCAAGGCTATTGATTGGAAAACACAGATACAGTGGAAGCATTCCCAGGGTGCTCCTCGGCTGTCTTGGCGATAATAGAGGGTTCTCAGGAGCAAGACTGACAGGCAGGGCAGGACGGGCTCCCTGACAAGGAGAGGCACAATGGCAAAGGTCAATTCCCAATGCCAGGAGGCATGGTGGAGTTACAAGGGCAAAACCAGAGGGGCTGTGGGCATCACCCCACTGACTACAACACCCATTCAGCTAGAAGAGCCAGAATTATGACCTCACAGACCAGAAGGAGCCATTCCCCTGGCAGGCTCCTCCCTGGGTCTGCTACTGGTGATCCTATCATCACCTCACAGATGACGGTGGTCATGCGGTACAGGAGGGCGGGTTCGGAGCCCAAGACAGACCGTCACAAGCATTCAAACTCCATCCAACAGAACAGGGGAAATGACGAAAGGCAGAGATGACTGAGGCTGCCCTGAGGGTGCAAGGGGAGAGGTGGGATAGAATGTGGGCTTCAGTCACCAGGGAGGTTCCTGCAGGAAGCATGATGGGGCCTCCACCTTGCAGCCTGCAGCCTGTGAACTTGGGGCCTGACTCACAGAGAAGGGCTGGCACATGGGTCCAGCACAGAAGGTCCACAGATGAGGCTGCCATCACTCACAGAGCCTACAGGACATGGGTCAGGGACTCGCTGAGAAGGAGCCCAGAATGCAGGCCCCACAGAGCTGTTGTACCCGTGGCATGTGGGCTACACCCTCAGGGCAGGAGGAGAGCACAGCTTGGTGGTAGGCAGGCTTCCACAGAGGGTGCTAGGGACTATGGCCAAGCCGAAGAGAAATGGACAGCTGTGGTGGGGAGGAGGGTCTGTGTGACGAGGACAGACTCTCTCTCAGAGGCTCTGCCTGAGAGGAAGCACAGCCTCTGTCTCCTGACCGAGGGCCATGGGGGCCCTGGAAATCGCCTCCTCCTCCTCAGGGCCAGAAGCTTACAGGGAAGGCTGTTCATGGACTTGGCCTTGCACTCTCCCTGATGGCGTGAGGCAAAAGTACTGTGACTCTCCACTGGGGTTTTTGGACAAAAGAACAGACTGAAAAAACAAGTCTGCCTTTCTCCTCCTTTGAACTGAAAAGAAATTAAGTTCAGTGACACAGGATCTGGAGCTCTGCTCCCTGTCCTCCAGCCTGCACCCGATGACCAGTCCAGAATTCACCTGCTCACTCACTTGTCTTCTTGCCTACCCAAAGGCAATCAGAGACTAGGCTCAAATCTGGGTGCCACTCTCAATTCAGAACCTCTCAAAGAGGGCTTCCTGATGGCTCAGATGGTAAAGAATCTGCCTGCAATGCAGGAGACCGAAGTTTGACCCCTGGATCAGGAAGACCCCCTGCAGAAGGGAATGGCTACACATTCCAGTATTCTTGCCTGGAGAATTCCCTAGACAGAAAAGCCTGGCAGGCTACAGTCCATGTGGTCTCAAAGAGTTGGACTTCACTGAGCAACTAACACACACATACAGTCTAAAGAGCTCCAGAGACTTGGTGCACTCCTCCTCCCCAGCTTCAGGCTCTGATCTAGCACTCTCACCAGTTGGTCACTCAATCTTTGCTTGCATACCACCAAAGATGAGGCACTCACTACCTGTCCAGCTGGGTCATTTTTATGTCAGAAGTCTGCCTCCTGGGATTTCCTTTCTTCAACACTTACTGTGCCCTAAAAGGGCCTCCACAGAACCAACTGCTCCCCTTTCTCCATGGCAGCCCTTCGGAGTTTTCTCTCCCCCAGTCCCATGCTCTTGGCTCCATCAGCTCTTCTTCTAGCCCCCCACCACCTCTGACAGATCTGAACATCACATGAGAGGGAAGGGGGCTGTCACATATTGCTGGGCACATCCTACTTCTCTCTTTATCTCCCTGCAGATCCCCTTACTAAGCATGGGGATGCAGGTCCCCATCCTCTCCCACCAAGCATGCCAGGGTCTCCTTAGGAGAACCAAGGCTCCTCGGAGCTCTGGAATCCATTGCCAGTGCCCTTTCGGAGTCTCTTCTTCCTGGCCCTCACCTCCCTCCTCCCATTCCCTCTACCCACTCCCTTTTTGTGCTGTTGTTGCTGCTTAATAGGGTGTTTCTGGGATGAATAGTGTTTTCAGCTCTGGCTGGGAATACATCCGGCTTTTCCCAGCCCCGCCCCTGTCCTCATGGAGCTGGTGAAGGTCTAAGGAGAGCTGGGCCCAGACAATGGGCCAGCAGACTCACTTGAGAACTCAAAAAGCCCCATTTCCCTCCACGTAGCAGAGCGACAGGCACAGAGAACAAACCCCTGCCTGCATGCCGCCCACATGGGATGCTCTGGGGGCTAGGGGCCCCTGAGCAGAGAGGCTGCAGCTCTTGGGCTCTGACCCTGGGAGAGAGCTAACATGAAGGGTTGGAATTCACAGAGCTGCAGATTCCCAGGGGCTTGGCATAGTCCCCACCTCATGCGGTCCCTGGGAGCACCAGCACCTCCAACGCTGACACGCTGGGGCCTCTGGGCGCACATACAGAAGGGCCCATAGCCTTGTTTAGATTCTGAGAGACGAGGGCTTGTGGAAAGGAAGACAGGACATGAAGCTCCCTGCACTCCAGGCTTCCTGAGGGTGGCAATGTGCCTGGAGAGGCCGACATGGAGCACTGGCCCCTACGCATCTGCTGAGAGGACAGGTGAACAGATCAGCAACTGACTCTGTGAGCAGATGAGACTCTAGCAGGGGTGCCAGCTCTCGCCTCCAGCATCTCAGGGAGGAAGCTTACCCGGAACACACTGGTCCCTAACTCTGCACCAGGAGACCCTAACTCTAAGGGCAGCAACATGTAAATCCTGGCATGTGGGAGGGAAGAGCACAGGTGAGGCAGATTTGCACATGGACGACTAACCTTCGCCTCCCATGTACACTGGACTGGTGAAATGTGGACCGATTCCAAGACTTCTCTTAATTTTTAAATTGAGTAATGCAACCAAGGATACGGTCTTTATTGTAAAATGCCCATTCTCTTTGCCTTCTCTTGATATCCATCACCAGTACTACTGGCTGGCTTTCATGGGAAGGAGGTAGGAGCCACCTTCCCCTTGCTTCGTAAGGGTCAGTCTAATGAACATGACATGACATACATAACATAACATAACACAGGAGAAGGCAATGGCACCCCACTCCAGTACTCTTGCCTGGAAAGCCCATGGATGGAGGAGCCTGGCAGGCTGCAGTCCATGGAGTTGCTAGGAGTCAGACACAACTGAGCGACTTCACTTTTCACTTTCATGCACTGGAGAAGGAAATGGCAGCCCATTCCAGTGTTCTTGCCTGGAGAATCCCAGGGACAGGGGAGCCTGATGGGCTGCCGTCAGTGGGGTCGCACAGAGTCGGACACAACTAAAGCAACTTAGCAGCAGCAGCAGCAGCAGCAGCAACATAACATAACATAACATAATATAACATAACGTAACATAATATAATGATGATAAATGGCAACTTGCAAGCAACTGTGTGTCCCTTTGGCAAGTCCACTGGTGCTGTGATTCAAATTCACACCTCAGCAAAATGACCTGGAACTTCACTCTACAAGAGTCACAATTCAGTGTTAACTTTGGGAATAGCTAGAGACAATGAGCCATGTTTTCCTTATGCTTCACTAAGATCCTTGGGCTTGCCCCCCAAACTAGAGAAATGATGCCCAGCGTTATTTACCAGCAGTGGAAAATGCATGCCTACCTCCTTCAGAGGCCCCTTACCTTGTCAGCCATGCTGTAGCGAGGAGAGCATTGGAGTTGAAGTCACAGGCATGGGTTCTAACCCAGGCTGTGTACATAAGACCAGTGTGGCCTGGGCAACCCACAAATTTTGAGCCCCATATTTCTCACAGGGAACATGGGTGCAAATACCTGTTTCTCAAGGAAATAGGAAGATCAAATGAAATGTGATTTGTAGAGTGTCTATTATTGTACCTAATCTATAATAATCACTCATCAGTATTACCTATTTTTATTTCTAAATAGTTGGATACAAATTATGTTTTTTATGAAGGATATAAGTCAAGACTTCTTTTCTTTTTTCAGCATGTGGATGGCTGGTTGGTTATTTCAGCACCATTTGTGGAAGCCACTATCTTTTGTTCCATTGTATTACTTTCACTCTTTACTTACAAATCCCAAAAGATGATGCTGTTAAAGTGATGCACTCAAAATGACAACAAACTTGGAAAACTCAGCATTGGCCACAAGACTGGAAAAGGTCAGTTTTTATTCCAATCCCAAAGAATGTTCAATTCATTCCAATCTCAAAGAATGTTCAAACTACAGCACAATTGCACTTATTTCACATGCTAGCTCAAACCCTTGGAAGTTGGGCTTCAACAATACATGAACTGAGAACTTCCAGATGTTCAAGCTGGATTTAGTAAAGACAGAGAAACCAGAAATCAAATTACCGACATCTGCTGGATCATAGAAAAATCAAGAGAATTCCAGAAAAACAGCTACTTCTACTTCACTGACTACATGAAAGCCTTTGACTCTATGGATCACAACAAACTGTGGAAAATTCTTAAAGAGACGGGAATACCAGACCACCTTACCTGCCTCCTGAGAAACCTGTATGCAGGTCAAGAAGCAACAGAACCAGACATGGAACAACTGACTGGTTCAAAATTGGGAAAGGAGTATGTCAAGACTGTATATGGTTACCCTGCTTATTCAACTTATATGCAGAGTACATCATGAGAAATGCTGGGCTGGATGAAGCTCAAGGTGGAATCAAGATTGCCGAGAGAAATATCAATAACCTCAGATATGCAGATGACACCACCCTAATGGCAGAAGTGAAGAGAAACTAAAAGAGCCTCTTGATGAAAGTGAAAGAGGAGAGTGAAAAAGCTGGCTTAAAACTCAACAGTCAAAGAACAAAGATCATGGCATCTGGTCCCATCACTTCATGGCAAATAGATGGGGAAACAATGGAAACAGTGACAGACTTTATTTTCTTGGGCTCCAAAATCACTGAAGATGGTGACTGCAGCCATGAAATAAAAGATGTTTGCTCCTTGGAAGAAAAGCTATGACCAACCTAGACAGCATATTAAAAAGCAGAGCCATCACTTTACTCACAAAGGTCCATCTAATCAAAGCTACGGTTTTTCCAATAGTCATGTACAGATGTGACAGTTAGACCATAGAGAAGGCTTAGTGTTGAAGAACTGATGCTTTCAGACTGTGATGCTAGTGAAGACTCTTGAGAGTCCTTTAGACAGAAAGGAGATCCAACCAGTCAATCCTAAAGGAAATAAACACCGAATATTCATTGGAAGGATTGATGCTGATGCTGAAGCTCCAATACTTTGGTCACCTGATGCAGAGCTGACTCACTGGAAAAGACCCCTATGTTGGGAAAGACTGCAGGCAGGATGAGAAGGGGACAGCAGAGGATGAGATGGTTGGGATTGCAAAGAATTGGACACGACTGAGCAAATGAACAACAAAATTATTTTCACTCTTTATCAAAGATCAGTTGACCAGTGTTATGTGGGTCTACTTCTAGGCTCTTTATTCTTTTTGTAAACATCACACTGTCTTGATTACTGTAGCTTCACAGTAAGTCTTGAAGTTAGGTAAAGTCAATCCTCCAATTTTGTTCTCCTTCAATATTGTGTTGGCTATTCTGAATATTTTGCTCACCCTATATTCTTTAGTATCAGTTTCTCAATATCCACAAAACCTTTGCTGAGATTTTGATTCTGGTTACATTGACTTTATGATCAAGTTGTGAAGAACTGACATCTCAGAAATATAGTCTTCCTATCCATGAATATGGAATATATCTCCTTTTTTATTCAGTTCTTAGTCCTCCCTTGAATTGATTCATCAATTTTATAGTTTTCCTTCTAAAGATCTTATACATATTTTGTTGGATTTATAACTAACTACTGCACTTTGGGGAGTGCCAATGTATGTATTCTATTAATAGTCCTTGGCTAGCCCTTGTTGTTGTTGTTCAGTCACTCAGTTGTGTCTGACTCTTTGTGACCTTATGGACTGGAGCACACCAAGCTTTCTTGTCCTTCACCATCTCATAGAGCTTGCTCTAACTCATGTCCATTGAGTCGGTGATGCCATCCAACCATCTCATCCTCTGTTGTCCTCTTCTCCTCCTGCCTTCAATCCTTCCCAGCATCAGGCTTTTTCCTAATGAGTTGGCTCTTCACATCAGGTGGCCAAAGTATTGGAGCTTCAGCTCCAGCATCAGTCCTTCCAATGAATATTCAGGATTAATTTCCTTTAGGATTGGCTGGCTTGATCTCCTTGCAGTCCAAGGGACTCTCAAAAGTCTTCTCCAACACCACTTAAGAGTCTATACAAAAGTTTTCACAGATATCATCACATTTCAGAAGACCATTACAAGAGAAACATTAGACCTATATAAACTCTCTGGGCCCCAGCTTGAGATCTTATTACACAAACTGGACATAATATCATCAGTCAGATGAGTCTTGGCTTGCATTCTCCTAGACCTATACAGACAATACACATCTTTGTTAGAAGCACAGCTCAAGGAACAGTCTTCCAGCCTAGCCCAGGAGTACCTCCTCCCAGTGGGCCTTAGTTTATCACTGGCCCCTGCAGTGGGGCTGCTAGGATGTACACTGCATAGCCTACATTGGCAGTTGGCAAACTTTCTATAAAAGTCCAGATAGTAACTATATTTGGCTTCACGGGCTACAAGGTCTCTGTTATAGCTGTTCAACTTTGCCTGAAAATAGGCTACAGGCTATTTTTTGCCCACTCCTTGTCTAGCTAGACAGGCAAGGGTTCTGGCATGGACAAATGTGCTGACAACACTTGTTCAGTAATATTTAAATTTTTCTTGTCGTTTTCATCAACAAATTCATTATTTAGCATATAATAATAGCATATCCTTCCAGCCATCGGTACACCTACAAACTTCCCCATTCAGAACACCAGAAAGACACCAGCTGGGGCCCTGAGAATGTTTGTAAATGAAAACAAAATAAGCTTTATATTCATGGGTAATTTTAGCAAGGTGTACCCATGGAAGATGACTGGCCCGCTTCTGACTTGTGATGCTATCCTCTTGAGCTAACTGGTTTCTACCAGCTTTGGGAGGGTATTTGAGTCCTTCCTGGGCTTCCCAGGTAGTCGCAGTGGTAAAGAGTTCATCTGCCAATGCAGGAGACATGAGAAACGCAGGTTCGATCCCTGGGTCAGGAAGATCTCCTAGAGGAGGGCATGGCAACCCACTCCAGTATTCCTGCCTGGAGAATCCCATGGACATAGATGCCTGGTGGACTACAGCCCACAGAGTCGCAAAGAGTCAGATATGACTAAAGTGACTTAGCATGCAGGCACATTGAGTCCTTCCTAGAAGATCTGAAGGAAAACTGGAGAAACAAGGGCAGCATAAGCCTATTCTCCACTAATGAATTTGCAGAGGAATGTGTTTGTTGGTGGGGAGCCTGTGGACCTGGCACATAATGAAAATTTGTCATCCCGGGAGCACTCTTAAGGGCCCTGAGCTCAGGGAAGAGTCCCCCTGGTCGGACGGGGCCACAATCAGAGGAATGATGAAGGAGTGGGGAGAAAACGCATCACAGGTCAACCAGGTGGTGGGTACAGAGAAGCCAGCAGGTGGTCAACAGGGACTTCCGAACGGAAGACAACAGCAAGATGCTCTCTCAAAACAGGCCAAGATCTACCTGCCCAGGAATGATGGAAGGGTGGCAGGGCTCCAACGCCTTGAGGACAGCTGGGGGAAGTGGACACAGCAAGGCCCCGGTCACCACCCAGCAGAAATATCATTGAGGAAGGTTTGGCCAGACCTTACAAGCAAAGGAGTACTGGGATCATCAGGGTCACTCCTCAGAGCCTCCAGCGCAAGACACAGCTATAACTAGCACTGTGACGGCAGTTTCCCAGGGCTACCTCCAAACTCCTCCTGCAGTGAAGGGAAACTGGGGAGTCTGCAAAGTCAGATAACAGCCAGCGAGATGCTAAGGCCAAGACTGTGCCCTCTCCACACCTGGCTCGTGTTGTTGTGAATGGCTGTAATGCATGATGGCAGGGGCTTCTGGTTGAGAAGGCTGGACCCCCAAACACACCTCCAGTGGAGAGGAGCAAGGGTTAGCACAGTGCATTGAGCTGCAGTCCCCGAAAGATATATCCAAGTCCTATCCCATAGTACCTGTGAATGGGACCTTACTTACTGATGTAATTAAGGCTCTCAAGCTGAGATCATTCTGGATTTAGGGTGGGCCTTAAATCCAGAGACTTGTGTTCTTAGAAAAGAAAGAGGCCTGACACACAGAGATACACGTGAGGACAGATGCAGACCCTGAATTTCTGCAGCTATAACTAAAGAACACCAAGGATCAGCACCAACAGAAGCTGGAGGAGTTTTTAATCGGCTTCTCCCTCAGAACCTCCAGAAGGAAGCACCCCACAGACACTGTAGTTTCAGACTTCTGGTCTCCAGAACAGTGAGAAAATAAATTTCTATTGTTTTAAGTCCCCTCAGTTTTTGGTTTTGTGTGTTTGCTTTTTATTTTTCTTCTGTTGCTTGTTTTTTCTTTCACAGCAGTTCCTTTGTTGTTGTGGTTCAGTTGCTCAGTTGTGTCTGACTCTTTGCGACCCCATGGATGTAGTACACCAGGCTTACTGTCCCTCACTATCTCCCAGAGTTTGCTCAGATTCATGTCTATTGAGTCAATGATGCCATCCAACTATCTCTGTCACTCTTTTCTCCTCCTGCCTTCAGTCTTTCCCAGCATCAGTGTCTTTTCCAATGAGTCGGCTCTTCGAATCAGGTGGCCAAACTATTGGAGTTTAAGAGTCAGTATCAGTCCTTCCAATGAATATTCACGGTTGATTTCCTTTACGCTTGACTGGCTTGATCACTTAAGTGTCCAAGGGACTCTCAAGAGTCTTCTCCAACACCACAGTCTGAAAGCATCAGTTCTTCAGTGCTCAGCCTTCCTTAGTCCAACTCTCACATCCATACATGACTACTGGAAAAATCATAGATTTGACTAGACGGACCTTTGTGGGCAAAGTAATGTCTCTGCTTTTTAATATACTATCTAGGTCGGTCATAGCTTTCCTTCCAAGGAGCAAGTGTCTTTTAATTTCACAACTGTAGTCACCATCTTCAGTGATTTTGGAGCCCAGGAAAATAAAGTGAGTCATTGTTTTCGCTTTTCCCCCATCTATTTGCCATGAAGTGATGGAACCAGATGCCATGATCTTTGTTTTTTGAATATTGAATTTTAAGCTAGCTTTGTCATTCTCCTTTTTGACCTTCATCAAGAGGCTCTTAGTTCCTCTTGGCTTTCTGCCATAGGATGGTGTCATCTGCATATTGAGATTATTGATATTTCTCCATGCAATCTTGATTCCAGTTTGAATTTCATCAAGCTCGGCATTTCACATGATGTACTCTACATATAAGTTGAATAAGCAGGGTGACGATATACAGCCTTGACGAACTCCTTTCCCAACATGGTACCAGTCTTTTGTTCTATGTCCAGTTCTAATTGCTGCTTCTTGACCCGCGTACAGGTTTTTCAAGAGGCAGGTAAGGTGGTTTGGTATTCTCATCCCTTTAAGAATTTTCCAGTTTGTTGCATTTGTGTGTGTGTCTGTGTGTATGTGTTTTCTTTCATAGCAGTTTCTAGGAAGCTAATTCAGCTGGGAATGGTATGTCCCTCCATGATCCCAGGGGTATGGTCTGTCTTGTCTGCCCTCTGTCCTCCGCCCCAGGCTCACTGTAAATACACTGCCTGCTCTGGGCTTGGGTGCTCAGGACCACTGAGGCCCTGAGAAGGCTGACAGGTGATCCCTAGGCCTGAAGGTGAGACAAGGAGTGAGTGGTCAGCCAGCCAAGATGAGGGCCTGAAGACTGTGAGTTTCTCTGCCTAGGCTTGGGAGGTCCTGAGCTCAAGGGTGCTGGGGCAGTGGAGGGAACGTGGCAGAGGGTCAAGGGTCTGTTGGGCTCTGGGCAGGAGAAAAGAGCCCTGGGTGGTCAGGAAAGCTTCCTGCAAGAGGCGGATGACAGGCAGCTTGGTTTATGCAAAGGATTTGGATGGGAAGAGACATGAGAAGGTGGAGGATTTGGAGCTGTTTCCCAAAGGGTCATGCTTGAAACTGGGGAAACACAATGTATGTTCCAGGAGGAAACAGCTAATGTGGTCAAATCAGGGAGATTAGTGAAGCAGCCAGCACTGTTGCTGCAAAACTCTTCAGAGTGAGCATGAAGCGGTGAGCTGAGAAGGGGCCCCAGGGACAAAAACAATCCTCCAAGCTGCCCCTGGGCAAGCACTCTGGCCATCTAGATGAGGGACAGTAAACGGATATACGAGTGTGGCCATGTCAGGGCCAGGCTGGTCCTGTCTGGCAGGACCACCCTCTTCATCCTCGGCCTTCCTCCCACATCACTCAGGAGCTGGGCATGATGCCGGAGGTGAGGGAGCCCAGGCCTGGGGTGGAGGCATCTCTAATAAGACCCTGGGAGAGCAAAGGAGCCCTCCCAAATGAACACAAGCAACTCCATCTTTTCTAGTCAGGAGAAAAACTTCCTAATTAGGAAAGAAGGCAAGATAATGGGCACAGACTGTGTTTATCTTCATTTTATATCCTTTACGATGAGCTTAATGACAATGTTTCACTTAGGCACAACTACCATTCCCCTGAAGAGCACACTGATCCTGATTTGCTTCATTCACAGCTCACTCCTGGGTGGAATTCCTGCCCCAGCTCCCCAGAATGTGCTCATTTCAAGAAAAGGCAGCAGCAGGGGAGAGGAAGGGAAGCAGCCCCTGCCTGAGGCACCCCCTCATTACCCCCTGAGCCCACCCCGACCCAGCTTGCCACTCGTCCCCCAGGCAGCACACAGCTGAATGTGGGCCCCAGCCATTCTAACTGGTCCTGTAAATCCACCCATCACATGCTTTGCATCCTTTTTGCAGCTGCCTATGACCAACCTAGACAGCATATTAAAAGTAGAGACATTACTTTGCCTACAAAGATCCATCTAGTCAAGTTTATGGTTTTTCCAGTGGTCATGTATGGATGTGAGAGTTGGACTGTGAAGAAAGCTGAGTGCCAAAGAATTGATGTTTTTGAACTGTGGTGTTGGAGAAGACTCTTGAGAGTCCTTTGGACTACAAGGAGGTCCAACCAGTCCATCCTAAAGGAAATCAGTCCTGAATATTCATTGGAAGGGCTGATGTTGAAGCTGAAACTCCAATACTTTGGCCACCTGATGAGAACTGACCCGTTGGAAAAGACCCTGATGCTGGGAAAGATTGAAGGTGGGAGGAGAAGGGGATGACAGAGGATGAGATAGTTGGATGGCATCACTGATTCAATGGACATGAGTTTGAGTAAGCTCCGGGAGTTGGTGATGGATAGGGAAGCCTGGTGTGCTGCAGTCCATGGGGTCACAAAGAGTTGGACATGACTGAATGACTGTACTGAACTGAGGCATCTTTACCCAGCATCAGTCTCTGTAGCCAGGCCAAAAGAAAGTGAAAATGTTAGTCACTCAGTCATGTCTGACACTTTGTGATCCTCTTTGTGAGCCCTACCAGGCTCCTCTGCCCACAGAATTCTCCAGGCAAGAATACTAGAGTGGGTTGCCATTCCCCTTCTTCAGGGTATCTTTCCAACCCAGGCATCGAACCTGGATCTCTGGCACTGCAGGCAGATTCTTTACCACTGAGCCACCTGGGAAGCATCTGAGCTGACTGATGAAGCTTGTGTGCTTCCCAAAAGCAGAACTTCACCCTCCGACCAGGTCTGCAGTGGCTAGGTGGCCAGGAACATGCAGGGTGACAGAAGGAATGTTAGATGTCTTAGAGGGTGGAGGGTGACTGGAAAACCATGTGGAAGGGGAAGTGGGGTGGTGCCTGCAGTGGGCACAACCACTGTGGGAAGCCCACAGATGGTGCAAATGTGTAGATGAAGTGTTAGCTTGCAGGAGAGGCTCATGAGCCCCCTCCATCCGCTGCTACAAACAGGAGGTTGATCTCTGGTGGCTTCTCAAGCTCCTCCATCGCAACGTACCAGAGGATGTGAAAAGGTGCCCTCCCGAGGGAGGCACTTTTCTGTAGCTAGCTGAGGGCAAGGCAGACCCTTCTGATGGACCAGCCCACACGCCCAACACCACCCACCTTCATGTGGGCTGAGGGACTGCCTGGTGATCAAAATACATAGCTGCTCCCCACCACCCTCCGTTACCCTTGCAGATTCAGCTGCTGTGGGAGATCATTTGTCTCTCAAAGTACAGCCCTGTGACAGGCGATCCAATACCTGCCACCAAGTACAAAGCCTCCCGCCCGCCCCAAAGTCCCAGGTTAAAACAGAGAGGAGCCAGAGAGAGGCTCAGCTGACCAAAACAAGCAACTTTTTGTCAAAAATAAATCTCCTTCAGGCTAGCAAAGCTTGAGCAACTTACACAAACACTATATCTAGAAACTTTAAGGCAATTTTTCAAGTCTGTGTTCCCTAAGTCACATCCGATGTCGTCCCTGACTACCTCACAGTGGTGATCAACCACAAAATTCAATTCCTCCCTCCCACGCTTGGGACCCACAGATGCTAGCTTCAGTTTGTATCCTCAAATCTCTCTGCCACAGCCCCTCCATCTGGAGGGACTTCTCCAACCATGAACTCCCCTCCCGCCTCCTGCAGAGAGTCTGAAACAACCCCTAGCAAGTGTAAAGGCATGACCACCTGGACTCTCCTCCGAACAATTTCTGGGGGGATGTTACCCCTCACGCGCTTCCTGAAGCCCCCGCCTTTGCACCCCCCCCCACCCCCTGCAGCTGTCTTCTTGCACAAACTACTTCAGTAAGATGAAAAGGACTGCTTCCCTGAAACAGAATATTTTGAACAGAGAATTAACAGCAAATTAAATTGGTTTCACTGTACTCATTCATGCACAAAATGAGTGTGGGTGTTAAACAGAGAAAAACCAAACAGGCGATGCATCGCAATAATCAGAGGGCAGAATCAGGCTGCAGAGGCGGTGACAGTCGGGGAGGAGACCAGGCAGGCAGAAGGGCTCCTGACCAGTCCGGAGCCGGGCCATCCCTCTTCCCGTGCTGGGATGCTTCCTCTCCAAGGTGGAGCTGGGAGGTCTGTGAGGCTCCTTCCAGCTGCAGTTGGTCCATCTCAGGTGGACACAGCCTCCTAAAAATGGCCCCGCTGACTGCCCCTCCTTGGAGAACTGTGCTGGCTCCCGAGCGGGAACATTGCTTCTGCACTCCATCCAAAATGGTCCAGCAGCAACCAATTAGGGCCCTGGTTCTCCCGTCCTTTTCTCCTCAGGCACGTCTGGCTGCACCAGGGTGGAGGTGGAACTGCTCAGCACAGGAGTAACAGGCAAGCCCATCGGTCTCCTGGGGATTCTTCAGGATCCGCAGTGAGCAGCGACCCAGTGATAACTAGCTTCAGAACATGGAACAGTTTTAAACAACCCCACAAATCTCTTTTCTGTCAATTCTATCTGGTTCATCTATCATCTGATTTTCCCATCTCTGGTTTGTGCCCAGGCCCCTCCCTTTACAGACTTCATCCACCCACTCCCTAGAAATAAACCTGGTAAAAGTACGTGCTGCCTAGGCTGGGTGGGAGGGCAGTGCCCAGGAGTGGGCAACTAGGAGACCCTGGCCTCCAGCCCCCAGGACCTTCTGAGAAGGGGATTCTCAGAAAGGGCAGCCATTCAGTTCAGTTCAGTCGCTCAGTCGTGTCCGATTCTTTGCAACCCCATGAATCACAGCATGCCAGGCCTCTCTGTCCATCAGCAACTCCCAGAGTTCACTCAGATTCACGTTCAGCCATGGTCCCAGGCAAATTCACTTTTAATCACAAGGGATCCTGCTAAACATGCCAGTATTCATCCGCATGCTGATGCACACCAAGCCCTGGGGCAAGCTGAGGTTTCTCTCTGGCCAGACTGCTGTAGAGGCCAGAAGAGGGTACAAGAAGCCTCTGCCCTCTCCCCTCCCTTCCCAGTGCCAATAGGACCCACCTCGACAACCAGACCCATGAGCTGCAGGGGTACCTGGGATTCAGGACCCCAGACTGTAGCCCTGAACCAGCTGCTCAGCGGCTCACTTGCCTTAACCACTCCCACAAAGCATGTTGTTACCCCGCCTTCGCACAGAGCAGCCCAGAACTCAGGTAGAGTGCCTGTACTTCTTTTCTCTTTTAATACATAAGAGAAGATGAAAGAAAAAAATTAAGTTTAATTCATATGGAATATACAGACAGACCCTGATGCTTGGGTCATGGTCAGGGTCCCACAGCGGGTGCAGCTTCTGAGGTGTCCCGGGAGCCTCATGGGAGGGCAGCACATGGGAGGGGTCCCAGGCACCCTAACTCTGTGCATTTTCAGGGAGATGTACTGGCAAAGAGCACTTAGAGCTTATGTGCTCTGATTTAGACCAAATCAGCCCCAACAAAGGTGGAATAAGTGACTTTAAAAGATTCCTGCAAAGAATACACAAGTTGAACCCTTCCAACATCATAAGGGACATAAGTCCAAGAGCTTAAGAGTGCTGACACTTGCCCTATTCCTAGTGAGAATTCTTCATCGGCCACACCAAGAGCTAAAAGCTATATGACAGTCTAATTGGATCTGACAAGAAATTGGCCATAAACATCAAATAATCGGGAAGACTATTTGAAATACGGATATACATCTACTACCATGAATGATGAACCTCTCCCAGACTGTATATTTTGCCTTGCTGTACCAGCTAATGAGATTAAGAAGCCATTTTAATCATGGCAAGTTATAAAATATTGCTTATTTCATCTTTATCTGATTTTTAATAATTTTTATTTTATTGTATATATTAAATATGCACAAAATATATTAGTATAGTAGCACACATGTTCACTAAATACATGAGTATACGAGTACTGGGGTGGGGGCTTGGTCTGGGATCTTGAAAGTTTGGAGACTACTCCTGTCCCATCTCCAAGGGTGGCACCACCCTCCTGCCAGACTCAGTCCCAACCCCTGACCTCCTCCTGGATCTCTGGCTCCCCTGTATCTCCCGCATTGTCTATCATCTTGTCTCTGTGCTTATTCTCTGAATAGTTCCCAATTAGTCCCCACTGCCATGACCCCACCCAGGCCAACCCCCTTCTCTCTGTACGACACCATCAGCCTACTACAACTGCTATCTTGCACCTTTTCTTGCACCTCTCAATTTCATTCTCCATCTTGCGAGACAAGTCAGGCTTTCTAAAATGCAAATCTGATCATATTACTCTGATCCCTGAAGCTTTCAATAAGTTCCCATAGATATCAGTTGGAAATGTCTAAGCTCCCTTCCCTCCTCCTTCACATTGTCATCATCAACATCAAGATCACCAATAGCACCGATCGATTCCTTTCTACCTGCCAGGTGCTGGTGCTAAAAGTTTTTCATCCACTGTCTCTTTTAATCTCCACTCTACAGATTAGGCTTAAAGGGGCTGAGAGACCACCCAAGTTCCCACAGCTCTGCTCTGCCTCTGCTTCCAGCCCAGGCCTCTTTTACCATGGTGCTGACCTTGCCATTCACATCCCAGCCTCTCAGAGCTGCTCGGTTCTAACATATCCTCTCTGACGTCCAAGCCTCAATTCATGATCCCCTCTCCTCCCCCTCCCTTCCCTGGGTGGCTCTTCTGACCCAGCTGGTTTTAGCTCAGATGCTGCAATCAATGACATGTCCTCCCCAGGAGGCCACAGCCACCAACAGCTGCCAAACCAGCCTGGAAAAGCCTGTGCAGAAACCAAATTAAACCTGAGTCTGTCCAGACCAATAGGTTTGACTCTCAGTTTGTTTACAAGATGTCCAGGGGACCAAGCGACATGCTAAGCGACACCATGGGGGTTGGATCAGCAAAATCCAGACTCGGCAGAACTCTATAGGACGTGTAATCTGGTTCATTCAACAAATAATTCATGGGAAAATGAAAAGGATTAGAAGAGACCTGAGAGATGAGTCAGCCAGACACAACGTGTGGATCTTGTTTAGATCCTGATTTGAATAAGCCAACTGTAAAAACGTTTATGAGACACACAGGTACTCTGAACACTGACTGGTCATTCAGTAACACTAAGGAATCAGTGCTGATTTTTTTTAGGGGTGATAATGGTGTTATGGCTATGCTACGGAATAAACACATGCACATATTTATGTAAAAATGTAAATTATGTTTATGTTTATATTAAAATTATGATAAATAAGATGAAAAGATGAAAGCTTTTAAAAAGCAGATTGTCTTCCAAGCCCACATTGATGAATGAGGTACTTGTATGAACTTTCAAAGAATTCTGGAAATTGCCCATCAGACTAATCATCATACTTTCAAGGAATGATTGCGTTAAGTCATTACAGCCCTTCTTCCTCATGTCACTACAGTCGCGAGCTCTGTGAGGGTAGAAAAGTGTCTTTTGGCTAGTGTTGGGCAGACACATCCCTCAATACCTACACAACATTGTAAATCAACTTATACCTCAAACCTACACACATTGGCAAGTACCTCTACCTACACACAAACACATCTGCTCTCACACGCCTGCCCAAGTCTGCCCCCACCTCTCAGGCCCCATGAGCCCAGGCCCTTCCCCTAGAGGCTCCTGGATATCCTGGTGGCCTCCAGTCCAGGTCACATCAGAGTGTGCTTGAAATGTCCTGATTTCTCAGGTTCCCCTCCAAAAACTCCTGCTTCCTATAACCCATCACACAACACACACCCTAGCCAAAGCCTGCTTCCTTAACTGCCACTTTCACCCTGATTCTTCCAGCTCAAAATTCGTCTTAGGGTGTTATCTTTTTTTCCCCCAATTCTATGTATTTTTAGATTTTTTTCTTATTTATTTATGTATTTTTACTTTACAATATTGTAATGGTTTTTGCCATACATTGACATGAAGCAGCCATGGGTGTACGTGTGTTCCCCATCCTGAACCTCCCCACCACCACCACCTCCGTCCATCCCATCCCTCTGGGTCATCCCAGTGCACCAGCCCTGAGCACTCTGTCTCATGCATCAAACCTGGACTGGTGATCTGTTTCACATATTATAATATACATATTTTAATGCTCTTCTCTCAAATCATCCCATGCTTGCCATCTCCCACAGAGTCCAAAAGACTGTTCTATACATCTGTGTCTCTTTTGCTGTCTCGCATACAGGGTTATCGTTACCATCTTTCTATATTCCATATATATGCATCAGTATACTGTACTGGTGTTTTTCTTTCTGACTTACTTCACTCTGTATAATAGGCTTAGGGTATAATCTTCACTCTAGTTTAAAAAGTGAGCAGCCAGGAAGCACAGGCACTATGTAAGAGGTACGATGCCTGCTCCCAAAGGCCTCGGCTTCTCAGCCCAGATGAGCTCCGTTATGTCCACCGCATCTGAGCACCTGCTTCACACGTACCTGCGTCACCTCACATGATTCTCACAGCAGCTTATACAACAGGCTCTATTATCACATGTCTACTGAAAGAGAAACTGAGACTCAAAAAGATGAAACCTCATAATATGATGCACTCCAAAATCTTATCCCAACCAAGGTCCTGTCTTACTGCCCTGTCCATTCACCTTGATGGTTTTATCAGCTTAGATCTCCACGACCCATCTAACCTATGTCCTGCCACTCCTGCCCTTGGGGCACCAAGCTCTGGGTCCACTAGTCTCCCCACCACGTTGTAAACGCACCAGGTGTGGTTGTGAGTCCTGCCATTGTCTCACTGTGCCGCTCCTAGAAAGTCCTTCCCCTCAATAAGCCAAAGTCTAGTGTGTGTTTTGGATGGTCAAACAATGGGGATGAGATCAATTTTAGCATGTGATAAACACTATCCTTGGAAAGATATTTATTCTGTCTGACAGAAGAGGGGCTTAAGCTGAGGCTTAGCACATGAGCAGGAGTGTGCTAGTCCAAGAAGGGGGGAAGGACACTCTCAGCAAAGAGAAGAGCAGGGGAAAAGGCACTGAAACATGCAAGGGTGAAGTGCTTTGGGGGAGTGGGGGAGGCCAGCAGGCTGCCTAGTGCAGAATCTCAGATAGATGGACAAGAGTGAAAGATTGCCAGGCAAACCTCAGGAGCAGTCTTGTTCTCTGCCTAGAACACCAGCAGAAAATATTCCATAAAAAGAATCCAAAAAGAATATGTGTATGTGTGTATGCAACTGAATCACTTTGCTGTGCATCTGAAACTAACACAACATTGTAAATCAACTATACTTCAATTTAAAAAAAAAAAAAAAAAAAGAGTTCCATAGTCCCTGGGCCCCCATGGCTGAGGATGCTGATAAAAATGCTGCTGCTGACACTCAGGTACCAGGGGTTCACAGGGATGCACCCCCTCCCTACTAACTCCTGGGAAGTGTCCTGGATACACCCCAGGTGGCCCACCTCTGTCCTCCATTCTACTGACCAGCACCCTGGGAACTAAGAAAACCTCTGCCCTGTGCAGTGGCCCCTCTGTCCCACTCCCTTGAGGGACCAGCCCAAATCAGAATTCTGTGCATTGCTAGACCTGAGCTACCAGCTTGTGTGCAGCATACCCAGCACTGCACAGATTCATTCCAGCCAGGAAAGGAATCATCAAGGTGCTCCCAGGCCTGGAGGCAGTGCTCCCAAGGGTCGGAACCCCTTCCAGGGCTTCTCAGTTGGGAAACAAAATGGCACACGCAAGGGAGCGGGCGTTTCCAGTCCTGAGCAGCAGTTGTTTCCACAACAAGCAAGCAGACCCCGCACAGACCCCGCTCTCCTCCACAGATGGGCGCCTGGGAAACACAGAGTCGCTTCCAGACTACAGATTGCGCCGAAGCCCCGTATCACCTGCTACATGCAGACTCTACTGCCATTTGCCTGGAGTCTCCTGGGAGTTGGAACATCAAGGCTGGCCTGCCACCAAGTACAGAGAGAAGTCAGATCAGTGCCATGAAGTGAGGCTGACGGCTAGATGCTGGGGTCAGGGGAAGGAGGACCTGTGGAGATGAGCCTGCAAATCCCACCCTCCCAGCTTCTCCCCCAGCCCTGCCATCAGCGCTCCTGCCACATGAGCAAGTCATTTCTTTTCCATCTGAAAACGGGGCTGTCAGTGAAGCCCATTTACAGGATGGCACTTGGAATTGTGAGATGGTAGCTATGAAAATGTAACTGAGAGGAGCCGGACATGCCACCAAGAAGCTGGGATGACAAAGGCACAGCCCGAGTGCAGCCACACCTCTCCCCCTGCCCACAACACACACAGCCAGAGACCCAGGATGCCCATCCACCAGGTCACTGTCTTTCTCACCCTAGCCCACCCAGAGATGCCTCACGCGATGCCAGCTGGCATACAAGACAACATCGATTTGCCTGCTTGGGACTAAGTCAGCAAAGCCTTAAGCCAGGAATCCCTGAGGGATGTTTAATGGTGACAGACAAGAGTGTCACAGCCTCAGGCCACAGTCCCCAAGCGGTTTGGGTTCTATGAGAAGAGAAGCTGCCAGCGGAAGGGTCTCTAAAACACCTCCCTTCCTGAAGGCGTTGAGAGCCAGCTCCCAGAGCAGAAAGAGGCTGTGGGGGGGTGGAGGGGTGCAGCAGGGGAGTGGGGGATGACCAACACACACACTTGTGCTGGGCCCAACCCAACCCCGGGCTGTCACAGCCGACCATTCACTCATCAGCTCTCCGGTGTGTCAGTCACCAGTGCAGTGGAAACAGGGGCTGGAAATTGGAGAGCTGCTGGTCAGGGGAGGCCCCCAGAGGATGTCCCTCTGAGTTCTGGATGAGCTGCAGCCCCGAAGAGACCAGCAGGGAAGGCATTCCAGGCAAAGGAAACAGACAGTGCCCAAGTCTGGCCGCCCTGTGAACGAAAACCATTCGGGTCACACTGCTATGCGGGCCTGTGCTCCCAGCGTGACCACGCTCTCCTGCGAGGCTGCTGCTGCTCCAACTCTCCTCCCTTTCTTTGCCCCTGGACAAAGTCTCAGGGGTTCAGAGAGTGACTGGGATTGGGGCACTATCCCTTCAAGACGATGCGATCACCGCTCCCCAGACCAAAAAGAGGCAGGAATCTTCCAGGCTCCTAAGGATCAGGGACAAAGCTGACCAAGAAGAAAACTCTTCTTTAGGAAAAAATCTGATGAGGGCACTGGGTGTGCCCTGTGAGAAGGGATCAGGGAGAACCTCTCCCCCTCACTCCTTCAGGGAAGCTCTCTGGGATACAGTCTCCCAGCCAAGAACTGGAGCCTGCCTCCTACCACTCTGGGTGGCCTCATGGCCCGACCTGCACAGCCCAGATGTGTCCCAGGTGATGGGACAGGTACCACGTGAGGAGGGTGACATTCACCAGAGAGACCTTCCCACCAAGGCTGAGCCTTCACCATCCTCCCTGTCATGGAATCAAGAAAGCAGGGGCTGCGGTGGAGCCTGCATTCAGATCACCACCTCCGTCAACATGAAAACCATGGTGCTTTCTATTTCTAACAAATCTGCCTTAGTGGGGCTGCTCTCTGAGCCTGACACCCAGTGGAACTGCTCTCAATGAGCAAAGCAATGAGGGCAGAGGGTATGAGGTGGAGGAGGTTGACTCCACAGAGACCTGCGTAGAAACCAGGCTGCATGGGCTGCGATGGAAGGAAACCAGCAAGTCAACTGGCAAGAAGAAAGATGACTGGTGTCATGCCAGTGGAGACTGTAACAATGGCTGCTATCAGGAGATCCAACCAGTCCATCCTAAAGGAGATCAGTCCTGGGTGTTCATTAGAAGGACTGATGTTGAAGTTGAAACTCCAGTACTCTGGCCACCTGATGCGACTAGCTAACTCATTTGAAAAGACCCTGATGCTGGGAAAGATTGAGGATGGGAGGAGGAGGGGACGACAGAGGATGAGATGGTTGGATGGCATCACCGACTCAATGGACATGAGTTTGGGTAAATTCCAAGAGTTAGTGATAGACAGGTGCTGCAGTTCATGGGGTCGCAAAGAGTCAGACATGAGCAACTGAGCAACTGAACTGAACTGAACATCACCATTATCATCATAACAGCCACCACATCAACATCAACTGTTATTGGGCACTCGCAATGTATCAGGTGTGGTCCTGGCACCTGTATTGATCCTCAATGCTCCTGATCCAAATGGACCAGGTTATGGGAGGGAGAGCTGAAGAGAACTGGCAGATGTTAACCAAACCCAGACCCAGCATCTCTGAGATGACTTCTGTGGGGCACAGGCTGGCACAGGGGACCCTCTGAGGTCTGGGTGCTCTGCATGGCATCTCAGTGCTTCTTCTCTAGCCTCAACACACCACATACCTGACCTGGTGAGCCACTCAGATGCTGCTCTTTCCACATCTCCCCAATGGTCCCAGAAAGATCCCAGAAAGCCTACAGCTCCCTGTTACTGGCTACATGGAACACAGGGGTCAAAGAGGAGATTCCAGTTTGTTTCTTCCTAACCCGCTGCCCCCATCATTTTTAAGCCCTGTATGCCCATCCTGAAGATGCCTGACAAAGGCTGCAGAATTTGGGACTTCCTTGGTGGCACAGTGGATAAGAATCTGCTTGCCAATGCAAGGGACATAGATTCGACCCCTGGTCTGGGAAGATTCCACATGCCACGGGGCATCTAAGCTCGTGTGCTGCAACTACTGAGTCTAGGCTCTAAGGCCCTCAAGCTGCAACTACCAAGCCCTCGTGCCAGTACTACTGAAGCCTAGAGCCTGTGCTCCCCAGCACTACTGAGGCCTAGAGCCTGTGCTCCCCAGCACTAATGAGGCCTAGAGCCTGTGCTCCCCAGCACTACTGAGGCCTAGAGCCTGTGCTCCCCAGCACTACTGAGGCCTAGAGCCTGTGCTCCCCAGCACTACTGAGGCCTAGAGCCTGTGCTCCCCAGCACTACTGAGGCCTAGAGCCTGTGCTCCCCAGCACTACTGAGGCCTAGAGCCTGTGCTCCCCAGCACTACTGAGGCCTAGAGCCTGTGCTCCCCAGCACTACTGAGGCCTAGAGCCTGTGCTCCCCAGCACTACTGAGGCCTAGAGCCTGTGCTCCCCAGCACTACTGAGGCCTAGAGCCTGTGCTCCCCAGCACTACTGAGGCCTAGAGCCTGTGCTCCCCAGCACTACTGAAGCCTACAGCCTGTGCTCTGTAATGCGAAGCCACCACAGTGAGAAGCCTGTGCACTACAATAACGAGTAGACCCTGCTCATTGCAACTAGAGAAAGCTCCTGTAAAACAACAAAGACCCAGTGCAGCCAAAAATTAATTAAAAAAAAAAAAAACACTGAAGAATTTGGGGTCAAAAAGAAAGATAGAGGCGACTTTACGGAGGGACCCATGCACCTTTCATCTGGGGTCTAAACAGTACCCATGTCCCCAGGCCAGCCCATGTGTTCACAGTGCAAAAGATAAACCTGGTGTTCTTTCCTATTATTACACACCCTCTCCAGTAGTTTAAACCTCAACAGAAACTTCAGCTGCCCTCTTAACATTCGGTGGCTTTTCCTCTTAGAGCTTACAAACAGCGAGTTCACTTTTGCTTACAAGAGTGCTAGAAAGATATTTGAGCATGTACAATAGGAAACGTGCATGTTTTCAGATTCCGTATCTGCACACAAAAGGTCCTAGCACCACAGCTTTCTTTTCAGCTTCTTCCAAGCCTAGAAAATTTCCACTTCAAAGCTGCAACTTTCTTATTTCCTTTGTGGAAAAAATGCATTGGTGACAGTCAGAGATGAGTCGCTCCAAGCGCAGCCTCTGCCACACATGGTCACAGTTTCCACTCACCAACATGTCCCTTCTGTGCTGGGTACCACAGCCACACCTGTGTCCACTCGGACCCTGATTCTCTGTCACTAGGCAAAACGTTTAATTCTCCAGCCACCCAGCGGGCCATCAAATGCAGAGTGAGAAGACAAGATAGAAGTGGTTTTGATCTCTGTGGATGTCAATTCCTGGGGGTGGGCAAGCTTGGCAGGAAAAAGCAAGGCTGCCCCACAGGGCCACAGGGGAGGAGCAGGGCAAGCAGAGGGTTTTACAGCTTTCCCAACACAGACTCCTATTTTGTAATAATTTCTTTTAAATGATACCCTTTAAGCTGCAAATCTCCAGAAGAAAGGGGAATGGTTGTTAAAGCAGAAGATCTGGCCACACATTAAAGATTGGAAAGCCTGTTTCTGTGCCCAAGGCTGGAGGCTGTCACTCCCTTCAGATGCTGAAGATTTACTGAAATCCAACAAGAAAGAGAGGCCCTCGTGTAACAGTCCCTCATTTCCAGAGACAAAGAAAAATGAAAAAATAGAGAGAAAAACACCAGTTATGGGAATAAAAGCATCAGAAGGGGACGTCTTCCAGGAACAAAGCACTTGGCTTGTCAACCTGCCTCTCCAGATGGGAGCTGATCTCAGGAGAAGGTGGTGGAAGTGCCCTTTCTATGAGTGAAAGTGAAAGTCACTCAGTCGTGTCTGACTCTTTGCAACCCCATGGACTATACAGTCCCTGGAATTCTCTAGGCCAGAATACTGGAGTGGGCAGCCTTTCCCTTCTCCAGGGGATCTTCCCAACCCAGGGATTCTTTCCCAGGTGAGCCACAAGGGAAGTCCTTTCTATGAATGTCTGTATCCTCAAATGCTGACCGAAGGAGTGAGTCGCCAGGAGTCCAAGGTAGAGAGTCTGGGGACAGAGGCTGGCTGGTCTGCCACGAGAGCCCTTGTTCCAAACAGAACTCTTCATCATCCTTCCAGAACCTTATTTCATTTGCCAGAACCCAAGGAAATATCCAAACCAAAAATACTGGGCTTCAGAAACAGTGGGCAGACAGTAAAAAGGAACAGAAAAACAGACTCTCAGAGGGGAAACGTTATCTTTCCCAGAGGCTGGCAGTGGCTTAGACAACCTCCTGAAAGCCTTCTAAGCTAAGAAGCTTTAGTCTTTGCCTTCCTGCTTCAAAGAGTTCAAAGTGTATTAACAGAAGGGTCCTCAGATGAGGAAACTGAGGCTCAAGAGTGGGAACTGAGACAGGGAGAACGGCCTCAAGACAGCATGTTGAGTCAGGTCCTCCTGGAGCCAAGAACTTGCTACCAGTACACCCCTCCCTCCATCAGCCGCATGCTGCTCAGCTCAGACGTGGTGACAAGGGGTGCCCTGGGCAGGGACACCTCGGGATGAAATCACCAGTCAGTCCAACGTATACAGAGTAAGCCTCATGTGCATGGGCTATGGGAGTCCCACACGGGAGGAAGCTTGGCCCCTCCTCCCTGAGGCTCTGGCTTTCAGAGGGGAGAAATCAGCATGGAGTCAAGTAAAAATAAACAGGAATAAAGGAGGGTGGGAAGCAAGTAGAGGAGAAAATGCACATTCCAATGCCAACATCTCCCAACAGCAGAGGGAAGAAAAATGCTGTTGTTCTTGGTATTCTTTTCTCCCCTCCTCTCCCTCTCCTCCTCTCCCTCCCTCCTTCTTTCTTTCCTTCCTTCCTTCCATCCTTTCTTCCTCAGTTCAGCCCACAGGTTCTTAGGGAGCAGTACCCAGTCTGCAGCTAAAGCCCAGAACTTAACAGGCAGAAGCCCAACCCCCAGGAAGCCTATGGTCTGGAGAGAATAGACATCCCACAAGAAGTGGACCAAATACTTACATCATGACCTCTGCACTAAGTGACACGTGGAGGAGGATGCCAGTGGGTGGATGAGATAAGGGGAGTTCACTCAACACAGGGGCCTGGGGGCTGTGAACGTTTCCTAGAAGTAGCAGCTTTGGGACTGAGACAGAGGGATGGGCAGAGGGATCTGCTGAAGGAAGCAGGGCTGCTGCCTGGTAGAAAGCAGCAGGGAGAGCCAGGCTGGTCCAGAGCCGGCACTTCTGAGCAAGGGAAAGGCTCCCAGGGGCATCTGCAAGTGTGTTGTGCATGGCAGGGGCGGGGGAGCGTGCACTTGGACTTGAGCAAGTGGGGGAGGAGACAGGCAGGCAGGGCCTCCTAGGGCACATTAAGATGTTCTTTGCTTGAATTTATGGTTTGTTTGCTTGTTTCCCTGCTGTATTCTCAGCGTCCGGGGATACTGCTGAAGTGTGTTTGAGGCCAAGCAGCCCATGAATGGATTCTTTCACTCCTCCTTTCAGTTACCACAGTTTAGGTTTACACTCTTTATGTGTATTCTGGATGGAAACCACAAAGGTGTTACAGGCCTGCATTTGCTAGTGACACAATTAATTAGGTCTGTAATCGGGATAATCTCTAGGCTCCTGAGACCATGGCACCCAGAACCACATGATGGGGAGGGTAGACAAGTCAGGGACATCTCTTCCTACATTCTCGCAACTTCACTGGGTCTCAGACAGATGACTTGAGATTTTTCATTATGTTTGGCTAGGGAAAGATGCAGAGGGCAGATAAGCGCATGTGAGCACGTGCCTTTGTGCAGGCTGCAGGCATCCTGTTTGCAGGGGGCTTGACCCAGGCTGCACAAGGGTGGTGAGCTAGCCGGGATGCAGCAAAGCAATCCATTTATTATAATTCTGCTGAGAAGAGGCCCAGTAAATCAAAGAGACAACCTGACTGCAAACAAATTACACACCAAGAGATAGGAAGGAGGGAGAAAGGGAGGGCAGAGGAGAGCAGTAGCCAATTGGAAAAAGTGGAAAAAAAAAAAAATAAAAGGAGGGGAGGGGAAAGGGAAAGCCAGGGAACAGGGACCTACAGGGATGCCTGGAGTCTGAAAGACATAAAAACGGAGCCTAATTTGTCCGTCTGGAAGAAAACGAAAAGAAAAGCAATCACCAAGAGAGATCCCATTTGCTGGTTACCCCCAACTTACAGACCCTTGACTTAAAAAAACAATTGCCCTTTGTTCTCCCAAAGGGTCACCTAGGGAGTGATTGATGGGCAGCTACTTTCTCTGGAACAAGGGCACTGAGTTCTCTTTTTCTCATGCAAATAGAAGGGCCTCTCCTTAAAATAGAGTTAACCTGTTCCTGGTACCCCTGCTGCAAGCACGAAGCCCAGCCTAAGTATCCTCCAGAAGCCACTGCCTTCTGGAGATGAAGACACTCCGCTGGGCCAAGGTTAGAGAGGATGGGCTTCTGGGGAGGGAACTTTGCCCAGGTTCCTGAAACTAGAATGTGACAACTGGGGAGCAGCTGTGGCTGGGAATGCCACCCCAAACTCCTGGGGGGACATGAAGCAGTAAATGGGCTTCAAGGCCAGGAAGAAGTGTTAGTTCGACTACAACTTAAAACATCTTTTTTTCTGGGAAAATAAACTCCTAGATCCACATGTCTCCTTTACAAATTCAGCTCTGAAAAAAGAACCTGCTTGGAAAGCTGTGAAGTGTTTCCACTGAAGCAATAAACAGAGCAGACAAGAGGTTGGGAAATCTGCTTAGACAATGAGTTATATCTTGTACTCCAAAATGCACTTCTATGGGAAAAAACCAGAGAGAAAAGTATGAGCCATGATAGGAGGCTATGGTCCATGGTTATTTCCAAGGAATCTGACAGGCCCCTCCTATTTGACGGGCCATCCTTTTTGTGACAAGATTATGAAGGAGACCACCTCTAGAAGGCTGAAGGTCTGTGGATATTTGGGGACCAGATAATCATGAGAACTAACTGGCTCTTAGTATAAACCTTAAGGCTGTAAGGGGGATTCTAACACCCAAATCCCACAGGGTGGGTGCTTCACTACCACCTAGGCAAGCTTTTGAAATCAATCTTTCTTATGAATATCTGTGCACAAGTCTTAAATAATTAGCCAAAAATCCAGTAACACCATGAAGGACCCCAAGTTGGGTTGACTGCAAAGCAAGAATGCTTTAATAACATAATTTAACCAGACTTCCCAGGAGACAAGTAAGGTAGTCTGGTATTGCCATCTCTTTAAGAATTTTCCACAGTTTGTTGTGATCCACACAGTCTGAGGCTTTTGGATAGTCAGTGAAGCAGAAGTAGATTTTTTTGGAATTCTCTTGCTTTTTCTATGATCCATTGGATGTTGGCAATTATATCTCTGGTTCTCCTGCCTTTTCTAAACCCAGCTTGTGCATCTGGACGGTCTCAGTTCATGAACTATTGAAGCACTGCGGACAGTGCCTGCAGTCACAAAATTAAAAGACGTTTGCTCCTTGGAAGAAAAGCTATGACAAACCTAGACAGAATATTAAAAAGCAGAGATACAACTTTGCTGACAAAGGTCCGTATAGTCAAAGCTATGGTTTTTACAGCAGTCATGTACAGAATCTGAGAGTTGGACCATAAAGAAGGCTGAGTGCTAAAGGACTGATGCTTTCAAACTGTGGTGCTGGAGAAGACTCGTGAGAGTCCCTTGGACAGAATGGAGATCCAACCAATCAATCCTAAAGGAAATTAACCTTGAAAACTTATTGGAAGGACTGATGCTGAAGCTGAAGCTCCAATACTTTGGCCACCTGATTCAAAGGGCCAACTCATTCGAAAAGACCCTGATGCTGGGAAAGATTGAGGTCATGAAGAGAAGGGGACAACAGAGGATGAGATGGTTGGATGGTATCACCAACTCAATGGATATGAGTTTCGGCAAACTCAGGGAGACAGTGAAGGGCAGGGAAGCCTGGTGTGCTGCAGTCCCTGGGGGTCTCAGAGTCAGACACAACTGAGTGATTGAATAATAAACAACAACAAAAACCAGATTCAGTTCAGTTCAGTCGCTCAGTCGTGTCCGACTCTTTGCGACCCCATGAATCGCAGCACCCCAGGCCTCCCTATTCATCACCAACTCCCGGGTTCACCCAAACTCATGTCCATCGAGTCTGTGATGCCATCCAGCCATCTCATCCTCTGTCGTCCCCTTCTCCTCCTGCCCCCAATCCCTCCCAGCATCAGAGTCTTTTCCAATGAGTCAACTCTTCGCATGAGGTGGCCAAAGTACTGGAGTTTCAGCTTTAGCATCATTCCTTCCAAAGAAATCCCAGGGCTGATCTCCTTCAGAATGGACTGGTTGGATCTCCTTGCAGTCCAAGGGACTCTCAAGAGTCTTCTCCAACACCACAGTTCAAAAGCATCAATTCTTTGGCACTCAGCCTTCTTCATAGTCCAACTCTCACATCCATACATGACCACAGAAAAACCATATTACTAGATACAAACATTGTCTAAGCATCTCAATAGACACTTAAGAGGCAATAAATAAAACAAAAGTTATTCTTAATTTTTTGAAAACTCAAAATAATATCAAGATAGATGGCTGTATTTCTGCCACAATGATAGATGCTTTTCTCAACACAGAATGCTTAATGGAAAAACAGATTTTTCGCCATCAAAATTAGAAACAAGGCAAAATGTCTAGATATATCATACTGAACAGTGTTGTGGGGCACTGGGCAAAACAATTTGTACAGGAAATCAGGTATATAAATTGGAAAGGAAGAGACAAACAGAGTCAACGTTGGTAGATAACATGATTGCATGCCTGGCAAACCCAAGACAATCAACTTGCAACCTACTCTAAATGGTAAAAAGACAGGTTATAAATGTAATATCTAGAAAGCAATTTTTAAATTTACCACCACCCAACTGGAAGACACAATGGAAGAGAAAATTCTCATTTATAATAGTACAAAAACAACAAAATACCTGGAAATGTACTTAGTATGAAAAATAGATAAGTCCATATTCTTGGATAAGAATACTAAACATCATAAAATGTTAATTATCCATGAATTAATCTATAAATTTAATTCAATGAAGCTGTTTATTTATATGTCCATTTGCAAGTAGTTGAGTTAATCCTAAAGTTTTTATTAAATAGCAAAACAAACAAGTATACTCACTTCAAAGAGCAGTCTGACTCTATTTATGATCCCTGAACAAGTGTATATCTGATGAACAGCTACTCCATTCCTAGGTATAGATCCAAAAGATCCACAGGAAATTCTTAGAAATGCACAAGAATGTCAGTAGAAGTAGTTTATAATGGTAGAAAATTGTATACAAGCTCAATGCACAACAACAGGAAAATGAATAAATTGTGGTATTTTCATACAACAAAATACCACCCAGCTGTGGCAATAATGGACTGAAGCAAGTTGTCTCAACTTGAAAGGATCTCTCAAATATAATGTTGAATTGGGAAAAAAGGAGCAAGATTCAGAAGGACACAAAGTATAATACTATTGATAAAAACTTCAGAAACATCTAGGTTACTGTTAGGCTTCCCTGGTGGCTCAGTAGTAAAGAATTCACCCTGCTAATACAGGACATGAGGGTCTGATCCCTGATCTAGGAAGATACTCTGGAGAAGGAAATGACAACCCACTCCAAATTCTTGCCTGGGCAATCCCATGGACAGAGGAGCCTCATGGCTTACACTCCAGGGGCTCGCAAAAGAGCCGGACATGACTTAGCAACTAAAAACAAGGTTACTATTGTGTCTAGGTCCACAAACATAGGCATTAAAAGTGAATAAAATTCATAGAAACAAAATCCACCAAATTCAGTAGCAAGGAGGAGCCACCCCAGTAGGTGTCCTCAGGACACAGGAGAGGTGGATCCTTCCCCATCAGCCCTCCCCCAGCACTGCCAGCAAGAAGAGCTGATTTCCCAGTCTCCTCCCAGGTGAGCTCATTGTTTGGAAAGGAGCATCACTTCCAAGCTGTGTGACTTTGTCTCTTTCATGCTGCCCACACACAGCCATCCCATAGATTCAGTTCTGTTTCCAGCCAAGCCACCATCTCCCATTTGTTGGCAGAGCAGCATCTCCCAAGAGACTCTGGAAGTACCTGCTTGTGAGAGGACACACCCTGCCCTGAACAAGTGTTTCTGGATCCAAGGCCAGGAAATACTGCTCCATCTCCTTGACCAGGAGTCTGACGGTCTGCCAAGTTGGCAACATCTAGGTCTGCTCATTTGACTTTGCTGTGTCCAAGGCTTCCCGAACTTTCTAAGCCATAAACCCTCCTTTCTCACAATATCAATTATGTCCCACAAAATTCCCTGAAAGAATGTAAGGGAGTTTGGTCAGGGAGTCCTAGAGGAATAGAGCTGGAAAAGGCAATCTGCCTGTTGCTGGCTAGTTTCAGTTCAGTCACTCAGTCGTGTCCGACTCTTTGCGACCCCATGAATCACAGCACACCAGGCCTCCCTATCCATCACCAACTCCTGGAATCTACCTAAACCTGTGTCCATTGAGTCAGTGATGCCATCCAACCACCTCATCTTGGCTAGTTCAATTCAGTTCAGTTCAGTCACTCAGTCATGTCTGACTCTTTGCGACCCCATGAATCGCAGCACACCAGGCCTCCCTGTCCATCACCAACTCCTAGAGTTTACCCAAACTCATGTCCATTGATGCCATCCAGCCATCTCATCCTCGGTTGTCCCCTTCTCCTCCTGCCCCCAATCCCTCCCAGCATCAGAGTCTTTTCCAATGAGTCAACTCTTTGCATGAGGTGGCCAAAGTACTGGAGTTTCAGCTTCAGTATCAGTCCTTCCAAGGAAATCCCAGGGTTGATCTCCTTCAGAATGGACTGGTTGGATCTCCTTGCAGTCCAAGGGACTCTCAAGAGTCTTCTCCAACACCACAGTTCAAAAGCATCAACTCTTCAGCACTCAGCTTTCTTCACAGTCCAACTCTCACATCCATACATGACCACAGGAAAAACCATAGCCTTGACTAGACGGACCTTTGTTGGCAAAGTAACGTCTCTGCTTTTTAATATGCTGTCTAGGTTGGTCATAAAGTTAACTGTCTTCAAATCTGGGACTGCTTATCAGATTATAGATACAAATAGATGATTAATGCATATTTATTTTTCTGAAGGAATCACAAGAAACTGTTATCAGTGATAATCAGTGGGGAAAGACATGGGGGTATAGATTGGGGAAGGAAGCTACCACTTTCATTCTGTACTTTCTCTGCTGTTTGTATTTCCTAACATATGTTACACTGTACTGCTTTTTTTGGGCTGCACTGGGTCTTCTCAGCTGCTGCTCAGGCTTTCCCTCGTTGTAGTGGGAGGGAGTTCCTCTTTGTTGTGGCATAGAGGCTTCTCATTGTGGTGGCTTCTTTTGCTAGAGCACAGCCCCTAGGAACATGGGCTTCAGTAGTTTTGGTGATGGGCTTAGTTGATCCACAGCATGTGGAATCTTCCTGGACCAGGGATCAAACCCATGTCTCCTGCACTGGCAGGCAGATTCTTATCTACTCTACCACCAGGGAAGTCAGGTACTGCTTGATTTAAATACCAGTTCACTGATGCTCTGTTCATTATTCTTCAATCATTTATCCCTCATCTTGGATTAGGTCTTCAAGTTCACTCATCTTTCCTGCAGTGCCTCATCATCCTTCAATTCTATCCAGTGTATTTCTCATCTCAGACGTTCATCTCTAGATGTTTATCCTGGACCTTTTTTTTTTTTTTAACATCTCGTTTGTCTCTCCTTATCATGTTCGTACATTCCTCTACCTTCTCACAAAGCCAGGATGACTCTACACCATTAGAATCCAAACTTTTCTTCAATTACTTGTTAAAGCTAAGTCAGTTTAGTCGTGTCCGACTCTGTGCGACTCCAAAGACGGCAGCCCACCAGGTTCCCCCGTCCTTGGGATTCTCCAGGCAAGAACATTGGAGTGGGTTGCCATTGCCTTCTCCAATGCATGAAAGTGAAGTCACTCAGTCATGTCCGACTCTTAGGACTGCAGCCTACCATGGGATTTTCCACGCAAGAGGACTGGAGTGGGGTGCCATTGCCTTAGGGAACTCCAAACAAAACCATCCTTTCAGACCTGCAGCCTGAGAATCATTGCATCCACTCCTTGTGTTTCCTCAAAGGGCTGATGTCAATTCCAGCATGCCTTTATTTGTATGTGTTCGATAAATGCATGCTGATTGATTGACTACAGTTCCAAAGATCAGGCCTAAATAGCTGGATTGCTCGATTTCTGTTCATTGGCCCCACAGGTGCCTCCCTTGTGCCCGCACGTGTCAGGTGTGAGTACTGCACAGCTCAACCCACATAGTGGAGAAAACTGAGAGGCTTTCTCACTTATACTATCCCAGTGCCCCAGTACCTTGGCTTCTTAAAATGCAAAGATTCAAATTAGCCAAAGGAAATATGGTCTGGGTAATTCAGGTCTTTTGAAAGAAAAAAGTGTTGTTAACTTGCATCCTATTGCTTGTTTATGCTGATTTTTGATATTTTATTTAACTAACAGAACAGTGGCCAGTGCTCACTCAGTCTTTGAACCCCAGCTAATTAGAACCCACCATACACTCTGGCAAGAACAGACCACCTCCTGATCAAAACTTCTGAATCCCCAGGAACAGCATCTGAGCAGCTTTGGCTTCCAGCGTGTATTTTAGAGTTAAAAGCAAGCTTACACTCATTTATTTATAATAAGCATATGCTTACAAAAGGATCCTATGAGCCTTCAGAAAGTGATAGAATTGTGATTGCTCATGGATTCAGAATTCTTCCATCTGTGCCCCACCCAACAAGGAACTTTTACATCCCAGCTTCCCCACACCACTGTTCTCCAATATGCTGCGGGGACCACAGCCTCTAACACATGGGGTTCAGCCAATGGAACACTGCTCAGACATTCAGACATTATGTCCCAGAAGTCCGACCACAGTCACAGGGCCTGACACATAGAGATCAGAATGAAAGGCAGCACAGGACAGTGCTCCTAGCTCTACAATGGATGGATGGACCTGGGCTCAAATCCCATCCTGCACCCAGCTACTAGCAGTGTGACCCTTAAATTCACGGCGACTACATTTCTCTACCTCTTAAACCAGGGGAAGCAGTTTGTGATTCATACAGTTGCCATGAGATGATGCATAAAATGCATTTAGCACAGTGCCAAGCACAGGGAGGGTCCATAAGAGACCTTACTCTCCCTGACCACTGCCCTCATCCTCCAAGGCAGGGCAACATCTGCCCTCTGAGCACCTCAGCCCTGCTCAGAGCTGCTATGGAGGCTTCATGGTAATCAGAGGATTACTCAGGAAGGTCCAGTCTCAGAACAAGCAGTGATCTCCTTGTCTGCCTCCCCACGCACACCCATTTCTCTCCATGAGAGAAGCAACACTATTTATTCATGGCTAACGCCAATCAGAGGACGAGATGGTTGGATAGCATCAATGGACATGAGTTTGAGCAGACTCCTGGAGGTAGTGAAGAACAGGGAAGCCTGGCGTGCTCCAGCTGACAGCGTTGCAGAGTCGAACCCAACTGAGCGACTGAACAACTCAGTATTCATTAAAAGCTAGCCAAGGAACCCTCTCTTCCTCCCCAAATCTAAAATCTATCACTCATCCTTTCTAGGAGAGTTTAAAGTTGGTCCCGCTTGCAATCTCAGAATTTTACAGCACAAGGATTAAAAAGGCCATTTCAAACTCAGAACTCAAATCCCCCTCAACATTTTTGGCAGGAGGTTGTACAACCTCTGCATGGGATGGAGGGCTCACTGTCCCCCAAGGCCGGACATTTCTTTCTAAGACAGCCAGGGCCCAAATTAGAGACTCAGTGTCAACTATATATTAGAGGCCCGTTTCCTTGCAGTGCCTCTCACATCTGCCTTTGAGATTTTTCCCTTGCCAGCCTGCCCTCATTGCTTCAGTGGTTCTGACAGGATTTCAGAGCCTGTTCTTCAGAACAGACTGCAGCTTGTTTCCCCCCTCCTCCTGAGTGAAGTGCCAACAGGGTGGAATATTTCCTTCCAGTCCCAAGAAGTCCTAATGCAGGAGGAAAGAAGACTTCTTACACCATTCCCCAGGTCTCCAACTCCATCATGTTTGAGATACCCCCTCACCCCGCGCCCCCCCGCCCCAACACACACACACACCCAAGCTGATTCTTCATGGTGAGTCTCTGTTATAGCCATCTGGACTCTGATGCTTCGTAATTAGGAATTTTTTTTTATAGCTTTAATTATTTCCTCTGTTCCCTTTTCTTTTTATATACAATGAATGAATCATTCTGCTCCTGAGAGAAGAAAAATAAAAAGATTTTTGAAAGTTATAGCTCTAATTTCAATAGAAAGAGATTGGGCTTTGAGGAATATGAGCATTTGTTGTATTTTCTGAGTCCATTTTTCATCCTCACTGGTTAATGAAGATGTTATTTCTCTCTTGCATTTCGGTTGCTAATTTCTGACAAGTGTGTTTTTCAGTTATGGCTGGTTGTATGCCTCTTGGTTCATCCCTCTTTTGTATACTTTATGAAATATTCAGTTCTTCTTGATAGGATGAGGTTTGATTCTCCCCTGGCTGTGATTAATTGTGTTCGCATTTTGGGACCTAATTTATGTTTATACGATTCCTCTAGTGTTTCCATTTTCTTTTCTAATTATCCATTTTCCTCCATCTTTTCCCTGAAATTAGTACAGAATTAGCTTGCCTCTGATTACAGTCTTGGACGCATCCCAAAGAATATTGTTGGACAGCTCCCCATTATCATTTCATTCCATGAATTCTTTGTTTTGTTTTTGCAATAAAGCTTTATTAACTCTCCATGAACCCTCCTTTTCATTTGCTCAGTCATTTCTGATGGGAAGTCACACCAGGCTACGGCCGAGTGTTAAGGCAGTCACTCCCACGTTCTCTGCTGCTGTCTGCCAAGTCAAGTCAAGTTCTTTTTAAAAAAGTCAGAATTCTAGGGATTAAAAATAAGATCTATGCCTGTGTTGAAGGGCCAATTTCAATTATTCATTTATTTACTATTCTGGTGTGGACATCTGTTGAGGTAGCTCTGCTGATGGGCAAGAACCCATCACTATCTTTGCCAGGTCTCCTGGCCTGTATGTCTTTCCTGGTTTATGATGACAGATCCCTTCCGAGCTGGCTCTATAGATGACTGGCGCTCAGTCTGCCAGTAGGTCTCTCCACTGGCCCCATTAGTCTGAGGCAGGTGGGGCCCCAGGTGAAGCTGCTCTGGAATGAGGTACCTCTTACCATCATCCACCAAGACACCTTTATCTCAAGTCAGCCTATTTACAGACTAGGGTCTGTAATTTGCTTCTTGGTAGGCTCTCTTTTCTGACAGTTCCTTGCCCCTATCTGCCTGCACACCTCTACCTGCCCCTCCCACCACATGCAAACTATATACAATATTCTACTATGTACATGCTACACACCCAATACGCCCATGTACCCGTGAAACACATCCACTGCCTCTTCCTGTGAATCTGTGGGACCTCTGCCTCCCTGGGAGATGCTATTTTCTGCATTAGGGATGTTGGCACAAGGGCTCTGGGTGACTGTTAACAAAAGACTCTCCCACAGCCAGCAAAGGCTTCGCTACTCTCAAACTGTTTTGATCAGGGTCCCTCTGCAACCCTTGACCTGCCAAGGTGAGTGCAGAAATGGCGCTGTTCCAGTGATGAACAACTCTACACCCCTTAACTGCACCCCAAGTCCAGAACCCTTGGCTATGGAATTCTCACACCACTCCTTCCTTTCACAGATAAAGCAATATCTCTTCCTTCTTGAAAGCAGGACCCAGAAGCCCAATTCCAACCTGCCTAACCTTCCTATGAGGACACCGCAGGGATTCTCCACAGCACTGTAAGCCTCACCACTCGCTCCTGCAGCCTGGATGCTCATCGGGGCAGTCTTGGCCTGTGAGCGCCAGCTGGTGCTCCGAGGGCCCAGGAAGATGAATCTTGGCTGAGCAGCGATGTGAACCTTGCTGTCTGATCTTGTGGGCCCTAGTGATGGGCCCTCAATGCCATGTACTCTGAAGTGATGGAGACTTGGCTGTGTGAAGGGCAACTGTAGCCTCCAGGAAGAACCTCTGGTGGGGTGCACAGCATGCTGCCCCCGCCCTGAGCAGCCCTGCCAGGAACCTTTCCGGCCAGTGGCGAGAGGAATGAACAAAGAAAGCACAACCAGCCTTTACTGCCCATGGGCTGTACCTGGCCAGCGCCGCTGCTGGGCGGACAAACCAGCCCTGCTGGCCTTCTCACCAAAGCCCCTCTATAGGCCTAAGAGACTGTTCATGATGCTAAAATGTCACTGAGGTGTCCTGAAGAAACGCGCTACCACAGAAGGCTGGAGCAAAGCAGCCGGGTCTGTCCGCACACTCCGCTCCCTGCCGCCCAGCTTTCCCCCGTCAGTCCTTCAGCGGCTGCCGGGCAGCAACATCCTTGTCATCTCTTCTTCTGTGATTACTGTCTGGCCAGCTGCAAAGGGGCCAGTTCAGACCAAAGCAAAATGTTTCCTCCCACATGGCCTCTTCCAGCCCTGGAGCAAAACGCACAATTGCAAAAAGCTGAGAACAAAGCGTGGCGCACGGTGTCTGGGAAGGCCCAGTGTTTGGGGTGAATATAAAGGCACAGGATCCCAAGATGCTCAGAGAAGTCCTTTGGGGTAGGCATATTTTTCCATCCTCATTTATATCACTTCCCTACCAACTGGATCCTGGGTGCGTGTGTGGTATAAGTCACTTCAGTCATATCTGACTCTTTGTGACCCTATGGACTATAGCCTGACAGGCTCCTCTGTCCATGGGATTCTCCAGGCAAGAATACTGGAGTCAGTTGTCATGCCCTCCTCCAGGGGATCTTTCCAACCCAGGGATCAAACCTAGGTCTCATGTCTCCTGCACTGGCAAGCGGGTTCTTTACCACTAGTGCCATCCCGGGAAGCCCCAAATGGATCCTACCAATACCCATTTTGGATTGGATTTTGCCTGTTATTATGGAATCAGTCTAGATTTGGATATAAATCACTGTACAACAATTCTGCAGACCTGTCTTTTCTCTTCCACAATTTTGTCCAAACTAGGCTCCCTTCCCCTAAAGCTCAGGAAATGGAACCAATCTCCCCATACTGAATCTCCATCCTTTATATTTCTTGATGGAATCATTGGTAAATGCTTTTGGCTTGGCACTGGGATCAGATGTTGGTTTTCCAGGCTGAGAAGTGATCCAAAGATACCAGTTTCCCAGAAAGTCTTAAAACATAGGCTCTGCTTTCTGGCCAGCTCTGGGCACCTTGGATATATTACTCTATTTATGAGCCTCAGTTAAGTTTTCTGGAAAATGGGAGAGAGGATTGAAAGGAGCAGGGTTTTCTAGGTGAGGGGGAGAAGCAGGCACCATTGTGACATTAGAAGAAATTTTAGGGTAGCACCAGACACCACACTAAATCATACTAAATGACTTAGGAAAAAATGCAGCTCTTTCTAACTTCCTTTCTATCCTTTTGATTACCTTAAAGAAGAAAGTCTTAGTGTGAGTCTGGCATCTCAACAACACCTCTTTAAACCTTGATACTCAAAAACAAGAAAACCAGCTTTAGATTTTAGCTAAAGCTTAATATTTTTTTTCATTCAATTCATTTTAACAGTTGCCTTCCATTGACTGCCTATTTTCCATGTACTAGATTGATTTAAACTTTCTTTTTACAAATGAATGCACTTGGGCTTTTAAAAGGTGAATCAACAATGATAAAATGGTGAACCGACAACAGTAAACTCCTGGCAAAAATTCATCACGGTGGTTGGTATGTGAACGACAGAAATGGAGGAGATGCTGGGCTCTGTGGTCCTCTGCATCTGGACTCCCGGCTAGGAAACCCGATCATGACCATAATCACAGCTATCACAAGGGAATAAGATCCTCCCTTTCCACCAGCTCTTTGGAAACCAGAGAAAGTCACAGTAGGGAGAGAGCCCTGTCTCCAGCACTCATCCCCCAGCCCCTAGCCCCAGCCCCCAGCCCCCAGTGGACTCACCTGGTGCATGGCAAGCAGATCGCCCCCTGATGGCCAGGCATAACAATGCCAACTCCGGGGTTAGTTACCTCCACTGACACAGTGGTTTTTAATTCCTAAGGCTTCCAGCCTCTCTTTGTTCTTTAATAACTTTACTACCAGCTACCAACTATGCCTACCCCACTATCTGGCTGATTCTCCATTAAGAGAAGAGCAAATTTAAATTTGGAAGAAGGAAAATGAATTATTCAGAACAGCTAATTTCACCTGGGCCATTGTCTTAAGAAACTGCTTGAAGAGCAGCCTGAAAATTGTTCTTAACTAATGATATACAAATATCCCTCAGAAAGATCAATGGAGACAGAAGGTTCTCCTCCAGGAAGCCCCAGCCTGCCCAAGGCCACCCTCAGCTGGGGTGTGAGCAGCTGACACACCCAGTGCAGCCCTCACCTGCGCTGGGAGGACCTGTGCTCACATCCACACGAGGGCAAGGGGCAGGGGGCTGGCCTTCCCCTGGCTGCCACCCCACCCCCTGACTCAGTTGTACCCTGGCAGCACTGAGAGCTGAGGCATGGGTGAGGGGGCACTCCTCCTGCTGAAGGGAGGGAGAAAGGCCTAAAGCGGTGGGTCCTGCCTGAACCCCTGCCTGGTTGTGGGGTTCAGGTCCTGCATGAACACTGTCAGGCTGGGCACAGCCTCCCCAGGGTCCCCAGGTGAGGGGGGAGGCCTCAGGGCCCCCTACAATAGAGCCACACTTCCTCTCCCACACAGGAAAGCACATGGGAGTGAGGGGCAAGTTGTTATAGGGAATAATCTTGAATCTCAACAATTTGTTAAAGAAGCAAGTAGCTTATTCACAAACTTGGAATTTTTTGTCATCAATTACAATTTCCTTATGGTCTATCCTGACTGATGGAGACCTCGTTTCTGCAGTTGGTGCCTTGGGAAGATAGTGTCCTGGGTGTGCTCAGGGAACCATCAAAGTGGCTAATGGAACGTGGGAGCCTGAGAGACAGCGGAGGACAAGGAGAAGGATTCAACAAGGAAGGGACAGAGTTCCAGGGCCAGCCCTGCTCCTGGGGGCTGAGGTGCTGGCAGCTGCATGGATTCCTCCCCAAGATGGAAAGGACCAGCTCCTGTGACACTGTACCACCCATCCCCATCCTTGGGGCAGCATCCCCATCGGAATCTAAGGTTCTCCAGGTATCCTGTCTGTGACAGGACATCTCAGCCCACGATGGAGTGGCCCCAGTGATGGATCTTACCAGACCACAAGACCTGCAGGATCTGGACTGCTGTACTCGGCAAGGGTCCACATCCACTACCATTAGCATCGCCCAGAACCATGACCCCAGTTCTGCCATCTGACTCCAGACTTCTTAGTGGGGGCTCTGCTTGTGCATGAGCTGAGGTTGGAGTGCAACGGGTTCACAGGTACCGAGCCCCCCACGGGGTGCAGGCCTGGGGTCAGGCAGCGAGGAGTCAGTGCTGAAGGCAACACCCACCTGTCCTCAGGCAGCTCACAGTGTAGTGGGAGAGACAGGTGCATGAGCAAAAATTCCTCCCCTTGTATAGAAAGTTGCAAGGCACTTGGGCAGCACACAACCCCTGAGGTGGCAGGAACAGTCAAGGGGTGTGCTGGAACCTTCTGTGCCTGCCAGCCAGCATTTACACACTTTTCTTTTGTAAGAGCACCCAGTTCTGCTCCAATAAACCAGTCCTTCCCACTCTCGGTCCAGGAGAGTCAGAGACTCCTCGTCCTGACCCGACCATCGGCCCCATCCTAGCCCATCACCCCCAGCCACAGTAGAGGGTCAGTCACATGAGTCACAGCAGCCGACAGAGCCCCTGCCTAAGGCCTGTGTGCCTCCACTATGGAGATGCATCGCTGTCTGCATCATCTTAAGCCCGAACTGGTGACCGGCCAGCTTTGCCGCCACTTGGGGGCCTAAGAATGAAGCTTCCAGGGAAGACAAGAGAGTCACGAGATGGGAGAGATCAGGACCCGGTGCTGTCTGAGCACCTGCACAAAGCTCTTCAGTTCTGTGAATCAATACACTTCCTTTGCCTTGAAGCTATTTTGAGTGGCATTTCTCTCTCTTGCAAGCTTCCAAAGGCTGAGTCATGAAGGCTGGGCAGGAAACTGGTAAATGAAGAGGAAGGGAGGAAGAAGAAAGGGCAGGGAACCCAGCACCAGCCTGGGTGTGTCTGAGAACCGCACCTGCTGGGAGTTTCACCTGGAGCTTGGGGAGGCAGGGGGGTGAGGAGGATGGGCAGGGGAAATGGGCAGGGGTCTGCACCAGAAGACTTGGGAGCCAGGATCCTTTCCCTCAGTGGCAGAGCAGCCCCAGACTGTGAGCCCAGGGACAGGACTGTGCCCCGTCCTTCTCCCACCTAGCTCCTTGCCTTGTATAGAACTCAGCCTACAGACCTTATGTGAGTTATGAGTTGAAAGGTTTGGAGCAGAAAGACGACGAGACCACAGGAGCAGTTTCCCAATGCTCCCTCCAGGGGCTGTGTGGAGGACGACGGCAGAGGCGGCCAGGCCTGGTGCTGGGAGGCTAGAGGGCGGAGGCAATGGTCTCTGCAGCAGGAGATGACAAAGACTTAAAAGAAGCCCTGTGGTCACTTGCCTGACCTGTTCCATTTGGAAGTCTTTTTTAAAAATTGCATTAAAGACCTGAATGAAAAATAAGTACTTGAGAAGTGGAAAAAATAAGTAAACATAATAATCTTCTCACTTAGGTAGAGCGATCTATGGTGTTTCAAGCCCTCTCAGCAACATAAGCTCATCACCATGTTGAGAGGTGGTTATTATCCACATCCTATGAGATGTGGAAATGAGAGCTCAAAGGTGCTGAGGAACTTCCTGTGACCATGGCAGCATCCACACAGGAGCTCAGGAAAGAACAGGTCTGCCAGGCCATGTGCCCAGGCCTCCCAGGGTACCACAAAGGCCACTGGTCCCCCTATTCCCTGGAGCTCTGCACGTGAGACCCAGGCCAAGACCTCTCCACACTGCCCACATGCACACCCTCCCCAGTGCCAGCAGCACCTCCATCTGCCCACAATCCCCCTCCCAGCTGGCCTTCTGCTCCCCGGAGCCGGGAGAGCCACCTGCTGGAGGATGAACTGGGCTGCCGCCTTCCTCACCTGGTGTCACTGGGCAGGGTCCCCACCCCGAAGACTGTTCAGGTGCCACAAGCCCTGTGGCAGGCCGATCCCTTGGGAGATGAGTTCCTAAGGTCACCAGCCACACTCTGGGCTGGACCCCAGAAGGGATGCAAAGCCTGGCCCACTGGCCTCCCAGGTCAGACAGGAAGGGGAAGGAGGTGGGCTGCTTCCCTCAGACAGGGGCCCACCCCACGTTCTTAGGAAGGTGCAGGCTCAGATGCTACAGAGCAGGGAAGGGGCCCCAGTGGTGGTAGAGTGGGGGGCCCACGCTCCACAAATTCTACAAAGAACACATGCATGTATGTTTGTGCTAAGTCATTTCAGTAGTGTCTGACTCTTTGTGAACCCGTGGACTACAGCCTGCCAGGCTCCTCTGTCCATGAGATTCTCTAGGCAAGAATACTGGAGTGACTTGCCATGCCCTCCTCCATAATAAACACAGGTACAGGTAAATGTATAGGTAAACCCTATAATGAACGCAGCCCCCCACACTGGGGGGCCTCCTGAAAACTCTCCAGCAAGAAAGAAAGAAGAGGAATGTGTCTCCTCATTAGGAGTCATTTCTGCCTGTGCTTTTCAGATGGGGAATGGACAGTCACCACACGCCCACCACATACTCAACCCAAAGACCCTGCCAGGCCATCCTGGCCAGCCTGCTGCCGTCAGAGGTCAAGCCCCATAATTCTAAGCTGCCCACAGACTTTCTGGGGAGGTGGGGGCAGGGAACGGTGCATAATGTTTTTAAAATCTGTTGTTGATGTTTAGAGTGAAGACTTCACACAGAAATCCCTGGACTGCATTAAGGAACATGTGAAGACCGAGCTGTGCCTGCTCCTGTTGGAGGCGAGGGCAGGGCTGAGGCCATCAGCCTGAGCCCACAGGCTGCATGCCCGTCTGCCAGCACTATCTGCCAAAGCCTGCTGAGTTCAAGTTTCCACCCAGAAACAGCCCGCGGAAGCTGCTGGATTTCTGCTGCTATCAAAGTTTCTTTAGAGAGGGGGTGCCCCAGCCTCCTCACTCAGCCTCTTCTAGAAACCTCTCAGCTGAGTAACAGACCCCTGTCCATAGGCTTCCCAGTAAAGGCCACTCTGCCAAAACTGGAGCCTGAGGTTGAGCGAGATCGCCTCCTTGTTCTTGTTTATTTCTGTTCTTCAGTCCACACTGGAGGCTCTTCCATTGCCCATCAACTCACCTCAACTGTCCCTCCTCGGGGATTCGAGGGACACAGTCTGCCACCACCCGCTGGCCCAGATGCATAAAGAGGTCGTCATTCAATGGCCATTCAGTGCCAGTCCGGTTTCTCCAGAAGAGCAGAAGGCAGGGTAGGGCAGAACCACCTCCTGGTCTCAGGATAGGCGGCTCTGAACAGAGTCTTGTGAACTGACAGCCGCAGTCCCCACTGACATTTCTCGATAAGCATATACACTCCTATGGCTGACATGCAGACTAGAAGGAAAATAATTACTGTGGCTGACTACTAGAATACAGGTAAATTCATTATGAATCTCAAAGCCATCTGGGTGGCTCAGATGTGGCAAATACACCCCAGAAAAATGTTCTCTGATGTGGGAAAAGGGTGGCCTGAGTAAAGGCCAAATCCTTTCTCACGCTCAGAGCAGCAGGATATCCAGGTCACACGGAGCACGAGGGAACCAGGAGAGAGGAGAAACCCCTGCCTGGCCCGCCATTGCTTTGGGGCCTGCTCTCATCTCTCTCCCTCTCCTGGGCCTCTCTCTCCGCTCTCTCCATGAGGGTATGTGTTCTCCCCATCTTTGTCACAGCATGGGTAGTTAAGTTGCTGCTGCTGCTGCTAAGTCACTTCAGTTGTGTCCGACTCTGTGCGACCCCACAGACGGCAGCCCACCAGGCTCCCCCATCCCTGGGATTCTCCAGGCAAGAACACTGGAGTGGGTTGCCATTTCCTTCTCCAATGCATGAAAGTGAAAAGTGAAAGGAAGTCACTCAGTCGTGTCCGACTCTTAGTGACCCCATGGACTGCAGCCCACCAGGCTCCTCCACCCATGGGATTTTTCCAGGTAAGAGTACTGGAGTGGGTTGCCACTGCCTTCTCCAAGTTAAGTCAGCAGGATTCTAATTTAGTGGTTCAGGGTAGGCTGAGACAGAAAATTTCAGGTGATGTGTCAAATATTCAGAAATGGCACTGTGAATTACGGCTGAAACACGAGCCACGTCACATCCAGAAGGCTTTCCCACATCCATCCCCAACAGCCAAGGTCCCCAGGATCTCAGGCTGATCATCTGGTCATCCATCCCCTTAGTCAGCCTCTACAGCACTCTCTCTGGATGCCAGGTTCTGTGCTAGTCAAGGGACATAGAAAATAGCATGGTCCCTGTCTCAAGGGAACCCAGTCTGGTGGCAGAGGCCCATGGAATGGTCTCATAGGGTGCTCTGATGCCAGGATGGAGGGGAGCTGTGTGGCATTCACCATCATCCTAATTTATGGGAAGTCACTGAAGGAGCTTAAGCAGGAAATTACATGATCACTCATGTAATTGAGTAAATTAGCTGTCAAGAAAAAACCGCTCTGCCCACGATATTGTTCGCTGGATTGTAATACAACTGGCAGGCCCCATTCTAGCTCCCCTTTATTTATTGAAAATCTGTGGTGTGTAATGTGATAGGTTGGTCATAAAAATGTCTAATCACTACGTGTGAAATAGCCACGTCTCTCAGCTTTGCATGAAAATGGCAAATTCAGCTTAATGTTCCTGGACTCTTTTACAATCTGATTAACTGCTGTTATTTGTTGCTGTTTAGTTGCTAAGTTGTGTCCAGCTCTTTGGTGACCCCATATACTGTAGCCCACCAGGCTCCTCTGTCCATGGGATTTCCCAGGCAAGAATAACGGAGCAGGTTGTCCCTTCTTCCTGCAGGGGATCTTCCCAAGCCAGGGATCGATCCCATGTGTGCTGCGCTGGCAGGTAGATTTTTTTTTTTTTACAACTGAGATGCCTGGGAAGCCCCTGATTAATTACATATGATCCAAATTATAAAGAATAGAAGAGGCGATGGGAGGGAGAACTGAGTCTATAAGCACAGGGCCTTTCCCTTGAGTGGGAATTCTTTTTTTTTTTTTTTTAATTAATTTATTTATTTATTTTAAATTACAATACTGTTTTGTTTTGCCATACATTGACACGAATCAGCCATAGGTGAATACAATCTGGAATTCTTTTCCAATGTGCTTTTAAAGGCCCAGGCAAATTACATCAAGGCTCCTCTGTGAGGGGTCCTAGAGACCCCTCAGTTGGGGAGTCATCAGTTCCCTCCTAGAGAGACAGAGTTGTTACCCCGAATCTAGCCATCCTTTGTCTATTTGTTGTAAGAAGTTTTCTTTATTCTAAGGGACTAGGTGAGGCCCAGAACAAAGAGAATGTCCCCAAGAGCAGTGGGAGAAGACCAGAAAGTCAAAGATTTTATAGCAGACAGGGTCCCTGCCACACGGGCATGAGAGCAGACGCAGGCATCAGAGGCGATCCAAGGGCAATCCAGCAGCCCCTGTGTCACCTCGTGGTGACAGAGCATCTGGGGCTTGCTGTCAAACAGCTCCACCCACGTGGCTTCACTCTGGTCTGGACTTTCTGCTGACACTACCCTAGGTTGCATTAATAGCTTGATACCATAAACTATATTAAGTCCCCTTAGCAGGCTGATCACCAGCCATCACAGGCCACACCACTTTGGTCCCTGTGGTTATAACCCGGAGACTTAGAGCAGCCACTACACACTCCACACCCCCCTCCCCACATACACACACACTCACACTTGCTCCCTACCTGCAGCTTCTAGGATGATGAAGATGGTATCGCAAAGACCCCAGGAGTGACCGTGAGTCCACTAAGGAACATCTTCCCAGGAGATATCTCAAAATTTCTCTTTTGAGAGCAGCACCCAGGCAGATTTGTCTTGGCAAGGTAGCAAGGTTTTAGAGAAGATTGTTGGAACAGACATAACTGGATTTGAACTTCATCTCTGCCACTTACAAGCTTGGATGACCTTAGGCAAGCTATGAGTTCCTTGAACTGCATCTTCCTTAAAAACTGAACAAAGGAAACCTACTTTGCTAGATTATTAGAGAAATCAGAAAAACATTTGTTCATGGATTCAATCAATAGGTACTCACTGAGCACCTACAATATCCCAGGCACTGTAGTAGGCCCTGTTCAGAGCAGAACCTGCCCGTTAATGGTTCCTGCTCCAGTGCACACAGACTCCAGTACACGCAGACTGTACATCAGGAAACAAAGGAGGGAGATAATTTCAGGTAATTACAAGTGTTGCATATACACTGAAGCAGGATGCTATGATAAGGGGGGTATCATGAATATTTAAACCAAGGTGAGCTGGGAAGGCCTCTCTGGAACCTGCTGATGAGAAAGAGCCAGTCTAGGAATCCCTGAGGGAACAGCAAATACAAAGACCCCGAGATGGAAACAAGCCTGCTCTGTTAAAGGGCCCAGAGAGGTCAGTGCAGCCTGAAGAATACAGCAGAGTAAGAGGTGGCAGGGTTGCAGCTTCCCAGGGGTGCTAGCGGTAAAGAACCTGCCTGCCGATGCAGGAGACATAAGAGATGTGGGTTCAATCCCTGGGTCAGGAAGATCCCCTGGAGGAGGGCATTGCAACCCACTCCAGCATTCCAGCCTGGAAAATCCTCGTGGAGAAAGGAACTTGGTGGCTACCGTCCAGAGGGTTGCAAAGAGTCAGATGTGACTGAGCATGCATGCATGCATGCAAGAGGCAGGGTTGCAGAGGTAAGCAAGGCTCAGAGCACGTCTTATTTTTACATGTGACGGCAGGATGTTTGAGGTGGAGATGGGAATCACCTGACTCAGAAGGGCAGGGAGGGAGAGCCCTGGAGGCGAAAGATGCTGGGGGGCTAGGACCAGGTGGAGAGAAACAGACAGACTCAGGAGGTACTTTGGAAGGAGAGCCAACAGGGTGTGTGGAAGGGGAAAGAAGGGATCGAAGGGGACCCCTGCTTTGGGACTGTGACAACCAGACAGATCAGAGCACCATTCACTGGGGTGTAAAGGCTGGCAGAGGGGCAGTTCCATTTTGGACTCACTGTGGCTGAAATAGCCCAGCAGAAAGGGCAGGAACAGAAGAGAATCATGTGTTTGCAGTGAGTAGAGAAACTGGGCTGGAAGTAAATTTGAGGTTCATCAGCATCTTGGTGGTATTTCAAGTCCCAGGCTTGTCTGAGCTCACCTAGGGATCCCTGCATGCAATAAAGGCAATAATATAATGATCATAAATAATGAATACAGCTAGGGGCAGGCCCCAAACCCCACATCTATTGATACTTGATTTTTCCTGACAACTGCATCTACTTTGAACAAAAGACTCAGAACTGCAGACCTCTGCACTCTGCCCCTCACCCCAGTACCAGGATAGACCTTACCTGCTGAATTCCTCACCCCTTAGCCCAGCCAATCCCTCACCCAGAGAATTGGCCAAAGTGACTCATTTGTTGCTCAAATTATAAAAGGGACCTACCTGCCTAGACCCAGGGGCATGCACTCAGTAACAGCCAGAAAGCATTATAAATAAGTGATGGGCTCCTTGTTAGGCCCCAGCTGTAATCATTACACAGCTCCATTCATTCCCTGAGTTGCAGCTGGTTTAAAGGGTCGTTATTTGAAATGGCTTTAGTAACCAGGTATTTCCAAGGCCTCCCTCTGGCCCATGTTTTTTCTAATCTCTGCTACATTATTAAACTGAGGCCCTCCTCACCATGTGGAACCCATGGTAAAGGGTCACAGGCCACCCATCCCAGGGCAACAGTGGGTCTGAGCTGTAAGAGAGGCAGCGACCTGCCTGGTATGTGGACTGCAGACAGCTGCGAGGGGGAGGTAGGCAAGAGGGGAGCTTCAGGGGCCCTGCTCAGCCCCTCTTGTATCATAATAAACACAGCAAGTTAACTTCCGTAAAATCAGTGGAAAACGGAGACACACGGCTAAAAGGAAGCTGAGACTTACTAAGTACTTACTCTGTACTGGGAACTTAGTGATTCTCAACTCATTCAGTCCTCACAGCAATCTGTGAGGCCCATATCCATGTCCTCGTCTTGTTGATATGGCTCCTGAGACCGGCTCTGTGTAGGGCTGGGCTTTTCTGGGTCACAATGCAGCTGATGTCAGGCTGTCTGCGGCAGCATTAAATGCTGCCAGTCTCTGCCAAGATCTGGAATCTAGTGGGACTCAACATTTTTGTGACTACCTGAGTCCCTGGGCCAAGGGGTCAGTGCTTTTCTGGGCAGGCAGCCCTTTCTGAATATTCCTCAAATGACCCCAGGAACCACTTCTGATTGTGAGCCAAGCTACTGCCTGCTCTGCTCTCCAATTGGGACCACCCTGAAGGTATGCACACAAAGTGGGCAGGATGCTCTCTGAACATCCCCAACCCTACCCCTGCCAACTCTGCCCTGAGTATCTTCCTTGCTCAGATCAGATGCCCACAGACTCTGGACATCAGGCCCACAGGTGAATAAAGTCACTGTGTCTCTCTCTGGACTGTTGGCTCTTCCTTCTCAGGCAGGCCAGAGCTGCCCTCCTCTCTCACTCATTCCATATGGCCCAGCTTACTTTCTTAACATCCTCTGCAACTGGCCCCAACATGCCAGTGATCCAGGAGCAGACCTGGGCATTGGAAACTCTCTTTAATGACCTCATCTGATCTGCCTGCCTTACCTACTCTTTCTATTTGCTCTGTCAAATGCCTAGACTTGATGTTCACAGTACTGTGACAGCTCAAGGAGACTCATGGACTTGTGCCTACAAGATAATTAGAATGCTTGCTCAGGGCCTACTGTGTTGTCCCCATACCTGTTTGCCAGTTGTGTTTGTGATTATAAATATTTAATCAAATATTAATAGACCTATGAAGTATAAAAGAATCCACCTGTCCATGCAGGAGACGCAGGTTCAATCCCTGGGTTGGGAAGTTCCCCTGGAGAACAGAATGGCAACCACTCCAGTATTCTTGCCTGGAGAATTCCATGGACAGAGGAACCTGGCAGGCTATAGTCCATGGGGATGCAAACAGTTGGACACGACTGAGCAACTGAGCATGAGCACGATGAAGTATAACTGTGAAGAAGAAGAGCTGTTGCCTCTATAGCACTAAGTTGAATGCTTTAAGACACAACAAGCTGCTAAAAAAAAAAAAAAAGTTCACTTTTTGGACAGGGTAAAACAAAGCTAAAAGATCAGAAACAAAATTTGCAGTCAACATGCTTTAGGCTCTTACAGACCTTATTCCATTACAGGAAGCTGGACAGTGGACATTGAGGATGATGTGTCTTAGATGGTCAGAGTGGAATGGTCTCTGAGCACTCAGCCAACCTCAGTGGCTTGTTCAAGGTCAGGACAGGCTTAACCAGCCTGGGTCCATTCAAGGGCTCTTCCTAGAAATGCAGGAACAAAAACTCTTGCTATTACTCCCCACTGAGTTCATCCTGGAAAGCTATGGTGCCAGCAGCTGCCTGCAGCCATCTTGGTGAGGTTGTTCCGAGAGTCTGTGAGAAGAGTATCAGTCCAGCGGAAGTGGCTAAAGAGGGGAGAGAGAAGCCAGGTCCATGGTGCTGATTGACCTTCCTGGTCCACTGAGAAAGTCAGTAAATTTATCATTCACTTAAGCCAGATTGGGCCAGGCTCTCAGTCACTTGCCTAGCTTTTTCTCTTTGACAACACCCATCTAGTTCTGCTTTCCAGACCTCCCCTTCCTCTTCTTCTCCATCATTAAACCTCTATATAACACAACTAGTCCTTCCAGCAACCCTGTGAAGTGAGTACCAATGTGAGGAAACCCAGGCACTCGGGTGTTAAATGACTCCCTCAAGGCTATGCGACTTGTAAGAGGCAAGACCTGAACTCACCTGATCATCCCTCCAGTGAGAGTTCCTTAAACCCTGGAGGCCCATGGCCTCCACTGTTCAAGTGGCTGCCCAGTGGCACGTGACGGCTGAGGGCACAGTGTGAGAGCCGACCTGTCTGTAGATTCATTATCTTCCCATCAGGAGGCCTAACACAAACGTCTGTTATCGAACAAGCCATAGGTACATCACACCCAATGTTTAGCAGTCCATTTTCCTTACTACCTGGTAAACAACTTAAAGCCAGGGACATATCTTATTCCCCCAGAACCTGACATACAGTATGTGCTCAATAAATGTCTAGTGAACTAAACTGTGCAAGTCAGGCCTATCCTGGGTATTTCACTTTCCAAGTCCTGCACCCTACCTTCTCTTTCAAGGACGAAGTCTCCGTGGACTTTGCCTGGTGTGTCTGGAGATAAAATCACCCCTGCCCTGGGCGCCAGCACTGTGCTCTCCCTGTGTCCTCTACATCCATTTCCCTTCCTGGCACAACACAGAATCTCTGCATTCCTCGTGACCTTCATCACACATTACAGCTGCCACACTCAGGAGGCAGTCTCCTTTCACCAAAATACTCTGCCCATAAGGAGGGTGACACCACTCAGTGGGCATGGCTGCCTTTGCACAGGGCCTGAGGGCCCAAACAGCTGAGTTTCACATGCGGGTGATTAGCTGATGAAAAATGGTCAGAGTCTCCACTAAGTCATGCTTTTAAGTTAAAATAGAAGTCTCTGTTAAAACAGCCAAACCGGAGATCCTAATAGCATTAATCATGTCCACATTTGAAAATCTGATACATAATTTAAGAACAAGAGGCAAAGAAAGATAAGCACTTAAGTACAATTTAGTATCTTTTCATTAAACCTTAACTCATCAATCAACGACTTGTCTAACCCTAGTCTTCTCCCCTGGCCAAAGCAGAATCCCTCCTTCAAATCTCCCCGCATTTCACATTTAGAGTCTGTCTTTACTTAATGTCCTCAGGGTACACCCTTTGCTGGTTCCAGTTCTCCCCCAATGCCCCCAGCTCCATTTCCACTGCAGGCTGAAGGGATTACTGGGGACAGAGACCATAGGAAGGGGCCTCCAACGCATAAATCCCATAGTATTTACCTCCAAAGCCCTGGGAGACCAACCTCCTCTCCACTCAGCCCCTAACCCCACCCCATCACTCCTAGCCCAGAACCCAATAAGAAGCAACACAATACAGCGCTCCCCAAAGGAGCAGTCCCCTTTGGCCCCTGATTTCCTCTGTATCACCTGTTAAATGATTTCATTCATCCTCTCATGTGAGTGAGTCACCACTTTTGGCTTCTACGAAGTTTAAGTCAAAATCTCGAACTTAGTCTCAAGCTTGAGATTAACTACCAGGGAATCCGGGCAAAGGAAGATGGGACTCTCCATCACCATCACCAAGCCAAACCTGAAAGTCCAATCTTAAACTAATTAAGCATCTTTCCCCCTCAAGACTCCTCTCCATCACACTTCCCACCACCAGGCTTGAAGCAGAGTCATGTCATGTCTGTCTTCTTACCTCTGATATTGAGTCGGTTTCTGAGCCCTATCATTTCCTCCTTCCCAAGACAGGTAACACCACTCACCTGCCTGCTCCTCCCAGCCCATGCCCTCGGCTGCTCGTTGGAGTTCCCGCAGCAGCTTTCCTACCTAGCCCTGCCCAGCTCCTGCTCACTCTGTCCATCTGGTACTTCCTGGTTAATTTCAGAAAGCCCCACTGGGGTCCCACTATTCTCTCTACCCACCACTACTCAAGGCTGTCTCTGTTATCTGAGCAGAGGAGTGTTGGGTTAAATGTAGGCAGAAAACGAGAGGGAGCATAAGATCCTCTCCTGCCAAAATACATACATGCATATATGACTTGGATAAATGTACACACGTGGTGTTTTGCAAAGATCTCTGTCCAGACAGAACCAATTATAACTGGAATAAAGGCACATAAGGCTAATGAAGGAATGTGCCCCACAAAGGAGACTGGTTGCACCTAGAGAATAAAGAGAGACTTCTGAGAGATGATTAAGCCATGGCTCTGCTAGCACTGCCCCGACCCCAGTCCACGCTCTAGTCACACATTCTCAATGGGAAGGATCAGCCCCCAGGTTATCCATCAGGGCTGGTGTTCCTAACCCTAGGCTGGCCTGTGTACCTCGGATTCCTGCCTACCAAAGCCTCTGATGCTAGTTCTCTGCCCCTCTGGAGCTGCCTGAAGGAGAAGGTATACTGGTCAGAGGCCTTTTGTATCCATTTCCCTTGGTGGTTCTGCTCCCAAGGTAATGAACACACCAGGCTGGGTCCACATATGAGTCTCTGGGAGCCTGAAGAACATCCACATGCTGATGAAAACAAATTCCGGTATCTGTAGCACTAAGATTGTGGTGGCAAAGGGCCAGGTAAATGTTGCCCTGTGAGGTCCTCGCTGCATACCTTGCCAGCTGCCCAGGGATCCTTCTTGGTTCTAGAAACTTGAACTAAATCAGCATAGGCTGTGAAGTGAATAGACCAGACCCCACTTCCACCTCAGTTCTATCCCTACCCCTATCCCAGTAGTGGCCAACCCCTCAAGACACCTGACCAGATGACTCTAGGATCTGAGAAACCTCACCAAGCCTGAACCTTCAAGCTCAGCATTAGGTGCTGGGCAAGAGGGAAAATGGTCTGTGCCTGTAGTCAGTGCTCCTAAGTCCTAGGCCTTCTCCAGCCCAGGCCTGAGAAGTAAGAAGTCCCACTTGGTCCAGTCTACAGCAATCAATACTCCTTGTTGCTGTTGTTCAGTAGCGAAGTCGTGTCCAACTCTTTGTGACCCCATGGACTGGGCCACACCACGCTCCTCTGTCCTCCACTATCTCCCAGAGTTTGCTCAAATTCATGTCCATTGAGTCTGTCATGCTATCTAACCATCTCATCTTCTGCTACACCCTTCTCCTTTTGCCTTCAAGCCTTCCCAGCATCAGGGTCTTTTCCAATGAGTTGGCTCTTCATATCAGGCGGCTAAAGGACTGGAGCTTCAGCTTCAGCGTCAGTCCTTCCCATATTCAGAGTTGATTTCCTTTAGGACTAACTGTTTGATCTCCTTACAGTCCAAGGGACTCTCAAGAGTCTTCTCCAGCACCACAATTCGAAAGCATCAATTATTTAGCACTCAGCCTTCTTTATGGTTCACCTCTCACATCCATACATGACTACTAGAAAAACTATACCTTTGACTGTACCAACCTTTGTCAGCAAAGTGATATCTTTGCTTTTTAATACACTGTCTAGGTTTGTCATAGCTTTTCTTCCAAGGAGCAACTGTCTTTTAATTTTACGGCTGCAGTCACCATCTGCAGAGATTTTGGAGCCCAAGAGAATAAAGACTGTCACTGTTTCCACTGTGGTTTTCCCTACTTTCTTCAATTTAAGCTTGAATTTTGCAGTAAGGGGTTGGTGATCTGAGCTACAGTCGGTTCCAGGTCTTGTTTTTGCTGACTGTATGGAGCTTCTCCCATTTAGCTGCAAAGAATATAATCAATCTGATTTTGGTATTGACCATTTGACAGTTCTTGGGTGATGCTTTTTTGACACAGGCAATTGCATTCAAAATTTTAAGTTTTGAAAGTTAAATCTCTAACCATGCCGTTCACACTTGATATCTAGAAAGAGGGAAGGAAAAAGAAGGGAGACAGAGGCATTCTCCAGCTGCTAGTACACTCTGACCCAGTCTCTACCCCCTGTCTGGGTGTCAGGCATGAAGACAGGGACCAGGGGCCTCTGCTTGTTCTCCGCTTGGGCATGGGGCTGCCCCTTGGTTCTGCCATAGCTCAGAGTGAGCCCCATTAATAAAATAGGATTCCTTATTCTAACAGGTCCTAGTGAGAAATCTCCTCCCACCTGTTCTTACCTTACCCTTCCTTTATGCACATTATATTGACTCATGTGAAATTGCCAATATTCAGGTATTTTGACCTTTCAAAATGGTAATTTCATACTATTCAACCCAATACAAACAGGGATGAATATAGACTCTAATTACCCCTTTTTTACTCAAGAGGTAACATATTAAGCACACTGTTTTGCATCTTGTTGTCTGAGTTAATATATCTTGGCAATCTTTCCAACTGAGGTCATTGTGAGCGACCATTCTCTTAACACCTGCAGAGCATTCTTCTATTGTGTGGATGTTCCATTAGTTATCCAGCCAGTCCCATCATGATGCACGCTTGAGTTGTTTCCAATCTTTGCTATTATAAACAACAGAACAAAAAATGATCCTGAACATCATTGTGCACAAGTATATCTATATAATAAATTCCTAGAAATGGAATTTCCAGAAATTCCTAAAAGTGGAATATCACTGTATGAACATCAGGGTCAGTGGGTGTATGTATTCATAAACTGACAGATATTGCCAAAAGGCTCTTATTAAGGATATGCTAACTTACACTCACTGTCTTCCCAGGTGGCTCAGTGGTAAAGAATCTGCCTGCCAATGCAGGAAATGTAAATTCAATCCCTGGGTCGGGAAGATCTCCTGGAGAAGGAAATGGCAAACTACTCAAGTATTCTTGAAAATATATTCTTAAACAGTCTTGAAAATTCCTGGAAAACCCCATGGACAGAGAAGCATGGTGGGACATAGTCCTTGGGGTTGCAAAGGGTCAGACATGACTGAGCAACTGAGCAAAAATAGAAAAAGACAACCTACACTCCCACAAGTGATAAACGAGCAGTCCCACATCAGCGATCCCTACCATTTTCCTTTAAAGTGCAGGTTGTGACTCATTACTGGGTCATGAAATCAGTTCTGTGGGCTGTAGTCAGTATTTCTTAATGAAATAGAAGAGTATAGCTTATTATAGAATCAAGAAGAGTAAAACAGAAAATACCACACTGAAGTACACGTAGAATGGTAAGTACTGTTTGGGGAACTTTTGTTTCAGAGACGACATAGATAAATATGGATATAGAAATAGACATAGACACCCACACAACTAACACTCTCTCTCTCTCATACACACACACACACACACACACACACACACACACACACACACACATACATAATTTGTGAAACAAAGTCTAAACAGGTCTTTTTAACTACAGGTCACGGTAAAAGAAATAGGAAAGTCTTCGATCTTGAATCTTTTCAGGAATCCAAGGAAAACTGTAGAAACTCTTCCCAGAAAATGAAACTATACACAACATCTCACATCTCTGACCACCCCCCCAAGGCCCATGCAGGGACCCCAGGTCTGGAGGCCTGGACGATAACTGTGGGTTACTCAAGGACAGGCTGATGGGTCCTGCATCCCTGGGCAGCCCCATTGACAGCGAGGTGTTCTGAAAACACATGCTTCCCTGAAGAAATTAACAAACCACTGACACAGCCGCTCCATGTGCCTTCCACCGCTCCCTCTCCTTCTCAGCCATGGGGACACTACCCTCGACCTGCTGCTTTGGTTCTTATAAAAAGAGTGGGCAAAGGTTTCAAAAATTTCTCTCCTTTGAGTTCACTCATTTCTTTTTCACTCTGAGTTTGTGGCTCTGGAGAGAAACAGAACCATGAGAGGAAGGGGTGGGTGGGGAGGAGGGAGGGTAAGAGGACAAATTAGAAGGAGAAAGGCAGTCAGTGGGGGCCTGAGACAAGGTTTAGAAAAGGCCAGGGAAACAAGGAGGGTGGCAGGGACTTTCCAGGACAGGAGCATGTGTGCATAGGTCTCTGAATAACCCGAGGAAAGGTGAACAAGCAAGGGCTCAAGGGGAGAAAATAGCCAGCCTGACAGCTGGGGACAGGGGCCTGGGTCATTGCTAGCCCTTTCCTGCCCCAAGGATTGCCCAGCTGTGTCCAGAACCCACTGATCAGGGCATTTAAAAGAGGAGGTGAAGAAACCTCACACGGGAGCATCTAGCTGCAGCAGCACTCGGAAGAGGGCCAGATGGAGGCAAAGAGAGACAAAAGGTCCAGTGCCAGGGTGCGAGGTCACAGCTGAGCCGTCTTCTCTGCTGTTCTCGAGAAAACAGAGGACAGGATGTACCACTTTCCTGCATCATCTCTCCAGCGAGGCAGTCTTCATCCGGTCCCCAGAGAGATGCTGTGACCTCCTGCAGCACTGTCCCTGAGCCCCGCTTCCCACCACCTGCCTCCCCAGTGAAAACTGATGCATGACTGGAGAAGGGCAGGCAACAGAGATGCCCACTCCCATCACCTGTTTTCCCTCCCAGAGGATGCAGTCTGGACACAATAGGGTGTCAAGATAGCAGGGCTGCCTCTCCTGATCTCTGCCTTAAATACTGCAAAGGATGCCACACCTGTTGTATTTCCAGGCTCCAAGGTAAAAGACCAAATTCCAAACGTGGATTTCCTATCCCCAGGCTCACTCCCGGAGCCTGGCAATAGCAGCTACGATTCCCCGGAACCAAGGATAGTAAAAGACTATTAAGTCTTTAAAGACTCAACACAAATATTGATTCTCCCTTTACCTAATTTCTTCCTTCTTTTGTTCCTGGTAGAGCTTGCTGCCACTTAAGAGCATTGGGCTTAAAAGATGAGTGCACATGAGGTTATTGATTTCCTCCTAAGAACTTGCCTGCTCTTGAAGTGAGTTCACATCAGGCAGGTGGGGGTCCAGGTTACAGCTCAGTGGTCCAGCCTCTGCAGGTGGGGGCATGCTAGCCAGATGCTGGAGGGGCCTTTCCACACTCACTTTGTTCCTGTCAAACTAGAACACTTCCTTAGAAGAGTAAAATACAGTTTGAAAAGTTTGACTTGATGACTGTAAAAATTAGTGGATAATAAAAAGATAAGTAGTCTCCTACACAAGAGAGATGTGACTTAATGCTGCATAAGTCTCAAGATGGCTGTGTACATAATGATGCAAGACAGGCCAGTGGAGGTCAACAGATTGACTTGGAGGAGCAGCAAAAGGCATATCTCGTTGGGCTTTGAGGACGGGGTAGCCAGGGACAGTTTAGAGGAACATCTTATTACTTCCAGAAACCTGCCAGTTAGCTTGGAGACTGGAGTGGCTGAACAGAGGGCTTCTGTACACACAGGCAGGGTGGGAGACGAGGAAAATGGGGTAGAGCGCTCAGGGGGCACGAGGCCATGAACGCCAGGTTCACCAGCTCAAGGGAGTCTGGGGTCCACTCCACCTGCTGTCCAGGGACTCCTGGACAGCAAAGCTACACATAGGGAGTGGTTCTCAGAGCCTCACTACCAAAAGGAAGGAGAACAGCAATCCCAAATTTACTGTGGCCTTTGAGTCCAGGTGACTCTCGGGTGTGCCCTGTGAAGCCCCCTGTGTGACCTACCCTGAGCTCGCTCCATATGCAGCCAGCACCAGCCATGAGTGCCTCTGTCTCCAGGAAAAGGAGCAGGAGGACCACCACCTGTGGACAGGTCAAAGGACTCGCCAAGAGGGACGTCCTGTTCCCAGGACCCTAAGGCAGCCTTCCGTTTCCTGCTCCGGCAAGCCAGCAGCATGTCCAGCTGGCCCTCCAGCCGCCCCCCGAGCAAGGCTACTGCTTTCAGGCCACTGGGCCTTTCTGGTTGCTGCTTGCTGAAAGCACTTTAATTAGGGCTCTATTGTAATTGATGATAGGTTTTCATTGGTGTTTTGAGTTAATTAAAGTTTTATTCTAATTTGGCTGTCCTTTTTTAAGTTCACAAGTTTTAAACAAAAGAACGAATAAGACCTTGTCCAAATAATAGTAATAAATCTAAGACCAGCATCCCCAGGGGAAGAGCTGTGGTTGCGAGAAGCATAAATCTTTAAGGGATCCAGGGACACAGTCTGAGGATATCCATGGAGTACACACCTCCTGACCTCTCTGGGCCCAACTTAAACCGTTCCCCCCTGCTGCCCTCCACCTCCAATCCTGCACCAAGCCCTCCTTCCCCAGAGGGCTGGGTGCCTCTCCCAGACATCAGCCTCAGGCTAGATGCCCAGACGGCTTTGCCCATGAGTCCCAACACCCTCTGCATTAGACCGCATGCTCCCAGCAGGCAGGCAACACCCAGGGCAAGACCATGATTCCTTGCTCTTCACAGCATCTCACCCTTGCCCAGGCTATTCAGGGGGATCTGAGAATCTGAGAATTGGCTCTGCAGCCAGTGAGGCCACTATGGACACTCCCTATGGAGCAGAGCCCCTCACCCGGGATGCGCTGAGAGGCTGCCAAGTTCTTATTTCTTCACTCCTCTGAAATGAATGCCCAGGTCAGAGACCAGGCAGAAGCCCAGGGACTGTATTACACGTGGGCTATTCTTTCAGCCCAACAGTAGCTGAGCACATCTTTCCTACCTCTTGGGGGATCAGTTTCTCCTATCTCCCCCACCCCCATCCTTTCCTTGCCTCTTTCACACACCTTCTTTCCAGGGCAATTTCCTTTTCTGGAAGCTGCCATGGCTTTCCTTACTCTGAAATCTCCTGGCCTCTTCTAGCTGGTATTACAAATTCTCTAATTGTAGTTACTGAAACTCTCAGGTCTACATCCTAAGGCTCACTGTCTGCAATCGCCTTCTTATCTCCCTCATGGGGTTCCTCCCCACCGTGCCAGAAAACAAGCTTGTCAAAGTCTACTTTTCTATCCATGCCCTTGGCTAATCATCTTGGCCGCATCCCATGCACTCTACTTGACTGCGTACTCCTTAAACGCCCTGGCCCTTGACAACTCCAGAACGACACTACCATCCTTCTATTCCATCTGTTTCTTTTTCCTGGTCCTAGGGATTCCCTCTGCTCCTGGGACCCCAAGTCCTGGATACATTTTCTTTCCCCACCCCAGCCCCATACCCCTCCCTTTAAACCCCACAGTTTCAACACCTGCAAACTTGGCCCACCCCTCTCATGGTATTCAAGTCACTGATTCCCTCCACTCCCTCTCTGACTCATCCTGTGCATAGCCAGGGAAGTTCTTCCCGGGGAAACACAGAAAGGGGGGAAACCATGGAGCACACACACGCATCCTGGGCAGTGAGCCCTTTTCACTTATGCACTTATTTCACTTAATCTGGGGATGAGCTGGGGTGCTTGGGGGTGCAATGACTAGGAGAGGATCTACAGTTTCACTTTTCAGAAAGCATTAAGTGAGCTTGCTTCTTATACTGAGGTGAATTTGAAAAGTCCATATAGTCAAAACCGCCTTTGAGAGTCCCTGAGGAAGGCATCACGCTGGACACCGCCACATCCTCTTTTCTGGGAACAGATGGCCCTTCCTTTGGCTGGGTACCAGAAGGAGCAGTTGGTGTTCACTTAGGTGCCAGAGAACACGAAAACCACGCAGCTTTAACACCGGAGTCTTTAATGAGGGTGTGGCTTCCAGAGCGGGAGGCTGGAGGGAGAGAAGTTCGTTTAGGGGTCAGCGAGCCCTGTGCCCCTTCCGCTCATGTGTGTGGGTCTCTACCCCTTCTCTTTTCGTTAGTCTTGTCACTTAAATGTGCCTGTGATGCAACTCTGCATTTTCAACAGCTGTAACTGTTAAAAAATAATCCATTCTTCAAAGTATATCAAAGGAAAAAAAATGGTATTAAAAGAAGCTAAATACATGATATACTTTGCTGTACACCTGAAACTAACACATTGTAAATCAACGATACTCCAATATAAAATAAAATAAAACAAATACATGATATACTTATTCCCAGTTTCATAAAACAGGTGAATGCTTAAATACGATACAGTCGCTTGATGGGCTGTTACAAAGCCATTGAAAATGGACAATTATAGAGATTATGTAAAGCAAAGAAAATGAACAGTAAATCTGCACGCATCTGGACACAGACTGGAGACACCAGAAAAACATGCTTACTGATTTAGTAATGCATTATTTCAAAAAAGGGAAAGTCTGCAAACAAATGCTTATTAATTGAAAGAATGATTACATTTGGGGAGCAAAAATTTAAAGTCCTAATGGTACAGCTGGAAGACTCCAGAAGACCAAAGTCAGTGTCTTGAGGGCCAGAGGAAGATGCTTTGAAAGCATCTAGCAGAATACTCAGCCTCTAGCAGAATACTCAGCAGGGGTTCCACCAGGGCATTGGGAGTGTCAGGCTTCACAGAGCAGCACCCTGGGATGGGCCCTCTAGAGACTGCAAGTCTGGGACCACTGGATCAGATCAGGGCCCAGACCTGCCACACACCTTGACCAGCGTGGCCTAGAATGAGCTGGACGTTTCCTTCCCTCCAAGTTCACTCCCCGCAGGAAGACTGGGCAAAGAAGGCTGGTCTGAGGCCACTTCCCTCAAGCCTCCTCGCTGCCACCACCCAGGGCTGCACTAAAGAATCTTTACTGCTGATTAGCGACCATCATTTGATGAGGTATAGAGAGAGGGGCAACTAGGAAGTGAGGAAGGAAAGAAGATATTACACCACGCATCATGGGGCAAAGCCTGAAGATACAGGGTGTTTGCCTGCCCTCAGACATGGATGGGGAAAAGAACACCCCCTCCAGATCAAAGATGAGACCTCCCCCAATTTCTCCTGCCCTTAGTCCATGGGTCTAGCTCATGTGACCACGCAATAGGGAGGATGAGGGGTGAGCAGCGCCCCCAACATGGCCGGGTGGCAGGATGCGCTGGAGCCCGTGCCAGGATTCCCACTCCCTGGTGGGAAGGGTGCCAAGGGCTATCACAAGCGCCTCTGAGGGACTTGTCAGGGCAAGCTGGGCTTGTAGGGACGCCCTGAGGGGATGTCCTGGCCAGAGGGTGTGGCTGGCCAGCCCTGGCTCCGTCACTAACCCTGTGGTTACTTCTCCTTCCTATGCTGCCTCGGTTTTCTCAGGTCAGATGTGTGGGCTCGATCAACTCCCAGGGGTCCCTTCTCAATCAAGAGTCCATCATTTTATGCTATTTCTAGCAGATGAGCTTTCCTGTGCCCTGTTCTGGAAGTGATTTTGGGGTCAAGCTATACAAGCTCCAGGCCTCCTTAATTTACACTGGGGCTGCTCCGGGGGCCGCCAGTGGGAACAGATTTAAATCATCCCTTTGCCATGCTGAGCACAAACACGCCATCCCTTTCGTGCCTAACAGCGCCGGCCATCAATGAAGCTCCATATTTAGCAGATGTTCAGCAGTAATTACGTGGACATCAGACACATTCTCCTGTTTAATTACCCGGCTGCAGTGGTCCCCCATGCCCTCCCACATGCCACCCCAAGTGCTCACATAGACTCACTCAAAGCATTGCCCTTGATTCTGACCCAGTAGGGGACCAAATACGAATCTGGGAAGGTAAAAGAACAGGCTTGGGGGACCCCCAGCAAGGAGAACATGTCATCCCATCTACAGTGATACCCGGAGGAGACAATAGTGACGACAATCTTGATGGGATCGAATGCTCGCCATTGAGAACAGGAGAAGGCTGTCGGCCTGCAGCTGTTCTGTAAAGGTTAGGTGGGGGCATGGCACAAGTTAAGACCCCCTGGGTGGCTTCCAGGAAGCCTGACGAAACGGCACCATCTTTCATGAAATTATGTCACACCAGGTTAGATCCACAACTGCGGTAACTGCAGGTCAACTCACGCTACCAATATCTACAGAGTGATGCATACCCAGGACGCCAGTGTGTTGTTTTCAAATGAAATAAGTACCTCTCCAGGAGCCAGGACATCTGTGTTGGCTCATCTGTGCACTCTTGCCCATGAACAAGCTACACGGAGAGTCCCATGATCCACCAGGTACAGGGGAGCTGACGACAGAACTTAAATACTCGGTAGCATCAGGCTCGCAGGCTCTGCTCTCAGCTCCGCCGTGGGGATGTACAGGCATCAGTCCTGGACAGATGCCTGCGGCCGGCACTGCCCTTCAGCCTGGCGCAGGGATGGACACTGCCAGTCTATGCTTCTGTTCTCCTGACTGAGCCCCACCCCCAGTGCCTGCCAGGCCCAGCATCCCTGCCCTCTGCTCAGGGACACGCACCAAGCTGGCATCCGCACAGGCAGTCACAGAGTAGATCCAGGCCAGTTCTGGCCCCAGGTGGGCCTGACATCCTCAGGTGGTCAGTGGCCAGCACACGGCCTGCTGTGGGAAGGTGACTCGCATGGACCAGGATGCCTGCACAGGGTGAGGGAGCAAGGAGGAGCTGAGGCTGGGAGGGGACAGGAGGGCTAGGCAAGCCCAGAGGAAGCAGGGACAGGTACTGATAGAATAAGGAGACCACATGCCAACCGGGAGCAGACAGGGGACAGGGCCGGGAACTTCGGCTCTGCAGCTGACTCTCACAGGAGGCCCGTCCTCATGCAGCTCACTGCTCCCCACCCTACTGGGGCTGGCTCTCTTGGCTGCTTCCCAGGTTTCCTGGCATCAGATGCCCACCACAACACCCTGCCCAGGAACCCGACCTAAAGCTACCTCTGAAAGGATACATTCCTTCTTTAGATGCATTTCACACCACAGAAATTCACAGTTTCATAAAATGTGCAAAAATTGCAACTTTCCTTTTTGTTTTTTAACAATTTTCCACCTTGTCTAAAACAGTGCTGTCTAGCAGAAATATAATGTTATGTATGTAGTTTTAAATATCACATTAATAAAAGTACATTTTAATAATTTATGGATCCCCAATATGTGCCTACAACATGGGAGACCCGGGTTCAATCCCTGGGTCGGGAAGATCCTATGGAAAAGGAAATGGCACCCCACTCCAGCACTCCTGCCTAGAAAATCCCATGGACAGAGAAGCCTGGCAGGCTACCGTCCACGGGGTCGCATAGAGTCGCAAAGTGAGCAACGTCACTTTCACTTATGTCCAAAATAGTACCATTTAACATGCAATCAATACACAAATTCTTGAGATAGTTTATTCTTTCTTTCACACAAAGGATTCATAATCCAGGGTGTCTCTGACATGGAGAGAACTTCTCAGGAAGGAGCCACATACCCACAGCTCAGCTGCCACAGGTGGTTAGTAGCCACCACACTGAAGAGAACAGGCTATGAGAGCAGACAAAAGTACAAAGTTAAAGAAAACTGCACGTCTTCTGGTTTAAAAGAATCTCCCTTCAGACATACTCAGGCTCATCTGCCTCCCACCTCATCTGTGGGGTGAGGTGCAGGGAGACTGAGCTACCCTCACTGGGGGACATGAGATGTGGCTGTCTGCTGCTGTCCCCCTCTCACACACAAGTACCGAGGCCCCACCTACCCCTGCATGGAAGGAGCCCTGCCTGGCGTGGTTGCGCAGGCCCTGGGTGCCTGCCCGGGTCACTCCCACCGTGGCGCAGCCCCTCTCCAGGCCTGCTCCCATCTGCTTATCCACTGCAAACATCTATCCTTCCCCCAAAGCTGCCTAAGGACCTCCAAGTTCACAGCACCCTCCCACCACCCCACCCCAAAGTTGGGGGCTGGAGCACCAGCACTTAGTTCCATCCTTCCACTCTTGCTTCCTTTCTTCCTCCAGGAGCCAGAAAGGCTTCCTTATTGGTATTTCTGTGTGGACCCTGGAGCCTCGTGGCTTAAGGGTGACATCTGTAGTCAGCCCACTTGACATTGGACCTGTCTCTAACCATTAGCAGCTTCGTGACCCTAAGTTACTTGATTCCTCTTTTCCTCTATTTTTTCATCTGTAAAATGGGTATAATCCTAATTCTACCATCTAATGAAGTCTCTTTGTGGATCCAATGCTGAATACACAAACCATTCAGAGAGTACCAGATCAGGGCTCACAATAAGAGTTATTCTAGTGGAGCAGAAACATTTCTAGGTCCTGGCTTCCTTTTTCCCCCGTGCTTTGGTATATTCCCTTCTTCCTTCCCCCAATATCATTGGTGGGAAAGCTACAGGAAACAAAGCAGCCTCCTGATGCAGAAAAAATGTTTTAGGAGCTATTTCTATATCTCAGCCCCATCACAGTCTGTACGCTCAGGTCAGAGCCCCATCTGCCATCAGGAGTCACTCTGCTACTTTAAGGTGATGTCCACTGTTTCTGCTAGAGGAAGGGCAGGCCGCTCAGAGGGCGCACATGCCCCCATTTCTAACACTTTCTAGCAGCTCCAGTGTTCTGTCTGCAGATTCCACTGGTGAGTTTCCTCCAGTCTGACTGTGGGATCCAATGGGCACCTAGGAACTTCTTCCAGTGTGTTCAAAATCCTCTCAAGAACCTGAGGCAGCCTTCCCAGGGCACCTCCATCCACAGGGCGGCTCTCACTGTAAGAGTGTTGGTCCAGAGTCTCCGGCTTCTGGGGCACATTCCCCAGTCCCTGATTTGCTGTGGGCCTTGCCTCACTCTGGGTTCCAAAGCTTCCCTAGAAGATTCTGCCTTAAATCTTACATGTTACTTTATTTATAACCCACTCTATTTTAGAAGATTTAAGATGCCTTGCAAAGGATTATGTAAAATACTCTAAGATATATATGTAACCAAGTAAAAAATATGATATATACTGCTATTTTTTAAAAGTTACTAAATACTACGTATAACATGGCAAAAGTGTTGTTTGAATATTATGCAGGTGTGTACATGTGTGCACTCCTATGCGTCATGTGCTCATGTGTGTACAGGACAGAGGCAGGTAAGCTGAACACAACATTTAACAGATTGCCACAAGGATGGGGTGGGGATCACAACTGACTCAACTTTCTTTTTATAGTTTTCTGTGCTTTTTTAACTTTTTTAGAGCATCCATATTTGTTTTATATTTTTAAAAAAGCAATAGAAAATCTCTAAATAAAAATAAATGAGAAGAAAAAAACAGGAGTAAAGGCATAAACTGGAGCCCACAGTAAGGCTAAAACAACTCATTTTCTTTGGCCAAGCCACCAATGAAAGCTGGATTTTCTAGCAGTAGATGGATGAAGAAAACCTGATCAGTTACACAAGTCATGGGGTCCAGAGGACGTCAACAAAATGACTGTCAGCAACGTCTGCTGTTCTTGCTATGCTGCCTGAAGCCAATGCCTCCCACGGGCCCCCAAAAGGACACCAAGGAATGCAACCAATGACCCCTTCATGATAAATACCACTAGGACTTTACCGGGGCTATTCTTCCAAAGCTCCTCAGTGCAGGCTGACAGCACCTCGGCAAACTGTAGCTCAGGAAGGCGATTTCTCAAGGAGAAGAAACCAAGAGGCCAGGCTCACAGCGGGTGTCTGAGTTAGTCCAGAGGGAGATGTTAGGAGAGCATGATTAGGATACACATTCAGTGACCACCTCGGGGGGCTCCGTGCAGCTCAACTCAGCCCCTGGTGTCATCAGGCTACCCCTGCCCTCAAAAGACTGCAGGCACCCACTTACCTAGACATTTTTTCATCTCTCACGAGTTCACTGAGCACCTACTAAGTGCTCCAACTGCATAATTCCTTGCAATAAACCCAGATCCATCACTCACATGGAGACAAGCTGGCCCCACCTGACATCAGCTGTGGGCTTGCAGCAAGACAAACATCATTTCTCTGCATGGGAGCCCTGGGTAAACTCCCAGGACATGAGAGGAACAGGTGCGCCTGCTTGCACAAGGAGAGAATTTCACAGCCACTGGAGGAAAGGATGCTGAGGCTGAGCATGGGTTCAGCACAAGGACTCCAGGATGGATACAGTTCTGATCGAGGAAAATGGGCTTTGCTAAGACGTGTTGTCATTCTTGTATGGAACCCATGTCTCATATTTTCTATGGAATTCGTGTCTTACCCTGCTTAAGCTCTGGGTAGGGCAGGGGCTCAAAACTGTCTCTTCCTCTCAAAGCCTTCCCTTTCTCTACCCGTATAAGAAGAGTTCAAGAGCACCACCAGGCCACAATATTTCCAGTGGGGAATTTACCATCTGTGTATACCCATGGTTACCAACTTTCCACCTCGATCTCAGCCCACAGACTTCTCCCTCGGAGCCCCAGATCCACACATCCAACCTCTTTTGCCACGTCCACTTGGAATTCTCACCAGTGTCTCAAAGTCAGCACATTCAAGTCTCCCAAATTCAGTTAGCTCCCCATCTTTCCCATCTCAATGAGAAGACCCACTATTCATCGACGGTAAAAACCAGAAACCTAAAATGCTGCCTTCGACCACTCCCTCTCACCTACTTCCTGTCCCCAAAATATGTCTGCCATTTCCTCCTGTTTCCACCTCCACTGTGAGAGAATGCCAAAGCCCCATGTGAACTGGGAGTCCTCGGGGCACCCACGGTACCCCCACCTGGTTCTCCAGACTGATCAGGGGGATGGGTGCCATAAGTCACACAGGGCTCGAGCACACGCGCCTCTCACGTGCCTCCTGGAGTTCTGCCACCTGCTTCCCTCCTGCCTCCTCCTCCACCAACACCAGCTCCCAGATAAGCTCACCTTTTCTTTCTCGTTCCTCTTCTCCTCTTGCTTCTGTCTCATCTTCTGTTTTTCTCCTTTCACTTTTACTCCTCGGCCCTGTCTATTTCCTTCCTCTCTCTTCCTCTCCCTCTTTCTTCCTCCCTCGTCTCTCCCATTCTGCATCCTGCCCCAATTCTCCTCTCCTCCCCTTTACAGATGTGACAATCACAGAAAATCAGAGCTGGTAGTGACCTCCCTGGCCTTCCCCGACTTGATGGGTGGGGAACCTGGGGCTCAGATGGTGAAACCACATGCCCACATCCTCACAACAGTTGGCAGCAGGGCCTGCCCTGGCTCCAGCCCAGGGTTCTCTGCTACTCATGTTCCCTAGTCCACTGATTCTCCTGGTCCCTGCTCCTTACCCCAGGACTGTGGTCTTCTACTCAAGACAACAGGGCTGGTCACCCTTCACATAACACAGATCAACAATTAGGGTGCTCGGGTGTGTCTGTCTGTCTCTCCGTATTTACCACATACTCAGACACTTGCACCCAAGACTCCAAGGGGCATGGTTTCACCCTCTCCACAGGCGACTCCATGGCTTGTCAGGCCTTCAGCTCTCCTCCTGGCGAGGTGGATGCATTCTGCTACACTTGGACACACCTACGAAAGTCCTCTTCAAAATCCCATCACTTCACCACAAAGGACAGACTAAAGTACCATGATGAAGGCGTCTGAAGGAAATGTAGGGGTGGGGGGTCGGGGATGAAGTATCTGACCCTCTGTCCTTTTCTCCTGTAGCCCCATATGGCCTTGGCACACAGGGCTGCAGAAACCCAATAATGCCTTCAGATTTAACAGAGCCATCTGCGAAAATGTGGCTTGCCAGGGTAGGACTGGCAGGGCCCACTGTGGCTGCAGATTTAGGGTTGAGGCAGACCGTCAGAGGGGTGGGGCCACCTGAAGAAGGGGACCCTGAGGCGAACAGTGGTGCAAGGTGGGGGCAGCTGGATGGCACAAAATGGCATGTACTGTTCTGGCATGACCACTAGAAGCAGGCACAAAAACACCCCTGAGGAGGGTTAAGTACAAGGCGCCAGCTCAGGACGGGGGCCAGGCATGTAATCTGAACTTGAACAGACCCTTGAAACCTTGCGGGTTTGCTGGAAACCCATCCTTGGGCAGAATTTCAAAGACAGACACTGGGCCGAAAAGGCTGGTAAAGATCCAAGCTCATCCCAAGGTCCACAGACGTGCATCAGCCCTCCAGGGCCTGACAAAGGATGACAGCTCAGCTCTGAGCACAGACGGAGCTACAAAAAAGGTAAACACGGTGACCATTTATTTTCCAGACTGTCAAGATTTTCACCATTTTATGATTTTCAGCCCATGTAATTCATTAAACATGTAACAAAGGAGAGCCCATATTTATCCCTTCGCTTGTAAGGATTACCATGTAAACAAATCTCAGATGTGAAACAAAGTGCCCTTTGTCAGGCAGTGAAGAGTGGCCACAGTGCCCATGGGTCAAAGCACTGAGGACAGTGAGCGTGGTTTGGCCCTCTGAACGGGCAGGAGCCCAAAGGACAAGACTGCAAAGGCCAAGACAGCCCATGTGTACCCAGCCTGCACACAAATGTCCACAGAGTCCATTCACCAAGGAGGGGGCACCTGTCGTCAGGCAGAAGGTGACTGCAGAAGGAAGGAATTTACAAAAGGAGGAGGGAAGGGACTGAAGAAGGAGGAGGGAGAGGAAGATGGGGAAAGAAAGGGAAGGGGAAAGAGAGAAGAGGAAATAACCAGTGCGGGAAAGGGGACCTCCCGGGAACAAAGGGGCAGTGGGGAGAGGAAGGGGGCTGCCAGGAGGAGAAGCAGGAAGGCAGGGCACCAGGGACCCATGCAAAATGGGCTGTGAGGACTAGACAGTGGAGGAAACCCCAAAAGAGACTCTGGAAAGGACTCTCTTCAGAAACCTTAGCCATTTTTGCAAACCTGTCACTGAGAAGCAGCATTAAGGAGCTATGTGTGTGCCCCGCTTGGTAATCTCCTGCCACCAGACAAGGCCTGCCCAGCCCTGGGGACCCCAGCACTCCCGGCTCTCTTCACTGGACCCTGGAAAGACACAGAACCAGCACTTTACCTTCCAAACACATTTGGGCCTTCAGCCAGGAGGAAACAGGGCAATGATTCAACAGGGATGAGGGGTGAAGGGCAGCTTCTGATCCAGGCCCAGGCCACGGCCCATCCTTCCACTCTGATGCAATTTCCCTCCCAGCTGCTTCTGCAGGGCTGCCCCAGGTCAGGGGACACACACACACACCCTCCTGGCTCTACATCAACCAGCCAGAGGGTCTGCTGCAGCTGGCCCTGCTCCATCTATGAGGAGACTGTCAGCGCCCCCACCTCACGCCCACAAGGAGATCAAACCAGTCAATCCTAAAGGAAATCAATCCTAAATATTCATCGGAAGGACTGATGCTAAAGCTGAAGCTCCAATACTTCAGCCACCTGATGCAAAGAGCTTACTCACTGGAAAAGATCCTGATGCTGGAAAAGATCCTGATGCTGGAAAAGATCAAAGGCAGGAGGAGAAGGGGACAACAGAGGATGAGATGGTTGGATGGCATCGTCGACTCATTGCACATGAGTTAGAGCAAACTCGGGGAGATGGTGAAGGATGGGAAGTCTGGAGGGTCCATGGGGCCCATGGAGTTGGACATGACTTAGTGACTGAACAATAACAACACACCTAGAGGACAGCCAGCCATGGGAGCACCCAGGGAACGAGGAGTGGGATGGATCATGACCCCCAACACCATCAGACAAATCAAGAATCCCAGCTGTGCGGGCTCAGCAAGGTGGGCGGCCCCTCCCTGCTCAGGCACAACTCCCCGACTCCTAACTCAGCCCCAGGCCCCACAGACCCTTCTCACCTCTGTGTCCAGGACACAGCCTTTCCCTGCCCTGCACTCCCCATGTCCCAGCTCTAGAGAGCACTCGGTGAAGGCAAGCCCAGAGAACCCCAAGAAGACTGAGGGGTCCTCACCCTTGAAGGCCTCCCAGCCTCATTTCTCCAAGCCTCAAACCAGGGTGGTCTTGCAAGGGGTCAATGTAGAGGGTGGCCCTCCTTCAGAGAAGGTCTCCGCAGCAGGCTGGCTCCTGTGGCCCTGGAGACACCGGGGCTGGCGCTCCTCCTGCTCTCTCGGGAGCTCCACGTGGCTTTAATGTGGAGGAGCCGTGACATGGCAGTAACTGGGGGAAGGAGCTTTAAAGCTGCTATTTTAAATGACAGTCATTGTTCCTTGGCAATTTTATGATGAAGGAAAAGAAAGAGGCCTTTTAAGCTAAGATGTAGCACGCTAAAGAAGCCCTAGAGGCCTGGGGAAGGTGGGAGGCTCCGAGGGGAGGCAGCTCCTCACTGACGTCTCAGCAGCCCCCTCCCCAGTGCCCCAGAGCACAGCCACCAGGAGCAGCCTCCCAGCCCGCCCTGGAAAGCAGCCAGCAGCCAAGGCCACCCCACTGCTGGGCACAGGCAGGTGCCAGGCCCCTTCCCAAGGCAGTGGTCCTTTTCCGCCCAGAAGGGGCTCTGTGGAGCAGAGCTCCAGGGGGCACATCCTCCCCTTCCCCTCCCCCACCCAGCAGAGGCAGCATTAACAGCCCCGACAGGAGGCAGGGGTCATGGGCCATGAACCACAGGTGTCTTTGGTGTGGTCCTGCTGGGCTGCATCTCAGGAGGGAGCTGTCCAGCTGGTGTGAATGGCTTCTGACCCCAAATCTCCCAACTCTGCCCTCAGGATACTCCTGCATCCTCCCTGTGCCACTCACCCCTCTCCAGTGATGGAGAGAGAGAGTTCTCCATCTCCAACCCCCAGATCCACCTGCTGTCCACCTCCATATCCACTGCAAAGGCTCTGCAGCCTTCTCCCTGGGCTGGCTGCCCTTAAACTTCCTACCTCCAACTCTGGCCCCATCACTTTCCAGGATTTTTCCTCCTCTCTGCTTGTTGAGGTTCTAGGCTTCCTACAAAGGACAAAATGACCCTTCTCTGTGAAGCCTCCTGGTTTATTCATAGCAGCCTGTGGACTAAAGAAAATAGACATAACCTAAAAGTTGAGAGTTGTGTTTTATTTGTTGGGAGTCTTGTTGGACTCCAAGAAGGGTGGGAGGGTGGGAGGAGTCAAGTTATATAGAAGTTTGCAACAAGTGGCCGGTAGGTAATCTGAACATCAAAAGATTACTGTTAATTAAGGAAAACCAGATGTCTCAAGTTAAGGAATTTAGCACTTTTCTATGAATGGGAAGATGTAAGAGTCTGCTCTCACTGACATTATTCTTTTCATATGCATTTCAGCTATCTGGGGCCAGCATCCTGTGATTTGATTTTTCACATCCTTAGTTCCTCTCTCACCACAGGGAGTGGCATTGGGAGTGGTTGCTGCTGTTTTTGCTCAGTTGCTAGTCATGTCCGACTAGCTAGTCACGTGGACTGCAGCAAACCAGGCTTTTCTGACCTTCACGATCTCCTGGAGCTTGCTCAAACTCATGTTCATTGAGTCGGTGATGCCATCCAACCATCTCATCCTCTGTTGTCCCCATCACCTCCTGCCTTCAATCTTTCCCAGCATCAGGGTCTTTTCTAATGAGTCAGCTCTTCACATCAGGTGGCCAAGTATTGGAGTTTCAGCTTCAGCATCAGTCCTTCCAATGAATCTTCAGAACTGATTTCCTTTAGGATTGACTGCTTTGATCCCCTTGCAATCCAAGGGACTCTCAAGAGTCTTCTCCAACACCACAGTAGGAAGACATAGATTCTTTGGTGCTCAGCCTTCTTTATGGTCCAACTGTCACATCCATACATGATTACTGGAAAAACCACAGCTTTGACTAGATGGACCTTTGCCAGCAAACTAACGTCTCTGTTTTTAATATGTTGCCTAGGTTTGTCACAGCTTTTCATCCAAGGGGCAAGCATCTTTTACTTCGAGAGTGGTGGCAGCCTGATAAGCTTCCAGAATTGTTAGGAAAGCACACTGATTGTAACTGCCCACCGTGGCCAGGCCCCTTAGTAACCATTCTCTTGAATTGTTTTATGACAGGAGATCCTGGTAAGGAATACAGAACTAATAAGCCACCACCAACCAGAAGAGTTCGGGAAAGGTCAAAAGGAGACACCGTATGTCCGTCCACTTCCTAGAATCCCTCTCACTAGCATCCATCTTGGCTGAGCAATACGTGTGCCACCAGGAAAGACTCTGAATTAGAATGATTGGCCAAAGACAACCCGGAAACTAATCCCATCACCATAAAATCCAAGATTGTGAGCCACGTGGCAGAGCAGTTCTCCTGGGATCCCTTACCCTACTGCTCTCCACCCAGGTGACCTTTCCCAATAAAATCTCTTGCTTTGTCAGCACATGTGTATCCTCGGACAATTCATTCCTGAGTGTTAGACAAGAGCCCAGTTTCAGGCTCTGGAAGGGGTCCCCTTCCTGCAACAGAATCATGGGTATTGTTTTCCCTGGGTGCCCTCTGGGCTCAGAAATTCACATTTGGAAGGCCAAAATCACTTATGGCAGCGATATCCTTGTTTATTGATATGGTAGGAAATAGTCCATTTCTCAAGCCTTAGTCTAAATCATTGGTTCTCTAAGTGTGGTCATCAGATCAGCTCTGTTTATCCTCTGGGTGCTTCTGTCTGCGCTGCTCGTCTGAGACTCATGCCTCCTGACTTACGTGTGGTATGGCCTCCAAGAGCAGGCTGAGTCTTGCCTCTTTGGCATCTGCCCTGTATCTTGCAGACACTCAACAATGATCTCTCATACTGGACTGAAAAATAGAGACCTATGACTCCTGGACACATTTCCACCACAAAGAGACAATCCCAACCCATCAAAGGCCCTTCTGCTTTCTCAAGGAAGAACACACAAGACTTAAGGATTACAGACCATGGAGGAGCTTCCAGCTAGAGAAGCCTCACTCCCAAGTGGCTGGTGCCTTGAGGTTTGGGTTGGAAAGTGGCAGCCAACCGCAGCAGGAAAAGAAGCATGACAGCTTGTGACAATTTCCTCAAAGTCTCCAGCACTATTATTGTATCAGCATCAAAATAGCAAGAAAAAGTTAGTTCTATTTTAAATTGTCAGTATTAACCTAATGCTGGTGATGAATGGAGTGTTGATGATAAATGAGGTGTTTAATAAAGATGAAAGCTCTGGCAGCCTAAGAGAAAACCTCCTTTGACTTAAAGTTATCGTCTTGATTAAAATTTCTATTTTATTATCCTAATCAGCAGTCTTTGTTCAATGTGCTACAATCTCTATTTTTTCCACTTAGAGAGATAATTAACAACATCATAAACATATTAAAAGTAAAATGTTTATTAAAATTGCTCTGTTATCCATATTTAACTTATGTTTAGTAATGCCCCTGCCTCAAGACACGCCCCTGCCTCCAGGAGGACTTCCAGAAACTACCCATTGCTGAGAGCCTCATCCCATTTCCAAGGCCCCCAGGGAACAGACAGCCCCTTGTTCTAGTCACATGTTCCTGCGTTCACAGCAGTAACATTTAACTCAGCTTAATTTCATTTCATACGTTCTAATACCTCTTTATGCAGAGACTAAGAAATGTACTCTTCTCCATGGCGAATGTGCGGCTGGGGTTGCATGCAGACACAGATGAGAAACTGAGCGAAGGAAAATACATAAATCTCTCCAAATTAATCACTTCTGCATCTCTCTGCAAAGCAAAGTTTTATTTTAATGAAAGCTATTTAATGAGCAAATAGCCACTAGGCACCAGTGGGAGGAGGCCCAATGCCTCACAGGCCAGAGCCTGACTCCAGGCAGCACACCAGGACTCACAATGTCTCCAGGCCACAGGGGAAAATTGTTTAAGAAGTCAGATTTTCTTTTTTTTAAACACAACTCTGATCCTTATCCAGACACAGAATCTGACTCCCCATATGGGATATCTGCTCCACACAATATGAAACACCAGGTTGCAATGGCCATCTTGGTCACTGAGGGACATTCTTGGGAGGAATCCCAGGCAAGGACCTTCTGGGTCCTTAGTCCTGCCTTCCTCTTAACCTCCTCATCTCAGGGCAGATCACCAGCGTCAGTCCACCTACCTCACCTTGTCCTCTACACAGGGCTGATTACGCCTCAGGAGTGGTCCTCCCTGCAGCCACTAGGAGTCCAGAGGGATAGCGAGAAGCCACCCTCCTGCAAAGGACTCTGATTTAAAAGCACAGCTCTCACTCAACCTCTCCAAGGCCTGGTGATGTAAGTGTTATCTCTGCAGTTTATAGATGAGGAAGCCAGGCTTGGGGTGGTTGGGCATCTTGCTCCACATCACACAGCTGATAAGCAAGTAGCAGCTCATCATGGTGGAGTCCTGGTTCCAGCTGTCTCCCGGGGGGTCAACGCTCCAGCCTGCTCCCAGGATGAGTGGCTACATCCGAAGCAGGAGGGGACCCAGCCTCGTGCCACTTCTGTTGGCAACTTGCAGAGGTTCTTGGGGATGGCCTCTCTCTGTCTGGGATGTGTTTTTCCATGATGTGCAGGTTTTAACCCAGGTCACTTCCAGATATCCCGGAGCCTTCCACAGGGAAGGCTATGTTCCCTTAATCAGCGTGAATCGCCACACGCCCCCTGACCCCAGCATACTGGCGCTGAAGACACCCGGGGAAACGCAGGAAACGGCTATCCATACAGGCCGGGAAGGGCCATTAATCTCTCTCCCCTGAAGGAAATGAAATCATTATGTCTGCAGCTCCAGAATCCAAAAGAACAAATTTCCTGCCAGGATAATAAATGGATTCTTTTGTACTCGCCTCGGCTCCCGTCACATGACCCTCCTGGCCCATTCCTCATCCAGGTGACTTGGCTGGGTAAATACCCAGAGGTTTCAGTTTCAACTTTCAAAGCGGACCAGGGAGTGGCCCACCAGAGCCCTTGGCTGTCTTCCCTTTCTGCCCTTAACCTTTCCTTCCCCAAACACCGCCCGCCAAGGTAAGCAACCCCTTCACAAACAGGAACACTCCTGCCTTCAGCCAGGAGCAGGGTTTGAAGTAACTCTGTGGAGAAGACAGACAAAGAGCCATTTTTCACTGACCAGGCATCAAGTAAGATGTACTTGGGAAACAACAATGAATAGTAAATCCAGGCTGTAAAGCTCCCAGGGCCAGCAAGGAGCATAGAGCGCCGCTCTGGAGGAAGCATGTGCACAGAACAGTGCTGGGATCAGGAGGGCTCTTGAGGGCAGCAGGATAGGCAGGCGGCACGGGGCTGCACTAACATCCTTCTGAACAGGGCCCCAGAGTCCTGTCCTGGCAGGTGGCAACGTGAAAGCAATGAACCACTTCACAATGGGCTTCTGTTCTGACATAACACTCAGCACCGGGCTTCAAAAGTGGGTCTGTATTTGCAGAGAAAAATTGTTGCTGGCTTAACACAACAGGAGCCATGGTGCCTGGCGAACAGACCCAGGGACAACCTGTCTGCTGCTCCTTGCCCCTCCTGCCCCTACATCCCCGAGAAGAGGCAAGACTGAAGCAGAGAAGAAAAAGCAAGTCTGGGGCACAGGTTGGCAGCACCTCTTCCCCAAGAATGTGGCGACCTCGGAAAATTTCTGCAGATGTGAAACAACTACAGCCTTCGCTCTAACCTGCACACGAAAGCCTCTGCCTCCTAAGTATGGGCATGTTGGGGGCAACAGGTAGAAGCAGGGAGATGGACTAGCCCCAGTCATCTAACAGAGGCAAGAGAGTCTCCTCTGTGACAAAAACTGAGAGCTTGCTAGGCACTCCTGGACTCCACGAGAAACTATGACACGTTTAAGTGCTTTGCAGTAAAACAGTGGCTAGAAATGACATGTGTCTTGCCAGGAAAAGTAAAACTGTCCTCCTACAGAGGCAATCGGGAGACCCAGGTTCGATCCCAGGGTCGGGAAGATCCCCTGGAGAAGGAAATGGCAATCCACTCCAGTATTCTTGCCTGGAGAACCCCATGGATAGAGAAGCCTAGTAGGTTACAGTACACGGGGTCACAAAGAGTCGGACACGACTGAGAGACTTCACATTCACAGAGGCAGAGTGAGCATATACATGACTGCTATAGCCTGAGATCCACTGGGTTACCTCCCTTGGGCTGGCATGGGATGAAGAAAGTGCTAGGTTATCTTGTCACTACCCACCTCAGCTTTCTGCCCCAACCAGAGAGCCTCAAAGCCACAGCAGACGGTAAGGGACACTCCAGTATCACGCCTCTGGCCTCTGTACTGGCAGTTCATCATTCATACCTGCCATAGCTCTTGTCCACAGAATTGTAAACTATTTGTGTTTGTCCTCTTCATTAAAGGTGGTTCTTCAGAGCACATATCCTGTCTCATTTATCTCTGCATCTGTAGAAAGATGGCTGGCTGGATGAATGGATGGATGGATGGATGGGTAGATGGATGGATGGATGGATAAGCCAGATTACCAAAGGCATATTATCTTCATCAACCTCACATCTTAGAGAAAGAAATGAAAGCAATAATTATAAAGCACTACTCCATGCTGGGATTATTCCAGATAACTTCTACATTTTCTCTTATGTAATTCACACACCTTATCCCAGGCAGTGAGTTTTATTTTTGACATTTTACAGATGAGAAACCAAGGAGTAGTAAGGCAAGGCACTGTACTTGAGAACCAAAGCCAGGTCTTTCTGAGTCCACAAACAGCATTCAACTGGATTATCCCATCTGTCAGCCATCCATAAAATCATAGGCCCAACAAACATATGCTGGGCACCCACTGTGTGCCAGATATGATGACATTCATTAAGGATCAAAGACAACTCCAAAAGTGGTTTCAGACAGAGCTCTTGAGTAAGTAGGGAGGGAAACCCATGCTCTCCAATGACTCTGCAGCCAGGAAAAACCTGATCACATTTTTTTAAAAAAATGCAACCTGGTAGAGACTCAGGACTGAGCAGAGGAAAGAGGTAAGAAGATACTCTTTTTTAAAAAAAAATCAACTATAAGTTTAGTTCAGTTCAGTCACTCTGGCATGCCTGACTCTTTGTGACCCCATGGACTGCAACATGACAGGCTTCCCTGTCCATCACCAACTCTCAGAGCTTACTCAAACTCATGTCCATTGAGTTGGTGATGCCATCCACTCATCATCATCTCTTTCTGCCTTCAATCTTTCCCAGCATCAGGGTCTTTTCCAATGAGTCAGTTCTTCACATCAGGTGGCCAAAGTATTGGAGTTTCAGCTTCAGCATCATCCCTTCTAATGGTATTCAGGACTGATTTCCTTTAGGGTTCACTGGTTGGATCTCCTTGCAGTCCAAGGGACTCTCAAGAGTCTTCTCCAACACCACAGTTCAAAAGCATCAATTCTCTGGCACTCAGCTTTCTTTATAGTCCAACTCTCACATCCATACTTGACTACTGGAAAAACTATAGCTTTGACTAGACAGACCTTTGTTAGCAAAGTAATGTCTCTGCTTCTTAATATGCTATCTAGGTTGGTCATAGCTTTTCTTCCAAGAAGCAAGTGCCTTTAATTTCATGGCTGCAGTCACCATCTGCAGTGATTTTTGAGTCCTCCAATATAAAGTCTGCAGCTGTTTCCATTGTTTCCCCATCTATTTCCCATGAAATGATGGGACTGGATGCCATGATCTTCGTTTTCTGAAGTGAACTTTTTCACTCTCCTCTTTCACTTTCATCAAGAGGCTCTTTAGTTCTTCTTCTCTTCCTACCATAATGGTGGTGTCATCTGCATATTTGAGGTTATTGATATTTCTCCCGGCAATCTTGATTCCAGCTTGTGCTTCCTGCAGCCCAGCATTTCTCATGATGTACTCTACATATAAGTTAAATAAGTAGGGTGACAATACACAGCCTTGATGTACTCCTTTTCCTATTTGGAACCATTCTCTTGTTCCATGTCCAGTTCTAACTGTTGCTTCCTGACCTGCACACAGGTTTCTCAAGAGGCAGGTTAGGTGGCCTGGTATCCCATCTCTTTCAGAATTCTCCAGTTCGTTGTGGTCCACACAGGCTTTGGCATAGTCAATAAGGCAGAAGCAGATGTTTTTCGGAACTCTCTTGCTTTTTGATGATCCAACAGATGGCAACTTGATCTCTGGTTCCTCTGCCTTTTCTAAATCTAGCTTGAACATCTGGAAGTTCACGGTTCAAGTACTACTGAAACCTGGCCTGGAGAATTTTCAGCATTACTTTGCTAGCATGTGAAATGAGTGCAATTGTGTGGTAGTTTGAACATTCCTTGGCATTGCCTTTCTTTGGGACTGGAATGAAAACTGACCTTTTCCAGTCCTGTGGCCACTGCTGAGTTTTCTAAATTTGCTGGCATATTGAGAATAGCACTTTAACAGCATCATCTTTTAGGATTTGAAATAGCTCATCTGGAATTCCATCACCTCCACCAGCTTTGTTCGTAGTGATGCTTTCTAAGGCCCACTTGACTTCACATTCCAGGATGTCTGGCTCTAGGTGAGTGATCACCCTATTGCGGTCATCTGGGTCATGAAGATATTTTTTGGTCTGAACTTTTTCACCCATACACAGATCCATCAGCAGAGAATGGAAGATGGACTAGTTCAAAGTGTTTGAGGACAACTGTCTAATCACTGGACGACCACTAAGCTACATAGATGGAGGGGCTACCCCTAGGAAACAAGACTTAAACTTAAAAACAAAAATCAAAAAATAAAAACTGAACCAACATATTGGGGGCCACACACCCCAGGGGAGACAGATTTCACAGATTTAACCCAGGCAAGTTACAAAACAGACCTATAAACAAAAAACAGTAACAACAGCCTTCAGCGGGGAAAGAGACAGTATAATATATTGACCTAAACATCTAGTTTTCAATGTTTTTAAAAAAATATGACACATCAAAAAACTAGGAAAGTGTGTCCTATATGCAAGGAAAAACAAACAAACAAGCAAACAAACAGTCTCCCAAGTTGGAATTAGCAAAAACTTCAAAGTAGTTATTATAAATATGTTAAAAAATAGAGGATATAATGTTTAAAAGTATTATGATAACTATTAATCAACAGATATTTTCACTAAGGAGACAGATATTATAAAGAATGAATCAAATGGTAAGTCTGGAGATAAAAAATGCAATAACTGAAATGAGAAACTTCCTGGAGGAGCTTGACAAAAGATTCTTCAAACTGGAAAAAAAAGGAAAAAAATCCGTGAACTTGAAGACAGGTTGATGGAAACTATATCTAAGAACAAAGAAAGAAGATTTAAGTAAAAAGTAACAGAACCTCAGAAATCTGGATAACATTTAGCACACCAATACGCATTTGATGAGCCTTCCAGAAGAAGAGTAAAAAGGACAAAATTTTTTAAAAATAATGGCTTAAAACTTTCTGAATTGATGAAAAGCATTGATCTACACAGTCAGGAAGCTCGCTGTGCCCAAAATAGGATAAGTATAAGGAGACTCACACATAAATTCATCATAGTCAGATGTTTAAACACCATAGTCAAACGTTTAAAAGATAAAGACAAGATTTTTAATCCAGCAAGAGAAAATGATTTATCTCATACAGAGGAACATCAATATGATTAATACCTGATTCTTTTCTGAAACAATGGAGACCCAAAGGCAGTGGAATGACATACTCAGAATATCAAAATTTTAAAAAAAAGGTCAAGCAAGAATTCTATATCCAGCAAAAGTAAAACTATCCTACAAAATCCCAAAGGCAAAATACAGACATTCTCAGATAAACAAAGAGAGAATTCATTGCTGGCAAACCTGCCTCAAAAAGTTAGTAAAGGATGTCACGCAGAATGGAAGGAAATGACATCAGAAGTAACATGGAAGAAGAATAGAAAGTGTTGGATATGGTAAGTATGTGGGTTGTAATAAATGACTCCATAAATATATTTTTCCTCATGTGTTCTTTCAGTGTCTTTTAAGAGCGTAAGATTATATAATCATTGTAACACTGTGTCATTGAGTCTGTCACATCTGTAGCTGGAACAGATACAACATTAACAGCATAAAGAAGAAGACCAGGACACCACTTCAAGCAGCCTGTTAAGGGCCGGGGGCGGGGGGATGGTAAAAGATGGAGACAGTGGGGCAGCCCTGCAGGCAGAGAAAACTGAACAGCCCAGAGTGGGCAGCCAGAAATACTACGTCTGAGGAAGAGCCAGCTGTCTGGTTGGAGGACTTAGAGGGTAGAGTTGGAAGAGTCAGCTGCAGGTAACAGCTAAGGAGGCCCAAGGAAAGCAAGTGGCTTGCAGATCTTAGTTCCCCAACTAGGAACTGAACCCAAACCAGGGCAATGAAAGTGCCGAGGCCTAAACACAGAGCCACCAGGGAACTCCTGGGTTTTGTTTTTAAGTTAGAATAACTGACCTTTCCAATCAGTGCCTTTGGAAGGGTCTTCTGGAACTGAGGTGGCACAGGTCCTGGGTGGAGTGAGCCTTGACAGGGTGGGCTCTGGATGGCGCAGCATGGAGGAGTGAGGCTCGGATCAGAGAGGTCTCCTAGGAGCCCACCCTAATGGTATGAGGTGATCTCCATGACATCCTCTTAACTTATTCTTACCCTGAGTCTCAAAGTCTCTGCAAATAAGCTCAGCAAGGTATAAAGCAGTGAGGGAACCCCTGGGGGGTGGAGAGCTCAAGTGAATAAGCAAGTAGGAGAATTTAAATCAATCGCTACACGACGCTAAACACTCCAAGAAGCACCTCAAATTCTCTAATTAAAGCCTAAAAGGAGATTTTATTAAACCCATTTTATAGAAGAAGAAACTGAGGACATACTGGCCCACAGCCACACAGAGAGTTCAGGGCAGAGCAGGATTCAGATGCTCACATGCCTGACTCCCCATGCACACTGCTCCCAGACTCAGTCACTCTGGTGAGAAGGTACCCACGCCAGAGTCAGCTTTTTCAATCAAACAAACAGGGGAACTAAGGAGAGGAGAGCTCTTTAAGCCAGAGTTACCCATCTCCTCCCAGGAATCTCTCCTCTCACAGCCCATGAACCTGCTCAGATTCCCCCAGGAAGCCAAGCATCTGGACTTAGCATTTCTCCCAGCCACCCACCCCTCCACTGGCCTGCATGAAAAGGAGCCCCCTCAGAACGCAGCCCGAGGGGCCAGCACTGCGAGGAGCTGGGACAGGACACCCACTCCTTCCAGGTGTCCAGGCTGGATCTGAACATGGCCAGGGCCGGCAGAGCACCCAACAGGGTTTTAGAGATGTCCTGACCACTTCTCGCATCAGAGATCTTCCCAGAAACCATGAAAAGGCCCCAAGATGGGCAGGAGCCACAGCCATGCTGCAGAGCCATGAGTGCTGCCCCTTCTCAGCACACACACCCTCTCTTGGCCAGGTGGGAAGAGACGCAGCCAGAAAGGGGGGCTCTGAGAGCGTGGGAGACCAGGGAGGGGCCTGTCCTCTGGAGGGAGCCCCAGGATGGGGTTTGAACACACCCCTCTAGCCCCCAACAGCTGCAATCAGCAGCCTGATGACCATCACCACAGTAACGAGCTCATCAGAAATGGGCCTAAGGGCTGTGAGCTGCCAGGGCCAACAAAGTCCATCCCTGTGCCAGGAACCTTGAGGGGGACTCTTAAAGGGAGGTGGCTTCACACCTGTCACCAAAGGAGCAGTCGAGGGGAGGTCAACTGGCATTTACAACTTGGATCAGTTCTGCGCCCTGTAAAACAGCATCCAGATTACAACCCTCTCACCAACTTCATAAAATACATTTTATTGGTATTGTTATGGTTCTGACTCAAACAACTGCATAAAATTTTTCCTTCTCATGAAGTGGATGTTCAGACACACTCACTTGAAAGACAGAAACTCAATTGCCAAGGCCCATTTAATTAGGCATATGCATTGAGAAACTATTTTTCAAAGGACAAGGGCATATGTTGGCTATTTGTGGGGCTTTAATTTAGAGGTTTTTAATGCATCTGAGAGCCAAATTGATTTTATTTGGCCTGTACACCAATGTAAAGTGAAAAAAGGCATTTTTTGTCAACATTTAAAAGTTGGGGACTACCCTAGAAAATCCAGAAGAGAAGACAATGACCATACAGATAGATAGAGCACTCAGATGGTAAAGAATCTACCTGCAATTCAGGAGACCTGAATTCTGTCCCTGGGTCAGGAAGATCCCCTGGAGAAGGGAATAGCTACCCACTCCAGTATTCTTGCCTGGAGAGCTCCATGGACAGAGGAGCCTGGTGGGCTACAGTCCATAGGGTCACAGACAGTTGAACATGACTGAGTGACTATCACACACACAAGGCAGGGGCTCATCAGTTCACATGGCCCCCAGCAGGCAACCTCAGCTTATGAAGCCTGTGTGACCCCAGCTGGCTTTTGGGCCCCTGCTTTCAGATGAACCACAAACACGTACAGCATAGTCTACCATAGGCAAAGTCCTGTGCCAGGCACCATGGGAAACAGTAAGACCTCGCCCCTGAGCGCTAGTGACTGGGAGACAGACAGATAGGCAGACATACAGAAATAACTGATCCAAAAAGAATGCGTTTCAAGCAATAAGGCAGACACCAAGTGGAGATAAAGAGATTTCTTAGGGAGAGACAGAGGACTGATGGGGTTCCCTAAAGAAAGGCCACTCTTCTGCTTTGAGCCAGGACCTCCTAGTGGGATGCCCCAGGGTCCCCAGTGAGCTATCAGCCCAAACCCTTCCTGAGCAACTCCTCAATGAAGCAGAAGCACACTCAACCTTTCATTTGTTTATTTACCAAAGGGTAGCACAGGACATATAGCAGAGTCACTGGGAAGCTTTTTCACCCCCTCACAAACAGGTCCCACCAACTATGGAGTCGAGCTCCCTTCCTTTGGGGGGTGTCTGGTCATGCGGACATGGAAAAGACTCGCCAGATGGATCACATTACTCACTGCTATCAACTGATGCCAGGCCCTGCCCCAGGACACAGCCTCTCTCTCCAGGGCCACCTACTATACTGGTCATCCTACTTGGGCTAGCCTGGCATGAGGTCACAGCTCAGTCAGGTGCCCAGGATCTGGCACCCTACGTCTTGTGCCTGGGTGTCTATGAGCAGAGTTGTTTTCAGGACATGCTCCACCCCTCTGCCTTGAAACTTAAGCATCCATCATATTCTCTTCCCCAGGACTCACCCACTTCCACTCCAGCCCCACAGCAGCAGAAGCTGGCAACACAGTCTGAACAGCCAACCACAAAGCAACAGAGTCTACAAGTATAGGTGAAACTCAGGTCAGAAGTTCTAGGTATGATGCAGAATTAGTTATCAGCCAATGGCTCTGCTCAGTCGGTAGAGAATCTGCCTACAATGCAGGAGACCTGGGTTTGATCCCTGGGTTGGTACAATCCCCTGGAAAAGGAAATGGCAACCCACCCCAGTGTTCTTGCCTGGGAAATCCCATGGACAGAGGAACCTGGTGGGCTACTGTCCATAGCATCACAAAGAGTCAAACACAACTTAGTGGCTAAACCACCACATAAAACAAAAGGTGAAGTCAGGGAGGTGCCCACTGGACACTGATGCCATCAGCACATGCAAGGCTGCAGAATTAGGAGGCAGGAAAGACAAGTAATGTCTTGAGCCCGAAAACTCAAGTTCACAGCCTAATCCTGTGAGTTCCAGAGTGTAACTCTGCCTGTTAAGGCCTCTGCATCTGTATAAAAGTAATATCTTGGGGTTGTATACTGAGAAGCAGGACTTCTCAGATGGCTCAGTAGTAAAGAATCTACCTGCCAATGCAGGAGATGCAAGAAAGGCAGGTTCAATCCCTGCGTCAGGAAGATCCCCTGGAGAAGGTAATGGCAACCCACTCCAGTATTTTTGCCTGGAAAATTCCCTGGATAGAGAAACCTGGTGAGCTACAGTCCATGTGGTCACCAGAGACAGACACGGCTGAGCAACTGAGCACGCGTTCTGAGAAGCAAAGAAGATACACGTATAAAGCACTTAATACACTTAGGCAACTGGCATACAGTATGCACCACATAAATATTCCTTCTCTTCCACCTGGACATTAAGTGATGATTAACGGTGGCTCAGACGGTAAAGCAAAGAGTCGGACACGACTGAGCGACTTCACATCACTTCACATGTAATTTTAAAACTTATCTACTTGAACATGTTCCAGACTACATCTAATTATTTTGTTCTTACTGTTTTTTAATAGAATCTGCCTAGGAGTAGAAAGTTCCCCTTTATTTTCTAGCTTCAAAGTTGCATGCAAGAAAGCTGCCCTCTTTTTAAATATATACTTATCTTGTAATTAGGGCACAACGCCACCAGGTGGCGGTGGTTGGTTGCTCAGGCCTCATTAAGCTAGAAGGACACATGATTTGTCTGAGATCCAGCTACAACCATGAATTCTCCAGATATTAAATTTCAAAGAGCCAGAAAGGCTACATGTGATTGATTAGAAGATTCTATTAAGTGAAGGTTTTTGTTTTGTTTTTTTTTAGCGAAGAGAGCTAAGCAATTATACTTTCAAGTGTACCATGAAGTTTTAAATGTGGGCAACACTAGATGACAGACACTAGGAAGAACTGATTGACCAACAGGGTAACAACATTTTAGCATAAACTTCTAGGAGATTCTTAGGAAGAAGCATCCAGGTGATGTCTCCAAGAACCAAAATAAGCCCAGGAAAACTATGAGAGGGCAAAAGGCTGGGGCAGGAAGGAAGCCACGGTTTCCCTTTGGCTCTGCTCCTAATACTCTCGAGACTCTGGCCAGATCACCTAACGTTTCCGTTTCCTCAACTGTAAAAGGAGGAAATGATCTACTGTGGCTCCCCTGACCTCAGCCCCAACAAATCTTCCATCTTGTTTTGCGACATCTCCCTATTCCCAGTCTGGGTCCTACATGGTGCTAACAACTTTCTCCACGTGAAGGCAGACCTCAGGCCACAATCTCAGGAGGCCAGCTGCATTTTCAAGCTACAAGAAACCTGGGCATGAAGGTGCTTCATGCTGGGGGAGAAGAGACAAGGCCAAAGCACGGTCCAGGACCAAGGACTACCTAAAACCTGAAGCAAAATCCCACTCAATCAAAGCCCTTGGTCTGTGTTCCCCATCACATGAATGATCTACTCATGTTCCCCACTTTCTTTCTAAATTTTCCTTGTATGGAAACTGGTAAAAGTTCCACCAAACAGCCCTAAACACCCAAGTCGTATCGGCTAGTTCTCAATCTTCAGAGACCAGAGGAGAGCTTTCTTTAGGATTTTGTTCCTTTGATAAAGCCAGGATTTTATAGATTCAAGCTACCCTGGGTTGGGAAGATCCCCTGGAGGAGGGCATGACAACCCACTCTAGTATTCTTGCCTGGAGAATTCCCATGGACAGAGGAGCCTGGCGGGTTACAGTCCCTGGGGTCACCAAGAATCGGACACGACTGAGCAACTAAGCACATCGTGGCCTAAACAAGCTCCAGGCCAAAATACTCTCTCTACTCACCATGAGGGGCCAGCCCTGAGGGCGTCATGTCCCACCAGCCCCACTTCATGGGGGCTCCAGCAAGGTCTGCACAGGAAGACTGGCTACCCACTCGTCTGCCACATCCCAGGGAAGCCAGAGTCTTCTGCAAAGCAGCCTGAGGCCTTGGTGTCCATCATTAAGTTTTTATCAACAACACTGCATCCATGTGAACCAATGATGACAATCAGAGATCCTTTAGAAGTAAATTAGATTTTTAAAACATCTGTTTTTGAAAAAAATTAACCCCAATTTTAAAACATTCATTTGCTTTCTATAACAAAAAAGATATGCTAAAGCTCAAACATATAATCACAGAATAGAGAACATGCCTTTTAGTTATGGGGTGTTTGAGAGAATAGATTATTTTAATCTTTTTAAAAGAAATGTTTTACAAATAAGTCTCAATATGCCCCTAACACACTGGTTCTTAGGATTCCCTTAGGTGAGCTGGGGTCACTGTTTCTTTGCAGGGACACCCTGACATCCAGCCATGTAGACAACTAGCTACTCTCCCTTTTCAATATCAGCTTTATGAGTCAGAGCTTAGGGTGGACGAGTTAAGAGAGAGAGATTCGCTGATGAGTAATTTCAACTAGTTAAAGTCGTTTACCTCAAGTCCTCAGAATATCAAAATGATTAACCAAGCTTTTAAATAACAGTACCCTCTTCTATAGCTGAAGAAACAGTATTTTCTTTCTTTAGACAAATCTATTCGAGATTAGTCACTTGAGAATTGGAAAGGCAGGCGAGCTCAGATTTCTTTTCCGGCCAATGAATTAACAGGAAGAAGAAGGTAAGCGGCTGCATAATGAAGACATTAACTTTCTTATCTTGATTAAACTTGGGCTGATTCATATTTACAGTTTTTAAAGCCCATGTTTAATATTTATAACCAGAATACTAACAATGCATGTAGATGTTTTTGTTAAAATGTGCTATTGTTGAAGGTAAATATTCATAAATATGCAGTTTTAATCAAGGAAAATAGTTTGACAGTCTGTTATTTTGGCTGTACTTTATTTGCCTAATAAAGTATCATTTTTAAAAAATGCACCAAATGTATATCATACCTCTGTTAGATTGGAGATGGTTTGCCTCTTAATTTACAAAGATCTGCTTCGATTTGTGTTTAATGAAAATACTGAAAGACTACTACATTTTCAAATGCAAAATTAAAAATAGAAAAATGAAGCAATTCTTTAAACGCACCTTTTTAAAAAGCTGCATCTGACTGATGAGAAACAAGGAGCTAAAATCCATTAGTAAAATTTACTTTTTAATTGAAAAGAGTGAGTATAATAGATGTTGAAATCATGCTTTGCATTGACCATTGCTGTCAAATCAACCTGAGAACAAAGGAGACCACCTTTGGGGGTGCTCAATGTGGCCAGTGTGCCCAGAGGAACCAGGGCAGCTGGGCCGGGCAGGGACCAGTGGATAGCTCTCCCTAGGGCTTGGGAGGGGTGTCCCACCCCTTCTGTCTCCAGCCAGCCTATGCATCAACTTCTGCCTTCAGACGAAATGCCCACAGAAGCTCCAAACTGTTGACTCTAACCCAACCTTTCACGAAAACCTTATTTATGGAGAAGCGTGCCAACTCTTGGCAGAATGCTGGTCAGTTCTGTGTTTGGAACAACACTGCTCCCATACAACAGCCTCCAACCTGTGGCCAAAGGAGCTCACAGGTCAGGGCGACAGCAGCCTCAAAGTTCTGGTGAAAGAGATGATGGTGCAGTGGCAAAGAATGGCTGGAGCCCTGGGGAGCCCGGGAAACCCTGACACCATTTTCCGGTCCCTCTTCCCCAGACAAGCCCTTCCCTTTACAGAGCCATCCACGAGGCTCAGGGGCCTGTCAGTCAGCCTCATGGTCTATCCCGCCTGACTGGATGAATGAGGTGCAAGGACAGAAAGAACACAGGCTTTGAAGCTAGACAGTCCAGGACTGGATTCAGCTCTCACCGTTTCCACTCGCCTTGGTCATGTGGCCTCCCCTCCCCAGACCTCCAGGAGCTCATCTATAGGGAGTTGTGGTCAGAATCCAAGGCAATGCAGGTGAGGACGCCAGCCCAGTGTCTGGCTGCACTGCCAGGGTCAGCACTGTGAAGTTCACACATACGCTCTTGTGTTCTCAAGAGCAACCTTCCACAGAGCTGGAAGCGGCCGTCACAAGGCTGGAATCTGGAATCTACCAGCACTCAATGTGTCTGGCCCAGAGAAGGGGAGGGGCCTCCGATGTCCCGGCCCCAGCCCCTCAGGGGTGGACCTGGTTTCTCCAGGGTCCCCAGTACCACATGCCAGCAGCTCTCAGCTCAAGCAGGGGCCCAGCCAAGGCACCACCCCTGGGAGTGGTACACCTGCACAGGTGTCAGCACGCTTCACCTGGCCTCTGACAGAATCAAGAAACGGATGCCCAGACACCCTGTGGAAGCCAAGACAGCAGGCTGCCAACCCACTCTGCACGTGTCCAGCCAGCCAACTGTGAGAGAGTCTCTCTAAATTACCCCCCGCTCACTTGACTGAGGAAGTAGCATTTGTTTTTATTTTCTAGGACAGACAGTCAATCAGTCGTATGTGACAGAAATAAAGATAAATACCACCCATTGAACTTTAAATCAAAATGCTAATCCCAAGCTGACTTCTCTGTCAAGGTCTGACACTGAAGTAATTCAGCAGGCTTTGATTATGCCCAAAATTAATGCTCTGTTGGAGACTATGTCTATTAATCACAGATCTGATGGCATGTTCATGCTTCTCCACTGGGTGACATCCCAAACTGTCCTGGTGGCCAGGAGACCTTTAGCTGGGTGTCCTTAGCTCACATATTATAAGGCAACATCCAAACAGGAAGATCCAGAAAGACCACTTGATATTTACATAGTGAAAAGGCTCAAAGGGTAGGGTCATCCCTAAGAAGAAGCTAGAAGGTGACATGTTCTGAGCATAAAATGATGGCAAAGCATTATTCTGTCTTCACTAAGGACCAAGCTAGAGAGGTTTAGGGTGGTCAAACTGAGTTCAGTAGAAAAGAACCCAGAAATGAGCTCACACACAGATTCTCAAATAATCAGCAAGCACATCACAAACAACCATCTTAAGTCAAGAGTTTGGTTTGTGTGAGAAAAACAGAGCTCTTGTCTCCAGAGGTCTGCTACAAGGGACAGTTAGGGATCCAGGTTGTAACACCAAGTGCTCATCTCATCTCCATGAAACCCAACCCCTAAATCTCCCATCAGTCTGAACCTCTCACTCCACGTATATCTATTGATCACTTACTGTGTATCAGGCTCTTGTTCAGGCATTTGGGATATGTCTGAACAAAATAGTAAGATTTGCATTGTAGGGGATGAGGTGAGCCCTCTGGCCAGGCCTTCTCATCCCTGCCTAGAATGACATGGAAGCCTTCGAGTTGGCCTTTTCCTTCTGTCTTAGCAGCCTCCCATCCATCACCCACACAACAGCAAGAGCAACTTTCTTAAATGTAAACTTGAGCCAAATCTTTCAGTGGTTTCCCTGCTTAAGACTGAGAGTCCATACTTCTTAACAGGCTCTTGGGCAGGCCTCCATAAACCTCCCTTGCTTATCCCTCCAAATTTCAACTCACTTTTTAATTTTATTTTTTATGGCTGCGCTGGGTCTTTGTTGTAGCACATGGGCTCCTCACTGCAGTGGGTTCTCTTGTCACAGAGCACGGGCTCAATAGTTTTGGCCTCAGGCTTGGCTGCCCCATGGCATGCGGAATCTTCCTGAGCCAGGAATTAAACCTGTGTCCCCCTGAAACCACTGGACCACCACAGAAGTCCTCAACTCACTTGAGAAATGTGGGCAGATGGGAGCAGCTCAGTACACACAGTGCTGGTCAGCTCTGGCCAGCTGTTGGCTGTCCATCTCCACTCCACATCCCTGCTCTTCACTCCTGAAAAACCTCCTTCAGCTTCAAGACTCAGCTTCAGGGCAGCTCCTCCCGATGCCCTCAGGCTTAGCCAGCCCCAGTGCTCGACCTCCCAGCACACTGGTCCTCCATCAGTCCTACACCCGCTGCCCGAGGCAGCTGCTCTCTGCTCATCTCTCCCACAAGACTCAATTCCATTTAGCCTGAAACAGTGCTTTATACATTTTGTAGTCCCAGCACAGTGTCTGGAACATACTAGGTGCTCAATGAAAATTTACTACCCTGAACCAATCATACCATAAAACCTAACCACCCTTTAGTACATTGTTTCCATGGAAAAACTGTGTCCCAAGTCCTGCCTGGCCTGTGGAGGACATGGCTTGCCCACTCAGCCTCAGTGATAATGACACAGGTCCGTTCAGCACACTCTATAATGTGCTGGCCTTGCCATCAAACTGGAGGGCCTGGGTGGGGGGTCCTAGGGGAAGCGCGGGGCTTCTGACGGATAAAAGCTGGAGCATCTAGCTGAGTTTGCCTCTGTGGCCTCATGGGGGAATGAGGGCCCCAGAGAAGCCCAAGGTGGTTTCCGCCAGATGCTGGCACAAAGGATGTGGGGTCAGGTCACTCTGAGTGTACATGTGGTAGCTCGACTCTGACCTGTAAAAAGTCAAACCCCTCTCCAAGAAAGAAAAGCTCATTTATAAGGGACTTAAAACAAACTATCATTAGTGGTCATTACTAAGACATACCCAACACCAGTATCTTCTAGGAGCCAGAGCCACATTAGCCATCAAATACGCTGGCCTACAGGACTAGAATGGAGAAGGCGGTGGCATCCCACTCCAGTACTCTTGCCTGGAAAATCCCATGGATGGAGGAGCCTGGTAGGCTGCAGTCCATGGGGTCGTGAAGAGTTGGACATGACTAACTGACTTCACTTTCACTTTTCACTTTCATGCATTGGAGAAGGAAATGGCAACCCACTCCAGTGTTCTTGCCTGGAGAATCCCAGGGACGGGGAGCCTGGTGGGCTGCCGTCTATGGGGTTGCACAGAGTCAGACACGACTGAGGCGACTCAGAAGCAGCAGCAGCAACAGCAGAGGACTAGAAAGTTCGTCCCTTGCAGTCCTTCTCTGGCCCTTCTGATTATGTCAAGAAGGAAGTTTCAAGCAGAGACTGTGTCTCATTAGCACCTCTCCACCACTTATTAAGTTCACTTTTTATGGAATCATGAACAGGTTTCAGAAATCAAAGTCAAAGGCTGGAGTTCAATAACAACAGTGTCATGGTCCTCACGTTGACGTCGCCTGCAATTTGCAAAAAATGAGACTGCTTTACCCCTGAGATTGATGGAATCAACTTTCCTTCTTGAAATACATTTATTCAAGGTTTTAAGTGAATGGATTTAGGAAAAACATTAAATCTATTCAAGCACATAAGGGGTGTGGGGGAGTCACAGCAGTGACCTCAGATGGCTGGAGCTGGAGACAGAAGGGGCCTCAGATTAACAGCGCAAATTCTCAGGAGCTATGATGACTCAGGGGCTTCCCAGGTGGCACTAGTGGTAAAGAACCCGCCTGCCAATACAAGAGACAAAAGAGACATGGGTTTGATTCCTGAGTCAGGAAGATCCCCTGCAGGAGGGTATGGCCACCCACTCCAGTTTTCTTGCCTGAAGAACCCCAGGGACAGAGGAGCCTGGCAGACACAAGTCCATTGGGTCGAAAAGAGTTGGAAACAAATGAGCAACTGAGTGCATACACACACAGGAAGGTTAGCTTGGGGATGAAGAATCAGTTCCGCTGTAGGGAAAACATCCTTGCGGAAACAGAGGCAGCCCACAGGAACTACTCTGGAGACCTGTCAGACCATGTCAGACGGGCAGGATAGGCCAGAAGCAAACTTTGGTGCTTGTTTTGAAGAGACCTGAACAAGTCTGTTAATGTGGGGGAATAAAACGAGAAAAGGCAGGCGGGATGCAGTGGGACATGGTCCCAGAGCATTTTCTGGATCCTGAATGGATCTGCTCAGCCATGGGGTCAGGCATTTGGCCTAGAACTGCAGGTCAGGTTCCAGCTCAACAGACCATAGCTTCTCTCATTAGAACTTAAAACCTCGCGGGCCCATTCCTGGTCTCCCCGTCGCTCCTGCAACCTCGAGGGAAGAATGGAAGTCACTCTGGTCGGTGCTTTCAGAGCTCTGAGGCCTGCCTGGACAGGACACTCGATCTCATTTATGCCAGTGAGGGGCCCTTGTATGACACATCTTCTTCCTGGAGGAATTTCTCTATCAGAAGGTGTTAAGAGCAGTACTCTGGTGGTGGATGCCACTCATTGGACGAGAATAGGAAGTCACTATCCATTTCAGGAAAGCAAGGAGAGCTGATGGAAGTCGTGAGGATGTCTGCCCACTGCCCCCCTCCCCACCTTTGCTGTCTGAGTCCTGGCTGACTTCTGAGGGGAAAGAGGATATATTCCACGCCTCTTCCCTTGCTTCTGGCGGGTCGCTGGCAATCTCTAGCGTCGCTCTGTTCACAGATGCCTCATCCCGATCCCGGCCCTCAGGTCCACATAAAACTGTCCCCAGGCACATGGATCATCCAGACTTCCCCTCTTGATAACACCAGTCATACTAGATCAGGGCCGCATGGCCACGCTACTCCAAATGACCTCGATTTAATTATATCTGTGACTCCCCATTTCCAATAAGGGCACACTCTGGGGTACCGGGCGTTAGGAATTCAACACGTGTTTGAGATGGGGGTGTAATTCAACCCATAATGAGTGTATAATGCAGTTCTTTATACTGAATATGGTTCCTATAGGTCTAAAGTCATTTCATAATTAAAGTTGTTTGTTTGTTTGTTTTAAAGAGAAATGTAAAGGAGTTCTGAGAAGGACTGAAGAGCAGGTGTGCTGGAGAGGACCACACTGCTGGGGAGCCTCTCAGAGCCCAGTGTTATAACAGCCCAGCAGGGAGACTGCTGCCATGAGGCACATGAGGGAGGCAACCTTCCCAGGTCCCAGTGTCCCCCGGAAAAGAGGGCCTCCCACTCCCCACCCCTGAGGTGAAAGACTCACTCACGAATAGGGTCAAGAGTACAAATTAATTTTTTTTCCATCAAAACAAACATGCAGCAGGCATGCTTGTCCTAGCATCTCAATAGATGCTCATGGTGGTTAATTAGGAGAATGTTGCTGAACAAAGACAACTAAGTAATTGTGTGCTTCATAGAATTTTATTCCACAGCTAGTATCTCTTAAAAATAGCACCCACCATATGAGAGTTTTTCATTCATTCAAATTATGTCTGAGAAACAGCACATCTCTACGGCAATATTTCATTGACTGCAGGAAGAAAGGGGCTCTGGGAGATGGTAGGTGCTCCCTAAACAGAGTACGAGCTGGGTGATGGAGACTCCTGCTCAGACCTCCCCCCTTTAAGCCTCCAGAGAAGGGACACAGGACCATCCTGCATGGCCGACCCCAGGGTTCTATCACCTGTCATACTATTTTTTCCTCTGCAGTATGGAAAATATTGAGGTGGCATCATCCTAACCAGAAATTTCCCATCCCAGAGAAGATCATTAGCCAATCTGAGGACCACACACTGACTCAGCATCCATGTGTTCCCAGGACTGTGCTGGCCAGTCTCTAGGAAGGTCCATCAGATCCTGTCCATGACCCTCAGCCTCTTCCTGGCTGGAGACAGCCTGTGGTTCCCCACAGTCATTCCCCAGCGTAAATGCCTTGTTGGACCACCCTGGAAAACCACAAAGAGTGGAAACAGCACTAGAGAGGGCACAAGAGAGATTCTCTGCTTCTATCTATGCCGCTCACCCACTGCACGACCCTAATTCAGCTTCTCAGGGTCTCAGAATTGACTGAGTCAGATGCTGGGAATTAATGCATTTTCAGGTACAGTGGTCCAACTGGAAACTAAGCCTCCAAAAGGTTCTAATGGACCAGGAATAGAACAAGAGGACAACAACCTCCCAGGCCAAAATACCCCCATTTGTTTGTATTCCAGGTGGCTGGCTGTCTACTAGACTTCTCATGACGGCACTGCATTCAGACTCAGAGTCATCACTGGTCTAGTAATACCCCAGGATCTTTTTTTTCCCATTCATACGCCTCTGTTTCTTTGCTGCAGTGATTTTTCACCAACTATTCACGGAAAGCCTACGAATTTTGCACATTTACTCCAACTTGGACATTATCTCTCTTCTTGAAAACTATCCAAAGTGGCAAGCAGATGTCTTTCCTCAGTGGGTTATCAAGGAAAAGGCAGCAGGAATCCAGATCACAGGCCCTCAAGGGAGGAAGCTTCTGGAAGCCAGGCAGTCAAGGAGGCTTCCTCAGTCCCAGAAGGCAGGAAACAGGCCAACCTCCCGGAGATTCAAATGGGAAGGGCAAAAAACAGGATCAGGAAACAAGCGTCAGCAAAGAGATGCTGGCAGGACAGGCACTGCCCATCTGAGGAGCAGCCCAGATGAGCACAATGGCTATTTTCTGCCAGTCAGCACCCACTCGTCCTACTTTTCATAACTGTCCATGGTCTCTGTTTGCTTTCCGAGTGCCCTTTAGAGTGCCCACCCTTTAGAGTGCCCACCCTTTAGAGTGCCCCAACTCGTGCGCCTTCAGCTGCCCAAGGGAAAGCGTCATCTATGCCCATCAGTGAACAGCAGCCCCTGGGTATGGTGATCAGTTCAGGGATGAGCATGTGGCCTAGGTCGGCACCAACCAGAATGACTCCCAGGACCTGTGCAGGAACTTCCGAGAAGTGAATCTCCCTGTGTGTGTTGTATCAGGACAACGGACCTACTGATGGTGATGGGAGAACAGGCAGCCAACCCAGAGGAAGTGGGGCCAAAAGACAGGCAGACGCTGGGTCACGCACCGCCCACGGCACCCAGTCGCACCGCAGCCAGCACCAAAATACACTTGAACTGCATGGGTAAGGCACGTGTATGTGTGCCTACATGTATTGATTTTGCTTCCTGTCACTCAAAACTGAAATAGTTGGAATGGATGTAGCCATCAGCTCAGGCTGGAGAGAAGACAAAGTACTCAACTAGAGTGTTAGATTAACCTGGCCTCTGATCCCAGCACTGCCACATGTTAGCTGGACGAGTTAGAATAAGCCACTGACCTTCGACAAGCCTGTTTCCTCATCTACAAAATGGACATAATAATTCATGGACTGATGTATGTGAAAGCACAGGCTCCTTGAATATTGGCAGAATCTGTGGCATTTGTGCTTGATGCTGTGGGAGACACTGAAGCACTCTGGACAGAGGACGCACTCTATGGGAAAAGTGCTTTATGGCCATTACCCTGGACTCTGTGCCAGCAGATGTACAGAGGCCAGGGGCACTGGGAGCCCACTGTCTGACAGTGGGGAAGAGGCAGCAAAGGCCACTGGCCCAGTGTTGGATACGGAGAGCGGAGGCCTCTCCCACATGGATCACACTGCCCAGTGCCGAAGAAGAAGTTACTTGGCCTCTTCCCTGTAAAATAAATAACCCCTGCCCCTTTTCTCCAGGAAGATGTTGAGAATTAATGATGAGCTCTACAAACTACTTGGTAGCCCCTGCAGAAAGCCGCTGTATGGCAATAAGGGGGTGATTAATTTCTTCTCTTTAAATGTCTCAGTTTCATTTGCCAAAACGATGATTTATTATTTAGACAACCTTTATATTTCCAAGGGGCTTTAAAATCATTTATAGTGGAGAATGAAATAAAAATGATTAGGGCCCTGAAAAACAGGGGTAGTGAGGAAACACAGAAGGAAGTGGGGGTTATTCATCCAGAAGCAGAGAAGGCAGATGAAGGACACAGCAAGAATGTCAGCTGTATGGAGAACATTGCCCCCAAGGAGAGGCCTGACTTCTCCCTGCACGATGAGAGGGAAAGACATGGGAAGAGAGATGCACTGTCCCCCAGCTTCCAGAGGCTAGACATCAAGGTGACAACAGGAAGCTGGAGAGGGTGTGGAGAAGGGAACCCTCCTCCACTGTCGGTGTGAGTGTAAGTGAGGCACCACTACGGAGAACAATATGGAGGTTTCTCAGAAAATCAAAAATAGAACTACCATATGACTGAGCAACTCTACTCCTGGGCAAATATCCGAACAAAAATACAAATCAAAAGATACATGCATCCCCGTGTTTATAGCAGCACTATTCACCATAAGCCAAGACATGGAAGCAACCTAATCCCCCACAGACAGATGAAGAGATAAAGATATGGTGCATCTAAACAATGGAATACTACTCAGCCATAAAAAAGAATGGAATCATTCCATTGGCAGCAACGTGGATGCAAGCAGAGATTATCATACGAAGGGAAGTAAGTTAGAAAGAAAAAGATGATTACCATATGATATCACTTTTACGTGGAATCTAAAATATGACACAAATGAACCTATCTATGAAATGGAAACAGATTCACACACATAGAAAACAAGCCTGTTATTGCCAAGGGGGAGTGGCTTGCACCAGGGGTGGAGCTTGCAGGGCAAGAGACTGGGGTCAGCAGATGTGAGTGTTCATATGGAGAGAGTGGACAAACAGCACGGTCCGGCTACAAAGCACAGAGAACTATATTCAATATTCTAGGATAAGCCATAATGGACAATAATATTTTAAAAGAATACATATTATATAATATATATAAATCTGAAGCACTTTGCTGTACAGCAGAAATTAACACAATATCATAAGTCAACGATATTCAATAAAAAATACATGAACAATGACAACAGGAAGAACTTCCTAAATATATGCTCATTCTAAGCACCACATCTAAAAATGTTTTCATTGCCTTTTACGATATAATATTATCTGTGGGGAAATACAATATGGCAAGACAATGCAGATACAGTCAAAGAAAGGCATCTGCAAGGAATGAGAGGACGGATAAAGGGAGAGTAAACTGAGAGTGAGAAGGCAAATGTAATTCTTCTTTAAGGAAGAAAAAGGTAATACAGTGAACACTGTATCCCATGGAGCCAACCCATGAGGGAAGGTGGGGAGCAGAAGCTATTCACACACAGAGGAAGCACGGAGGTCTACTGGAGGGTGATGGACTGAGTAAGAACCACCAACTTGAACTCCTTTCCTGATGAAAGTTTTCCTAAGCCACTAAATCATGCTGTGTCTCGATTTCAGTAAAGCGCTTCATGAAATGGTGCATCAGATGGAGAAGCGGAGGCCAAGACAAGTACAAATTGGTGGATTCACAGCTGGCAGAATAATAGTACCCAAAGAGGGCCCCCTGGAAGCAGCATCTCCTGTGAGACTTCACAGGCTCCGTGCTCTCTGGCATTTTTATCAACGGCTTGGAAGAAACTCTGCAAAGGGACATTCATCCAATTGCTGGGAGACTCAGCCAAAACCAACCAGATAAAATGAATGGTCCTGCATGCTGAGGTTCAAAACCATCCCATCGGAGCTGGAGCAGATCCGGCCTCACTGGCATGTTAAACTGCGGATGAACGGCCAGGCTCCTGGAGCTGATTGACGGTGGATCCCCACACTTCCCACACACCCTCCTCACATCAGGATTCACCCACAGGCTGGCCACTAACTGTCTTCTGGTTTTGAAGGTCAGAGGCGTTGCACATTAGGGCTAGTCACCTGCATGACTGTCATCTCTGAGCCTGGACTGAGTTTCATCTCACACGACAAATCCAAATCATTGCTTGTGTCCCTGTGAGTACTGTGTGTAACAGTTGCCCTGGAAATGGAGCAGCTGGTGATGATGATACTTCATTTTATGCCTACAATTCTTCAGGTTGGCTGGGCTCAGCAGGGTAGTTCTCACTGAGGGTCACGTAAGGGCTGCAGTCTAATGTTGGCAGGTTCTACGGTCACCTCTACCAAGCTTGACGCTCAAATGACTGGAAGTACACCTGGAACCCCTCCATGTGGCTTCCCCATGTGGTTTGGGCACCTTACAACATGGCAACTGGGTTCCCAGCATGAGTATCCTAACAGCTAGAGTTCCCAGACATCCAGGTGGAAGCTGCAAGATGCTGATGACCTAGCGTTGGAAGGTCCATCACTTCCGCCACATCTTATCGGTGTTGAAACTCACTGAGACCAGCCCAGACTCCAGGGAGGGGAATTTGATTCTGTGCTGGTGCAGTCCCACTGCCAAAGAGCATGTGGGATGGAAGATGTTGTAGCCCTCTTTGAACAACATACTCAGCTACAGCTTTTAACAACATGGAGCACTGCGATGAGAATGATTCCAACTGGCAAAAGGATCCAGGGCTCTCAGGTCACACGGTTAGAACTCCAGACCTAGTGCCTTTCAGCCCCAGCATATTCAGCATCTGGGCTCAACCTCCCAGTCTCTTTCCAGAAACCCAGTTGCCTCCCAGTACTTGACCCCCGATTGGCCCTTCTCCACTGTCATCCCCAGCCTGTTATGCCATGTCGGCAGGAATTACTCCTCTCTCTATGCTGGGCATACAAGGAACCAACCATCACTCAGCCAACCGCAATACCCCAGGATTACAAAACAAAAAACAAGAAAAGAAAAATAAAAAGTATTGTCCTTTTAGCAAACAGTCAAAGACAACTTTTAGAGAAATCAGATTTGTTTTTGGTAATTCTGTGACTTTGCAAGCAGAAGCATTCAGTGGTTTATCAATGCCCCTGTATTTGCTTGTCTTTGCTCTGAAGATCAGTGTATCTCCCTTGGAGAAAGCTGATGCTGGGGGAAGGTGGGTGGCAGGCCTGCACAGCTGTGCTAATGGATCATATTTTACACCCTCTCTGCCACAGCTTCCCATGCTCCTGCCTGCTTGTCTCTCTGCTGAGCCAGGCATCTGCCTGTGACAGCACAGCCTGTTGCCACACAAACTGATGCTATCCCCAATTTCTGACTTCAGGCAATAAAATGTCTTTGGATTTACAATTTCCTGCAAGGGCCTCAGTTTGGGTCTTCCCATGGTTGGTGGTCAATGGGAAACTTACTAGCTTTTAGAATATTCATCAGATTCCTTATTGCCAGTGGCCTCAGGGGAATAGGAGAAAGAATCTTACCTGCGGCGGGGGTGGGGGGTGGGAGGGGGCAGAAGTGGCTCTGGTGTTACCTTAGCCAAGTTGGGCCTTGGTTTCTCTATCTGTAAAATGAAAAGGAAGATGCTTAGCCTTTGGGGTTACCTGCCACAGAGCCTGCAGGAAGGCAGACACTCAACCAGCAAGCCCTCTCTTCCCCCAAGACCTCAGAGCTCTGTTTTAAAGAATCTGTGTGGCCTGAATCAGTAGGAATCCTGGCAGATACTGGGGACTAACAATGGGGGCTAGAAATTCTGAGCATCTGAGAGAACCAAAATGCCACTAACTCCAAGCCCTTTTGCCCTCTCTCCCTTTTTTCTCTGTCCTCACTTTCTGCTTCCCCAGGGTTCTGCAAGGTGTTTCTGCCCAGAAGGGGCCCAGTGAAGCAGGAGAAGCTTATCCTCAGCCACACCCATCTCCTCCTCTTCCTCGCTCCTTTCCTCCTCCTTCACCACTTCCTTCCCTCCCACACTCCATAATCCAGAGCCTGACCCTCCTTTAGTCCGGGAAGACCTGCCTCCCATCATTCCAGGGCACTCACCTGTCAGCCTGGGCAGCCCCATCTGGGAAGGAACCCACCCTGCGGGCAGCTTTGAATGGAGGCACAGGCTCTGCTCAGGGCTCCCTTATGCCCTCAGCAGGCATGGCCTGGTCTCCCTGGGACACCTTGCTCCTTCCAATCCCCAAGTCCAGGGTGACCTCCTGCTCCCATTCGATTCTCCCTTGTGCAAGCTGCACTCCACTCCTTTCATTAAGCCCACTGCTCACAGAAGACATCTCTCATCTGGGAGAGCTTCCTCTGCAGTTGTATTCTGGAAGCTTCTCTCTGAATTTACTTCCTCCACCAAGGAGGCAGGTAAGTCATTTGCATCAATTCATCATTTCTCCTGAGAGACTTAATGACTTTTAAGCAAAAACAATTAACTGAGAGGCCATAGACCCAGGCCTTTCAACCCAGTGCTGGGTGCTTGGGGGTACAGGGAATTGGGAAGCTGGTTGGTCCCACTGGGGGACAAGGGATGGCCCAGTACCCCCCATCAAGGGCATTACTATTTCCTCCCTAGCTGGATGGGAGGCCAGAGTACAGGTCTTGCTGAGTCTGGCCCTGAGGTGGACAGTCTAGCTGCCTTTTGCCAAGTCAACCTCCCACACAGCTCGCCAATCCCCATGCACTCTGCCAGCAATTCTGAGAAGGACACAAATCTCTTCCAAGGTGATTGAAAACTTTTTCTTTTTTTTTTTTGAAAACAGCAAAATCTGCTATGTAGAAACAAAAGGGTCCTTGATGTAACTAATCTGTCATCTTTGTAAAATGAGGCAAAATAAAAAAGGAACATGCTTTGGTGAGGGGTGGCTCTCTAGAGCAAGGTGGGGAGAAGGTGGAAAGGTTCTGTTCACACACGCTATGGAATACAATTTTAAATAAGAATCACAGGTGTTCTTGAAGTGTCAGGACCAGGTTCTGACTTTAGGGGGCAAATTCTTTTGCAAGAGGAATGAGAAAGGGAAGCATGTACGCTGGCTACTGCCCACACCCCACCAGCCTGCACACACCATCAGCCTGACATCTCAGCTCACCTGCAGCCAGGTGGGAGTGAAGGATGACCAGTATCAAGGGTGAGAGACGCCAGTGGTCTGGCAAGTCTAGGCTAGGAGGCTGTCTGTGGAGTTTGCCCATGTCTGGGGACAGCCCTGAAGTCTCCTGTGTGGGGACATGGCTAGTGGGGACCAGGAGTTGTGTGGCCAGGAGACTGTGTTTCAGGCAGGAGGGGAGTTGGGGGAAAGGGTGTGTGTCTGCCAGCTGAAGCAATCCTTTACACAGGGACCCAAGTACCCAGCAAAGCACAAAGATCCCCATCAGTTCCCAAACTGGTAACACCCTGTTAGCCCTGCCTGTCCCATTTTAACACTGTCTTTACCTGTCCATTTACTCTATGTTCTCCTGGAGATGATGCCTCGGGAGGGGGGTGCTCTATTCTTAGCTTGTGGCCCCCAACTTCTGACTGCCAGAGATGCAGTTTAAATCCCTGGGTTGGGAAGATCCCCTGGAGAAGGAGATGGCAACCCACTCCGATATTCCTGCTGGGAAAATCCCATGGACAGAGGAGCCTGGTGGATTATATACAGTCCATGGGGTCACAAAGAGTTGGACACGACTGAGCGACTAAGCACACACACAACCTACCCCCTTGTCTCCAACTGTCCCAAACACAGGAGAAAAGGGACACTCAGAAAGGCTGGACCCCAGCAGCAGGACAAATCGTGCCAGCTGCCCCCAGCCCCCAGCCCCACCATCCCTGCCCCAGCCTTGTTCTCATAAAGAGAAGCACTGTTTCTATCTACATTAGAACTTCTCCTGCCCAAGAATCCTTAGAGAAAGAGACAGAAGTCCACCCTGGAACTCTCACAGGGCTTGCCCCATCGCCTCTGGTTTGGGAATGTCTGCCTCCTTCTGAATTTAGTCTTCTTGGGCTACACAATCCAGCCTTCAAGTATTTTAGGTTTTTTAATTTCACATTTTATCTTGTCCACTTGGGCTTTTACCGTTTTTTCACAGTAATTGTTATCACTATCTTTTATCTTTACTTAAACTTTTTCACTTGCACTAATTCTTTCTGGCAATTAGTTCCCTGGTTTTACCATTTTACTATCATTTTTAAAATTCCATATCTTCTTAATTCTAATACTTTTTCTTCATTTTAAAAATCAGTCCTTTTGCTGAAGGCTTATCTGATCTCTCTGCTCCTATTTCCCAGCCACAGGAGCAGCCAGCCGGTGCAGACTTCAGAGGTGGGCAGGCGGGAGTGCCAGGAGAAGGGGAGGCAGCAGGCAAGGGGTGGGAGGGGGCGGGCACACTGCAGACGGTCAGACACACATAAATAAATGAAAAGCAACTACCGAGAAGTGCTGGTGAAGAAGCACTTGGGCCCTGGTCTCCTGTCTCTAAGTGGAATCACCTGGGTCATTTCTGGCCTGTGATCAGAGAGCTCAGCCCCCATGATCTGAAAAGTTACCCCTGAGCATCTCCTCCTCTGCTGCATCAAGGCAGCCAGTCGCCAGTCTAAGGGGAGGCTCACTGGAAGGATGGAGGGAAGGAAGGAAAGGAAGGGGGGAGGGACAAAGGAAAGGAGGAGTATTCTGAGCCCTCCTGGTGGATAAGCCTCCCGGAACAGGGAGGCGTTGCCCCTGCCCCCAGACTGCAGACAGGCCGTGGTACAGCGGCAGGCACATGGCCACCTGCTCTCTACATCTGAGCCCTCTTCCCAGATGAATGCTGACTCCATTTCCCAGGTCCTGCCCAGCTGGGACCACGAGAGGAGAGGCAGTGAGGTGTCACCTCCAGGCTGGGAAGGTAAGAACGGGTGGACTCCTCCTCCACCAGCACCAGTCCCGCCACTGGCCTCCGGGGACTGCGATGCGAGGAGGAAACACACATTTATCTCGTCAGCTAACAGGTTTGGAGTCAGCTGTTACGGCAATTAGCGGACACCGGCCAAATCAGACACTGTCACCGGAGGTGTCCATCTGTCCTCGAGCTGTGCCCACCCCGGTGAGACTCATAGCAGGAGGTGGGGAAGGCAAGGCCAGGCTGGAGACAGAGGCAAGAGTGTCTGTTACACAGAAACCCCCATTAGGGCAGAGAGGACAGACGGGGCTGCAGGAGCTCGGGGCAGGGCTGCCACCTTGCCCACAAGTAGGAGGGTCTGAGCCGCTGCAGGAAGTGGGATATGGGTTCAGCTTCTCCAAGCAGAACCCCCAGGCTGCAGCCTTGAAGGAGGAGGGGAAAGAAGGACACATCTACTGAGTACCCACTACTCACCCAGCACTGCACCAGGCACTGGACATGTGTCATCTCACTCCCTACTGAAGCCTCTACAAGGCGGGGGGGGGGGGAGGTCTTACTCATTCACATTTTACAGAGGAGTTGACTGTCCAAGGCTTTCTGGGACAGAGCATCTTAGGTGCAGCAGCTCCAATTGCTACTCAATAACCTTTCTGCTTAGAGGGCAGAAGGTTGGACCCCATCGACCCCAAATGAAGACAGGGACGCAGTCTTTGAGACCACCCAGCACACACCACTGAACCTCCCTCTGGGTGGGAATCCTGTCTGTCGTCCCCTGTGCAAAGCACCGAGGCTCAGATAGGAGGACCCAGCCTCAGCCCTCAATGTCCAGGAAAAGGAGGGACACATACCCAACGGAAAACCCCAATTTACCATGGAAATGGTAAGGCAGAGGTGTGTTTCTGCCTCCCCACCTTGCATACACCGTGTTCAGTTCAGAGCTCACCTCTTCCACCTCTCCTGTTTGGTACCCCACATAGAGACCCATTAATATCCTGCTCAGACAGCCCTCTCTGTGCCAGTGCTGGCCCCTAAGCATCCTTTGGTGTCTGAAGATTAAATGCGCCCCACCTCCTACTCCACCCTGTTTCCAGCCAGGCTACCTGTTCTCTTCTGCCCCTCGGCCTCTGCTCAGCCCCCTATTTGCCCTAAAACACAGTCCTGTGAGAGGAGAGGCCAGATGGGTGGAAGACTCCTGGGGGACCATATCACTGTCCCCAGTCGCAAGGACACACCACGGTCAGGTCACACATCAGAAGCCAAGACATCCCCCACACCTCTGCTCCTGCCTGTCAGGCTTTTAGGGCACCAGGGACTTCTCATCTCATTACTCCAGAGTTGAACACAAGTTTCTCACCTGTGGAGTGATGTTCAAAGAAAAGTAAAATCTACCACAATGGTTTGGGAATCATCCAGAAATGTGAGATGGTCATCTGGGGGAACATCCTGTGCCTGGTTATGCCTTTCCTTTCCACATCCTTCCTCCTCATGTGGCCCTTGGCAGAGTCAGGGGCACAGACAGCCCCACAAGCTCAGGTGAGCCAGGAATGGGGCAGAGAGGGACACTTGAGGGACACCTGAGGAGTAGATGGGTGGGAGCTTAGCCCTGGGACCTGGAGAGGTATCTGTGAACCAGGCTAGATGTGAAGGCAAGCCCTCGCCTGCCACCCTGCCCTCCCATCCTCTGCTAGGTGGTGAGGTCTTAGACTTGGTCCCCACTATAGAGATGACCACTTGGTCCCCAGAATCAACTGCACCCACTGTTATGGTAGAGGTGGCTTGCATCTCCAGAGTGTGGGCCAGTTCTAGACAGAGCATCTCATGTGCAGCGGCTACAATTCCTACTCAATAACCTCTTACTGGAGACCTCAGAGGGCAGGAGGGTGGACCCCAACAACCCCATTAGACGGGCTAAGGTGACTTTCCATGGTTACGGCAGCCAGTCCTCTGCCTCCAGTACCACACCTCTGCTGCTGAAGCATACCTTCAGTGTGAGGCCAAGGAGGGGTCCTGCGTGGACCCTCCACCGTGACAGGAAACAAGTGCCACCCAGTACAACTAGAACCCACCACACACATCCATCTCCAGCTCCAGTGCTCTTTCTAGCTGAGCCAAGAGCCACACTGGCCATAAGTCCAAGAGGAGAGCATCAGGGCATCCAATCTTTAAGGGATAAAAGTACTGTGCAAACTCCAGAGCGGCCGGGTGGACATTCCACACTGAGGACAGCAAGTGAAGGAGCACGCTCTCCAGCACCCCCAGTTCCCGGGACCACAGAGAGAGAGGGCGAGGCAGACTGAGACCCTCAAACTTCATTTTAAAACTTTTTATTTATAGAAATAGGCAGCCAGCCCACAGGCTAGAGCTTGAAGATTTGATTTTTTTAATTGCATTAAAATATTTATCTTGGTTCCTGAGTTTTTGGTGCCCCTTTAAATTTTGCATGCCTCACTCCTCTGATCCTAGCCCCAGTACTGTGCTTCCCTTCCCCTACAAACATGAATCCTGGTCTAGCAAGGAGAAATCCTGCAGACAGGATGGAAAGGGAACAGTGAGCCACAGGCTCTCTCCTTACTTCCCCGGGCTGCAGGATCTTCACCCGGATGCGCTCCCTAGGGGTTAGTGACACGGGAAGCCCCACGGCTGTGCTTCCTGGTTGACGTCAGCTACTTAACCTCACCCCAGCACACACACCTGTGTATCAACTTTCCAGAGACAACTGGAGCCGACAGGACAGAACCACACACCAGCAATGTAAGGTCCACACAAGGTCTTAGTCGGCAGGCGAAAGACTTAGGGATCAGCTTGCTGGGGAGGTGGCCTCGAGGTCTGCACTAAACAAAAAGAGACATTCTGAAGAAGTGACGATCCTAACAGCTAAGCAGGTTACCTCATTTATCTTTCACCACAATCTGAAGAGGTAAGGGGTGCCATCCCCACTTACCAGATGAGCACACCAGGCTTAGGGAGGTAAGCAGCCCAGGATCAGAGATGGAACTCCAATTCAGGCTTGTCTGACTACAGCATTCTCTTAAAGTGCTCCAGAAAGCAAAGCAAAATAATTCCATCTGTTAAGGAAGCAATTTGGGGGGGACTTAAAGACAAGAGATCAAGGGCCAGGTGCAGAAGGTACAGTGGCTCCATCACTTATCTGTTACTGCACTGTGCTGAGTCTCAACTCCCAACCGCCCCTACCCCTCAAAAAAATATGTGCTGATAAATAAACATAGTAAAATACTCAACAATTGTTGAAACTGGGTGGTCAGCTATGGAAGTTCACTGCACTATGATTTTTCTTTACTTTCAGAAATATTCATAATAAATTGGGAAAAAATAAAATGTCCACAGGTCAAAACTGATATATGACCCCATCAAAAAAAGTCCCTGGCATGAAAATAGCTGAATTAAAAATAGCTACATCAGACAGCTGCAGCAACCCTCTCGTGGCGTTGTGAGAATATAAATTGGTTCAGCCTTTTTGGAGGGTAACTTGCAACATCCATCAAACTTTTAAACAAGACACATTTTATAAAAGCTCTTTATTTTCAAATAATCGCAATTACACAAGAAAGTATCATGAATAGACCCCCATGTAGCCTGACCCTGAGATACCAATTTTTAATGTTTTGCCACATTTGTTTTTTATTCTCTCTAAACATGTATTTTAGAGTATGAGAATATAATTCATTCCATATATGCTTTTGCATTACGTATACATTTATTATAGGACACACACACACTCGTTTGCTTGTTTTCTTCCTGAGTCATCTGAGAACAAGGTGCATACATGAAGAGAAAAAGGATATTCTCTTAAATGTGCACATGTATGCTAAGTCACTCAGTCGTGTCCAACCCTATGGACCATAGCCCGCCAGGCTCCTCTGTCCATGGGATTCACCAGGCAAGAATACTGGAGTGGGCTGCCATGCCCTCCTCCAGGGGATTGTCCCACGCCAGGGACTGAATCCGTGACTCCTGCAGCTCCTGCGTCACAGGTGGGTTCTTTACCGCTAAGCCACTGGGGAAGCCCACCTGACCACAATACAGTTGCTAAATTTGGAAATTTTAACATTGTGATGATATTTTTATCTAATGAGACCCTTTCCCTTAATTTGGGAGTTCATTGTCAATTGTCCAAATACCATGATTTAGAGCAATTTCTTTGCCAGGGTATAGTAAAGGATCATGTGTTATATTTACTTGTCATGTCTCTTTGGTCTTCAGCAATCTGGAGAAATTCCTTTTTAAAAAATGCTCAAAAATTATGTGTTAAATTGTTTAAAGAGGCTACTTCCCTGATGCTTTAAAGCCTAGGGCTCAGGTTGAGGCAGATCTGAATTCAGTCCTTTCGAGGCAGGGCCTGAGATTCTGCATTTCCCATAAGCTCCCAGCTAAGGCCCACGCTCTGGCTCACATACCACATGCTGAGTATGAGGTCAGAGAAGACAGCTGTGAGAATGCTCCAGACTATTGCAAAAAAGCATCCTGGATTCCCAGAGATGAGGCCATGTTGGCAGTGCCAGCTAGGCCCTGGGATTCAGGATGTAGCATAGATGGGAAGCCCTTCCCCACAGGAACATCTCCTGGGCTTTCTGGAGCCAGGAGAGCCAAGACAGAGGGACACAAGTCACAGAAATGGGCTTCTCTGAGGTTCTCCAGCCCAGATGATTTTGGACCAGGGAAAGGCAAGTCTGCTAGAAGGGAGTTTTATATATAAATGCCTGCTTCTTCTATAAGCACAAACCCTCTATTTCCTTCAAGGGGTCTCCCTCCTTAAGGAAGCAATCCTGGTTACCCTGGTTACTCCGTCCTCTGACCTCCAACAGCACCGGTCCCCTGGCTGAGCCACTGGGCACTCACTTGGCTGTACTGCTGCTCCATGTACTTGCCTTTCCTTTCCCCGTGCTATGCTTCCACCTCTGCTGCTTCTGCCGTGACACGCACCCCACCACTTTCCATCTCCACATGTTCAAGGTACAGTTTACCCCTAGGCTTCCTGTAATACAGGTCCTTTCAATGGTGGCTCCTTGTCTGAACCACCTTTGGTCTCTCCATCCGGCCCCAGATGTGTCAGTCTTGTCTTCACAATTAGATCTGGGTTCCTATGCTGCTGTTGCTTTGAGTCTGGTTTTATGTCATGGTGGCACCAACGTCAGCCTCTCCCTGAGTGACCCTGAGCAGTGTGATAGGGACATAGTCCATCAGCCACTCATCCATCCATCGTTTACCAAGTTCCTCCCTTGTGCCAGGTCCTGGGCTGGATTCTGGGGGACCCTCGAGACCCTCACCCTGTCCAGAGTCAGAAATGATTCAGTGTCAGCTGCATCCTTGCTCATGGGCACAAGAGGTGCTTGTGAGATGTGACACGGGGCCCAGCCGTGCCTGTCGATTCTTGATGACACCGCGGCAGGCCTCTACATCCTTGTCATGTGTCACCGCCCCCATGATTACTGTGATCACTGATCATCATCATGCAAATAACAGCAAACGCGGCTGAAGCGCCTATGTCATCCCCGGTGTTGGGAAGCCTGAGGAATCCTGCATCTGTCATCTACAGTTCAGAAATGAGCCAAAGTCATGACCTATGGCTTGAATGCAGCACAAACCAGTGCATCTGGGAAGCCTCTCAAGAGCCGGACCAGGAGAGAGGTGATGGACCGCCTGGGTGCCCTATTGCTGGGCCCAACCTGAGACCAGGTGTCCTGAGCAGCGCCACACCAGCCTTCAGAAGACAGCCTGTGACGAGGAATCACAGCTTTCCCCCTAGGAAGGAAACTCCAAAAGATGCCTGTAATAAGACCACCCTGGAGAAGCAGGACACTTGGGGGTCTCCGCCTGATTTCTGCCGCCACCGCCACAGAGGCCCAGGTCCTTCTACAATGCTGGGCAGGGACAGGGCATGGACCCTCCCTTCAGAGACAGGCGTGGCACTTGCAGACGACACACAGGAAATAATCACAGGGAGACAGAATCCCGGATCACCTGAACGGTGCTTTCCTGCAGAGGCTCACACATTCTCACGGCAGGGACCACTCTCCAAGGTTCTGGCCGTGATCTAGGAATGCACTTCTTCCCTGATAACTGACAGCCATCCTTGTTGAGAAGGTCATGGACCCCTGGCCCACCTCCAGGAAGGAGACCCAGCAGGTACCAACCTTCTCCGCACACCACAGCAACCACAGTGCTCAGGTGAGAGTGGGGGAGAAGCGCCCCTGGAACCTCCAGTCAACCATACGCACAGCAAGGGGCCCAAAACAGAAGGCCCAGTCACACACACACACACACACACACACACACACACACACACACACACCCGACTGAAGGTCTGAACATCATTTCATCAAAGAGTATGTATGAATGGCCAAGAAGCACGTGACAAGTACAACATCAATAAACAATGCAAATGAAAACCATGGGATGCTGTCATACACTCCCCCACAATGGTTAAAATTTGAAAGATTGACAATAACAACTGCTGGTGAGGATGCTGGTGAGGAACTCTCATACCTACGCATGGAACGCAGAACGTCTGAAAAACACAAGATAAATTCACGCTTATCATATCATCCAGCAATTCCATGCTCAGGTATTTACACAAGGGAAACAAAAACCTATTTTTTCATTTTGTGTCTTCACAAAGACACATAATCTGTGGTCCAGAGGAGGACCTCCTAGACCAGGAGCTTTATACATAAAAGCCAAAAACCAGAAACTAGAAGAAAATAGAGATCAACTATTAAATGCATAAACCAAGTGTGTGTGTGTGTGTGTATATATATATATATATACATACATATGTATACACTTACACACACACATATGTAGATGTCCATGGGGTCACAAAGAATCGGACACGACCGAGTGACTAGGCACAGCACATATATATCTATATATTCATTCGATTGAACACTACTCAGCAATAAAAGGGAAGGAACCACAGATGTGGGACCACAGGGATCAATCTGAAATGCAAGCACTGAGTGGTAGAAGCCAGACAGGAAAAGACAACATGCTCTGTGACTCCACTTGTATGAACTTCTAGCAAAGGCAAAACTGTAAAGGCAGAAATCAGATCAGTGCTTGCCAAAGGCCAAGGAGAGAGGGACAGAGGCAGGGGACGGCAGGAGGGCACAGCAGGGTGATGAAAATGCTCTATACCATGTTTGTATGGGGGCTACGTGCCCACATTCATCAGTCAAGTCTCATGGCATCATACACTTAAACTTGGTGAATGTTACTATGTGGAAATCATATCTCAAGAAAGCTTATTTATCTAAAAAAATGGACCCAAACTCAAGAAACCATTTTCAAATCTGGGGAACTCGGGACTGATATTCAATAAGCGTGGGCTGGCACAGCCATGCTTGTTAAAATACAGAAAGCCTTCCACACTTACTGGTAAATCACCACCACTTGAGGTTTCCAGTTACCCTTCTATTCCCAGGCCTTCACTGGGCCCCTGAGACCACCCCAGGACCTGACAACTCAAGGTAACACCAGACAGCAGAGGATCTCCCAGGCCAGCTAAGGTGGACAGCATTCTGACTGGCCAGTGCCACTCCTGATAAAAGCTATGTGGAAAAACAAAAGATGTCAAGTTGCGCTCTAACTCAGCAGAAGGCTAGCTCATTTCCTGCCAGGCTTATTTTGTTTAGGTCGTGCTTTCTGAATAGGTGTACCAAGTGATTCTTGGGGGAAGGTGCAGAATGAAAAATTTTAGCCATTACAATCATCAGTGGCCCCTCAAAGGGCATCAATATGTAAAGAGATGGACAGTCTCTCCAGGTATGAATATTTCACAGGGTATGGTACTGGGTGATCGGGGAAAAGTATCTACAAAGGCTCCTGGGGAGTGAGGGGTGGGAGGATAAAGAGAATAAGGCTGAGAAACACTGGTTCAGATGCAGAACAGAGACCGCCCTGGCACCACAGAGGCAGCCCCAGTGCTTGCATGGAACTCCTATCTGATGGTTTTCCCTGTGCAATGGGTGCCCATCCTTGGCACAGTGAGGCAGTGTCGTGAGTCAGAGGATACGTCCCATCATGACAAAGCCAGTCACTCATTCTCCATCCTTGGAAAGGCTTTAAACCAACACAACTCAGCAAACTTTCCCTAGAACTCCGGCAGCCAGCAGCCAGCCTAGCCCATCAGGATGGCCTCAACGACGACCGCACACAAAGCTCTACAGGGTGCCAAGCACAAACTCAAGGGTTCCCACCCCTTTCCTCTAGACAGATTTGCTTCTCAAGTCCCTAATGGCAGAACTGCACGCAGCTCTTAGGGGGCTTTCTGTGGCATGAAATGATGAAGACCACCTCCAGGTGAGCAGAAATTAAGCGCAGTCTCTGAGTCCTGCTTCGTCAGGCTCAGCTGAGCCCCAGATCCCCTGTACAAGGCTAGCTTGTGCACTCAGACGTTATGACAATACTATAATTGTTCTTTCAGTCTTTTCCGGATATTTAATAACAACGTGAAGTGGGAGTCGCAAAGGTCAGCCCTGCTGTAGAACGAGCTTTGTTCTCATTGTCCTTTTCTGAATAGCATCTTCCATTTGCCAGCTGTTCCGTGCCAGTGAGCCCTGGTGGTGGAGGCCTGGTGCTGCTAAAAAGTAGCACCACTGACTGGTGCGGAATATTCTGATTTGCTAACCAGTCCCCGGGCCACAGTCTATCCACGTTAGCTGCATAAATATACACACGAGCGTATGCATGCACAGACACACCAACACACGTGCACGTGGGGCTTCCTCTCACTCCTCCAGCGCGACCCACAGCTACAAGCCCAGGAATGGAAAGAATGCCGACCACCAAGATCAGAGAAACGAGGTGATGTACACATGTAGCATATTCATTTGGGCAATTACTCTTTCCGGTTAGGTGAGAAATAAAAAGCTCCTAGGATTTCAGAAGAGTCATATATCTATGTTTTGGTTTTTATATTTCTTTTTTTATTCCTTCTTTCAGTGCATTCCTAAAGCTCACAATAGTTGGCAAATGGGAGTCATTCTTACGGTCTGTGACAGCAGTGCCCGAGCTCCCACCATGCCACCTCGGCATGTCCAGATTCCTGTCCCATCCTGTCATTTCACCTCTCTGAGCCTCAGCAGCCAGGTCTACAAAGTGGAACAAACCCACTGTCTGTCTGAATACAGGACACTCATCCAGTGGAACGTATAGACTATTGGTAGCCTTTCAAGAACCAGGGTCTTCTTAGAGGTCTGTGTGTCAGATGGGGTAAAAGGGGAACCGCATTGTAATTCAGAACCCATGCAATGTCGTCAGTGAATGTCTCTTGCGTCTGGGCAGGGCTCGGTTTGGGAACTCAGGTACCGTAAAAGAGGGCGATGTAGCCCTGGCAGTCTGTGTCAGAGAGCAGCTAATCCAGAGAGTATGATAGTTGCTAAGGAACCATTGAGATGCAAATGAACTGGCAAATACTTAGCAGCAAGATATCAGAAAAGGGTGGGGAGGGGACGCCTTGAACAAGTTAGTCAGGTGAGTGAAAGGAAAATTACTTTCTTCTGATTGGAAAAAGAAAACCACAGGTTTTCGTGCGGAGCGGCAGCACTGTGCTACTGCGTTTGAAAAGGAAAAACCAAACTTCTTGTTCTGCTGGGCTGAGAGTAAAGTTAGAGCTAAGAACAGGGAACCTGCAAGGGCAAATGGAGTCTTCCTCTGGTGAATTCTAAGCAGATTTCAGATACCTCTCTCCCAAAAGAGAAAGAGACATCTAAGGTGTGACGAAAGAGGTGTGCAAAGGACACTGAAGACCTGCCATCTCTATGCAAGTCTCAAAACCTAGACAAACAGCACACAGAAAACTAAATGTGCTACTGACACAAAATGGAAATTTCTGGCGAAACTAAGCCATGATTGAGAGTGGGGGAAGTAAGGGGAAATGGGCCATCTTACCAGGTACCTATGAGTTCGCATTTCTTTCCTTGCTCCGCACTGAGCATTCAATTTAAATGCAATGGTTAGGTTAGGATGTTGTGGCATCTGTGTTGGAACCCAGAGATACAGTGAGAGGCATGGCTCCTCACTCATATTTTTTTTCATTTTGTCCCCAAAAGGAGCCCTCCTTTTTCGGAGTCTAACTGAGATGCTCTAGTCTTAAACTCATTTTGCCTTCAGTCAAATACCCCTTCTGTCTGCCTGTTCATCCCTTTGAGTTTGATCTTAATGCTCAGGGATAAAGAAAATATCCTCAGCCAGAAAGAAACTGTTGTCCCAGCCATCTCCAGGTTGCCCTTCCTGGGTTCTCACTTTTCTATCACCTACAGTTTGCCCAGCTTTTCCCACAACTTCACCCAGGATCATCACAGCTACAGCTGCCTCCTTCTGCCCCCAAAGTCCATGTTCTTTCCTTTCCTGCAGACCAGCTCTCTTATGTTCCAATGATGCGAGAAGGTTGAATGGCTATGGGAGACTGCTGCCCCATCCAGCACCCACTCCCACTGCTTCCAGTAACAGCACCCTGACGTTTCTGGGAGAGCCAGCCCTCCCCGTTTCTGGCCTGGTGGCTCTGGTGGGTCTGGGCTACCCCTCTCCCCCTAGCTCTGGGGGATGCGTAATGTGCCCCACAGCTGCCCAACGAGTGCATTTCAACATACTGGTGACAGAGCCTGGTTCATGGAGAGACTTAGGACCCAAGGGAGCCGAGGAGGCAAAGCTTCCAGGGCCTCTGCTAGAGCCGCTGGGAGTGAGAATTCATCACTCTGCCAAAATTTCCAGAGGGCATGAGTCTGAGCTGCCAGCAGCCATGTGAGTATCTAGTGGGAGAGCTGCTGGAGGATAAAGTCAAGGTAAATGGTTGAGCTGATTATTCTCCACAGCCCCTCCAGGCCCATTCTCCAGCTCGCTTTGCACTCTTCTGAGGCTCAGGAGACTGACTTCCATGGACCAGGCCACCTTGTCCTCTGTCTTCTTGTTGGGCTCACCCAACAGGAGGTCCTGGCAGGTGATGAGAAAGTGGAGGAGAAAGAGTTCCAGGGCTACATCGCCCCTCTCTGCGCCCATGCACGCCTCTGTCCAGGACTACAGCTCCTGCCCCCAGGGCCCTCTCCTAGTACAGCCCTGACCAGGTCCTGACGGCACCTCCCATTGCCACTTCTGGCCTTAGGGAGCTATCACTTCCCACTATTGCCAGATCCTGGGTACACCCAATCCTGTTTGGTTCCCTTGCTGTCCTCTGCTTAGATGCTTAGTCATGTCTGACTCTTTGTTGTCCCCATGGACTATAGCCTACCAGGCTCCTCTGTCCATAGGGATTCTCCAGGCAAGAATACTGGAGTGGGTTGCCATGCCTTCCTCCAGGGAATCTTTCTAACCCAGGGGTCGAACCCAGGTCTCCTGCATTACAGGCAGATTCTTTACCATCTGAGGCACCAGGAAAGCCCATGAATACTGGAGTGGGTAGCCTATCCCTTCTCCAGGGGATCTTCCCAACCCAGGAATCAAATCAGGGTCTCCTGCACTGCAGGTGGATTCTTCACCAGCTGAGCTACCAGGGGAAGCCTATTTAATTCCCTTAACTCTGGTCACACCTCTGGAAAAGAATCTCTTCACTGAACTCTCCTCAACTAACCCTTTGAGAATACCACCTGTGTTCTGCCCAGAACTTGGCTGACACAAACACAAAGCCAAGGAATAAAGAAAGGAAGACTGGGCCTTAATATAGCCTCGGTGCCCCGGATACAGTCACAACCTGAGTCCCAAAATATCCAAGAAAACAAAGGCTAGTAATCACTCCTTAACCTTTGCTCTCCTCCATCCATCTCTACAACTGAAGATATGGCTAACAAAACAGGTAAAGCCCTTCATGGAGAGCTCTAGTGGTCCACCATCATGAGAAGGAAGACAGGAACGATGATCAGCTTTGGTTTCTCATCCCAACCCACTCCCATTTCTGTCTGACAAATGTCTACCTGTCCCCCAAGGAGGACGTGTCTCTATCTGTCTCTTACACACACAATCCTGCCTCAAATCCTTCCCCACTGGAAGTACAATCCTCTCCTTTGGTTTCTCCTAGCAGCTGATGTGTAACTGTTATGCCACAGCTAGCAGACTCCATCACACCTCCTGCAACAGCCTGCAGTCTGCTCAGCTCTGTCTCCCCCACCAAAGTGTTAATCAGTGAGCTCCTGGAAAGAAAGGCTGTGTCTTCTTGAACTTCATGTTTTCAGCTTCAAGTACATTTCTCATGTAGACGCTCAGTAAACGTGCTCTGTATCAGTATTTATGAACCTGGCAGCTCCCAAGCCGTCAGTTCTGTCCTGCAGCTCCCATTCCCCATTTGCCTCTTGTAGAATTTGGGCTCTCACCTCTGGGAGCAGCTTGGCCCTCCTTGGACACTCTGGAATGGGGCTGTATCACCCCTCAAGGCTTGGTTCAGCCTGGCTGGAAAGAACTGCATTATCAAGCCAAATGCATCTCCAAGGCAGAGTAAAGCCTAGCCTGCTTGGCAAGACTACCCTTCATGTATTCACAGAGAGGCCTTCCCTCCACTACCCTCTCCTCTCATTCTCAGTTGCCCAAGCCTGTATCCATCACATCACCCTGTTTATTCCCTTCATAGTGAAAGTGAAAGTGAAATCGCTCAGTCATGTCAGACTCTTTGTGACTCCATGGACTATAGCCTACCAGGCTCCTCCCTCCATGGGATTCTCCAGGCAAGAGTACTGGAGTGGGTTGCCATTTCCTTCTCCAAGGGATCTTCCCAACCCAGGGATCGAACCCAGGTCTCCTGCATTCCAGGCAGACGCTTTAACCTCTGAGCCACCAGGGAAGTACTTTCCTGAAATTATGCTCTCCTTTTTCTTCCTAACGACCACCTGTCCCACCACTAGGATGCCCCCAAGGGCTGTGTTCCCCCTTCATCACTCCCTGTTTTGTGCATACTGCCTGGCACATAGTAGGAAACCGACAAATAGTTGCTAGAAGTTGAATGACTGAGACATTTCTTCTCCCCGTCCCTAACCTCCCTCAAGCTCTCTCTGCTGCTGCCGCTAAGTCGCTTCAGTCATGTCCGACTCTGTGCAACCACACAGACATCAGCCCACCAGGGTCCTCCGTCCATGGGATTTTCCAGGCAAGAGTACTGGAGTGGGGTGCCACTGCCTTCTCCGCAAGTTCTCTCTAGTCTTCTCTCAACCATTTTTCTTTCACTACTTCTCCTAGGATATTTTGGCTATCAATTGCTACATAACAGACCAATCCAAAACCCAGTCATTTTAAACATGACAAGATCTATTTTGTTCACAAATCTATAATTTGGATAGGGCTCAATGAGGAAGCCTGTCTCTTCCCACTCAGAGTCAGCAGGAATGACTGGAAAGATGGGGGCTGCAACCATCTGAACACTCCCTTGTGCAGAAGCCTGGCATGTGATGCTGGCAGTAGGCTGGAATAGGAGCTAGGGCTGTGGCTAGAATGTCTACAAGTGGTCCCTCCAAGTTGCTTGGGCTTCCTCACAATATGGTGGCTGAGTCACAAGGGCAAGCATCCGTCATGTAAGAGAGAGCCAAAGAAAAGCTGCAGTATCATCTCTGAACTCACCTCCAGGGTCATGCAAGATCACTTCTGCCATAGTCTATTCGTTAGAGTCAGAAGGCCAACCCATATTTAAAAAGGATAAGAATTAGGTATCATATTTTGATGAAAAGAGTAGAAAAATTTGCATACATTTTAAACTCCCACAAAGGACATGATTTCAGGGGGTTTGTGTGTGTTCTGCTGATTTGCCTTTCTTTGTGTTCATTAATACAATATATATTTATTGCTGTCACCTATGTGCCATATGGTGGAGATACCATGACAGTTTAGCTGGAGCCCCACCCAGCAGGGGCTCACAGAGCTATGGGGCACCCAGACAAATCAACACACAATTACGGACCAGTGTGGACTGGGCTCCCACTGAGGGAAGCAGAGATAGGTGTGGTGGGAACCAGCTGGCTACCTCATCCAGCGCGGGGCTGGGATAAAGGCTTCCCAGAGGAGGCGAATTGTGGCAAATTCAAAAGAAAAAAATTAAAGTTAGCCAAGAAAAGATCAGTGACAAACACAACACAGACACACCAAGCAGGTACAGACTCACAGGTGCACAGCAGCAGAAGGCTCAGTTAGGCCTCTGCACATATGGGGGAAAGAAATGGGGGACACCAAGGTGTGTGTGCCTGTGCCGGCCTGGAGCAGAGAAGATGGAGCAGCAGGCCACGATGGTAGCGGGGAAAGGTGGGGAAAGGAGGACCCAGACTGTAAAAGGTCTCGCTTCAAGAAGGCGCTGGAAGAGACTCACGCACATCCCAGCCAGGATAAACCCAAACAGCATGGTATGTGGTCTGACACCCAAAGTATGGTCTGACACCCAAAGTATGGTCTGACAGTGCCCAGCATGGGCCACTGGGCACCTGCCCGCAACTCAGTGAGTGTTCTGACACTAAGACCCTCTTCCTCACCCTGAAGCTTACAGCCTGCCCCCTCACCCCCAGTTCATCCCGGACCACCTGGATGCACTGCCAAAGGGCTGAGAGCATCCCTGGATGGGCCACCCTCCGGCCCCTCCCAGGGAGGTTCCTCCCCTTCGTTTTCACTCTTCGAAGCTCACCACCCGGCTCAAGCTTCAGCATCAATGAGAAAGCCAAGGGCAAAGGTCCCACCTTGATGTGCTGGAAAAATAGCGAGAGGAAAACAACAGAACAATTAACTGCAGGGCCCAGCTGCCTCTCACAGATAAGGCATTTTCTCTGTCACCCATCGATGAGGCTGCCTGCTATTATTCCCAGTCCTTCTGCTCAGCCCTGTCCACAGGCGTGGCCCCAGGGGGACCAAGCACTGTCCAATGAGACTAGGATGCTCAGGGGTTTCTCTCCCCCCTCCTCCTACACATCCATCTATGCTCAAACCTGATGCTAAACCCCTGCGTCCTCCCCTGATGTGAGTCTGCACCTGTTCAGACGGGCAGGAGCTGCCAGAGCTCTGGAAGTAACACGGCCCCAAGCAGGGTGGGGTGCACAGGGCAGAAACCAGGGCAGCTCCCAAAGGAGAACACGGGCAGCTGGCCCTCCGTCTAGACGGCAGGCCTGTGGTAGGAGCTCCAGGAGGCCCACAGCAACCCAGTCCCCCGCACACCCCCACCACCACAGCCCAGCACAGATGCCAAGCAGCCACCATCTAAGCAGCACATCAAAGACGTGAGCCAGACGGATGCACAGCAAAGAGAAGACCACTAATGACCACAGCAGGGGTCTGACTGGTGGGAGAACATGGAGAAGGCCATGTACACACAGGAAAATGCAAACGGAGAAGGGAAACAGTTTTCCTCTAGCTGGAGCACAGGTCGGGCAGGTCCAGAGAGCAAGAAGAAAGCCTAGCCACGGGGACCAGGATACTCCCCGGTACTTTGGACATGACCTGGCAGGACAGTGAATAAACAGCTGGTGCTTAATAAGTGCTCCCTGCTTTCATTCATGAGTAAGCAACGTTCAATGGAAAAGGCACTGAACTTGGAGGCAGTGGCCTGAAGGGCTGGCCAACTTCAATTTGTTAAAACTTCAGTTTGAATCTTAGTTCTTGTGTCTGTAACTTAACCTCTCAAAGCCTCGGCTTTCTCACCTGTAAAACGGGACAACAGATGCTTGGATATTAAGAGTATGGGATCAATCAGCACATGATAAATGGAAAAACAAAAGCTTAGTCCAGTCCTGGCTCTAGTGCTGTCAGGCTGTAGGATTTCTAGAAAGTCTCTTCCTGTCCCTAAAATCTGCCTCCAGTCCCACTCCCAACATGCCAGGGAACAAGCCCTGTGGGCTCCCATGTGCTGCAGCAGACCCTGGATCAGTCTCAGGGACCTCAGACAGGAGTGCTAGGCTAGGCCCTGGAACCCCTGCTCCTTCACTTGCCCCTCCCCTCCAGGCTACCTGCCTCTCCCCATTTCTCTGCTCATTATCACCTCCACAGGGTTGGGGGATAGAGAAGCAGGGCAAGGAGGTTAAATTCAAATCAGTCATTTGGTCACTTGCTGCTAGGAAGCAGGTGGAGTGAGAGGAGAGACTAGGGCCTCAGGTGCAACCTGCAGGCAGAAATGAGCCCTGGTAATTCTCGGGAAATTTCCTATATGTTTCCACGTTGGCCCAGCTCTGCTACTGAGAACTCTGGGAACCTTCAGCAGCTGCTAATCATGCTGTCTGTGGGCGCTGGGGCTTCCCTGCCCTGGAGGAACACCTCTGCTGGAGAGGGAGTGAGAGGGCCTTTTTCACCACGTTTTCAATGTCTCTAGTAGCTGAGCATCCTGAAGACTCCATTATGGGGGTTGTTACAATATAGCAAGGGCCGCAGATTTTCAGCTCTGAGGCTGAGTAATACTCCATGCTGCCTGGGGATCAAGAGAGCGAGTGAGTAAGACACTCTTCTGAGGCTGTGGAAATTAAGCGAGTGAGTAAGACACTCTTCTGAGGCTGTGGAAATTACACCCTCTCTTTCACAAAGCTAGCGGCAAATGTAAAGCCAGATTTCACTGAGAGGCACCTGGCAGATGATGCTACAAAGGGACCAGTGGAGACTGTGGTCTCACTGCTGGAACAGGCCAACAGGAAGTCCCAGGAGCACCAGGCTAAGGCCCTTCCTGACTTCCTGATGTCAACCAAGGTCACCCTCACTCATCTTTGAGCTGCTGTTGCAGAACCCCCGCCAGTCTATGAGGATCCACACCCCACCCACAACTAATCAGGGGATCACCATGCCCCAGACTTCACATTACCTACTATTGTCATCCCAAAGCTCCTAATTCTACCACTGCTTCTACCCTGGGGTTTGCTCCCACCCCAAGCCCTTTCTAACCTCTGCATCATGATGGCCCTTCCTCTAGTCTTTCAATAATGAGAAAACGGGGACACAGAGAGGGAGAGAGTGAACTAGACATCCAGTTGCTTTTTGTGTCTTAGGTCAGAAGGAAAGCAGGTTTCCACTAGTAAAGAAGAGCCAAGTCCACCATCCTCCAGGGCCCCCAGCACAGCATGATCCCATCTCTTTAACCCCCAGAAGAGTCATTAACAAAAGTTAGTGAGGCAACTCAGATGTCAGGCGTCAGGGGCCTTTGATGGAGCAGGTGGCCTTGACCTGGTCACTCAATGCTCCCTCCTCTGAGCACAAACACACACCTGGGGGCCCTGATTTATCGCTGCAATTTAAACAGAATCTACAGAAGGGACTGAGAAATTTCTCAGCAAAATTGTACTTTGAAATATGGAATCTCTCCCAGGGTGTTACTTTATTGTTACAGTAATTTCCTCAGAAGGGCAGGCATCCAATGCTCTGTTTCTACACCACCTTTGGAGACATGGAAATCTAACAGAAATATTCAGGTTGCTTTAGTGGCTAACGCAGAAGAGGGGGACATATAGGGAAGTCCTCCAAGGAATGTGGACTCCTAGGATCCAGGTGTAGGGATGTGTTCTAGAAGACTGGGGGAGGGGATGAGACAGGTAAGGGTCCAGTGTGCTCCCTCCACTGCCCCCAAGATGCCTAGGGAGCCCAGGCCCATCTCCTTTAGGGGCCCTTGTCTGCAATTGTTTCTTCCTTGGGAGAGCTGGCCAGGGCAAGAGGAGGAAGAGAGATGCTCCCAATCCTGCTACTAAATTCCTTATCAGAAGCCAAGCCACGGTGCAGGTCCGCAGCTCTGCATCTGCACATGTGCAGGGTGGGGTAGGTGGAGCGTGGGAAAAGGGGGGCAGGAAATCTGCTCCAGCTGAACTGTCAAGACTGTCTGAAGATTTCAACATCTCTTCTCCCATGACCATGGAAACATGGAGTCCCCAGTAATCAACAGACCAGTGGCTGAATCAGCATTAGAATTTTTCCCGTCCGTGAATTCAGGCAGATCTGAACCTTTCTTCTCACAAAGTTCACAAAAATGGTGAAGTGAGGTGGAGTGGTTAAGAACACTGACTGCCTGGGTTCAAATGCAAGCCTCTTAGCAGTTTTGTGACCTTATCAAATTATTGAACCACCCTGTACCTCAATCTTCTCATCTGAAAAATGGGAGAGGAAAGTTGATAATACCAACACAACAGGGTTGTCTAAAAATTAAGCAAATTAATTTACATTAAGTATTTAGAGTAACACCGAGCATTAAGTGTGAGCTATTATCAGCAGTTTCCAAATATACCAGTGCCAGGCTGTCTGCATCTGCATCACTGGGGACCTTTATAATTGATAAAAATGAAGATGCCCAGGCTGTTCAGCAAGGGCAAAGTGGAGCAAGACCTGCCCAGGATTTGATACTGCAGCTATTTTAGAGTAATCCCCTTGGGCAGAGTTTCCAGGATGCAGGATCTTCAGCAGGATCTTTTGGAAGGCCAGAATACAGTTTTTCAGAATCTATCCAGACCTGCTGAACTTCGGCAGAAAGAGCCCAAGAGTCTACAGCAAATTGCCCAGGTGGCATGAAGCTGCCTAAAGCCAAAAACCCTGCCTGAAATGCCATTCCCTTCTGTTGCTTCCAAAACTGCCTCCGCCCTTTGCCCACAGTGGAAACCCTACACTCAAAACCATAGGGTTTCTAAGAACTCTTGAGGATTAACTAAGATGACTGTTTTAGTTTAATAATATGAATGTATCTTTGACTTTAACAGCATCTTTATTTTTAAACTAGTTCAGGGATACCCTCATAATGTGTATGTTACCTGTCTGACTTCCTAGGCTGGAAAGGCTGAGTATCACCAGCCACTGGCAGCTCTGCTCTGCCAAGCCAGAAGGTTCAGGACTGGCCAGGGCTGGGCCCGACCCCTGCAGCTGTCTACACTGCCAAGACTCTTCTCGAGAAATAGCCCGGGGCTGCGTTACCCTATCTCACCAGAATTCCACTCAATGGCTTCGGGTGTCCCTCCACAAACACTGACAACGGCAACCATTTTACAATGCACAGAAAAGAAAGTCCGCTAACAGAGAGAATTCTCTCAGATTTACTTTTCCCTCCAGATATATATATATTTTTAAACTTCGGTGCCTGCTACCGCTTGCTGGCTCAGGATATCCAAACCAGCACACGTAACAAAGAATCATTAGCCGAAAATGCAGAAAGAGTCGATTGCTGCCTGACCTGGTAGCCTGTTGTAGGCATGCAGACTGAGGTTGGGAGTTTTCACCACCAACCTGTGATAGACTTAACTGTGGATGGTGAACTTAGGGCCTTTCATTTCAAGGTGCGGCATGTGCGTTGATGCACCAGTGATTCCTTCGGAGAATTCACTATTTGCTAAGTCCTGAGAAATCTACCCCCAAATCAAACATGTGCACACTCAAGGGTGGCAAGTCCTGGATTTCACTCTGGACCACATCAAAGAGCAGTTCTTCTGGGAGTGCTCTGGCTGGCCAGCCAGCGTGGCAATCAGAGACCATTTGTTATGGTCATTCATGGACACTGGTGCTAGGGCTAGGAGGACGCCACAGGCTGTCAGTGATTCCAGAGCACTGCCTCCAGAAGGGCCACCACGCTTAGCTCACGAATACTCTACTCTGAGGCAGAGTGTCTGCTTCCAGCCCGACACCACAGAAGCCCGGATCTCCAGACTCCATCATGAAGGCCATGGGCCAAAGGGCAGCGCAGAGAATGCAGCCTGCAGACACCAGCAGCCCATCGACAAGCGCTCAGATCCAGTGTGAAAAGACATGAGCGTCAAGAGGCAGCTGTTTTTCTGGAAACAGAGAAAGGAGGCCTAGTTCTCTGTCCAGAAGTCCAGGGTACGTCAGCATCCCTGCCCCCCTACCCCCACCCCAAGCCTGCCTGCTCCTCTCTGAAAACTGATTTAGAAAGCCTTTGCCCTGCAGGCCATCTCTCTAGCCAAGGGCTAGATGGAAGTGGAAGGAGAGGGCGGAGAGCAGGGGCAGTGTCCCTCAGCGTGGGCCTACCCCTCTCTGCACGTTAGCCACTCCCTCTTCCTTCCATTGAGGCAGAGGGTCTCATAGGACACTGTCTGCTTCTGGCTAAGTATCCTCATCTGGCCCATGGTTTCTGCTAAAGCTCTGGTCCGTCCCTGGCCTGGGCTGAGGACCTGCCTGGTCTTGGAGCTGCTTGCCGTGGGTGATAAGGCCCCATTGAAATTGCATCAGGGACCCAGGACAGAAAGACCACAGGCGGATACAGAAGTGGCCAAACCCGCCAGGAGGGGCGCCCCCTGGCCACGGCAGTTTGAGAGGAATCTGCGATCTGCGTAGGCAGCTCATTGATCCACTTTTCTGATAATTATTCCTCACTCATCACAAACGAATGACGCTGGCCCCAGCCCAGCCAGGCAGGCGGGAAGGCACCGCCGCGTGTGCAGAGGAGAAAATGAGCCTGCCTGTGCTCACCCGGGAGAGGCAGGAGTGAATGGTGTGTACTATCTCCGTGCACTGAGCAGGAGGCCGGGCTGCTTTAATATTCTGCTGAATGTGGTGTTTCTTTTAACCCTTACTGGAGAGACGTTCTGCCCAGAAAGCCAGGCTCTTCTGGCTAGGCTAAAGGTAAAGTTTGTGGGCTGCGCTCAGAGAAATGACACAGGCCCCTCACTCTGGGTCTCTCCAGAACCACCGGGTGACCGGACGGGTACACGGGGCTGGGTACCGGCACCACAGCACCCTCCTTGGGGCCGCTCCAGTAGAGAGGATCTAGGGAGGAACCAGCGCGCCGCCAGACGCCTGGGGACTTCCCATACATTTGCTCCCCAATTTCGCTCGAATACAAAATTGCAAGTGCCCTCCTTCAACGTGGAAACCCAGCCTTGAAACCAGGTTCCTAAAGTGGGCACCTATCTGTTCTCCGAGACCGAGCCGCTGACCCTTCAGCGGACGCCAAGAGAGGCGGGCAGGATGCGCCGCCCCAGCGCTAGAAAGTCCAGTGTGCCCTCGACCATTGCAAATGCCCGCTCTCCCGGGTCGTCCTGACCGCTTTGGAAGTGTGCCTCGCCCACCCGGCCCTAATTCAGCCGCTCCCGTGCTTGTCCCTCAAGCCAAACCACAGCAGCCCCGCGCGGGGCGTTGATCGCGCCGCACAATGCTCCAGTCCCCGAACGACCCCAAAAGCAACCCACAAGCACAAAGACCCAGCAGCCGGAAAGGGCAGCGGCACGCGCAGGGCAGACAAAAAACCACCTTCAGAAAAGCAAGAGAGAGCTTTCTAGGCGTTAATCGCCGCACCCCCGCGCCGCCACCAGAATGAACGCGGGATATGGTGGTCTTCACCACCAGGCCGGGGAGTCCTAGCCCCGCCCGGGGCCAAAAGGCCCCAGTTTCGCTTGGAGAAGGGCAGCGCTTTCCGGAGGGGTCGGGGGCTGAACGACGGGGCTGTGGGGCGAGTGGAGGGTTCCGCTGGGCAACCAATAGCAGTAGAACAAGGACCCGGGCAGCCCAGCGGAGCGAGCTCCCAGCTCTGAAGGCGGCGCCGGCGCCGGGGGCTGCGCGCGAAATCCTTCGAAGGAGTTTCACCCGCGCCGGACACGGGGACTGCGAGCGGGGCTGAGGTGCGCATTTTCCCGAGTTGCTTTCATCCCGGCACTAAACTCCGCTCCAGGCCGGGCTGTGTTTCCGGAGGGGGGTGCGACCGCCGCTCAGCTGCGAGGAATGGGGCGGGAGAAGAGGGCGGGTGGCGGGAGGCGGGAGCGGGGCAGGGATTTCCCACAGGGATTCGCGGGCGCCGCCGAGCGCGGAGCTCCCTGCTGCGCCAGGCGCGGTGCCCGCCGAGCGCGCTTTCCCCGCCGCGGCGGCGGCGGCGGAGGCACAGTCAAGGCTGAAGTAGCGGGGAGAGCAATGCCGCGCATAGGCTACCTTTCCCAGCCGAAGGGGAGACTGGGCGAGTTTCGACAGGACCAATCACCCACCCTACCCCACCCTCGTTTTCAGGTGCAAGAGGCCACAAAGGTGTCCACTTCTCCCCGACTGACTCGGGAAGAATGCAGCCCGTAGGCTCCCGGACCACCAAGCTGTACCCCGAGAGTCGGGCCATCTAACTCAGCCCCTCTCATTCGGCAGCCACTTGCAGGGTACCAGGGCAGAGCGTCTCCGGTCCCCGCGCGCAGCGCCAGCCTGCCGAGCCGAGTCCTGGAGCCTGCGGACCCGGAGCGGGGGAAAAGGAGAGGTAGCGCGCGGCCGCCTAAGGGCATCGGTGCCCGGGATAGGAAGGGAGCGGACAGACGCCCGCACTCCAGCGGCTGGACGGCCAGAGGCGCCCCTTCTTCCCCAACGCCCAGTTGCGCCGGAGCTCAGGAGCCTGCACCGCAATGCAGCGGGTTCCGTGCTCTCCGAGGCTGCGGGCGACCAGGGCTGCTAGGGAGCGCGGGAGCCAGGGGGGCTCCGCGAACCAGCTGCGGGTGCCGAGAGCCAGCCGGGGGCGCGCGGGGTGGGTGCCGCCCCAGCCCCGCGCTCAGTCGTGGCCGACGCTCTCCCACAACCTGGTCCTCGGTCTCGGGATGAGGGCGACGCGTAGCAGCCAGAGAAGCCCTGGGGATACAGCCGCCAACTTGCTCCGCGGAGGCTACGTTACCTTCCATTGCGGCCACTGCGGATGCCAGGAGGAGCAGCAGCAGGAAATCCAGGGCCATCGCCGGCCGGCGGCCCCCAGGCCGAGCCCGAGCCGAGGCGGCCGCGCGGGGGAGGGCGCCGCGTCCCGGGGCCCCGCTGCGCTCCCCGCCGGTGGCTTCTCCGTATCCTTTCGCGCTCGGGCCGGGACCGGACTTCCCGGAGCGCGGCGTGGGCGTGGGCGGGAGTGTGCGCGCGTGGGGCGGTGCGGGCGCGCGTGGTTGTGGGTGTGCATGTGTGTGTGTGTTTATGGGAGAGGTGGGTGTGTGCGTGCCTGTGTGTAAGAGAGAGAGGGCGAGGGAGTGCGAGCCGGGTAGAGCGCGCGAGTGCGTGTGCGTCCTGGTGTCACATTGCGAGCTACATCCGAGCCTACGAGAGGACGGAGCCGGCCAGACTGACGGGGGGAGGGGCGGGATCCCCCACCATCAGCTCTCTCCCACCCCCTAACACCTCCTGTCCAATCAAGGAATCAAACCTGCAAAATTCCCCCATCCAATCAGGCGCGAGCACCTCCTTACACTGGCATTGTTAGTTTAAGAAAAACTTTTGCTTGCAAGGCTGTGCGGGAGGGCTCGGAAGGCGCTAGGAGGGGTCGGGGCTCCCCCTGGTGGTGCTCTCGGAGAACCGCACCGGCCGGCCCTAGCTCTCCACGCCCTTATTTAGGGGGCCAAAGGAAGGAACGGACTCAGGCCCTTCCCTTTATAGCCCACCAGGTTTAGGTGAGCTTTAAATAATCAAATTTTTCTTCTTTCATCTTCTCAGCAAGACTACGCTGACTACCCTGTTTAATGCAAGCCCAATGGCACAGCTTATTCCTCCTGTCCATAGCACTTCACCTAACATGTGGTTTTATAGTTATCCTGTTTATTGTGGGTCTCTCCTTATTAGAATGGGGTCTTCATTCTTGGGATTCGTGTGTGCTTTGCTCACTGCGGAATGGCCAGTGCCTAGAACAGTGCCTGGCCCTTCAAAGGTCATGGCGTGCATCTGCTGACTGAATGAGTGAGGTTCAGAGAATCTGGGGGCATCAGCCCAGTGTGCAGAGCAAGGGATATGCTTCCCATCCAACTCCCTGCTGCTCTCCTCCCCAAGAAGTCCCCGACTTCTCATTTCCCTATGTGTTCTGTGAACGTCCGCTGAGGACCCCAATCCCAGAAAACAGGTCAGGTGGGAATGACCAGTGGTCACATAACCCCGAGAGGGGCATAATGCAACAGGGACAGTGGAGAGCTCTGCAAGGAAGTGGGCAGGGGAAGGCATCTGTACTTGGGGGAAGGACTAGAAGAACTGCAGAGGGGGACTGGGCATTGGAGACAGGAGTGATTCTCCCTAGCCCAGCTTCCCCAACTCTGCTTTCTTTAGCCGGATGGCAGATCAAGGACCTGCCCCGAGGTTGTAACACTATGCTGGAGAAGTGTCCTCACTGTACCGCCCCCTCTCCAAACCTGCTGATGGTCTCCTCCTTTAGGATCAGGGACAACCTATTAGGTCACCCCTCCCCCAGACAGTCACCTCTTTCCCACCAAGCCTTTCCCAGATTTGTCAATGACTTGACAGTGGGCAAATGTGATGGCCTCTTCCACGCCTCCCTGCTCCCCTCTTACAGCGCTGCCAAACCAACTTCCCACCCTGAAATGTTCAGTCTCTCCTCTGCTTGGGACTGCCCCTATTCAGTCCTAGCCAGACTCCTGTCTCCATTCTGACATTGTTTTGCTTCCCCTTTCTGACTCAGGCTACCTCCCTCTCCACCACCCTCCATCCCAGCTGCCTCGGCATCAGCCTTCCCTCCCTCCTCCTCCTCAACACCGTGCCAGCTCCCCTCTGCCCCATCACACTGCACCAAGTACATCCCAATGACTCTGAAGCCATCATCCCAGGAAGAATGTGCTCCCATTACCCATAGTCCTCCTAAGCCCTCAGCACTCCTGACGTTAGGGACCAGTTCTCTTGGAGCTCTTGCCTCAGTTTCCATGGTGTCCACTTTCCTCCTACCTGTCTTAGCACTTCTTACTGTTCGCTTTTCAGTTGTCAAGGAGGTTCCCCTGACCAGGCTCCATCCTTGGAACCTCTGCTTGCTGAGTTCCTCAGCAGCTTTACCTGCTCTTCTGCCTCCAGCCCTCCCCATATGGATGAACAGATAGATGAGTCTCAGACTCCTTTCTGTCCTTTGTTACACCACAGTCTTAGGAGAGACATATCAGGCAGAGTCCCCTCTGCCACAGCTTGCTCCCTTGTCCCAAGCCCTTGAGCCTGTCCTAGGGCCAGCCTAATGCCTTGACCACCCAGCTTCCAACCCCTCCCTTCCCCAATCCTTCTGCTGCCAAACCAGTCCTCCTCCAGCCAAGCTTGATCTTATCTCTTCTCAGTACAGAAACCTAGTGGCTCCTCGTTGTCTGCTAAAGAAAGACAGACCACTTTGGGCTGGCATCCAGACTCCGCCACAAGCTCCCTGGAACCTGCCATCTCAGCCCAGACTCCACCAGCCTCCCTGTGGGCCGGGCTGTTCAACCAGTTTGATCCCCTAAACACAGCCCAGGCTTTCCTTCCCTTGCATCTGGCTAGCATGCACTCACCCACTTATTCCAGGGAAATTTATTGGGTGATGACTACTAGCCAGGCAGGCCTGCTCAAGTCTGTAGGGACACAGACACAGGCCCTGCTCTGAGAGAGCTTATGGAGTAGTGGAGAAGGATGACCATAAGGAGGAAAGAGGTATCGAGAAGGACTGGAGAGTCAGCAAGGTGCCAGCTAAAGGGTGATCGTGGGTAGTGAGAACAGGTGTTTATTGAGCACTTGCTGCATACAGGCATTGTACCAGTGTGCAAACTGAAATGAAATAAACTTCCTGCCTCAACTTCTTCCCAAAGCCCACCTCTCTCCGGAAGCCTTAATCTCCCCTAACTGTCTCTCTCACTCACAATCGTGTGCTACATCTCCTTGTGTGGGAACAGAATGGCTCTTCCAGACCTGGCTGAAGGCATTATCCAACTGCAAACCTCCCTCCTGGGAGGACCCTGGGACATCACAAGTGCAGGAATGCCAAGAACTATGCCAGGCGCTCTGAACCTGTGCCAAGATCACACGGATCACCAGCCTAATATCTTCTGGCCCCTATGGCTCACCCTGAGAATTGTAAGTCAGTAGGGATGAGGTAGGGCCACAGATGTTTTTTACAGTCTACACCCTGATGGGTTTTGGTGCTCAGAGAGGCTTGGCGGCCACTGTCTAGGAGTTTCAAGCTGTGCTCTGAGGATCTCTCAGGGGACATGCAGGTGGGGAAGTACAAGAGCAGTCATAGGGTGGGCTTCAGATCTCACCTCTGTTCAGACAGCCTTTTGCTTTACTGGGCATCTATATCAGGTTTTGTTTAAAGGAAGGGTTCTACGACAAGAAGAGAAGGAGGCAGAGGAAAAGTAAGAGGGGTGAGAGGAGAGAATTGGATTGGGGTGGGGATGTGCACATCAGTTCACAAGGGTATGAGGAAATGACACTGATGCCTTTTAGAACATGCTGGTGGCTCAGGTAAAAACAGCTTCAGTTTAGGGCTTTGGCTAATTTCCCTAATAGCCCAGGGGATTGACTTTTCCTGAGCAAGTTAAATATTAATTTAGCCGTTCAGCAGATTGATCTCTCTCGCAACACGTTATGCTCTGTAAATATCCCTGAAAGCACCATTGGTTGGGATTCCAAGCCTGGGTGCCCATTTTCCCAAAGCATCTCCTAGACTGTTTTTTTTTTTTCCTCTCTCTCTGATGTCAAATGCTCACTTGTTTTCTTGATTAATCACCCCTCTATTTGATATCACTAAATCATTCCTTCAAAGTGACAGATGTTCACCTCTAAGCCAGCAGCTGAGCACTCTCAGGCACCCAAGGGTGACTTGACCCTTTCGCTAGGACTCAGAGGCCCTTCTGGTTGGAAGGTTTGGGGGCAGCTAACTAGGTCACCCCCACCTCTAAACAGCTTTGTGTCTAAAAGATTGAAAAGCACTTCTAGTGAAAGCAACTGCCCAACTTCCCTTCTATACATTATGAAGCTACTCTACTAGAAAGTTCCTGCTCACCTCCAACCTGTATCCCTTTTGCTGTAGTTTTAGCCTGGTCTCTTCATTCTACTTAGTAGTGGGAACACAGGTAAATAGTAAGCAGTTTGAGAACGATCATATGGATGTCTTGTACAGGAGATCTTAAGTTGCTCCTTTATCCCATTGTTTTCTTTCTAAGCATTGCTTAACTGCACAAATGAAAGGTTTTGTTACACAGTCCATCACCCGAGCTACTTTAAAGTAGATTCTTAAGCTGCAAGACACATTTTCATCAATTCTTTTTGGAGAAGAAGGTGGATCATGTGTGGGTTATTTAAGGCGTTTTAACAATGGATAATCGGCAAAGAACAAAACTTTCAGTGTTTATTGAGCAGGAATCCCATGTTGGTGCCCAACAAGGTGCTAGAGACCCGGTGATGTCTGTGACCCCAAGCCCCCCCTTGAAGGATCTCAGGATCTTCCTGGGAAGACAGACACTGAAATGCATTGTGGGACTTTCTATACAAAATGGCCTCTGGCTAGTAGCTTCCAACAAAGTTTCTCCTATTTTTCAGGAAAATGCCTCAGCAAATACAAATATGAAGACTCAGAGTAACAAGGTGAATGAACACTGACAGACAACCTAATTGCCAGGATGTAGAAGGAACTGACAGTCCTTATAAGGCTGATGAAGCTAGGTGGAGAAAAACCTATCAAGTACATGTATGACATATGCAAAATATTCTTCTATAGAGAGAACTTGCTTTAAAGAAATAGGTAGGAAGATATGTGGTAATTCCTATTCTGTCAATACCTGACTCAGACACCCAGGATCTCTACTAACCAGAGAATGGAGTAAATATCCATTACCATTACTGATTCAGCTCCAAAGCAAATGAAGAACAGTTTCCCTGAGTCATCTTCCTCCCTTCCCTAAGGTCTTCTTATACCCAAGAGAGTCTGAAAACAAGCAAGTTCAGTTCAGTCGCTCAGTCCTGTCCGACTCTTTGTGACCCCATGAACCACAGCACACCAGGCCTCCCTGTCCATCACCAACTCCCGGAGTCCACCCAAACCCATGTCCATTGAGTTGGTGATGCCATCCAACCATCTCATCCTCTGTCGTCCCCTTCTCCTCCTGCCCCCAATCCCTCCCAACATCAGGGTCTTTTCCAATGAGTCAACTCTTCGCATGAGGTGGCCAAAGTATTGGAGTTTCAGCTTCAGTATCAGTCCTTCCAAGGAAATCCCAGGGCTGATCTCCTTCAGAATGGACTGGTTGGATCTCCTTGCAGTCCAAGGGACTCTCAAGAGTCTTCTCCAACACCACAGTTCGAAAGCATCGATTCTTCGGTGCTCAGGTTTCCTCCCAGTCCAACTCTCACATCCATACATGACCACTGGGAAAGCAAGCAAGACAACTGTGCAAACGTATGAGCTGATGGAGACACAGTGCATTCCAGAGGGGATGGAAAGTCAAGAAGCTGCCGCGGACATGGCAATAATTGTGGGAGCAGTGCACCTACTGAGTGTAGTTTTTCCTGTGACATATCAGGTCAGAACACTAGAGAATCAACATTGTATTTAGACAAAGATGCCACTTCAGTTTGGCAGATGAAGCCTGTTGGCAACTGGCAACTGAACACTGGCTCATCCTCTAGATGTAGGTCTAAAAAGATGATTCAGCCATCAAGCAAGCAAGGAGAAGGAGAGCCCAAGGCCAGTCCACTCCTCCTGCCTAGCATAAAACAGGACTATGGGTCTTCCCTTCTCAGGGAGGAGTGAAAAGTGGTCAGGAGAGCCCAAGGACCTGTAGGAAATACTGCAAGGCAAGGAGCAGGGATGGTACCTCCAAGACCCAGAAGGGGAGCATCACTTTAAAAATGATGTTCTGCCCAGCCAAGAGACATTTCAGGAAGCTTCTTGGTATGCATGAAGACAAATTCCATGGCTAAGGAAGAAGCTGGCAAGAAAACAGTCTAAGAAAAAAAGCAACCAAATGAGAGAAGGGAGGAGAAAGAGAGAACAGGGTTTTTAAAGAAATAAAAATGCAGGGCAGAATTAAACTCTACACATGTGTCAGGAAAGAATAGACTTGTTGCTGCTGAGCATTTAATAGGTGATGTGGAAGACAAACTGGAGAATCTTTCCAAGAATGCATGCAAAATGAACAGAAAAGGAAAAACACTGAAAAAGAATACAAAACATATGGAAGACAGAAGATGGAGGACCAGCATACGTAAAATTATGTTCATACTTGCAAGGGAATGGGAACTATAAACAGTCCCCAGGAACATTCCTGAAAGAGTTTAGAGTTCCTAAAAGAAATAGCAGTACAAATGTCATCAAAGTAATTGCAAGGCTAAAAAACCCAAAACTTTTCTTAGCTGAATAAAGACCTGATACTCACATCTCAGTGATGTTTTTGAACAGTATGGATATTTTAAAGAAATCTTACATCTACCCGAGGACGCACACAAACACACACATAGAAAAAGAGACTAAATTGCCTATAGTTGGAATAAATATCATTAACTTCATAACACTGAATTCCAAAAGAAAATGGAGCCAGAGCTGTAGACTTTGAGAAGTGAAAATTTTGTGACATGGATAATATATCTCCAGCAGACTGAGAGCAACAGACATTTTCAGTTACATTTTAAAATCTCAGAAAATTTGCAGCAGTTTGGAAAAAAGTTACTTGAAAATATATTCCAAAAGACAGAGATGAGATGTGGTGGCAGACGTAAAATCAATTAAAAATAGAAGTCTAAATGTTTGCAAACCACTTTTAAATTTAATTAAAATGTTAAAAGTAGTGTCAATACAGAATGTTGTCAAAATTCAAGTTATAAAATCCTAAATCTAATAGCTCAAATTGTATTAAGATCAAGGAGAAGGGGAATGTTAGGTGGGGAAAAAAAGCTATATGAAATTCCTTGTTCACATGGGAGGGTTTCAGAAGCTTTTTTTTTTTAATGCTTTTCTTACAAATACTGAAATTGGCTTAAAATATTTGAAATTAGTTTTTAAAAAGTTTAAATATTAAATGTTTCTACAAATATAATTTAGAGACATATAGAGACCTTTAAAAACACTGGAGAAGGTAAAAATAAAATATAACTTGTAAATTTTTAAAGGAATTGAAAAATTATTAAATGGAAAGTAAATTATTGTTGAACAACAAAAATGCAAAAGAAATAACAGAAATAACTTCAAATAATAAATATGAATGAATTGAATATTGACTAAAAACTCTTTGGCTAAAAAATATCATTCTATAGCATACATAAAGAAAAAAATAAATCATGAAAGAGTAACTTACATTCGCATTAATAATATAGGTTAACCCACAAAACTGTTGCTAAACACATTTAGGAAAACACAATAATATGTAAAATATTTTCTTTTCAATGTGCTGCAGAGTCTGAAAGAAGTATCCCCAAGAGCCTAGAAACAAAGTGCTGAAGTCCAGATGATAATGTGGGTGCTTACACTGCAGACTGGGTAGGGGTCAGTCCCCAGTCAAGAAACCTAATGGCTTGAATTTTAATGTGCATCAGTAGAAAAAAAGAATTTGAATGAACGCAAGACAGAAAGTTTGAACTGAAACCACTGCATAAAGCTGAGGCCTCAAACTGCAACACCTTCATTGAAAGCATGGACTGAAAAAAAGTTTATCCTCTGTCAGAGAGGAGGACAAGGAAGTTTGCTTCTCAACCTGGGCTCAAGATATGAGAGAAAATAACCTCCCCATAGAACTCCTATCATAGGCCTTCACTCACATGGGCTTCAATTTAAATTTTGCTACTTAATCTCAAAACTTGCAAGGCAAAAACTCAATTAGAAATATTCAATACTTTTTAATAAATGGATTGGTAGAAGGAAATCTAAAAAGTACAAACCCTCCATAAGATTCCCACAAATAAAGCCATGCCAAGTGTGAACTCACAATCCACAGTCACAGAACACATGAATTAATCTACCGTAAGCAAAATTCAACCAACAAAACTGATTTCACGGGCTAGCAAGGTTATGCTCAAAATCCTTCAAGATAGCCGTCAGCAGTACGTGAACCAAGAACTTCCAGATGTACAAGTTGGGTTTTGAAGAGGCAGAGGAACCAGAGATCAAATTGCCAAAATTTGTTGGATCTTGGAAAAAGTAAAGGAGTTCCAGAAAAACATCTACTCCTGCTTCACTGACTGCATGAAAGCCTTTGACTGTGTGGATCACAACAAAATGTGGGAAATTCTTAAAGAGACGGGAGTAGCAGACCACCTTGCCTGTCTCCTGAGAAACCTGTGTGCAGGTCAATAAGCAACAGTTAGAACTGGACATAGAATGACGGTCTGGTTCAAAATTGGGAAAAGATTTTTATTATTGTATCCCTGCTTATTTAATTTATATGCAGAGTACATCATGGGAAATGCCAGGCTGGATGAATCACAAGCTGGAATCAAGATGCCAAGAGAAATATCAACAGCCTCAGATATGCAGATGATACCACTTTAATAGCACAAACTGAAGAGGAACTAAAGAGCCTCTTGATGAGGGTCAGACAGGAGGGTGAAAAAGCTGGCTTAAAACTCAGCTTTTTAAAAACTAGGATCATGGCATCTGGCCTCATCACTTTGTGGCAAATAGATGGGGAAAAAATGGAAACAGTGACAGATTTTCTTTTCTTGTGCTCAAAAGCTGCTGCAGACAATGACTGCAGGCATAAAATTAAAAGAACCTTGCTCTTGGAAAGAAAACTATGACAAACCTAAAAGCAGAGACATCATTTTGCCAATAAAGCAAGCTCTGGGAGATAGTGAAGGACAGAGGAGACTGGCATGCTGCAGTCCATGGGGTCACAGAGAGCTGGACATAGCTTAGTGACTAAACAGCAGCAATTATAGATCTTTCAGAAAAAGACTTAAATGTCAGTATTTAAAATAAAACACTACAAAAAATTATACATTTTAGAGAGAAGCACATAGAATAGGAAAAAAATAAAGACACTGGAATAAAAACCTACATGGACAGTCTTAAGAGAATAAATATGCTTGAGGAAATGTTTACAGGAACTTCAAGTTAAATCTGAGGAAACTGGCTATAATGTAATACAGAACAGTAAAGAAATGTAAGATGTTACAAGAGGTTGAGAAATATGGATGATGCAAAGAGAAGGCTACCATCTATGTTTAAAATATTTTGTTCTGTTGTTCAGTTAGTCATGTCTGACCCTTTGCAACCCCATGGACTACAGCACACCAGACATCCCTGTTCTCTACTATTTCCTGGATTTTGCTCCGATTCATGTCCATTGAGTCAATAATGCCGTCCAACCACCTCATCCTCTCTTGCCCCCTTCTCCTGTCCTCAGTCTTTCCCAGCATCAGGGTCTTTTCCAGTGAGTCAGCTCTTCACATCAGGTGGCCAAAGTGTTGGAGCTTCAGCTTCGGCACCAGCCCTTCCAATGACTATTCAGGGTTGATTTCCTTTCAGGTTAATTGGGTTGATCTTCTTGCTGTCAAAGGGACTCTCAAGAGTCTTCTCGAGCACTACAATCTGAAAGCATCAATTCTTTGGTGCTCAGCTTTCTTTATGGTCCAACTTTCACATTCATACATGACTACTGGAAAAAACAGCTTAGACTAGATGAACCTTTGTCAACAAAGTGATATTTCTGCTTTTTAGAACACTGTCTAAATTTGTCATAGCTTTTCTTTCAAGGAGCAAGCGTCCTTTAATATCATGGTTGCAGTCACTGTCTGCAATGATTTTGGAGCCCAAGAAAATAAAGTCTGACACTGTTGCCATTTTTCCCCATCTATTTGCCATGAAGTGATGAGCCCAGAGGCCATGATCTTCATTTTTTGAATGTTGAATTTTAACCTAGCTTTTTCAGTCTCCTTTTTCATGTTCAACAAGAGGCATTTTAGTTCTTCTTCTTAAAATACTTGAGGAAATAATTGAAGTAATGGGGCGGGGGGAAGCAATATTAAGAGAAAATAGAAAAATCTCTAAAACTGTTGGAAGATATAAATTGTGGGTTTAGGAAGCACAGATTTAGAAAGCCTTGAGCAGAATAAACAAAAAATATTCATGCTTAAACAAACCATAATGAAACTTCAGGCCACCGAAGACAGAAAAAATCATTAAAAGTGATCAGAAAGAAATGACAGTTACTTTTAAGACATGACAGTTTTCTCAGTAGCAAAATGTTAATTACAGAAAGAAAATAACCATGAATCTAAAATTTTGCATAACATAATATCCTGCATGCATGCTCAGTCGCAAAGTTGTGTCTGGCTCTTTATAACCCATGGACTTGTAGCCCACCAGGCTCCTCTGCCCATGGGATTCTCCAGGCAAGAATTCTGGAGTAGGTGCCACGCCCTCCTCCAGGGGATCTTCCCAAGCCAGGGAACCTGCATCTCCTGCATTGAAAGGCACCTGTGGCTGATTCATGTCAATGTATGGCAGAACAAGTACAGTATTGTAATGTAGAATAAAGTATTTAAAAAAATTTTAAAAAAAAAGAAAGAAAGGCAGATTCTTTACCACTGAGCCACCAGGAAAGCCCAACCTAAAATCTGCTAAAGTTGTGCTCAAAATTGAACACAAAATAAAGGCATTTTGAAGCAAGGTTTAGGGCATTTATCGCCAAGATACTATCTCTGAGGTCTACTAAAAGAAATAGTTCACAAATAAAAGAAATGTACTCAGAAGAGCAAAATAAGATGAAAGAAACAATAATGTGGGCAAATATTTGAAGTTTATAAAAGCAGGATAACACTAAAATACTGAATATAAACAGGATCAAAGACGAGAGTTAAAAACCTAAATACTTTTAAAACTCTGGTGCCATTTTGGAGGCAGGAAGAGTTAGCCATGCTTTAGAATGTTAAGGGTAACCACTTCCCAGATAAGCAGTATGGGAAAGCAGGAATAATGAAACTTAATTAAAACAATGGGGAGTAGGGAAAAAGAAAAATAAGGAACAAAAAGCATAGCATACTATATTCTGATAAAAATTAATATGAGAAAGAAAAGCACAGCATAAATAAAGCATAAAATAAACTGGTGGAAATAAATCCAAGGATACTAGAAATCATATTAAGTGTATCTGTAACATAATAAATATAAATGAAACAAACTAATTTAAAATATGAACATCAGATTGGTTAAGAAGAAAATCCAGTTATATATTGTTAGAAGAAACATCTTAAAAATAAGTATACAAAAATGTTCAAAATAAATGGATAAGAAAAAAAATATGCCAAGAAAATATTGATTTTAGAAATCTGTTATAGGTAGATTAACACAGAAATAAGGAAAAAGCATTATTAGGAACAAAAGAAGCATTACACAATAAGAAAATGAATAATTTTTTAGGAAGTTACATGGATTCTGGACTTTTGTGCACCTAAGGCATGGCCTCAAATTATTAAAAGAAAAGCACAAAATTTTAAGGAAAAGTTGACAAATCAACCATAATAGAGAGAGATTTTAAAATAACCTCATTTGGTTATGTGTAGATCAAGCAGAGGAAAATTGATATTAGAAGACTGTGACGATGTAACTGCTCAACTTAAAAGAGATGGACAGAGTCCTATCTAATCACTAGTGATTGCCTGTTGCCCTCAAGTATATACAGAACAATCGCCACAAAGGACGTCTCAGCAAAGGCCAAACAACTGGCCATACAAATCACGTTGTGCGTGCGTGATAAGTGGCTTCATTCTTGTCCGACTCTTCGTGACCCTATGGATCATAGCCCGCCAGGCTCCTCTGTCTGTAGGATTCTCCAGGCAAGAACACTGAAGTGGGTTCCATGCCTTCCTCCGGGGGATCTTCCAAACCCAGGGTTCGAACCTGTGTCTTTAATGTCTCCTGCACTGGCAGGCAGGTTCTTTACCACTAGCGCCACCTAGGAGGCCCCACAAATCACATTATCTGGCCTCAAAGTAATTCAATTAGAAATCAATAATAAAGAAACTTTGAAACACACTTTAATGACCTTTAAATAAGGAATTGCGCGCTCTCTTTTAATTGATTTGGGTGCATCGGGCCTTAGGTGAGGCATGCAGTGTCCCCATTGTGTCCTGTGAGAACTTTTGGTGCAGTGCGTGGGTGTCCCGGCTGTGGCACGCAGGCTTGGTCGTTGTGGCACGCAGACCATCTAGTAGCTCCTTGGCATGTGGGATCTTAGTTCCCTAACCAGGGACTGAACCCATGTCCCCTGCTTGCAAGGCAAATTCTTTACCACTGGACCACCAGGAAGTCCCCTAGTTAAGAAATCTCAATGGGAAATGAAAAATATTTCAAATTGAATGATAATTAAAACTCGACCTCTCAGAATTTTGACATGCAGCTAAAATGATATTCAAAGGTAATTTTGTATCTTGGAATATTATAAAGTTGAGAAGAATAGAAGTTGCTAAGTAAAACTTCTCTCTCAAGAAGCTAAAACAAAGGCAATAAAACTGAGAATAAGTCAAAGGAAAGAAACGCAACATAAAGAGAGACACATAAATATACAGGAATGGAAAATACAGAAATTATTAACAAGACACCATATTTCAAAGCTCACTGTCTGAAAAAAAGGAACAAGATGGAAAAGCTTCTGACAAGATTGGGCTAGTTTGTAAGGAATCTGTAATGAGATAAAGTGTTAGGGCTGAAAAAGGGACATACGTATAAAAAAAAAACTTTGAAGTTTTAGAGAATACTGTGAAGCACTTGAGTGAAATAGAAAAAATATAACATATGCAATCTAATTCACAAAAAAGTAGAATATTTGAGTAGACTCATTACATGAAATAACTTGAATCAGTAAAATCTATGCAATGAAAAGGCAACAATATCAAATCCAGATGGCTTTGCCAGTGAGTTCTACTCCAAATATTCAAGGATGTTTCTAAAATCATTTTAGGAACAGTACAGGAAAATAAAGGACCAAATAAATGCACAAATAATAAAATATTATCAAACTGAACCCAGAAATGTACTGTATTCTCTCTCTTTTTTTTTTATAGGACCAATTTGGGCCTTCCTAGGATTGTAAGGATGGTCTAACTTTAGATGAATCTATTTACTTCATTAACTGAATAAAAGACAAAATGTATATACTCATCTCAACAGACACATAAAACCTCTGATAAAAATTCAGAACTTTTTCACAATTTAAAAAGTATTTAAGTAAAGAAATAGAAAAGAACTTTCTAATCTGAAATACGGTATATACCAAAAGCAAATAATACACTGGATGATCAAATATCAGAAGCATTCTCTTTGAAGCTGGGGAAAAGAAAAGGATAACTGCTCTGTTTGTTTCTATTAAACATTACTGCAGTTCCTAGCCACCACTCTAAAACATGAAAAAGAAATGAAAGTTATAAAGAAAGGAAAGGAGGGGAGGGGGGAAGAACATATTGGGTCATAAATAGTAAGATTATCTAGAAAACCCAAGAGACTGTACAAACAAATCATTAGACCAAACATGAGAGATGAGCAAGTTTGCTGATAAAAAGTCAATATATAAAAATCTACTGCTTTCCTAACAAGGATAGACCTATATATTGCCATGCAGAGGGAAGTAAGTCAAAGAAGGAGAAATATTGTATGACATCCCTTATATATGGAATCTAAAAAGAAATGATACAAATGAACTTATCCACAAAATTGAAACAGGCTCACAGACTTAGAAAACAAACTTATGGTTGCCAGGGGGAAGACTGGAGGGAAACAGTGCGTTATGGGAGTTTAGGATCAACATGTACACATTGCTATATTTAAAATGGATAATCAACAAGAACCTACTATGTAGCACAGGGAACTCTGCTCAATGTTTTGGGGCATCTGGATGGGAGGGAGTCTGGGGGAGAATGCATGCATGGCTGAGACCCTCTGCTGTCCACCTGAAACTATCACAACATTATTAATCAGCTATACTTAAATAGAAAATAAAAAAAGTTTTTAAGAGAAAAAATTTACTGCTTTCTTAAACATCAACAAAAAAATGATTTTCAATATCATAGCATTTAATAACACAAAAGTGGAAGTATTTTAGAACAAATTTAAATAAAGTTTTAAAAAACTTGTATGAAAAAAAGTATGAGAGTCTATTAAAGAGCACTTAAGTAACCAGAGAGATACACCATTTTCATGGATAAGAAAATTGATATCAATTATCCCTGACTTTAAACATAACTTTAATACAAACACAAGAAAAGCATTCACACTATTTTTGAAGAATTTGATTGTTTGACCCCAAATTCAAAGGCAAAAAGACAAGAACAACCAAGATGATTTTTAAGACAAAAGAATGGAAGGCCTTGCCTGATCAACTTTTCATACTTTTATAAAGCTACCATAAATAGAACAGTGTGGAAGTGATGTAGTGATTTAGGACCAATGTATAGATGGAAAAATCCATGTCAAAAAGAATTACAAAGTACTGGGGAAGGGATAAACCACGCTGTAAATGATGCTGGGAAATTTGAAAAATTAAAATTAGATATTTTTCTCACACCAAATATAATCAATTTCAAGTGGGTTAAAAATAAACATTAAAGGTAAAACTCTAAAAATGTTTTTGAAGAAAATACAGAATACCTTAATGAAGAGCAGTGGGTGGAGTAAGATTTCATAAATAAGACACAAAAAGCCCAAATTACAAAAGGAAATATAGGTGCCTTTGACTACATATGAGAAGCTTTAGTGCAAAAAGCACCATAAGCATAGTTAAGCCAAATACTGGGAGAAAATGTTTGCAACCCATTTAGTGAAGAAAGTATTCATATCTAGAATACATAAGGAAGTCTCCAAACCAAAAAGAAACGTTTAAAAAGTGCCCAAGTGCTTGATTTGACAGTGTGTTGGAACTAAAATTGGAATGATACAGAAATTAGCATAGCCCTTGAAACAAAAATTCATCAAGTGTTCCATATTTTTCCAGCAGACACACAAGGGCAAATACTGTATGATTCCACTTGTATTAAATATCTAAAATGGCAAATTCATAAAGATAGAAAGTAGATTGGAGGTTAACAGGGGGTATGGAAAGGAGGTGTGGGGAGTTACTGCCTAATGGGTCAAGTTTCTGTTTGAGGTGATGAAAGGGTTTTGGAAATGGTGATGCACAACATTGGGAATGTAATTAACATCACTGAGTCATACACTGAAAATGATCAAAATGCAAATTTTATATTGTATATTTTTACTATAATATTAAAAGCACTCAATATTAAAGAGGGCTAAAAATTCAAATAGACATTTCAGATAAAGGGAAATGTGAATGAGCTAATTGTATTTGCAAAGATGCACAACCTCATTTGCAAGTGAAAATAACAGCAAGCTACTATTTCTCACACCACTAGGCAAAAATAATACAGTCAGACAATAGCAGGGTTGGTTTGATGTGGAGCAACAGGAACTTTCACATGTTGTTAATGGGGGGTATCAATTGTTTCAAACATTTCGGGCAGGAGTGTTAGCATCAGTCAGGTTTAACATGTGCTTCCTTATGTAGTAACTGAGGTACAGGCTGCTACAATAAAGATACTAACAATAAAATGCTAACAGTAATATGGTTTAAAGGTAGAGAAATTTATTTTTCTGATACCTTTCATTCTTGAAGTTTATAGTCCAGATTAGTGGGACAGCTCTGATCCTCATGGTCAACTTTGATCAAGGTCTTTGATCCTTTTCAGGTCATTGCTCTGCCATCCTCTAGGATTCTGTCATTTTCTGCAAAGTTGAAGTTGCGTCACCACCACCTATGGATTTGGGTTAGAGGGAAGAGAGGTGAGAGCACGGAAGTGGTGTGTCCATTGCCTTAAGGCTCTGATCTCAAAGTAGCAGGATGGAAAGCTGCTTAGATTTTATTGGGAAAAACTTAGTCACACAGCCACATCCAACTAAAAGGAAAGCTGGGGAAGATGTCTATCTGAACACCTTACCTGTAGGTGGGGAGAATGGATTTGGATGGACAACTGGTAGTCTCCACTGTACCCTAAGACTCAGCAATTTCACAGCCAGGTATACCTTAGCAACACTCCTGCACACATGTGAGCCAGGAGACATGGGCAAGAAAGCTCAGATTTCAGACAATTCGTCAGAGGAAAAACCAGGAAATAGTCCAAATGTTCATCAGTGTAGAAACATTAATTTTGGTATATTCATACACAGGAGAAAAAAGGAATGAATTACTGCTGCATAATTAGAAAGATGCTCCTAAAGACAATATGGTCAGCTGAGTGGTAGGCATTAATATTTAAATTGCATATGCATACATACACACATATGTACACCTATTTGTTACACAGAAGTATATATGTTTGTATTTATAATAACAAAGTTACTTCCTCAAAATTAACTAGATACTATATTTCACCCAGCAGACTGGTAAAAACTAATGTTTGCTAACATTACATGTAGGCAAGGAAGCGTGGGCAGATGGACAGTTAAAATATAAATGGCAGTTTTACTCTTTAGGGCACTTTGGTAGCATCTAAAAACCTTAAACTGGGCTTTTCTATGAACTCCAGTTTCACTGCTTAACACAAACATAAAGAAATAGTTGTGGAGGCACATAAGCAGGCAATGTGCTAAGATGTCTGATGCAGCAAATTTTAAAATAGGAAAAAAATGAGAATAACAGTTTTTCAGTCTCTAAGTCATGTCCAACCCTGCAACGCCATGGACATCAGGCTCCTCTGTCCTCCACTATCTTCCGGAGTTTGCCCAAATTCATGTCCTTTGAGTCAGTGATACTATTTAACCATTTCATCCTCTGATGCCCCTTCTCCTTTTACCTTCAATCTTTCCAAGTATCAGGGTCTTTTCCTATTGAAAAAAAAGTCGGCTGTTTGCATTAGGTGGCCAAAATATTGGAGCTTCAGCATCAATCCTTCCAATGAATATTCAGGGTTTATTTCCTTTAGGATTGACTGGTTTGATCACCTTACAGTCCAAGGGACACTTAAAAGTCTTCTCTAGCACCACAGTTTGGAGGCATCAATTCTCTGGCACTCAGCCTTCATTATGGTCCAACTCTCCTATCCCTACATGACTACTGGAAAAGCCATAGCTTTGACTATAAGGACCTTTGTGTGCAAAGTGATGTTTCTGCTTTTTAATGCACTGTCTAGGTTTAAGATAGCTTTCCTTCCAAGGAGCAAGTGTCTTAATTTCAAGGCTGCTGTCCCATCTGCAGTCATTTTGGAGCCCAGGGAAATCTGTCACTGCTTCCACTTTCCCCCATCTCCGCTTTTTTTTTTTTTTTTTGTCATAAAGTGATGGGACTGGATGCCATGATTTTAGTTTTTTTAATGTTGAGTTTCAAACCAGCTTTTTGTTCTCCTCTTTGACCCTCATCAAGAGGCTCTTTAGTTCCTCTTCACTTTCTGCCATTAAAGTGGTATCATCTGCATATCTGAGGTTACTGATATTTCTCCTGGCAATCTTGATTCCAACTGTGCTTCATCTAGAACAGCATTTTGCATGATGTACTCTGCATATAAGTTAAATAAGCAGGGAGACAATATATAGCCTTGCCATACTCCTTTCCCAATTTTGAACCAGGCAGTTGTTCCATGTCCAGTTCAAAACTGAGAATAATCTAGAAGCCATTAATTAACGAAGTAACCAAGTAAACTATGATTCAGCCATACTACTAAACACCAGAGTTAGAGGGATATGGAACTATCTGTGCTTAATGTACATGGATCTTTAAGACCCAATGTTCTGTGAAAAGGCAAGTTGCAAAATAAGTGAAAGTAAACAGTATTATGTCTCCCAGAAGAGTGTGTATATGTATTCTTATTTTTTTGCATTATCTCCAAAAAGAATTTGCTGTTTTAAAAAAGCTGTACGAATAACTATTATTTTAAAATATTAAGCTTGAAAATGTTTTAAAAACAATAAAAGACACTTGACTATCTAAGTAAAACTAAATGAAGAGATGATACAACTTATCCATTCATTTAAAAATATTTCTTGAAAGCACACAAGGTGTCAGATTCTGGGCCACTGCAATGAGTTACAAAGTCTCTTCTTTGCAAAATTCAATCATTTGAAGGATTGAATCTCACCAAAAATAAAACTTAGAAACCACAGTTGCTAACCATTTCCATGTATTTTCCTTAAGCAAATGCCCTCAGTTTTTATTAAAAAAAAAAAAAACTGAGTCATTTGGAAAAGTCCAGTAATTGTTCAGAGCCTTGGTTTATCCATCTAAAAATGAGGTGAGTATATATTCTGCTCAAAAGTCAGCTAAAAGGCATTTGAGAGTGCAAAATCTGATCATTCTCTTTATGAAGTGCTGCGTGTGGTTGATCAAGAAGAAGAAATGAAGGCAATTTATCTTGCTCTTCACAGAATCTAAGGTATGAAGTGCTAATCATTATAACAAGAAATACAGTCCAGATCAAAATACTGTGAGACGATCACACAGTTAATTGGAGAGTGAGAACCAAAGGGGACTTATTAATGGTAAAATCCACAAGTATTTTTCAAGGAGGTCAATGTGAAACGAGTACCTTTTTCAACACCTACACCAAGGACTCAATAATGCAATAGAATGCATGCTGGTTAAATCTGCATTTGTCACTTCTCACCTTTGGAAATCTTTCTTTTGAAAAATTAAAGTTAAGAATTGACTTAAAAGTCAACAAAAGGTTGACTACCATGGATGGTTTCAAAGACCTTAAAAACAGTGGCCTGAGAGTCCCTCCGGTTCCTCAAGCAAGTGGTCCCTATCTGTACCTCCTTTTACAGCCACAGCATCAGCCACTGCCCCACTTCTGTGATCTCCAACTCTGGAAACTGCCCTCTTGGATCAGGGACCTCCCAGGCTTCCAGCCCATCCCTTCTCTTCTCCCACTCATGATTACCCTTCAGTCTCATTGTGAATCTCAGTCCTCAACTGCAATCCAGCCACCCCACACCATCAAGAAGGTCAGGTCCTTCTGGCTTCTCCTGCCTTGTAGTCCAGACTAGATACCACAGTTTGGCCATTTCAACAAAACCAGGCTTACCACCAGACACTATGGAACTGAGCTCTCCAACATGGTACCCATTAGCTACATGTGGTTAGTGAGCACTTGATATATCCAAATTGAAATGTTCTTTTGGAATAAAATATGCTGACATTTATGCCATTCTTCAAGAATTAAGGATAAAAATGTAAAAATATCTTGTAATTTTTATATTGATTACACGTTGAAATGATAGTTTAATATACTGTGTTAAATTATATTAAAGTGAATTTAACCTGCTTCTTTTACTTTTGTGTGTACTTATTAGAGTATATAGTTTGCATTATATTTCTACCTTAACCAGCTGATGACTGGTATTGTGAAACAGAATCTGGCTCAATAGGGCCAGGGGTTGGTGAGGATTAGGTGAGCATCAGGACCACACAGAGGGGGGTTATGGTACAGGGCATCCAGAGGGACTAGGCTGCCACACAGGGGAGGAGCCCCACAACACCACAGAAGCCTCTGCCCACAGAAGCCTCTGCCCACAGACTACTGGGCGGGGAGGTGGCTTCCTGAGGAAGCAGCCGGCCATATAGGTAACACCTGGCCCTTTTGCCATTTCAGCTGTTAGTGCTCACTGTGTAGATCTGATACAAGAAGGTGGGACTGGGCAGGCAGAAAGACCCACATCCACAACTAAATGACAGTAAGAAGACAACTGAACAAAAGGGGGCCAGGTCAGTTCAGGAGGAGTGATATCATTCCACACAGAATGAGTGATGGAGAGAAAAGAGGTCACTATGTAAATAACCCCACCAATTATCCAAGAACCAAATGGACAAATGAGCGCTTGAAAATACTATTCAGGGATCTGATGCCTCCCTTCTCCTGGAGATGTAGGTAAATGGTAAACCTGTCTTTCATCCATACCCAGAATCAGACCCTGAGACTGATCAGATCGCCAGCCTATGTGGCCCCTTCCCTCCACCGGCAGTGCACCCTTTCTCCAGCTGTGGGCACTGGTGGCTAGCAGGTCACAGCTGAGCCCTTTTCTGGAGCATTGTCTTTGGCCAAATGGGCACCACCTCAGCTGGGAGGATATGTCTACCCACACCCACCCTTCAGGGCAATCTTCAGAAAGTAACTAACTGAAATGAGGGTTCCAAAGGTCAGTTTCCCTGACTCCAGGGGGACGAACTTTGGGGTAAAGTCTGTGCTCCAGAGTTCCCCAAAGGATCAGGCTGAAGCCATCTCCAGCTAAGACCATAGGTTTGCTCAGCTCTTTCCCCTGCCCCATGACGGTTCTCTCACTTCTTGCCTGAAACACTCCACACTAAGTCATCTGGCCAAGCTTCAGGCTCTGCTTCTAGGGACCTCACTTAGACAGGAGGGGAAGGAAACACAGAGAGGTGAGTGAGGAAGTGAGATAATGGAGGAGAAGTAGCCATAGAGTGTACTACCAAGCGAGCACCACCATGGGTGACCCAAGATTAACTCTGCGGGGAAACTGGATGCCAGGGTAGAGCATATGCCTACAAGTTATCCCACCCAGGGGGCAAGGAAGTGGGGGTATTTATACACCAGTGCTCTGCAGACGCTGGTTCAGGCTGCCAAAGTGGAGAACATCCACTTCACAGCACTCCCAGCTGAGTGAGTATGGCCAACAGCCCTCTGATGTCCAGAGAAAGGCCTTGGGCCCCAAAGCTGGCAGCTGGAAGTCAGGCCTCTGTGACTGCAGCTAGGGCTGAAGGAATGTGATCAGGGCAACTGTAGTCTCGAACTTCCTGAGTTCAGTCTCTGCTTCCTGAGTTCATCACCTGGACCTCCACTACCTCTCTACTAGGCACCAAACTGACCCAGACACACACTCACCACTCTCACTCAGAATTGTGTGTGTGAGGCTGACTTCACTGAGGACTCAGCAGTGATGACGGAGATGTTCACTCTGCAAAAATGCGAACAGACTCAGAGAAGTTACATGTTGCTGTTCTTCCAGATCCTCCAGCAGCCCCACCCAGGGGACCCTCCCTGCTGCCTCACTCTAGGCTATCCATGTGGACAACAGCCCATGAGGGGATTGGGCAGAACAATAGAGTCATTCATTTAATGGGACTCACTCTCCTGAAGTCAAGTGGGCCTTAGGAAGAATTTATATGAACAAAGCTAGTGGAAGTGATGGAATTCCAGCTGAGCTATTTTGAATCCTAAAAGATGATGCTGTTCAAGTGCTGTACTTATTATGCCAGCAAATATGGAAAACTCAGCAATGGCCTCGGGACTAGAAAAGGGCATTTTCATTCCAATCCCAAAGAAAGGCAATGCCAAAGAATGTTCAAATTACTGTACAATTGCACTCATTTCACATACCACCAAGATTATGCTCAAAATCCTTCAAGATAGGCTTTAGCAATATGTGAACTGAGAACTTTCAGATGTACAAGCCAGATTTAGAAAAGTCAGAGGAACCAGAGATCAAATTGACACCATATTCTGGATCATAGAAAAAGCAAAGGAATTAAAAAAAAAAACTATATGAACTTTCCTGGTGACTCAGACAGTAAAGACTCTGCCTACAATGTGGGAGACCCGGGTTCAATCCCTGAGTTGGGCAGAAACCCTGGAGAAGGGAATTGCAATCCACCCCAGTATTCTTGCCTTGAGAATTCCATGGACAGAGAAGCCTGGTGGGCTACAGTTCATGGTATTACAAAGAGTTGGACATGACTAAGTGAATAACACTTTCACTTTCTGCTTCACTGACTATGCTAAAGACTTTAACTGTGTGGATCACAACAAACTATGAAATATTCTTAATGAGATGGGAATACCAGACCATGTTACCTGCCTCCTGAGAAACCTATATGCAGGACAAGAAGCAACAGTTAAAATTGGACATGAAACAACAGACTGGTACAAAATCAGGAAAGTATAGTCAAGACTATATCTTGTCACCCTGCTTATTTAACTTACATGCAGAGTACATCATGCAAAATGCCAGGCTGGATGAATCACAAGCTAGAATCAAGATCGCCAGGAGAAATATCAACAATCTCAGATATGCAAATGATACCAGTTTAATGGCAGAAAGTGAAGAGGAACTAAAGAGCCTCTTGATGAAAGTGAAAGAGTGAAAAAGCTGGCTTAAAACTCACATTCAAAAAGCAAAATCATGGCATCTGGTCCCATCACTTCGTGGCAAATAGATAGGGAAAATGTGGAAACAGTGTCAGATTTCATTTTCTTGGGCTCCAAAATCACTGTGGATGGTGACTGCAGCCATGAAATTAAAAGGCATTTGTTCATTGGAAGAAGAGCTATGAGAAACCTAGATAGTGTATTAAGAAGGAGAGACTTATTATCACTTTACCATCAAAGGTCCATCTAGTCAAAGCTATGGTTTTTCCAGTCGTCATGTACAGACGTGAGAGTTGGACCATAAAGAAGGCTGAGTGCTGAAGAACTGATGCTTTCTAACTGTGGTGCTGGAGAAGACTCTTGAGAGCCCCTTGGGCAGCAAGGAGATCAAACCAGTCAATACTAAAGGAAATCAACCCTGAATATTCATTGGAAGGGCTGGTGCTAAAGCTGAAGCTCCAATAATTTGGCTACCTGCTGTAAAGAGCCAACTCATTGGAAAAGACTAATGCTGGGAAAGATTGAGGGCAAGAGGAGAAGGGGGTGACAGAGGATGAGATGGTTGGATGGCATCACTGACTCAGTGAACATGAGTTTGCACAACCTCAGGGAGATAGTGAAGGACAGGGAAGCCTCTCCTTCAGGGGAGGGAAGCCTGGTGTGCTGCAGTTCATGGGGTCACAAAGAGTCATACATGACAGCAACTGAGCAACAACAACTCTCCTGACAAGGTACTTGTGGATGAAGAAAGCAATTTTCCTCTCCATTACATTAGTATTGTGGCATGCTGTTACATCGCCTCGGGTCAAGTTTCAAGTTTGTATGTAAACTTGGAGAGTAAATCGTTTGTGTCATTTCTTGGTTATGTGACTTAGCACACGGGAACGAACTAGAATGCAGATGCCAGCACCTCCCAAAGAGTCTGGAGAAGGGAACAAGGGTGAAGGTGAGGAAGCCAACACTGGCCTATTGAAGGAGGTCATGGATAGGATGTGACTGCTGGTTGACTCCTGAGCTGACCTAGGCCATCAGAGGCTCCTCATGCTCTCTCCCTGGAATGTACGTTCTGCCCACTGTTCCCACACTAGGAGCCATTCAAGGACACAGCCTTGAGACAGCAGTGTGTTACAGTAGACACATGGCGGGGAGGTGTCAATTAGATAGCGATACCCCGGCCACACCAGTGGGAAGTGTTTCCTTCCCTCTGGCACTCAAAGGACAGTCCTTACCCTCTTCCCCCATCCAGGAAGCCTCTGCAACAGCAGGGTGAGGCCCTCTGTTCCTGCTGTCAGTCAGTGGTGTACTTGGTACATATTTTCTGACCACTTATTGCATCCTGGGCACCATGCTGGGTACTGGGGAAGCAAAGACAGGAAAGTCCCTGTTCTCATGGGTGTGAAATTATGGAGGAGACAGACCCTCCCTTCAAAGACTGCTGCTGCTGCTAAGTCACTTCAGTCATGTCTGACTCTGTGCAACCCCATAGATGGCAGCCCACCAGGCTCCTCTTCCTGGGATTCTCCAGGCAAGAACACTGGAATGGGTTGCCATTGCCTTCTCCAATGCAGGAAAGTGAAAAGTGAAAGTGAAGTCGCTCAGTCGTGTCCAACTCTTCGCGACCCCATGGACTGCAGCCCACCAGGCTCCTCCATCCATGGGATTTTCCAGGCAAGAGTACTGGAGTGGGGGTGCCATTGCCTTCTCCTTCAAAAGACTAAGCAAATACAGTAAGATCATCTCAGAGGGCATCAAGCAAGAACCATGTAGGATGTAAAACACTGCATGACAGAGGGTGACCCTTAGTGGGATGAGGAGCACGCTTCACCTAGGGCCATTAGGGAGGGCATCTGTGGGCACATGACACTTCATCAGGGGAAGGAACCAGAAGTGTCAGGGACAGAGGAGGGTAGTGGGGCTGAACTTGAGTGAGGAGCCAATAGCTGAAAGTGTAGATAGGCATGAGGTTGGGAAGATGGGCACGGTTCATTTATGTGGAGCTCTGTTCTGTTACAATTTTAAGTATCACGTTCATGGAGATGTATGCTGAAGAATACACCTGTGACCAGAGGTAACGTGGCAGGTTTCACTTGGATTTTCTCCCCTCCATATGGGCTAATACCAGCAGCACCTGGAATTTATTGCTCAAGATAGACTTGGATTCTATGGGTGCCATTGCCCAGGCTAAGGGAGTGGCTTAAGTGGCCTCCCAAGGTCATTCCCAGCCAGGCCATGTAGAGAGGGCTCTGCCCCTCCACGAGGAACTGTCTCTTGCAGGAAGAGAGCCCACATCTCTGTGATGGCGGGGTCTCCTCTCTTTCTGAGGCCTTGGCTCCATCCTTGGGTGCTGGTGGCAGCAAACAGGAGCAGGATCCTGCAGCCAGGGATGGAGAAGGAGAGCGAGGAGGCTGTGCAGTGTCTCCCCACTTGGCCAGTGCGTGTCCCCGCTCTCTCTCTGAGCGCACGGGCACTGGCGGGAGGCTTGGGCTGGCAAGCACACTCCGAGGGATTCCAGGCTCCAAGAGGCTCTGGGCACCTCTGGGCAGACCCTAGGGTATGTGTAAGAGGAGCCCGTAGATGCCTCCCATGCTTTGGAATCTGGGGACTCCTTCCCAGGAGAGGTGCCTTGGCAGCACCAGCCTGGATAGCTATCTCTACCCACCAGAAGCCAAATTCCCTTCCCCTCACCCCAGAAGGCTGCAAGGGGCGTAAACTGAGTCACAATCAAGCTGAGCTCCTGGAAACGACCCTTCAGAGCCCGAGAAGGCCAAGCTCCCCAGTCCTTCTTGGGAACAGTCAGACTTCACAAGCCAGTGCTTGCACTCTGCCCATGAGACTGAGGCATCTGGGAACATCACTGGGCAGCAGCGGGAGCCTGTTGCTCTGGCACTGCAGAGACCTCACCTCAGGGGCACCCTTGGTAGGGACACAATGGGGAGAACCTAGGGAGCTGAGCAACCCTTCAAGCCAAGTCAGGATGGGCTCTGAGTCCTTCTCACACGGATCATTTCCAGACCACAAGGGAGAGCATGGAAATGAATGAGGGAAGAAATGGAGGATAAGAGAGGAGGGGGAGGGGAGAGAACAGAACAACAAGAACCTGAAGAGGAGCCTCACCTGGGTCTCTGTCAAGTGCTTTCCCCCGAAGCGACTGGCACACATACAAGGGTCCACAGGTCAAGTGTCTCCTTTGCAGCCCTTACGGTCTCCCATTATAGCTGGCTAACAGAAATCCATCTTCTTAATGCTGCTTCGAACAGAGAGGGAGCCTAGCCAAGTCTGGCAAGAGGATCCAGCCATACATCAGCTGCACCGGGTGTCTGGCATTAGAGGGTCAGGTTTCTCCCATCCACCTCTTCTCCTGGCATCAAAAGAGCACAAGGCCCGCAGTGCCTCCAGGGGCGTGGTGGGGGAGGGGAGGGTATCAGGCAGCCAAGTGTGATGTTTCAGACAGGCGCAGCCAGGATGCCTCTGCTCAGCGCCCCCCGTGTCTGCTTCCACCCCACCCACCCTGGATGGCTGGATCCACTTTCCCTGTGTCTATGTCTGCAATTCGACCTCACCAGCACATTCACAAATAACCCCTCATCCCTCAAATATTTTCCCCTAAGTCAGGGAGCCAGAGTGCACATGGTTTTAAGAGCATTCCAGCTATTTCTCAGTGTCAGTGGACAAGAACTGGAAGAGAGACGAGGTCTCCTGGATCTGGTGCCTTCTAAGGGTGGAGACTGGCATAGATTGCTCTTTGTTGGAACTTCAGTCTGCCCACCTAGCTCGGCCTGGAGAAAGGACAGTAAAAGCTCTCTTAGCTGGTCTCAGGAAGCTGGCAGAGTTGATGGTGTGAAAGCAGGAGGCAGAGTTGCCCTGCCTTCAGAAGCTGTGCGGCTCAGCACCCAGGAGTGGAAGTGAGGATGCAGGCTCCCTGGTTAGCATCTGTCCAAACGAATTCTTACCATTACCTTCTGGCCAAAATGGGTTGATAATTTCGTCTGAAGTTTGGGGGTGGTTGCTAAGGGAATCAGGAGGAACGTGTTCGGTATGTAAATCTTATCATTGTTTTCCAAATTAGCATCCATACAATCTGTAACTTTGGAAGACTTGGAAGCTAATTAGCCCCTGTTCTAATGATTAAGACAAACAGACACAAGAGGAGAGAACTCAGGAGTGAGCCTGATGATGCTATTAACTATTTATGGTTTTTCCTTTGCCACTTCATAAGAAGAAAGTGGAAGCTAAGAGGGAAAATGGCAAAGACCTCATGGCTAGGGACCCCTCATCAATTATGATACAGTTAACCAATGTTTACAGCTAGGAAGGGGGGTAAAGTAAAAGCATTTTGAATGGTGTTTGATGACAAACTAGTTCAATGCCTTAAAATCACAAGAGGAAGATTAAATTCAGAAATTAGTTTAGGATGAGAAGTACCAGTAAATCTTGAGGAAAAAAAATCAGGTTAGTGGGGAAAAAGAAGGTAAGTAGACAGAACTGTAACTGTTGTGAAGTATTGATAATTCTTAACTTTTACTCTATTTCCTCTTAATTGATACAACCTTTTGCTAAAGCTAGTTTACATTTAACAATGCTGGAATTTTTTTATAGAAAGAACATTTTTTTGTGAATAGAGGATGTTAGGATGCAATGATTCCCAAACTCACATGGACTAGAGACATCGGACTCTTCTGGGGTTTCTGTTATAAGCTCAGCTATTGAACATCGTGATCTAGCGGTTCCAAACTGAACCTAGCAATATGAAGTGTCACTTTCCAGGAGATTTTGATGGGCAATTATATTTGAGAATAGTCTGGTGTCTCTGCTATCCATGTGCTAGAGAAGACTAGCTATTTGGACTAAAAAGCCAAGAACCTGTCACACACTTGCTTACCTTCATGGAGAAAGCAATTCCACAAGAAGATAAGTTGCCATGACCTGCTGCTACTGCACATCAGTGAAGTGATAGGGAGGAAGCTCTGAGGAGCTGGTGTAATATGGTTCCCCCATGCCTCAGAAATGAACTCGTTTATACTCTACAGACTGATGTGATGTAAGAGGAAATAGAAATAACTGTAGGCTCTCAACCTACACCTGCGTCTCATCTCCATGCCTTTTGGGCAAACTTAAGTAGGATGCATTAGAGGTCAGAAAAGTGTTCAGAGAAGAAGATGACAACCAGGACCAAGGCTGGCTTGTCCCTCCCTCTCCCACAGCTCCTGAGGCCCTTAGGTTATGGCTTCAGGGTTGCTCCTCTGGTAAAGCTATCCCTAATATCAAGGATCTTTCAAAGTATATTATTAACCATCCATGTGGTTAGGAAATATTTATCAAGCTTCAATTACATGCCAAGCATCTGGGTAGCAATTTTAAAATATTTATTTCATTTTATTTAATTATTTTTGGCCACACCACATGCATGTGGGATCTTAGTTTCCCAGCTAGGGATCGAACTTATGCCCCCAGCATTGGAAGTCTGGAATCTTAACCACTGGATCACCAGTGAAATCTCTGGGTAGCGATTCTTATTGTACATTAGAGGTACTGGGGAAACTTAATTACAAATGTCCATCCCCACCTTAAGCTTCCCCAGTGCCTCAACAGTAAAGAATCCACCTGCAATGCTGGAGATGCAGGTTCCATCCCTGGGTTGGGAAGATGCCCTGGAGAAGGAAATGGCAGTACACACCAGTATTCTTGCCTGGAGAATTCCATGGACAGAGGAGCCTGGCGGGCTATGGTCCGTAGGGTCGCAAAGAGACATGACTGAAGCGACTGAGCAGAAACGTGAGCCCCACCCCAGGAATTTTTAGTAAATTGGTCTGACGTAGGGTCTAGGCAACTGTAACTTTTAGAGCACCCCAACTTCTCCCAATCAACTGCCGAGATTGAGACTCGGATTGTTCTAGATTGTTCTAGTTGAGACTAGATTGTTCTAGTGTTACTGTAGTGCTCCTCGAATCAGCAGCTGGACCACCTGGAGAGCTTGGTGAAACACAGACTTCTGCCTTCACCCTGAGATGTTCTGACTCAGCTAGGCTGAGGTGGACCCAAGAATTCGCTTTTCTTTGGGAGTCCAGGTAACGCTGATCCTTCTTGTCCTGGTTCAGGACCACACTCAGAGCTACTAAGGTACTTAGTGCCTACATCTCATGAAACTTACAGTCAGTTGAAGCTACATTCTCATGCTTGTTTCTTAGCTAGCCTCAGAGCCCACCTAAAGTCACATCTCTCTCACCACAACAAAGCTGTTCTATCTTGTGAATCTCCAAGCCCAAGCCCCTCGCCTGCCCTGAGGGCTGTTTTAATTAGAAAAGCACAAACAGCTGCATTCCTATTGAAAGTAGTGGCAGGGGGTGCAGAGACCTGCTCCTAAGCTCAGTCAGGTTGTTACTAGAATCCAGTTCCTTGAAGTTGTAGGACTGAGTTCCCTGAGTCTTTCCCGGCTGTCAATTGGTTCAGTTCAGTTCATTTCAGTCGCTCAGTCGTGTCCGACTCTTTGCAACCCCATGAATCGCAGCACGCCAGACCTCCCTGTTCATCACCATCTCCCGGAGTTCACTCATCATGTCCATTGAGTCCATGATGCCATCCAGCCATCTCATTCTCTGTTGTCCCCTTCTCCTGCCCCTAATCCCTCCTAGCATCAGAGTCTTTTCCAATGAGTCAACTGTTTGCATGAGGTGGCCAAAGTACTGGAGTTGCAGCTTTAGCATCATTCCTTCCAAAGAAATTTCAGGGTTGATCTCCTTCAGAATGGAGTGGTTGGATCTCCTTGCAGTCCAAGGGACTCTCAAGAGTCTTCTCCAACACCACAGTTCAAAAGCATCAATTCTTCGGCGCTCAGCCTTCTTCACAGTCCAAGTCAGAAACTTCTCTGGTCCTTGCACTCCATCCCCTCTATCCTAGAGCCAGCAACAGCACATCAATCCCTTCTCATGCTGGGATTCTCTTCTGGGACCCTCTTCTGCTTTCAAAATTCATGTGATTGTATGGGACCCACCTGGACAGCCTGGGCTAACCTCCCTATGTTAAAGCCCACTGAGTAGCAACCTTAATGCCTCTTCAGAGTCCCCTCACAGTTGCAAATAGGTTAGTGTTGATTGAACAACCAGGGCCAGGGGTTTTGAGAGACATCTTTAGACTCCTGCCCACCATGCCACTCTGGGGCTTGCCAGGTGGCGCTAGTGGTAAAGAACCCGACTGCCAGTGCAGAAGATGCAAGAGACTCAGGTTTGATCCCTGGGTTGAGAAGATCCCCTGGAGGAAGGCATGGCAACCCACTCCAGTATTCTTGCCTGGAGACTCCCATGGGGAGGGAAGCCTGGCGGGATACAGTCCATAGGGTTGCAAAGAGTTGGATATGACTGAAGTGACTTAGCACTCACACACGCATGCCCCCATGGCACTTTACCTGTTTAGTGGTGCTTTCCAATGAGCAGGCACTTGGAGAAGCTAGTGTCAGCCATGTAAATAGCACCTGGCTAACCAGAATCCCAGGGTTTCCAGCACCTGGGCCAGCCCACAGTTAGGAAGGGGTGCCAGTGCCAATTGAGAAGAAAGAAGGGTTCTCAGCTCCTTCTGGCACCATGTGAAGAGGAAGAGAAGGAAAAATGCCTCTGGTAACTGTTAAAGCCTTTCATGGCCTTAATTAGAGCTCCAGTAACTTCTAAGCAGGGCTTGCAAAACTCAGATCTGTAGGCAAAGTCAGTAGCAGGAGAAATGAAGTCCTGTTCCTGGGAAACTCAGGTCTGTCTAGCTAAAGACAATCCTCAGTGATGGGGCAACTTGTTTTAGACACCCGCCAGGCTCACTGCCTGTAGTCCATTGGCCACAGCACAGCCACCAGAGGGTTGTCCAACATGCAGATATGATTGTGTTCCTGCCTGTTTCTGATCCTTCCATGGCTCCCCATTTGATTCCAAAGGTTTTGAGTTCCTTGAGTATAGGCCTTCCAGAGAATGCCCTCTGGTCTGGTCCCTGTCAGTCCCTCCACCCTCATATCCTATCACTCCTGGCCTCACACTGTCCACCCTAATTGTTTCAGTTCCCTGCACACATTATGACACTCACTTCTCCAGATCTCTGCCCGGGCTGAACTGCCTAGTGTCTTCGACTAATCTTTAATCACTCAATTCGTGTGTCTACTCTTTCAGGAAGGCTTTTCCCTTTCCATGACTAGATCAGGTTCATTGCCCTTGCGTGTCCATTTTCCAATGAAACATCTATCTCCTCCGTGAATGAGCTCCCTGAGCAGTGTGTGGTGCCTGGCACAGTACGTGCTCTCAAAAGGTTGGCTCACAAGCAGCAAGAACAACACCTGTGGCAAGAACTTGGTGCAGTCAGACCCAGATTTGTGCATGTGAAGGTGAGTTGGAATAATCAGTGTGGAGTCAGGAAAGTGCCAGAACAGGGTCCCCATCTGCTGAACTTGTCTCTTACCTACAGTGCCCTTTGCAAAATAAAAATGCAGATCTCCTTGTTAAGCAGTTATTAAGTCATCTTAAGATGACAGAGCATTAAACCAGATGTTTCTGAGTATGGAGCCCTGTGGGAATTCACAGGTCACACACCTGTCAGCCCAGCCTTCCAGCCTGGAATCTTGACATGAGCTTAAAAGGGTGAAGACAGAAAGGCCAGGACACTCACCTCCATTTCTCCCAATCCTCAAGTGTCTATGACGTTAACCTATTGAAATAGTCCTTATGAAGGGGTCTGTGATCCAGCATCCAGTTGAGGCCTCTTGGGCTAAGAATAGAGATACCACATGTCCAACACCTTTGACCACGTGGTATAAAGCCTGGCTCTGTTGCTGCCTGGGGCCTAAATACCTGAGAGCCCATTTTCCCATGTAGTGGTTGCGAAGGCCAAGTTATTCCAACCAACACATGTCCACAGCCAGCCTCTTCCCAGCCCTGGGCCTAGAGGGCTCCCAGTAGCAAGATGGAGCCAAATGGGAGGCCTGGACTGCAGACCAAATGGTCCTCCAAAGCATAGTGCAGTCCCCGGGGGTGAGCTGGGCATCCTTGTGGCAGGAAGCCTCTGGACAGAACCTGTCAATCCCAGGCACACCACCACCAACAGGGAGCCCACTGAGAGTCAATGAGCTACAAAGAACAGAGACTTCTTAAGCCAGTTTTTCAATTCCACTGGGTATAGTGGAGAAGTACTTTTACTAGATACCATGGAAGGAATCTGGGGGACACCAGGCCATGGGCAAATCGGAACTTAAGGCAGTGGGGTGAGGGGCAAGGAGAGCAAGCTTCTCCCCAGGTGCCTCTGCTCTCCCTTGCCCCTGCACTGTCTTGCCTCCCCCCTCCTATCACCAGCTCCTGCCAACAGATGGCTTCTGGCCCTACATGACTTGGACTGCTCAAGCCCCCAGGGCTGTCATGGCCTTCTCCTCTACACCATGGCTCTCTCTCCTGCAGTCTCTATACTCATGGCCCGATCCAGTCCGTTTTCTGCCTTCTCCTGGAAGGGGTCTGAATTGGCCCGACATTAGCCCAGGCACAGTCTCGGATGACCAGGCAGGTAGTGATGGTCAGATGACACCCTAGGTCCAGCTGGTGTGACTCTGGTTACAGGTTGTGTAACAGCTACAGCCCCCAAGTCGGCCCACCCAGCCCCTTGACCAGGAGAGTGTGGTCAGGACAGGTGGAAGGGCCTTTTCTTGTACAAGACAGAGCAGGCCCTGCAGGCAGCCTTACTGGTAAGGATCCAGAGAAAGCAGCATAGCAGGCCCTAGAGTGTGATTTGTGCTGGAGGAGGCAGGGTCCCAAGAATCTGAGGAAGGCTCTCAAATCAGGATGCAGGCACCGGAAGTAGAGGAAGGACAAGGAAGAGCAAGACCTGGCTCAGAGCCATGGAGACCCTTGGGGCTGCACAGATTCACATCTCTGAGCCTCCACCATCACAGCAGTCAGCAGCAGAAAACCACAGGAGAGGCGGATCCTAATGCATACACACACAGCTGGGCGCTGAGTCCAAGGACTTTCGAGGTATGAGCGTGTCCAGCCTCAGTTCTCGGCATCCTTTCTTCCCACATAAGTTGACTTAGTTGATTCTGTTGTAAGGGTGTGCTGTATTCATAAGTGCATTTGGAAGTCATGGGGAGCCAGGCTCAGCCAATACCTCCACCTTCTGACCCCTGTAAATAGGACCCCAAGGCCTTACTTCAATAAAATGATAACTAACCATAAGAATAAAGTTTTGCACAGAAATGATGTTGTAGACAGGCTCCACATTGGCCAAAGAGATGCCTTGAAAATACAAGTAGGTCATGTTACCATTTCATTTAAATTCTTTCACTTGTTCAATCAAGCAACAACTACGTGTTTACTGAGAGATGGTTCTGTGCTGTGGGTTCTGTGGGATCACATCCAGATGCCCTAACAGGACTTATGTGGCCTCTATCCAATCTCTGCCCACTTCTCTAGTTGACTCACTCTCAAACATGAGCCACATGAGATCCCCTGGGGGCTTGTGAAAACAGAGACGGCTGGGCCCCACCCCCAGAGTTTCTAACTCAGCAGGTCTCTATGTGCCCAAGTACTAGCATTTCCAAGAAGTTCACTATTCATGCTGACTCTGCTGGTCCAAGGACTGTTTGGAGAGCCCTTGCCCCAGCATCACCAGTTTTCATGGCCAGCTCGAGCTTCCAGTCTCTCTGTCTACTTCCCATTCTCCTCCCATACACAGGCACCCTCCCCATTACCTGAACTTCCAGGTTCCACATCACACCATGCCATTACCTCCCCTGATCTTTACACCTGATTTCTCCTTTACCTGGAACGCATTCCCTTCCTGACTTCCTCTGGCCCACCCTTATTTCTATTTGAAGATCCAATTTAGATGTCACTTCTTCCAGGAAGCTGTACAATACTTCTCCCTTACTTACTTACCACACAACAGACTGGTCTGGAGCTCTTGCTCTGAGCTTCAGCAGCAGCCTATACTTTCCCTCCTATTGTTATGAGCCCACTGTACCATCAGACCTGGTCTGTAAGGAGAATTTGCATTTCTAAGAAGTTCTCAGGTGATGTTGGTATTGCCAGTCTAAGAATTACACTTAAAGAAACAGTGTAGTACCATATGCATAAAATATTAAAATTCTGCCTGATTTGAATGTAGACTAATATCTTAATAAGATAACGATCAGTTCATGTTCATTCATTCATTCAGCAAATATTTTCTGACTGATTGCTGGTCACTGGTATGTGTGTGTCTATGTTTCCATCGGTTGATGGGTACCTAGGTTGTTTCTATATTTGGCTATTGTAAATAGTACATCACAGCTCGTGTGTCTTGTACTTTGGGAGGGCAGGAATCAGAGCAATCCTAGTCATTATTCATCCTTAAGGCCTGGCTAGTGACCTGTAGTCAGTCAGAAAATACTTGCTAAATAAATGAATGAATGAACATGAACTTGATCATTGTTTCATTAGAATATTAGTCTACATTCAAATCAAGCAGAATTTTAATGCTTTATGCATACACTACTATAGTGGTTTTTGAGGAGTAATTCTTGGACTAGCAATACCAACATCACTTGAGAACCTTTTAGAAATGCAAATGCTCCTTGCAGACCAGCTCTGATGATACCGTGGGCTTATGGGCTTCCTTAACGGCTGGGTGGTAAAAACTCCATCTGCGATGCAGGAGATGCAGGAGAGGCAGGAGATGCAGGAGAGGCAGGCCCCACCCCGGCTCAGGAAGATCCCCTGGAGGAGGGCATGGCAACCCACTCCAGTATGCTTGCCTGGAGAATCCCATGGACTCAGGAGCCTGGCAGGCTACCGTCCATGGGGTCACAGCATTTGCAGCAACATGCATGGACTTGGAGAGTATTAATCTTAGTGAAATGTCAGGCAGAGAATGACAATACTATATAGTATCATTTATGAAAGTGAAAGCAAAGTCGCTTAGTCATGTCCAACTCTTTGCGACCCCATGGACTGTAGCCCACCAGGCTCCTCCATCCATGGGATTCTCCAGGCAAGAGTACTGGAGTGGGTTGCCATTTCCTTTCCAGGGGATCTTCAAGAAAAACAAACTAGTGAATTAAAAAAAAACAAACACAAAAACCAGACTCACAGACACAGAGGGCAAACTAGTAGTCACCAAAGGGGAGCAGGAAGGGAGGAAGGGATTAAGAGGTACACTACTCTGTATAAAATAAGTAAACTACAAGGATATATCTTACAGCACAGGGAATATAGCCAATGTTTTATAATAACTGTAAATGGAGGATAACTTTTAAAATTGTGAACCGCTATGCTGTACACCTGAAACTTATGCAATATTGTGCATCAACTATACCTCAACTTAAAAAATTTTAAATAGAAATGTAAATTCCCCAGCCCAGACTAGTTCATCAGAAACTCTGGGGATGGGGCCTAGTCATCTGGCTTTACTAAACCCCAAGTGGCTCCCTCAAGTTTGAGAATCACTGCCCAACACACGATGAGTCTTCAAAGGAGTGGAAGCACTGTAGTATTTTATGGGTGATAGCATGCTCAGGTACCATGAGGTCAGCCATATGTGAACACTGCTTGGAGGATGCTGGACACAAGTCTGGGGGCGGGGAAGGGTTTGCACTCAGCAGAGCCCTCTGCTCAGGGCAGTCGAGCTCAGTTTATTCTCCAAGTTATTGGTATGTATGAAGCAATGCCTTCAGGGATGGAGGTATCACTACAGATGAAGAGAGTTTGGAGGGAAGATCATTTCTCTGTTGGGTGAATAATTTGGAGTCTAAATTGAAAATTGACAACAAACAAAAACCCAGAGAGCTGAAGGCTAATTCTGTGGCTGGAGTGAGTAGCATTGGGAGGGGGAACGTGTTCCATTCACAGAAGGTTCCAGGGAGCAAGTCCTTTCCAAATTCTGCTTGCTGCCCCTTTGAGAGAAATGAATATCTGGGTATTGATATCTGAGTATGAAGGTCTAATGAGTGTCTGAGTATCCTGGTGTGAGAGACAAGTGCTTCAGAAGTGACAACATGGCTGTGGGCGTCTCGGGGCTCAGGAGGAAGCTCCAGGACAGGAACAGGATCACAACAGGGGTCAGGATGGTGAAGGGAGCCTGAACCAAAGAAGTACGTTAGCACCATACAAGGCAAGTATTGCCATGTAGTCACTATAAAAGAAGGGACAATCTGTAGGACAGATATTAAATTAACCTTAAAAATGCATTCCAATATATATTAGGTGCCGACAAATATTGATTCCACTCATATGAGATACCTAGAATAGTCAAATTCGTAGAGTCAGAAAGTACATTGGTAGATGTCAAGGACTGGGGGTGTGGGGGACAGGGAGTGGGGAGTTAGTGCTACATGTGGACAGAGTTTCAGTTTAAGAAGGTGAAAAATTCAGGCGATGAATGATGGTGAAATTTTCTCAACAATGTGAGTGTACTTAGTGCCACTGAACGGTCCAGTTCAATATGGTTAAAATAGTACATTTTATATCATGTGACTTTCACCAAAATGAAAAAAAAATTTTTTTTAAAAGGTCAGTGAAAGGGCCCAGGGCTGTGCTCAAGGGGAGAGCTAACCAAGGTGGCTCAGAAGGCTCTGGAAAGAGGAACCCCAACTTGAACTTGGGGCTTGTCCCTGAAGGCCCACCAAAAAGTTCATTTTCCTTTAAAGACTTGGAATATGGGAACTCGTGCATTGAAACTGACTTAAACTTGGCATTGAAGCTGACTGGAAACAGAGCTGACTTGTTTGTTGAACTGTGCCCACAGCAGGCTGGGGTTCTACCATGTGCTTCTGGATGGTCCGGCTCCCTGCAGCGTGCTTTCAGACAGCCTTCATGCGCCAGCAAAGTATATCCTACCCAGTAAATGAAGTCGACCTTGGGCTACCCTGATGACCCAGAAAGTATAAAGGTGAGGCTTGTCACCCTACCTGGCACTCGCAACATGGGACCCTAAGAAATGAGAAGTCAGTGGTGGAGACCTCCACAAGAGGTGGATTTGCCACATGGAGCCAGAAAATAATTCACCCGGTCACTAAAAACAAGGCATTATTTTAAATGACTGAGTCAAAGGTCAGGGCTAAGGACACCAAGCTCAACATCTCAGATAACCTAGGGAGACACTTGACCCACAAGGAAATGATTGCTCTAAGAGTATGTGTTTTGGTAATAAACACTTTTCCAATACACAGCTAACTGTGTGATCTTGAGCAAGGGACTTAGCTCTTCTGATTCTTGGTATAATCTGAGAAACAAAACAGGGGTATAGCACAGGGACTTTTATCAACATCTTGTAATAATCATAGGTTATGGAAAAGAACCTGAAAAAGAATAAATAAATAAATATACATATATATATATATAAAACAGAACCACTTTTCTGTACACCTGGAACATTGTAAATTAATTATATTTCAATGCTAAAAAGGGGAGTGAAATATCTACTAGGCAGAATTTTTTTTGAGCATTAAACAAGATCTCAGTGTCTCTCATGGAGAAGGCAATGGCACTCCACTCCAGTACTCTTGCCTGGAAAATCCCATAGACGGAGAAGCCTGGTGGGCTGCGGTCCATGGGGTCGCGAAGAGTTGGACACGACTGAGCGACTTCACTTTCACTTTTCACTTTCATGCATTGGAGAAGGAAATGGCAACCCACTCCAGTGTTCTTGCCTGGAGAATCCCAGGGACGGGGGATCCTGGTGGGCTGCCGTCTATGGGGTCACATGACTGAAGTGGCTTAGCAGCAGCAGCAGCAGTGTCTCTCATATACACCCATAACTGTCAGAGGTACTCATCTCAGACTTCTTGATTGCGAAGTCTGGGCCTGTCTGAATCCTGGTTCATAAAAAGAAAGAAGATATGGGACATAGCCCTGAATTATAGAAAAGCTGTGCTTTGTAATGAGTCATATAAATTACTGTCAAAAATCAATGATGAAGCTGCTGCTACCCCCTGCCCCCACCCATCCCAGGCTAGCTCTGCAAACTGTCTTCTTATTTACAATGGGAAGAGTTGCCAGCATAAACCCTAGAAATTGCATTCACCCACTTTCTGGAATCCCAGGGGAACTTCTCATACCCTCTTATTCACTAAGTCCTGGCATCTGTAGCTGTTGCTTATTGTTCAGTCACTCAGTGGTGTCCGAGTCTTTGTGAACCCATGGACTGCAGCACACCAGGCTTCCCTGTCCTTCACTATCTCCTGGAGTTTGCTCAAACTCATGTCCATTGAGTTGATGATGCCATCCAACCATCTCATCCTCTGTTTATACCTTCTCCTCCTGCCCTCAATCTTCCCCAGCGTTTGTAGCTAGAGGTGCTTTTTGTTTGCTTTGTTTTGTTTTGGCTGATAAAGTCCTCTTTACAAGTTTGCAAGTGCTGCCCACAGCAAACTGGGTGCTTAAACCACAGAAACGTGTTGAATCACCATTCTCTGAAATCCAGGAGCTGGCAGGATTTCCCACGCGCCAGGGGCTCTATAGGAAGGACCTGCCCAGACCTTGCTCTGTGGCCATCTTCTCCTGGTGCCTTCACATCATCTTCCCTCCAGGCAGGTCTCTGTCCAGATTCTTCCTTCTTCTCAGGACACCGGTCCTGTTGAATCAGGAATACCCTAATCACTTCACTTTGACTTGATGAACTCCATGAAGCCCTGTCTCCAAATAAGGTCACATTCTGCAGGACTAGGGGTTAAAGCCTCAGCATAGGAACTGGGAGGGACATAATTCAATCCTTAAGATCCCTCAACCCCACTTATGTACACTTGTGCCAAATGGGGGATGTGAGTGCAAGTGGCCTGGTCCAGATCACCAGAAAATGGCACATCCCCACAGTGCAGGGGAGAAATCAATATAATATTCATTCTCAGCAGAGCCCACCCGGAGTAGCTAACGCAAGACGTGCACTTGGCCTGGCTCCGACTGACTTCCCGTAGGCCTGCAGATCTTTTCAGAGTCGAGACAGACCTATTGCAATGACACACGTGTGTCTATGGGTCTCACACATGGGGAACTATGCAGAGTGGTCAACACCGAGGTTTCTTACCTCTCCTCCTCCCCAGCTAGCTACAGAATGTGACAACTCCATTAAACCTCAGGATAAGAACTGCTAGAAGGTTCTGCTCCTCAGGAAGCATCAGGAGCAGGTGGAGAGGTAAAGGAAATCCAGTGTCGTCTATAGAATGTGGAGCGAAGATGCCCAGGGCTCCTTCTGCTTGCTGTCAGGCTGGGTGACTGGCAGCTTCGGAGGCACCTCCTCAGCAGCACCTCCATCCATCCGCATCAGGGACAGAAGAGGAGTCAGGGGCTCAGGTGCGTTCGAGGGTTACACACAGATAAAATAAAAGAGCTGAGTCAGGTCTTTGCAAATCCTGCTCTGAATCTTCTAGACAAATCTGAAGCACTTCTATCACAGCGGGTGGACAGAGTGCCCAGGAGGCCACGGGATCCCTGCCCGGAGCATCTCACAGCCTTGCTGCCCAGGGTGGACGCAACTCTTCCCCCAGTGACCCTCTCAGCCAAAGCAGGAAGTTTCTCTCTGCCTTTTTGGACAAAATGAGTGTTTTCTTGTCTCAGCTTTAAAATGAATCCAGGGAACACCTCCTAAGAGCCGTCCTCTCTGAAGACTCAGCCCAAGGGCTGCACAGTGGCCAGGAGGTGCCCTGGGGAGCCCTGACCTTCCTCGTCCAGGCAGCAGCAGGCCTCTCTCCACACCTGGTCTTCTCCCGGCCTCCTTCATTTTCCATATACATGCTTATGAAAATGAAAAGCCCTGAAGATCTGATTGGGGGACCGAGGTGGGAGAACAAATGGCTGAGCTTGATAAGCAGTCACAGGAAGCTGGTGGGTTCCGGGTGAGGTGCTGTCTGGGCCTTTAAATAGAAGAGCTCCATGGATGAGCCGAAGAGTGACCCCAGGGACAACAAAAGCTGAATCCACGTTCTTCCTCAGTGGCAAACCTGCAGGGCTTTTGCTATAGAAGGTTATCATTTAAGAGCAAAAAGAATCCTCAGCCTTTTCTTAGAGCAGCATTTTTGAGCAACAGGCTCAGTCATTCCAAAGAATTAAAAATTCCAAATACTCAGAAGGATCCCAGCATGAGAGTTCAATGGAGTGCTGCTGAAAAGAAGCCCTCTATAGGCACTGAGGCATGAAGCAAGCATGATTCCTTGTTACCTTGCAAAAGTGCCCCCCAACAAGACGGCACAATCCATCATGGTCTGCAAGTGGTGAGGAGCTACTTGATTGGACTCTGAGTTCTTCTCACACCAAGAGCATGTGAGCATTTCAAGTTCTGGCCTGACCACACTGACAGTTAGCTGTGTGACCTCACAAGTTCCTTAACCTCTCTGGTCTCCACCTCATGGCACTATTATGAGATTGAATGCATGCATGATAATGGATTAACACCATTCCTGGCAGGCATGAGTAATTGCTCATTAACCCTTCCAACTATGCTATGGGGTTCTGCTGTGTGGATATACCAGACACACACTGAACAGGGATGGCAGTGGCCGCTTTTCCTTGGACCAGTCTCTTGACCTCAGTTTTCCTTACCTGAAGAATGGACAGAAGGACTTCTCCCTGCTGCTCTGGGGACCAAAATGAAACCACCAGTGGGAAGGTGCTTTGAGATGATGCAAATTAATATCTTTACATTTGATTCGAGAGTGCATTCCCCAGAGTCAGACTCAATCGTTTGATCTCTCTGTGCTCCAGTTTTCCATCAGCGAAACAGGGATAATAAAGGCAAACATCTTGTAGGTTACTGCAAAGATTAAAAACCACGTGCTAAATGCTTGGGAGAGAGCCTGGCATGTGGTAAACACTCGTTAGTCCTCTTGTTGTTTCCGTCACTGGCCTCACTGTTATGAACAGGAGTATATGCAATACTCGTGGCCATACTTCTGCTTTTAGCATTGCTTGCTTCCTGAGTTCTGTGCTTACCCTTCACTGCCAGAGACCCCTGCCCATTATATGAAAGTCTGATCATCAGGAAAGTGACTTGGTTTCCCTTCTTCCCCGTAGCCACCATTGTAACTAGGGTGCTTTGTACTCCACAGTACTATCAATCAGGCTTTGCTAGTTCCCAGTTTTCAAATCCAGGTGCTGTGAGTCAAATCAGGCCCCACCTGTTCCCAGCTCATTTGGGTTAATTCCCTTCTGGGGGGGTGTTGATGGTCTCCTGGAGGCAGCTGGGAGGAGGGGAAGGTTTCTCTTGTCAGGACTGTCTTGAGGTGATGACGCCAGAGGCAAAGGTGCAACCTCTGTACAAGACCAGTTTGTGGGAAACATCAATGAACTGGCAAGTGAAGGCTTTGATTGCTGAGAAGTCATGGCTGTAGCCATAAAGGGCTGCCCCTCTAACAGTGGAGAAAGACCTATTTGGCCGCAGACTGTATTTGTTTATGACTGCTGTAAAAAATGACCACAAACTTGGGGGCTTAAAAGCATATACATTTATTATCTTATGGTTCTGCAGGTCAGAAGTCTCAAATAAAAGGCATCAGCAGGGCTGTAATCCTTCTGGAAGTTCTAGGAAAGACTCTGTTCCCTTGCCTCTTCCAGCTCCTGGTGGCTCCAGGCAGTCCTTGGCTTGTGGCAGAATCTCTCCAACTTCGGAGTCATCTTCACAAGGCCTTCCCTTCCTCTCCCCTGAGTCTTTTCCTTTTATGTCTCTTATAAGGATAAATGTCACTGGATTTAGGGCCTGCCTGGTTAACCCAATGGAGTCACTTGGATTGCAAGGAGATCAAAGCGGTCAATTCTAAAGGAAATCAGTCCTGAATATTCAATGGAAGGACTGAGGCTGAAGCTGATGCTCCAATACTTTGGCCACCTGATGTGAAAGAATTGACTCATTAGAAAAGACCGTGATGCTGGGAAAGATTGAAGGCAGGAGAAGAGGACGGATGACAGAGGATGAGACGGTTGGATGGCATCACCACCACCGACTCAATGGACATGAGTCTGAGCAGTCTCCGGGAGTTGGTGATGGACAGGGAAACCTGGAGTGCTGCCGTCCATGGGGTCTCAGAAAGCTGGACACGACTGAGCAACTGAACTGAACTGGTTAATCCAGAATGATCTCATCTCAATATTAATAACTTAACTGCATTTGCAAAAAATCCTTTCTACAAACAAGGTCAGATGCAGAGGGACTGGAGGTTCGGACCCCCTCTTTTGGGGTGCTCACTACAGAAGGAATGATTGGATAAATGGATGAACAAGTGAATGGGGTACTTGCCTGTTCCTTAACCAGAATCCCATTCTGAGGGGAGGTGCATACAGGGATGGTCTATGAACTGGAGGGACCCCAGGGCGCCCCAGCTCAGTCCTAAAGTTGAAGATGAGCCCCCAGAGGAGAAGGTGGAACCCGCTGGGCGTCAAAACAACACATATACTGGGAAGCTCTGGGTCTGGGCGCAGGGGCCAGGTGAAGCGAGATGGAGCTGCCATCGACCGGGGCACCCCAAAGTCGGGGTGACAAAGAGCAGAAAGAGAATGATGCTGAGGGAGTGTCCCAGGCTGCCTTGGGAGTGGGCTCGCAGTGACTGGGAGGCCAGGGTGACCGTGTCTAGGGGCCCAGGGTATGGTTGCAGTGGAATAAATGGGCCCAGAACTGGGCAGAGACGGGGCCCAGCAAGCCCATCTTGTTAGGGAGGGTCAGTCGGCACCCCTAGAGCTGCTCCTTAGGCTTCCCACTGGGGAGAAATGGCCTGTCCGGGTTCCTGGACAGGCCTCACCTTACAGATGAGGAAATCGAGGCCCGGGGAGAGGGGAGCATCCCCCACAATGATCAGTGGTCCAGCCACAGCCAAAGCCTGGGCTCAGCTCCTGGCCCTGTTCCTCTTCTCTGCGTGTACAGCTAGAAAGCACGGCTGTGTCCTGCGAGGGGAGTCGAGCCCACATGACCACATCTCCCAGAAAGTCGTCAGGCCCGTGGTGGTAGAGAACAGACATGATAAGAGTTCAGTGTGAAGCTGGAGTGTGGCCTAAAATCAAGTAAACCTGAAATGTGAACAACAGTGGGTGGTGGAAAATGCGTCCCACGCAACCTTCTGATGGAACATGCCGCCCTTTGGGGGAAAGATTTGCTGCACATCCGATGGAGCCAAGGCTTCAGGGTAGGGGCGCCAGCCTCGGAGGACTCTAAAGGCAGGGAACGGGGAAGGAGAAACAGGGGAGAGCTGGGGCCGGGGATGAGCTGAGGAGGGGACGGAAATGGAGCAGGTGGTGTGACGTGCCCACAGGGGACAATGAATGCTGTGAGAGAAGAGGAGGCCTCTGGCTGCCCCGACACACACCCAGCCTGGCCATCTCTTCCATGACCCTTCAGAGAAGCCTGCACAGCCCAGGGATGGATGGGGTGGGCATTTGGAGTCTCTGAGGCTTGCTTTGTGTGATGTAGAGACCAGCAGTGTCACAGGCAAAGAAGGTGTGAGAAGCTTCTGTCCAGATGTCTGCAGACAGACAGGGGAGCCTTTGGCCTCCCACACAACATGCAGTTCGGACTTGGGCCCATCTCATGCAACTGACCCTTGGGTTACATCTCTTAATGACAGCAGTCCATAAATGGTCAATGATTGTCACAACAGCTGTGATCAGAGGTGACTTGGTCTCACACAAGGTGTGCTTTGAATGGCTTTTCTTATTTAATCCCACCTCTACACAATTTCTCCGGCCAGTCCATCTGGGCTTAGCCCCTGCCTACTCACAGTCACACACGAGGGGCACACGCACGCTCATGGCCAGGTTCACTCCCAGACCAAGCCCTCACTGATCCCCCACTCTCCTGGCCCCTCATCAGGGCTAGGGCTGAAGTCCCCACACCAGCCCCCTTCTCTCACCCACTGCCAGAAATGCCTCCTACCCTCCCACCGACTCCTGCTTTTTCCTCTGACTCTCCCATCAAATCCCCAAATTCTATCAAGTTTGCCTCAGGCTTGAAAACTGGTCCTGCCCTGACCCTCCTAGGACTCATGTCACCATTCTGCTTCCCTGCCTCTGTCCCCTCCCCAGGGGTATTCATGCCCTCGGCACCCACTCTTGGTGTCCCCCAGCTGTGTCCAGCCCCTCTCCAGGGTCACCCTCTTCACCTCTTCTCCCCAGGCCTTGGCCCTGCTGACAGAGGTGACAGCAGGAGGGCTTGTCCTTGTCTCAAGGACTCTGCGCCCTGGTGCCCCTCTCTCCTCCTGGCCCTGCCCAGTCAACCTTCATCCTCTCACACATCTGACTTTAACAAGTCATTGCTCTTCAGTCTGGAAGAGTGACTATATATCTGTGTGTTTGCACGCTCGGCCACTCCAGTCAAGTCTGACTCTTTGCGACCCCATGGACTATGGCCCCCAGGCTCTTCTGTCCATGGGATTCTCCAGGAAAGAATACTGGAGTGAGTTGCTGGGTCCCGCTCCAGGGGCTCTTCCTGACACAAAGATTGAACCCGTGTCTCTTACATCTCTTGCACTGGCAGGTGGGTTCTTTACCACTAGAACCACGTGGGAATCCCGAATATATGTAAACATATGGCCAATTTACTTTGCTGTGCAGCAGAAACTAACTTTGTAAATCAACTATTCTCCAACAAAAAAATTTTTTTTTAAATGTCATTGCTTATCTCTTCCCTAATTTCTACATTCTTTCTCTCTTTAGGACTAAAAATTTTGGAATAATTCTTGATTCTTCTCTTTCTATGCCCACTCTTGCTATTCTGCCAGTTACCAAATCCTGTGCATATTTCACAAATATTGTTGAATTGGATTGAAGAATTGATAAAACAGCCTAGTTGTGGGAGGGCAGAAGTTTCTGTCCAAAGTCTAACACAGGCTTTGTCATGGATCTGTTTGCTTATCCATGGAGAGGGGGTAGGTCTAGCCCCAGACATTGCTAAGAGATTCTCTCTGCCATTGCGTGCACTCTAGGCCCATAAGGAAGTTTGTCCTACTGGCGCCATCTCCCCTCCAGCGCTGGATGGACAGAATGTGGGGCAAAGGCACTCTGTCCACTGGGTCTCCTCTTTTCCAGGTTTCACTGGACCTTCTACTGTCAGAACAGGACTGGTTTCCAGACCCCACATCATACTGGTCCCTGAAATGTACCAGACATCACAGCCCTTCATCCTGCACACAGGAGGACCTGACTTCCCTCACAAGGCTCTAGATAAGGATACTCTTCTCAACTGTTTAGGATCCCCTGGCACTTCGTCAAGTGTTCATTGCTGAGATGAGGGTTTCCTGCTGTCCAAGGGGCACGGGCCTTCTATTCTGATCTAAATCTGAGCTCAAGAAGGCTAGAATGTATAAGCTAGAAAGTACTGCTAAGAGATGCCACCCAGACCAGGAACACTTGAAACTGTCCTGTGGGTGCTGAGAGGAGGCTGTCCCCTCAGACTGGGCAAGTGCCCCCACACAAGGGGCTCAGTGACTGTCAGGAGCCTCTCTGTCCCTGCTGCCTCCAGCCCCACTGACTCCAGCTCCCCAGCAGGACCCAAAGCTCCTGCTGCTCCAGTGTGTGGCTCAGGCCGCTGTGGATCACACGTGCAGGCCTTTTTCCAAAGCAGGGGCAAGTCACTTGCATTGTCCCTCAGGGGCTAAGTGGGACCCCCACTCTGTGCTGTTTCTTAAATGCTGCACCTGGGGACACATGAAGCACCAGCCCTCAGAGCTCTTCTGGCATCAAGCACTCAGCTGGCCAGTTGGGCATTCCACACACAGCTCCTCAGCAACAGGTATCGGCTGTATGGGAAAGTGACCAAAGCTGGGGTTGCTCTCGGGATCTGCTCCTCAATGGGAGCCCAGGCTGAGGGGCAGAGGCTGAGATGTGGACTCAGCTACAGAACAGGCATGTTGAGAGGGGCTAGGGGAACTACTGTGTGGAAAGGTCCCGGCTCCAAGCCGTGTGCACAGGAAACTGAAGAAAGAAAGAGTGAGCTCTCCCCATGGAGAGGCTGAGTCCCCCCTTGGGGCAGCCCTGCAGCTGTCTTCAAGCCAGATCATTCTGTGCCAACAATGTCCTGGGTCCTATCCCTCGTCTCCAGCCTCCTGGAGATGCCCTCTTGGAGCTGAGAGGCTGACCACCTGAAGGCCTCCATTCACAGACTCTCCACTAGAGGGCAGCCCTGAGTGAGGGCAAGGCTCTGCCCCTCCTGCGCTCGCTGGCTCTCCCGGCTCAGGGCCCTGACCGGAGCTCCCCAGATGGTGGAGGATAAGGCAGTCCCCTGCTCCACCTCCTTTTGTACCTGCTGGGTCCTCCATAAATCTGCTCTCACAGGCCACATGGCCCAGCACCCTTCTTCTGAGCTCAGAATAAGCTGACCTCACACCCAGCTGCTCAGGAGGCCCCACGTGTCCTGGCGACGGGATTCGTGGTGAAGAGAGAGCCTGGGTGCAGCTGAGCTCTGGAGAGGAATGTCAGAGTCACACAGCCCACTCATGGCCTGCTTTCCCCAGACCCATGGGGCAGGCAGAGAGGATTTAAGGGTTAGCCCGGCCCTGGTTAAAAGTCAGTGCGAAGGGTGGCCTGGAGACCTTTTAAGAAAACATATAGAAATGTGGCAGGAGTCAGGGTGCTGCCTAGCCAAGCTCTTAGAAGGAAGCCCAGTTTGCAGAACATAAAATCAGGAGTGGAGGATGAATAGTCTGGTCAGTGGAGGATAACTAGACTCTCGTCCCCTGGGTATCCATAACTACCCACCTTCTCCACCCTGGCATTGATCGTCACTGAAGCACCTCACTGAAATTCTCGAGGATGCAGCTTGAAACAGCCAAGCTAGGCTGCATGCGGCCTTGGATGGCCAGAAGCCTGGGCAGCCCTGGGTCGGAGCATGTGGGAGGGTGACCTACTTTCGGAGGGGCCCCTCCCCACACTGGGGCAGCTCTTCTGTTGACAAGATGAGCCGTGTCCTTCACCAGAACCCTGGAGGAGAATTTTGGCCTCTGAGTGTGTTCCTGATGGGCGACATGGGAGCTGGGGGTCTCTGCGTGTTCACCTGCTCTCAAGGCAGTCACAGGGGCACAGACCCAGCAGAGGCAGCCCCAGAGTACCCAAAGACAAGGCCTCAAGGTGTCCTGGAGGCCAAAACATTATGTTACCTGTCTGGCCCAGGCCCAGTTACCACACCATGCGGTGCAGGATGCCAAGGCAAGCAGCAGTGTGCTTCAGTCCAGAAGGGGTCTTGCACCTGGCAAGTCCTTTGGGCTCAGAGACACTGTTTTGTCACACTTTCAGTAAAGCCTAAAAGGGGTGCATGAGCAGCACACATAGAGACACCCCCAATATGTTTGCACGCACAGCCTCTCAGATACTCACATCCGGGCATGCACACCAGTGTGTGGCTGGCACAGATCTGTGGCCCACGTATAGGGCCCCACAGTAGTTTTGCAAAGTGGTCAGGAGAAAGGACTGGGGGCCAAGAGCACTGCTGTCTAGCTCTGTGTCCTCTGATCAGTTATCCTACCTCTCTGAGCCTTTTCTTGTGTCAGAACCGTCTGCCTCCACAGCTCACTCTGAGGGCAGGAAGGGGACCTGGCTCCCAGAGCCCTGACCTGAGGTGTGTCCTTGAACATGGGGATGCTGGCGAGGTGTGGTCATCAGGGACAGCAGTGCTGAGTCGGGGCTCTCGAAACCAGAAGGACTGGCTCCCTGTCCATGTGGTGGACTGTGGACTGGGGGCCTATTGCTGTTTTAGGCCAGTCTTCCAACTCCAGTGATCCACGGGGGAGGGTCCTTAGCCAGCATCAGGAGAGGGATGGAGTTTGGGGAAATTCAGCCTACAAGCTCTTTTTTGGAAGACCTAAGTGTTAATAACCTAAGTTAATAAGTTAATAAGAGGCAGGCACTGACCCAAGGAGACAATGAGGGGAAGGAGAGCTGGGATAAATATAGAGAAAGAGAAACTGTAAATAGAGCGGTGACGGATGCTAACGGAACGAGAGAGGGCCGGGATACAGGGCTCAGCTGAGGAAGACCACACAGACACAGCCAGCCAGAGACCCACTGACAGATGGACACAAGGACTGTTCTTGCAGGTTCACAGGCTTGAGTAATCTCCTATGCCCAGACCCCACAGCTTGGGACGGAGAACAAAGGATGGAAACACAGAGTCCTGTCTGCCAGTGACCTTGGCGCCCACTTCGTGCTTGGACTCCCCAGAGGCTCTTCTCTGCCGGCAGCTGAGTCCCTGCCAGGCTGCTGGCCATCGGGCCCGTGTCGTGCCTGGGCAGTGGCAGAGCCTGCAGGGAGGGAGGCATGGGGGCAGTGCAGGTCACCCGCTAACCCAGGCATCAGGAGGAGACAGCGGAGCTTCAAAGAGCTCTGTCCCTCCCACAGCCATAGGCAATCACCCAAGACCTTCCCGCGTCAGCCCTGCATTTTCGTGACATAAATGAGGCTTCCTGCAAACTTCTCCCTGGAGGAGCTGCCTGCCTGCGTCCTGGCCCTACGGGCCTGCCCATCTCCCCAGCTTCACCTGCTCTGTGAAGGAGTGTGGCAGAAATTCCTTCTGTCCTCTTTGTATGCTTGTGGTTAATTCTATCCAAGAGGGATAAATGACAGGCTGTCCATGGACCTAATCATCTGCCGGCCCTCCGCTAATTCACCCCGGAGAGGAGTTGGCTGCCATCCCACCACTAGGGAATGTGGGGCGGGAGGGGCCGGGCCATGCCTGGCAGGCAGAGCAGAAGACGCCAGGCTAGAGGGCGCCCCAGCAGGATGCAGGCTTCCCTCCCCGTGGTGGGAGGGTGCAGGTCATGTCTCAGGCTCATGGCCCTCCTGCAGGGGGTGCTGGCTGCAGTGATGGTCACATCTGATATGACCTCTGTCCTAGGAGCTGATGCCCACGTGTCCACACGCAAGGTGTTCTTGGGATGCACTGACTCGTCTTAAAATACCTCCTTTGTGGGTTCCCTCTGGTTCCTTCCTATCTCTCAGTGATTTTCTTCATCTCTTTCCTTGATTACTCTTTTCCCACCTGCCCTTAACTGCCGAGGTTCCCCAGGTGCCACTCTGGGCCCTCTCACTTCTCACTCCATCACCCTCGGGACCCACTGGACAAGCATTGCAGGCCCTGAGCCAGGCCCAGGGGAGCAGAGGGGACAGAGTGTCCCCTGCCCTCAGGAGCCCAGTCTTCCAGGACAGCAGCAAGAATCAAGTGATGGTAACAACCAGGAGCCCCGTGCCTGGGGGCCATCAACATGCCTAGGTAGCCCAGTGTTTTTTTCCTTATATGGAAAATGAGAATTTTCTCAGAGGTTGTTGGGATGATGGAAGAGTAGAAAGTGCTCAGAGCAGTGCCTGGGAAGATGCGCGCTCAGGTAGTTAAGACGAATCTAATAGCCTGAGACACTGATGAGACCCACTTCAGCCTCAACCCAGACCTTCCCCTGTGGATGCAGGTGAGCACACCCAGCCCTTCCCCTAGGCATGTCCACGTGGGCAACCAATGGCACTGCAAATCTAGCAGATCTCAGTGAAACTCTTCTCCAACTCCCTATGTGAGTGTTGGTTCACAGCCTCGGGAGGTCCCCAGGTGAAATCTGAAACTGAAATCCTCTTCTCTCCTTGCCTTGAAGAAGAAGAAGGAGGCCCCCACTCCAGCTTGGTAGGCAGCAGGTTTCATCAGGAAGGAAACTCACATGAGAGGCTCGTCTTGGTTGAGTATACGAGTAGACTGCCATACCCACCTGCCTGAAACTTAAAACTTTATGTAGCGGCTTGAAGAGGGTCAGTCTAGATGTACTCCGCGACTTTGCTCTCTCAGGGCTGTGTCCTTAACACAGCTCCTAGTGCAGGAACAGTGGACAGAATGTGCATCCCAAGGACAGGAAGGGGGAAGGCGCCTCTGAGTGCTCGGGCCCAGCTTTCAGTCACCTGGCAGCAGTCACGTCCTCTTGATAACTTGCTCCTACGATGCGCTCCATAGTGATGGCACCACTGTCCATTCCTTGGTCCAGTTGCAGGAGCGGGACCCTAGGAGCCATCTCCTCTCCAAACCAAGCAGTCACAGTGTCCTGGGAACTGGGAGGAATTGGTTCAGATGATATAGGAAAACTCTTGAACTGCAAATAAGTCTCCTCAAAAGAGAAACAATGAATTATCACATTGCGAACCCATTCCTACGTATCATTCCAACTCATAGGTACATATCCAAATAATTGAAACAGGTGCTCAAACAAATCTTTGTACACAAGTATTTGCAGCAGCACTAGTCACAAGACCCACCGTGTGGTAACAACCCAGATGTCTATCAGTGGATGAATGGATAAATGAAGTGTGGCATATCCACACAAGGGAACACCGTTCAGCTGTAAAAAGGAAGTACTGATCTATGTGGATGAACACTGAAATAATAATGCCAAGTTAAAGAAGCCAGACACAGCAAGTAATATACTGTGGGATCCCTCTGATTTTAACTTCAGTTCCAAAATGTGAGGGTTTCCCTGCATGCTTCTAAACAATTTCCTGACCCCAACTGGGTGTCCTACAATTCAACTCAATTCTGACCCTATCACCTGGAGACAGCATCAGGTGCCACAGGTTGAGGGCTCAGTGGCTGACTCCACTTCAGATGTCAGCCCCAAGGCCAGGTTATTATCTATGCTTCTGACTGACTGGCTATAAATCAGAGGTTCTCCTGACTCCTTCCTGGAGTTGAATTTATCTGCTCTTAATAGAATGGCTCACAGAACTCAGGAAACCAATTTACCCACTGGATTACCAGTTTATTCCAAATAATATCAAAGGGTGAAAATCAAAAGCCAGAGGAAGAGATACCTAAAGTAAGGTTCTGAACAAAGGAGTTTCTACTCGCTAGAATTTGGGCCCTGCAAGGTGGCATGTGGAAGAGTTCTGATCCACCAGCTGGAAGCTCTCTGAATCCCTTCCTTTGGGTTTTTATGAAGGCTACATTACATAGGGGCTTCCCTGGTGACTGAAATGGTAAGAATCTGCCTGCAAAGCAGGAAATACAGGAAAAGTGGGTTTGAACCCTGGATGGGGAAGATTCCCTGGAGAAGAGAATGGCAACTCACACCAGTATTCTTCTGTGAAGAATCCCCTAGTCAGAAGAGCCTGGCTGGCTATAGTTCATAGGGTCATAAAGGGTTGGACATGGCTGAGCAGCTCACACACCACCCCCCAACCACACATACATACACACACACACACACACACAATATAGGCGTGAGTGATGACATCATTGGCCATTGGTGACTGGACTGGACTCAACCAATGTTGAGTCCCTTTCCCTCCCCAGAGCTGGAAGGTTGAGGAAGAGACTGAAAGGCCCAAACTTCTAATCATGTGGTTGGTCCCCTGGCAACCTTAGGTGACCAAGGAGCTTTCCAAAGTCACTTCACTGATAAAGCAAAAGACACATTTATCAGTCTCATCACTTAGGAAATTCCAAAGTTTTAGGAAATCTCTGCCAGGAACAGGGAAATGCTGCTGCCCTGGACTCAGGAGCATCTACCTGGACTGCTGGGGAGCCCTGCTCTGGAAGTTCCTGGAGTCAGAAACAGGCAGGATAGGATCTGTGGGGCTGCTTCTCCAGGAGGTGCCTACAGGGGCAGGGACATTTATTAACAGAGAGGGAGGGGCTCTGACCAAAATTACAGCAGAGGCCCTGCTCCATCACACTATTCAACCCTGGTCAATAGCTTGCCTACACTTGGATAAAAATTCTGTTCTTGAAGGAGCCCAGAAGAGCTCACACTGGAACTGCTATCCAGGGGCTGCTAATGGTGATTCAGTCCAGAGTCTTGCAGGTTCTAGGGAGAGCAGCCCAGCCACAGCAGGTGAGGTAGTAAAGTGTCACTTGGCTGAATGGATCCCTTGCTTGTAAGTGCCCCCTCCCTCCGACACCAAGCTAGTGTCCTGCCGTGGCTGGGAGCCAAGGCTTAATCAACTGCTGGGAGACTAGACCTGCCACAGAACACCCATTAGCATCTGGGAGACCCACCCCTCCCCCCGAAAGGCCCCGGGCTGGAAGCACTGGTCTGTCTGTTCATCCTCTCCCCCCACCTCTCCGTCTGCCTGGCTCTCCTGTTCGCTAGCTTCCAGATGGCGATCAATTCGTTGCTTGTCTCTCCTTTTGTTTTATCATCCCACTTTATCTTCTTTGTGGCATTTTTCCTTTCTTTGAACAGTTTCTGTTGCTCTTCTAATCAGGAGGGGGAAGCGGTGGAAGGTAAAGAGAAGGGAGGTGGTCTGTCTGCCTCTCTGTACAGGTCCCTCCAATGAACGCCCTGACCCCAAGTCTGGATGTGTTGAGATGGTGATAAGATCCACTTGCATTCTTATATATCCTTTTCCCAAAGCACAGAAGCCCTATTGACTCTCCTTACCATTTCTGCTTCCTATCCTACTCTCTCCATCGCCACACACTGGCTCAGGTTCATTCAGCTCCCTGCAGTGGCCAACAGCCTTCTAACCCTCTCCAGCTTATCCCAGCACAGAGGTTCTCAAAATGCTGGTCCCAGAGCATCAGCATCCTCTGGGAACTAGATAAAAATGCAAATTCTTAGGACACATCCCAGACCTACTGATTCAGCAATTCCAGCGCAGGGCCCAAAGCTCTGTGTTTTAACAAGCTCTCCAAGTGATTGTGATGACTGCTAAAGCTGAAAACCACTGATCTACTTAAAAGCTCTCATTGACTCCCACCTTCTTCAACTCCTCCCACCTGCCAGCGCTGCCCTGAGCAGGGCTGGTCCAGGCCTCTGTGCCATGAGCTCCTCTTTTCAGAGCACACTGGCCATTTCCTTTGTGGTGTCTCCTCCAGCCCTGATTAGCTTTGTCCCTCCTGCCCTTAGCTGTCAGCCTGTTGCCCTCACTCTCTCTAGACTAGGAACTCTTGGAGGGCAGGGCCATGTCTTGGTTTGTGTGAACCTCAATACCATGCACATATGTGGCACCTGATTCAAAGCCATGACTTAAGTACTGTCCCCTGGGTCATCATAAGATCCCTAGACACATGCTGGCACAGATTCATGGTTATTTCATTTTACTATTGAGCTTACTATTAATACAGAGGGGTTGGTGGGCCCCTGGAGGAGGCACAGCAAGCCCCTGCAGCTCTCTCAGACTGTGCTCTTGAAATGCAGCTTCTGGAAGTACCTAGAGTACATGGGAAGAACAAGGGAGCTGGGGTCTGATGAGCTATGCTGGTACTCTGGCTCTGCCATTTTTTAGCCCTATGACCTTAGAGAAGCTCCAAGACTCATTTTTCTCATTTGTGAAGTGGAATTGTTGTATTAAGGTTAGATAAGTTTTGTCCTAATTTGAGTGCCCCTGAGAGCAGGGCCTGAGATAACGCTTTGGAGGCAGGGATTTATTACAGAAGGGATCCTAGAGAGTAGGAGGGGTGATTTGGGAAGGGCAAGTCAGAAAAGAGGAAACACTCATATAATTATTACTAAAGGTGGTGGGAGGGTCCATCCTGCTGAAACTTCTGAGAAGCACACAGAATGTGCCCCCAGAACTGCCCACCCAAAAGACAGGGTCATTTATCACATTTCCCACATCCCATTGGCTCAGAGCTGCCAAGGCCCTCCCTCTTACAGACTGTTGCAGAGATCCTCCAGTCTGCAGGTATGTGGGTTCTGAACCTTCAGGGAAGGCCAGAGGCAGAGAGACACAGAGGTGGAAGGTGCACTCGGGGTGGTGCTGGCTTGTGACCTGCTGCCGAAACTAGAGGTGCGCTAAGGGGGATCACAAGGGGCCCTGAGGGCACCCGCTCGTCTGTGAACACACCTACCCATCTGCCAAGAATGCATCTGCACTCAATACACCAGCAAATCTGGAAAACTCAGCGGTGGCCATAGGACTGGATAAGGTCAATTTTCATTCCAGTCCCAAAGAAGGGCAATGCCAAAGAATGTTCAAACTACCACACAATTGCACTCATCTCACAAGCTAGCAAGTAAAGCTCAAAATTCTCCAAGCCAGGTTTCAACAGTACATGAACCGTGAAATTACAGATGTTCAAGCTGGATTTAGAAAAGGCAGAGGAACTGGAGATCAAATTGCCAACATCCACTGGATTATCAGAAAAGCAAGAGAGTTCCAGAAAAACATCTATTTCTGCTTTATTGACTATGCCAAAGCCTTTGACTGTGTGGATCACAATAAACTGTGGGAAATTCTTCAAGAGATGGGAATACCAAACCATCTTACCTGCCTCTTGAAAAATATGTATGCAGGTCAAGAAGCAACAGTTAGAACTGGACATGGAACAATGGACTGGTTCCAATTCGGGAAGGGGGTACATCAAGGCTGTATGTTGTCATCCTGCTTGTTTAACTTATATGCAGAGTACATTATGTGAAATGCTGGGCTGCAGGAAGCATAAGCTGGAATCAAGATTGCTGGAAGAAATATCAATAAGCTCAGATATGCAGATGACACTACCCTTATGGCAGAACGTGAAGGAGAACTAAAGAGCCTCTTGATGAAAATGAAAGAGGAAAGTGAAAAAGCTGGCTTAAAGCTCAACATTCAGAAAACAAACATCATGGCATCTGGTCCCATCACTTCATGGGAAATAGATGGGGAAACAGTGGAAATAGTGACAGATTTTATTTTGGGGGGCTCCAAAATCACCACAGATCGTGACTACAGCCATGAAATTAAAAGACCTTGGAAGGAAAGTTATGACCAACCTGGATAGCATATTCAAAAGCAGAAACATTACTTTGCCAACAAAGGTCCATCTAGTCAAAGCTATGATTTTTCCAGTAGTCATGTATGGATGTGAGAATTGGACTATAAAGAAAGCTGAGCACCAAAGAATTGATGCTTTTGAACTGTGGTGTTGAAGAGACTCTTGAGAATCCCTTGGACTGCAAGAAGATCCAACCAGTCTATCCTAAAGCAAAGCAGTCCTGAATAGTCATTGGAAGGACCGATGCTGAAGCTGAAACTCCAATACTTTGGCCATCTAATGTGAAGAACTGACTCATCTGAAAAGACTCTGATGCTGGGAAAGATTGAAAGCAGAAGGAGAAGGGGATGACAGAGGATGAGATGGTTGGATGGCATCATAGAATCAATGTACATGAGTTTGAGTAAGCTCCGGTAGTTGGTGATGGACAGGGAAGCCTGGCATGCTGCAGTCCATGGGATCGCAAAGAGTCAGACACAACTGTGTGACTGAACTGAACTGATTTGCCAAGACTGCCTCTCACATGGCTCTGCTGCTCTGATCTGAGGTGGCCTGTTTAGCTGTCTGTATCCCCTACTTGACATGAGTTTTCTAGATGCCCATTACTATATCCTCAATGCCAAACCAAGAGCAGTGTACAGACCACATCCTCGGAAATATCTTTTGAGTGACTGAATGAGCAAAAGCACTCTTCATGTAACAGAGGCTCAGGACCATCCACTGTGGCACTAATCAGACTTCTGAACTGAGAGAGAGAATGTACTGCTTTATCATCAAGTTGCAAAGAATCATCCCAGGTGGCACAGTGGTAAAGAATCCACCTACCAATGCAAGAGATGCAAGAGACGCAGGTTCGAATCCTGGGTCAGGAAGACCCCCTGCAGTAGTAAATGGGAACCACTCCAGTGTTCTTGCCTGGGAAATCCCATGGACAGAAGAGCCTGGGAGGCTACAGTCCATGGGGTTGCAAAGAGTCAGACGTGACGAAGTACACATAGAAAGAAAAGAAATCCATTATGAGTGGGTTGCAATTCCTTTCTATTCAATATGGAATAACTGAGAACAGGCTTACCTCTGCCCTGAAACTACTACAAGCCCAGACAAAACATAGGAAACAATGATGCTCGAGAGTTTGGACTCAGAGCAAAAAAGAAGACTCATCTTCGAGAGGAAATGAATGAGGTGAGCCGTGTGACTGCCCCTCATCTTCGAGAGGAAATGAATGAGGTGAGCCATGTGACTGCCCCAGCTTAATGGCTGGAGAAAGTTTCGGGCAGCTGTGGGAAGCAGGGGCGGGAGTAAAGGATGGAGGGACATACTGCAAAGGGGCATGAGGAAACGTGTCTGGGTGATGATCAGTTCACTGTCTTTATTGTAGAGATTGTTTCACAGGTATATACAGAACATGTCAAAACCTATCAAATTGTACATTTTAAAGTATGCCATTTAATTGTATATAATCATACTTGGATGAAGTTGTTTTTAAAAATAATAAATTAGAAAAATGATATTTCTGCTAGGTAATGGAGAATACTCTACATTAGTAAAAACACATGTAGAAAGTCATTAAAGAGTATGTAACGAATCAACATCTTTCCAGTAAGATCTGTAGCTCTCTGGCTTTTGACAAACAATCTTTGTCTAAAATTTGGATCCAGTTTTCAAAGGAGGGTTCAGAATTTTGTCCATCAGGCAGGCAGATTGAAAACATTTGTAAATTTCACCTGAGTTACTCTCTCCTCCGTATCAGAGCCTGTTGCCTTGGGAGGGGCACACCTACTTCACTAGGCCACAGGCCAGGTTATCTCCTCCAGGGGATTCAGAAATGTCTTCCACATCCACTGCTTCCACCAGCGAAGCCCCAGGAAAGCTTCTCACAGCTTCCCTGCCACACCTGGATCACTGTCAACCATCTTTGAGATCTCTGACTTTAGATGCCCTCTACATGTGCCCACTACCTAGAGGTTCAGGGACCTCTCAGTCCCCCACCTGGAGACAGGAGATGCTGGCTCCTCCACTGACCACTCCGCTAGTGGATTCTTGGGCCCCTAGTGGAATAATTCTCTCAATGCACCACCCATTTCCCCAGCAGAATAGCTTCAATTCTTAAAGCCACAATGCTTTCAGTCTAATCTCGTAAGCACCTTCTCCCAAGAAGCAAAGGACATCTCCAGGGGACTATGCTGGAGTGTGTTCAAAGGATGCCCTTTTCTTTTCAGTACCTTAGGCTAAGTTTGGCCGCTGCACCAAGCCCCTGTATGTACTAATGTGAGCGTGTTTTCCTCAGAGCTCTGTGGTCCTTCTTGACAACCTGTCATCATTCTGACAATACACTCCTGCACACACCTAATCTTCCATCAAACTGTGTGCAACTGAATCTTCAGTGTGGACAGGGCTCTGGTTATTTTCCGTTGGGATGCTGAGCCCAGGGAAAGTCAGCCTAGGTGGCTGGGGTGACCATTACACTTCCCAAGGACCCCCAGGCTGGGCCACACAAAGCTTTGCAAAGGACCCTGCCTTCTAAGTTCTGCCTCCTGTCCATAAAGCTCTTATAAATAGTTAGGAGTAGGGTTCTTTTTTGTGTGTGTGAATGCAAGTTTTCATTTATTTAGGATAAATGTCCAGGAGTGTGATTTCTGAGTCTTGTGGTACAATGCAGGCCTGCATGCTAAGCCGATTCAGTCATGTCAGACTCTTTGAAACCCTATGGGCTGTAGCCCGCCAGGCTTCTCTGTCCATGGGGTTCTCCAGGCAAGAATACTGGCCAGGTTGCCTTGCCCTCCTCCAGAGGATCTTCCTGACCCAGGGATCAAACTCAGGTCTCTCACACCTCCTGCATTGGCAGATGAGTTCTTTACCACTAGCACCACCTGGAAAATCCACGTGTATAGTAGAAATAGTTTTAACCTCTTTTCCAATTCTTATACCTTTATATATATGTTCTTATCCAATTGCACTGGCTAATACCTCAAAGGCAATGTTAAAGCATACGAAAGGTAATGAACACCTTTGCCTTAGTCAGAGTAGCTCCAGTGTTTCCCCATCAAGTAGGATTCTGGCTTTGGGATTTGTGGCTTATATATTTCCACATGTTAAGGAAGTATCCATCTATATTAGTTTCCCAGGGCTGCTTTGATAAAATGCCACAGACTGGCTGGCTTCAAGCAACAAAATTCATTTTGGGGGTTAGAAGCCTGAAATCAAATTGTCGGCAGGGCCACAGTCCCTCTGTGACTTGTAAGGGAGAGCCTGTCCTTTTCTCCCAGTAGCTTCTGGTGCTTTGCCCACAGTCTTTGACATTCCTTGGCTGGCAACTAGAGCAGTCCAACTTCGCCTCTGCTGTCACGTGTTGACCCCTTCTGTGTCTATGTCTCTGTGTCTCTTCTGTTCTTATAGGGACACTGGGCATAGCACTCCAGTATGGCCTCATCTTAACATTACTAACTGTATCTGCAGTGACTCTTTTTCAACCCACCCACACACAGCAAAACATTCAGTTCCTGCCTTCCTTTATATGTTGTTCTTGAGAAGACTGCTGGAAGCTGAATTTTCTCATGCATTCAATTAATTTTATAGTTGGGCCTGAAATCCCTGAGGATTTTTTTTTTTTTTTTTGGTCTTTAAAGTCTAGTAGTTTATGTCTCAAATTTGAGATGTGAACATTCTGGAACAATTTTCAAAGTATATGTGCCGGGAGAAAATTCTCTGAGTCACTCACATTTCTGTATATATTGCAACTATATTGTATAGCAAACAGCCTCAGAAGATAGAGGTAGGTTTGTCATCCAGGACAGAAAGAAGACATGCTTGGTGTTCAGCATAGTGAAGCAAAAGGGATGATATCTACTCATTATGAAAGACTCAGGTTCCCTGAGCTGAGTTCCTCTCCTGTTATAATGTATGTGCATATATTCTCTAGCACTCTGTACATCACCCTTGAATATTAAGGCTGAGAGGATCCACGTCAAAAGGACAGTATATTGGGTACTAATATTTCTGTGAGTAACAAGCTCTCTTTACTCTCTGACCCAGGAACCTCATGTTTTCTATTGGCAACCATAAAACTGTGGCAAGCTAACTTATTAGCTTATAAGTAGAATGAAATATAAGACTCTTCATAGTCTTGACAACATGCTGGGGCATTTTAATACGGTTATTTACTTTTCCTGAAAAATCTTCTTGAATACAGTTTTAAATATTTGTTGTTCCTGTGTTTGGTCATTTTGACCCGGGACTCCTATTATATGTAGGCTGAATCTTCTTTGCCCATCTTCCTTTTCAATCATTTTCAGAACCATTTTACTTCTTTTGTTTTTATTATTTTTGTTGTTTCTTTGTTTTCTGCCTTTCTTCAGTGTTCCTTTTCAAATTTTCACTTCAATATATTCCTCCTTGTACAGCTTGCAATTTATTCTTTATTTCTGAAATTGTGTTGCCTTTTTTTTTCAGTTTCTTTCCTGAGTTCAGTCAACTCATTGCATTTCTTTTGCTTCGCTCATCTTTGTTTTTAGATTTTTAATGTCTGATTCTGATGTTTTAATTTACAAATGATTTTTAACATATGTTCAATTCATAATGCAACGTGTATTATCAGTTTCTTCCATTTTGGAGAAAGGGAGACTTTTGATCAGCTACCAGTCTTCTATGGACTTAGTTTGATTTATTTTCTATTTTTCCTATTCCTGAGCACTGTGTGGACAGAATTCATAGTTTAAGAGTACCCTCTTCTCAGCATTTTTTTTTTTTAATGGATAATAATGAGGGGGATGAAACGGATCGGAATATCTTATTCTTTTTTAATTTCTGTAGAATCAATATTTTTCCTCTCTTAGACTTAAACTTTTCCTTCATGGTCAATTCACAAAGGACATAACTCATCTCTCTATTTTATTATCTCCTGGAAGCTCTGCGTCTCTGAGGCACCAGTTCCAGTCTTGTTCACTTTCAAGCCATTTTCTCTTTGGCTGTTGCTGTGAACTACGATGTCCGAGACCTATGTTCAACTTTTTGACATTTACTATTGTACTTTCTTTTTTCTGGGAGTAATTCTCTGTGTGTGTTATCTATGTCCTCTTCCTCTAATTTCCCTTTTTGCAGATTCTCATGAGCCCCTCCTCCTCTACTTTCCTACCTCTAGCAGCACAGACGCTCTATTGAAACACAGTGCTTTCTTCTCAAGCGGTAGTTCGTACAAAGTTTGTGGTGGTCTCTCTGTCCTAGAGATGTAAAGGTGTGGACCAGGGATGGACTTACTGTTTTTCTCTTAACTTAATTGATTTTTGGATATGAGGTAGAAAACTAAATGGATGCAGAAAGCTGCCATCATTTTTCAGACCATTCCAAATATTTTAAATGCTTGTTTTTATTTTTCGTTTGATCTATAGTTACTTAGAGTTTGTTTTTAAATTTCATAATTTATAGGTTCCTAAAATTATTTATCTATTTACTTTCACCTTAATTGCATTGGAATCAGATATGTGGTCTCTATGTTATTATTGATTCTTTAAAATGTACAGAAACCCAATTAACAGCCTACTTTTGGATTAGCTTTATACATGATCTTTATGTGTCTGAGAAGATTGTACATGCTCTAATTTCTTACTACAGAGTTCTCCCCCCTTCCCCATATACATACATACATATATAGGATCAAGTTTGTTAATTATAGTGTTCAAATACCATGAAAGATTTGTTGTCTGTTTGATCTAATTACTGAGAAAAGCATATTAAAAATTTCCCAATGTGATGTATGTTTATCAATTTATGCTTTTGGTCTGTCAAGTTTTGCTTTATATGGTTTGAGACTATGTTATTAAGTATATTTTTAAAATATACTTAATTGAAGATTTTATCATTATATCTCGATTGACATTCATCTTTTTAAAAATATGATATTGATATAGCTATACAAGCTTTCTTTTGGCAAATATGTAATTTCCATCCTTTTATTTTCAGCCTTTTCATGTCCCTTTGCTTTAGTGTGGCTCTTGCAAGCAGGATGTTTGAATTTTTCAACTTAATCTGATAATTCTATATGTTAAGTAAAAAGTCTGTTACACTTGTATCATGCTGTAGACATACAAAATAATGTATGTCAAAGTTATTTTTTATGTTTACTCTGCTTTTATTATTTTTTTAATTTAGATTTCTTTTAAGGAACTGATTTATCTTTCTGTAAAATCATATTTATCTAGAGTTTAGTAATTCTTTCATTTACATTTTTATGTTCTGTCAAATTCAAGTAAAATTAAATATATTATTACATACTCATGTATACATACACATACATGTATATCTGTTAATCTTATTTTTCCTACAATGTATATGCATTGCTTTTATAATCCAAAAGTTATCTAGAGGTAGTTTAATATATAAATGAATAGATAAATGAAATCATATCTTTCTTTATTTTTAACATGGAAATGATGTTGTTATAACCAGGTAGAGTTATCAACAGCCATAAAGTGGAAATCACCTGAAGGCAGAATCTCCTCAACTTCTCCCGCCCTGAATATTCTCTGCTGAGATTAGCAATTACCTGCAGAAAAATAAAGGATGCTGTCAGGAGGTCGTGAACTGAGTTGCAATAGTGGGATTATCAGATTTAGCAAATAAAAACAATTTACACACTGTTTATCTGATATTTAGATATAACTAAATGTCCTATATTTTATCTGGCAACCCTAGCCTATGGATTGCCCTTTCCTACGCATTTCACTGGAGAGTGGAGCAAAGCAGATGTCTCTTCCTTGTAAGCCCATGACCTGTCTCTGCTGAATGGATCTAGGAAGAGGTAAAAATGTCTGCTCTCTATTTGGACACCCATACTCGTTGTCTCTTATTTGCTAGCAATCTCTCAGAGACTCCTTAGTGCTTGATCTAGGGAATGAGGACACTCTGCCTTTAGTTTTCAGCCTGCTAGAATTTCTATCTGACCCCTTGCCAACAACCCCAACACCAGCCTACCACACACAAACACACATCCGGACTTTCTGCCAATGTCAGACCTCAGGAGCTAGAACCAGTCAGGGAAACCCCACTCTGAAGGATTATGGCTAGGTTCTGCTTCCTCCCTGGGCACAGGAAAAGACTGCTAACAGTTGCCCACTCAGGACTTCCTTATTGAAAAACAACAAATTTATTGATCCCTACAGGTACAGGTTCCTCAGAATCACTGGAATGTCCTCCTGGACGTTCCTCTCCAATCTTTATCCAGGAGTTTTCCTGCTCACAATTATTCAGAAGTTTCTGTTGTTCCTTCTGCTATGCCTAAATAATTATAATAAGCTAATAATTAACTTTTGTACAAAACTCTAAGCTCTCTGTGTGTTCTTTTATTTGTGATAATTAGTTCCCAGTCCAGCTCTGACTGAAAAAGCATGGGCTCTGACCCTGATAGGCTTGAGCCTGAGGTCAAGGTCACTCACTGACTAGCTTGGCTTTGACCAATTCACTGAGCCTCTCTTAGGCCTCTATTCCTCATCTATAAAATGGGACTCGGACAAGTGACTTTGAACCGGTCCATATTCTATGAGACACCATTCAGACTCACAAGGGAAAAAAAATTTGCAAACTCCATGTTTGAGCTAGATCATACTCTTTTAGAAGCATGCAAGAAAACATGCAAACTTCACTGGCAACAGAACTAATTAGACAGATTTCAATGTATCTTTCACAATAGTCAGAATGCTGATTGGAGAGGAATTTCCAGACACAGAGCGTTGCAGAAAGGAGTGAGCTTATTAAGAACAAAGAGCAGAGATAATGTGGAGCACAGGGGTCCAAACTCCTGATAGAGCAAGAAAAGTCGACAGGACAATGTCAAAAGAGCGGGCCAGCTCAAGGTAGTGCGACTGAAGGGAGAAGAGATAGTGAGGGGCTTAAGAATACAGTGGGCCGACTTCCTGAAACACCAGGGAATTAGCAGCCAACTTTTATAGCCTCAAGACAAAGAAAATTCCTGCTAGAAGGGTGGCATTAGGTAATTGGTTAGAGAGCTATCGGATGAGTACCAAGGTGGGCATTTTTGCCTAACTTGGCATCAGGAAGCTGGCCGGTAAGGATCAGGGGTCTCTTGGCAGCAGCTACAGTGGGGCTCAGTCAGTTCCGGAGATGGCCTCAGTTCTGGGCTCTACTTCTGTGGGCCCAGTGCAAGACCACACAACTGTAGCCTTAGGATAGGACTCCACAATGTCCACAGTAGATTAAATGAGGAATTTCTTTAATCCTCACAACAATAAGAAGCAGACTTCTTTTAATGAGAAAAGCAAGATGGGAAATAATATGTATAATATGTAACGTTTTGTATAAGGAAGAAGGAATATGAAAACATGTTCATTGTACTTGCTTATTTTTCATAAATAATACACAGAACTTGAAAGTAGTTAAATCCAGTGTGAAGATTGGGGATGGTGATGCAAAGCACAGTGGTTTAGGGCAGGGATATTCTTTCACTATATATCTTTTTTTTTTTTTGGATTTTTCAACCATATGTTTTGTATTTTGGAATCCATTCAAAAGTGAAGATAGGAAGTTGAACACTTTTAAAAATTAAAAGTAAAGTCCACCTCTAAAAGTTGTCAGTTAAAGGAAACTATATATGCAGCATGTGTGTGTGTAGTATTATAGAATTATGTATTTAGATAGAGAAAATTTTGCATGTTAACATCTAAGGAAAAAATAATCATGCATTATCCCAATGCTCAGAGGCAAATCTGTTAATATTTTCCATATTGTTTATCAATATTTATATTGTTATTTAAATATTTTTACATAGGGAATATGCACAGTTTTTTATCCTGCATTTACCTTAAAGCAAAGCCATCCTTTGTAACTTCTGTTTTTGATATCTATAGTATATTTAATTATGTAAATGACCTATGTCATCTGTTTACTTGTCTGTGTTTCCATGGCCCTATCAACTCCCCAAGGACAGGGGCTGTGCCTGATTCATCTTTGTATTCCCCTGGTGTGATTTGTGGAGGAATCTTGATAAGTATCTATTGAATAAATGCACACACTATTTGACCAAAATTATCTAAGGAGTCACTTATTGTTGGGTATTTGGGTCATTTCTAGTTGTTTTCACTCCTCTGAATAATGCTAGCACAGTCATCTGTATCTATGAATCACAAATCATTTATGCACATCTTTGCTTGTTTCCTTAGGCAGAATTCCTAGAAGTGGAATTACTGGCTCAACGGATAGGAAAAATTTAAGGTTGTTGAAATCACACTGCTAATTTGCCGTCCAAAATGTTGTCCCAATATGCACTCTCCGCAGCTGCCACAGGAGGCCTGGTCCTGACATTCACTGAAATTAGGAGCTCCTGTTCCTAAAATCTTTGCTTATTACAGGGGAAGAGAATGGCATCCCATATGCAATCCTACTGCACTGAAGTTTCTTTAACCTTTTTAGTGAGTTTGAACAGGTTTTCAAATTTTCTCAGACATTAATTTTTTTTTAAATTTTTGTGTTCGTGCACTTCATACATCTATCTACTTGGGCTTTCATATTTTTCATCTGTATCTTCTCATTTTAAATTGTGAATCTCTCTGCTTGTCTCTTTCCTCATAGGTTACCTAATTTTCTCCAGGGAATTTTTAGAGGTTTAGGGGAGATACATATTATGGGAAATTTCCAATAAACAAAACAGTAGAGAGAAAAGTACAACAAAGTCCCAAGTTCCTGTCACCCAACTTCAACAACCTTAAACACTTTGACAATTTTATCTGTTTATCATGTTTCTTCTCCAACATACACAGACATTTGAAAAACATTTTTTTCCTAGAGTATTTTAGGCAAATCCTAGACATCACAGCATTTTCCCCATAAATAGCCAAAGAATTTTTAAACTGCCATATGAGTATTTCTATTTAAGAAGTGCATGGATTGACTCCACAATAAGGAATTTATTTATAACAGATTGGAATCCTGCTCTCTGTCATTTCTCCACATTCAATGACTCTTTCTTTATGTAAAACATGGCCTTTGTCTTTCTTCAGCCTACCTGCGTGTACTCCATGGGAGACCGCTGAAATATTGCAGCCATGAATTTAGCCCAAATGAATGCCAAGGCCTTTTCAGAGTCACCCAGGTCTGCAGGAGAGAACCATCAATTTGCATTTGCTGAGCATATAAACAACTCATCTCCACTGCTTGCTAACTGATTGCCCACCATCATCAAACTCATAATTCAACAGTGTTAACGCTGTTAAGTCTTAATTCATCTTCATTAAATAGCAGCTTGCTTTGAGACGGGAAACAGGTTGATTTCCGTCCCCTCCCCATGAAATGGCAGCTTCTTTGTCAGTCTGGAAACAACGAATCCCTCTGCAGACTGGGCTTCATGTTTTAAGCAGAACTCAAGACAGTGGCAGTATTTTTATTTCCTTTCTTGGGACCATTTTACTCAATTTCAAATATCTATAGAAATCAGAGTCCAAAGAAACTTTCTCAAATGGGAGGACTCTAAGTGTGCAGGGTGGAAGGAGAGGGAGAGAGAGTGTGAGAGCATGTCTGCAAGACAGCAAAAGTCGTTTTTAAAAAATAAGTGCTTGCAAAGACAGAACTGCAGCCAGGCTGGAAGAAGAGAAGGCCACGCACCCCCCGTGCTCCGGCCTGCCGTTCCCTGTGCTAATCCCGGTGACAGCAACAGAAGCTACTGGAATCTGAGCCGGCCGGCCTGACTTCAGCACCTGGCGCGGGAGTCCGGGGCTGGGGATCTGGTGAAGTTATGCTGTGGGAGCGAAGAAAGCCCAGCTTGTTGAGGCCCAGACCCACCGTGCTAGGGATCCTGAGGCCACTCCAGAGATGTTGACATGCCTTTCATCAACCAGCACTTGCCTGCATTCTGAGCCAGCCCCTTTGCCTCTCCTGGCCTGGTGTGCTACAAGGAGAGGAGCTCGTCCCCAAGATCAGGGAACATTTTTGCTGTGCGTGTGCATGCTTGCGTGTGCATGTGTGCATATGTATGAGTGTGTGTTTATGTGTGTGCACATGCACGCATGTGAGTGTGCCTGTATCTTGCTCTTGCTTCAGGAGCTGGAAATTACAAAGCATCACCTTCAAAATGAAGCCTGCTGTCAAGTGGTAAACAAGGCGGATTCTGGGGATTAGAATGTCAAGCCAGGTCTTTGCTAACATGCACGGTGGCCGGATGGTGCCCAGAAAGGTTTTTAAAGGCTGGAGGCGGCACGAGGTGTGTGAAACCAGAGCTTTCCCTTTCCGTGGAAAAAGCAAGGGGGAACAGGAGGAGACAGGCTCCCTCACACTGAAACGTGTTTAAAGAAGAATCATTTGAATTAAAATAGATGTGCTCCCGAAATAATCTTGTTTTGAAAGCTCGGAAATCTTAGGAAGAGAAAAAGGCTATCAGTACACTTACCCTTTGAATCCGTTATGGCCCTTGCTATTTATAATTTATTTTTCCTCCATGTGGCTTAAAATAATCAACAGACATTATCACATTAACTCTTGCAATCCCCCTCGCCCTGTCCTTCAGGCCACAAAGGACACAGCCCCAGCCCTGTGGATGCGGCCCCTCCTGCCCTGACGCCTCTGAGCCCCCTGGCTGGCCCGGGCCCGGGAGAACATTCTGGCCACCACAATTCACGGTCTTTCCTCATCTGCCCCAACGCCAGGTGGCGGGGAGCCCGCTGGAGGACGTCAGCACAGGAGAGCCGTCAGGACCCCAGAGACGCCCTAGGCCATCCCCTGCGTCAGTGTCACTGCAAGGCCACAGCAAGCTTCTGTTAACAACAATAACGCTCTGGTGTTCACAAGTTGTTTACTTTTTCAAAAAAAAGCAATTTAGAGAAGGGTACAGTTATCTCAAGAGAGGATGGGAAATAGCAGCTCACACAGTAGGTATGTGTTAACTATAAAGAATTCACATAAAATTTTATATTATCAGTTTTTTTTTGGAAAACCCAGGGCTGGGGTCATCCCTTGATGGGAGCTAAATGTCCCTGTCCCTTCAGTCGAGAGCAGGGCTCTCTCTTCGAGTGACACTGAGTCCCTGAGTGGGCACACCACTTCCCCAGGAGAGATACGGCTGGCCCCCTGCAGGCTTCTAGGGTGTGACCTCTGGAAGGCAGGAGTGGAAACTGTTTTCCTGAGGGCCAAAACCTATACAATTTCCAGCTTCCCAGGGGTGTTAGTGGTAAAGAACTCATCTGCCAGTTCAGGAGACATAAGAAACACGAGTTTGATGGCTTGGTCAGGAGGAAGAAATAGCAACCCACCCCAGTATTGTTGCCTGGAGAATCCCATGGACAGAGGAGCCTGGTGAGCTATAGTCCATAGGGTCGCATGTTGGACACAAGCGAAGCAACTTAGTGCACACACACACACACACACACACACATTTTAAGGAAAAAATATACAAAGTTAGAGGTACAAAGTTAAATGTAAAACAAATATTTATTTAGAATGACAAATTCTAATTGACAAATTGTAAATTTATTTACAAATTTGATGACAAATATCAGTGATGATAATTACAAGCTATATAATGATAAAAAAACCCTTACCACAAAATCCTGAAGAATAATATAATTAAAAAAATAATACTTCAAGCATGACAAACCTCTTTAATACTCTTTTTAATGCTGTTTTTTGACTGCATACTCTTTGATTAAGTCTTCTTATGAAAATGATTGTGTAATATTTTCTCTAGAGAGACCAGATAAAAATTCACTCTTTCCCTTAGATCAGCTGTTTGAAATTTGGGTTAAGTTATTGATAGCATAAAAGAGCTTCTTCCAGCTTCACCTCTCGTTACTGGTAGTGTCACATGAATTTTTAGGATTGTTGTCAAATGTAAGAAAACTTTTATCAAATTTCTTTCATATCTGAGGTGCTGCTACTGTGTTTGAGGTGTGAAATACTGTTATGGGCCTGTGCCTGTAACACAGCAATTCTAATCAGTTTTGTTTGACATGATTCCCATTGGAAAAGGAAAAAGGACATATAGTACAATTATAATTGTCTGTTCTGCCTTGCTGAATATATTTTGCATAAGTGAACTTCAGTTTTGACTAGGCATTGATGAGAATTGAATCCATTGCTTACAATTTTATTTGCTGAATAATTAGAAGATTATCTTACCATAGTCTGTGTATGTTTCAAGCCTTATGTCTGCTGCATTACTCACATATTTCAGGAGCTGGATGCCTCGGGTGCTGAGAGAGTTTGCAGAATGGGCAGTAGGCACATTCTTGGAAGTCATTCCTATACTAGCATGGCCAGCAATGATTTATCATTGACAGTGATGCAAACCACAGAAATACATCCCACTAAACCCAAACTCAGTCCATCCAACTCAAACTGCTGTAACAGACACAGAGAAGCCCTTAGCCACTCCAGTGCCACCAATGACACAGAGAGAAGCTTGACAGAGCAGACGAGAGGATGGAGAGTGACAATGGTTGTACTGTTGCCATTCAAACCCCTCAGCTTTGCAGACTTTGCAAATATGTGGGTCCATCTGCATATACTGTGAAGACCCCTCCGTAGAGTCTTGAAGGAAACTAGAATTTGAGGGGCCCAAAGTCAAAGCTTTACTCGCTTATGGGTGAATTAGCCTCTGATGGATAGTAACAATCTCACTCCCCACTTTCCTGAATGGAGAAAAAAGATGTTAAATAACTAGTAGAGATGCTAGACTTTCATATCACCCACAGCACCTAGGACCTGAGCCAGAACCTGATGTGACTCCCATTACTGCTTCATCACGAGTTGTTGTGGTGCTTGTCAATTGTTGAAGAGACCTTACTTATCCAAAGCTATCTTTTGGAGTTTTGTCAAAATCTGTATCTTGTGGAGGAAATGCATCTTTGCATTTCAACTCAAACTCATCCATTCAGATGGCCTTGCCCACCAGATGACCCATCACAGAAAAATGGCAGAGGACCACTGTGCTGGTGGGAGACCCTTATTTGCAGAGAGATGTGAGAACTGGCTGAGCATATTGGGCCCAAGATTAGATGCCTCCTGAACCGTCCTTAGCCCAAAGTGCTTTCCACAGAGACTCAGAGCAGAGTCTCAGCTTTGAGGTAGCTCTATAGTTTCTTCTCACACCTGGTGAAACACCACATGTACAGATGGGTCTTACTTAATGTGTTGGTCAGGTATTGTGCCAACGTTGTGTAACCACCCACCTCAAAACCCGATGACTTGAAACAATCATCATTTATTCTTGGGGACTGAAAGGTTGGCTGGAGAGGCTCTTTTTTCCTGCCATAGGATTGTGAGCCTAATGTGGTTTGCTCCACACATTTCTCATCTTCCTTGGACCAGAGGACTAGCCTAGACATGCTCTTCTCAGAGTGATGGCAGAGGTTCAAGGTGATGAGCAGAAACATGTGAGGCCTCTTAAGACAGGCTTGCATCCACATGCCACTGGTCAAAACAAATCCTGTGGTCAAAATCAAAGTACAGGAGGTAAAGAGTACTCCATTCCTAAGGCTATGGCAAGGGTGTAAATGCAAAGAGGAGTGAAAACTTGGGTCAATAATTCAATCTTCCACACCTAGCAAGGAGCAGAGATGAAAAACGGGCAAGTCCAGCAGCCCACTGTAGAGATGAGAGAATTGGGGAGTGCGACAGACAACACAGCTTTAGCAGGGCATTTGGCAGGGGCCTATGTGGACAGCTGAGTAGATTTATTGCTGAACTACTGTGTCCAAAGAACATTGACTAATGGATTGATGTCCATCTGGAAGAGGTTTTCAGTGGCATACCATTAACTTCTGCCCTGCCCCACTGTTTTATCCACATTTTGGATGTAGGTATTGGAATGATGTCTTACCAGATCTGCAGGTGATAGCCTGACTATCAGTGAGGAGCGTGATTAATATGTTTTGATGGCAAGTTTAAAATTCAAATTGGTATTAACAGGCTAGATTCGTGGGTCCAAAGCAAGAATGAATAAATAGAAAGGGGAATAACATTTATTGAACATCTATTATATGCCAGGCACTTGTTTTATTTAATCCTTGCAACAACATTTTGAAGCAAATATGTTTTTCTTTTTCAGATTAAAAAACTATATCCTAGAAAAAGAAGAATAAACTACATCCAAATCAAGCAAAAGGAAGGAAACAAAAAGAAGTATGAAAATAAATAAAACAAAGACTAGAAAAACAATAGAGAAAATCAATAAAACTAAAGTTGGTTCTTTAAATAAATATCAACAAAATGGATGAAACTTTAGCTAAGCTGATCAAGGAAAAAGGGAGGAAACTCAAGTCATTAAAATCATGACTGAGAGGACATTATTACTGACCTTACAGAAATAAGAAGTATTATAAGGAAACACTATAAATAACTTTACATCAATAGATTTGATAACTTAGATAAAATGGACAAATTTTTAGAAATACACAAGTTACTAAGACTGTCTCAAGAAGAAACAGAAAATCTGAATGGGCCTATGACAAGAAATCAAACAAGTAATTTAAAAATTTTCCATAAAGATAAGCAGTCCTGGTCCAGAGGGATTCACTGTGAATTCTATTGAAACTTAAAGAAGAATTAATACCAACCCTTCACAAATTCTTGGGAAAATTAGAAGAGGAGGAAATATTTCTCTACCCATTTTATTAAGCCAATGTTACCCCAACATCGAAACCAGATAAGGACATCATACTTGCACGCACCAAAAGAATCCTACAGAATTGCTATGACTAAGAGAGGATGAGATTCTTGGATGGCACCACTGACTCAATGGACATGAATTTGGGTGAACTCCAGGAGTTGGTGATGGTCAGGGAGGCCTGGCATGCTGCAATTCATGGGGTCGCAAAGAGTCGGACACGACTGAGCGACTGAATTGAACTGAACTGAAAAATATAAAAATCCTCAACAAAATATTAGCAAACCAAAACAAGCAACATATAAAAAATTATATGCCATGAAAAATGCATTATCCCAAGAATACAAAGTTGGTTTAACCTTAAAAAATCAATTAATATAATACACCATATTGGGTTTCCCCGTAGCTCAGTGGTAAAGAATCCACTTGTAATGCAGGAGATCTAAAAGATGTGGATTCAACCCCTGGGCTGGGGAGATCCCTTAGAGAAGAGCCTGGCAACCCACTCCTTGCCTGGAGAATCCCATGGATAGAGGGGCCTGGCAGGCTAGAGTCCATAGGGTTTCAAAGAGTCGGAAATGGCTGAAGTGACTTAGCACAAGCACAAGCAATACACCATATTAATGGAATAAAGACAGAAACCATGAGATAATTTCAACAAATGCAGAAAATGTACCTGACAAAAATCAATACATTTTCATGGTACAAGCACTCAACAAACTAGGAGCAAAAAGGAACTTCCTCTATTTACCTCATGGCATTTATGAAAAACCCACAACTAGCATCATACTAATGGGTCAAAGATTAAACACTGTCTCCTAAGATTAGGAACAGGATAAAGCTGTCCATTCTCATAATTTTTTTAAAGCATATACAGGAGTTTCTAGTCAAGACAATTAGGTCTGAGAAAGAAAGAAAAGGCATCAAGATTGGAAAGGAAGAAGTAAAAGTCCATTTTCAGATGCCATCGTCTGTTTAGAGAAATGCTAAACAATCCACTAAAACACTATTAGAACTAAAAAATGAATTCAATTATGTAGTAAGATACAATACCAGTATTAAAAATCAACTATATTTTTATACACTAACAATTCAAAATTAAACAGTTTAAAACTGGAATTAATAAAGCAATTCCATTTATAATAGCATCCAAAAGAATAAATGCTTAGGTTTAGATTTAACAAAATTAAAAAAAGAAAGAAAGAAATACAAGACCTGACTTGTTGAAAGAAAATAAAGAAGAACTAAATAAATGAGAAGACATATAACATTCATTTTTTGGAAAACAATATTATTAAGATTGCAACCAGGAGTTGGGGACGAACTTGGCAGTGGCATGAAGCCCTCACGTGACCAGGAGCCGCAGAGTGACACAGCCTTCAGTGTAGAGTCACTCCTGTCTGGGTACCAGCTCTCTGCTGCTGCCTCACACCAGGCTAGCTTCAGACCTGAGGCAAGCAGGTCTGTGGGACAAAGCATGGCGGTGGGGTACTTGTGGCAAGAATCAAAAGGAGAAGGAGACAGCAAAGATAGGCCCAGAGAAATGATCAAGGGGAAAATCTCATCATGGTGTATATCCACTAGGAAAAGAAAGAAATGGAGCAGCCCATGCAGAATGGACAGGAAGATTACCCTTTGGGAGGAGGTGAATGTCACCAGTCAGCAGGAAATCATAGAGGGTGACAGGCTTACAGACTTGCCCCTAATTTCCCATGGGCCATGCCCAGTAGGCAGGACAGCGATGGGATCAGTGGAGATGGAGATGATATGGAAATTTTCATAGAGGAGTTCAGAGAAAGTAGGAGAAAACAGGGAGCTGTAATTGAGGAACTGTCTTCCTATCCTTATGGGGGAGGTCTCTAATCATCAGGACCATCATGACGAACTTTGCCTTATGCCTTGACTCCTGCCATTTTCCATGAGATTAATACTGTGATTCCTACTATTGTCCTCTTCATCCTTGCATTTTCTTGTTAATGCCTTTTCTGGTCCATGTGCTGTGAACCTTATGTAATCTCCATGTGTCAGATGAGTTCTATGTTACCAGCTTCTAATTGGAGATTGCCTTGGCACTCAATCTAAGTTTCCATCAACAGTAGAGTTTCACCCATTTGCATGGAAAAATGCAACTACAAATGCAACTACATCCACACAAAGACTTATACACAAATGTTCATAGCAGCATTATTCACAATAGCTAAAAAGTGAGAACAACCCAAATGTTTGTTAACTGATGAGTGGATACACAAATATGGTACATCAGACAATATTATATTAAAGCAACTACAAAGCAATATATATATATAGTTAAGATGGCAATACCTCCCCAACTTAATCTACAGATTCAATGCAATGCCTATTAAGAAGTCAGCTGCCAATTTCTTCAGAAATGGAAGTACTGATCCTAAAATTCAGGTAGAAATATAAGATATCCAGAAAAGGCAAAGGAACCTTAAAAACAAAGAACTACGTTAAAAGACCTACACTTCCCAATTTCAAAATTTACTACAATGCTATAGTAATCAATACTGTGTGGTGCTGGCATAAGACAGACATACAGATCAATGGAATAGAATTGAGAGTCCAGAAATAAATGGTTGATTGATTTTTAGCAAAGATGCCAAGTCCATTCAAAGGGGAAAGAAGAGTTTCTTCAACTAATGGTCCTAGGACAACTGAAATCTTAATGACCTAAGATTTGGCAACAGACCCTTAGATATGACACCAGAAGCATGAGCAACAAAAGAGAAAATTGATAAATCAAGCACCAGCAAAATTAAAAACTTTTGTCCTTTCAAAGATATTAGCAAGAAAGTAAAAAGACAATACACGGAATGGGGAGAAAAAAGTTTCAAATCATATATCTGATCTGTATCTGTAATAAATAAAGAATTCTAGAGCTCAAAAGTTAAAAAAATAATAACCTAATGCACACATGGGCAAGGATTTGAAAAGACATTTCTCCACAGAAGATACATGGCCAATAGGTACATGAAAAGATGCTCAAAATTGTTAGTCATTAGGGAAATGTAAATCAAAACTATTAAGAGATACCACTTCACATCCACTAAAAACATAATAAAAAAGAGAGACAAGTTGTGTTTGTGAGGAGGTGAAGAAAGTGGAAGTCCCATATGTTGTTAATAACAATGTAAAATGGTGCAGCCATTGTGGAAAACAGTTTGGCAGCTTCTCAAAAGGTAAATGTATGATCACCACAATAAACTAGCCATTCCACTCAGAAGTATACACCCAAGAGAAATGAAAACATACATCCACACAAAGACTTATATACAAATGTTCATAGCAGCATTATTCACAGTAGCTAAAATGTGAGTGGCCAGGAGCGGTGGCCAGGAGGAGCGGCTGCACTTTGCTGGAGCAGCCGTGAAGAGATACCCCATGTCCAAGGTAAGAGATACCCCATGTCCAAGGTAAGAGAAACCCAAGTAAGATGGTAGGTGTTGCAAAAGGGCAGACACACTGAAACCATAATCACAGAAAACTAGTCGATCTAATCACACTAGGATCACAACCTTGTCTAGCTCAGTGAAACTAAGCCATGCCCCGTGGAGCCACCCAAGATGGGTGGGCATGGTGGAGAGGTCTGACACAATGTGGAGAAGGGAATGGCAAACCACTTCAGTATTCTTGCCTTGAGAACCCCATGAACAGTATGAAAAGGCAAAATGATAGGATACTGAAAGAGGAACTCCCCAGGTCGGTAGGTGCCCAATATGCTACTGGAGATCAGTGGAGAAATAACTCCAGAAAGAATGAAGGGATGCAAAAACAAAGCAAAAACAATACCCAGTTGCGATGTGACTGGTGATAGAAGCAAAGTCCAATGCTGTAAAGAGCAATATTGCATAGGAACTTGGAATGTCAGGTCCATGAATCTAGGCAAATTGGAAGTGGTCAAACAAGAGATGGCAAGAGTGAACATCGACATTCTAGGAATCAGCTAACTAAAATGGACTGGAAAGGGTGAATTTAACTCAAATGACCATTATGACTATTGCTGCAGGCAGGAATCCCTTAGAAGAAATGGAGTAGCCATCATAGTCAACAAAAGAGTCTGAAATGCAGTACTTGGACACAATCCCAAAAATGACAGAATGATCTCTGTCTCCAAAGCAAACCATTCAGTATCACAGTAATCCAAGTCTATGCCCCAGCCAGTAATGCTGAAGAAGCTGAAGTTGAACAGTTCTATGAAGACCTATAAGACCTTTTAGAACTAACACCCAAAAATGATGTCCTTTTCATTATAGGGGACTGGAATGCAAAAGTAAGAAGTCAAGAAACACCTGGAGTAACAGGCAAATTTGGCCTTGGAATGAGGAGTGAAGCAGGGCAAAGACTAATAGAATTTTGCCAAGAAAATGCACTGGTCATAGCAAACACCCTCTTCCAACAACACAAGAGAAGACTCTACACATGGACATCACCAGATGGTCAACACCGAAATCAGATTGATTATATTCTTTGCAGCCAAAGATGGAGAAGCTCTATACAGTCAACAAAAATAAGGCTGGGAGCTGATTGAGGCTCAGATCATGAACTCCTTATTCCCAAATTCAGACTTAAGTTGAAGAAAGTAGGGGAAACCACTAGACCATTCAGGTATGACCTAAATCAAACCCCTTATGATTATACAGTGGAAGTGAGAAATAGATTTAAGGGACTAGATCTGATAGACAGAGTGCCTGATGAACTATGGACTGAGGTTCGTGACACTGTGCAGGAGACAGGGATCAAGACCATCCCCATGGAAAAGAAATGCAAAAAAGAAAAATGGCTGTCTGAGGAGGCCTTACAAATAGCTGTGAAAAGAAGAGAAGTGAAAGGCAAAGGAGAATTGCATTGAATCTATAAATTGCTTTGGGTAATATACTCATTTTCACTATATTGATTCTTCCGATCCATGAACATGGTATATTTCTCTATCTATTAGTGTCCTCCTTGATTTCTTTCACCAGTGTTTTAAGTTTTCTATATATAGGTCTTTAGTTTCTTTAGGTAGATATATTCCTGAGTATTTTATTCCTTTCATTGCAATGGTGAATGGAATTGTTTCCTTAATTTCTCTTTCTATTTTCTCATTATTAGTGTATAGGAATGCAAGGGATTTCTGTGTGTTGATTTTATATCCTGATCCAGCAATCCCACTGCTGGGCATACACACTGAGGAAACCAGAATTGAAAGAGACACATATACCCCAATGTTCACTGCAGCATTGTTTATAATAGCCAGGACATGGAAGCAACCTAGATGTCCATCAGCAGATGAATGGATAAGAAAGCTGTGGTACATATACACAATGGAGTATCACTCAGCCATTAAAAAGAATACATTTGAATCAGTTCTAATGAGGTGGATGAAACTGAAACCTATTATACAGAGTGAAGTAAGCCGAAAGAAAAAACACCAATACAGTATACTAATGCATATATATGGAATTTAGAAAGATAGTAACGATAACCCTGTATGCAAGACAGCAAAAGAAACACAGATTTATGGAACAGTCTTTTGGACTCTGTGGAAGAGGGAGAGGGTGGGATGATTTGGGAGAATGGCATTGAAATATGTATAATATCATATATGAAACAAGTCACCAGCCTAGGTTCAATACATGATACTGGATGCTTGGGGCTGGTGCACTGGGATGACCCAGAGGAATGGTATGGGGAAGGAGGAGGGAGGTGTGTTCAGGAAGGGGAACATGTGTATACCTGTGGCGGATACATGGTGATGTATGGGAAAACCAACACAATATTGTAAAGTAATTAACCTCCAATTAAAATAAATAAATTTATTTTAAAAGAAAAGAAAAGCAAAGAAGAAAAGGAAAGATATAAGCATCTGAATGCAAAATTCCAAAGAATAGCAAGAGGAGATAAGAAAGCCTTCCTCAGTGATCAATGCAAAGAAATAGAGGAAGAGAACAGAATGGGAAAGACTAGAGATCTCTTCAAGAAAATTAGAGACACCAAGGGAACTTTTCATGCAAAGATGGGCTCAATAAAGGACAGAAATTGTATGGAACTAACAGAAGCAGAAGATATTAAGAAGAGGTGGCAAGAATACACAGAAGAACTATACAAAAAGATCTTCATGACCAAGTAATCACGATGGTGTGATCACTCACCTAGAGCCAGACATCCTGGAATGTGAAGTCAAGCGGGCCTTAGAAAGCATCACTACGAACAAAGCTAGTGGAGGTGATGGAATTCCAGTGGAGCTGTTTCAAATCCTGAAAGATGATGCTTTGAAAGTGCTGCACTCAATATGCCAGCAAATTGGGAGAACTCAGCAGTGGCCACAGGACTGGAAAAGGTCAGTTTTCATTCCAATCCCAAAGAAAGCCAATGCCAAAGAATGTTCAAACTACCGCACAATTGCGCTCATCTCACATGCTAGTAAAGTAATGCTCAAAAGAGTCTCCAAGCCAGGCTTCAGCAACTCGTGAACCGTGAACTTCCAAATGTTTAAGCTGGATTTAGAAAAGGCAGAGGAACCAGAGATCAAATTGCCAACATCTGCTGGATCATCGAAAAAGCAAGAGAGTTCCAGAATACATCTATTTCTGCTTTATTGACTATGCCAAAGCCTTTGACTGTGTGGATCATAATAAACTGTGGAAAATTCTTCAAGAGATGGGAATACCAGACCACCTAACCTGCCTCTTGAGAAACCTGTATGCAGATCAGGAAGAAACAGTTAGAACTGGACATGGAACAACAAACTGGTTCCAAATAGGAAAAGGAGTACATCAAGGCTGTATATTGTCACCCTGCTTATTTAACTTCTATGCAGAGTACATCATGAGAAACAGTGGGCTAGAAGAAACATAAGCTGGAATCAAGATTGCTGGGAGAAATATCAATAACCTCAGATATGCAGATGACACCACCCTTATGGCAGAAAGTGAAGAGGACCTAAAAAGCCTCTTGATGAAAGTGAAAGAGGAGAGTGAAAAAGTTGGCTTAAATCTCAACATTCAGAAAATGAAGATCATGGCATCTGTCCCATCACTTCATGGCAAATAGATGGGGAAACAGTGGAAACAGTGTCAGACTTTATTTTGGGGGCTCCAAAATCACTGCAGATGGTGATTGCAGCCATGAAATTAAAAGACGTTTACTCCTTGGAAGAAAAGTTATGACCAACCTAGATAGCATATTCAAAAGCAGAGACATTACTTTGCCAACAAAGGTCCATCTAGTCAAGGCTATAGTTTTTCCTGTGGTCATGTATGGATGTGAGAGTTGGACTGTGAAGAAGGCTGAGAGCCAAAGAATTGATGCTTTTGAACTGTGGTGTTGGAGAAGATTCTTGAGAGTCCCTTGGACTGCAAGGAGATCCAACCAGTCCATTCTGAAGGAGACCAGCTCTGGGATTTATTTGGAGGGGATGATGCTGAAGCTGAAACTCCAGTACTCTGGCCACCTCATGCAAAGAGTTGACTCATTGGAAAAGACTCTGATGCTGGGAGGAATTGGGGGCAGGAGGAAAAGGGGACGACAAAGGAAGAGATGGCTGGATGGCATCATTACTCAGTGGATGTGAGTCTGAGTGAACTCTGGGAGATGGTGATGGACAGGGAGGCCTGGTGTGCTTTGATTCATGGGGTCACAAAGAGTCAGACATGACTGAGCAACTGAACTGAACTGAAAAAGTGAGAACAACCCAAATGTTTGTCAACTGATGAATGGATACACAAATATGGTACATCAGACAATATTACATTAATGACCATAAGATAGAATGAAGTACTGATATGTGCTATTAAAAAACATGAATTTTGAAAGCATTATACTAAGTGAAAGAAGCCACACACAAAAAACCTCATATTGCCTGATTCCATTTACAGGAAATGTCCAGAATAAGCAAATACATAGGCAAAAGTAGACTAGTAATTGCTCAAGTCTAGGGCTTGGAAGTCCCACTCCAGTACTCTTGCCTGTAAAATCCCATGGGTGGAGGAGCTTGGTAGGCTGCAGTCCAGGGGGTCGCGAAGAGTCGGACAGGACTGAGCGACTTCACTTCCACTTTTCACTTCCATACATTGGAGAAGGAAATGGCAACCCACTCCAGTGTTCTTGCCTGGAGAATCCCAGGGACGGGGGAGGCCTGGTGGGCTGCCGACGATGGGGTCACACAGAGTCGGACACGACTGAAGTGACTTAGCAGCAGCAGCAGGGCTTGGAAGTACGAGGGGAATGCAAATTGACTGTAAGTAGGTATGGGAATATTTTTATTAAATGGGGACAAAAATTGTCTGAAGTTATGTTGTGGTAATGGTTGTACAGGTCTTCACAAGTGGCACTAATGGTAAATAACTTCCCTGCCAATGCAGGAGATGTTAAAAGACACAGATTCGATCCCTGGGTCAGGAAGATCCCCCGAGTAGGGCATGGCAATGCATTCCAGTATTGTTGATTGGAGAATCCCATGGATAGAGGAACCTGGCAGGCTACAGGCCATAGGATGGCAAGGAGTCAGACATGGTTAAAGTGACTTACCATTCATGCATGCACACAATGGTTGCACAACCCTGTGAATAGAGTAAAAACAGTGAATTGGATGCTTAAATGGGTGACTTATGTGATATGTAACATATGACAATAAAGCTCTTTTAAAAAAGTGCACAGGTGATTAAAAAAAAAAGCTCTATTCTAGGAAAGTGCTTGTCATACTTTAATGTGCATGCAGCTCCCCTGGGGACTTGTTGAAATGCAGATTCTGATTCGTAAGTCTAGGAAAGAGCTTAAGGTTCTGTGTTTCTAAAATCTGTCTGTAGCACAGCTTGGAGAGCAAGACTCTAAGGTAGCTACACAGTTTTCTCAGGGTTACACAGCTAGTAAATGGGGAAAACCAGGCTTCCATTTTGTGTGACAACAGAATTCATATCTAGTGGTTAACTGCAGAGCAGATTACCCAGCTTCATCCCCTGTTGTAAAAAAAAAAAAAAAAAAAACCCAGAGGCTTTATAACCATAACCTCAATATATCAAGAGTTCATTCCAGTCACTGCAACTCTGAATAAAGTCTTTTTTTTTTTTCCAAAAGATGCTTTTTTTTTTTTTTTTTGGCTGTGGTGTGTCTTTTTGCTTCACGTGGCTTTCTCTAGTTGCAGTGAGCAGGGACTACTCTTCACTGCAGTGTGTGGGCTGCTTTTATTGTGGAACACGCGCCCTAGGCACGTGGGCTGAGTAGTTGTCGCTCAGTGGCTCCAGACCACAGGCTCAGTAGATGCGGAGCATGGGCTCAGCTGCACTGCAGCACGTGGGATCTTCCCGGAGCAGGAATTAAACCCATGCCCTCTGCATTGGCAGGAGGATTCTTCACCAGTGGCCCACTAGGGAAGTCCTATAATATACTTTTAAAAATACCTTCTTCTTTTAAAAATACTTTCAGAATAAAGCCAAGCTGAATTAATTGAAGTAGAGGGTCCATCTTAGTAAGGAACAGGTAGCCTCCCCTGGAATCCCAGGTTCAGATGTGAGAGCCACATTTAAGAGGAACACTAGAAAACCAAAGTTTACCTAGAAAAAGCTAACCTGCATAGTGAGGGGATTCAAAATCTTGCCAAAAGGAGAACAGACAAAATGATTGATGAGGTTTATACTCCAAAAGTAAAGATTCAGGCAAGCTATAATATCTTTAAATAAAGTCTACTTTAAAAGAAGAAATTGATGTTTTCATTGTGACACAGAGGGCAGAATAAAGATTAAGAAAGGAATATTATAGGAAAGTCACTCCAATAAATTTAAAAAGTAATAAAACTCTAATAATTAAAACCTTCCTATATCATTCAGAACTCAGAAACTAAATACAAATTGGCTTAAGCCATGTGGAAAGTCTATTTTTCACATAACATAAAAGTCTAGAAATACGTTTCAGGCACTCTATCATTCCACAGTTTTTTTCTATGCTGGCTTCAGTTTTGGACATACTCTTTCAAGGGTGGTAAAGTGGTCAACAGCAGCACCAGACTTAGATTATATCAGTTTGAAAACCAAGAGAATGAAAGTGACTCCTTCTCAGGGGCTCCATCAAAACTCTCAGGGCTGACTTTCACTGGACAGCTTGAATCACATGCCCATTTATGAACCAATCATTACGGCTATAGTGTGAAACAGGATGATTCGCCAGGCTTGGATCACTGGCCTACCACTGATGCTGAGAGCTAGGCTCAGTCCTGCCCAAACCACAAGGACTGAAATTGGTGGAGGTGTGGTTCTCCAAAGGAAAATAGCCTGGGTGACTAGAAGTTAGTTTGTCAGGGAAACCAACAGATTTCCACAAACTGCCTGCTTTGATTAAAGGGGCTCCTTTAGGAAGGATGGAGGGAGAGAGCTCCCTACCTCTGGAGACATCCAAACAGGCTGGATGACCCCCATGAACCCTGCCCAGTATGGAGCAGTGGATGGGAGTCACATCTTAGATGGTCACCTCTCTTCCAAGGACAATGGCTCTCCATTGCATTCATTCTTGCTCTCAGGCACTCACTTCTGCCTCAAAATATTTAACACCTTTTATCATAAAGCAGCTTCCCAATTCATAGCACACAAACCTTTCTAGGCTCTTTTGGAAATAGACTTATTTCCTTTTGTCTTTCCTCCTAAACCAATCTTGTGGACTTGATGTATGCTCATTCTCTGTCAATGGCCTTGGCTTTCTGTCTTGGCCCTAATCAAAGATGTTCTTTCCAAGGACACATTGGAGTGAAGCTTCAGAAGAGTGTTATCATGTCTTCTGTAGATAGTATTCTTTGGGAAGTCACTTCTTATTCAAGGTGACTTATTATTTTGTTTTGCAAGAAAATAAGATCACTCAAGCTAACTAAAGAAAGGTGTGTGTGTGTCTACGTGTGTGTGTGCGTGGCAGGGCCGACATTGTGAGCATATGGAAGTGCTTGGGGGTGTCTAGGACAGGAATCATTGCCAACCAGCAGGCCTCACAGAAGCTGAAAGTCTTCTGAGTTCCCGCTTCAGAATAGCCTGGGACTTGGGCAGCAAGTGTTCACATAGCCTTCCCCAGCACTCAGCCACATTCACCTAGTTAGCCACTTGTCACATGTTTGGAACTTCATACTCCACCAACCAACTTGTTTTTCACTGTCTGTTCTTGAGTCCTGGAGCTCTCATTTTGCCTCAGACAATTAGTTCAGTTCAGTTCAGTTCAGTCACTCAGTCACACCTGACTCTTTGCGATCCCTGAACCACAGCACGCCAAGCCTCCCTGACGTCACCAACTCCCAGAGTTTACTCAAATTCATGTTCACTGAGTCAATGATGCCATCCAACCATCTCATCCTTTATCGTCCTCTTCTCCTCCCGCCTTCAATCTTTCCCAGCATCAGGGTCTTTTCAAATGAGTCAGTTCTTTGCATCAGGTGGCCAAAGTATTGGAGTTTCAGCTTCAGCATCAGTCCGTCAAATGAATATTCAGGACTGATTTGCTTTAGGTTGGATCTTCTTGCAGTCCAATTGACTCTCAAGAGTCTTCTCCAGCACCACAGTGTTCAGCCCTTATCTAAATCTCATCGCTTATCCAAATATTCAGGGGTGAGGCGGGACAGGGGGAGTCATAGACACAATAGTCTGCTGTCAGTGAGTCTGCAGATGGCACTCGCCTAACCCATACCCGGAACTTGTCAAGTTTCAGCATCACAGAGAAGACTTGGTGCCCAGTCTCATGTTTTCCCTGTAAACAAGCAGCCAGCTGGAAAGGATGTACAGCAACCAGACCATCAGGCCACACAGAATAACCATCTCAATGGTAGAGGCAGAGGAGGCTGGGGGCTGTCACCTATGACTCTGAAAACAGTGCCAAGAGAGGAGTTCAGATTAAGGAAAAGGAGGGAATTAACTAAAACTCAGGTGTCCATGCTCCAGCCTGTGTGCCCATGCTCTACTCAGGGCTGGGGCTACATGGACAGCAGACGGGACCAAACTTGGGAATCCCAGCTGAGTATGAAAGGGACTGGCACCTGAGTTCCATGTGCCCCTATGCAGAGACTGACCCCACTCTGAACCTCCATCCCCTTCTCTTCAGGGAGGGGTTCCAGGGGATTCACCAGGGGAGGGGTCAGACCTAGAGAACCAAGGTATCAGGGAGCCCCCTGTGACTCCGCCCCTTGCTGCTTACTGGGAATAAGGCAAAAAACGTCTGATAGTATAAGCATCTGAGGGCTCATCAGCCATTGCCGTGAAAATACACAGCCAGAGAGTCTGGAGGGAATTCAGAGAGATGGAAGGGATGCGTGGGCTGCAGACACTGAACGGAATTGGACACAGTAATTAATGGAATCTTATAAAACAAATTCAAATTGATCGGTCTGTAAATGAGAGTATTGCCACCCAGACCAAAACCGATTTAAAGGAACATAAATTGAGTCAATAACAAATGTGGAAGGAGATAAGAGTCAGGGGAAAGTATGCAGTGTAGCATTATTGGAATTGATGTTATTTATTATAGAGGATTAATAGTAATAAAAAAAATCTCCCATGACAAAGCCTTTGGAAGAACCTACAACATAAAACTTAGACCTATAAGTAAGATCTGGCTTTAGGAGCTTAATTGGAAATATTAAATAGGGGACAGCAATTTAATTAAATATAAAGATGATGATAAATTGCTGGGATTGCATCTAGTCAGGGGAGGAAGGATCCTGATCAAAGGGCCCTGGCAATCAGAGGGCTGGGAACTGCAGGGCTTTTCTTTTTTTTTTTTTTTTTTTGTAAAGAGGAAATTTGCAGAGCATCAATTGTGAACTTCATTCCACCCCCGCCTCCCACAGGGCCCCTTTATGGGTCAAGCCCTCTGGGGTTGGTCTGTCTCCCGTACTGTCCAGAGAGAGAAGTCCTCCCTTTTCCGGCTGCCCAGCCTTCCTGGCAGGGCACACACACAACTCCTGAATATGGTTGTGGTTCCCATATGGTTCCAATATGGTTCCCACACCAACCCTGAATATGCACATGGGCAGACAATCCCAGAATCATCCCTGTTCTACCATTAACCTGGAGAAGGGGAAACTCCTGGAACTGAAGAGGTGTGATTCATCACCAATGACTCCGATTAACAAGGGAGGAAACTCAGGATAGAGAGCTGTGATGCTGCCTAATCCCAGAGCAGCTGACCTCTAGCCCTTTCCCAGAATACTGCCCCAGCCCCAGCTGTGCTGACACAAGAGAGGCCGCAGCTGGGCTCAGGCTTGGCTGGAGAAGGGGAGGACCCTGCTGTCCTCAAGAGTGCACAGAGAGGAACCGTGAGCTCAGAAGCGTGGGAGGACTCTAACAAGAAACAGACAGCCCATCAACAAGTGTGCTTGGGTCTTCTCTGAGCCCTGAAGAGCTGCTGCAGCAGTGACATGACAAGAGGGCCTCCCTAGACCTCCTGCCTCCCGAGCTGGTTTTGGCCATCCTCCTCCCGGGACATCGTCTGCAGAAGCTTCTCCCCAGGTGCTTAGCCTGGTGTCTGTGCCGGCGTCTCTCCCCACTGCAGCGAGTCCGGTTCACTGCAGCTTCCCCAGCAATCAACAGAGTCAGGCACAGTGCAGTGGATGGAATGATCGATCGACAGGGCGCCACCTCAGCTGCCCGCCCGTGGTGGGGGCGGAAAATGTTCGACACTGATGGCAGGGATCAAGAAATGTCCGGCCATGACTTTCCCCAGAATCAATCTGACTTACTCATCCCTACATGCTCTTGGATCCCAAAGATGTGGCCCCTTTCTGAGCCCTGGAAGCCGACCTGAGATGTGGCCAGGGCTCCTCCTTTTGTTGTGGGGAGAGAAAAGGAGCACTCAAAAGGCATTTGGAATTAACATATTCTCACTGCTATATGTAAAATAGATAACCAACAAGTACCTACTGTACAGTACAGTACAGGGAACTCTGCTCAGTACTCTGTTAGAATCTAAAGGGAAAAGAATCTGAAAAAGAACAGATACATGTATATGTATAACTGAACCACTCGGCCATGTACCTGAAACTAACACATCATTGCAAATCAACCGTAATCCAACATAAAATCAAAATTTTAAAGAAAACATCTGTGGACGTAAGATGGGACACAAGTTGAAGCTGAGTAATGGGTACACGAGAGCTAAGTATAAACCTCTCTACTTTTACATACGTTTACATTTTTTCCATAATAACATAATTTTTACTAAATTATATTTTTAAAAGACATCAACCTCAAATGATTTTCCCTCATGCTCTTGCTGCCTCACCACCCCCAGCCTCCTCTATCACACTGGTCCCCAAACTGTAGTCCCCAAACTAGTGGTACTGACATCATCTAGGAACTTCTTAGACATGCAAATCTGCAAGTTCACCCAAACTGACTGAGAAGGAAACCTGGGGTGCGGACTGGCAAACTATGCTTAACAAGCGATCTAGATGGTTCCGACGCATGCACAGGTTTGAGAGTGGCTGGTCTAATGTATTCTATTGATAATCTTCAAAATTATGACTTCTGAAGATTGATGATACTTCAAATTGTTGGAAGATCCCTTCCTACCACCTTTGGGAGAAGATATTTTCTTCACAGCTGGCATTCACTGCAGGTATGCTTAGTTGCTCAGCTGAGTCTGACTCTTTCAACCCCATGGACTGTAGCCCACCAGGCTGCTCTGTCCATGGAATTCTCCTCTCCTGTGTTACAGCTGGTTTCTTTACCGTCTGACATCCCCTGGTCCTGCCCTAATCACTGGGCATCCCTTATGCAGAGGACATAATGGCTCCATACTTAGGGGCTCCTGACAGTCATGGCCACAACTCTGAGCTCTCAATTGGTGTTATCTCAATTGACAGTCTCAGCAACCCTAAAAGGAATTTACTGTGATTGCTTTCATTTCACAAATGAAGAAACAGGGCGAGAAGCAGCTCAGCAAGTTCACCTAACAAGCAAGTGGCAAATCTCAGATTCCAGAGAATGGAATCTGAGGACCACCACCTTACACTCCTGCCCCTTGTCTGGCTCTGATTGTGTGGCCCAGGACATATCATTCCCCAGATCAAGCCTGTACCCAGCTTGGACCCTGAGCCTGCCTCCCTGTTTTAATTATACACCCAGACCTGGAAGCTGAGGCTACAGCTTACTCACTTCCGAAGATACTTATCTAGTTAGGAGGCTTCCAGGTTCAAGGAACAAATTAATGAATCTAGACAACAGGTGAAATTTATCACTGCAGTGATGGGTTAATGCAGTGGTTCCATGATGTAATCAAGGTCCCAAGTTCTTTCATTCTCTCCTCTCAGCCATTCTCAGCATATACCTCTCTTCTCAGAGACCAGCTCCCCTCATGGTCACAAGCTGACAGCTGTGGTTCCTGGCTTCATGATCAGATAAGAATAAAGACCGTTTCTTCCAGGTATCTCCTATTTCAGTGAGGAGTCCTTTTCCAGCAGACCTCCTCTCATGTCTCATTTGCTGGAAATAGGTGACATGCCCATTCCTAAATCATCATTAAAACAATTGCTGGCAAGGGGAAAATAGAATGACTTGATGAGACCAGCCTAGCTGGATGGATGCCTGAGCTACCTGGTATAGTTGTGTGCATGCCAATACAACTGCAACTGGACCAAAGGGAAGAGGATGGAATGGCTGCTCCAAGTCTTTCCCCAGGAGTCCATGCCTGGACTCTTGGGGAGAAGGAACTGTCCCACTGTGAGGCTCTGGAGAGTGAGACACAAACATTTAAGTCACTGGGATTTCAGTGTTGTTATCAAAAACCTATCCTGACTGATATAGGCATAGAATCCCTCCTCATGCTGCACAGACATGAAACTGAAGAAGTTTACTCCAGAGAGATTGAGTCAGACTTGCTTTGGATGGGGAGACACCAAGGGATGGTGATGAGCAGGAGTCAAGCTTCATTATTAAATTCCCAGCCCTCTCTCCACCCCCACTTGGCTTCCAGGCTACTAATGGCTGGGTTATATCCAGGCAGGAAGCTGGAGAATATTCTGGAAACTGGAAAAACTGACTCAAGAGAAAGCTCTCTATAGTTTAAGTTCCCCCAACAAGACATCCAAGTCCCTGCCTGACCTTCCAAAAAAAAAGTCCAGCCACCAAGCCTTATGCATCATCTTAAATAGGTGCAAACATTTAAAGATGCTCAGAACAGCAAGAGTTGAGATCAGGTCAAATAATCCCAAACAAACTGAAGCAGAAAAGATTTAACAACCTGAAAGAAACAGAATTCAGAGAGAAGGAAAAAAGCTTTAAATAAATATTTAGAAAGATGGTAACGATAACCCTATATGTGAGACAGCAAAAGAGACACAGATGTATAGAACAGTCTTTTAGACTATGTGGGAGAAGGCGAGGGTGGGATGATCTGACAGAAAAGCATTGAAACATGTATATTATCATATGTGAAACAGATCGCCAGTCCAGGTTTGATGCATGAGACAGGGTGCTCAGGGCTGGTGCACTGGGATGACCCAGAGGGATGGGATGGGATGTGGAAGGAGGTGGGAGGGGGTTCAGGATGGGGAACACATGTACACTCATGGCTGATTCATGTCAATGTATGGCAAAAAACCACTACAATATTGTAATGAGCCTCCAATCAAAATAAATACATTTAAAAAAATAATAATAAGTTTTAAAAATTATCAATAAAAAAGAAAAAATATTTAGAGAGATGAAATACCTCACACAACAATATAAGGAAAAAAATGTCAAATTTGAAGAAAGAATAGAGAATGAGTTTTATGAAGTTTATAAAATTAATAGACAGAAATCCTTTGCAATCCTATATACTAATAATGAAAAGTCAGAGAAATTAAGGGAACACTCTCATTCACCACTGCAACAAAAAGAGCACACTACCTAGGAATAAACCTACCTAAACAGACAGAAGATGTGCATTCAGAAAACCATAAGACACTGATGAAAGAAATCAAAGAAGACACAGATGGAGAAATACAGTATGTTCTTGGATTGGAAGAATCAATATTGTGAAAAGACTGAACCACCCAAACCAATCAGTAGATTCAGTGCAATCCCCATCAAACTACCAATGGTATTTTTCATTGAACTAGAACAAAAAATTTCACAATTTATATTGAATCACAAAAGAACCCAAATAGCCTAAGCAACCTTGAGAAAGAAAAACAGAGCTGGAGGAATCAACCTTCCTAATTTCACAAATGGAAACCCACTCCAGTATTCTTGCCTGGAAAATTCCATGGACTGAGAGGCTCCTCAGAGCCTGGTAGGCTACAGTCCATGGGGTCGCAAAGAGTTGGACACGACTGAGCAACTTCACTTTTACTTTATACTATAAAGCTACAGTCAACAAGACACTATGGTACTGGCACAAAAACAGAAATATAGACCAATGGAACAAGACAGAAAGCCCAGAGATAAATCCATGCACCTATAGTCACCTTATCTTTGACAAAGGAGATAAGAATATACACTGAAGAACAGATAGTCTTTTCAATAAGTGGTGCTGGAAAAACAGGACAGCTATGTGTAAAAGAATGAAACTAGGACATTTCCTAATACCATACACAAAAATCAATTCAAAATGGATAAAAAAACTTAAATTAAGGACAGAAACTATAAAGCTTTTAGAGGAAAACATAGGCAGTATACTCTGACATAAACCACAGCAAGATCCTCTTTGACCCACCTCCTAGAGTAATGGAAATAAAAACTAAAATAAACAAATGGGAATTAAGTTTAAAAGCTCTTGCACAACAAAGGAAATAATAAACAAGATTAAAAGACAACCCTCTGAATGGGGGACAGTAATTGCAAGAGAAAAAAAACTGACAAAGGGTTAATCTCCAAAAATATATAAGTAGTTCATACAACTCAATATCAGAAAAACAAACAGCCTAATCAAAACATGGGCAGAAGATCTAAACAGACACTTCTCCAAAGAAGACATCAAGATAGTCAATAAACACATGAAAAGACGCTCAACATCATTAATTGCTAGAGACATGCAAATCAAAACTACAATGAGGTATCATGTAAAACGTTACCAGCAATCAGGAGTCTCTCTAATACTCACTCCAGTCACTTCCCCTCAAGAGTAACCCCTCTACTTCTAACAACATAACTTGTAGTATGTAGTACGTGTTCAGTTGCTCACTCGTGCCCAACTCTTTGTGACCCCATGGACTGTAGCCTGCCAGGCTCCTCTGCCCAAGGGATTTTCCAGGCAGGAATACTGGAGTAGGGTGTCATTTCCTACTCTAGGGATCTTCCCAACCCAGGGATTGAACATGTGCCTCTTGTGTCTCTTGCACTGACAGGCAGATTCTCTACCATCAGTGCCACGTACACAGCTGTTACGTCAATTAAGAAGCATTCACACAGAGATTGGTTCAAGATGGTGGAGTAGAAGGATGTGTGATCATCTTCTCCTGTGAGTGTCTGGGGGTCTCCTGCAGAGGCGTGGATCGGCAGTGTCCCGCCATGGAGACAGGGACACCGGTAGTAGCCTGTTTGTAGATTTTTGTTGAAGGCCATTCTGGCTGGTGTGAGGTCATACCTCTTGCTTAGTATGGATGATATTCACATGGATATACTCAGGTTCAGAAAATAATTAAACTTTATAGACTTCATTCTGTTAAAAAAAAAAATCTACAAACAATAAATGCTGGAGAGGGTGTGGAGAAAAGGGAGCTCTATTGCACTGTTAGTGGCAATGTAAATTGATACAGCCACTGTGGAGAACACTATGGAGATTCTTTTAAAAAACTAGCAAAAAAACTGCCATATGATCCAGCAATCCCACTGCTGGGCATATACCCTGAGAAAGCCATAATTCTCAAAGACACATGCATGCTGATGTTCACAGCAGCATTATTTACAAGAGCTAGGACATGGAAGCAACCTAGACGTCCATCTACAAATGAACGGATAAAGAAGATGTAGTATATACATATATACATGCAGTGTGTACATATATACAATGGAATATTACTCAGCCATAAAAATGAACAAATTTCCATCGGTTCTAGTGAGGTAGATGAACTTAGAGCCTGTTATACAGTGAAACAAGTTAGAAAAAAATATTGTATATTAACACATATATATGAAATCTAGAAAAATGGCATTGATGAGTCTATTTGCAGAGAAGGAATGGAGAGGAAGGTATAGCATCTCCAATTAAAAAATAAATTTAAAAATTAAAATTTAAAATTCAATTGAAAAAATAGAAGATAATTTGCCAGAAGTTGAAACTATTAGAAAGATGACAGTTAGGTAGAACAGGTAAGGAATAAAATAGTGCATTCAAGAGTTCCAATGTCCAACAAAGGAGTTACAGAAAGATCAAACAAGGGAAATGGAGGGGGAGAGATATCAAAGAAAGGACACAAGATTTCCTAGGACTGAAGGACATGAGTTTCTTCCATTGAAAGGGCCTACTGAGTATCTACCACAAAGGAAGGATGAAAAACCCTCACTAGGGCATGTGATCATAAAGTTTCAAAACACTGGAGCAAAAATTTCCATGCAGAAACAAACAAAAAGTCACATGTAAATGATTAGGGATGAGTGGCATTGGCCTTCTAAACAGGAATGTCTCACAGTGCATCAGAAGACGACAGTGCAGCCCCATCACAATGATGAGGAGAATTAGGGAAGATGTTTCGATGAGAACTCCAAAAATGGCCAAATTATTAAAGTGAAAGTGAAGTCGCTCAGTCGTGTCCGACTCTTGGCGACCCTATGGACTGTAGCCTACCAGGCTCCTCTGTCCATGGGATTTTCCAGACAATACTACTGGAGTAGATTGCCATTTCCTTCTCCAAGGGATCTTCCCAACCCAGGGATCAAACCCGGGTCTCCCACATTGTAGACAGACGCTTTACCTCTGAGCCACCAGGGAAGTATCAGGTGCCAACAAAGACATATCTGAAATTCAACAGACATTCAAGGTCCCAGAATCATGCACCCTTTCTCAGAAAGCCACAGGGGATCATGATTCAGCAAACTAGGAAATAAACTCAGAAAGAGAAAGAAATGGGACCCAGGACGTGGAAGCTGCTGGAACAATAGAAAAGGGAAAGCCTAGGGTGATGGTCACAGGTATGCAGGAGGCCTGGAGAGGAACCAGGAAGGATGAAGAAGCCAGGTTTGATGTCCTCAAGCAAACATGAAGCTGATAGACAGCAGCTGGTTTGGGAAAGAGCACTGGGAAATTGATAGAGACATGAAGTTAAAGCAAATAAAAAATGAGGCAATTTTCTTACTTCCCAAACATTCTGGGAAAAAATAAACAATAAGTTGTTAAAGAAAGAAAATGTAATCAGAGAAAAATAGGTTGCTTGTCAACTATTTTTATAGTAATACTCTGGCAAACACTGAACATTTTATTTATTTACTCAAGTTTTGTCGCATAAGCAGATTGGGAGAAGGGAGAAATAAAAGTGTGTGTGTGTGTGTGTGTGTGTGTGTGTGTGTGTGTGTAAAAGGATTAAATCCTAGTCTTGAAAGAATATGTCAAGAGATAATATTAAAGCTGGAAGATTAAGAAACTGAAGTACAATTGTGTATCACTGGTAGATAGAGATAAACAGAAGAAACAAGCTAAAGGGCCTCTCAAGAATAGTACCCAGGGAAGGCAGGAACAAGGCAGGAACCTCTGACTCTTGTCTAAGCCAGCCTAACTGGATGGTTTGAATGAGTATTAAACGCTCAGTTCAGTCAATCAGTCATGTCCAACTCTTTGTGACTCCATGGACTGCAGAATGCCAGGCTTCCCTGTCCATCACCAACTCCCAGAGCTCACTCAAACTCATGTCCATTGAGTCAGATATCCAACTATCTCATCCTCAGTCATCCCCTTCTCCTCCTGCCTTCAATCTTTCCCAGCATCAGGGTCTTTTCAAATGAGTCAGTTCTTTGCATCATGTGGCCAAAGTATTGGAGTTTCAGCTTCAGCATAAGTTCTTCCAAAGAATATTCAGGACTGATTTCTTTTAGGATTGACTGGTTTGACTCCTTGGAGTCCAAGGGACTCTCAAGAGTCTTCTCCAACACCACAGTTCAAAAGCCTCGATTCTTCAGTGCTCAGCTTTCTCTCCAGTCCAACTCTCACATCCATACATGACTACTGGAAAAACCACAGCTTTGACTAGATGGACCTTTGTTGGCAAAGTAATGTCTCTGCTTTTTATTATGCTGTCTAAGTTAGTCATAGCTTTTCTTCCAAGAGCAAACCTTTTTAATTTCACAGCAGCAGTCACCATCTGCAATGATCTTGGAGCCCCCAAAAATAAAGTCTGTCACTGTTTCCATTGTTTCCCCATCTATTTGCCATGAAGTGATGGGACCAGATGCTATGATCTTAGTTTTCTGAATGCTGAGTCTCAAGCCAAGTTTTTCACTCTCCTCTTTCACTTTCATCAAGAGGCTCTTTAGTTCTTCTTCACATTCTGCCATAAGGATGGTGTCATCTGCATATCTAAGGTTATTGATATTTCTTCTTGATTCCAGCTTGTGCTTCATCCAGCCCAGCATTTCTCATGATGTACTCTGCATAGAAGTTAAATAAGCAGGGTGACAATATACAGCCTTGACGGACCCCTTTTCCTATTTGGAACCAGTCTGTTGTTCCATGTCCAGTTCTAACTGTTGCTTCTTGATCTGCATACAGATTTCTCAGGAGGTAAGCTCCTTGGAAGAAAAGTTATGACCAACCTAGACAGCATATTCAAGAGCAGAGACATTACTTTGCCAACAAATATCCATCTAGTCAAAGCTGTGTTTTTTCCAGAAGTCATGTATGGATGTGAGAGTTGGACTATAAAGAAAGCTGAGCACTGAAGGACTGATGCTTTTGAACAGTGGTGTTGAAAAAATCTTGAGAGTCCCTTGGACTCCAAGGAGAGCAAACCAGTCCATCCTAAAGGAGATCAGTCCTGAGCATTTATTAGAAAGACAGATGCTGAAGCTGAAACTCCAATACTTTGGCCACTTGATGCAAAGAACTGACTCATTTGAAAAGACTCTAATGCTGGGAATGATTGAAGGCAAGAGAAGAAAAGGACAACAGAGGATGAGATGGTTGGATGGCATCACCGACTCAATGACATGAGTTTGAGTAAGCTCTGGGAGTTGGTGATGGACAGGGAAGCCTGTTGTGTTGCATTCTATGGTGTAACAAAGAGTCAGACACGACTGAGCACCTGTACTGGGCTGAAAGGATCTTGGCAATTTGATCTCTGGTTCTTCTGCCTTTTCTAAATCCAGCTTGAACATCTCGAAATTCATGGTGCACGTACTGCTGAAGCCTGGCTTGGAGAATTTTGAGCATTTCTTTACTAGCATGTGAGATGAGTGCAGTTGTGTGGTAGTTTGAACATTCTTTGACATTGCCTTTCTTTGGGATTGAATGAAAACTGACTTTTTCTAGTCCTGTGGCCACTGCTGTGTTTTCCAAATTTGCTGGCATATTGAGTGCAGCACTTTCACAGCATCATCTTTTAGAATGTGAAATAGCCCAACTGGAATTCCATCACCTCATAGGGGTTTCCCTCATAGCTCAGTTGGTAAAGAACCCTCCTGCAATGTGGGAGACCCTGGTTTGATTCCTGGGTCTGGAAATTCCACTGGAGAAGGGATAGGCTACCCACTCCAGTATTCTTGGACTTCCCTTGTGGCTCAGCTGGTAAAGAATCTGCCTGCAATGCAGAAGACCTGGGTTTGAACCCTGGGTTGGGAAGATACCCTAGAGAAGGGAAAGGCCACCCACTCCAGTATTCTGGCCTGGAGAATTCTGCTCATGCACTTTTGTTAACATGTCTTTTGAAGATGTAAATGAATGTCAGTTGCTCCAAGAGAACCCCCATAGCCTAGCCTTCTTGTGGTGACCCTGCTGGTGACTCTAAAGAATTCCAGGCCAAGAGTGGAAGTGTCCTCATTGGAAACAGTGCAGCCTCAGCTCAGTTGCTGCAGAGCTCTTCAGTTTTAACAAACAACATGACTGAAGCTTTGAAAAGCTTCAAGGGAGAAACCAACCAGCCAATTTTGAGGTTGCCCTCAAACCTCCAGCAGGAACTTTCCATGTCCCTGGGCCCATCGGCCTGGGTTTCAGTGTTGTGAGGTCAATCCTGGGACTTCAAACAGCCCAGGAGCCTTCCAACTGACCCTGGATGGCACGATTGCCACCATCATACCAGCCCCAGGTCCCTTCACCCTACCCACCACAAACAAATTTCAGCATCATACCTACTTATCCCAACCATCCTTTTCATTCTGAATCATCATGCAGCCAGGGTAACAGAGTGGAATAAAAATGAATTTAGACAGAAAAGATCCCATGTTCCAATTCATACCCAAAGCCAGCTAGTTGTACCTAGTATCTATTTCTCTGACATCAATTGGTCACCAATCATAGTTCAATAATACTGGGTGTGTTTGTGCTCAGCCACTTTAGTCGTGTCCAACTCTTAGAAACCCTAGGAACTGTAATCTCCAGGCTCCTCTGTCCATGGGATTCTCCAGGCAAGAATACTGGAGTGGGTTGCCATGCTCTCCTCCAGGGGATCTTCCTGATCAAACTCGTGTCTCCTATGTCTCTTGCATTGCAGGGCAGATTCTTAATCATTGACCTACTAAGGGAGCCCAACAAAGTTGAGTAGAGCATGCTAAATACCTAAACTTTCTTTTTAAAGATTTTTGTGTGTCTTTATTTTTAAAGAAGTCTTTATTGAATTTGTTGCAATATGGCTTCTGTTTTATGTGGATTTTATGCTGGGAGGCATGTAGGATCTTTGCTCCCAAACCAGGATTGAACCCATACCCCCATGCATTAGAAGATGAACTCCCAACCCACTGGATCACCAGGGAAGTCTCCACTTAAACTTTCCTAATCAAGGAGGCTAAAGGACTCGATCAGGGCCACACAGGTAGTAACTAACTGGAAGTCCAGCTCTGTGGGCTCCAAAGCCTGAATTCTTTCCATTTTTCCAGACTGTCTCTATAAGTGAGGCAGTTTACATTTTACTTTCAGGAGGGATGTGAAGTCACACTGGGAGAGTATTAATATTTACAAATAAGTCTAGCACTACACAAATGTTTACTCATTAACTCGAGAATTGTGTATGCCAGGTGCTATGCTAGATGCAGTCTCTGACCTCACAAAGGACGCACACAGTCCAGTGTGGGAGGAAGACACCAGAATAAACAGCCACAGCCCTATGGTGAGAGCCTCCCTACCCTTCCCCCACTCACTTCTGGGATACCTGTCTCTCGGATACCTGTCACAAGCCTGTGGATGTGTCCCCTGACTGACCATTTAGTAGCAGTCATTGTCCACTCCAGCCCTTTTTTTCCCAGGACTTTTTTTCTGCTGAGGCTTTGGCTGTCACCAAGCACCCCAGTCCCACGACACAGACACCCTCACCATGTACCACCTTCACCACCATAGCAAGAAGGCTTTGGAGCCCTGAGCTGCCAAACTGGGGCCCTGGCTGTAGGAGCAAGAAGGCTAAGGCTGGAAGCGAGAGGATGCTCCCCCTTCTTCTTGCTCCCTTCCCTTGGGGAAGCTCCACCACCCCATGCCAAACAAGCTTGCTCCTGCACCCAAAGTTCTTCCAAAGTCACCACTGAAAAATCTTTCCTCTGTGCCCTGGGTCTTACATGTGTCCTGGGGACACTGAGCTGGGGACAGACCCAAGTAAAAATTCCTCTACAAGCAGAGGGTTTGTTCCTGAGGCTAACTTCCTCCTGACTCCCTCTTCCCAGGAAGCCTCAATTCTTCACAAATATAGTCTACCCCTACCTCAGTTGCTCTTCCAGACACACTCTGACATGGCTGAGGGTCTGTGATCGGCCCCCTCCCCAGCACACACGTGCCCACACACATGTGTAGCTGTCCCCAAGTACACCTCGAATCATCTGCCTGGGTACCCTTTTGTAATCAAGGTCCAACACTCTTAAACTTTGTCACTTGGGGACAGAGACAGCAGGAGGGAATGTGTCCTCCCACATTTCAAGGCAATGTCCTGAAATTTCAAAGGATACATGTGTTCAGCAATTGATAGCTATGCAGTAGAGAATAGAACCTGGTTGTCTGGGAATAAGATGTACAAATGAGAGATATTTGCCAGAACTTTGTTCTACCGTGGGGCAAAAGGCACAAAGTTGTCAACCATCCAGACACTGCAGAACAGGGACAAGAAGAGGGCTGTCCTAAGCCTGCAAGGGCCTCACTCACAGAGCTCTCCTAAACCACATTCACACAGAGCCTTGGAGTCCCCAGACTGCTTGATCATTCCCTCAGTGGCCCATCAACATAATGAAAACCTCCCCTTCTGTGGCCTATTTCCTTGAGACCCTAGCCTCTGCAGGCCACATTTTGTTGCTATTGGAAATCCCTGGCCAATCAGACAAGTTAATCTCTGATAAAAGATTAATGCAAGGATGGCAAATGGATTCCATTTCTGCTGCCAACTGTGATTGATGATAGTACTACCTAGAAGGCTCATTTGAGAGGAATCATGGCCAGAGTTTAGCTCAGCAAGCAGGAGTGCAGGCATCAATTCAGGATGTCTGCCCTGAGCCCTCTAAGGACAAGGGCATTATAGGGGCTGCTTGTCTGCCATCCAAGGATTGGCGACTGTCCTCAGTGAAACTATCCCTCCCTCTGTGGTACATATATTTATTTTAGCATGCTCCTTGGGGAAAGGAAGGCTTACTCCAGATACTCGAGCCTATGAGGAGGTCTATGGCATAGGATGACTTCTACCAGCCCTCTTGTGGCAGCCCTTTCCATGTGCCAGGAGTACCTGACCTTGCCAGCAGCATCTCTGAGGACTCTTGGCACTGCTTCAGCCCAGAGTGAGAGAGGGCTGAACAGCCATCAATTCCAGTTAATCTCTCTGAGCATCATTAACCTGTACTCCCAAGGGCAGTTTCAACCATCATGTGTGACTATCTCAAGCTGCTCATTGGTGGTCAGACCCAGGTACAGATGAGTAGCCACCTGCTCTAGTGACTCAGGTCCCTAGGAAGTGGGTCAGAGTCCGGTCAGGCCCTTCCAAGGTGAAGAGAAAGTGGAGCAATTTTGTAAATAAACCCTGGGCACATTAAGAACCTGCTCATTTAGGCCTCACAGTAGACCCAAAAGGAATGGGGGAATTCCAGCCTCTGAGAGGTTATTTTTGTTCCATTTTGTTTGTTTTTCTAGGGCTTCACAAGCACTGGCTAAAGTGTTAAATATAAAGGGGCCTGAAAAGCTAGGCAGACCCTGGCGTAGTTGTGTGGCAGCTGTGATTCTTAGAGACTGGATATGTGACCTAGGATGTTAGAGGAGAACCAAGCTGATTCTTTTCTACTTCTTGTGTCTGGCAGACCCTGGGCTGTCTCCCTCCAAAGAGTTTAGAAACTCCAGCCAGGCCTCACATCTCCAGTGAGCCACAGTCCTGCCATTCTGGGATTCATACTCTATTTACAGAGGTTTCCAGCTCACAAACAAGTCCCAGCTTGTCCAGCTTAGTCCAAATAAAGCACAAAGGGTCTATGATGGCAGATTGTCTCATCAGAGTTGCACTAGGAACAGACTCCTGAAAATAGCAGACCTGAGCTAGTCCTGGCTCCAGAGGAGAGACGTTTCTGGTAGAAATGTCTTCCTGTGGGCAGAGCTTGGCCTGGAAGGACTTGTAATCACAAAGATCTATGGATTCAACGTGGTCACACTTCTTAGTTGGGCTTTCATCATTCTCTCTCTCTCTCCCTCTCTTTGTTTTTCTTTTTAATGTCATTCTTTCTTTCTGTCTTCTTCTTTTTCTCTTTCCATTTTTATTCTCCTCTCATTCTACAGGTGTAGAAGTCTACCAAATATCAGATATGGCCCTGGGCGCTAGGGACACCGACATGAACAAAGCCCAATCCCTCTTCCAGGAATTCATAGGCTAGAAAGGAAGATTATAAAGCTATCCACACAGAAATACAAGGCAGCATGGAAGCACAGGAGAAAGAGCACTCAAACTGGCATAGAATTTAGCATCAAAGTTGGAATTTGCCTGTTTAATTGATATTTATTAAGTTGGTAGTCACGTCTAGTCAAGGCTATGGTTTTTCCTATGGTCATGTATGGATGTGAGAGTTGGACTGTGAAGAAAGCTGAATGCCGAAGAATTGATGCTTTTGAACTGTGGTGCTGGAGAAGACTCTTGAGAGTCCCTTGGACTACAAGGAGATCCAACCAGTCCATTCTCAAGGAGATCAGCCCTGGGATTTCTTTGGAAGGAATGATGCTGAAGCTGAAACTCCAGTACTTTGGCCACCTCATGAGAAGAATTGACTCACTGGAAAAAAAATCTCTGATGCTGGGAGGGATTGCGGGCAGGAGGAGAAGGGGACGACAGAGGATGAGATGGCTGGATGGCATCACCGACTCAATGGACATGAGTCTGAGTGAACTCTGGGAGGTAGTGATGAACAGGGAGGCCTGGCATGCTGCAATTCATGGGGTCGCAAAGAGTCGGACACGACTGAGTGACTGAACTGAACTGAACTGAACTGAGTTAGGTAAGAACACTCCAAGAGACAAAAGCAGCCAGGCCTGAAAGAATATGTGGTGTTTGGGAAAGTGCAGACAGCAAAGGTATTACCCAAGTCAGTGAATAGCAACACTGGATAAGATGCAACAACCTTCCATGGTCTTCCCCACCTGCTCCCACAACTGCATAAGGTCTAATTCACATAATAATTATTTCACGTCATTCAGATTGTTCTGATTAACTCTAACTGAAGAATCAGAGGTCAGCAAACTTTTAATATAAACTTTTCATTATAGAGGAATGGAACGCAAAAGTAGGAAGTCAAGAAACACCTGGAGTAACAGGCAAATTTGGCCTTGGAGTACAGAATGAAGCAGGGCAAAGGCTAATAGAGTTTTGCCAAGAGAATGCACTGGTCATCGCAAACACTCTTTTCCAACAACATAAGATGTCCATGTCTACACGTGGACATCACCAGATGGTCAATACTAAAATCAGATTGATTACATTCTTTGCAGCCAAAGATGGGCCTTAGGACGCATCACTATGAACAAAACTGGTGGAGGTGATGAAATTCCAGTTGAGCTACTTCAAATCCTAAAAGATGATCCTGTGAAAGTGCTGCACTCTATAATGTCAGCAAATTTGGAAAACTCTGCAGTGGCCACAGGACTGAAAAAGGTCTGTTTTCACTCCAATCCCAAAGAAAGGAAATGCCAAAGAATGCTCAAACTACCGCACAATTGCACTCATCTCACATGCTAGTAAAGTAATGCTCAAAATTCTCCAAGCCAGGCTTTAACAGTATATGAACTTCGAGATGTTCAAACTGGATTTAGAAAAGGCAGAGGAACAAGAGATCAAATTGCCAACATGTGTTGCATCATCAAAAAAGCAAGAGATTTCCAGAAAACACTCCTGCTCTATTGACTATGCCAAAGCCTTTGACTGTGTGGATCACAACAAACTGTGGAGAATTCTGAAAGAGATGGGAATACCAGACCACCTGACCTGCCTTCTGAGAAATCTTTATGCAGATCAGGAAGCAACAGTTAGAACTGGACATGGAACAACAGACTGATTCCAAATAGGGAAAAGAGTACGTCAAGGCTGTATATTGTCACCCTGCTTATTTAACTTCTATGCAGATTACATTATGTGAAATGCTGAGCTGCATGAAGCACAAGCTGGAATCAAGATTGCTGGGAGAAATATCAATAACCTCAGATATGCAGATGATACCACCCTTATGGCAAAAAGTGAAAAATTAAAGAGCCTCTTGATGAAAGTGAAAGAGGAGAGTGAAAAAGTTGGTTTAAAACTCCACATTCAGAAAACTAAGATCATGGCATCTGGTCCCATCACTTCATGGCAAATAGATGGGGAAACAGTGGAAACAGTGATGGACTTTATTTTTCTGGGCTCCAAAACCACTACAGATGGTGACTGCAGCCATGAAATTAAAAGACGCTTGCTCCTTGGAAGAAAAGCTATGACCAACCTAGACATAGTAAAAAGCAGAGACATTACCTTGCCAACAAAGGTCCATCTAGTCAAAGCTGTTGTTTTTCCAGTAGTCATATATGGATGTGAGATTTGGACTATAAAGAAATCTAAGTGCCAAAGAATCAATGCTTTTGATCTGTGGTGTTGGAGAAGACTCTTGAGAGTCCCTTGGACAGTTAATCCTAAAGGAAATCAGCCCTGAATATTCATTGGAAGGACTGATGCTGAATCTGAAGCTCCAATACTTTGACCACCTGATGCAAAGAATTGATTCATTTGAAAAGACCCTAATGCTGGGAAAGATTGAAGATGGGAGGAGAAGGGGATGACAGAGGATGAGATGGTTGGATGACATCACCTACTCAATGGACATGAGTTTGAGTAAACTCCAGGAGTTGGTGATGGACAGGAGGGCCTGGTGTGCTGCAATCCATGGGGTTGCAAAAAGTCAGACATGACTGAGGGACTGAACTGAACTTTATTTACTATTTATTATAAACAACTACATATTTTAGTCTTTTATTAAATATTTACATACTTGTCTTGAACTGAGGATATTATAAAGGTGCTTGAATAACAAAAGAGAAAATATGTTTTTACAATTTTTTTTTACCACATTCAAAGTGTAATAATAATAAGTATGAGCTTTTGGTAATGCAAGCCTACTTTCAGGAAAAAACAATTCTTTTGGACAAGATATTGTTGCTGTGTTATTGCTGTTCAGTTGCTATGTCATGTCCAACTCTCTGCAACCCAGGAACTGCAGCACACTAGGCTCCTCTGTCCTCCACTATCTCCTGGAATTTGGACAAGATAACACTTCCCTTAACAGCAATTCATCTTCAAATAGATTTCAAAATTTCATTTACAGAAACCACTCTTAACTTGTGAATCATACAAAAACAAACAATAGGCAAGACTTGGCCTTGGATCTGTGGTTTGCTAGTCCTGTGATACAAACTCCAATACATACTCCAGCTCTTTATTTTTTTAACTTTACAATATTGTACTGGTTTTGCCATACATCAACATACTCCAGCTCTTAATCAAAGCTTCAGAAAGATTTCACTCAGGGAATGAAACAGTTTTAAGTCTTATTAAAACTGCGACCAATTTCTAACCCAGCTCAGTCTTCAGCTGGATTGAAATGATAGTTTACGTAACAAGAAAGAAGGAATCCTTGATAGCCAAAGATATCACCCAAAGCCTCTGAATTCTGTTACACAATGACCAACATGTAATGAAAAATTACTAGATATGCCAAAAGACAAGAAAACATGATTGATAAGAAAAATGAATAATAGAGATGTTCAGTTCAGTTCAGTTGCTCAGTCGTGTCCGACTCTTTGCAACCCCATGAATTGCAGCATTCCAGACCTCCCTGTCCATCATCAACTTCCAGAGTTCACTCAGACTTACATCCATCGAGTCAGTGATGCCATCCACCCATCTCATTCTCTGTCATCCCCTTCTCCTCCTGCCCCTAATCCCTCCCAGCATCAGGGTCTTTTCCAATGAGTCAACTCTTTGCATGAGGTGGCCAGAGAGTACTGGAGTTTCAACTTTAGCATTAGTCCTTCCTGTGAACAACCAGGACTGATTTCCTTTAGAATGGAATGGTTGGATCTCCTTGCAGTCCAAGGGACTCTCAAGAGTCTTTTCCAACACCACAGTTTAAAAGCATCATCTTCGGCACTTAGCTTGCTTCACAGTCCAAATCTCACATCCATACATGACCACTAGAAAAATCATAGCCTTGACTAGATGGACATTTGTTGGCAAAGTAATGTCTTTGCTTTTGAATATGCTATCTAGGTTGGTCATAATTTTCCTTCCAAGGAGTATGCGTCTTTTAATTTCATGGCTGCGCAATCACCATCTGCAGTGATTTTGGAGCACCAAAAATAAAGTCTGACACTGTTTCCACTATTTCCCCATCTATTTGCCATGAAGTGATGGGACCAGGTGCCATGATCTTAGTTTTCTGAATGCTGAGTCTTAAGCCAAGTTTTTCACTCTCCTCTTTCACTTTCATCAAGAGGCTCTTTAGTTCTTCTTCACATTCTGCCGTAAGGGTGGTGTCATCTGCATATCTGAGGTTATTGATATTTCTCCTGTTTATCTTCATTCCAGCTTGTTCTTCATCCAGCCAAGCATTTTGCATGATGTATTCTACATATAAGTTAAATAAGCAGGGTGACAATATACAGGCTTGACATATTCCTTTCCTGACTTGGAACCAGTCTGTTGTTCCATGTCCAGTTCTAACTGTTGCTTCTTGATCTGCAAACAGATTTCTCAGGAGGAAGGTAAGGTGGTCTGGAATTCCCATCTCTTGAAGAATTTTCCACAGTTTGTGGTGATCCACACAGTCAGAAGTGGATGTTTTTCTGGAACTCTCTTGCTTTTTTGATGATCCAACAGATGTTGGCAATTTGATCTCTGGTTCCTCTGCCTTTACTAATGGACTATTACTTGACCATAAAAAAGAACAAATTTGCATCAGTTCTACTGAGGCAGATCAACCTAGAGGCTATTAAGTCAGAAAGAGAAAAACAAATATGGTATATTAATGCATATATATGGAATCTAGGAAAATGATCTTGATGAACCTGTTTGCAGAGAAGGGATGGAGATGCAAATATAGAGAATGAACTTGTGGACACAGTGAAGGAAGAAGAGAGTGGGATGGATGGAGAAAGTAGAATCAACATATACACATTATTGTGTATAAAATAGACAGTGCAAAGTTGCCCTGTAACACAGCGAGCCCAGCTTGGTGCTCTGTTATGACCTATGGGGTGGGATGGGGGAGGGGAAGGAGGTTCAAGAGAGAGCAGATATATGTATAGTTATAGCTGACTGAAGTTGCTGTACAGCAGAAACCAACACAACATTGTAAAGCAATTTTCCAATTAAAAATTTAAAAAATAGTCAATATGTTAAAGAAGAGTGGACACAGCTGAAGAAAGGATGAGTGAACCCAAAGGCAAGTCACTAGCAAATGTCCAAAGTAAAGCACAGAAAGATTTATCTGAGAAAAAGATCATTGGGGCTGCAGAGTACAAGATGCTGGAAACAAAAATTAAAAGCAAAATACTGTGAGGAGAAGAGTAGAGATTTCCTCTTTGAAGTCATCTAAAAGCCAACAGGGTGAGGCACACACAGCACCCAAAACATCCTTCTCCATTCCCTTAAGGAAAAAGGGATCTTTTCACATTCCTCTCCCCTTCTATGAATTGTACCTGAATTTAAGTAAAATCAGAAGAATTCAACATCATAGGGTCAAACCACATCTCTTCATTCCCCTTTAGTAATGGTATTTCTATTTTGACTGAGACTGGAGGAAAAGAGAAGGAAGAAAACCTTAAGCGTTCCCAGATTCCTGACTCTTCCTTGGACAAGGGAGGGAAAGACTTCCGGCTCCAATCCAGCCTGCCAACTTTCTCTTCTCTGCCTGGTTCCCAGAAGATGATCAGAGATTCTGCAACCATCAACAACCCTCCTGGGAAACTAGAAGTTTCTAGCTGATCAGAAATTATGACATGCAACCAATCCAGACCTTGGCAGAAAACCACTTTACATGAAAACCAAAAAGTGAGCTTAGGGGAAAAGTGGGGGAGCGGGCAGGGAAATTCCCCTTCAGGGGAAAGCTCTATGAGACGCTCATCCATTCAGTAACAAGAAACCACCACTGTGTGCCAGGTACAGGTCTAGGCCTGGGAAAACAATGTAAGCAAGACAGGCAAGGATACTGCTCACAGAACTATAAACTTCTAATATATCAAAGGCAGTTTAATGAGTGGAAATTAAAGCAGGATGATGTAATATGGAGTGGTAATTTGGGTGGTCGAGGAAGGCTTCTCTGAGTTGGTGACATTTAAACTAAGATATGAATGATAAGAAGGAGCCAACCCTGTGGAAAGCAGAGTTAAGAGTATATTAGCCAGAGGGGATAGCTCAGGCAAATATCCCAAAGGCCTGTACACCAGGAGGGCAGCAGGTGCCAGGGAGCGAGATGAACAGTGGGGCGGTGAAGGCGGGAGGAAGCCAGTTATATAAGTCCTTAATCATTCTGACACAGAGCTTTAATGTGCAATGAAAAGTCACTGGGGTTTAAACTGCAAAGAAGAGCACTCTGTGTGTTTCCTGCTATGCTTGGGCTTGATTTCACTGGCCACTCATCAGTCTATCTCCTAAATTTCTCTACTCTTCAGCCTTTGGAAAAGGCTCAGGCCAAACTCCTGGAGTCATTCTTGACACTTCTGTTTCACTCACACTCTACTTGAAACCTGAAGAAAATTCTAAACGTTTTAGCTTTGCTGTATGTCCAGCACCCTCTCGCACCTCTCTGCCTCCACCCTCATCTAAGTCTTGTCATCTGATAGCTTGGTGGTTGAAACTGTCAATTTCTCTTCTTGCCCTGCAATCTATTTGTTACACAGAGTGAGCCTATTAAACATCCAATGACATTAGATCACATCTCTGCTCTGAGCCTCCATCTTCCTCAGGGTAAAATCCAAACTTCTTGCAAGTGCTTGTAAGTTCTCCACAGCATCTGTCCTTCAGCACATTTCTGCTCTCACCACCTCCCACTGCCCCTGACTCCCTTCCTCCTTGGGACAGTGGCATCTTGACCACCAGCACACTTACTCTCTCTCCTCCAGGGGGTCCCTGCTCCAAGTCCCACCTCCTTGGGAAGCCCTGCCTGCCTACACCATTGAGTAAAAAACCTGCCCCCTCCCCTGGCCCACTGGATCCTCTTTTCCCAGCTTTACTTTGCATTTTTGTTGGTCTCATCACTTTCTAAAACATTCTATAATTTGCACATTTATTATGGTAGCTGTTTACCATCTGACCTCTCCCTCACATGGATGAATTTCCTGATGGCAAGCATCATGTCTGTGTTTTTCTCTTTATGCCAAACTCCCAAAGCAGTGTCTAGTAGTCAGTGCTCAACATTTTGATTAAATATTGTTGAATGTATTGATCATTTTTAAAATTTTATACTTGGCCGTCAATTAGCACAGTTCAGTTCAGTTCCAGTCACTCAGTCGTGTCCAACTCTTTGCGACCCCATGAATCGCAGCACGCCAGGCCTCCCTGTCTATCACCATCTCTCGGAGTTCACTCAGACTCATGTCCATTGAGTCGGTGATGCCATCCAGCCATCTCATCCTCTGTCGTCCCCTTCTCCTCCTGCCCCCAATCCCTCTCAGCATCAGAGTCTTTTCCAATGTGTCAATTCTTCACATGAGGTGGTCAAAGTACTGGAGTTTCAGCTTCAGCATCATTCCTTCCAAAGAAATCCCAGGGCTGATCTCCTTGAGAATGGACTGGTTGGATGTCCTTGCAGCCCAAGGGACTCTCAAGAGTCTTCTCCAGCACCACAGTTCAAAAGCATCAATTCTTCGGCACTCAACTTTCTTCACATCCATACATGACCACAGAAAAAACCATAGCCTTGACTAGATGGACCTTTGCACAGATCACGACAATTTTTATTTCCATATTATTTCACTCAGTCATCCAAGAAAGAAAGGTGCTGTGTGCTCAGTCACTTCAGTGGTGTCCAACTCTTTGCGGCCCTATAGTCCTGCCAGACTCCTCTGCCCACAGGATTCTCCAGCAACAATACTGGAGTGGGTTGCCAACCTGAGCCTCTTGTGTCTCCTACATGCAGGCAGATTCTCTATCCACTGAGCTACCTGGAAGTTTTATTAAAGGAACAAAATTGAGCACTGAAAGTTGAGCACAAATGTGCTACTTTGGCTTCAATTGGACGTGGCATATTGAGCACATGTATCCTCCTCAAACCCCAACAAAATAATAAAAAAGATGTAAAAGCAGAATTAACCAATAAAGATAAAAGGAACAAGAGGGAGATGACTCCAGACAAGACATACCAGCAGAGTGTAATGTGGAAAGCCGATGGACAAGGGCCACCACGTTGACAGGCCAGCTGAGGATAAAGAGTGCCGGTCCTAAGGGAGAGAGCCAGGAGGCAAGCTGGTTTCTGCTGCACCGTTCAGAACTGCAAGAAGGGAGGCTGCTCTGAAGGCTTGAGGGCAGGTGGGTTGGTTACAGAAGAGTGGGTTGAAGGTCAGTGTAAGAGACGGTGAGACTCCCGCACCCCTTCCCTCTACGTGAACTGCAACCGCACATGCGCTGCTGATTTAATCCAATTTGTGCTAGAACGAAATTGTAAAGATGTAATCAGGAAGTGTTTGTGTGGTGGGAGTGGGGCAGGCGATGAGAGAGAGAAGTCTTGGTCCGTGTTTGGAATTCAACAGAAAATAAGGAAAAGCTGAAACTCAAAAGCCAGCAGCCTAAGGATGGCGGAAACTGCCAAAAGAGTTGAAAGTGGTCACCTCTGGGAAGTGTGAATTGTGACTGAGGAGGGACAGGAGCCCGCTGTTTCTCATTATAAGCTTTCTAGGAGAATTTGTCTTTTTAAACTATGTCTCTGTGTTACTTTTATAAAAACTAAAAATTGAATTTCTGGCTGCTGTGTGAAGAATAGATTGGAGGACAGAAAGCATGGTAGCAGGGAAACCCAATAAGTGGTCCAGGGGAGAGATGATGACGCCCGGGGCCAGTGTGGCAGGAACAGAAGAGGGGAGAGCGGGATATGTTGGCCTGACATGAAACACAGTTGCAGAGAGAGACAGAGTCCACAGGACTTTGCGAAGGATTGAACATAGGCGAGGAAAACATGAAGGGAAGCGAATGCAATTTGCAGGCACGTGGCTGGAGGGACTGGTGCAGGCAGGGTGGAAACTAGCGTGCTTTCTGTCCTCTAACCTGCCTCAGGCCGGCCCCTTACTGGACTTCCTGGGACTTTGGATGCCCACGCTCCTCTCCGCCTGTGTCACTCCTCTCCGCCTGTGTCTCTGCCTCACTGCCCACTCTGCTCCCTCCCCCTCCCCAGCCACCCCTGCGGCCTGCAGCTTCCCTTTTCCCAGGACCTCACAAGCTGGGCAGTGACGCTGGTCATGGTCCTAGCTGCCTTCTAAGGACTGGGCTTGGGCCACTCTTTTTAACCATCTGATATCACAACAAAATCTACGTTCTGTTGCAAGTCTGAAGTTGGGATGGTGGTAGCAGGAGCCAGAGTGGGATTCCCATCCTTGCTGGGTCCCTGCATTATTCCTTGGAATCACCCCTTAGATTTGCTATGTGTGTGTGTTGATTGCTCAGTTGCACCGACTTTTTGTGACCCCATGGATTATAGCCCGCCAGGCTTCTCTGCCCATGGAATTCTCCAGGCAAGAACACTGAAGTGGGTTGCCATTCCCTTCTCCAGGGGATCTTCCCAACCTAGGGATCGAACCCGAGTACCCTGCATTGCAGGCAGATTTTTACTGTCTGAGCCACCAGGGAAGCCCCAGTAGGTCCTTTCATTTAGATTTGCTAGCACTTCACGATTTACTTAGTGCTTTATAACTCGTGCAGTATCTCATTTGGTCTCAGAACCATCCTCTAACCAGCCTGGGGTCTCGTTATATGCCCTTTATAGATGGGGAAACAGGTTCCCAGAGTTGGGGTACTTGCCCGGTTCTCTCTTTACAGTTGGCACAGAGCCAGGTTCTGGGACCCTAGTCGAGGTCTTCAGATTCAAAACTCTGCCCCTTTCTTCCTCATCCATGAATCCCCAGTTGTCTGTCATTGGCATGCGATTCTCACCATTGCCACGTCCATGTGCCTGCTCTCTATCGTCTACTTCCTATTTTCAAAATCAACAGTTCTTCATTAAATCCTTGCATCTTAAAAGGAAGCACAAGGAAGCTCTAAAGTTATGTGGTAGACACACAACTTCAACACAAAACTGTTTTAAAAAATAGTTATTCAGAATTAGAACTCATGCTGCGGCACCTGGCTGGGTCCAAGCCCCAGCTTCAACACAGTAGCACGTGCAGCTGGTCTCCCCTCAGGACCCCAAGAACCTGACATTCTAGGATGCAGCATTCTGCTTTCCAAGCTTTGCCAGATAGCTCTTCTCGGGTCATTCTCTTGACAATTGTTTCTGAAGCTCCTAAGACCAGGAATGGTGCTAGACATGGTGAACAAAGCGGTGATCAGGCCAAGTGTTTTTACCCAGCAGGATTCACATCCCCATGCTACTTCTCGCTCAAGGTCCCTTCAGATAAAACAGCCCACTCGCCCAAGTCTGAATTCTGGCCCCAAGCCCACTGGCCAGACCTCCAAGCAAGCCTGCTGAGCCTCCATAGGTGGTAAGGGTCCTGAACCTTTCTTCTCCTATGAGGTGCAGCCTCATTAGAGCATAGAATCAACCACTTTAGAGAAAGGTATGCTAGGGTAGGCCACAGAAAAGTTGACTGGTCATCATCTTACTATATGAACAAAGCAAAAAGCAATGGCAGGAGGGCCAGGGAGGAGTGCGGTGAGATGGCAAAAATCTCAGTGGCACTTGCTAGCTGTGTGACTTTGGGTGAAACCTAACTGCTCTGAACCTCAGCTTCTACCAATATAAAACAGATATAGTACTAGGACTCCGTCCCCTCATGGTCGTGAAGATTCACTGAGTTTATCACTTAGAAGTGCTTAGAAAAGAAACTCCCAGGGGCCAGTGGTCACAGGCACACGTAGCCGACCAGGGAGGTTGAGACCTGGGCTGCCTGACCCTGTGCTGAGTGCTCAGCCCAGTGGGTCTGCCACCTTCTCGTTTTCTCTATCCTTTAATGTTTCCAGTTTGTGGACTGGCTGCAGCAGTAGAAGGGCGTGTGGATCATCAGCCTCTGTGCTGTTCTCTGTGGGGGGTCTGGAGCCCCTTCTTGCCCTCTGGGACTCCTCTGCCCTGTAGTAAGTCATGCCCAGCTTCGCCACCTGCCAGGATTCACATCTGTCTGTTCACACAAAAACCAGATGGATTCCAGCCTCCTCCTGTGAGCTGAGTGTCTTGTCCATGGAAGCAAGAAAGGTCATTGCCATGTGTGGACAGGATCTCTCTGTGCTGTAAACTCATCACTCAGTAAACAATGAGTGTTGCCTCCTCCAGCCTGAGAAGCCAGAACAATGTATGTTCAACTCTTTCCAATCAGAACTGTTTCCACAAGCCTTTGGCTTCTGCAGGGAATGTTTGGTTTACAAAGAAATGGAATTTCCTCTCCAATATTCTTCTTGGATGACAGGTCTGTGATTGGAATCAGGGCTTGAAAGATCATGCCCGGGTGGTTATTTCCATTAGTGGCTCTTGACTTTGCAGGGACACCTGGAGCACAGAAGGCCCAGCCTCTCCCACCCCCCACAGCTCAGGAAATGGCTGGCCCGCTATCCCTGGAGCGTCCTGGGACCACAGAGGCCTGTGCTGTCTGGGCAGGAGCTCCCTGCCAACCGGCTCTGCAAGAACCTGTGCCACCGTCCCTCCTCACACCATTGTTCCATGAGCCCAAGCTCTGGGCCAGCCTTCTTTCACACCACAGTGTGATGGGACACGTGCACACGCATGCACACACACACATACACACACGTGTGCACACACACAGCACATCCTTCCTTCTCTGCCTAAAATAAACCATCTCCGAGCAGTATGAATTGTCATACAGGGCAATCAGGGGAAAAAAATTGTTCATTGTCTAGACCGCAGGGTACAAAAACCCAGGGGACCTCCAGTGAAAGAAATAGACAGGGCTTGGAAACACAAAAGAAGAACAAATTGAGACCACATCAAGGAGTTCTTGAGGAAGACTCCGTGAGAAATAGTGCCGCGGAGGCAGCATGCACGTCACACTGCGCTTGTGGGTCTATCCTCAAATGGCTGGGAACCATGGGGGCAGCCACACATCTCGGCATCCCTCACACTGAGCACATGTCCAGACATAAAGAGGCGCCCAGGAAATGTTTGTTGATAATGGAAGGAAAGAAGAAACAAGGGGAGCAGGGAGACAGCTTCTGCTCAGAGGCTGAAAGCTGCTTTCCTTAACTTGGGGCAGGGTCTGCAGAGCAACTGTGTCAGCTGAGAAGGATGGAAACAAAGGAGCAGGGTGGTCTGCCGGCCGAGGAGGAAGCTGATCTGAGGCCTGGAGGGGTGGGCACCAACCGCGCAGCTCTCACGGGCCTTCCAGTGCACCAGGAGGACGATTGGGCGGATGCAACAGGGTGCACGGTGACTGCACCAGCCTGCCATCTGCGTGGAGCCCACCCCGACCCCAGCCGCACGGGGGAAACATCGAGAATCCCCTGCCCTTCCTAGCACATGACGGCCATGCTCAGGAATGGAGGATTGGCTTCAGGGTGGGGGCCAGAAGCCAGTGGACAGATGGAGAAGGTTAGCATCTGGGCCTGGGGAGACGAGCGCTCCCCACGTGTCCATGGGGCGGCTGCCAACATTCCTCAGGATGCCCTTGCCTTCCTCCCAGGGCCCTGAGCCTGAGCTCCTGCCTCCAGGGTGCGGCAGCCAGTGGCCATCAGTGGGTAGGCTTGGGGGGTGCCGGGCGGTGTTTCTGACCCACTTCCGGGAGCACAAGGACTCTGAACTCAGCATCAGCCCCTGGGAACCAGGCCGGCATCTGTGCAGCTGAGGTGATGGCACCTGCAGAGAGCCTCGGGACGGGAGCCCTCTCCCTGAAACCCCCTCCACCGGCTCAGTGCCCCTCAGGTCTTTAGTGGTGAGAGTTCCGGGAGTCTGGTGACAATGGGCAGAGATCCACAGCCAGTGAATCTAGCTCAGAGATGAAGGACCTTTTTCCGTGGAGACTCTCACCTCCTGGGAATGTCTGAGTCCCAAGTGCAGCTGTAAACCAGCAGTAAATTAGCCCATTTTTCCTGCTTCCTGTGATTTTATGTAAAGAATCTGTCTAACCAGTAAAGAAAACAACCCCTTGCACTCTTTAAGAATTGTATTTGGCAAGAGAAATCTGGGAAACAGTGACTTAGACACAATTGGAGTTTTAGTTATTAGTTAGTCTTGCTTACAATAGGACTCTGGGAACAACGAACCCCAGCCTTTTACAGCAGTTTCATGAAGCCAGTTAGGGACCCAGTCTCCTGGCCTTCAGCCTTGCAACCTCCTGGCCCTTGTATCTGCAAGCTGAGTCTAGAGCTCTAGCCATACCAGCTGAGTTCCAGGCAGGGAGATGAAAAGGGGCAAGGGCAAGGCATGTGTGCTATGAAGCTACTCTGTTTTAAATGACTTCTTTCTAGAAACTCCACCTGACAATTTTCTTGAATATCTCATAGGCCAGAACTGTATCATGTAACCAGTCCATCTGCAAGGCAGGCTGGGATTTCTTTCCTGGGCACATTGCTATACCAACAAAATGGGATTTCTGATAATAAGGAGGGACGGGGAGAAAGGCCATGAAGTGGCATCTGGTCGTTTCTGCCACACAGCTCGGAATCTGTCATTGTCTCAGCCAGTTCATTGAAGAGTCTGGGAACTGGATTAGATAGAGGAGGAAGAGAGAGGGAGAGGAACGGAGCCCACAACCAGAGCCCAGAGCCAGTGTCCAACTGTGTACCCGTGTGTGTTAGAGTGGCAATAGCTGCAATTTGTGAGACTTTCAGTGTTAAAATCAGGACAGTCCCAGGCAAACAGGAGCAGTTGGTCAATGTAAATGTGCACAAGGGTTTGTGTGAGCCAGGTGTTGTTAGACTAGAGATCCCAGGCCAGTGCTCCTTAAGGTGTTGTCCAAGGACACCTGGAGACCCCCAAGACCTTCTAGGGGATCTGTGAGTTCAGACTATTTTTCCAGTAGACTAAAGTTTGCCTGTTTCACTCTTTTCTCTGACAGGTATACAAAGGAGTTTTCCAGAGGTTATACCACGTGTGACATTGCATCCAATTGGGTACAAAAGCAGATATGAGGATCCAGCTGTCTTCTGTTCTTTTAGAGAAAGGAAATTTTTAGCGGCTCTGCTCTGGGGCATTTATGCACACCCACAGCTGCCTTCTGACGCCTGGCCACGAGGTCCAGCCTTCATCCTGTCCCCATGATTCTCCTCACTTACTGGTCTACTCTAGGAAGAGTTGGAGATGTGCTGTCCCAGACTAGACCAATAACTGTGGAGAGTCTCCTGGGAATTAAATCATGGGAACAGGATGGAGGCCGGACCTCGTGGTCTGGCATCAGAAGGCAGCTGAGGGTGTGAATAAATGTCCCAGAGCAGAGCCGCTCAGAATGTGCTCCAGGAATAAGGCCAGACTGAGAAATATTCCCCACTAGTCACTGTTGAACTCAGTACAGAAATCAAGAGAAGCTTCTAGAAACTTCCATAGCAACTTAACAGAGTAACTTTGTCTGTTGAAACTAATAATAAGAAAAGCTGGGCTTGTATTTTTCATGTCTTCTCACTTTCATTTTCTTTTCCTAGCAATTTATTTTTACCATACTTCATAAAATTTTCCATAATGCATTGGAAATTTTCAAAATATGGCCCTTTCATACCTGAGATGAATCTTAAAGGATTAATATTGCTTACCCAAGCAAAGAGGGGGACAAAGTGTTCCACAGTAAATTTTGTACTTCAAGGGCAAACTATGCATTGTTGAAAGCACACTTGTCCTGCCTGATTCTAGACATTCACTGAGCAATTTTACAATTTTTATAAGCTGTAAATAACTAATAGCAACATGAAATAATTGCTGCCTATAGATACAAAAAACTCCTGTTATGCCGCTGGCTTCCTCCCTGACTGTGGCTGGCAGTTCAGGCTACCCTTGGTCATTCGTTGTTATATTCCTAAAATGTAATTATGTCTGTTCTTTGGATTCCCATTTGAACTTGTTGTAGCATCTCACTGGTATCCTCTTTAGTGAGTTACATAGAATTATTAATTAGTGTTCATAAGAAAGTAATACGGTTCTTCACATTGTTCACAAACCACAGGGTTTTCCGAGCTTTGCTCCTGGACTCCACCGCTGATGTGACTCAGTCGCCTTCTAGTGATCGTTTCCATTCTTGTCCTGCCCTCTGTGCCCTCTCCTCTGTCCACTTTTTCTGGCTTATAGCCATTCTTTCCAGTTTGGGCTTCATCATTATCTTGTTTGTGAGGTAAAAAGGGGGCTGAGGGAGACAGAGAGAGAGAGTGAGTGAGTGAGACCAACAGGAGACTGAATAGATGGGCCAGGGGGATCAGCCCCTGTTTACTTTTGTGTATGTATGGCTGAAAATAACTGTGTCCTGCCCACCAGTCAGACTGCCCACCAGTAAAGCATCTGCCTGCAATGCGGGAGACCCGGGTTCAATCCCTGGGTTGGGAAGATCTCCTGGAGAAGGAAATGGCAACTCACTCCAGTACTCTTGCCTGGAGACGGAGGAGCCTGGTGGGCTACAGTCCACGGGGTTGCAAAGAGTCGGACACGACTGAGCAAGTGCTTTACTTTTGCTTTGCCCACCAGTCACTACTCCTGATCAAGGCCACACCTATTTTGGTTTTGTGAGCAAAACCACACCTCTGTGAGCTCCTGGCTTACTGCTTGTCCAGGGAAGCCATCCCTTCTCCATGCCACAACCCAATCCCAGCCTCCGTTGCTAAGTCCCTGGCAGAAGAAAGCCTTTGTCAAGAGGATCCAGATGCTGGCAGAAAGTGTCATAACCCTGAGCTCAGCTGCAGAGGAGTGGAGTTCAGTGCCCAATGACTCTGACACTCGAAGAAGCCAAAATGATGGTCCTAGCCACCTGCCACCCTGGAAGCAGAGCAGTGTGCCTGAGGTTCCTGTAAGTAGCTTCCTTCCCACTTTAGCTGCCTGTGGAGCAGCAGCCTGTGTGTCTCCAATCCTTGTCATCTTCTTGGTGGGCCTGTTGAGTATGGCACCTAAGGGGCAGCACACGAGTGAGGCACACTCTTTGCTGGAAATCCAAATCTTTTTAACAGTTTCATTGAGGTATAGTTTACATACTACAAAATTCAGTTATTTTAAGTATGCGATTCAGTAACTTTCAGAAAATGTATGGAGTTGTGCTACCATCAACACAATCCAATTTTGAAACCTTTCCTTGAGCCCAAGAAGTAACCTGGTGCCCATTTGCAGGCACTTCCTATGCTCGACACAACCACTGCTCTACTTTCTGTCTATAGTTTTGCTGTTTCTGGATATTTCATATATATGGAATCGTACAATGCATATAATGTTTTTGAGTTTCATCCTTCATAGCATGTAACAGTACTTTATTCCTTTATAGCTAAATTGGATCCCATTGTGTGCATTCATCACATTCTGTTTATCCGTCTACCAGTTCACGGCCATTTGGTTGTTTCCACCTCTTGGCTATTAGCGTCACTAGGAATTCTTGTGTACAAGTCTTTGGATGGATTTATGTTTTCATTTCTATGGTGACTTTCATTTCATTCTATGGTGAATTCAATAGTGAATACATTATTGTTTAGTCACTAAGTCATGTCCGACTCTTGGCAATCCCATGAACTGCAGCACACCAGGCTTCCCTGTCCTTCACCATCTCCCAGAGTTTGCTCAAACTCATGTCTGTGATGCCATCCAACTATCTCATCCTTTGTTGCCCCCTTCTCCTCCTTCCCTCAGTCTTTGACAGCATCATGTTCTTTTTGAATGAGTCAGCTCTTCACATCAGGTGGCCAAAGTATTGGAGCTGGAGCTTCAGCTTTCAGCATCAGTCCTTCCAGTGAATATTTAAGGTTAATTTCCTTTAGCATTGACTTTGATCTTCTTGCTTTCCAAATAACTCTCAAGAGTCTTCTCCAGCACCACAATTAGAAAGCATCAGTTCTTTGGAGCTCAGCTCTCTTTATGGTCCAACTCTCACATCCATACATGATTACTAGAAAAACCATAGCTTTGACTAGATGGTCCTTTGTTGGCAAAGTGATGTCTCTGCTTTTTAATATGCTGTCTAGGTTTGTCATAGCTTTTCTTTCCAGGAGCAAGCCTCTTTTAATTTCACGGCTGCAATCACCATCTGCAGTGATTTTGGAGCCCAAGAAAATAAAATCTGTTTCTGTTTCCACTTTTCCCCCATCTATTTGCCATGAAGTGATGGGACCGTATGCCGTGATCTTGGTTTTGAATGTTGAGTTTTAAGCCAGCTTTTTCACTCTTCTTTTTACCCTCATCAAGAGGCTCTTTAGTTCATCTTCACTTCTGCTATTAGAGTGCACCTCTGCACATCTGAGGTTGTTGATATTTCTCCCAACAATCTTGATTCCAGCTTGTGCTTATTCCAGGCTAGTAGTTCACATGATGTACTCTGAATATAATTTAAATAAGCAGCATGACAATATACAGACTTGAGCTACTCCTTTCCCAATTTTGAACCAGTCCATTGTATCATGTCCAATTCTAACTGTTGCTTCTTGTCCTGCATACAGGTTTCTCAAGAGACAGGTAAAGTGGTCTGGTATTCCTATCTCTTTAGGAATTTTCCATAATCTGTTATGATCCACACAGTCAAAGGCTTTAGTATAGTTAATGAAGCAGAAATAGATTTATTTTTTAATTCCTATACTTTTTCTATGATCCAACAGATGTTGGCAATTTGATCTCTGGTTCTTCTGCCTTTTCTAAATCCAGCTTGTACATCTGGAATTTCTGAGTCATATGGTAAATTTATACTTGACTTTTAAAGAAAGTATCAAATTGTTTTCTGAAGTAACTGTTTCACTTTACATTACCACTAACAATGTAGGAGAGTTCCAGTTGCTCCACATTCTCGCCAACACTTGCTGTTTTCTGCCTTTTTGATTATAGGCATTTGTGGGTTTGGAATTTGAAACTTGAGTCACAAGAAATGAGGGCAGGCCACAGCTGTGGCTGACCCATCCTGGGCAGCACATCAAGAAAGCTTCCCTTCATCCTGCAGCAGATCCCAGACATCCCGGATTCCTGTCATTCTTGAGGCCTGATGATTCTGCTCTCTTTGTGGATCTGTATATTACCTTCAAGTCTTTTCAATAAAATGTTAAAAAACAAACAAACAAACATTAGAGTTCATGGGGTTCTGTCACTTGCAACAACACCTATCTGAATTGCATACTTCCCATGGTGCACCATTCCTGACCCCAGTTGGAGCCACATTTCCTATTGGAATAAGCCCGACAAGCACAAGGAAGTCAGGACTTGTTTTTGGTGTAAGGAACCCTGGGAATTCCTTCAGTGATAGTGCCATCTCCCAGCTCTCCAGGTACCTAGGTGACAAAGCCCATTCCTTCAGGCTCATTTTACTGAAACTGCCACAGGCTCAGCTGAGTCAAAGTTAGAGCATCTTCAGAGAATCACAGCAAGTGGTGAGAAGGGTCAGTAGCTTTTGAGGAAGGCCAAATTTTCGAGAAATTTGGCAAAGATGGTGTCAGAAAATGAGTCCTCACGCTCCTTGAGACTTCTCCTGGGTGACCAAAGTTGGCTCTGTGAAAGCGCAGAGAGCTGTGTGACCTGGGGTGAGTCACCTGACCTCTCTGAGCTGTAGTCTGCAGGACAGTTGTAAGACTTGGTCATGAGGAGAACACCAGAATAGTATCCAGCAGGTTGCACATGGCTGACACTTTTCCCAACATTGGTGTTGTGTCGTTGTCTACTGAAGGGAAGTGAAATAAAACAGACTTGCCCCAGTCCTTTACTTTGGGGGAGGCACTTCGGTGTCATGGCTGAGAAAATGAGCTTCCTGCTAGATGTAGCAAGCAAGACATGCTGAGCCAGCTGTGTGCAGATTGTCAAGTCACTTCGGTTTTTCCAACCCTAAAATGATGTGCATGACAGTGCTTCACTCACTCAGTGTGTTGGAAAGTCACCAGAGACAGTGAAGAGAGAGCCCTAAGTAGGGATCCTGGTGCCTAAGAAGTCCTCACCAGCACTGGCAGCTTTTGTAGCTGCTGCTCCGTGCATTGGTCTGACCTTTCCCAGTGCTGGGAACTGCCCTCGCCGCTGCTGGGGTCGAGCCGTCTCAGGGAGGAGCCTGTGCTCTGTCTTGGGTAGGTGGTGGGGGCCAGGAGGACATAAGGGGAAGCTTGAGGGCCCAGAGCCACCCCCCACTGGCCCCCGTCGGGACTCTGGCCACGGGAGCCCACTGGCTCCCCTGACTGTAAGGCTCCCTGCTGGCCAGCCCCCCTCAGCCTGCCAAGTTCACTGCTGACCCCAGCCCAGGTCAGGCGTGTGCTGGGTCACCTGAGCTCTCCAGCCCCTCCCGGCCCAGGACAACAGGTGGATGTGCTCGGTAATTCGAGCCTACCTTCTGAGGGCCTGAAAGATTGAGAGAGGACAGACAACTCTTTCTTCAGACAACCACATGGGCAATAAACAAGTTTTCAGGGAGACCATGCCCAGCTCAAGCTTCTGTAGGGCTGGCTGTCAGGCTGGGACTTGTCCAGGACCTTGGCTTTTCATAACAACAACAGCGGCAGCAGCACTGGCCCCATCTGCGCACACCCCAGGGATGGACACACACCCTGGACCCCCGTCTTTCTGTGCTCTTTCCTATTTCTGCATGTCTATAGCCCGTGCGGGGAGTGAGTCATAGGAACAGAGGCGCTGCAGGCACACCAGCCTTGAGCCCCAGTATCTTGACCTCGAGCAAGGCAGTTAACCTCCTGCAGCCTCAGTTTTCTCATCAGTAAAATATGGATGATAATACCTGCCTGCTACAATTGGAATTAGATGAGGTGAAGTCAGGAAACTTGGGAACCCAGAGCCTCGCAAAGAGTAAGCCCTCAGTGTACAGCAGCCAGACGTATTATCGAAACAGTGTCCCTTCTTTAAGTATGAGGACAGCGAAGTCCATTTGGCCAGAATCTGAAGTGATCCAGCCCCTGGACCAGCTCTAGCTCCAGAGAGGGTTCTGATTAGTGGAGCCAGCGTGATAATCATGTCTCTTGTGTGCAGGCATCCAGTCAGCACTTGGTACCCCTCTGGTGACAGTCATGGGTCCAGGGAAGGAGGGGAGAACTAAGCTGGCTCAGGCGAACTGAAGGAACATTCTTCCATCCTGTGGATGAAGCGTCCCAGCTCTCTTGCTGAACATGAACACACAGCATGTGTCCTGGTTGCTGTTGGCAGCCACCGTGCCAGCGTAAGTGAGACTGTGGAGAAGCAGAGAAAAGCAACAGAGGAGCCCAGGGCCAGAGAACACAGGGACACCAGGCCTGGACTTCAGGCTGCCACAGCAGCCCTGCCTCTGGACTTCCTGTTTTGCAGGAATTTCATTGAATTAGAGGGACTTTTCTATTCTTTGAAGTGGTAAAGCATCTTTGTGCAGGCAGGAGGTATGGCTAGAGATAAATGAAAAGGGAGGGACTCTCTTGAGATAATGAGGCAAAAGTGGAAAGAGAGAGTGGAAGAAAATGAGGGCTTAATGAAGGAATCTGTGCTTAAGCAGTAAAGATACTTCCCACATAGATTATTTGACCAGAGAGTCATAGGAAGAGATGAAAAGGTAGACGTGGGTCCCAACCCCTGAGGGAGAAGAATGGCTAAAATGGAGAGATTTCTCTGTAGTTGGAATGTCTAAGCAGCCAAGAACAGCATGGTCCCCAGTTATTCAGGGAAGAAGAGCGGGGGCAAGGACAGCCACACAGGAGTGGCCTTGAGGGTCATGCAATCAGCTGCCCACAGTCACGAGTCGGCACTGAGTCCTCGTTCCCGGGACATGGGCACACTGCTAGGACTCTACGCAGCTTTGCACCTACAGCTCTTCCCAGCAGCCTCATCATCTGCCCGGGGCCAGCTTCCAGCCCCTGATCTCCACGAGAGTGTGCTTTTACTTTTCTCTCAGTCCAAAAGATGTTCTTAACTCTTCTCATGGCCTCAGTTAACACTACATTGCCTTCCACGGCAGAAGCCAAGTGAGAATGAAAACTGTCTTAGAGTAATTTGCTCTCATGAAAACTTGTAGCGCACATCTGTTGTTCTGCCTGCCTTGCCTTCATCTCTTCTGGGCCTGCTAACCCCATGGCCCTGAGGCAGCGTGGTTTGCAGTGGGTCCGAGTCCACCTCGAATGTCAGTGCGAACATGCCAGCCAAAGAGAGCACTGCACTCCCTGCTGGTGGTAAGTCAAGTGAGGGTAGGTGACCCCAACCCAGCCAATCTAAGTGAATGTGATGGAACAGCTGATGCTGGGACGTGGGAAGGGGGTTCCTTATATGCTAAGCTTATAAAGCTGTAAGCAATCATGGAGGTGCTGCGACCATTTTAGTGACTTGTGAGAAGAACCTGCCTGAAAATGAAGTAAACATGGAACGAGGAAAGCGAGATCAAGATGAGAGCCAGATTGAGTCCTGATGATATCATTTGACCCCCATGTCTAAAACCAGAGCCAGGACTTTTTATTTACATAAGCAAAGGATATATTCTCTATTTTTGTTTGCTCACTTGAGTTGGGTTTTATATCACTTGTAACTGATGGAGTTTGGGTTGATAATATACCCCAATCTTAAAAAGAATGATTTCCCTTCTCTTTTATTTAACACTTGGCCTTACATAAAAACCTAGGTTATTTCTGCTGCTGCTGCTAAGTCACTCCAGTCATGTCCAACTCTGCAACCCCATAGACGGCAGCCTAAGAGGCTCCCGCATCCCTGGGATTCTCCAGGCAAGAGTACTGGAGTGGGGTACCATTGATGTACATCAAATTCTTGCTGTCTGACTTTGAACAAGTCCTATCCATGTGTCCTCATGAAAACAGGGCATGGGACCCCATCACCCAGGTCCTTTCCCGCCCTGAAATTGTATACTTTACTAGTATACAATTCTACCTTCATACTCAGATACAAAACTATTTTCTTCAAGAGTATGGATTGAAACGTTAAAATAACACTTTCAAAAGTTTAATCAAATTTCAGATGAAAAAAACCACACAAGGTCTCTTTGCTTTAGCAAAATATAGAACCACAATCATGGTGGAGACGTGTCATCTGCTAGTTTCTGGTGCCAGAAAACTTCTACTCCCTTCCCCTCTTCTAACGAGTATCACTTAGCCTTTTAATCCATGAAATCTCTCAGAGGTGGGAGAGATGCAACAGTTTAACAATCTTCAGCGGTTTAAAAACAGAACTGTAGTCACTTTATCTGTAGACTCAAGGTACCCCAAGCAAAGCCCTTAGGTGACTCTCTGCCACCCCAGATACCAAGTCAGACACCTGTCCACCAGTTCCCATCCTTCCTCTCACTCCTGCCTACTTGAGCATCCGAGGTATATCACTTAATCTCTCTGCCCTCAGTTTCCTCTTCTGTAAAATGAGGGTAATAGTAGCACCTCTTTTCAAGTGCTGTCATAAAGACTGAGTGAGTAAACAAGGCCCCGCAATGCAGTGCATGCGGGAGTCCTCAGTCGTCTCCAACTCTTTGAGATGCCGTGGACTGCCCTCCAGGCTCTTCTGTCCATAGAATTTTCCAGGCAAGAATATTGGCGTGGGCTGCCATTTCCTACTCCAGAGGTTCTTCCCGACCCAGGGATCAAACCTGAGTCTCTTGCATCTCCTGGATTGACAAGCAGATTCTTTACCCTGTACCACCTGGGAAGCCACATAGAGTTGGCACAGTATAAACATTCACTCTCATCTTCATCATCATTCTTCTGGATGGACTCCTTGGTGCCAGATGGATGGCTGGATGAACAAATGGGTTAAAGTGTGAAGGATCAAAAATATTTCATATTGTGTCAGTTATTAGTAAATAAATAGTAATGATGGTATTCTAGAGATATAACAGTAGCAATTCAGAAGGGACAAATCACATAGCCTGCTCCCCTCTCTGCTGCTCCCACCCACTTTTGAGCCCCCCACAAAACCCTTCTTTTCGGAGCTTTTGCTGTTGAATTCCAGAACCAGAATGTCTAGTTAATGATGATTTTTCAGCTCTTAGTGCAAATTTGCTCCTCTGAGTGTCTAATATGAACTATTTCCAATACAAATGCAGACACACTCCCCAATTACATCTGTTTTAGCAAAGAGATACCCAGAGTGACCAGCTGACCCCAGAACTCAATCCTCCGTGGGCACTCAGAAATAAAAGGATTTGGGAACCAATTCTCCTAAACTGTTCTTAAATGAAACCAACTGATGACCCAGAAAGGCCATTTATTGAGCATAATAGGAGTTAGATTAGACCAGAGCCCCAGGATCAGGCATGACTCAGAGAATTCCCTCCCAAAAGATGTCACCCTGAGCCCCCAAAGGCTACTGGCTGGCTTGGTCGGCTGATTGCCACCCCTACAAGTGGCTTGAGAGAGGGCTGAGGGGTCCAGTAGGGCTGGATGGGTAATCTAGCAAGATTTGTTTGAGAGCTGGGTGACTTTGGGCAGATCTCTAACTTCTCTGAGCCTCAGTTTCTTTGGTTTTAAAGTAAGGCTGTGGCACTCAGCCCAGGGTAGGGAACTGACCGAGACCACACATATCAAATGCCTGTCTCACCAACAGGTAGTCCAAGACTACTGTTCTGTGTGTCCTGCCTTCTCTTGGGGGTATTTCTGGCCCAGAGCCAGCATCAGCCCCTTGTCCGTGGAGCACTCTGCCCCAGGAGTGATGGATAAACTCCAGCTTCCCAGAGCCCACCTTATCCTGCCTTAACATCATGGCCGCCGCCACCCCCCCACCCCCACTGAAAAGCATTTGAGCAGGTTTTAGCTTAACATTCATTGTATTTCACCCCAAATTAGAGTTTCTGAACCTTCTAAGGGTCAGATTTATTTGAGGATCTAATGAAAGCTGTGGTCCTTATCCCTGTCAAAATGACCATGCTTTTGCGTGTGACTCAGACTCCAGGAAGCCCCCTACAGGCCTCCCAGGGCCACATGTACCCCAAAATGAAAGTCTCCTCTTTAATTGACCTGCAGCAGCCTCTGGCCTTCCCGTCTGAGCTTGGCCAGCGTTCCTGTGGGCCACGTGTTTGCGAGTCATCTCCAAAGGGGCAGGGTAACTATCCCTCACTTCACAGTTACGAGGTGCCACAGAGCACAGGGCGTGTTATTTGTACAGCCACGGGAGGCTAATTCCACCCCCTCTTCAGCCCCCCTTTTCCTGATATCTGCCTCAAAAGATGTCCTTTCCTGTTCTGCCTTCAAAACCAGAGGACCTTATACAGGACCTGGGCCCCAGAGGGTCTGCCTCCCTGCTCTTCCCCCTACCAGCTCTCCCCATCCTTGAACCTCCTCCTTCTCCAAGGCCCGCCCCCCGCGTGTTCCCAGGCTCCTGTCCCAAGGCCACCTGTCCTGGGGCTTCACTCACAAGTGCCGCTGTCCTGCAAAGCTCTTCTGGGCTCAACCCCCCGGGGCAGGAGAGAAGAATGAAGACACCCGAGTTGAAAGCTATCAGGCTTCAGAAGCGAGCTTTAAACAGACTTGAATAGCACAAAGTTTCAAAGGCACTCGCTCAAGTCCTTGTAAAACTCCTGCCACCTCTCCTGTGAGCTGGCAGTTCCAGCCTCTTTTAGATCTCTTTGAGCAATCTCCTTGTCGAGCCACCAGCCCCGGTCCTGCAAAGGAACCAAACAGGCTTTTGTATTTAAGCTTTTCAACAGAAGGAGATGGGTGAGGGGCTGCAGACCCTCTCAGTCTGAAACATGAATATCTCATAGCATCACTGAGCCAGAAATTTACCCTCTCCCATCGGGAATTGATGGCATTAGAGGGCAGGAAGGAAACAGTCCTATGTCTTCACAGACTCATCACGCAGATGAGGAAACTGAGGCTCGGTCACGTCTGCTTGTTACCCCAGACTGGACATTGCCCAGAGCTCTTGCCTCATCAGTATGTGGGACAGTGCACAGCCCCTCAAAGGGTGACTTCAGCATGATTATGGAGCCTGTTTCTCAATGGCCAGTGTTTGGGCAAGCTTAACAGTGTCGACAAAAGTAGGACTATTGAAAAACTGAATGTAAATATGTGGTCACAGGGTTCAGCAGAGCTTTAAAATGTATGTGTATATTATTCATAAAGGAGGAAACTGAGGTTTAGACAGATTAAGTAACTGGCTTGTGGTTACATAGCTAGTCAAGTGATAATCAGTGAGACTGGGGTCCTTCCCACCACTAGGCTGTTGTTCTCTGACCTCTCTGCCACCCGGTCACCTCATCCCAAGAGGAGAAGCACATTTAGACAACTGTAACAAAACAGCCAGGCTTCCCTGCTGGCTCAGTGATAAAAGAATCTGCCTGCCGATGCAGGAGACCTGGTTTTGATTCCTGGAGCAGAAAGATCCCCTGGAGAAGGGAATGGCAACCCACTCCAGTATTCTTGCCTGGGAAATTCCATGGACAGAGAAGCCTGGCGGGCTACAGCCCAGGCGGTCGCAGAGAGTTGGACACAATTGAGCAACTAAACAACAGGCTGCCAGGGAAAAATGCCAGAAACTGGGGCCAAGGGGTGAGGGGTACAAACCACAAAAATTTATTTTCTCACAGTTCTAGAGGCTAAAGTCCACCAGCAGAGTGTTGGCAAGATTCACTGCTCCTGAGGCCAATCTCTGTGGGTTGCAGGTGGCCCCCTCTCTGCTGGGTTCTCATACGGCCTTTCCCCCGTGTAAGTACATCCCTGGTATCTCTTCCTCTCTTGTGAGGGCATTGGTCCTATTGGATCAGGACCCACCAGAACAGCCTCATCCTATCCCAACACTCTTTAAGACTTCATCTCTACACTCAGTCACATCAGGACTCACCAGAACCGCCTCACTCTATCTCAGCACCTCTTTAAGACTCCGTCTCTACATCCAGTCTCATCTGAGCAGCACTTTCCCTGAGGCTTCCCACTGTGCTCGTAATTACCAAGGCAGTTTTCTCTTTTAAAAACATCCCTGGTGTTCCAGTGGTTAAGAATCTGCCTTCCAATGTAGGGGACAAGGGTTCGATCCCTGGTCAGGGAGCTAAAAATCCCACATGCCTTGGGGCAAGTAAGCGTGGACTCTCCAACTACAGAGAAGCCTTCGTGCCACAAGAAAAGCCTGGGCGGCACAATGAGAGATCCTGAGTGCAGCAACCAATATCCTGCGTCCTGCGACGAAGACTCGGCGGAGCCAAAAATAAATAAATACTTTTAAAAAGCACACGTACAGTTGTGACCCAGGTTGTGCCCTGCAAACTCATATATTCAAGTCCTAACCCCAGGGACAGGCCCCTGGGCTGCACTGAGATACCTCCAAGCAGGGCTTTCTCAGCTGCCTGCTGGCTGAATGACACTGTCCTGAGGTCGGTTTGTGGCCAGAGAGTGTTAGAATCTTTGGGAATGAGTGGAAACTTAGAGCCAGCAAACAGGCCCCAGTGAGCTGGGGAGGGCCTCAGCATTACCCAGCACAGCTGTTTTCAGTTGTCTCTTCAGTGAATTGGGGCCAACCTGTCCTTAACTCTGTCCAGGGAAGCAGGGAGATCAAATAAGATACAGCTAAGAAGTAGCAGCACAATAAGAACTATAATCCTACCAAATAAATGAAAGTCATTAAAATGTAGGTCTCTTTTTCCTTTCGAGTAAGCGAACACATTCCCTACAAAAAAGAGTGCGTTTCCAAAGGCATGACTATTGATGGTGGAATTTCTTAATGGCCTCCGTCGGGTGGAGCTGTAGGTCACCAATTCACTTTGAGGGGTTGCAAGGCAACTTGTTCTGGGCCCCAAATGAGCTCTGGGGGTGCAAAGCTTTGTTCCGATGAACAGCACGTATAAAAGGCAATTTCATTGTCAGGCCAGGGAGCTCAGGGTGGGCTGAGCATGTGCAAAGCTAGGGTCTTAGCTGGGTCCTGAGTAAGGTGGAGCAGGTGATGGGGCACTGGCATTCCCAGCACAGGGGATGTGGGGTGCAAGTCAGGGATGGGTGACAGCTGGGCTGAAGAAACAGCACACTGTGGTGGGTACAGGCCAGTCCCTAAAGTTGGGCTTGAATCCGGCTGTGCCAACTTCGGGCAAGTTATTTAGCCTCATTTGTGCCTCAGTGTCCTCATCTGTAAAATGGGTGCAGTTGTGGTGCCCACTACATAAGGTTGTTGTGGAGTTTAAATGAATTCATACATTAAGAGTCCTTAGAGGAGTGCCTGGCATGTAGTGGCTAACACAGAGCAATAGCCATTCTAGCTCAATCTGTTCTTTCATTAAACCCTGACTGAGCATCTGGTAGATGCCAAGACTATGCGAGGCTCTGGCCTTGCCTTCCAGTAGCACAGAGATGCATAAATGTAAAAACCATTTGAACAATGTTGCAAATAGCCTCACAGAGATAAATCGCAATAAGTTAAGGAAACTAGGAAGAGCCTGTGACCTGGCCTGAGTAAGGGTGGAGAGATGCAGTGTCAAAAAAAAAAAATTATTAAAAAAGCTTCTGCACAACAAAGGAAACTATAAGCAAGGTGAAAAGACAGCCTTCTGAATGGGAGAAAACAATAGCAAATGAAACAACTGACAAACAACTAATCTCAAAGATATATAAGCAACTTATACAGCTCAACTCCAGAAAAATAAATGATCCAATAAAAAAATGGGCCAAAGAACTAAATAGGCATTTCTCCAAAGAAGACATACGGATGGCTAACAAACACATGAAAAGATGCTCAACATCACTCATTATCAGAGAAATGCAAATCAAGACCACAATGAGGTACCATTTCACACCAGTCAGAATAGCTGCGATCCAAAAGTCTACAAGCAATAAATGCTGGAGAGGATGTAGAGAAAAGGGAACCCTCTTACACTGCTGGTGGGAATGCAAACTAGTACAGCCATTATGGAAAACAGTGTGGAGATTCCTTAAAAATTGCAAATAGAACTGCCTTATGACCCAGCAATCCCACTGCTGGGCATACACACCGAGGAAACCAGAATTGAAAGAGACACATGTACCTCAATGTTCATTGCAGCGCTGTTTATAATAGCCAGGACATGGAAGCAACCTAGATGTCCATCAGCAGATGAATGGATAAGAAAGCTGTGGTACATATACACTATGGAATACTACTCAGCCCTTAAAAAGAATAAATTCAACTCAGTTCTAATGAGATGGATGAAATTGGAACCGATTATACAGAGTGAAGTAAGCCAGAAAGAAAAACACCAATACAGTATACTGACACATATATATGGAATTTAGAAGACAGTAATGATGACCCTGTATGTGAGACAACCAAGAGACACAGAGGTATAGAGTGGACTTTTGGACTCTGAGGGAGAGGGAAAGGGTGGGATGGTTTGGGAGAATGGCAATGAAACATGTATATTTTCTTGTAAGAAATGAAGCGCCAATCTATGTTCAATGTAGGATGCAGGATGCATGGGGCTGATGCACAGGATGATTCAAGTAGAGGATGTGGGGTGGGAGGTGGGAGGGGGCTTCGGCATTGGGCGATTGTGTTCACCTATGGCTGATTCGTGTCAATGTATGGCAAAACAAATACAGTATTGTAATTAAAAAAATAAAAATAAAAATAAAAATTCTAAAAAAGAAATAAAAAATAAATAAATCATCTTGGGATACAACAGGCAAAAAAAAAAAAAATTTTTTTAAATCTCTAAAAACATGTCACCTGGTCCAATCATAAAGAGCAAGAATGTTTCGGGAAGGGGATGAGGGGGTGAAGGACATAGTGTGTAGAGTGACATGGGGTGGGTGTGGTCCCCACTGCAATCCAGGGCAGTTCTGGGTAGGAGGAGCTTAAGTATAAACAGGGATGACAGGAAGCAGGTCTGAGAAGCAGATGGGGGCCAGTGCCCAGGGCCCGGTGCCATGCCAAAGGCTTGGACTTGACCTCATGTGGGTTTAAGCAGAGTAACATACCCAGATGTGCGTTTTAAATGTGATTGCAGTAAAAGGTGAAACTGCAGGAGAGAACACTAGAGGCAAAGACTCCTGGGAGCCAGCTGGCCTGGGAGCCATAGTGATGGCGGTTCAGAGAGAGCAGGGACACTGGGAATGCTCAGGGGGAATAGCACCGCATGACTGGGCAACTGCAGGAAGCAGGGAGAGGTGGCCGGGTGACAGGGCGTCCAGTGTGAGGAATCGAGCTGTGAGGCCGCAGTGTGGAGGCAGTTACCCAGGGAGAAGGAGCAGAGTGGAGGCCTCGCCCGGAGTCAGGGGACGTGCAGGTGTCCAGGGGTGAGTAGACCAGCTGGGGGCCACCAGGAAGCCAGGAGCAGAGGTCAGAGGGCCACCGCGAGAGCCCGGAGCCCTCTTGGATGGAAGGCCGGAGGACCAGGACGGAGGGGAGGATGTGCAGGAGAACGGCCACAGGGGGGCAGTAGAGCAGCTGGGGAATGTGGGGCAGGGGCCCCAGGCGGAGGGGAAAGGGCTTCAAGGAGACGCAGATGTGGGTCACTCTCAGGGGACTTGAGGGAAATGGGGGAGAGAGAAAGCTGTGAAGTGAAAGAAGCATGAAGCCCGAGTCAACAGAGGAAAAAAACCAAACGAAGAGTGCTGCTGGAGGGGTCCAGCTCCCAGAAGGTCAGAGGGCATGTGTGCCAGCCTGGGCACCCTGGGGGTAAGTGACAGAAACCCTGAGCTACCCTGACCTAAGAAGCAGAGAATTTGTCGGCTCATGTAACTGAAACATTCCATGGTAGTCTGCCTTCTGGCACAACCGGATATGGGGATTCAAGCAGTACCACAGGATCTGGTTTCCCCCCCTCCAGCTCCCGTCCCTGATTTCTCACAGTCCACCCCATCCTCAAACAGATTCACCTTCTTATTCTATTTTTTTTAATGAATAGAATATAATATTCTATTCTATAGGGGAGATACTTCTATAGGGGATATACTTCTATAGGGGATACAAGTCCCCATATAACTCTATTCTGTGTATTCTATGCTATAGGGGATGTGATTCACCTATATAAGTCACCCTTTGAAAGTGTACAATTACACTGTAAAACTATTTTAACAACATTCACAAGGTTGTGCAACGCTCACCACTGTTTAATTCCAGGACTCTTGTTTTCCTCTCCCCTCACCAAAAACCTGTCCCAACTAGCATTCTCTTCCCATTTCTCCCTACCCTCAGCCTCTGGCAATCACTAGGCTACTTTCTTTCTCTATATATTTGCCCATTCTGATCATTGCATATAAACTAAATTATAAAATATGTGGACTTGTATCTCTGGTTTCTTTCACTTATCATAATTTTTCATCCATGTTGTATGTATCAGTCCTCTATTTCTTTGATGCCTAAATAATATTCCACTGTAATGGATATACCCCAGCTTGTTTATCCATTCATCAGTTAGTGAATATTTGAGTTGTTCCCACTTTTTGACTGCCATGAGTAAAACTACTATAACTATCCAAGTGTAAGTTTTCACATGAACTTTGTCTTTCTTTTGAAATTTTTTAATTGAGGTAAATTTGATGTACAATATTATGTAAGTTTCAGATAGTGTTTCAATATTTTTATAAATTGTACTCCAGTTATATTCCCTGTGCTGTGCAGGACACCCTTGTACTTTATTTGTTTTATACATAATAGTTTGAACCTCTTAATTCTCTACCTCTATCTTGCCTCTCCTCCTTCCTTCCCCTAACTAGTAACCACTAGTTTGTTCTCTATTTCTGTGAGTCTATTTCCTTTTTGTAATATTTAATAGTTTGCTTTATTTTTTAAATTCCACATATAAGTGATATTGTACAGTATTTGTCCTTCTCTGACTTATTTCACTAAGCATAATATCCTTCAAACCCATCTATTTAGTCATAAATGGAAAAATTCTATTCTTTTTATGTATATACATATAACACCTTTATCCATTCATCTGTTGATGGACACATATGTTGCTTCAATATCTTGGCTACCGTAAACAATGCTGCTATGAATATTGGGTCCATATACAGTCAAGCAGGCATTAGAAAGCATCACTAAGGAACAAAGCTAGTGGAGGTGATGGAATTCCATTTGAGCTATTTCAAATCCTGGAAGATGATGCTGTGAAAGTGTTGCACTCAATATGCCAGCAAATTTGGAAAACTCAGCAGTGCCACAAGACAGGAAAAGGTCAGTTTTCATTCCAATCCCAAAGAAAGGCACTGCCAAAGAATGCTCAAACTACTGCACAATTGCACTCATCTCACATGCTAGTAAAGTAATGCTCAAAATTCTCCAAGCCAGGCTTCAGCAATATGTGAACCCTGAACTTCCAGATGTTCAGGCTGGTTTTAAAAAGGCAGAGGAACCAGAGATCAAATTGCCAACATCTGTTGGATCATCAAAAAAGCAAGAGAGTTCCAGAAAACATATATTTCTGCCTTATTGACTATGTCAAAGCCTTTGACTGTGTGGATCACAATAAACAGTGGGAAATTCTGAAAGAGATGAGAATACCAGACCCCCTGACCCGCCTCTTGAGAAACCTATATACAGGTCAGGAAGCAACAGTTAGAACTGGACATGGAACAACAGACTGGTTCCAAATAGGAAAAGGAGTATGTCAGGGTTGTATATTGTCACTCTGCTTATTTAACTTCTATGCAGAGTACATCATGAGAAACACTGGACTGGAAGAAACACAAGCTGGAATCAAGACTGTCAGGAGAAATATCAATAACCTCAGATATACAGATGACACCACTCTTATGGCAGAAAGTGAAGAGGAACTAAAAGGCCTCTTGATGAAAGTGAAAGAGGAGAGTGAAAAAGTTGGCTTAAAGCTCAACATTCAGAAAACGAAGATCATGGCATCTGGTCCCATCATTTCGTGGCAAATAGATGGGGAAACAGTGGAAACAGTGTCAGACTTTATTTTGGGGTCTCCAAAATCACTGCAAATGGTGATTGCAGCCATGAAATTAAAAGACACTTACTATTGGAAGGAAAGTTATGACCAACCTAGATAGTATATTCAAAAGCAGAGACATTACTTTGCCGACTAAGGTCCATCTAGTCAAGGCTATGGTCTTTCTAGTGGTCATGTATGGATGTGAGAGTTGGACTGTCAAGAAAGCTGAGTGCCGAAGAATTGATGCTTTTGAATTGTGATGTTGAAGAAGATTCTTGAGAGCCCCTTGGACTGCAAGGAGATCCAACCAGTCAATCCTAAAGGAGATCATCAATCCTGGGTATTCATTGGAAGGACTGATGCTAAAGCTGAAACTCCAATATTTTGGCCACTTCATGCAAACAGTTGACTCATTGGAAAAAATCTCTGATGCTGGGAGGGATTGGAGGCAGGAGGAGAAGGGGACAGCAGAGGATGGGCTGGCTGGATGGCATCACCGACTCGATGGACATGAGTCTGAGTGAACTCCAGGAGTTGGTGATGGACAGGGAGGCCTGGTATGCTGCGATTCATGGTGTCGCAGAGTCAGACACGACTGAGCGACTGAACTGAACTGAACTGATACATTTTTGAATTAGTCTTTGTATTTTTTTCAGATATATACCCAGGCGTGGAATTGTTGGATAGTATGCTAGTTTGTTTTTAGTTTTGGGGAAAATCTCCATACTGTTTTCCACAGTGGCTGCACCAATTCACATTTCCACCGAGTATTTTGTGGCCTAGTATGTAATCTGTCCTAGAGAATGTTCCATGTGCACTTGAAAAGAATGTATTTTGCTGCTTTGGGATAGAATGTTAAATATATATATAGATATAGATATAGATATATTAGTATATTAGCATACTAATAGATTAGTATGATGTACACTGGTATAATGTGTTATTTCAAGGCCAGTGTTCCTCTGATTTTCTGTCTGGATGATCTGTCCATTGATGTAAGCAGAGTATTAAGGCCCCTACTATTATTGTGTTACTGTCAACTTCTCCCTTTATGTCTATTAATATTTGCTTTATGTATTTAGGTGTTCCTATGTTGGGTGCATATATGTTTATAATTGTTGTAGCTCCTTGGATTAATCTCTTGATCATTATGTAATGTCCTTCTTCTTCTCTTGTAACAGTCTTTGTTTAAACAGGTATTGTTACCCTGGCTTTCTTTTGATTTCCATTTGCATGGAATACCTTTTTCCATCACCTCAGTTTCAGTCAGTGTGCGTCTTTAGATCTGAAATGAGTCTCTTATAAGTGGCACATATAGAAGTCTTGTTTTAGCATTTAGCCCATTTACATTTAAAGTAATTATCAGTATGTATGTTCTTATCATTTTGTTCATTGTTTGGGGGTTGCTTTTGTAAGTCTTTTTTGTTCCTTTTTCCTTCTTCAAATATTAATATGCTTGATGTTATCTCAGAGGTCTCTTAAACTGTCCTCATTTCTTTTTCCTTTTTTCTGCTTAGTATCAGTGATTTTCATTACTCTGTCTTCCAACTCACTCACGCATTGCCCTAAATCATTTAGTCTATTATTTAGAGTCTTTCTAGCATGTTCTCTCATCTCAGTTACTGTATTCTTCATCTCTGTTTAGTTGTTCTTTATATTGTCTAACTCTTTGTTAAAAACTTCTGACCTCTAGCCCTGTACATCTATTCTTCTAAGTTCTTTGATCATCTTTACAACAATACTTTGGACTATTTCTTGGATAAATTTGCCTGTCTCCATCTCACTTAGTTATTCTATGGGAGGTTTTATGTTGTTCCTTCATTTGAAACACATTCCTCTGTCACCTCATTCTACCTAAGTTGCTGTTTTTATTTTTATGTGTCTGGTAGGTTTGTTACATTTCTTAGCCTTGGAGAGGTGACCTTTTATGGGAGACATCCAGTGTGTCCCAGCAGCACACTCTCTTCTTGTCGGCAGAGCTCTATGCTGCAGGGGTGGCCTGTGTGGGCTGTGTGAGTGCTTCTGTTATGATGAGGTGATTACTGTGGGCTGTCTGGTAGGCCTTATTGGTCCCCAGACCAGCTGGTTATCAAGTCCTGCCTTGTGTGGAGCCTGCCTACCATTGGTTGGCGGGTCCAGATCACGAGGTGGCTGCCTGCAAAACACCAGTGGGCCCCAGGGCTAGTACTGGTTCAGTGGTGGGTGGATTCAGGGTCTAAGAGACCCCAGGGCTGTTGCCCATCCACTTGTGGGTAAAATCAGATCCTGAGGCTAGGGACAGCCTACAGGCAGGCAGAGCCAGGTCCTGGGGTCTGATTGCAGGGCCTAGGGGTCTAGAGTTGGTGTCAGATAGCAGTTTCTGACACAGTTGGCTGTGGGGTCCAGGGTGTCCTAAATCTTGTTTTGGCTTGCTGGTGGGCAAGTCCCGGGCACAGCCAGTCTCAGGACAGGATCTGGCCTATTGATGAGTGGACCAGGTTTTCAGGATGCAGGGCTGGTGTTGTCTTGAGGCTGGTGTCCATCCATTGGTGGGTGAAGCTGATTCTAAGGATAGAGTGGGACTGGGGCCCAGAGGTTTGGGGGCTGATACTTTCCCCACTTGACTTTCTAGGTTACACTAGTGGTAAAGAACCCACCTGCCAATGCAAGAGAAATAAGAGATGCAGTTTCAATCCCTGGGTTTGCAAGATCCCCTAGAGGAGGACATGGCAACCCACTCCAGTATTATTGCCTGGAGAACCCCATGGACAGAAGAGCCTGATGGACTACAGTCCACAGAGTCTCAAAGGGTCTCAAAGAGTCAGGCACATCTAGAGAGACTTAACACACACTCACCTTCCCACTACTGGGGGCAACAGGGTCCCAGGGTCTCAGGCTGCAGGGCCCTAGGGGTCCTGGGTGTAGTGCTTGGATATTAGTACTGGGCCCTCTGGTGAGCAAGGCTATGTCCAGAGGCAACTATAGGCTCATGGGATCTTCAGGCAGCCTGATTGCTGGTGAGTTGGACCATGTCTATGCCCAATTAACTGCTCGGCCCGAGGCATCCCAGAGCTGGTGGCTATAGACTGTGGCCAGAGCAGGGCTGGATCCTGGGGCTAATAAGCTGGAGGGAGGGTTCCAAAACAGTGCTTTCCAGCATCAGCGTCCATATGACAGAATGAGCTCCCCTAATGGCAGTCACCAGTGTCTAAATCCCCAAGGTGAGCTGAAGCTTCTTCCTCTCTGGGAGGTTGTCCGAGGTCAACAGGTAAGTCTGACCCTTTCAAATTACTGTTTCTGCCTTGAGTCATGAAACATGTGAGATTCTGTGTGTGCCCTTTTAGAACAGAGTCTCTATTTCACTTATCCCTGTGGGATTTCCAAAAGTGAGCCCTACCAGCATCTCTGGTTGTTCTTTACATTTTCTAGCTCTTTGTTTAAATCTTTTAACTTCTACCTCTGTATGTCTATTCTTCTCCTAAGTTCTTTGATCATCTACCCTTCAATGCCTCAGAGGAAGCTCACCTTCCTGGTACAGGATCCTTGGATTGGACAAGAGTACTGATGTGGGCCTCAGACCTCTCACTCCCTTGGGAGAACCTCTGCAATTCTAATTACTCTCCTGTTTGTGGATCACCTATCTGGGGATATGGAACTTGACTATATCTCGATTCCTCTTGCCCATCTCATTGTGGTTTCTTCTTTATATATTTTTCACCAATGGTTAACCTGCCAATAATTACAATTTTGATGTGCCCATGAGAAGAGGTGAACTTTCTAAGGATCTTTGTAATCCACTATATTGGCTAATCTCGCTTCCTAAAGCTTATGAACAATAGTTTTGAATCTCTTGTGTTGTGTACCTATGAGTAAAATTTCTGCATTGATATGATAACTCTCCCTGGGTTGGGAAGATCCCCTGGAGAAGGGAAAGGCTACCCACTTATTCTGGCCTACAGAATTCCAAGGACTGTATAGTCCATGGGGTAGCAAACTGTCAGTAAAGAATCCCCCTGCAATGCAGGAGAACCTGGTTCAATTCCTGGGTCGGGAAGAGCCTTGGAGAGGGGATAGGCTACCCACTCCAGTATTCTTGGGCTTCCCTCATGGCTCAGCTGATAAAGAATCCGCCTACAATGCAGAAGACCTGGGTGTGATCCCTGGGTTGGGAAGATACCTGGAGAAAGGAAAGGCTACCCATTCCAGTATTCTGGCCTAGAGCATTCCATGGACTATACAGTCCATGGGGTGGCAAAGAGTCAGACACAACTGAGTGACTTTCACTTTCATAATAACTCTGTGTTTAACTTTTTAAGGAACTAACTGCTTTCAGCTGCACCATTTTAAATTCTGCTGGCAACATATTCCAACTTCTCCACATACTCACTAATACTTAGTATCTATCTTTGTTAATAGCCATCCTAACAAGTCATATCTCACTGTAATTTTAATTTCCATTTCCCTAATGACAAATAATAAGCAGGGTGACAATATACAGCCTTGACGTACTCCTTTTCCTATTTGGAACCAGTCTGTTTTTCCATGTCCAGTTCTAACTGCTGCTTCCTGACCTGCATACAGACTTCTCAAGAGGCAGGTTAGGTGGTCTGGTATTCCCATCTCTTGAAGAATTTTCCACAGTTTATTGTGATCCACACAGTCAAAGGCTTTGGCATAGTCAATAAGGCAGAAATAGATGTTTTTCTGGAACTCTCTTGCTTTCCTCGATGATCCAGCGGATGTCGGCAATTTGATCTCTGGTTCCTCTGCCTTTTCTAAAACGAGCTTGAACATCAGGGAGTTCACGGTTCATGTATTGCTGAAGCCTGGCTTGGAGAATTTTGAGCATTACTTTACTAGCATGTGAGATGAGTGCAACTGTGCGGTAGTTTGAGCATTCTTTGGCAGTGCCTTTCTTTGGGATTGGAATGAAAACAGACCTTTTCTAGTCCTGTGGCCACTGCTGAGTTTTCCAAATTTGCTGGCATATTGAGTGCAGCACTTTCACAGCATCATCTTTCAGGATTTGAAACAGCTCCACTGGAATTCCATCACCTCCACTAGCTTTGTTCGTAGTGATGCTTTCTAAGGCCCACTTGACTTCACATTCCAGGATGTCTGGCTCTAGATTAGTGATCACATCATCATGATTATCTGAGTACAAAAAGATCAAGAAGATCTTTTTGTACAGTTCTTCTGTGTATTATTGCCACCTCTTCGTAATATCTTCTGCTTCTGTTAGGTCCAGACCATTTCTGTCCTTTATCGAGCCCATCTTTGCATGAAATGTTCCCTTGGTATCTCTAATTTTCTTGAAGAGATCTCTAGTCTTCCCCATTCTGTTTTTTTCCTCTATTTCTTTGCATTGATCGCTGAAGAAGGCCTTCTTATCTCTTCTTGCTATTCTTTGGAACTCTGTATTCAGATGCTTATATTTTTCCTTTTCTCCTTTGCTTTTCGCCTCTCTTCTTTACACAGATATTTGTAAGGCCTCCCCAGACAGCCATTTAGCTTTTTTGCATTTCTTTTCTATGGGGATGGTCTTGATCCCTGTCTCCTGTACAATGTCATGAACCTCATTCCATAGTTCATCAGGCACTCTATCTATTAGGTCTAGGCACTTAAATCTATTTCTCACTTCCACTGTATAACCATAAGGGATTTGATTTAGGTCATACCTGAATGGTCTAGCGGTTTTCCCTACTTTCTTCAAGTCTGAATTTGGTAATAAGGAGTTCATGATCTGAGCCACAGTCAGCTCCTAGTCTTGTTTTTGTTGACTGTATAGAGCTTCTCCATCTTTGGCTGCATAGAATATAATCAATCTGATTTCGGTGTTGACCATCTGGTGATGTCCATGTGTAGAGTCTTCTCTTATGTTGTTGGAAGAGGTTGTTTGCTATGACCAGTGCATTTTCTTGGCAAAACTCTATTAGTCTTTGCCCTGCTTCATTCCACATTCCAAGGCCAAATTTGCCTGTCACTCTGCTTATTTAACTTATATGCAGAGTACATCATGAGAAACGCTGGACTGGAAGAAACACAAGCTGAAATCAAGATTGCCGGGAGAAATATCAATAACCTCAGATATGCAGATGACACCACCCTTATGGGCAGAAAGTGGAGAGGAGCTAAAAAGCCTCTTGATGAAAGTGAAAGAGGAGAGTGAAAAGTTGGCTTAAAGCTCAACATTCAGAAAACGAAGATCATGGCATCCGGTCCCATCACTTCATGGGAAATAGATGGGGAAACAGTGGAAACAGTGTCAGACTTTATTTTGGGGGACTCCAAAATCACTGCAGATGGTGACTGCAGCCATGAAATTAGAAGACGCTTACTCCTTGGAAGAAAAGCTATGACCAACCTAGATAGCATATTCAAAAGCAGAGACATTACTTTACTGACTAAGGTCCGTCTAGTCAAGGCTATGGTTTTTCCTGTGGTCATGTATGGATATAAGAGTTGGACTGTGAAGAAAGCTGAGTGCCGAAGAATTGATGCTTTTGAACTGTAGTGTTGGAGAAGACTCTTGAGAGTCCCTTGACTGCAAGGAGATCCAGCCACTCCATTCTGAAAGAAATCAGCCCTGGGATTTCTTTTGAAAGAATGATGCTGAAGCTGAAACTCCAATACTTGGCCACCTCATGTGAAGAGTTGACTCACTGGAAAAGACTCTGAAGCTGGGAGGGATTGGGGGCAGAAGGAGAAGGGGACGACCAAGGATGAGATGGCTGTATAGCATCACGGACTTGATGGACGTGAATCTGAGTGAACTCAGAGAGATGGTAATGAACAGGGAGGCCTGGCGTGCTGCGATTCATAGGGTCGCAAAGAGTCGGACATGACTGAGCGACTGAACTGAACTGAATGACAAATTGCTGAGCATCTTTTCAGATGCTTATGAATCATCATATATCTTTTTTGGAAAAGTGTATATTCAAATTCTATTCCTATTATTTAATTGGGTTGTCCTTGTTATTACCAGGGTAAGTTATAAGAATTCTTTATATATTCAAGATATAAGTCCTTTATGAGACATATGATTTGAAAGTATTTTCGCCTGTTTTGTAGGTTGTAAAAAGCTGCGATTCATGGGGTCGCAAAGAGTCGGACACAACTGAGCGACTGAACTGAACTGAACTGAACTGAAAAAGCTTTCTTGATAGTGTCTTTGACAACACAAGCATTCTTGGTTTTCAAGAAGTCCAATTCATCTCTATTTTTTTCTTTGATTGCTCAGAGTTTCGGTGTCATATCTAAGAAACTAAACTCAAAGTCATAAAGATATACACCTGCTTTCTTCTAAGAGTTTTGTAGTTTTAGCTCTTACATTTAAATCTATGATACCTCTTAAGGTAACTTTCGTTTATGATGTGAGGCAGGTATCCAACTTCATTCTTTTGCATATAGACATCCACTTGTCCCAGGATGATTTATTGAGTATTATTCTTTTCCCATCAAATTGTTCCATCATCCATGTCAAAAATCAATTGATTATAGGTGTATGGATTTATTTCTAGATTCTCAATAATGGAGTTTGTGCACCCCTTTCAATACAGCATGGGTTTTGTGGTTCTTGAAGAGACAGGAACACCACTTTCAAAATCTGTTTAAAAGTTCCATGCTACACATTGTTTAAGCTGTCACTGAAGGTTCCCAAGGGTGACCTCTGGCCAGCCTAGGTCATAACACTGTGCGTGACTCCATGCTCCCCACCTGCATCCAGCACGGTCTTCCACAGCTCACAGCACCTATTTCTTAGATGAGGAACCTGGCTTAGAAAGATGGGTGACTCCACCACTTGTGACATCCCACAAGTCATGTTCAAACTCTTTTCTGGTGTTAAAGCATTCCTGCAGCCCCCAGCACCCTCCTGCAGGAAGCATTTGTTCACCGTACACAGCAAACACTTGTACAGCCTCTGTTCCACAAACACTGGACTCCTGGTTTTCCTTTTCACATCTATTATTTTCATTATAAAATATTTTGAACATACAGAAAAGCACCATTGATACCCAGATCATAACAGCCACCCACGTGCTCACCACTGGGCGTGAATAAAGGTTAACCTTTATCTATCTTTGCTTCAGATCTTTTTTTTTAAGAAAATAAACTATTATAGTAATGATATATATGGCATCCTCCCCAATTCTCTCTCTCCACAGAGGAATCACTGTCCCCAAAAAAAACACATTCTACTCATTTTTTTAACTTTTACCACACAAGTATATATCTGTGGACAACACATATTGTTTTGACTGTTTAAAACTATATCTAAGCTATATTACACTATAATATTCCAACCTTAGTTCATTCACTCAGTTTTGTAATATAGATATTTACACATACAGTTCCATGAAGATCTAATTCATCCCTGATAATTTTCATATAGACTTCCAATGCAGGAGGATATCATGATTTATACAACCAGCCTTACCACGGATACTCTCCAGTCTGTAACTTTTACAAACATTACTATAATAAACAGCTTCCACATGATCTGAGCTGAGAGATGGTGCACATGTATTTCAACATTATTAGATATTACCAAATTGCTCTCTAAATGTGTTATAACAGCTTATATTCCCACTAATCATCTATGAGCAGTGAATTTACCCAGAACAATCCATGGTGTTGCCGACCACACTGCTCTCTAATGTGAAAGAGGGAATTAACTGCTGTTCGCAGCAACACCATCTCTTTTCCATGGATGACTCTTTAAGGAATGATTTTACAATGATGAACCACTGCCTCACTTTCCCGTTGGTCTTCACTGTTATCTTCAACTTACAATATGGCCATCTAAGATCCTCCAGAGCATTTCCCAAGCGCTTCTATCAAATCAGATATCCCCACATTAGAAGTGATTTTTACCCAAATTTAAATTTTAGTTTCAGAGGGGCTGTGTGTGGATTGGAAGGAGTATGTCCACTTTGGAAGCAAACACTTGCATAACTGCTATCTAACAAAGCTCAGAGAGCCTCAAAATTCATATTTACTTGGATTATCTAATTGAAGACAGTTGAAAACCCTTACTTGTGCTCAGAAATTATTTGCCAGCCCCACAGATTCCATCTTTTAACATTTGCAGGCCCTATTACTACCTAAGATCTTTGATCCAATTAGGCATTTTAGTCCCTCAGAAACTATGGAATAAAAACTGAAGATCTTTATCATGACTGAAATAACCTTCAGCCTCATCAGCAAGTAACAAGAACTGAGTCACTGTTAGCCTGGGCAGCACTGGTGTTATGCAAAAACACTTAATGATCCATACCACATAGGAAATGATCGGTCTATTAGATAGCAGCTGTCAACAGCCTGGTACAGCCAGACGATGAACACCAGCTAAGGAGCAAGCAGGGCCACAGAGTTCCAGTCATTATGGCACTGCCAGTCACATGCATTATATGAGCCACAAGCATCAGGGCTAGATGAGTGGGTGGAGGGGGAAGCCAGGACATTATCCCAGTGCAGTGTCTAACTGGGACCCCAAGAAAGGTTCACAAAGGACTGGTGTTCTGATTCTATGGCGTATGCACCTCTGATGGAAGTCTGCTAATTGAGGGTCTTGAGGTGTAGGACAAACCATCTTGGTGGTGAAGGTGAGCGTGAAGGTGATGGAGGTGGTGGAGATAGTGGAGGGTGGTATAGATGGAGATGATGATGGAAGTGGAGGTGCAGACAGTGGACTCTTGATAGAAATGTGGCAATAAGCTGTGCCCTATTTAGAAGTAGATGATAAAGAATCTGCCTGCAATGCAGGAGACCCGGATTCAATCCCTGGGTCAGGAAGATATCCCTGGACAAGTGAATGGCAACCCACTCCAGTATTTTTGCCTGGAGAATTCCATGGACAGAAGAGCCAGGTAAGCTACAGTCCATGAGGTCGCAAAGAGTCAGACATGACTGAGCGACTAACATTCCACTTGACTGTTAGGAGCAACCAGTCCAAGGGAAAAGCAGACAGTGCATCCACTTGTGAGGAAATCTACATGATGTAAGTGACCATCTACCTGAAAAACTATTGATTCAAGTTAAGAGAAGAAACAGAAATGATTTTCTCATGAGCATTAACTGACACCACTCAGATCAGACAGCCATTCAGAAGACCCTGAATGACCATGTGCTAAAAGTGGCAGCTCTGGGACTTATTCTTGGCTTGTTTTTTGAAGGTCAAGGATGGTGAGCTCATAATGCTGGCTCTTACTTCTGCTCCCAGCTTTGGGCCAGCCCAGCTTCCAGGGGCCACCACATGTTACCTGACACCTCCCCTCCTGGCTGGCTCATACCTAGACTGCCTTTCTCAGTCCTCAACTTCCTCCTGATACTGAAGTGGATTGCTGGGCTTTGTGGCTTTCTCACTCCCATGACTGGCACATGAGAAGCAATGGGTCAGAGCTCCCCAAGGGTTCACAAAGAGCAAACTTGGATGTACGTGTTTTGACAGGCACCATTCTCCTCCTTGCAGGGCAGCCTCATGGTGCAGCCCCAGGACCTCTGGAGCTCACTTCCAGTCCCTGGCCCTTCCATCAGGAGGGTCAGACAGAGGCTGTGGTCTGGCAGGAGTGGGGTGTGCAGTTGGTGGCCCTCTATAAGCCCCTGCCCAGTGGCTGGAGCATGAAGTTTGCTGACCTCTACAGTTGAGCCAGGGAGTCCCTTTCCAGGAATTGTCACAAGGCCGATATATCTGTGAAGCAGATGATGGGTGTTCTGCTGGGTTTATCATATGGTCAAGTTGTGAAATAATTTATGTATATATTAGTCTCTGCCCCCAGATATTTCATCTCTGAGGCTGGTTCCTGATACAGACTCCTTAAACCCTTGTGACATTCTGGGTGACAGGAAGCTAGGGGTGCCAGTGAGGTGACTCTGGGTGGGCTCCAGGATGGAGGCTGGCCACCAGGAAGACCAAGCCACGATTAGAAGCTTGGAACTTTCAGGCCCACCTTTCATCCTCCAGAGAGAGGAGAAGGGCTGGAAAATGAGTTAATAATTTATCATGGTTATGTGATGAATCCTCCATAAACATCCCAAAAGCATGGGATTCAGAAAGCCAGGAGGGTGATGCAGGCCAGCTCCACGGGGATACAAGCTCCTGTGCTGAGGACACTTCCAGACCTTGTCCTGTGATTCTCTTGATCTGGCTGTTTGTCTGTACATATTACCCTCTGTAATAAATTTGCAGTAGTAAGTAAACTGCTTTCCTGGGTTCTGTGAGCCCCTTTAGCAAATTATTAAACCTCCAGAGAGATCATAGGAACCTCCAATTGCAGCCAAGTCAGACAGAAGTGTGGATAACCTGGACCTGGACTTTTGATTGGTGTCTGGAGTGGGAGATAGTCTTGTGGGAGAGGGGGAAGCTTCATGGGACTGAGCCCTTAGTTCACGTTATCCACACTAGCTCTGGGCTGTTAGTGTCAGAACTGCTTGGTGTGAAAAAACCCACACGTCTGGTGTTGGTTTGAGTGCTGTGAATGTGGTATAGTGTGAGAGGAATAAGACACAGTGAGCTGCTACACACATCTACCTATTTCTTTTTTAATTTATTTATTTTAATTGGAGGATAATTACTTTACAATATTATAGTGGTTTTTGCCATACATTGACGTGACTCAGCCATGGGTGTTATCTGTTCCCCATCCTGAACCCCGCTCCCACCTCCCTCCCCATCATCTACCTATTTCTAAATAAAACGTGACCTTAACCATACCAGTGTATCTTTTGTTGTTTGACTTACTCCACAGCTGTTCAGAGGAGAGTCCAGGCCCTGGTGCCTTCATGCCATCTCCTAACACTGGCACCTTCCCTGGGGGCAGGGGGCAAGGGAGGGCCGAGCTAGGCACAGTCTATCACATCTCCATCATGAGGGCTGCAACACCCAGTTCCAAAGCTCAGTCACAGTGTCCCAAGTTGCCCAGGAGGAGCCAGGTAACAGCCTGGAAGTTCAGGGAAGTTAATTAGTGCCTTCTGAGGTGAGCTCTCACCAGTGAGGAGTAAAAGGCAAGAAGGAGCAGATAGCTGAATTCTCTGCCCTTTCAACCACACACACACGCACGCACACACACACACACACACACACACACACACACACACACACACACACACACACACTCTTTGAAGGGAAAATGTTCCATGAATCTTCTTTGGAAAGAACCTCTTTGCCTGATGAAACACTCTCCTTCCTGAGGCTGCGAGCTGCTCGCTCACACGCCCTCCTGATCACCCTGCATTTCTCATTGCCTCGCGGCCCTTCCCCCTCACCAGCACTGCCCACCAACAGGAATGCATCCCTTCTCCTCTCAGAAGTGTCAGCAGAGGAATCTGCCTCCAGCTCTGTTTCCCAGGGTACCTAGAAAGACAGCTGCCTAAAAACGTCTCCCTCCCTTCCAGGGGTATAGGTAACAAGTTCAGGGGGAAAATTGAGTTGGAAGTGTACTGCCCAGGTAGATATGCAAGAGAAACGAAGGCTGAATGTGGAAGAGACATTCTAGTGGGAAAAGACAGTGATAACGAGACTATTCTGGGGCTGGCGTCAGCGGGCCTTGCTTGGACACTGGATGGGTGGGAACAAGGTGGAAGGAACTGAGGTAGCTGAGTTTGGGATCTCAGCCTGAGAGGCAATAGAGCCATTAATGGAAACAGGAGAATAGTTGGGAGTGAGCATGTGCTTTAGGGTAAGACAGACAAGGGTTCCCATCCAGCTCTGCTGTTTACTAGCTGCGTGACCTCGGGAATGTTGCTTGTCATCTCTGGGCCTCATTTCTTTACCTCTAAAGTGAAGTCAGTGATGAACCCCTACTCTATTTAAGAAGATAAAATAAAATAATGTTCAGCATACAGCCTGGGCAGGAGCTTGATAAATTAACAGTCCCTCTTATCTCCATTGCCTTGGCCTAGCCATGAAACTTCCTCAACAGCAGACTGGCTGGGGCTGATTCTTGACCTCTAAGGTGCCTCCCAGTCTGCCATCCGAGAAGAGACAGGCTCCTAGCCCTTCCTGGGATCACTGGTTGATGAAACAAAAGATGTAGGAAGCCCCCAGCTCTGAGCAGACAGTCCCCTCAGGGTCCTCCCAGCCCTGGCTCAGCCCACCCAGGCCACCCCCCTCGGTGTGGGGAAACGAGGGAGGAGGGGAGAGAGAGGGAGGGAGGAGGGGGGAGGTGCCCACCCCTGGCTTCTCCTGACTGCTTGGTGTGACCCCACAACAGACTCTCCTGGGGAGCCTGCTGCAGAGGTAGATTCCAGGTCCCCCATGACCAGTGGATCAGACTGGGGATGGGGCCCAGCACCTGAACTTGAATGCACTCCCCGTGATCCTGCTGCCTACTGACATCTGAAAACCATCATCAGGCCCCTGGACCTGGGGACCCCTGGCCAAGTGTGACTTCTCCCTGAAGGCGCTCCTTCTACCAGAGCCTGACCAGAGGAATCTGTCTGCCCCCGACTCCAGCCCTGCTGCCCCAGCCCGCTCCCTCTCCCGATCCGTGTCCAGGCCTTTCTCTCTGTCTCTCTTCGTGCTCATCTTCCCTCACCTTTCTGATTCTCTGTGCCTCTCTGGTTCCTCTGTGTCTCTGCCTCTGTCTTCTCTCCCGCCTCTCTCTCTTGATTGCCCTCTTGGCTCCTCCATTTCTATTGTTCCCTTTCTGTGTCTGTCCGTCCCTCTGTCCGTCCTAGTTCTCTCCGCTCATCTCTGTCTCTGTCCTGTTTCTCTGACTCTCTGAGTCTCTCTCTGAATACCTTTCCTCTAAGTATCTCTCTATCCTGTGGCTCTTTCTTCCTCTCTCTGTCCCTCCTTCTCTACGAGCCTCTTGTCTCTGACTCTGTGTCTCTGTCTGCCTCTTTGTCTCTCCATGCCTGGTCTCTGTCCCTCCCTGTCCCCTGCCCCGTCCCTCCCTGGAGGCCTGCAGCCTGCTGGTGGAGCAGATGGCTGTCAGGCGTTGGCCTGAGGCCCATGTCATCACGCAGGCTCCTCCCTCCGTGGCGGCTTTTCAGCAACCACCTGGGGAGTGCAAAGTGTCCTGCCACAAACAGGTCTCTGTCACCACTGAGATCCAAGGCCTGGCCCAGCCCAGGCGCAGCCTGCCATGGTTAACCCTCCACGAGGCCAAGTTCCCGCCTCTGCTTGCACAACAGCCACTCTGGGGCCAGAGGCCCAGCCTCAAGGAGGGGGGCAGGGGCAGGGGCTTGCACCCAGGTGGCTTTTCCCAGCTCTTCCCAGGGGCATCACGGGGAGATTGGGGTCCTCCATGGATGCCGGCCAGCTGACCTCTCACTGAGAGGCATGGTCAAGCCCTCCACCCCAGCTCCTCCCTTAGCAGGAGACAAGGAGAAGACGACTGGGTGGGGCACCTAAAGCCCCCTATCCCATCTCTCCCAGCCTGCAGAGGGGCCGGAAGAAACCCTATGCTGCTGACCCCAGGGAGCGTCAGAGTCCGGTGAGAAGCCAGGGCCCTCATACCCCCATTGCCCATCCAGTGTCTCCTCTCCAGTCCCCTCTTCTTCTCTGGAGCAGACCCCAAGACAACTGAGGAAAACCTGTGCACTGGATGAGCAAGGGGGCTGTCACAGCCCCCTTTACCCAGTGTGCCATGGTGGCAGGGGAGGTGAGGTGCCACCAACTCTGCACGGTCAGGCAGAAATCTGCACCCTCATTGTCCAGATGAGGAAACGCAAGCCCCGAAAAGGGGCGGGACCCCTCCAAGGTCTAACAGCACCAGCGGGGACCCAAACGGCCTCGTTACACACGTGCACACGCTCAGAACTGCCTAACAGGGGTCCCTGCTCTGTGCAGGAAGCAGCTGCTCTTGGAAAACATGAACCAAAGGCCCGTCCCCACAGCAGAGCCCCCCACGAATGCAGTGCACCTGCCTCCACCCTGCTATCCGGGAGGCCCCCACAGCAGGAGCTCCCCTGTGCCAGGTGCAGAGATGCCCTGACGGTGAGGGAAGTGGTCATGGCCAGGTTCAGGGCCAGGCTGTAGAGCTTGTGCACAGATACCCCTTGTGCCCAGATGAGATGGGCCCCAGACAGCACCACGTCGCCTTGTCTTCCATCTGGGGCAGCAGATGTGATCGCTGCCTGGGTACAGATGGGGAGACAGAGGCTCCCACTTGCCTGGCCATGCTGGGACTTGAGCTCCCAATTGGCCTTTTAGGATGAAAATGAAAGCACCTGGCAGGGCCCCCACCCCAGACCCAGGGAGGTGAAGGGGAGGCAGGAGAGACTCTTTGCACTGAATGGGCCCAGCAGATATCCAGGAACCAGAGACCAGTGCAGGCCCTGCCGTGGGCAGCTCCAGAGGGAAGCCCTTGGTTTTGTGGTTCTTCTGCATCCAGGAGCCCCCACTGCTGCAGCCCAGAAGCAGCTGAGCCTGCGCTCTGCCCTTCCTGCCCCCAGCACCCGTCCTGTCCCTTTGGCTGGGGGTAGAGGGAGGACAGGATGGCAGGATGCGGTAGAAGCAGGCCCGGCTCATGTTTCCCCCTCTTCTGGCTGGGATTCGTGGTGAGCAAGGACAGCTGAGCTGGCAGGTGCAGAGAGGAGAGCTAGTGGGGGAAGGGCTCTGAGTAGCCACTCTGCCTACACACGCCCCTTCCCAGCCCTGTGTGCTGGGGCCCAGCCACTGGGCCCGGGACTGATACCCGGGCACTTGCATCCTGTACACAGACCTGCTCTCCAGGGCAAGTAGGTAAAGGCCCAACAAGGAGTTTCTCAACAGACAGACAGACTCCAGGGAGAGTCTGTCTTCCTACTGGTCTGAGGAAGCAGCAGGGCTCAGCCAAATGAGACCTCTGTAATTCTAGAATCTCTAATTAGCACTGCCACCCCCACCCAGCCTCTGCGATGTTCCCTACCTTCCAGCTCTGCAGCTGTTGGAAGGCATCTGCCTGGGAAACCTCAGGGCCCCCTCACCCTGACTTGCCACTAGAGCCCTCGGTTGCTAGGACCACCTACCGAATGAACTATTTGGGAACGCTCCAGTCTGGGGACAGAGATTGCCCACCAGTGGTCCTTAGAGATTCATCACAACAGTCAGGAAATCATGGGTGACATCAAACAGAGAGGACTGGCTGTGGATCCAGAAACTGCCAGTAGAGATGTGTCAGCAGAAAACTGCACATGCTGAGTGACAGAGGGGCCTGGGGCTGGAGCTGGCTGAAACCCTAATATGTGGGAAGGCTCCTCCCTGGGCCTCTACTGGGTCTTCACCCCCAGGAGAAAGTCTTAGACCAGAAAAGTAAGGCAAAGCTGAACACTGAACCAGCCGAGGTGCACAAAGGCCTGCAGGTCTGGCCAGAGCCTATATCCTGGCAGAGAGAGTCCAGAGCCAAGAATCTCCCAGGAGGAGCCTAAATCTGGTGCAGCCACCAAGGGAGACTCCAATTCCACGTCAGACGAAGTGGTACCACCTGGAATCAAACTCCAATAGCTGCACATGCCCCCCGTGACCTCCTTCTGAGCCCCACAGGAGCCAGTTGACTTGGTGATTCTTGTCCACATACACAACTTGAGGCAAGACAGTCCCAAAGCGAGCTGTCAAATTGTCCTGGAGTGAGCTCTCACTCTCATGCTCTGCGTTAGCAAGCATATTCGAGCCAGTCCTGCTCTTCAGGTTTTGCTCATGTTGAACAGATGCCCTGTCTGAGCCCCAGTTGTCATCTCCAAAGCACACATAACTACTCCATAGGTTGTTGGGATAATTAAGACAGACGACACACTTAACACAGGGTCTCAAATGCAGTGGATAGTCAACACACATTCCCTCCTCTTTCTTTCTTCCTTTCTTTTTTCTTCCTTCCTTCCTTTCTTTTTCTTTCTTTCTTCCCCCTAAAGCAGAATCTAAAAACCTTAGTTGATCCTCCTCCAGACCTTTCTCTTCTTACTTTGCAGCTATATTCTTTTGGTTGCTTTTCTCAGAATCTTCTTAAATTCCACTGTTTCCTTCGTAAGTGGTTCTACATGCTAGGTCGTCGACTATCAGAGAGAGACTCGTTGATCTCTGTGTCCCCACCACACCAGACTCATGGCCTGGAATACAGTATCCGGTTCCAAATGGAATGAAGGAATCGGTGATGGGATGGGGATGGAAGGGTTGGTGAGTGAGGGGGTGGGTGGTACACATTACACAGGATGGATGAAGGGATGGGGTTGACAGATGGATTGAGAAGTGATGTCTGGGTAGAGACAGAAAGATGGGGGAACAAATGGCTAAGTGAGACGGTGGGTGAGCATGCGAGCAGATGGGTGGGGAGATGGAGTGATGACTAGATACGAAAGAATATGTGAAAGGAAAGATTGGTGGCTGGGTAAACAGATGGACAGTGGCCTGTTCCATGGCTGCCTTTGGATTGAGGCAGGGAGGTGTTTGCAAAGCTCTCATCCCAAATCCATGTTTTCACCATCTCCTTCTGCTCTTAAACCATGCAGATGTGGGAAATGGGAAGAAGGACCTGGCTGAGAGGAGCAGGGGACAGGTAGGCTTTCATTCCAGTTATGCCAAGTCCTCATTTTGTAAGTCCTAGACTTCAGGCAACCCAAGACTGGAGACACTTTCCTCTCCCTAGCTGTTGTCCCCAGTCTCACCCTCAGAAGATGCTTTAGAGAAAGGACTGACTGTATCAGCAGAGCTTTGACTGTCCTCGTGCTGGACACCAGAGTCTGGAAACCTGCTGACCTCAATTCCCAGGCTGCCCCTCTCCAGAGCAGGCTTGCATACTGGTTCCCTGAGACCCAGATGAGAGGCATGTTATGTTATCCTCACCAAGTCCAGAGTTCTCAAGAGCAGGCGAATTCCTGACACAGGGTTGGCATAGAAAAAAAAGGCTTGTGGTTAAATCAGATGGACCATGAGTCTTACACATGACTGACTGTCCTTTTGGGAAAAGTGGAATATATCAGAAAATTACAATAAACCTTGATCTAGGACACTGAGTTTGGATCCCAGCTCTGCCACTTCCCAACTGTGTGGCCTTGCCCAAGTGTGTGTACTTCTCTGAATCTCATTTCCAAATCCTGGGAAATCAGGATAATAGCTGATACCATTAAACTATTTCCTGAGGTTGTGATGATCATACTGGGAATCGGCTTCTAAGCTGGTCCTTTAGAAAACCCCTCACCTTGACAGCCTCAATAGCCAAGACCCAAAGTTGAACATCCATCCCACCTGCTCCCCAGAGGGCAGAGCGGGCCAGTGGGGAGGGGACCAGCAGGCTGCAGGAGGTGAGCATGCCCCACTTTCGGGCCTCTGTAACCAGGGGTGTGCATAATCAACCTGACCTCAATCTTTCTCCATGAATTATGGAAACAGAGCACTCTGAAAATGAGGCATGTGCAAAAGTTCCAGCAGGCTCCCCGGCCCTCCCTTACTTCATCCTTCCCAACTTAATAAGGACCATGGCTTATTAGCTCTTCTCCTCTAGCTGGCCTTGTTCTGTATCCACACATGTGAGACTAAAAATACCCATGGCTCCTATTAGAGGCTCTGCCCCCAGGGAAAGGCAAGGCTGGAGTCCACGCTGAGACTGAATACTGGCTCCCTTGGGCCCCCTGGGATCCAGGCCACTGGGCCTGTCCCACTTGGGGCAGATGGCCAACAGCCTCCTCCCAACAGTCTCCAGGGGTCTCCAGTAATAATCAAAGGGCTGTTCTAACTTTACATGTGTTTTTGTTCGGTTACTCCAAAGCCATTTTCTGGGTGCCTCCCTGCCACCCCATCAGACAGCCTCCCACCATCAGCTGTGCGGGCTCTTCCCCAGGGACATGTATCACTGGGAACAAAGTCTGGGCCCCAACAGAGGGGGGCCCAAGTTCCAACCTGCTGCTGTGCCTTTTCTGCTAAAGGCACAGAATGAGAAGTGTGGGAGGCTTGGTGTGAGCGCTGGCTCGTCCAGAAGCCAGCAGTGGTGCACTGGGGAAATATATGAACAGATTTCTTTCTCCTCTGTTTCTTTGTCAGTAAAACGGCAAAAGGAGTCAGCCCAGCCTTGGCTTAGAGCGAGGATGACATGAGTTCATAGAAGTAAAATGCAGAATTCTGCACGGAAGAAGCCGAGGCGGGTGGATGAACTTTGAAGCTGGAAGTAGGTGTGAGGTCGCCTTGCTTCTATCAGAGAGGGAAGCGGCTCGAGGAACATGCAGGGGGCATTTCAATAGCTCGGCAATAAACACTTGGTGAGGCTGAAGAGGTAATCTCTCCATGGGCTTTCATGTGCCACTGGATACCTCTCTTGGCATGGCCTGAGATATTTTGGAAGTGGTGGTGAGAGACAAATTGATTTTCATCATATCCATCCACAGGAAAAGGCCAAGAATGCCAGCGAGTATGAGGACTACAAAATTTAAACGACCTGGAACTTGGATGTGGTTCTTCCCACAGGCACACATCGTTACACGCAAGAAGAGGGGGTTGGAATGAGCCACACACAGAAAAATAGGGACAGGCGATGAGGGTGCCCTGGACAGAAATACTGACCCAGGGAATGGCTGACGGGCCACTGGGGAGAGACAGACGGGAAGGCTTGAGGATGGAAACAGAAATGTCATAGTTCTGGCTCCCGAGTGGGGTGGGGGTGGGGGGCTGCGTGGGACTGAGCAGCGCTGTGGGAACCAAACTCTCCGCAGATCCGCGCTCCAGATGGTTCGGTCAGTGGCGGGGAGGGGGCCTTTAGTGTTGCTTGTCCTCGTTTAACCTCCTCTTCCATCCCCTGAAGGTCTGAGGAAAGCACAGAAGATCAAACTACCGTTTCTGGACGGCTGGTGCCCTCCAGGCTAAAGGGAGAAGGCGTGCCGGCTGGGAGCACTCATTCTGCCCCATCTGATAGAAACATTTATTGAGCACCTTCTGTGTGCAAGACACATAGGAGGGACTCAGGAATGAGGAGGACTATCACTCGGCCCTCAGAGGCCATGACTTCACCAGACTTTGGTAGTTTGGAAGAGTATTCTTTTTTTTTTTTAAACTAATATTTAAATGCTTGTGCCATTTCAGTAGGAAAAGGAACTAAGAATACAAACCACATGAGGTTGAATGATTTAACACTCATATACACACATACATTTATATGAAAAATATTGTTCTATCCCAGTGGTAATTTAAAGATGAAAATTAGTTACCATGCATAGATTATATCACGGCAAAGGTTCACTCAATGACAGTATTCACCTCTTGTGGCAATCCACAGCAAGGTGAACACACACGCCAGTGATGTTGTAAACAGGCACGATTGCTCTGGAAAGTAATTGGACAATAGATCTATCTCAAGCCTTAAAATAGTCATAACCTTTGACTCAGTAATTCCACTACCTAGAATCTACTCTAAAGAAATAATCAGAAATGTGGTCAAAGGTGTAAGGTATAAGCACAGAGATATTTATCAACATATTATTTATAAAAGTCAAAGATGCAAAACAAACTAGAAGTTCAACAACAAGAAAATAGAAAAGTAGATTATGGCACGTAGGTATAGTGGGTAATGGAGCAGCCTTTTAAATTGGGTTTTTGAATACTTTTTAGTAAATTATTTATTACATGTGAATAATATCTATTTTTTGGTGTTGAGACCAAAAAATCATGAGATCAAACTTTATGTGATGTGATCCCAGTTTTATTTTTTTAATAAGTATACATACACATTCTGGAGGAGGGCAGGGAAATCCACTCTAGTATTCTTGCCTGGAGAATCTCATGAACAGAGGAGCCTGGTGGGCTACAGTCCATGGGGTTGCAAAGAGTCGGGCACAACTGAAGCAACTTAGCACACACACATGCACACACACACGTTATATGTGTATGTATATATATGGGTATACACACACATTTATATATGTTATAATAATTAAATGTTGTAGTCGAAAGAAATGCTAAATAACAAAATGTTTAAAAGTGATTATCCCTAGATGATAGAATTGGGTGGTTTTATTTTCTTCTTTATATAGTGCTGTCATTTCCTAAATTTTTAATAATGAGCAAGAGTTTAGAGAGTCCCTTGGACTGCAAGGAGATCCAACCAGTCCATCCTAAAGGAAATCAGTCCTGAATGTTCATTGGAAGGACTGATGCTGAAGCTGAAACTCCAATACTTTGGCCACCTGATGTGAAAAACTGACTCATTTGAAAAGACCTTGATGCTGGGAAAGATTGAAGGCCGGAGGAGAAGGGGATGACAGAGGATTAGATGGTTGGTTGGCATCATCGACTCAATGGATATGAGTTTGAGTAAACTCCGGGAGCTGGTGATGGACAGGGAGGCCTGGCATGCTGCAGTCCATGGGGTCACAGAGTCAGACACGACTGAGAAACTGAACTGAACTGAACAGAAGTTTAGAAGGATGGCTTGTTTCACTGACACCCCCTTGGGGCTCTGCAGGGAAGGAGGCCCCTCTCACCTGCAGTAGTCACATGTGTGTGGGGGGAGTGAGCTGGAGTGGAGGCCCCTTGTGCCTCCACCAGCGTCTGGCCCCTGCTAGTGCTCCCACTTTGAGCCCAGGCCCGCACCTTACCTGGGCACTCAGCACCACCCTCCCAGACACTGCTTTCCTCCCACAGCCCAAGGGTGGGACTCAGTGATCTTCTCATAGTGTCATCCCCTTACCTAGCACCCTCTCCAGACACCCACTACCCACCAGGCGCACCCCTCCTTTGCCGGGGTCCAGCCCCAGTGGATCCAGGGTAATTCGAAGGTGGGGACGGAGTCGACGTCCTCCTTGGAAAAATACGTATTTAGTTACAGATATAGAGAGATTAGAAGCGGATAGTGTAGTAGCAAAATTAGTGGAGAAAAAGAGACTGAATAACTTGGTTCACATGGAAGAGCATCCATGTTCCAGATAGGAATTCAGCCGGAAAAACGGGGAGCAAGAATGAACGACATGGGGGAGTCAGTCTTTCCAGGAACTGATCCCATTTCTTTATTTTTCCGATTTTCTTATATACCTTTTGTTACATATAGGGATGAATACAGAGTCACGTGGGTGTCAGCAGTCCTGACCTTTATCAAAATCAGGTGCTTTACATAAAAAAAGTCTTAGGGGTTTTACATCATCTTTAGGCCATTTCTGCCTGCTGACATTTACAACCCTTTCTTTCTGATAACCAAAAAGCTTATTTTTTCCAAGCGTGTTTTTTTCTTAAACCAGGCACCACCCTCCAAATAAAGTTGCATTCCTATAGGGTGAGGGTGTAATGAGTTACAATCAAGAAAGGAATTTATTTAACCCAAGGTTAACATGATTAATCTTAAAGGTTAATACTTATTTCTCCTATATGCTTAAAGGTTAATACGTATTTCTCCCATATGCTAGTTATATTTATTATAAGGGCAGGGAATATGGAGATTTAGCAGCAAACATCAGTCCAACAAATGAAAATCCTTTCACCAATGTTCCTCTTAAGATCTGCTTAGTCTTAAGATAGTGATAAAGTTACATTTTTACATAGCAAGGACGCAGTGATTTATAACAAAGTACAGTAGTCTATTACAAAAGAGAAAATTCATTAACTCAAAAAGTCTAATATTGCTAACATCAAAAACTACTATATTTCCTTTTCTATATTCCAAATACATTGATTAATATATTCCCAGGTACCTAAGGATATGGAGGCCTGGCGGCAATCATTGACTCAATAATGAGATAAGCCCTATGCTAATTAAGACTCTCAAAATACTCCAAAATTCTCTGTGCTGTTTATGGTTAAGAGGTTGTCACACAGCTAGTCTGTCAGCAGAGAGGTTTGACCTGAGACACCCTTGTCCCACCCAGGGCAGGGAATTAGCAGCAATTGACACAACAAATGAAAAAACCCTTTATCAATATAATTCCCAACCAACCCACTATACTAATAATTTCTAACTTCCCACAAGAATTTGCCTTTAGTAAGTCAAAAACATCTCATGCCTCTCATGGTTGCAGGGCTGTTGTGGCCAGAGGAACCTATACAGGCAGGCTAGATAACCTTCAGAGGAGTCCCGTAAGTTGAAACACTCTAGTCACACCCAGGAATTTTTACTGCCTTGGAGCTGCACGTTTACTCCTTCTCTGAGAGCAACGGTTATGGGGGAGAGCCCCCGTAGGTGAGAGTACAAGACAGGCTCTGGTTTTGGGGTTAGATGCCTGGGAGCAGGGGATTTCCTGAGGCTTGATTGCGTATGTATGCCGAAGCCTCCTTCCTCTTGACTTTTGCCATGGGCGGAGTTCCTCACGCTGGCCCCCAACACTCCCTGCTCTCCTGTTCCTGCTGACATTGGTCCTCATGGCTCAGCTGGGCAGCAGGAGCCTCACCTTGCACAGTCTCCCTTTCTGATCCCTTCTTCTCTTGGGCTCCCTCTGACCCCTCCTCCCTGTACCACAGCATCAACCAGACCATCCTGGTTTCACTTCCAGAAAGGTGCTATTTCTTTCACCTCCAGCCCTTCCTTCATCCTCTATCCATTCCTTCCAGGCTGCTCCTCAGCCTGGAAAATCCTCGCCCTTTTATGGGGCTCTGCCTATTCATTCACCCCCAAGAACTGTGTTCTGAGGTCAGCTTCACCTCATAGCGTTCCTGGACCCTCTTCTCTAGGAGGACTGGTACCCCCTCCTTATATGCTTACTGTTTCACTTAATCATAATGGCATTTCACATAGTAGGTCTCAAGAACAAGATGCCGCCTGTGCTGGGCAGCATCCCCATGGCAAACCCAGCAGAAATTAAAGTCTTCTTTACAGATTAACTATCCTCGCCATGGCATACCTCAACAACTCTGCAGATGGCCTACCTCTGCCTCCCTCTCCATCCTTCACTGCTCCTGGAGGCTGCAGAATGCTCCCAACCACCAACTTTTATCTACTGCCAGTACCACCAGTTCTCCCCTAAGATGCCACAGAGCCTAAGAAATCTATCCTCAAAGGCCCAACTTAGGGCTTGAGCTCAGAGAATTTTTCCAAGAGCCTCAACAGATGTCTTGGGCCCCTGGCTCAAGGTGTTTTCGTCAAGACAGTTGAAAGCATCTCCCTTGCAGGCTGATGACCCTGCGCTTCCTCTCTCTAGGATGACAGGCAGTCTTAACTCATAGACATATGATGGTCACAATGGTGGGGGTTGTTTCAGCACATGAGCTTTGGAGTCATACATGGTAGGGTGTCAAGGGTTAGGGCATCACTGTATGAGACACTGTGGGACTCCTTTGGTCTCTAAGCCTCAGTTTTCTCATCCATAAATGGATATGATACAGAGGCACTTCCCCACTGGATTCACACAGTGTTCACAGAGTACAGGGGGTGGGAAGGAAGGACAGTTGTGTCGAGCCACACTCTGCTGCACAGATCTGATGTCATTTCTGCAAAAAAATGGATTCTGTGGCTCACTGAGTTTCTCTGCAATGGCAGAATAGCAACCGAGAACAGTGACACAGGAGGGAAGGCAACTTTTGCTTCATGAGAGGGTCAAAGATGCCTCCAATTTCTTCTGTTCGTCCCCTTCCCAACTGTGGAGACACATCCACAAGAGCCTCCTCAGACCAGGAACCAGACTGGAGTCTGACCAGAATGCAGGCAGCTGCTATAGGTTTAACTAAGCTATTGCTAAGCATTTTATTTCACTTAATCCCAGCAACACCCTCACCCATTTGACAGATGAGGAAAACTGAAGATCAGAGAGGTTAAGTATGTTGCCCAAGGTCATCTTGCTAGGAGGTAGTATGGAAGCATACATTTTCCTGACATAACTGCTCTAGTGGGAATTGACAGCTTTTCTAAATCTGATGAGCATGGGACCAGAGCTGGGGAAATCTTCCAAGTTCTGTTAACCATTGAATGGACACAAAGAGAAGCATCAGAGAGCTGGCATTCTTTAGGAGCTCCAGGAGCTAGGGTGACCAGGAAAGCTTCCTGGTGGAGGTGAGGGCTAGTGTCAGGCCTTGAAGGATGGTGAGACTGTACTTGCCAGGGAGGTCCAAAGAGGTCTTCCAGGAAGAAGTGACAGCAAAAATAAACACTTAGAAGTGGAAACTAACCAAGCCAGGCTGGTCAAGACTCCTGGAGAAACCCACACCTGCTGTAGAAAAAGTTTCTGGGAAAGATGTCTTATCCCTCATGTAATGGTTTGCCCATCTCCAGGGAAGAGAGAGTGTTAAGAGGTGGGGACCTGGTCTCTGCTCTTTACTGAGTCATCCCACTCTTTGTGCCCCTTCTCCACTGTATCAATGGAGAAAAGCATGTTGTGTCTACAGATTGCCTGCTAAGAGCCTTTCAAGGGTTGGCTTGCCTATTAGGTCTCTATAGAAAAGGGGAAAACTTGCCTCTTGGAATACCTAGAGAGGTAAGAGTTAGGTGGTCCCTGGGGAACTATTATTTCTGAGGAAAAACAATATTGTGAGTTGGAGCACATTCTCTTCTGGCAAGAGCAAGCCTCCTCCCATCCACCATCCCCCACCATCTTGCAAAATCAGCTCAGGGCTCAGAACCATTCAGCTAATGAAGTCCCCCTTCAAGAAAGGGGTGAAAGCAGTGTAGGTGACAACTGGATGTGTCTGGGTATTAAACATGACAAGGATTAAAGCGAAATGCAGTCATTTGACTGCTCTTGGACTTTTGGAATCCTGAAATTTCCAACTCCTTGTGATTCAAATAATCAAAGTTCTGACCTAGAATGGAGATATCCCCTGGCTCGTCAGATCCTAAGACAAGGGTGTAGACTAATTAGTTGGGTCAAAATACAGAGGTCCTTGAATCCCATGTTGTTCAAGATGGTGGCAGGATGGAGGGGCCAGAATGTGGTGCAAAGCCAGGAATCAGACAAGCCAGATGTGCTTGGGGAGCAGTGACGTGGTCGTGGCTGCAGCATGTATGGGTTGGCAGGAGAAGAGGAAGGCAAGGGTCTGCAGAAGGAGGTTGGCCCAGGGTATCGATCACAGGCTGTGTCTGTTCTTTGTTCCTCTGGTTGTGGGAACAACTGGAGGGGGATTTCGAGCACAGAGATTGACCCTCTGACTGATAACTCATGGCCTCAGTCTTCACTCCTGCTTTCCCTTCCCCTTTCAAGATACACCCAAATGCCCTCATCCACACCATCTTCCCTGTGATGTCTCCCTCTTGGCCCCAAACTGATGAGGCTCTAGATAGAGGTATGGGTTACCAGAGACCAGGGATAGGGGAAGGATGGGGTGAGAAAGGCATCTCTTCTTTCTGCTCCTGCTCCTGGAAGGACATAGTTCTGTGGGCCTCAGAAAGCCAGCTGCTGGACTGGGGGCTGTGGGCGGGAGCCTCTGCAGAGTGGGTCCAGGGTTTGGGCAACATCAAGATCCAGGAGCAGCAGCATCTGCCAAGCAGTCAAGGCAACGTGGCCTCTATTTCTACGGGTTTGTGCCAGTGTTTTCACTGAATTTTTGTTTCCCAAGAAACATACGTCAATGTCTAGAAATGTTCTGGGTGTCACAAGTGGGATGTGGGTGCTCCTGGCATCTAGTAGGAAAATCTCAGGGATGGCTGCCAAATACCCTACAATGCACAGGACATCCCCTTACAGCAAAGAGTTCTCTTGCCCCAAATGTGCATCGAACCATGGGGGAGAAGCCCCACCCCAAAGAATCTATTCTCAGGTAACATAGAGAAGCAGGGTGCCCCCAGACCATCTTGCTGGAGCTCCGACTGGCCACTCCCCCACCCACCTCCAGGTCATCACCCCCTTCTATAAAGGCAAGTTATGGTGGAAGGCAAGTCACTGTGAGTGAGTTCCTAAAGGTGACACTCCCAGCAGGCAAGTGAGTGTGGGAATGAGAATGCAATGTCTGGTGAGGGGGCTTCAGCTCCTGCCCTCCCCAGCCAGCCCCATTCAGGTGCTGTCCAGGAGCTTCTGCTGGGATCTACACCCTCAAAGGACTTGGCCTCAAGGATGGGGTGATGCTGAATAAACCATATTTCTTACTTCCCTGGTCATCTGACTCAGCCAGCCTCCCAGCCGTGTGTCTATGTCTGTGTGTGTGTGTGTGTGTGTGTGTGTGTGTGTGTGTGGTGAACATGCACATACAGACAGGACAGGGAAGGACAGGGTTCTCTGTATAAAGAAACTGCCTTGGGAATCACCACCTTTCCTGGTTCCATGCTGAGCCCTCTCAAGCCTCCAGTCAGCACTGCTGGAAGCCAGTGACTGCTCCTTTCATTGGCTGCCCAGTGGGCAAGGGGGCGGCAGTGATGCAGTGAGGTGACAGCATTGTGAGCCACAGTCAGCAGGGAAAGGGTTTCTGAGTCTGGAGGTTCAGCTGTGTGACCCCAGCTCTATTACTGACCTGCCACTTCACCTGTCCCTTTCCTCATCCTTAGAATGAGGGAAGAATGACAGCTACCTCTTGAAGACCACTTATGACGCATCAGGCACTTCACCCACACGTCACTGTCACAGCAGCCTGGTGAGGGTCTGAATTATGCCCACGGCACAGGTGACCAAATGCAGGGGAAGTGGCTTTTCCAAGGGAACAGGGGCAACAAGTGTAGAACGCAGGCCTGTGCCGTAGGGTCTGCCTCCAAGAGGCGGGGGAGCTTCCAGGGGCCATGGTGCAACAAGGTAGGGTCACTCAACTCCACAGCGAAGAGGGTCCCAGAGCAAAGGCCTCCAGCTTCATGGTATTCTTAATGGTGGAAAGTCAAGTTCGGGTCTGGCCCCAGGCGGGTAGGGCCCACAGTGCCAAAGGCTACCAAGCAGATGCGCTGTAAACACTCCTGAGTCCCAGAGCCAAAGCCCGGCGGTGCTACTGGCTGGGCAGGCCCGGCCTCGCTAAAAATAGACGGGCCTTCAGGTCCAGTTCCCTGACCGCGGCCCAAGCAGGCTGCTCCCTGCACTCCAGCCTTCTCCTCTCCCCCTCCCCTCTGCCAACAGGGCTAGAGCCAGGCTTCTAGAAGGTACAGAGATGTTAAGACTTTCACTTCAGGCCAGAGAGGACGGTTAGGCTGATGTCCAGTGGGCAAGTTCCAAGTTCTTGTGGGGCCATAATGGGGCAGTGGTCCTGACCTCAACATCCTACATATCTCCCTCTAACGGAGGGAGCTGTCGACCTCCAAGCCCACTCGGGGAAAGAGTGGCGCCAAGGGCAAAACTCGGCCAATTTCGCCGCATCTTGCAATGGAACCTGAAGCCCCCTTGCCGTTTCTCTTTACTGCACTGACTCTCCCCGTTGACAGCACTGTGCAGTTTCTGTATTTGCTGCGGCTTTCCGAGGTCTTCTGCGGACTATCTCGGGGGAGGCCCCGGGGATCGCGGGATGGGGCAGTGGCCGGCCGGCCAGGCCGGGAGGCAAGGGGCACGGGGAGGGAGGCTCCGGAGCGCGAACGGCCAGGGATTTCCTTTCAAAGGTGACTTAGAGCCGCTTCATAGGGTAGTGCCCTCCCGGGCGGGCCCTAATGGAGAGTTTGGCAGAGTCAGCGAAACGCAGCGCCGCGGCCGGGCGGCGGGGAGCGCCCTCTCCCGCGCCCTCACGGTCTCCCGCGCCGGGCAGCGGCGCGCACGGGCCATTTGCAGCGCAGGCAGGCTCGCGAGCGGCCGCCGCGCACCGGCCGGAGCGGGGGCACCATGGAGCTGAAGAAGGACAGCAACGCCGTGTCCATCGACATGCTGCTGATCGTGCACTCGGAGAAGCGGCGCGCCGCTCAGGGCGCGCACTCGGACCGGCCGGCGGACCCGGGCGCGCCGCCGCAGCGCAGAGGAGGTAAACCGCGCTCGGGCCGGCCCCGGCCCCCGGTCCCTCGACCTCCTCGCCCCAGGGCCTGCCCGCCGGGGCGCCCCACGCGCCCCCGGAACGAAGTCAGCGAGGCCGAACTGCTCCCCAAAGCTGGCTGTGCCTCAGCGCTGCGGCTCTGGCGTCCTGTGGCAACGCGCAGCCCCGTGATTGCCCCGGGTTGACTCCCCGTGCATGCCTGCGGTGCTTCCGTCACCCCGGGAGCCAGTTTCCTCTTGGTCACTCTTTGAAGGGTGCAGATCAGGTTGGAAGATGCCCTGAGGTAAAGGACCAGAGCCTCAGGCCTGAATCCTGTGTGCCTGAGGCCTGCTTCCCACGGGCCACATTGCAGGGGCACAGGGGACCCCAGGGAATTCGTGTACTGAGTCAGAAACTTTGAGCTGGGGCTCTCCCTTGGTGTCCTTGCGCAAATCGTGGCCTCGCTTCTTGAGCCCCTCTCCCAGCTTCCAACAGTAGAAGGCGTGCCAGGTGTGAAAGGCACACAAGCTGGGGGGCGTTAGGCTGCTCTCCCGACTTTGACTTAGCTATGATTCTAATTGTCCTGCAGACCTTCCGGGGAAGGAGATACTGGTAAAATAAAGCAACTGTTCCCAGAGTGGTTGTGGAAAGTAGGACCCTGGCCCCTGTACTCTCCAGAGAACAGGAAACAATGTGAGAAGAGTGGGGAAGCATATTATTAGAGGTTAAATCGGCCCCCCAGACATCTGGGAGCCCCCAGTCTCTGTCTCTGAGGAAGCCCTCAGAAGCTCTTGAGGAGCCTGGAGTGCGGGTGCACTGGACGGACTGTGCCCTGACTCTCTGGGAGTGAAGTCTCACAGCCCTCAAGGTAAAACTTCTGCCTGCCGTCTCCCTTCCAGCTCCAGTGCACCTCGAAGTCCGTCCCCAACTCTTCTGTCCCCACAGTCCCTGTGCACATTGAATACGTGCCTTCCACCCACCCTGCGGTAGCAGTGGGGCCATGGATGGCTCTGCCCCCAACCGCCACCCCAGGCCACGCAGGCTGCAGCTGCCCCTTAGCTCCTGGTGATGTCCAGGGGAGGAAGGCAGGGGAGAGAAAAGAGATGGTGGAGAGCCGAGAATGCTGACAGGCACCCAGTCTCCAGAGGGATTTGAGGCCTAGCAGTTGTTTGGGTTCGTTGGTTCTGGTGTTCTCAGAGCTGCCCCTGGGAGAAGGGGACAAGGCCTGCCTAGGGTATTTGTACTGAGGAAATTGACAGAGGCCGCCGGGCCTTCCTTGACAGAAATGTGGCTGCCCACTACCGCACGGACTATGGTCCAGAGGGCCAGAGGCCCCCACAAGGCACAGCTCCAGGTCAGCCCATGAGTCCCCACCTTTCTCCAAAAGGTTCTGACACTAGAAAGAGGGTGGAGAACACAGACAAGGCCCTGAGACGCCAGCGATGCGGATTGCTCAGTGAAGCGTCCAACACCGGGCACAAGCCCTATGTGACGCCAGACCAATGCACTTCACACTCACGACTGTGACTCAGAGAAAGAAGACCCCTGTTTCCTAAGCCCTCTCTGCTGATATGTTGCTCCAAATATTTTCATGATGGAAGTTTCTTCCAAACATTATAGAAGCAGAGAGACCGTGTCATTCATTGACAATCAGACAGTTGTGAGCTGGAGCAGAGGGAGAGCGCATGGTCTCCAAGGCCCGCTAGACAGCAGTGATGTCCAGTGATGACCCCTAGCTAAGCCAGCACATGGGCTCTCGCTCCTCGGGACAAGCCAAGGAGGAGAAATGCTGAACAAGACCAGCTTGTTCCAAGGCCTCCTGCTGGTGCACAGAAATCCAAAACACACCCCTCCCCCTCTTCCAAGTGTGTCATGTCCTCTGGTCTGCTCCCGCTCCAGGGCCTGCCAGGCAGGGAATCCTCCCGGCTCTACAAAGGAGGGTCTGTGCTTTGTCAGGAGAATGAAGCTTGGTTACTTTCACTGGCAGAGGACCAACTGAGGGTGTGAGCAGGTGGCTTTCTGCTGTGTCCTTATGGCAGAAAAGATTAAGAGGGACAAGGAGGCATGGAGTGTGTGCACCAGGTATTGGGCTGCAAGGTGGCAGAGATGCCTTTTCCTTTTCTGCAGGGCCCTAGCATTTTCCCCAGCCATTTCCTTAGAGCCATGCTTCTCTGAAACACTCCTGAAAGCCCTCAACTCCTGTTGCATATTCTCCATAGAGGAGGTAGCCTAAAGCTGCCTGCACCAGGTCTGATAAAACTTCAATACCTCAGGATTTCTCCCCAAAGTCGATGGGACATGTGCTTTCCACTACCTGGGTGTCAGTGAGGGTTCTGGGTGGTAGGTCCCAGATGCTGACTATGGAGGGCTCTGCAGAAGAGGAGGGTGTCAAGAAAGGATTGGGGGGCGCTCAGAGTGGTGGAAAGGGCTGGAGATTCATACTGGAGGCTGAGCTTCCAGGAACGTGGCCATAGGCTGCAGAGCAGGACTGGCCTGGTGAGGAGGCCTCCGCTGCCACAAGGAGCCCTCGATGCTCCTTCCACGCCAGCAACTTGATTTTATTGCAGCTGCTTGCACTGCCAGAATATATGCCAGTTCTGTGCCAGAAACTTGACCTTGTGGCCACCACTTCCAGCCGCCGCCAGAAAGAGAGAGAGAAAACCACTTCCATTCCCTTCCCTGTTGCCTCACCAGGTCCCGAGATAGAGTGAGACACAGGTGCATCTCAGCAGATGCCTCAGCCACTCAGGGTCCTTGCTCTAGCTGCAAGGGAGGCTGGGAGAGCAGGCAACTGTCACTCTCAGTTCCCATAGAGATCTATCACTTTCCATCTTTGCCCACTCCCCACCCTACCTTAGGGCTCTCAAAGTGGAAGAAGGTTCACCACACACCGAAATAGGCAGGCAAAATGAATGTCTTCTAGCAGATGAAGAATCTAGCAGATGTCTTCACAATGACGCTTCCATACTTATGCAGTGGAAACGTGGGCATGACAAAGAGGCATTTCCACTGTGAAAATTCTCCCTAAATGATCCTGATAACCAACCACCACCCCTGAAAACTACCATGGTAATATTTTCTTTAATGTTTTCAATGCAGAGGGTTGCATTCATTCCTCTGAGCTCTTCTCATCTGTGGGCAGCCTCTCTCAGATCCCTAAAGAGCCACCATTCCACCTTTAGCTCAGATCCATTCACAACTGGTGCACTTGGTCTGAGTTTGCTTCCCACAGAGGGCCTCATGCTGGTCTTTGTCACTTCACAGGACTTCAAGGCGTCGGGAACGGAACCGGAGATGGCAGAAACTGGAAGGAAATGACCTATGTGGTAAATTCGCTCATCTTTATTTTATTTTCTTTCCAATCTCTTGAATTCAACACATTGAAAAATGTCTATGAATGTCGGGTTTCACTTGTTTGATGACTGGTCTAGATGTCTAACCACTCAGACAGTGGCTGCTTGTGGCTCAGCCAGGCCTCTGGGGCCACCATGACCCTGGAAGATTCCCCTTGGCACCACGCCCCCAGTTTCCTGGAGGCTGTTGAGGGGGCAATGCTATCAACTTGAGCACCCACTTGTTCACTGGCTGAGCTATAAAGAAAACCTTGGCATTGTTCAGGATAGTGGATTTGGGTGTGTCCCCAGGGGAGGGGCTTCCTAGGTTATGCAGGGCATCCATCTTTAAAAATATTTCTAAACAGGGAAGACAGTGGCCGGCCTTGGGTGGTGTTACTCAAGGCCTGGGAAGACGCCAGTCCAGGGTTCTGTGGCTCCTGGCCTGGAACCCAGAATACAATAAGATCTGAGAGAAATCCCAGCTTCCAAAGCCACCTCTGTATGGTGCCAGGCGTCAGTCACCCTGCAAGCCCAGGATTTCTCTGGCAGTGCCATGCATGGGCCATTACACTGGGCCTCATTCTGGCCCTTCTGGATTCATCAGCCCAGCCTCCATGGACAAATACTATGGAACTGCACTGGGGGCATGTGAGAATTCCAGCAGGAATAAGACCTCAGCCCCCAGGAGGGGACTTAGTCAGACCCCAGCTATCTGAGCTCCAGGATCAGATGACTGGCTCATCAAAAGCCAGTGGGAAGGACCCATCCCCCATGACCCTCCACACATGGAGAAACAAGACCCCAAATGAACAAGACTGAGCACCTATGTTCTGCCATCCTTCTGACAGTAACAGAAGGAGAGGACGAACTTCTAAAAGTGAAGTCACTCATTCATTCCCTCAGTAAAGGTGTACAGTGATTGCTTGGTTCTGGGAAGTGTTCCAGTTGTTGGAGATGAAACTGTGAATGGAATAGTCAGGAGTGCCTGCCTTCCTGGGGCCATGTTAGAATGACTACATCATAATGCCATTCACCCCAGCCAAGTCTCAGCACCCTGGAGGTGAAGAGCTTGCCTGTGTCCCCCATGCTATGCATGGAGATAACTCATCCTCAAGACACCCTCCCTCAACCAGGGGCCATCCTCAGAGTCCTGGCTGATGGGTATGCATGCATGGGATGTCTTCCTTATCCTTGGGGTGGGACCATCAGATGGGAGACACACCAGTTCTGGCTCTACCTAAACGGACAGCTAAGTTAGCAAAACTGTGCTGTGGGTTCATGAGAATTACAAAAGAATCAGACCTCCAAGAGACCTGACAGCCTCAGAAGCACATAGCAGCCCATGCAAGCAGGCATGCCCCGCCAGTGTGCGGTTACGTGGAGGGCAAGTGGGTCATGTAGGAGGAAAAGGACACCACGTCTTTGTTTGTTACAGCTCCTACTTCCCCTGAGTTGTTGGAAATTCATCTTATGGCTTCTTGGGCATGTTATTACATTAGGAGAGGACTGAAGTATATTGAATTCATCCCCTTTACCATCTTTCAGGGTTCCTGGTTTGGGGGAAGATTAGTGGGAAAACATAACAAAACACAAAAAGATATGGTAACTATTACAAGATTCTTCTTAAAGATGTGAAGTGGGTACTAGGCGCTAGCTAAGAAAGAAAATGCTTAAAGTAGTTCTTGCAAAATCACCTAAGAGTTTTAGGTAAATGCAGGGCTGGAGAAGAGAGACCCCATAGAGGCCTTGAGCTTGGGAAAGAGGATTCCACCACTCCACCAACATATGTAATTTAAAATTAACTCAAGTAAAATTTTATTTATTTTTTCAAGTGACATGCTTGCATGTTTCACATGCTTGCTGTAGTTTTAACTTCTGCTTCTTCCTGTGTTTTCTGATGGTGAGGTCCTGGGTACATACTTGCCTTGCTGGTGCCCAGGTCACCCAGCCCTGGTGACCAGCATGGTGCCCAGCCTTGAAAACTGGACGGCTTTCCCCTGAGAAGGAAGCAGCTGCTGGCTTGTACTTGGTGGAGAGTGCACAAATGTGGATGAACATACTGTTGGTCCCCGCTCTTGCTACCCATGCACTCCTCTGGCTGAGGTGCTGGCAGGGGTGGGGGAGCCCAAGTGCTCCAAACTTTTCTGAGCAGCAGGTGTTTGGGCTGAGCCTTCAGCTTGCCCAGCAACGGGCTTCCCCTGCTGTGATTGGCTGCTTTCCTTGGTCCTGGCTGAAGTCTGCCTAGCAGCACAGGGACTAATGCCCCACAGCCACAGGGAAACCAGTTGTGCAGCCATGACTATAAATACCCTTACAGCAGCTAATGCCAGCCAATCATCCTTCTTGAGGATTCCCTTCCCAGATCCTGTTTCCTCCACCCTCCAGCCGAGCGGAGATTACAGCCAGCTGTGCCCACAGGAGGTGGCCTCTTTGTCCTCGCCTGGGTCTGGCCTGGAGCTCCAGCCTAGCACATACTGCTTCACCCTGAGTTGGCGCACACAGTGGTCCTGACCCTTGCCCAACTGACCAACCTCAGCCTTCATGGGGCTAACTGACCTGGTTGGGTCTGCTACAGAGAAGGCTAGAGTGGGTGGGCTTCCCCGGGCAAGACCCCACCCCCACAAGGAGAATAGCAATCCAGTCCAGCTCAGTGAGCCACCCACCCACCATGACTGGCTTCTGCCTGGCCCACAGCATGGAAATGCTGAGTGGCAGCTCTGGTTAGGTATACAAGTGATGACATATGAACAGAGCCAAATCGGGCCAGTGCTCCAGAGGCATGCTTGCACCTGTGCCAGTGGTCACTTCCAGGGACAGGCCCAGCAGCCTTTTTGCAGCTCAGCAGGAGGCCAGAGGAGAAGATGGCAGGCCGGAGTGGTAGTGGCCCTTCCCTAGCTTCATCCCTGCCCCTCTGAAGCGGAGGTTCAAGGGTAAGACCAGACCACCACAGCAGCCATACATGTGCAGCAGAGATGGAGGGGAGGTGGTGCTTCCCACAGGAGGGGCAGGGGGCACCCTGCCATGGTCTATGGCAGGAGCTGGGCATGTCTCCATAGCAGCCTGACTCCACTAGGCTCTGAGCATGGCTCTGTGTCCCAGGGACACGAATATCGCCAATGCATGGCAGGTGCCCTGCAAATGTTGGTGAACCTGAGCCAAACTGCAAGCACCCCAACTCCGAGGCTAGAGTAGGAGCAGGGTACCCTCCATTCCTCTCAGAGAGAGGTAGGAGGCTGAGTCCAGACTTAGAAGACTTGGGTCCAAGCCCGGGGTCTCACCTGGCCATGGGGTCTTTGGCAAAAAAGTTAACCAGTTAAAGCCATGGGCCCATGATTGAGATAAGAGCCTTCCAGGCTGCTCCGTAGAATGGTGTGGAGATCAGGGAGGCCTCACACTGTGCTATGGAAACTGGCCTGGCTGCACCAAAGTCAGGAATGGTAGTCTCTTAGCCTGTGGAAGGCGTGCCCAGCTTATGGAAGAGAAACTAATCTCTGCTGGCCCGCACTGAGAGTGAGAGGCTGTGTGTACGCTGGCTCCTAGGCACTTGCCTCTGTATTCAGATATAAGATTCTACTGATTCACACGTATTGATACCCAGCCTGGCAACTCTGCTCTGCCCAGGGAAAATTCTACCCTACTCTGGGCCCCATAGTCACTGCAGGCCCCTCTTGTCTTCCTTCAACAGGAAACCTGGTGGAGAAGCAGCATGCCCAGCAGACCCAGGTCATCACTTCCTATGACAACCAAGGTAAGGTTCCGCCACTACTTGTCCCCTCTCCCCCAGCTCCTGTGTGCCCAGATCTGCTGTCCTGGCCAGAGAGAGTGGGGTCAGAGCTCAGACTATGGAGAGCAGGGCCCTCTCTGCCCCAGAGATGCTGGAGCACCCTTCCCTCCCCCACATCCCATGGGAAACAGTGAGAGGCTGGCTGTGCCTGGGATAGAGCAATAAAGTCCCTGGGCCACGAAGCCGCTGCTGCCATCATCATCACCCTGGTTGTCATCACTTTCGCTGAGTGCTAGCCTCACGCCAGGCACCCTGCCAGACCACGAACACGGTCATTCTCACGTGAGTCATGCCTCGCAACAGTCATATTTGATCGGTACTTTTATTGTCCTCTTTGTACAGATGAGTAAACCAAGGCTTAGCAAGGTGGTCTTCTGTCCAAGACTGCATGGCCAGCAAGAGTCAGAGCTGGAGTAGTCTGTTCCCAGCACCATCCCCGCCCCCCACCACCCCAAGCGCCGTCAAGACCTCAGCTGTCACTCTTCTCACAGCACAGCTTCTACAGCCACCCTGGGACCCGGCTCCCCCCCGCCTGGCCCCTCCCTCCTTCCGAGTCACGGCGGTTCCCTGGCCTCTCCCCAGAGACGGAGCCTTCCCAGACCGGGCCCTCCACCCTGCGACAAGTTTAACTCAGCAGTGGGGATTGAGAGGGCCCTTCCTTAGGAATCCTCACTTTGCTGGACAGATCCTCCCAGAGGGGGAGGGCAGGCGAGGGCGTCCGCTGCTGACTCCGCAGGGGACTAGGTCTGAGAGCACCTCAGGGTGGAGGCAGGGTGGCTCACAGCTGCAGCTGGAGGAGAGGCCAGGTTAGAGCCCCCACCCAACGTCCACTCCCCCACTCACTCCCCTCCCTCCCTGCAGCTGTGGCTCTCTGCTCTGGACTGAAGGGCCTGGTGCCTGAGAGCTCTCATAGACTTGGACCTCAGATGTCACCGCTAGTGTCCTCAGCGCTCATGCCCTAACGTGTATGGTTATGTCCAGAAGGTGGTGAGGAGGAAGCCCTGAAGGACTCAGAGGTTCTCGGGGAATTGCTCTGTAACACCAGCTAACTCAACATCCCCAAGGAAAGATGCTGGCAGATAGTGAAGAAAGGCCTGTCAGCTCGAGTTCCCAGCAGGAAGTAGCTAGTCCTTCTTGCAGTCTCGGTCAGTATCCATTTAGAACAGGATTCCTGGGACGATGGCTCTGGGACAAACCCAGGGTCACTCATTGGGCCCACCTCAACCTGTTACCCCTCTGAGCACTACAAAGACAAGCCTGGGCCCCCACTTCTCTGAAATGGACTAGCAGCAAGCAGCTCACCCCAAATAAGAGTGAGTGACACCTCACTAAAGTGAGTGTGGATTCAGTCCAGTTCAGTCGTGTCCGACTCTTTGTCACCCGATGGACTGCAGCACTGAGTGTGAATTAGCAACTATTTATCTTACTTAGTTCTGGCCATACCCCCTGGTTGGGTCATGATATTATCCCTGTTTACAGAGGAGGAAGCTGAGGCTGAGGATGCTGTGGTCCCCAACCAGGGTGCTCCTGCCAGACCTCTAGGATAGGACTAGTGAAATGGGGCCTTCCAGTTACCAGAACCTTACCTGTGCATCATACCCTGGCTCTTGTGGGCCACTCACATGCCTCCTTCCTGGATCTAAGGCTTCCAGAGGCGGCCTTGGACAAGGCCCACTGAAGATCGGGATGGAATGGGCCCTCCAGGTCTTATGGAAGCCTGGGCCACAGCGAGGAAGAGGCTGCCCTGCTCTGGGGCTGAATCAGCCCACTCATGCTGATTCATTCATTTCACAAAAAGCAGCTCTGGATGATGGCACTTGGGATCCATCAGAGAATACAACAGACAAGATTCCCTCCCTGTGAAGCTGACACCTGGTGAAGGAAACTGATGAACCTGACTGGAAAAATGCAAGGTGTCAGATAAGGCTGGAGGAGAAAATAAAGCAGGAAGGGGCATGTAGGGGGAAGTCACACAGCTGAGTGTTCATTTCTGGTGGCTGCTGTGACACGTAATCTCAAACTCAGTGGTTTCACACAAATGTATTTATTCTCTTCCATGGGCTTGCTGCTCAGGTGGCTCAGTGGTAAAGAATCCACATGTAATGCAGGAGACCTGGGTTCAATTCCTGGTTCTGGAAGATCCCCTGGAGAAGGAAATGTTAATCCATTCCAGTATTCTTGCCTGGGAAATCCCACGGACAGAGGAGCCTGGCAGGCTACAGTCCATGGGAGTCGCAAAGAGTCGGACATGACTTAGCAACTACAACAACATTCTCTTCAACAGTTCTGAGACTACAAATCCCGTCCCAGTGGGCCAATCAGTCTCTTGGTCAGCATCAGGTTCCTTTTGGAGGTTCTGGGTGATAATCTTTTCCTTGACCCTGCTGGCTTCTAGAGGCTGCTGGCACTTGTGGGCTTGTGGCTGCATCACGCCAGTCTCTACTTCCATCGTCACATTGCATTCTGTCTGTAAAGTAGTTCTATCCCGCTCTGTTTTAGAATAATCCTGGTGATGGCATTGGGCCCACCCAGATGATGGGCATCACCTTTCTATCACGAGATCCTTAACTGAACCACATCTGCAGAGTCCCCTTTGCCGTAGAAGGTAACATTCACAGGTTCCCGAATTAGGACATGGATATCTTTAAGGGCCATCATGCAGCTACCACAGGGAACAATTTAAAATAGAGTGGTTGAGAAAGGCATCCCTGAGGTGACATTTGAGTAAAGGAGGTGATGTAGGAGCAGGTCACGCGGCCTCTGGGGAAGAGCTCCCAGCAGAGGGGGTGGTAACTTTATGCAACAGGTGACAGAATGATCATGGGAATCTTGGATCTTCACGTGGAAGAGGTCTTTGCAAGATTCATCTGTGACAGGCCTGTGCGTTGAATGAGAGGGGAGTGATTATAGGAGCCCCAGTGTCCCTGGTGGCTCAGAGGTTAAAGCGTCTGCCTCCAATGCAGGAGACCCGGGTTTGATCCCTGGGTTGGGAAGATCCCCTGGAGAAGGAAATGGCAATCCACTCCAGTATTCTTGCCTGGAGAATCCCATGGACAGAGAAACCTAGTAGGTTACAGTCCATGGGGTCGCAAAGAGTTGGACACGACTGAGCAACTTCACCTTCACCTTCAGTGACCTCAGGTTCCAAAAGTTATTCTTGACAAATCAGATTTCTGTTGAGGCCTCCTTCCAGGTCACCTACCCTCATGCCCAAGCAGACTGTCTGCGCCTTCTTTGATCAGACCTGCACTAGGCTCCAAATGCCGTGTTTCCAGACCTGGGACATCCCTGTTGAGCTCCATTCTGCAGAAAGAATCATGAATGGCCCTGGGTTTTCAAGAGCCCTGTGGAAGCCAGGGTCAGTCAGGCTGCAGGAGACAGACTTGATCACACCTCCTGGCTGGTGCCCTGTGGCCTTGGCCCTGAGCTCTGGCACACTCGCACTCACCCCACAACTAGAGCTGCTGCTCAGGGCTTCCACCCTGTGTCAGACTGTACCTGGTGCGGGATCTGCAGAGCTGGACTGTCCTCGTCATCAGTCAGCTTGCTGTTCCCAGGGTGTCAGAGATTACACTTCCTGCACTAATGCTCACTACCACACTCGGCAGAAACCTCTGAACATCCAGCCCAGGGCTGTCTAAGAGCTGGGTTTTTTAGAAATACTTTAGCTGAGATTTTCTGACTCAGCTACTGCAGGAAAAATTTGAAGGCACAGAATCCAGGTTGTAAAGGTGACAGCCGGTTATGGAAAGAGTTAAGGAGCATCTTAAGTCAATGATGACAGATATCTGACATGAATGCCATACCACTCCCCCCGGAACACACACAAAATACACCCACGCATGTATGCATACACACACTCACATTCATATACACACGCACAGTCTTGCTAATTGATAAGCGCTCCAGGCAGCCACTTCCAATCAGTCAGAGTTAATGAACAACACAAAATCTGTTTGCCATCTCTGTATTAGGTGTTCAGAGCAAATTAGGTCTTCAGACAAAGCCTGATTCAAACCCGCAGAGACCTGGAGAGAAGCTGTCAGGTGGGAGGACTCTCCTGATGGGGCCGCAGGGCGTGGACATGCTTAGGCCTGCCTGCTGCGTCGCCACATCTCGGGGGGGTGGGAACAGGGTCTGGCAACCACTTCTCAGGTGTAGCAGAAAACAACAACTAATATGCTTTTACTAAGACAGCCAAAGTTTCAGCTTCAAAAGTGCTGTTTGGGTGATAGCTGGTGGAACTGGGAAGCGGTAACATGAGAAAGTCCGGGGCAGCTGATCCAAAATCCCAGGAAGGCCTCCTTTGGGTATACTTGTGACTAAGATTAGCGTCATGGTATCTGACTGTACCTAGGGCCTGGATCTCACTTTAAAGTTTGTCCAAATGATATTTCACTTTTTATCATTGGCAAATTAATGTTTACTTTAAATTAAGAGTTTTATTTGGTAAGGAATGTTGTCGTTGGCAAACGCGTAGCATTTCACACCTTTAGGAAGCATGAGGTGGTACTGCAGCCCTGCTCACTGGGGATAGTGTGCCCAGGTCCAGGACCATTTGGAGCAGAAAAGCCTCCCAGAAGCACCCTTGCACGCCTATGAATGAGAGCAAGAATCACACCCATCAGGGAGGCCGGGAGCTTTGCTATTCTCTTCAAGGGAGTGACGATTAACAGAACCGCTTGGGGGCAGAACCAGGAGGGGGCCTCAGGAAAATGTCAGATCCTGGGAGGGGGGGCCAGGGAGAGGCGAGGCAGTGCAGGAAGGGAGAGGTGAGCAGGGGTGACTGATGACTGAAGGGGTGACCGGCTGGTGAGCTTCCAGCCAGGCAAGTGCCCAGTAGGAGACCACCTCAGCACCCACCTCAGAAAGGGCCTATAGAGTTTTGATTTTCAGCTCATTCCTTCTCTGACAGAGCGACGTGGCTGGATAGGGAGTGGTTGGAAGTATCTGGACATTAGGAGAAGTTTGGGAAAGAGGTTTGTTGTTGAGCCCTGGTAGTTCAGCTGGTAAAGAATCCACCTACAATGCAGGAGATCCCAGTTCATATTCCTGGGTCGGGAAGATCCCCTGGAGAAAGGATAGGCTACTCATTCCAGTATTCTTGGGCTTCCCTGGTGGCTCAGCTGGTAAAGAATCCTCCTGCAATGCGGGAGACCTGAGTTCTATCTCTGGGTTTGGAAGAGTTCCCTGGAGAAGGGAACAGCTACTCACTCCAGGATTCTGGCCTGGAGAATTCCATGGACTGTATAGTCCATGGGGTCGCAAAGAGTCAAACATGACTGAATGATTTTCACTTTCAAACCAATAGTCAGGTCAGCTTTGCAGCTTCTCTGTACTTCTAGAGACTGTTGCAGCCCAGCATTTTCCAAATTCTGTTTGATGAAATAATGCTGGGTCAAGTAGACTTCTGCAAAACTTCTCAGATCGTTGTGTGATGCGACCTACAAAAGGGGAGGAAGTGGACATTTTTCTCAAATGCTTTTTGTTACAAAACATCCAGTGGGCAAGTATAGCTTGGCACCCACTTTGAAGACCAGCTCTGAGTGTTCCGGGGGAGAAAGTGGAAAGGCAGTGGTGAGTAGACCCATGCCCCGGGGCATTGTGGGAAGACACACAGCTGTCATTTGCTGCCCATGGTGATGTTAGCATATCCTCTGACCACAGCTGAATGATGCTTTGAACTCTGAAACACCTAACATCCTAATTGTCAAGTCACAGGCTGATTTTCTCTGCCAGTGAATGTGCTAGAAACTACAGTCAAAATGAATGTTAACCCCTTCAAAGTAATCCCTTGGAGGCCACTTTGTATCATTTAAACTTGTGTAAGAATTACTATCCTTAACACGCAGAGCAAGGTTATGAGCTACACAAGAAAGTCAGTATCATTCTGTGAAAACACATTTAGCAGGCAAAGGATTAGTAAATGGAGCTCTTATGAATTCAATAAGGAAAAAAATACCACCTCGGTAGGAAAATAGCGATTCACAAAATAAGTTTAAAATGGGAAATGGATGAAAAATACTATACTGAAAATTTAATAAATACACAAAAACAGTGAGATGTCACTATTCATTTTTTAAAAACTTAAAGGATTAATGACAATCAAGTGTCAAATTTTTGCAATACAAACCACCCCAAAATTCAGTTCGTCAAAACATTTAACAGCTCACAAGTTGACCGGTTGTCTGGGTGTTCTTGTCTAAGCCACACCTGGCTGCTTGCAGGTCTTGGCTAGCCTCACCGCTGTGTGTGGACAGTGGGAGGGCTGGCTGAAGATCAGCTGGGCCGGGGTGCCCTCACCTGAGATGGCTCTGCTCTGCTCCCTGTGGTCTCTTGCCCTCCGCAGGCTGAGTTAGGCACAGTAACACAGCAGTTGTGGCTGGAATCCCAAGAATGGAAGTGGAAGCAGCAGAGCCTCTTAGCATAGGTTCCAAGCCTGCACAGCATCATTTCATGCTAACTGGCCAGACCACTTCATCAGGCCAGCCCAATTGTGGGAAGGAATGAAAGACCTCTTTTTGGAAGGAAATACAAAGTATTATAACCAGTTTTGCCACTAAACACAGAAAGAGTGAGCAAAGTAGACACTCTCTTACACTGTTGAGAGAATCATAAAATCATTCGGGAGATTTTGCCAATATCTAACAAAAGCCTTAAAAATCTCCATACCCTTCAATACATGTTTACGGGTTTATCTGAAGAAACCTATTTGAAGAGTGTGTAAAGCAGTGTGTCAGAATGTTTGGGTCTCCCTGGTGGCTCAGTGGTAAAGAATCTGCCTGCCAACACAGGAGATGCAGGTTCATTTCCTGGGTCAGGAAGATCCCCTGGAGGAGGAAATGGCAACCCACTCCAGCATTCTTGCCAAGGTAATCCCCTGGACAGAGGAGCCTGGTGGGCTACAGTCCGTGGAGTCACAGAAGAATCAGACACGACTTAGCAACTAGACATCAGAATGTTCATCACATCATTGTTTAAATAGCGGAACATTTGGGAAATCTTAAATATCCAACAAAAAGAAATTTCTTCTTATGATTATAAACCATTTGTAGAATAGAGTATTATGCAGCCATTTAAAATGACTTGTGATTATATTCAGTAACATGTAATGTAAAGACAAGTGAAGAAAGCAGGATACAAAAACATGTTTATTATTATCCTACTTTGCATTGTCACCTATTTTGCATCGTTCTGTATCACATAAGTTCTGTTTTAATTCTACTTTTACTTTTGATTGGTGTTTTTAAATTTTTATTTTAATTTAAATTAGCATACAGTATTGGATTTTCTGATGTGCAGTTCTACATGTTTTAATTTATGCTCAGATTCATGACACCACCACCACAATCAGAATACAAAGCAGTTGTGTCACCCCCAAATTCCCTTGTACAGACTCTGTATAGATTCACATCCTCCCGTCACTCCTAAGAGTATTGTTGAGATGTACCGCTTGATATGGCTGTACCGAAAGGTGTTGATCCATTCACCCAGTGAAGGACATTTGGATGTTTCCAGTTTGGGGTAATTATGAATAGAGCTTCTATAAGCATTTGTACATGTTTTTGTGTGAATGTAAAGAGTTTCATTTCTCTGGGATAAAAGCACAAAAGTATACTTGTTGAGTCATATGTTAAGTACCTGTTTTGTTTTTTAAGAAACTGCTAAACTATTTTCCAGAATGGCTGCATCATTTTACAGTATCACCAGCATCTGGGAGGGATCTAGTTTCTCTGCAACCTCATCAGCATATAGCATTATCATTTTTTATTATTGCTTTTCTAATAGATGTAGTATCTCATTCTGCTCTCAGTTTGCATTTTCCTAATGGTTAATCATGTTGAACATCCTTAATTTCTTATTTGGTGAGATATCCTTTATTTTACCCATTTTGTAATTGGATTGTCTTTGCACTTTTGTCAAAAATCAATTTGCCGTATTTGTGTGGGTCTATTTCTTAATTCTATTATGTTCCATTGAGCTATATATCTATCACTTTGTCAATATCACACTGTGTGATTACTGTAGCTTTATAGAACATCTTAAAATCCATTGCTGTTCTCCTATCTTTTCTCAAAATTAACTTGATTTTTCTAGTTGCAATATCTTTCTATCTAAATTTTAGAATCATCTGGCATATATTTACAATCTACAAAATTCCTCCAAGGAGTTTAATTGAAATCGCATGAAATCTATAGATGAATTTAGGGAGATTTGCCAACTTGAAGGAAATGGCAACCCACTCCAGTGTTCTTGCCTGGAGAATCCCAGGGACGGGGAAGCCTGGTGGGCTGCCGTCTATGGGGTCTCACAGAGTCAGATACTACTGAAGTGACTTAGCAGCAGCAGCAACAGCCAACTTGACAATACTGAGTCTTCCAATTCATGAATCTAACATATTTCCCTGTGTATTTAGTCAGTCGATTCAGTCCCTCAGTAAGGTCTGACTCTTTGCGACCCCAGGGACTGCAGCATGCCAGGCTTCCCTGTCCATCACCGACTCCTGGAGCTTGCTCAAACTCATGTCTATCAGATTGGTGATGCCATCCAACATCTCATCCTCTGACATCCCCTTCTCCTCCTGCCTTCAATCTTTCCCAGCACCAAGGTCTTTTCCAATGAATTTAAGTCTGCTTTAATTTGTTTGATCATATTTTTAGTTTTCAACATAAAATTCCTGCTTTTTTTAATTAAGATTTACACATAACTATTTCATTTTTTGGAGCCTTGGGAAATAGTAATTTTAAAATTCAATTTCTAATCATTTATTGTCAACATAAATATAGTTTATTTTGAGGTGCTGACCTTGTATCCTGTGACCATTCTTAAACTTACTTTTTAGTTCTAGGAAATTCTTGTATAGATTACTTGGGATTTTTCCATGTAAAAATAGGAGAGTTTCACTTCTTTCTTTGTAATCTATATGACTTTTCTTTCTTTCTCTTTTATTTCTATTATTTCACCGGGCAGAACTTCAGTATAGTGTTCATTAGGAACAATGAGAGTGGCCATCCATGCCTTGTTCCAAATCCCTGGGGGAAAGATTTCCACTTTTCACCATTAAATATGGGGTTAGCTCTAGGTTTTTGTAGGTGCCTTTTCCAGATTAAGAAGCTTCCTTCTATTCCTAGTTTCTTGAGAGGTTTGTTGAGTGGATGTTAAATTTTGTCAAATGCTTTTTCTGTATCAGTTGACATGATCATGTGGGTCTTCTTTAGCTTGCTAATATGATGAATTACAATCACTGATTTTTCAAATATTGAGCTAACCGTGCATTCCCAAAGTGGTATATTATTTTTATTATACTGCTGGATTTAATTTTCTAATATTTTTTGAGAATTTTAATGTTTATGTTTACAAGGGATATGATCTATAGCATTCTTTTCTTATTTTTTTGTCTGGTTTGGGAATCAGATTGATGATGGCCTCATAAAATACATATGAAGTATTTGCTGCTTTTCTATTTTCTGAAGGATCTTGTGCAAAATTGAATTTTAAAACTACTATGACAATTTTGTTAGAATTTGCCAGTGAAACCTTCTGGACCTGGTTTTTGGTTTGCTTTTTGTTTGTCTGTTTTTGAAAAATTTTGAACTGCAGACTTAGTTTTGAAAATACATATGGGAAATTTCAGGTTATTACTCCTTCAGTGGGTTTTGGTAGTTTATAGCTTTCAAGGAAATGGTCCATTTCAGTTGCAGAGATTATCTGTATAGAGTTATTTATACTATTCCTTATTATTCTTTTAGTATACGTGGGATGTATGGTGATAACCCTCATTTCACCTGTATTGGTGTCTTGATTCCTGATTTGTGTCTTGTCTCTTTTTATTTGGCCACTCTAGTTAGAGGTTTATCAATTTTACTGATTTTTCAATGAACCAGCTCTTGGTTGTGTTGACTTTTCTGTCATTATTTCTTCAAATAGTTTTCTGCATCACACTATTTCTTCTCTATTTCTGGGGTCTCAGTAACATGAGTGTTAAATCTTCAAGTACCATCCCACAGGTTCTGTTCACTGTTTCTCTCTGTTGTTCTTGTTGAGTAATTCTATTGCTCTCTCTTCAAGTTCACTGACTCTTTTTTTTTTTTTTTTTTTGGTCATCTTTATTTTGCTATTGAGGATATGCAGGTATTTTTTAAATAATTGTATTTTTCAGTTCTAAAATTTTTATTTGTTTCTTCTTTTTATCTTCCAAGTTTTGCTAGTACTGTGTATCTTTTCATTTATTTCAAGACTATTTACCTCACTTTTTAGAGCATGGTTTATCACGGCTGTTTTAAAATCTCTGGCTGATAATTCCGAAATCTGTGTCACCGTCGGGTTAGCATCTGTTTATTTTCTTTTCCTTTTTAAGTTGATATTTTCCAGGGTCCCTCCATACTGAGTAACAGGATTTCAGCCTTTGCCAGATCTGCCCCGCACATGCACTACACATAGCGGCCAATCAAGGCATTGTTTTATACCGTAATTTAGCTCGCAAAGACTGTGATGTAATGTTTAGGATGAGCACATGCACAGTGTGAATGAGATCCGTTCATGTAGAGGTGACCTCAGGAGTTCATCTATAACTTTATGGAATTTCTCTCTTGATTCCCTCCTCTTTACAACCCACGTGCCAGTCCTCCAGCCCTTAATCTTGGGACTTTAGCTTTCCTACTCTTCTGGGTGCATCTCTGCGTCTGCATCTGGAAACAACCAGTGGAGAACAGAGAGAGGGAAAGAAATCAATGAGTATTTTCCCCTACACTCTTGGGAATCATAGCTTCACTGGTAACCACCTCCCTTACAAAGACTTAGGTGTCTGTTGGGGCACCAAACTCACTGCTGCACTGATACCAGCAGAATTTCCCTGGGGGCTGAGTCAGGAGATGGAAGAAAAAGGAAAACACAAGAGAGGGTTTCCTCCACTAATTCTTTCAGAGTTCTCCTTTCTCCCTCCACAAGCCAAAAGAAAGAGCTTCTCTTGGAGCACTTTTTCTCTGCATCCACTGTGCCCTTGTACATTTGGGTCTGCCTTTGAGTCCAGTCTAGATAACACCATAGGGGAAGGGAATGGTCAACTCTGGCAATTTGATGATGCTTTAAATTCTAATATTCTTCCCCAGTTTGCCTTCTATCATTTGCTTTGAAGTGTCCTCAAATAGTCGGTCCATTCATTCTTTCCAGTGCATTGAGTGGGAGAGACACAATGGAAGTTGTTTACTCCGTCTTGCCCAGACTTGAAACCTGCTTATTTCTTGCTTTGGGGTTTTATAAACAAAATTATCTGCATATTCAAAAGAAAAGTCTACAACCAATTGTGTGCTGTTGTTCAAACATCTGTCGTGAGACATTGCGCCCTTTTCTGACAGCATCTGGCTGAGAATATCACCTCCGATTCCTTTGCAGGAACACAGCTGACTGTGGAGGTCCACCCTCGGGATGCCATGCCCCAGCTGTTCAAGAAGTTCTCCTTAGCTAAACGTACGTGCATACAGGGCTGATTGTGTATGGAGGAGCGGCACGGAGGGCTGGGGCAGCTGGAAGGGCCAGAGCCCAACCCGGGGAAACTTCTGGGGGAAGGAGGCGTGACCTGGGCCTACACACAGGGAACCACCAGAGCCAAGGCAGCTTCACCGTGGGACACTCTTCTCCACACTCAATAGCCCCTGTTCTTGGGTCACACAAGGCATTTAACTAAATACGAATTTCATCACAAGAATTTTGTTGTTCTTAGACGCCGTGTATTGACTGCCTAAAAGTGGCATGCGCTGTCCATAAGCACTGTACACTCAATTGGTTTTTAACTCTTTGTTATACACCAATATTAGCCCTACTTTTTAGATCAGCAAAGGCTCAGAAATGTGAGATAACTGCCTGTCTCCCAGTTAGGAAGCAAGTCAGAACCCAGGTTCAGACAGAAGCCCATGCCCTTCGTCACCATGCTTGGCTGCCTTCGTGCTCTGCGCACAGGCCCAGACCCAGGCCTGCGACGCCTCCACCGCTCCCTTCATGGCCCTTACCCTGCATCTGTCCATCTGGGGGCCACACAGGGGCCTGGGGAAACTCCAGCCAAGGAACAGAGGCTGCAGAACAGCCCAGGCTGAGGTGCACTGCACGCCCACCTGGGAGGTGTGGAGCTGCAGGGCAGGTCCCCTACGGCTGCCTGGTCCGACAGGCCTCAGCAGCCAGGAGATCGGGAGGGCAGGCCCTGGGAGTCGGCCAGCTGGGTTCAGATCTCAGCTGTGAGACCTCAAGCAAGTAGCTTAACCTCTCTTTTGTACTCAGTTTCCTCATGTACAAAAGGAGGAAAATGATTCAAGGTCCCTCAAAGGATTGCTGTGAGGTTACGTGAGACAGTCAATAAAGCACAGGCCAGGCAATAGTAAGTACACAAAAAATCTGGCTACTATTTTGAACCCCAGTCACTCTACTGAAGAATGTAGATGGAAACCAAATATGAACATAAGAAAGACAAGGCCCACTGCTTCTCACAATGACCTATGTACATCTGCAAGCTTCTATTTTTTTTATTTACAGCCAACAATGACCTTCAAGGGCAAAGAATATCTTCCCTTGGAACCCCTATCCCCAGCTCCTCCTGGTTCCATCAGGGACCCACATCTTCCTGACCTGGTTTCAAATCAGCAAGAAATTATCTCCTGCTGTTTATGGAGTCTAATGACAATTAGTGACCATTCTGCCTTACTGGGCTTCCCTGGTGGCTCAGATGGTAAAGAATCTGCCTGTAATGCAGGGGACCCGGGTTCAATCTCTGGGTCATGAAGATCCCCTGGAGGAGGGAATGTATCACTACCTACGCCAGTATTCTTGCCTGGAGAATTCCATGGACAGAGGAGCCTGGTGGGCTACAGTCTGTGGGGTCGCAAAGAGTCGGACACGACTAAGCAACTAACACACACACACACACACACACACACACACACACTGCCTTAATCATCTTGCATTTATAGATTTGATTGCCCTTGAACCTTCCTGAGGAGTATTTCCCCTCTTTCCCCTTTCATGTCTGCTCATGGTCAGTTCTTCTCCTGAGATCATCTGGCAGTATGAATGGACTGACACCCTCAGGATCTCCAGCTGTGGTCCAAGACGGCAGGAGCATCCAGTGTGGAGGCAGGAACAGGGACTCCAGGCCAGCCTGCTGAGTAATCCCAAGCCTTGATGTTCTAGAAAATTTCTCTGCTCACAGACTGAATTCTTTCTTGTCATCCCCCATTGGCTCTCAGTCCTCCATATCTCACCGGAAAGCCCAGGGCAATCCTAGCAGTAGTCTGGTGGTGGGTGGGGATGAGAGCAAGAAGACTGTGAGAGGGAGAGTGAAGATGAGGAGTCAGAACCGCCACACACGAGAATCATCCGTGCTTGCCTTTCTATTTCTTCTGAAGTGTCTCTACTCCTGACCTTTGGGATATTGTAGGTTTACAAGTTGATAAAAATGGAAACACAAGACCCCGGCAGCCTGGAGGGAAAGATACCCACGGTAAGTTGCAAAGCCTTCTTGGGGTTGTTTTCTGAAATTGGATTAGCCTCATGAGCCAATCTGCAGTCAGTTGGAAGTGGCTCCCTAAAGCAGTCCAGCTCCTTAGAGCTGGGTATCTGGGGCCATCTCGGGGCTCCAGTATCATGATTGACTGGCAATGTCTGCTATGGACACAGGTGGAGAAGTGAAAAGCTCACACACTAGATATGATCCCAAAGCTAAAGCACAAACCCCACCAATAACAAGGCAGCCCATTATGGGAAACATTAGAACAGAATTCAGAATTGAATTAAGTTTTAAAGCAAGCGTCTGTAAGGTAGGAGGCATGTGAATCAGCAGAGTGAGACAGGGGAAGAAATCCTGAAGGGGTGATGGACAGCCTGTGTTTGAATCTTAATTTTGTTCTTCACTTACCTTCCCATAAAGAAGGCTGAGCACCAAAGAACTGATGCTTTCAAATTGTGATGTTGGAGAAGACTCTTGAGAGTCCCTTGGACAAAAAGAGATCAAACCAGTTATTCCTAAAGGAAATCAATCCTGAATATTTATTGGAAGGACTGATACTAAAGCTGAAGCTCCAGTACTGGAAAAGACTCTGATGCAAGGAAAGATTGAGGGCAGGAGGAGAAGGGAGTGAACAAGGATGAGATAGCTGGATGGCATCACCGACTCAGTGGACATTTGAACTTGAGCAAGCTCTGGGAGATGGTGGAGGACAGAGGAGCCTTGGGTGACAAAGAGTCAGACACAAGAGCAATAGCAACAACACCTTCCCTGGGCCTCAGTTTCCCTCTCAGTAGACCAGATGGCATCTAAGGCCTAGTACAGTTTGTTACTTCTTCCTATTGTTTTGCTTTAAAATTAGGATAATTTAGTTAATGCCACTGGTATTTTAAATGTATTTATGCAAAATCATATTCAAATCTTACATAATCTGCTCAAAAGTAAATTTAATGAGGCATAAATCATTATGGGTATTTTTAATGTTTAGATATTGTAAAATGAAACCAAGAAAGGGTAAAACTAATAATAGGGTTTTCAGTCCCATTTTAGAAATGCCATCCTTCTTTGAAATGGGAGCAGGGGAGACCTCATTTGCAGAGCTGAAGCTTGTTAAACGTGTGAGTCATTTCATATCCACTCAGGTCACCATGACGGCCCTCGTCAGAGGTGCAGGAACCAGAGTCCACGGGGGAGAGGACACTGAGAAGGGGGAGCTCAGCAGGGCCTGCTGCTGCATCCCCATCCCTTCTGAGGGCCCAGCTGGGTGAGGGCCCCATGGTAGACCACCCAGGATGGGCTCTGAGGTGATCTGAGTGATCAGAGGGGAGAAATCCCAGCTCTGGCATGAGGCAGGTGAGCCGTGATGGCACTGGGTTTCCAGGGAGCCTCTGGGTGAGACTGTGCAGGACAGAAGGCTGGAGGCGATGGGGGCAGGGGAGCCAGGGAAGGTCTTGGTCCTTGTAGAGGAGCAGAAAATGAAGGAAGAAGACGCTGGGTTGCTGAGCAAGGCTGCAGCCTCAAGTAGAGTGTACACTGCCTGCCCACCCACCGCACACCCTGCCTTCTCTTAGGACAGGAATAGCCTCCGATCCTAGTATGTCAGAGGCTCCCCACCCTGCCCCGTGTGAGGACTGCTGCAGCGGGTCAGCAGGGACCGAGGGAGCAGACAGAGGTGGCCAAAGCCAGTCTGAGCTTGAGAAGGAAGTAAAAGGCTTTGGTCCTAACAGGAAAGGGCCCGCATCAGTGGGGACACACAGCAGGATCCATGTGGCCTGCTCCTGATGCTGAACTTGACTGGAGCCTGGGATCTCCTCTGTGGCTGGACAGCGGCCAGCTCCCTAACCAGCTGGCAGTGCCTCACATGCAGTGCCAGCCCTGGGAGGGTTGCAGAGCAGCTTAGGCCAGAGCTGGTGGTGACACCTTGTCCCCATCAGGGAAGCCACTGCATCCATCTTGGTGGGAACAGCAGCTCTGCCTCCAAAATACTGTCTCCATGTCTTTTACACTCTGACTTACAGCCCTGGTTCTGACTGCGCAGCGTCCGTGCTTGCTGCTCTGCTCCACTTACTTAAAAACATTTAATAAATTATTCTTCTGCTTAAACTAAAAATAGAGGGGGCTGTCCTCAAAGGATGTGTGGGTTACATGCAGGAACAGCTCCGCACTGGGCACAGAGGTTTTATATCCCTGTTCTGTGCTTGCCTGCAAAGGACTCCCTCTTTGCACCCTTCCAGGAGCAGAGCACCTCTAACCTTACCACGTGATCCACTATCTCATTCACTCCTCAAGTTACCCCACAGATACATGCTTGAGGCCAGGCTACTGGATTCAGCAACTGCCAGTGAGGGGGACGTCAGCCAGCCATTCCAGGCCATGTGTAGTCCCACCAGGCACTTTCCCCATCCCTCTGCTCCTCCCAGACTTGCTGTCGTGTCCTGTGGCCCCCAAAGCACCCCTCACTCACCCCTCCTCTATCATGACATGGCAGAATGAGAGTTGACCCCCTGGAGGTGAGGGATCAGTGCCCCTTTGGCTCCATCCTCCTCTCACTCCCTTCCTGACCTCCCACCCAGGTTGCCTGACTTTGGTCAGCCTGGGCCTTGAATAAGAAAGACCCAGTCAAAGCCCAGGCTCTTCTCTGGGCTGGGGCAGGGGTTTGCTGCCTGTCCATCCTTGGGTTGCTCTGACCACTGATCAGTTAGCTCTGCAGTAGCTACCTGAGTCTGTCCTGTGTCTGGGCTCCCTCTGAGAAAGGCTGGACATGGGTGAGGGGTTCTGAGACCCAGCCTCTCTTGGGGGCCTTCACCTTACCTTAGGCACCTGTTGCCAGAACTCTTAACTTTCTCATGGTGCGTATAGTCTCCAGCTGATCATGGGCAAGGGAAGAAGCCTGTCTGGGTGCAAGATGCACCTCACCCCATGGAGGCCCAAGTGGCCAAGAACCACCATGCCCTCCTCCAACACCCAGAGTGCCCTGCAGCACATCCACCTGGGGCACCATAGCCAGGGCATCAGGGGCCAGCAGCATTGCCTGGATGCTTCCCACAGAGCACTGTTTCTGGGAAAGCTGGCAGAGAATCTGCAGAAACCTACCTGGTGGGAGAAGGTCTTCTATCGCAGTCTGCCTGGGGCTGCTGAGTTCACTGAGGTGCAGTCTCTTTACTGCTGACTTCCTGGGTCTCCTTAGGGTCCCTGTGAGTCTCCCAGAGGGCTAGAGGAGTTGCGACAGTTCCCAAAGAGGAACCGTTCTAGGAGATCTAGCTCTTGGGAGCAGTGTTTCAGTCTAGGAGTCATGCTGAAGGTCAGGCAGTCATGGCTCCTCACAAAGACAGGGAGGCCTGAGCCTCCTGTTGGCCAGTCTCAGCCACTGACCAGCCTCTCTGTGTTTCCAGCCTACCCCTGGGATCGCTCCAGCCTGAAGTCCATGCCTCTGGACCTGCGGCAGTTTGAGAAGCTGGACACCTATGCCTCACAGGTAGGAGAGCCAGCCCCTCACCTGTGTGCCCCCAACCCTCAAGATAGCTTGGAGTGTCCTAACCCAGGGTGGCAAAGCCTCTGCCCGACCCTCGTGAGTGTATCCTGAGTCCCTTGGGTGGATGGTCCTGAGTGCCTTTCTACAGTGTGTGGACGGGGGACAGAAGGCCAGGACACAGGCCACTTCATTCCCCCCCACCCCACCTACAGTCCTGATACTCTCATCCTGGGCCATACACCTTATCCCATCCCCTTGACAGACACCTCTGATTAGCCCTGTCTGTCCTCCCCTACCCATTTGGGCATTGCTGTTGCCCAGCCCTGCCAGCCCCAGCCCATGCACGGAGGGAGTGAAAGGATGGGGTAGGACCACGAATGCCGGCACCCATGTGATTCCAGCCATCCTCACCCCTGGAGCATGTGGACAGCTGAGCTTCCACACCTCCGGGCCTGGGTGCATCTGGGGTGGGGGTGGGGCAGCTACAAGAGCTGAAGCACTAAGGATATACCAGGGTCCTGGGAGTCAGGCCGGAGCCTCACCACAGAGAGTCTGATTGGAGCAGCCAAGGAGCTGGACTCATTGCTAAGGTCACAGTGAGCCGCCTAGGCTGGTAAGCCAGAAACTCATTGTTGCCCTAGAAAAACCACCCTGGGGTGAGTACACGGTAGGTACTCAGGAACCTTGCTTGTTGAATTGATGAGTGATGATAGGCGCTTGGATCAAGAGAGTCCAATTCGAGGCAGGGACATCAGTAGGAAGACATCCAGCTGTCCAGGCAGGATGAGGCATCCCTGGATGAGGCGAGGATGCTGAGAACAGAGAGGAGCTGGAGGCAGAGAGGGGGACCCCTCCCCAGTGTGTGTGCAGTGAAGCAAAGATGGGGAGAGGGGGCTTGCCCGTCTCTGGAGGGGCAGGTGCTCGGCACAGGGAGCGAGGAAGCAGGAGCATGTGTCAGGGGATGATGAGTTTGTTGGGATGCAGTGAGCTCTGGTGCCTGTGGAAATAACCACTGGGCAGCTACATAGCCAATCCTGGACCCGTATCCTGGCTGGAAAGAAACCCTTGGGCCAGAAACCCTGCCTTGGGAGCCATCAGATTCAGTTAAAAGCTGAAGCTTTAGAGAGGGCATCATCTTGGGGAAGGCAGGCTGGGGATCCAAAGGGCCTGGATCCGCCTGAGGCCAGGCAAGAGCTGGAAGGATCAGTGCTCTGGAAAGCACAGGCATAGTCAACAGCATGGGCTGTTCACTCTGGCCAGGCGAGGCTAGCACAGGGTCCTTTCCATTCTTCTATACTGAAGTCCTTCTTTCTTCTTGGTAGGGGGCAGCTCAGAGGAAGGCTGGAAGTCTCAGCTAGGCTCCTGCAGGCTGAGGGGCAAATGAGGGGTGAAAGAGGAGGGAGTGGAGAGAAGACCCCACAGGAGCCTGTTAAGGAAAGCTAGACGTGGGCAGTCCAGTGAGAGAGACTGGGAGGTGTTTTGAAGAGACACGACAGACAGGAGAGGATGGGACGCCCAGGATAGGAAGGAAGACGTGAGAACACAGCCAAGCAAGGGCACCGCTTGAGGAAGGAAGAGCAGGCTCTGCTGAGGCGGAGACCTGGATTGAGGCCTACAGAGAGGCTGGCTGAGCAGGAGGGAGGTCTTATTGGTAAGAAAGCCGTGCCTGGGCCTTGCGGAGTCTGAGGTCAGGTCTTCTGCGAATTAGGGAAGGAAAGGGAGGACATCCAGAGTCTGAGCAGGGTGGGGTAAGTTGTCACAGCCTCCAGGGATAGACAGACTGCTGGACAGGCCCGGAGAGCAGTGCATGAATGGGGACCAAAGGACCAGAATCCACAGAACTGAAGCCAGGGGTTAAGTCAAGAGTCAGCCAGACTATCATGTGGGCCTACAATGTGCCGGGTGTGGTTTTAGGCCCGGGAAGGGGACAAAAACAAACTCCGTGTGGTTGGAGCAGCTAGCCAAGGGGGACATGGGAAGGGCCTGGAGGTCTCCCTGTGGTCAGAGGGTGGATCCTGGAGATCCCACGTGAGCAGTGGAAACATGCCAGGAGAGAACAGGTCAGGAGGATCTCAGCGGGGGGCTGACCGAGGTGTGGACAAGCTCTGCAGAAGTAAGCCCCCAGGTGCCCCTGCTTCTCTAGAAAGAGTGATCAGGGCTGCCTTTCCAGCAATGCCAACCCTGAGGGCCCCTGCTGGAAGACCTAACTTGTTCTTTTTTCTAAATTATAGTAAAATATATGTGACATAAAATCTGCCGTTGGAGTCATTTTTAAGTGTACAATCCAGTGGCAGTAGTTACACTCCCAGAGTTATACGATCGTCACTATCGCCTTCTTCCAAATCAGCCTAAATAGGAACTTTACCCATTAACCAGTAACTCCCCATTCTCTCTCCTTCCAGCCCCTGGCAACCTCTAATTCTGTTCCTAGGTATATAGGCCCAAAAGAACAAAGACAGATCCTCAGATACTTGTTCACCAATCCTAGTAGGGGCAATATTCACAATAGCCAAAAGGTGGAAACAATGTAAGTGGCCATCAGATATGAATGGATAACCAATTTACTGTCTCCATGAGTTTATCTAGTTATTTCATGTAAGTGGAATTACACGCTGTGTCTTTTGTGTCTGACTTGTTTCACTTAGCATCATGTTTTCAAGGTTCATCCAAGTTGCAACATGTAGGAGAACTTCATTCGTTTTCATCCGTTCAGTCGCTCAGTCATGTCTTTTGTGACCCCATGAACCGCAGCACGCCAGGCCTCCCTGTCCATCACCAACTCCCATGGATGAGTAATATTTCATTGCATGGATATACCATACTTAGTTATCCATTCATCTCTGATGGCCACTTACACTGTTTCTACTTTCTGGCTATTGTGAATATTGCCCCTAGGAGGACTGGTGAACAAGTATCTGAGGATCTTTGTTTTGGGGGTATATATACCTAGGTGTGGAATTGCTGAGTCACATGGTAATTCCATGTTGAAATTTTTAAGGAACTACCACACTTTCCCACAGCAGCTGCATGCTTTACATTCCCACCAGCAATGTACAGGGATTCTAATTTCTTCACATTTTTGCCTTCGTGTGTGTGTGTGTGATGGCCTACCTTTTTTTAAACTACAGTCATCCTAGTGGGTGTGAGGTAGTATCTCACGGTAGTTTTGATTTGCACTTCTCTAGTGACTAAGAGTCAGACACGATTGAGCGACTTCACTTTCACTTTTCTCTTTCATGCATTGGAGAAGGAACTGGCAACCCACTCCAGTGTTCTTGCCTGGAGAATCCCAGGGACAGGGGAGCCTGGTGGGCTGCCATCTCTGAGGTCACACAGAGTCAGATACGAATGCAGGACTTAGCAGCAGCAGCAGCAGTGACTAATGACAGGCTTCCCTGGTGGCTCAGAGGTTAAAGCGTCTAATGATAAACATCTTTTTTATTTTTATTGGCCATCTAAATTTTTGAAGAACTGTATATTCATTTCCTTGGCCCATTTTAAAACTGGGTTAACTTTTGTTGTTGAATTATAGGAGTTCTTTGTATATTCTGGATCTTAAACCTTTATCAGATACGTTATTTGCAAATATTTTCTTCCATCTGTAAGTTATCTTTTCAGTATCTTAATACTGTCCTTTGATGCACAGAAGTTTTTATTCTTATATAGCTCAGTTAATCCATTTTTTTCTTTTGTATCCCATGCTTTTAGCATCATATCTAAGAATCTATTGCCAAACCCAAAGTCATGGTGATTTACCCCTGTGTTTTCTTCTAGGAGTTTTACGGTTTATGTTCTTATATTTAGGTCACTGATTATTTTTGAGTTACTTTTTTATATGGTATGAACTAAGGGGTCCAGCTTCATTCTTTTGCATTATGGATATCCAGTTGTTCAGACCCTGATGTAGCACACCCCTCCCACTCCCCAGGTGACAGTCAAGAGTGGCCTCGAGGAGCTGGTGAGCGACCTGCTCCAGGAGGCCCACAGTGACCTGGAGATTGTCCGTGCCATCTGGATCTGGATCTGCCACCACATAGGTAGGCCCGCCTGTGGAGCCACTGGCTCTGGGACACTGTTCCCAGAGGAGCATCTCTGGGCTTAATTCCATCACCAGTGTGTGTGCAGTAATATGGAAGGTGGAAGAGAAGGGCTCCCAGGGTTCAGTAACCAGACTAAGGAAGGTTAACTCATATGCACCAGCTGCCCATGTTTACTCCCCCGAGTCTGTGCGCTCCGTGAAGCGCCAGGGGTAGGGATCCCACCTGGCCCTTTGCCCATAGCCAGAGTTGAGGCCCCTCACCCAGCCACAGCCTTCCCTCAGTCCTGCCTTCCTGGTCAACCTGCTCCACAGAGATGAGAACCCAGAGCAGAAGGTTGTTTCAAGGAAGGAGGTGGCTGGGGATGAGTCAAAGTTGTTTGAAAAGTTACTGCAGCACCAGAGGTTTCTCAAAGGATCCATGCCAGGAAGGGTGGGCACCCTTCTGCCTGTTCCTTATTCCCACACCAGTGACCTCGCCGCCACTCTCAGCCTGGTCTCCAAGTTCTGAGAGCCAGGGGCCCACGCATCTGCCCCCAACTCTGCACAGGACCCCCTCAGCTGTCTGACCAGCTCAGGCCAACCCCCAGGAGGTTGCTAAGGGGAAGCTGGCTGCTGCCTCCTACAGTCCGTGGAGAAGCCAAGTGGCAGGATGGACTTCTAGTGACTTCCCTGTGACATAGCGACCAGTGGAGACCCCCTACCTGCTGTCACTGGGCTTTCCTTTTGTCCTCCCAGAGTGGCAGTTAGGGATGCAGCTAGAGGATGAACTCACCTGACTCAGGTAGGCCATCTGGCCACAGGACCTGAAGGGCCAGCTTCTGCCTGGTCAACCTCAGCAGTTCAGCCTGAGCCTAACAAGGGAGCAGGATGGGAATCAGAACATCTGATAGGACATTGTGTGCGGCCCCCAGCCTCACACACACACACTCACACACACTCACACACACCCTCACACACACACACCCTCACACACACACCCTCACACACATGCACCCTCACACACATGCACACACTCACACACTTTCACACACACACACCTTCACACACACCCCCACACACACACCCTCACACACCCTCACACACACACACCCTCACACACACACATACACACACCCCTCACACACACACACACACACCCTCTCACACACACACCCTCACACACACTGTCACACACACATACACACACTCACACACACACAAACCTTCACACACACACACACCTTCACACCCACATAAACACACCCTCACACACACACACACCCCCACACACACACACACACACACACACACACACACACACACAAACCCCCTCACACACACACACCCTCACACACAGACACCCTCACACAGACACCCTCACACACACACACCCTCACACACACACACACCCAAACACACACATACCCTCACACACACCTTCACACACACCCTCACACCCACACACCCCCACACCCAAACACACACACACCCTCACACACACACACACCCTCACACCCAAACACACACACAACCTTACATACACACCCTCACACCCAAACACACACACACACACACCCCTCACACACCCTCACAAACCCACCCTCACACACACCTCTCACACACACACACCCTACGGGCACACGTGGGCACACACACACCATTTGTGCCCTCAAAGGCCACAGTAATTCCTGCCTCAAGGCCTCACACAGGTCTTAGGCTCTCTGTTAGCCAAGTAAAGTGGCCTGTCTTCGCTTTCAGGGACGAGTGTTAACAGAAACTCAGCGTGCTCCATGTGGGTAGCGTGAGGCCTTGGCCCTGGGGCTGCAGCAGGGGGCAGACTCCTGGCTCTGCTTACAGAGCTGCATGCTCGTGGGGACATGTGGCCAGAGCCCCCAAATCCCCAAGTGATGTGTTGGTCCCTCCCATCCCAGCCCCTCCTCAGAGACCTAAAGAGCCAGGTGGCCCCTTCTGCCAATGCCGTGCTCTTCCTCCCACCACCCAAGGGTACATTTCCCAGATATCGCCCAGCCTGGGGCCCTATTCCCCTTCAGTCCACAGCAGCCTCTCCTGGGCCCAAGGGAGGCCAGCCCATGTGATGCTGGAAGCAGAGCAGAGGGTGAGGGCAGTGGAGTGGACCCCTCTCTCCTCTGTCCCAGCCTGCTCATCTCCAAGGACCTGGTTCTTCATAGCCTCCTCCTCTGCTCTCCAGAATATGACATCGAGGCTGCCCAGGAGAAGGACCGCCAGGCCTTCAAACCCACCGCCATCCTGCAGACCCAGAAGACCAACTGTGACGGCTACGCTGGGCTCTTTGAGAGAATGTGCAGGTACGAAGGGCTCCCAGGCTGACCACCCTGACCCAGCGCCTCCCCCTGCACCTGCCCTGTGCCTTCACCCACGCACTGGGCCTGAAATGGGAGTTTGAAGACTCTGCTCTGAATCCAAGTGAGTCTTGAAAAGGTCAATTTCTCCCTTTTAACACCAGCATAATTGACTTTGTACCATCTGCCGGGCTTCGCGATACATTAACATAATGGCAGATGAATGCACAGAGATAATTTGGTTATAAAAGGCCCTTTTTCCACCTTCTCCCATCTCTGTGCAGCTGAAGGTTAGAAGAATGGCAGATGTGGGAATGCCAGGACCATGGCTGCAGGCGCCAGGAGGACTATGAAAGGCTGTCCTCAGGGCTGGCGCAGGGGCCTCTTGGGGGAACAAAGTCCCCCACCTGAAAAAAAATTTGTCCGTTGGAAAAGCTGAATCACTAGGCAGCAGCTCGTCTCTTGGAGCCTTTGGGGTCTGTTTCTGTTGCTCTGGGAGCGAGCACCTGGCCAGGATGCCTAGGGCGGGGTGTGGGGAGGAGGAGGGGCGACGCAGAGGTGGTGAGAGCAGGCGAGTGGCTGGCAGGGAAGGTGTTGCTGTGTGGAGACCTCACTGCCGGTTCTGTGTGACCTGGAGATGGACTCCAGGCTGGGGGAACAGTGCTGACCCCACAGTTTCCTCTGCCACTGTCTATGTTCTGCCCTGTTCCCCCAGTAACAATCAGCCAGCCCTGGGGGCCACTGCAAAGCCCTTCCCAAGGGGGTAGACAGACTGCACCCACAGCCTGTGTGGGCCTCTGGGAATGAGTCTTCTCAGGTTCCCAAGCGTCAGTCGACCAGAACTGCAGGGGGCAATTCATCAAACCAAGAGGAGAGGTGATAACTAAAGTGTCCACAGGAGGTAATGGAGTGACAGTGTTGTACCACGGCCACACGATGTCCTGCTCCCAGAGGGACACGCCACCCACTCCAGGCCTGACCCCCAGCCCTCCAGGCTCCCACCGCATCACCACCACCCAGCACAGACACGCTGCTCCATCCCTTCAGTTCTCTCTCTGCTCTTCCGTCCCCTACCTCCAAGCCCACCCCTGAGACCACAGCCCCAGAGGGGACCCGAGGGTCAATGGGCAGAGGATGCCAAGCCCTCTGCAACCCACCCCACCCCCACGTTCCCCAGACCCAGGCACCTCACATACATTCAGGGCTTCCAGGAGCCCGGGTCCTCAGCAGCCTCCTGCCCTGCCTCCTGGGCCCTCAGTTCTGAACAAGACTTAAAGCTCACACTGTCCCCATGACGTCCTCTGAACTGCAGCCTCGCCTCCCTTCCAGCCCTGCCCCCCTCTGCCACTGCCTGCACTTCCGGCTAATCCTGCTCCATCTGCTCACCGCCTCACCTCTCAATGCTCTTCAGGCCCCACCTCTCTCTCCCTAGATGCCATCAACAAACCTATACACCAGCTCAGGTCTTGCTTAGGCTTTTATTTAATCACTTTTCTAAATTAAAAATAAAACTTAATTATAGGTGATTTATAAAGTGCATAGAAGAAAACAGAAGAAAATTAAGCTACCCTGAATCCTACCAGTTAGAGAACACTTCACATTTTGTCCTATTGCTTTCTGGACTTTGTTCTCTCATATAGACTTTGCCTATGCTCATTTCTTCTTATAGGTTTTACATGTCTTCATGTCTCCCCCACCTTCTTCTTTCCCTTTGAACATCCATCTCAGAATCCTACACACAGGTAGGCCCTCAGTGACAGGAAATGACAAGACATTCCTGGCAGACTTGTATGAGTTGGACCTTCTTTTTTAAAATAAGGGAATAACCCTCCATCTATGCTCAGCTCTAGTTGAACCTAGCATCTTTCAGAGTGTAATTATTTTCATCTTAATTTGCAAATTTGAAAACACTTGGGGTTTTAAGTCACAGAGTATATTTTTCTCATCCAGTAGATGTCTTCCTAGCATGGTATGGAAGGCGTGCCAGATTCACAGCCAGAAAGACTCTTTCAGACCTCAGTTAGTTTACCAGTCCTTGATTTCCAGTCCTTAACGTCCCACTCATTAGTTTTGCTCCCTGTGGAAGGCACTAAGCTTCTGGGTGCTGGGAGGGATTGGGGGCAGGAGGAGAAGGGGACGATAGAAGAGGAGATGGCTGGATGGCATCACCGACTCAATGGATGTAAGTTTGAGTGAACTCCAGGACTTGGTGATGGACAGGGAGGCCTGGCGTGCTGCAATTCATGGGGTTGCAAAGAGTCAGACATGACTGAGTGACTGAACTGAACTGAACTGAAGCTTCTGGGAGCCTCGGTTTTCTCATCTGTACACTGGGGACTCCATTGCCTACTGGCAGGACTAAAGGAGAACTTGGGGGCTATTATTTTTAACCCTCCCTGTCCTCTCAGTATTGGAGTGTCTTTGCTGTGTAGAACTTTCCTACAGACCACATAGACTCACATAGACTCAGAAAATTTACATTGGCCTTGAGTGGAACTGCAACTCTTTGGCCTGGTCCAGAGAGCTTAACAATGGCCATTTTCTGGCTTGAAGCTGATCATTAAAAGACCAACGTTTTGCATCATTTAAAGTTATGTTCCCACCTGGCAGTTACCCTGTGAAATACTCTCCACATAGCTTGGGATATTTAACAATAGCTCACAGTTCTCTAAATTCCTTTAACTTTGGCTTTAAAGATCAGTAACCTCAGCCATGCGTCTTTCCTACATCCTCTTCTCTTTAAAATAACTGCTGAAGGTTTGGTAAATTCATTAGCAGATCCCTTAATAACCAAGGACGTGTAATCCACACTTGCTGATTTATCCCTGCTTAGTTGTCAGAGTGGCCTCTTAGCAAGAGTTGTGTCCACATAGCTGGCATTACTTCTACCAGTCCAGTCTGCCTCCTTGCAATGGCCTCATTAAAGACTGATTTAATAAAGTAATTTGGTGGGGAATTCAGATATTTTTGCAACATCATTCATTTCCTCATCGTCTTTCTCAAGTAACCAGTGTGCCTTTTCTGTTAGCGCTGTTGCTTGTAACTGCTGGTCCAATTTCTTTCTGACTTTCTTTTGTCTAGCATTCACTTCTCTCCTTTTGCCTCAGTTCCCCGACAACCTTCACGAATTCCGCTTCATTTCTTTGTATAAGGGTCATGCTGAATTCCCCAGAATTCTGCCAGCAAGTCGGCCTCCAGTGCAGTTTCTTCCCCTGTTACCACGGCGCTAACACCACCAGCTAGCATATTTTCCAGGGACTTTTGAGAAAGCCAAGAGCTTATTACCAGTTTCAGGCTTTGATGCGGAGGAGACTGCCTGTCACCAGTCCGATGTCAGTCTGTTTCCCATGCATCTTCCAGCTGTCACAGCGGTGTGCTGCTGCTCCGCATCATGTCCCAGACGATCCCAGAACATCACTTGGTTCCGGAGGCCTCAAAGGCGGGATATACAGGATAACCTTAAATTATCTCCATCCTATATGGCCTCTGAAAGGAACATCTAAACCCCACCACCCTTTTAGATATATCGAAGGACAGTGCTCATGAAGATGAATTGCATCACTGTAGCAAACCAATCTTTAATTTTACTCTGTATACCACCTGGAACTTTATGCTGCTGCTGATGCTGCTGCTGCTAAGTTGCTTCAGTCGTGTCTGACTCTGGGCGACCCCATAGATGGCAGCCCACCAGGCTCCCCCGTCCCTGGGATTCTCCAGACAAGAAAACTGGAGAGGGTTGCCATTTCCTTGGATTGAAACAAATCATGCTGTACAAAAAGTCTGGTGCAATGCAGATCCTCCTGAACTGGGCATCGGGACCCACGAGTCCTGGCACTGCATTGCCCTCAAGCCCTCTGTGTGTCCCCAGGCAAGTCAGCTTCCCTCTCTGAACTGCTGACTCTTCACTCATCACAGAGGAGACCCTGAAGTCACCCTCCAAAGGCTCTGACAGGCCTGTGGAGTGAGAATTATTACCATGATTACAGTTACTGACCTCACTATAAGTGGGGGAGTGGCATAAGGAAAGGAGAAGAGGACCATATACAGAAATATAAACACTGCCAACTTTATAACAAATCAGCTACATAAACTGTGAAACATAAGCCATGGTTATGCATGTCATGCTGCAGTGTAGAAACCACAAACTGGGTTTCCCTGGTGTCTCAGTTGGTAAAGAATCCACCTGCAATACAGGAGACCCAGATTCAATCCCTGGGTTGGGATGATCCCCTGGAGAAGGGAAAGGCTACCCACTCCAGTATTCTGGCCTGGAAAATTACGTGGACTCAATAGCTGTGAAAAGAAGAGAGGTGAAAAGCAAAGGAGAAAAGGAAAGATATAAGCATCTGAATACAGAGTTCCAAAGAATAGCAAGAAGAGATTAGAAAGCCTTCTTCAGCAATCAATGCAAAGAAATAGAGGAAAACAACAGAATGGGAAAGACCAGAGATCTCTTCAAGAAAATTAGAGATACCAAGGAAACATTTCATGCAAAGATGAGCTCGATAAAAGATAGAAATGGCATGGACCTAACAGAAGCAGAAGATACTAAGAAGAGATGGCAAGAATACACAGAAGAACTGTACAAAAGATCTTCATGACCCAGATAATCATGATGATGTGATCATTAATCTAGAGCCAGACATCTTGGAATGTGAAGTCAAGTGGGCCTTAGAAAGCATCACTACGAACAAAGCTAGTGGAGGTGATGGAATTCCATTTGAGCTGTTTCAAATCCTGAAAGATGATGCTGTGAAAGTGCTGCACTCAATATGCCAGCAAATTTGGAAAACTCAGCAGTGGCCACAGGAATGGAAAAGGTCAGTTTTCATTCCAATTCCAAAGAAAGGCAATGCCAAAGAACGCTCAAACTACTGCACAATTGCACTCATCTCACACACTAGTAAAGTAATGCTCAAAATTCTCCAAGCTAGGCTTCAGCAATACATGAACCGTGAACTCCCTGATGTTCAAGCTCGTTTTAGAAAAGGCAGAGGAACCAGAGATCAAATTGCCAACATCCACTGGATCATGGAAAAAGCAAGAGAGTTCCAGAAAAACATCTATTTCTGCCTTATTGACTATGCCAAAGCCTTTGACTGTGTGGATCACAATAAACTGTGGAAAACTCTGAAAGAGATGGGAATACCAGACCGCCTAAGCTTCCTCTTGAGAAATCTGTATGCAGGTCAGGAAGCAACAGTTAGAACTGGACATGGAACAACAGACTGGTTCCAAATAGGAAAAGGAGTACGTCAAGGCTGTATATTGTCACCCTGCTTATTTAACTTATATGCAGAGTATATCATGAGAAACGCTGGACTGGAAGAAACACAAGCTGGAATCGAGATTTCCAGGAGAAATATCAATAACCTCAGATATGCAGATGACACCACCCTTATGGCAGAAAGTGAAGAGGACCTAAAAGCCTCTTGATGAAAGTGAAAGAAGAGAGTGAAAAAGTTGGCTTAAAGCTCAACATTCAGAAAACGAAGATCATGGCATGCGGTCCCATCACATCATGGGAAATAGATGGGGAAACAGTGGAAACATTGTCAGACTTCATTTTCTGGGTTCCAAAATCACTGGAGATGGTGATTGCAGCCATGAATTTAAAAGACACTTACTCCTTGGAAGAAAAGTTATGAGCAACCTAGATAGTATATTCAAAAGCAGAGACATTACTTTGCCAACTAAGGTCCGTCTAGTCAAGGCTATGGTTTTTCCTGTGGTCATGTATGTATGTGAGAGTTGGACTGTGAAGAAGGCTAAGCGCCGAAGAATTGATGCTTTTGAACTGTGGTGTTGGAGAAGACTCTTGAGAGTCCGTTGGACTGCAAGGAGATCCGACCAGTCCATTCTGAAGGAGATCAGCCCTGGGATTTCTTTGGAAGGATGATGCTAAAACTGAAACTCCAGTACTTTGGCCACCTCATGCGAAGAGTTGACTCACTGGAAAAGACTCTGATGCTGGGAGGGATTGGGGGCAGGAGGAGAAGGGGATGAGATGGCTGGATGGCATCACGGACTCAATGGACGTGAGTCTGAGTGAACTCCGAGAGATGGTAATGAACAGGGAGGCCTGGCGTGCTGCAATTCATGGGGTCGCAAAGCGTCGGACATGACTGAGCGACTGTACTGGACTGATAGTCCTTGGGGTCGCAAAGGGTTGGACACGACTGAGCAACTTTGCTTTCACTTTCGTTTTGGAATTTTATATATATACTTAGTTTTTATTGAAATATAGTTGATTTGCAATGTGGTGTTAGTTTCAGGTGTACAGCAAAATGATTCAGTTATACCTATATATATTCATTTTTGCATTCTCTTCCACTAGAGATCATTTTAAGATATTGAATCTAATTCCCTGTGCTATACGGTAGGACCCTGTTGGTTTTCTATTTTACATATAGTAGTGTGTATGCTTTAATCCCAAACTCCTGCTTGATCTCCTACCCCGCCTCCCCTTTGGGAAGCATAAATTTGTTTCCTGTGACCTTCTTGAGGACCATTTTGGGAACTGCAGGCCCTAAAAATTCTAATTCATGTGTTTTCCTGGTTAAACTGGCCATTGGGCTTAAAGGTAATGAAACCGTGTTTCCTAATTTCACTATTAGAAATCGCAGTGTTTTCCTCAAGACAGGAAAACAGAGCCTGCTTCGCTACCTCTCCTACAGCTCCTTTCCACCCTCCTTCTTTCCCATGTGGCCCCGACATCCAGGGAGAAGTGGTCGGAGCTAAGGAAGCCCACTCTGGTCAGGCGCCGATGTGTGCAGGGAGCACCGTCCACCCCAGGCCGCTCAGCCACCCTGCTGCCGGGGCCTGGATCGTCGCTGGTTTTTGTTTTATTTTTTTTAATTGGAGGCTAATTACTTTACAATATTGTAATGGTTTTTGCCATACATTCCATGAATCAGCCATGGGTGTACATGTGTTCCCCATCCTGAACCCCCCCCGCCACCCCGCCTCCCCATCCCATCCCTCAGGGTCATCCCATTGCACCAGCCCTGAGCACGCTGCTGTTTAAGGTGACAGTCACAGTCTGGATCCCATTGTCTCCCCAGTATTACCCCTGGCGCTGAGGTTTTCCAAACTGTCAAAAGTAAAAACCAAGACTCTGCAGCCTGAGGTTATTAGACACAGCTCCGTGGCTGATATTTTGGACTCTAGGATGGCTGGTCGGGGTTCTTTAAGAGGTGGAAGTGTTTCTCATCCTCTGCCCCTTCTTCAGTGCTCTCTCAGATCTTTCCAGCAAATTCCTCCCCCTTTGGGTTTCCTGAAAGAGCTATGCTTAGTTGCTCAGTTGTGTCCAGCTCTTTGCGACCCCATGGATGTAGCCCGCCAGGTTCCTCTGTACATGGGGATTCTCCAGGCAAGAATACTGGAGTGGGTTACCATGCCCTATTCCAAGGGATGTTGCCAACCCAGGGATCAAACCCAGGTCTCCCGCATTGCAGGCGGGTTCTTCACTGTCTGAGCCACCAATGGAGCCCAAGAGCTGTGCTTATCACTAGCATTTTTGTCATGGTTCACAGATTCATTCTCTTCCTACTATGAGAACATCTAGGGTGGCCAGTGAGCTTTATTTTTAGAGCATCATAATTTATCATGTTATAGTATTTATTATATTTCTAAATGATATGATATGGGATATTATATCATACAGGGGATATCATCCCCTGTACAGTGCTTTGCAGAGTGTGTACAGTCAGCAATCTTTGGAGGCCTGAGGTGGTTGTGGGTCACCTGACCAGCAACTAGCAGCTAGAATGACTAGCTCCACGTTTTTGCATGAGAGTTATGGATTATTAACAATAATGCTCTACATTATGACTGCTTTGTCCAACTCATCTCGCACACTGCTGCCTGGTAATAAAATATCCTCATATCATAGTCAAGCATGGCAGAAGCTTACCGCTGAGGGGATATTTTCATCTTTATTCTGCCCCAGGCATTCCCCACAGCCCTCCCAGCTTCTCCTCAGCTTGTCAGTGGAGAATCAACCCCCTAGAGATCATTTAATACCAACCTTTTGTTTTGCCCGTGATGAGCCTAGCAAGGTCACAATGGAGTGAACGGGTTCTCCTGGCTCAACCCAGGCCAGTCTCACCCCCTCCAGCCCTGAGCCCTCAGGAAGGACATCCAGCCACTCCCTTCTCCCTCCTGCAGCCCTTCCCAGGCAGAGGGTGGAGCGTTCACGCTTATTCCCCGACTTGCTGCTCAAATCTGACCTCCCAGTCTGGCCCTGGCATGGAGGATACCTCTGCCCAGGGCCACGGCTTCTCCCAGAAGGACACTTAGCTCAAGCCAGCCCTCTAACCGCATCAACACCAGCCCGTCTTTATCATAGCACCCGGAGGCCACGTGGGAACTCAGTGCCTCTCCTGCCTCCCTGAGGTCGGGTGGCTCTGAGTGGAGGACAAGCGTGCTCCCGAGGAGCATAGCTCCCTTCCCCTCCCTGCGAAGCAGCCCTTCCCCATCCTCCACGTGCTGGCCACTCATTTCTCCCTCCTCCAGTCCTAGAAATTCATGGGCACCAACGTTCTGGCCAAGAGAGGAAAATAACTCACTAAAAGTGTCATTTTCAAGTAGCACTGATGATTTTTTTTCCAACTCGAAAAGCAGCCCATAATCATCATTGAAAATTTTTAAAATAGAGAGAAGCTTAAAGAAGAAAATTAAAATCACCCCAAATCCCATCACTGAGAGACCGGATGACTTTTGTGCTGTCTCTCTCACTCTGCCCTCCCCCTCTGTTTCTGGTTCTCCACGCACACACGTGCATGCACGCACACACATGCGCACACATACACACACACACACACACACACACACACACTCAGGGATCTGCTGATGATGGGGTTTTGTAGAAGGTTGTCAATTAACAGTGAACGTGTCAGGAGCATCTCTTATCCCGCTAAATATTGTTCACCACGTTCCTTCTCCATACCCGCTCTCTGAGTATGTGGAGCCCTACCTCCCGTGGAAGGCCCCGCCCATCCCAGTGTCTCCATCCTGCCCCTCTGGCCTTGCATGCACCCCTCCCTTCTCAGGGATTCCCTGGTGGCTCTGCAGTGCTGGAGGCTGGAGTTCAATCCCTGGGTCCGGAAGATCCCCTGGAGAAAGAAATGGCACCCCACTCCAGTATCCTTGCCTAGAAAATCCCATGGACGGAGGAGGCTACAGTCCATAGGATCGCAAAGAGTCGGACACGACTGAGCAACTGCACTTTCACTGAATTTTCACTTTCTTTCACTTTCTCCCCTCTCTAAGGAGAGGGTCTAAAAGACCTCTAAGTGTTAGAGGCCTTTTTTCTCTAAGACTGCAAACTCATCCAGATCACACCTCCTGAGAACAAACCCCCTGGGCCTCGCGTCCCATCGGAGCTATGAGGAGGGGGCTGTCCCGGTATGCCTGCTTCTTCCCCCTGCCCCCACTCCGGGCTTCTGGACCTACCCATGCTGGGCCTCCTGCCTCTGGGGGGCCCTTCTGCTCCTGGAGTCAGTGTTGGCTTGCACCCAGCAGAATCCTGACATGGGATCTACTTTCTCTTGCTCTCTGCTCGCACCCCCAAGTGCTTCTGAAATCCTTCCCACAGGCCCAGCTGGTCTGTTCTCATGGGATTTCTTTGACAGTCTGGGGAGCCTGAATCTCCTTTTGTGAAGCGGCAAGCAGAAGGGACGGGGAAGTGGGGGGCATGGGGTGGCTGTAAAACTTCCCAGCCCATAAGGAGCCTCGGCAGCTGGGCAGGGACGGAAGTTCAGGCCGTGTGGAGACGTGAGTGGCGCCCTTGGCAGGGTGGAATCTGGTGATTTGCAAGCTCCACATCTTGCCCCACTTGCCCTCTCAACAAGTGATATGTAAATGCAGATAAGTCATATTTAATCCAATATTCTGCTAGTTGTTCGTTAAACATTCGTTTTTATATGGATAATGTCCAGTTTCTGTCCCCATGCCTATCCTATGGCCATTTCACCCCATTACCCTGAGGCTCCATGACTTCTTGTTTAGAACAACTGAGGTTGCAGACCTGCTCCTGGAGGGACCCCCACCAGGCACTTCCCTGATAGAGGCCCAGCCACACTAGGAGTGCAGCCCCAGTTCATGGAGGGGGAGGGCGGAGTCGGCAGACAGCTCGAGCTGAGCCACATCTGAGGGGCTGGTGTGAGCATCCTGGCTATCACCAGCTTGGGTGTTGATTACACCAAGCTTCCACAGCGAAAGGAAAGGGGTCTTGAAAAAGAAGTCCCTTGTTCTAACTCATACAAAGGCCCCAGAAAGGCTAGCACAGAGGGTCCCCTGGGTCAGAAGAGCAGCCCACCCCTTGACTGCCGTGAGGGGGGCAGGGCTGCTGACGGGCAGGGCCAGCTGCCCGTGGCAGGACTCTCAGGGTGCTTGCTGTAGCCATGGGGTGATGCCCCAGCTCGGGTCTGAGCCTCAGGGTCTCAGCTACACGCGCCCAGTGCACATATAATTTGCCCATGTCATCTCCAGAGGTGACCAGCGTCCACCCGCCACTGTCCAGGCCAGCTTGTTGCGAGCACTGGGGGAATGCATCGTCAAAGGGGTCTTGATAAAAGCTTGGCTGACCGGCCATCACTTCCACTCCCGGAATGACAGCCATCAGGAACTCTGAAACCATGGCAGGCCATTTAGTCAGAAAATAGCCTTAATGCAGCATGGTGGTCCTGGCAGTGGGCCAGTCCTCTCCAGGTCTGGGCAGGGACCTCAGCTAGCCTGCGCCAGGGGTCCTCCCACAGCTGTCTGTGGGCTGGACGTGGAGGGAGGTGGGCTCAGCTTCCTCCTGCACCCTCATATCCAGCAGCCCTCCCCTGACACCTAGGTGTCACCTAGACCCAACTCCCCAGCCATGTGTCTAGAGTCACTCTGGGTTTTCCGGCACATTGTCCTGCCCCTGGTTTCCATGTTCACCAGGCAGAACTTGCTGTTGCACCAGCGTCCTGCAGCGTCCTGCAGCATCCTGCAGCGTCAGAACCCCCAGGTCGACTCAGGGGACAGCCCCAAGGGCTGTGTACAGGCTGGAGGAGCCTGCAGCCAGTCTGTCTGTGCCGGAGGTGGCGGGGGGACCAGCCAGCCCATGTCGCCCCCCGCCCCCACCTCTGCAGATAAAAGCCCTCAGGCTGTGTGTGTGTGACTGTGTGAAAGGCAGGGAATAGGAGCGGTATGGAGGGGCTGACAGCAGACAGGCCTGAGGCAGGGCCACAGACAGACAGACTTGCGGGCGGAGGGGCCCCGGCAGGGGCCGCCTCTCAGAGCCGTGTCCCGCCCCAGGATCGCTGGAGTGCAGTGCGTGACCGTGCCTGGCTACTCCAAGGGCTTTGGCTACCAGCTGGGGCAGAGCTTCTCCGGGGAGTTTGACCACGCCTGGAACGCCGTGTTCCTGGAGGGGAGATGGCACCTGGTGGACAGCACCTGGGGCAGTGGCCTGGTGGATTCCTCCACGTCCAAATTCACCTTCCTGTGAGTACCTCAGCTCTACGGGGGTCTGCTCAGTGGAGACAGGGGAGGCAGGAGCCTGAAGGAGGCGGCAGTGGAGAAGGCCAGTGGAAGGGGAAGGAGAGCTGGGGGCCTCTGTGTTTGCGGGCCCTCACCCCCCTTCCTCTGGCTTCAGGGGTGAGCTAGCTCCAGGCTGGTGACAAGAGCCCAGACCTTTCTGTCACCTCACCCTTCACTGTCTCAGTCCCCGCTCTGGCTCCCCCAGCTCTCCTCTTCCACACAAGGGCTAAAAGCACAGTGTCTCCCACAGGCCAAGTGCCAAGAAAGGCAGGGCTGAGAAGCTCCTTTAAGTGTCTGGAGGTTCCCGTCAGGCTTTCAAAAAGGCCTAGTTGGTCAGTCGTGTCCGACTTTTGCCACCCCACGGACTGTAGCCCACCAGGCTCCTCTGTCTGTAGAATTTTCCAGGCAAGACTACGCGAGTAGGTTGCCATGTTCTTCTCCAGGGGATCTTCCCGACCCAGGGATCAAACCAGGGTCTCCTACATTGCAGGCAGATTCTTTACCTCTGAGCCACCAGAGACTCATAGTCGGGCCTTTGGCCATTGGCTATGTCATTTTTTGAGATGCCAGGATTCTCTCCTACTGCTTCTCCCAGATACCAGGGCTTCTCCTCCTCCTCTCCAGTGTAAATGCAGCCATATCCCACCTCTGGGGGAGGGGTCTGGCTTATGGGAAGAGGTGTCAGGGTGCTCAGCATCCCTGTGGGTACTGCAGGGCAGGGTGGCTGAGAGGCAGGTCTGGAGCATGTCTGTCCTCCAAGGCTCTGGCCTTAGCCTAGGCCATGACATTCATGCTAAAGCTTGATGTCCATCAGCAGCTCAAATGCCTTTTCATCCAGAAAAATGAGAGTGCCGCCCCACTTGTGCAGTTTAAATCCTGACAGCCCTGCATGTGGGGCAGACACAGTGGGTACACAGAGCCCGTACTGGGAGGAGGTGTCAGTCACACCCGCCTTTGCTCCATCAGCTCTGAGTGTTGCCCGCCTTGGGCTGAGTGAAGGCTCTTCCATCTCAGAGGAGTCCCCCCTTCTTCTCCTGATCCCCATCACTGACCTCTAGAGAGCTGTGTCTAGCCAGCCCTGGGGACCACATCAGGGCCTCCCCACTGCACAGCTGCCCACAACAGGTCACAGAGTGCAGGGAGTGGGCCCCTCAGTCTCCCTGCCTGCCCTCCCTCCACGCCACTGGCACCTGGTCCCTGGGTCCTGGCTTTGCTCCCCTCAGATCCCTTTGTTTTTGAGAACAAGGGGAACCCCTTCTCTGCCTGGACACGCACTGCCAGGGCGGTGGCCTTCTCTTAAAAGGGGGCCTCAGATCCTGCTTTGTCTTCTATTTCTGGAAGCAGCTACTGAGGGGGCATCTGCCACGCCCATGTCAGGGTTGGAGATGGTGCCTCTTCCCATTGGGTTATGGGTAGGACCCCCCATGTGTTACCTTCAAGAAAGCCCCAAAGACCCTCTGTGGGCCCCGCCTGCCCCTCTGGGCCCCGCCTGCCCCTCTGGGGCCTGTGCCTCCAGCATGGCTTCTGACCAGCCGTCCCCCTCTAGCTACAACGAATTCTACTTCCTCACCCACCCTGCACTGTTCATCGAGGACCATTTCCCAGACAACAAGAACTGGCAACTGCTCAAACCCCTCAATCCCTGAGGCAGTTTGAGAACAACATGTATCACAAGAGTGAGTTCTACAACAAGGGGATGCTGAGCGCCCAGCCGCAGACTTCCATCATCAAAACAGGTAACTGGGGCCGGTGGGTTCGGTGGGCTGCCCTGCCGGTGCCCAGCTCAGTGGAAGTGGTATGTGGGGGGCTGTGCAGGGGCGACTGAGGCCGCCTAGGCCATTGGGCCATCAGGGCAAGACACAGCTGCAGGTCACATTTGCAAGGACAGAAGCCCCTCCCACCAGCATAAACCAAGACAGAGGCGTGCAGCTCTGGAGGGCTGAGCTTTCGGCCAGGCATGCTGGGGAGCCAGGGCTAGTGGACCCACGCTGGGGGAGCCTCTCTCAGCTCACACAGCAGGGAAAGGACTGCTTCAGCCTGGCTTCCGCCGCCTGCCAGCTCAGGTGCGCGACAGAAGCTCCTAAACTCCTGGTGTGTGCATGCCAAGTCGTTTCAGTCATGTCTGACTGTGAGACCCTGTGGACTGTAGCCCTCCAGGCTTCTCTGTCCATGGGGCTCTCCAGGCAAGAATATTGGAGTGGTTACCATGCCCTCCTCCAGGGGATCTTCCCGACCCAGGGATGGAACCCGTGTCTCCTCCATTGCAGGCAGGTTCTTTACTACTAATGCCATTTGGGAGGCCCCAAACTCCTCCCAACAGGCTCCAAAGGCCTCCCAACAGACCCAGGTGAGCTCTGGCCTTCTCTCCTGGAGCACACAGGCAGCCCTTGGTGGGAGTGTGGGGGTGCACTGACCCCGCTGGGCTCAGCCCTGACTGTGGTGCTGCCCCGCCTTGGAACCTGGCTCCCAAATGCCTCCAGTCCACATCCAGCTGCCTATGGCCCCTGTGGAGAGATGGGGAGCAAATACCAGTCCAGGCCAGCCTTGGGGACAGCTAGGGGTCCTGTACACCCAGCCCAGGGGAAGTTGCCTGGAAAAAGCTGGCTCTGCCTGCAGGCAGGAAGGAGGCAAGGTGGTGAGGGGAGCCCTCAGAGGCTGAGCTGCATCCCTGGAGCCCAGCCTTCATCTGGGGCACCTGAGCTCAGGTGTGGGTGGCCTGCAGGAACATGTCTGTCCCTGTCTCCTGTGATGCCTGCCCTCTTCCAGTTCCCCATCACTGCGGCTCAGCAGCCACCTTCCTTATAAAACCCCCAGCACTCTCTCCTGGGAGACCCCCACTGCTCCCCCACTCGCTCCTTAGGCCACTAGCATGCAGAACCCAGCCCAGCTTAGCCAATGCATGCCCACACTCAGGTGACGGGGCACTCATGTTAGTCCCAGCCGATTCTTCCCTTCAACCTCACGACCGTCTCCATAACCAGGCTGCTAAGCTCTGGGATAATTTTAAAACGATGAATGCCTCCTGCTGCTAAAATAACAGCGTGAGGCTGCTGTCTCAGGGAGCGTGCCCGTGCCCCCGGCACGCTTGTCAGAGAGGGGCTGCTCCAGCCAGCAGGGGCCACAGGGAGGAGTGCGCCAGGCCACACAGACGCCAAAACAGGGCCACCAAGGAGCTCGCCTCTTTAAGAGACAGAGAAATTGTAAACACTGGGTTTCTGAATATACAGTAAACCTAAAATTTGATTGCATATTCATGAAGCATATTTAAAGAATAGTTCTTTGCCGGAGCTAGTTTTGTTAAGAGTGGAGATGAAAAGAAAGCAGAGAGGGAAACACGTAGGCTAAATGCAAGGTGGGGATGGTGAGACGGTGACGGAGGGGTGAGGGGAGGAGGAGGTCACAGGCTCTAACAGAGTCCCAGCGGTCTCCGATCCTTTATTTCCAGCCTTCCCAGCCATTCAGCTCACCTTCACCAGGAACCCCCTGAGGTGGGCACCCCAGCCAGGCCCAGGACATGGCCAGAAAGGAGACAGGCGGGCCCTTCCCTGTGGTGCCCACACCCAGCAGGGAGGATCCACATTACCCATCACTGATACATTACTATGCTGCTAAGTTCCCTGGAGGAGAGGGAGGGCCAGCGTAGCAGCTGCCAGGTCACTCAGTGGCCTGCCCTACCCCAGGGCATCAGAAAAGCCTTTTTTGTGGTCAGAACACTGCCTTGAGGTCTTAGCCAAGTTTGGGGGACACTGAGCATATGTGAGGGCCCTGGAACATGAAGGGGTGTCCCCGTGGAGGAGGAATACCATGTGGGCCTGAGGATGGGCCTGACTCAGGCAAGGCAGGAGGGGACAGACCTCTCCACTGGCCTCCAGTTTGATGGTGACACACGGCAGGGAGTCCCAGGGTGACTGGGTAGATGTTTTCAGGAGCCCACGAGCTGCCACGTGGAGATGCCAGGAGCCCTCCATGCATCAGAGGTGAATTGCACGGGGGCCTCACCACCAGCTGGGGCACGACATGGGGCAGGACACGGTCCATGAGGGCTGAGGCAGCTTCTGCCCCTGAAGAGGGAGTCAACTGAGAGAAGTTGATAGTGACCTGCTGTTCTGGTCACTTTCCTCTGGAGGTCACCGTGTCTCATGGTGGCTGACAGCCATGGAGAAGGAGCATACACAAAGAAAATAGCACAAAAGCACAAAGAATACCACCATTCATGTAACAGAAAGGAAAGGAATCAGAGGCTGTGGGGAGGCTGGGCTGGGGAGGGTGGTAGATGCCAGATGAGGTGGATGTATGATCAGAGGCCCAGATCTTCTAAGGAAGACACTGAAGACCTGGAGGATGGGGCCGAAGCCAGATTTCAGAGAGCTGAGTGAGTGGGAGGGAGCTGCAGGAGGGAGGGGCGTGGGAGGAGATGCAGGTGAGGCACTGCAGCGCCTGAGAAGGCAGGGAATGTCTTCTGGTTGGAGGAGCCATAAAGAAGGTGGTGGGGAGGTGGGGGAGGCCAGTGGAGCCCCCTTCCCCATGTGGGGATTCTCACTCCCAAGATGGGAGCTAGCATTGAATGCAGCAACTGAGCAGCCTGGAGTTGGGCCTCGTGGCTGATTAGATGGAAAGTCTGACGGATAATCATCCTACAGCATCCTTGAGCATGGCTTTCTGCCTCCAGAGCAGGAACTCTGGACCTCAGTGGGGGAGAGGCTACCAGAGAGTGTGAATGAGACACTAGTCGGAGGTGGCTGGGAGGAGGGGCAGATGATCAGCTTATGAGGGAGGGGAAGGCAAGGCTCTGAGAGAAGCCCAGCCCCTCCCTGTGGTCCTGCAAAGCAGCAGGGACCAGGGAGGGGAGTGCCTGTGGGCTGTAAAGACAGATAACTGACCCCCCAGCACCCCCCCACCCCCCCGACGTACCCACAGCAATGACCAGGACAGAGGAAGACAGCGCTGGAGGGCAAGGGGTGAGGCGCGTGTGCAATGCACAGGATCCTCTTGTGCACTCGACTCTGTTCAGGAAGCACGGCCTGGAGCGGAGGGTGGAGGTGGGGGTGAGGGGAGGACCCTCAAGGAAGCGGGTTCTGTCCCTGGAGCACAGTCTCCAGGAGGGAAGCGTCCAACAAGTTGTTAAGGTGATTGTTGACACACCAGCTGTGAAGGGAGCAGGGTGAAGCAGGACTTGAGACTGGAGGCAAAGTCAGAGACGGCTCTCCAGCCGGGTCTTGGCCCTCCGTGCCCCTCAGCCCTCTCCCCTGCCCCCTGGCAACGTTCACCTGATGTGAATCAAATGGGCAAGGCAAGCACATATGACTGGGGGCAGATCTTTCTTGCGACCCACCACCCCCAGCTTGCAGTTCTCGAAGAGAACCACCCAGAGGGGTGAGAACCCTTCCAGAGGTGTGCTGCCACCGGCTTATATGATGTTCAGTGAGGTCATGCTGGTGGCTTAAAATTATTGGGTGAAGGTAATCCACCAGGGAAATGGGCAGACACTGTAAGTCAGGGTTCCCCGCCCAGAGATCCTATTGTTACATGGTTACCGGCATGTCAGCACAGGTTGGACTCTTCTCACCTGATCCTGGCTCTCCCCACAGTGAATGGAAAGGCCACAGTCACCATCGAGAGCTGTGCTCCGACGCTGTTCATGTTCATGCTCAATGGCAAGCAGGAGCACGGGCTGCTGAGCCTCCGGAAGAACGGGATGAAGCTGGATGTGTACCCCCAACCGCGGGCACCCACAAGCTGCAGATCTTTGCCAAGGGCAACTCGGAGATATACAGCTCCGTGCTGGAGTACACGCTCAAGTGCCACTGTGCAGACATGGACGTCCGGCTGCCGGCTGAGTTGCACCAGCCCGTGGGCCCCAGCTGGTTCTCGGAGCAGATGGGCATCACCAAGCCATCCCACCCCGAGCCCGTCATCTACACCAGCGACGGGCGCTGCTCCGTCAGCTTCGGTGTGGAGGAGGGCATCAGCGTCCTGGCTTCGCTGCACGGAGACGATGGCCCCGTCACCGAGGAGACCCAGCGACGCTACATCTTCCAGCTGCACCGGGAGAAGCAGACGGAGCTGAAGGTGCAGCTGCCCCACGCCGGCAAGTTTGCACTCAAGATCTTCGTCAAGAAGAGGCAGGAACCGGGCAACTACCTCTTCGTCTTCAATTACCTCATCTGCTGTACCAACACCAAGGTGAACTGGCCCGTGTTCCCGAGAGCTTTGGCAACTGGGGGGTGGACAATGAGCTGCTGGAGCCTCTGTCGGGCGTGCTGCCTGCCAACCGCAATGTCCCGTTCAAACTGAAGCTGCACGGCGTTGCCAAAGCCCTGGTGAAGGGGCAGGACACGTGGCCGCTGACCCTGAGCTCCGAGGGCTACTGGGAGGGCAGCTGCAGCACCGCAGGCTGCCGGGAGGTGTACGTCATGGTGCTGGAGAATGCCAACCACAGCTTCTACTCCTACATCCTCAAGTACCAGGTCAACGCCCAGTGAGGGCCGCCTGCCACCTCTACCCCTGCCGGGCCACGCACAGAGCCCGGACGCCACTGAGTCTGCATGGAACCCCTTCTGGACCTCTGCCTCGTGTTCCTAGCTCTGCCGGAGGCTGCGATGTCAGTGGCCAAGGGCACAGAGGCAAAGGCCCTTTAGACGACAAAGGTGCTATGTAAATCCAAGGTATTGTAACTGTACTCACTGCTCAGACACGCGCCTTCTCATGCTAACGCTGTCCTTGTTCTCAGGCTGGTGTGGGGAAGCAGGACTGCTGCCCGGGGCCAAACACCTTTCCCTTGATGGGGAGAGAGAAGCGGGTGTGATCCATGAGGCTGAGTCATCCTGAATTCTCAAGCCCCTTCCCAGGAGCTGCACAGAGCTTCTCACCAACTCTCAGACTCCAGGGGAGGTCAGACTGTCATCTTCTTTCCAGACCTGACCGTCTCCTGCATTCCCAATGCTGCTGCTTATTCTTCCAGGTCCTGAGAAGGAAGGTGCAGAGAGGAAGCTAACTGCCCCCAACTAGCCCGGGGCCTGAGGGCCTCCACAATCCCTGTATGTGCCTGAAATGTGGCACCAGAAACGTCATGGGAGACTTCAGGGCCGAGAGCAGCCAGTGCCTGCTCTTGTTCTGGGTGGGGGCCAGAGAGGCAGGGATGTATGGCAGTCCAGCCACCCTAGTCTCAGGATATAAGACCCCTGACTCTGCTCTCAGAGAGATTAATTCCGTCTACTTGGTCTATTAGCAGTTCACTCAGCTCCTGCAAGCCCGCTCAGAGCCTGTGCCTCAGGCCCCAACCTGAAACCCACACTGGGAACCCCAGGAGGCTTCTGGGCCCTTAGGGACCCCTGGCAACAACCCTCAATAAAGACTTCAGGTAAAGCAGTAAGAACGCTGCAGTGCTGAGGCCCCCACAATAGCAGGGTCCCACCAGCCCCAAGATCTCTACCACCAAGGTCACACCTGGGGACCTCGACCTGCCCTGGGAGCAGTTTCTATCCCATGTCCATTTCTTCCTCTCAAGAGAGACCCCCAGGGTCTACCTTCTCTAGGGACCGTCCAGAGCTCCTTGTTTGCTCAGGCCTGAGAAGTCTCGCCTGCCCAGTCGGCCCTTAGCAGCACCTCAGGCCAGTGTTGCCATGGCAACAGCAGAAAGACTGGCTCCAATGAGGGCAGCAGGAGGGAAGGATGGAGAGGCCCTGAGAGGCCCTGCATGGCCGCTGCAGCACCATCCCAGCACATGGAGAGGTTGGAGGTGGCCTCACCTGCCCTCCTGGCTCCTTCGGCTCTGCAGCCCTGCCTACCAGGGCCTGGGCCTGGAAGAGCCAGCGCTGCCCAGTACTCCCCTCCCTGCACTGCCGCTCCAGATGCCCTGGGCTAGCTACAGCCAAAGCTGCTGGGGATCCTCACGGCGTCCTTGCCTTCATCCTCACATTTGTGTATTCAACGAATGTTCGTGGAGCACTTAACCAGGTACTGTATCAGCCGATCCTTCGTGCTGGGGCTGCAGCCCTGCCCCAGCCATCCCAGAGCAAGGGTGGCAGCTGCCGCCCTTGCCCAAGCCTGTTACAAGTTCCAGGCTCCCAACACTCCAGTCCATCATCTCCCTAAGGTCCCACCCCACAAAGATCCCCACCACCCCCAGCATGAACCCAGTCCAGAGGAGTGTCTCAGGGGGCCCATCCTCCACCAGGCCAGGGCCCCTGGAACACAAGGGCAGTACACCACGGTGGGCTGAGCTGCCCTGGCCTGTGTCCAGCGTCCTCTGGCAGGCTCTGCCACCCAGGCATTCAGCACTGTGTCACTCACTCCTGGAAAATGCACAAAGGCTGCAGAGGCGGAACTGCTGTGCACCACAACAGGGAAACAAGAGGAGTTTTTACACCCTGGAAACAGCCTTTTCTCACCCCTTTGATTTTATGGGCTGAAAGAAATGTGCTGTGTTTCATCAAAATAATAAGTGCCTTCTATGACTCATGTCACTCACTGGACCCAGAGCAGGCTGCTAGTCCTGCTGGGAACAACTCGCATCCTCTACAAAACAATATAATTAGTCTGTACATTCTGGAGCACACAGAGGACGCCACCCAGCAAAACAGGAGCTGTCCCAAGCAGGAGACGGCGGCCCAGCCTCTCCAAGCGCCTGCGAGCATCAGCAACCCCTCCTTGCTCGTTTAACCAGGCGCCCCCGCTCCTTGTAAAGACAGCTGTAGGCACAGACAACACCTGCATTTCTTTCCACTGAAGTAAAAATACATGAAATGAAATCCAATCTTCATGAATTTTTACACGCATGCTGCTCAGGGTAGAATTCGGGGTTGCATTTTGAAGTCTTTTATTCAAATCCCCATCTTTGTTTCCCGATAGAGGCGTTCTAGCGGCCAGTGGAATGGCACGGGCGTCCCCTGCTGTCCGATACGCACAGCTGCAGGTGCTGCAAACTCCCGTGAGGCTGGGGTTTTTACGCAGCATTTGAACAAATGCGGCTGGGATGTTTATATTAAATTCACTAAGTGCCTTCTCGTGGCTTCTCAGAGTTTTCTCATGTATACGTGGAGCACGTCGTTCCCACACAAGTTGTGAAGCGAGGCAAGGAACTTCCTGGCATGGTGTGAAGACGAGAACGTGTTAACGGTTTGGGAATATTTTACCTGGAAATCGGGTAGAAGTGGATGGGACAGTTTGACCACATTCATTAGTAAGTCAGTGAAAAACTGGAACTGATCGAACTCAGAAAGCTTTTGCTGCAAGGCCTAGGATGGCAGCCCTGAAGCTACAGAAGGGCATAGAGGGTCGGGTAGGGTGGGAGAGTGGGACGAGGCAAACGGGCGAAAACCACAACTGCAATTAACTTCTGTTCAACTTGTTTTGGAAGCGCCACCAGCGCAGCTGGACTCTGCCTCCAATCTGTCATCATTGTGTGTTCCCCATATGTTACATTGTCCCACCAGGACAAACCTCTGACAGCCTGCTGAGATTAAGAGGGAATAAATAGATTAACTGAAGCATGAAGGATTTGGGCTAGACATAAAGAAGTATTTCCTGTTGTTAAGCAGGAGGGACAAGTTGCCAAGAAAGTCTGTGAAATCCTCTTCTCAAAGGACTGGAAAAGTAGAAAAAAAATTTCTCAGTGGTCTTGGGTCTTTGCTGCCATGCTAACCAGTTCTTTCCAAACCAGTTTAATTCTTGAAATTCACTGGATCACCCACAGCAAACGGGGGACCGAATAGCGTGGTAGCGTCCTTTGCTGTTGGCAAAGCTTCCAGAGGTGAGAGGTGGTGTGCATCTGCGTCCCCCGTCAGTTTATCTGAGGTCGATCATTTCTTTTCATTTGGATGCATAGTTGGAGCTTTGAAGAGGTGATTACTTTTCATAACGTGTGCATTGAGTTGTGTGGGCCCACTAGCTGTTAGGTATGCTTTCCCCTCATTGTTGCTGGTGTTGTTTTTCAATAAAATTTATATTCATTTTTACCCAACAATGTAATTATCGATCCGTTCTTATCACTGTTCTCACAAGCAGGAGAAAAAAAACACTTTCATGTTCAAAGGGAACGTTAGGAAAAAAATCAATGTCCCAGCTATTTGAATGTGATGGTGAGATGCAAATAGAATGTCAGGCAAATAGCTATTTCACATTAAAGGAAACATAATTAGGTTAGCTCCAGCCCCTCTCCAGCTCACATGCCTTTGAAGAACATGAAGGCAGAAAATCTTGTTTAACTTGAAATTTTTAAGTTGATCCTAATTTCTGTTTTTAATGGGAGAAAAAAAATGTTCCAAAAATGCCCATCAGCCTACTTTTTGTTGTTGTGAATATATATAAATATATATTCCTTGATGTTCATATACTTGTAGAAACTTTCCAGCAGGTTACCTAAACAGATTATTCATAAATTAGACATTTAGGGAAATATAGCAAATGAAAATCTAGACACCTCTGAGAAGCTGCTGTAACCATGGATACCATTCTTGTAGCTGTCATGTGAAGGACAAAAAGAATTCGTGTTCCCAAATTTGGCCTTGTTGCGCTCCTCACTGCTAGACCCACGAAACACGAGCCCGTGCATGCTTCTCCTTACCAAGGCTTTCACGAGTGACCCATATCTTTAACAGCATGTTAAAGGAAAGTCCGAAGAAACAATCTTTGAATAATAGAAGGAAGAACTCTCAAATTGTTAGAACAGTCTGAAAGTGCCAGCCCTGAGGCTGCCATGGATGACCTCTAAAGTCCCTTCCAGTCCGGAGAGTTTGTGATGCTGTGTCTCCGTGAACAGATGCTGGCAGGCGGTAGGCCTGAGATTGTCAGTGGCGGAGCATCTGAAGGGCCCTGCTGTGTTAAGAGACGGCCCTGCAGCCCCCACCAGACTGCGCTGCTGGCTCTTTTCTTGCCAGAGGGCAAGGGGCTGGAGAAAACCCAGCAGAGGGACCAAAGGGGGAAGCCGCAGCCTCTGACAGGATGTTGCTTCTCTCTGATTTTGCGAGCAGAACTAAAGAAAACCACAAGTCAGGCAGCAACTGGGATGCCCCCTCTTGGACGTCCTGCCAGCCTCCCTGAGTCAAAAGACACTGAGCCCAGGCCACCTCTCTACCCCAGATTGCCTCTGGCTCCTCCTGGACTGCCAACACAGTAAATGTGTCCCCATGCCCAAAGACTCATGGTGGCCACTACTGACTCCTGCACCCCTTCCAGTGAGAAACCTGCTCCATTCCGCCATGCTCCATATTTGACCTGCTCCTCCAACTCCATGTCCGCTCTACTCCAAAGACTTTGTCATCGTTCAGGCCCTCCTCACCTCCCAGGGATACATGTGATTGCTTCCTATAATGACAAAAAGCATAAACACTTTAACTGACAAAGTCTGAATATTTTCAGGGCTGCCTTCAGGAGGGTTGATGTCTCAGAAAACAATGGTCCAGGGAACATCAGAGCTCCTGGTTCTTTAAGCATCATTGTCCCCAAGGCTAATCCTCTCAAGAGAAGTGCCTGCAGGATGAGACATAAAAGAGACAAAATGCCCTCAAGGTCCTTGTGTATCCAGTGGCAAAACTGAGACATGAGGTTTTGAGAATGGATGAGAAGGAAACCTGGGCTTGAAACAGCTCTCCCGATGCTTGGTCATCGCTACCTGCACACTGGGTTAAGGATTCTGAGGTCACAGTGGGCTCAGTAGGAAAGAGGACTGTGATTAGCAGGCGCTCCTTAGATACTGGATTGAAGAGTGAGGTGTGCCACGGATTTGCTGAGTCTGACTAAAAGGAAGGCAAACCCAAGCTAAGACCAAATAACACAGATTATTCAGACCAGTGGGTGAGTGCTGGCTTCCCCAGCAAACTCACCCATTGACAGACAACCAGTCAACTCCCACCATAGGTGCAAGGATGCTCTGGAGGTATCCTGACAGCCTCTGGGCTCCAAGAGGAGCCCACCCAACCCACCGCATGGAGCACCCAAACGCATAGCGCTCCAGGAAGAATGAGGCACCCTGAGCTTGTGTGCTTTTTCATCTCATGATGAAATGGTACCTTACATTTAGACTAAACAATCACTGTGTGTTCAAAGTGAACATCAGTTGTTCTTTCAAAAACAAAATTCTAGACCATTGGCTTTATTTGCAGCATTGTTGAGCCAAGAGATTTTTTTTTCCCAACTAACTAAAAGTATACACAACAAGCGCCTTTGCCTCTGTGGGAAATGTGGGTTTAGAGGAAGACAAAGATTGCCACCTGGCTGTGCGCCCTCCTGGTCTTCACCTCCAGGAAGCAATCAGGGAACTGATTGATCTGAGGAGTGCCCTGCTTCCTGGGGGCCTGCCGCCCTCAGCTTGCACTGGGATTGCTTTGTTTCCATCAGGGGGATGGCTGACTGCCTCCACGACACAAGGAATCAGCCATCATTTCACCCTGGCTGTGCGGGGACCAGGTAGGGACACCCCCTTCCAGACTGGTGGGGAGGTTTGTGCCATGAGGGCAGAGGGGCAGCCACACTGTGAATGGCCAAGAAGAACTGGTGCACGTGATTAATGGAGAACAGATGTCAGCAGTGAGGGGCCCCTGGCAGCTCCCATATGGACAGAGTGCTGATGGAGGAGGAAAGTGTACATGGAAGAAATGACTGCGGGATGACAAATTGTCCAGTGAACACTCTGCCAGTATGCATTAATATATGTATTAGTGTGTATGTGAACACCAAGTGGAATCTGAAAAGTTAACATTGATCATTTCATCATATTACAAAAAATTAAATGTAGCCAAGATACCGCAGGCGTTTGGAGGCCTGACTCCATCCTGTGTGGTCATCTCGCCCTCAGGACGGGGGGTGAATGAGGATACCGTGAACTTTTCATGTCTTTTGCATCCGCACCAGACCCCTTCCCCACCTCCCAGGAGAAACAACAGAGAGAACCTGATCCCATGAGGAAATCACCTCTTTTAAAGCTTCACTTGATGTTTTTAGAGCTCAGCAATAGTGTTCAAAGAAAGAAAGAAAGAAAGTGAAGTCACTCAGTCGTGTCCGACTCTTTGCAACCCTATGGACTGTTGCCCACCAAGGTTCTCCGTCCATGGGATTCTCCAGGCAAGAGTACTGGAGTGGGTTGCCATTTCCTTCTCCAGGGGACCTTCCCAATCCAGGGATCGAACTGAGGGCTCCCACATTGCAGGCAGACGCTTTAACCTTTGAGACAATGGGCTTTTTCCTGGAAAGGTGACCTCTTAGCCGCTGGTGGCTGATGACTGAAAGCTGTCATGTGGGGTCAAGAGCCACAAATGCAGGATTGAAGCCTTTGTTTCTCTCTATAAACCCTGGCTTGACTGGGGGCTCCCCAGACACCCCCTTCCAGCAGAGCTCCCAAGGTTGGGGGAGGCCTGCAGCCCGGACCCCTGGATGACATCTGGATGGTACAAGAGTTAAAGGCACCAACTCTGCAGTCAGCCATCGGGCTCCCATCCCTGCTCCGCCCTCTACCGCTGCTGTTGGCAAGTTAGTGAGCGTCCCGTCCCGTCTCAGTGTTCTCAGCAGTAAAATGGGGTAAATCATAGCACCCACTATGGAAGCATCTTACGGGGTTTGAATGAGTGAACAAGGGCACAGTAGACAAAGTCCCAGCATAGGGGGCGCTCAGTGAGGCTCAGCAGTCATCACCACCACACCAGTCTTCCTCAGTCCATGCAAAGATACTGACGTGTTGCGTGTTCTTCCCTGAAGAATCTGAAGGTCGTAGGCCCCTCATAAAATCATACCAGCCCCTGACCTAATTAGAAGAAACCCTGTCTCCAACTGTTGGCCACCCTGCCTCTCCTAGAATCTTCCAGAGATCAGGAGTTCAGCTAGGCAACTTACATTATTGGCACCTGTTTGAAAGGAGCCTTAATTGGGAACAGTCAGCCAGTCTGCACACTGGCTGGGGAACATATCTGTTACATTCCAGGGCCACCGTGTGGCAGGAGCCCTGAGCCCCCAGTGCAAGACCCATCTGAGGCACCCAACCCCCTCACCCTTCCCCACCTCCTGCTTCAGACAAAAGGGTGGAAATTCTTACTTTCTCTCAGTAACATTTAGTAAACTTTTGTAGACCCTTGAATATCTTTTTATCAGATGTATTTCTAGATATGCATGGATGTATTTTTCATGATGCAGTAAATGGTATCAATTTTTAAGTTCATTTTCTGCTTTTTTTTCCCTGGTGCATAGAAACACTATATAGTACCTGAAATCTTGCAGTGTGTTTTTGTGAATGCGTACAAATACAAAGATATGGTTGTGAAATTTAACACCATCATGAAATTAGAAGGGCCACAGAAGTTTTCAGCAATCTGTTAAGTAAGTTTTAAAGCATATATGATGAAATGCTGGCATTTGTTAAATACAGGGGGAAATGAACCATCCATATCACCATCTAAGAAAAGGAATCAGTGCCAAACCCAGATCATGAAGATTTTCTCCTGTTTTCTTCTAGAGGTTTTATCTCTTAATGGAAGTCACTCTGTTCTATGATCTCTGTTCTCAGGGGGATGGAAGGAGCCTGTGGCAGCCAGCCAGCTGCCGCGGCGTCACTGACCCTCGGAGCCCAGCAGACAAGGGAAGATGGACGGTCCTCCTGCGGTCCTACCCACCCCCTGTCCTGGGGGCCTTGGCTGTGCTGACGGACCCTGGCCCCAGGTCAGCCTTATCACCCCCATACTGGTGTGGGCAGAGTCTGCAAATCTTACTGATCAGCCTGTACAGTGTTAGCTGATGCGAACATTTAAAAATCAATGGACTTCCCTGGGGGGTCCAGTGGTTAATAAGACTTCACTTTCCAATGCAGGGGGTGCCAGATCCATCCCTGGTCAAGGAGCTAGGATCCCCCATGCCTCATGACCAAAAAATCAAAACATAAAACAGAAGCAATATTGTTACAAAATTCAGTAAAGACTTTAAAATGGTCCACAGCAAAAAATCTTTTAAAATTTAAAAAAATAAAATAGCATTTAAAGGACTTCTCTGGTGGTCCAGAGCTCCCAATGCAGGGACCCAGGTTTCATTCCTGGTCAGGGATCTAGATCCCACATGCTGCAACTAGAGACTCTGCATGCCACAGCAAAGATCCTGACTCCCACTGCTAAGACTCAGCACAGCCAAATAAATAAATATTTAAAATAAGATAATATTTTAAATAAATAAAAGTGAAAATTCTATCAAAATCTGATTGACAACCTTTCCCGAGAAGCCTGTGAAAACCTCCACAAGGAAGAGAGCTGCAGCGTCCCCTTTTGGACAGGCCAGCTGCCCGGGTGCCCCACGCCTCTCCCTCTGACTGTCTCCCAGACCCTAAGGCCACCCACCCCTGAATGGATGCTTTCCTCCAGCTGCCCTCTACAGTGATGGGTATTACCTGTGAGGTCCCATCTACAGCTTTTGCTGAGTGAGTATCAGAGTCTACATTCTGCATATGAAGAAACTGCCCAAGGGTGTACAGCTGCTAAGTGGAGAGCTGGCTTTGAGGCTTCCCTCTCCGAGCTCAGACTCATTTCACTCAGCCCATTGCCCTGGGCACTGGGGCCATCTTTACGCATTGACGATGCAAATTGCTAAGGGCGCAGGTGTGTTACTAGACCCTCTGAGCACACTTGTCAGAGGTTCTGGGAGCAAGAAGGGAGCTGGGGTCTGTGTCGGCAGCATCCTCAGGGAATTGCAGGAGCTCACACTGCAAAGATGAGAAGTTTGCTTGATTAAATATTTGATGAATGAATTAATAAATGGATGAACTGTCATCTGAGTAGCCCACATACATTTAACCATTAATCAAAACACATTTTAGCTGCAGAAATATTTTAGCTCAGGCATAAAGGAAGGGAAGGAAGGGTTGCCTAACCCACTCCAGACCCTCCTTCACCACCGAGGTCCTTTCTGCTCATTTAAGGGAGGACTTTCCAGGAAAAGCATAGGCAATAATATGTGCACAACCCTCTGGGGTAAACGGGAAAGGATTTAAGGGTGTCTGTTTGAGACAAAACTCATTAGATTTTCTCTCCAATATGTAATTAAGATGATAAAAATAAAATGCAAGTATTAGGAAAGACATTGAACTTATATAAAACTTCTAATATGATCATTTCAAAATTTTTAATGGAAGCCCTGAGCGTTCTTTCATGATCTTAACATTTTTATTGAAATATAGTTGATTTACAATATTGTATTAGTTTCAGGTGTAAGCAAAGTAATTCAGTTATAAATTTTACAGATTATGTTTCATTATGTTAATATAAAATATTGCATACTGGTCCCTGTATTACGCAGTAAGTTCTTGTTTCTTATCTATTTTACATGTAATAGTTTGTATCTGTTAATTCTATACTCTTAATTTATCCCTCCTATAAGTTTGCTTTCTATCTCTTTGAGTCTGTTTCTGTTTTGTAGATAAATTCATTTTTTAGATCCCACATATAAGTGCTATTGTATATTTGCCTTTCTCTGTCTGACTTGCTTCACTTGGTATGATAATCTCTGGGTCCATCCTCGTTACTGCAAATGGCAATGTCTCATTTTTAATGGCTGAGTGGCATTCCACTTTGTATATGTACCGCCTCTTCTTTATCCATTCCTCTGTCGATGGACACTTAGGTTGCCTCGTGTCCTGGCAATTGTAAACAGTGCTCCGATGAACACTGGGGTGCACTGGTCTTTTGGAGCTAGAGTTTTTGTTTCTTCCAGATATGTGCCCAAGAGTAGTACTGCTGGAACATACAGTACTTCTAATTTTAGTTTTTAAGGAACCTTCAGCCATTCTCCACAGTGGTCAACCCAGCTTACATTCCCACCAGCAGTGTATGAGGGATCCCTTTTCTCCACACCCTCTTCAGTATTTATTATTTGTATTCTTTTTGATCATAGCCATCTGACCAAAATGGGATATTGTGGTTTTGATTTTCATTTCTCTAATGATTGGCAATGTTGAGCATCTTTTCTCATGCCTGCTGGCCATCTGTATGTCTTAAGAGAAATGTTTCTTTTGGTCTTTGCCCATTTTTTTGATTGGGTTGTTTGTTTTTTGATATTGAATTGTATGAGCTATTTGTATATTTTGGAAGTTAACTCCTTGTTGGTCACATCATTTAAAAGTATTTTCTCCCTTTTTGTAGGTGGACTTTTCAGTTGGTGATGGTTTCCTTTGCTGTGCAAAAGCTTTTGTTGATTAATGACCTTGACTTTTTATATAAGGATTTATGCTGGAATTTGTTAAAAACAATTCCTAAGCTGTTTTTAGCTAACAGTGTCTTTAAATTCTTTCTAGTCCACTTTGATGAGAAACTTATGAGAAACCTATTATTTTCACTACAAAATAGTGATAATTTTCTTTACACTATTAATTTGAAGATTACAACACCAAAAATGTATTTTAAAACTAATTGCAATTCCTCTCCTTTAACTGACAGATTTATTGTTGAAGTTTCTAGTAATATTATGGAGAGATTTTGAACCCAATCAAACGTTTTTAAATCAACTGTTAAATTATGAGAAACACTAATTTAGGGAACTTCTGTGTCTTGTTGGAGCAGTCATCTTGCTGCTGGCTTGGGATGACAGGCAGCAGACACAACTGAGAGGTACAAGTATCTGACCATTGCTGGTTAAAATGCTTGCTTTGTCTATAGGATTTAATTTTAGGCCAAGGGTCCAAAATGAATGTATTGAGATTCAGAGATAACTGGATTATTTTGTGAAGACAGATTCAGGCCTGCCATCTAGAGTGGTATCCACAGGAACATCAACTGGCTTCTCTGTTACCAACCAGAGCTCTTGGCCTCCTTATTCAGAAGAAATTGGTCAGAGGCCAGAGGAGACATTCAGGAAAGGCTTTACTGTGGCCCCTGCTGCAGGAGAGAGGAGCGAGAATAAGTCCCCTTGCTTGCTGGGCAGGGCAGGGGTGCCCAGGGTGGGGGGTTAGGGCCAGCTGGATCTTATATCCTTACATTGGGTGAGGGTAAGGCCAGATGGGTGGTTTAGGTGGTCTGCCTACCCCTTGGTGGTGCTGTGCGGGGTTTTGGTCTTTTTGTATTTTGTTGTTAGTAATTTGCCCCAACTGAGCATGCACACTCTTATTTTTAGTCCTTTACAGTTTCTTTGTAGTTTGGTGTTTGAGGAGACTTTTGTCCAGTTGCAAGCCCTGCAGCAAAGGGTCCCAGGTGTCTCACTCAGCCTGTCTCACCTGCACCAACTACCCTCCCCTTTCCCCGGCCCCACAGGCCCCAGGTGGCTGCACTTGGGCCACACAATTCTTCTTGCATGCACAGAGCCCCCGGCTCCCCAGTGTGTCATGGCTCGTTGCCACACAATCCTCCTTGCATGCACAGAGCCCCAGCTCCCCCGTGTGTCATGGCTCCTTGTCCATGGCAGACGGTGGCATCCTCTGCAGCTCTGTTGGAGGAGACATCTGAGTGGTCCAGCCTCTCCCTGATCTCCCACTGGGCTTGTCACCTACAGGGACCATGGGCTGCTTGACCAAGCCTAGTTTTCCCCCAAAGTAGCCCCAGGTCAGGAGCACTGACCTTCCCAGGCTTAACCTGGCTGTCCTAAATTCTGAGGGCAGCCAAGGGCCCAGGGTCTCCACATCTCGGGTGGAACGATCTGACCCGCTGAGTGATGACACCAGCTCTCCAAGATTCCCAAAAGGGCTCCCCTTGCACAAGTCAGTTTGTGATCGCATTTGTTTAAGGACTGAGTTCTTAGAATCACAGGTGACACTAAGCACAGATATTGTCGCCACCACACAGTGAATGTTCACAGGCAACCAGACTGACCTGGGACAAGGTGAAGCATGAGTGAACTCCAAGCCTCTAAATTCTTAACCTGGAGTCCATGGGCTCCCTGCCAGGGGATCCAAGGAGAGAATTTAAGTTTCTATGAACTTGGATGGAAAAACTTGACATCCTTATTCTCAATTGAAGCTCTGATTGAAATTTAGTTTCCATTCTATTAGGAATCTTGGCGATAAACTACAGCAGTGTTAGCAGTACCTGCAGCTTTATTCCAAGAGAAATTAAGACACGTCCACGTCTTACAGCAATTGTTGCAGACACTCAGAATAGTGTGTTCATGCATCGTTGCTTCAAAACCTAGTGGGCAATGGGCCTGACCTCAATCTCGTCATTTAATGAGTTAATAAAGCGGTACATGTCATACCTTATCAGAAATCTATTTTTCATTAGATTTTGAGAACTGAATGTCAATGTAATTGGTTTTCTTTTAACACTATATATTTTGTGGACTTGGTCACTATTTTGAGGGATCCACAGGCTTCATCACTCTGCCGGAGAAGTCCCTGGCACACAAAGGCAAGGACCTTAAGTGTCTAAGGCCCCAGCACCAGTGGCCTGGGAAGTAGAGGGGGCCATCAGGGGAAGGGAGAGCCAGTAGGAGGAAGAGAGGCCGCTCCCTCACTCCATCCCGGCACTGAGCGGATGCTATGCAGCCTTTCCCATTCTGCTTTGGTACATGTCTAAGGAACACTTATCAACCCTTTGAGGACTTTCAGATCTCTAGAAAACAGCTGGAGAAATGTGGATTTAAGGAATGACTTAATGTGGGGACACAAGGGAATTGAGTGGTAGTGTTAAACCATGTGTTGGAGTTACACCTTTTGGGAATAAAATAAAGAGCTCCATGATGCCTTCTTCGTTCACAGTGGTAGCTCATGCAGGAGGCAGCAGTTGAATACATCATCCATCGAGAACTTTCTCCACCCTTCGCTGTCGGTCCAACACTTCCTAATATGAACGGGCTGCTGCCGTGTCTCCACGCTGGGCTGAGGGGCCTGTCACCCCAGAGGGGCATCGCTGGGGAAGGCCCAGGGCTCCTGCCCCAGCCGCTGCTGACAGGTTACACCGGGACCTGCCCAGCTGAGCACGTGCTCCTGCTGGGCGTGAGGGCTGCGTTCAACCACGGCTGAAGGGATTAACTGGTAGAAAACACTTGCTGCCTTGTTTACGGCTTTCACTTTTAGGCTGAGGATCTGAAAGGCAGGCCCTAGACTACAGAAAGGTTCAGACTGGTGAGCTGTTTATATTATACATCAGGGTCAAGACAGATCCAAGAGACGGTCCAGCGAGCGGCCCTCGTGGCTTCCTCAACCAGGACAGCTCTGGGGGCTGGCAGCCAGCCCGTCCCACGCCCGGCTACCTCCCAGAGTGCGGCCAGTCCCTAAGAGCACAGTCCTGTGGGACAGCGTTTCCTCTCTGCTTCCCACAGCTGGAGATTCGGGCGGCTGCATGTTGTGGCTGGCTTTTCTTCCTCTGGCCAGCACACTTGTCGAGGCCCCGGGGACTGGCCTGCTGGGGGCACAGTCCCGTACTCCCACACTTCCCATCAGTGGTCAGGAACCACAGACACTGTCATCAGGAACCTCGGCCCTGCTGGAGACCAGCCCCATGGTGGACAGCATGAGCCCGTGCTCTGCTGCCAGGAGAGGAGCCCTGGGTGCCCCAGCTCCTGGCGAAGCCCGCACCCATGGAGCCTCAGTGAGGCTCCACCTTGTGTACCCACCCCTGACAAGCGACTGTTCAGGCAGAGCTGGATGTCCACCCCTAAAGAGGGGGCACCACTGCTACTCCCGAGTGTGAAAGTGGAGAACATGAAATTTTAGAATAGCATGTGTTATATGTGCTGTTTTCTGAATATAAACTTGACTTTTTTAGGTGTTGCTGTGCATCAGAGGGTTTTTCCGTAAGAGCTTTACTAAAATATAATTCACGTGCCATTTAAGTTACCCATTTAAAGTGTACAATTCAGTGGTTTTTCAGTTGTGCTATATTCAGAGTTGTGCAGACATCACAATCAATTTTGGAACATATTCTTAGCTCCCAAGAAATTTGTACCCTTTCATCTTCACCCCCAGCCCCTCCACACACCCCAGCCCTCAGCAACCACCAACTACTGTCTCTATAGATTGCCTATCATAGATTTTTCATATAAATGAATGAAGCCACACATATGTGGTCTTTTGTGACTGGCTTCTTTCGCCTAATGCTTTCAGGTTTCATCCATATTGTAGAATCATACTTCATTCCTTTTTATTCCCAAATAATACTCCATTGTATAGATATACCATATTTTGTTTATCCATCTATCACTTAAAGGACCTTTAGTTTTTTTTCCATTTGGGGGCCTCTTATGAATAATCCCACAAACATTCATGTACAATTCTTTATGTGGACATGTCTTCACTGAGCTTGGGTGTATACCTAGGCTTGATATTGCTGGGTAATATGGTCAATCTAACTTTTTAAGGAACTGCCAAATTGTTTTCCAAAGTAACTGAACCATTTCACATTTCCATCAGTGATGTATGAGTGTTCCAACTTCTCCATATCCTCATCAACACTTATTTTTATCTTTTTATTTATTACAAGTGCATGTAAAGTGTTCTGAGTTGCATTTCCCCGACAACTAATGATGTAGAGCATCTTTCATGTGCTGATTAGCCATTTGTATATTGTCTTTAGAGAAGTGTCCTTCAGATCCTTTGCCCACTTTTAAATTGGGTTGTCTTTTTATTATTGAAAAGCTTGAATTTTTCATGACTATTCAACTGCACTTTAAAACTCAGCCCCAATAGGAATTGGTTAGACGTCTCCAATTTTGTATCTCTCCCCAGGAAACAGAACGCCATTCTGGGAGAATTCCAGCCCCTAAAATTGTGGTTCTTAATCTCTTTTTGGCTCACAGATATCTCTGAGAGTCTGGGAGGAATTATGGATCCTATCCCTGCATTTAATATCAGGAGTTCCTGGACCTTCCACTATTCAAGCTTCGCCTTAACTAGTTTCTTTTCATAAGAAGAGTATAAACCTACTTCTGATTGGGTTGTCAAATCATTTGAACTTGGCCTTAATGGGCAATGTTAGTCTCCCAAATTCTAGGTTCCCACAGAAAGAAAGAGTGAACTGTTGTTCAAATGATTAAAACTGCACAGTGGAGAAATAGTTTTTATAGGAGATTGCTTTTATAGATGATTGCAGTCCATCATGCCTCTAAATTTTCCCTTTTCATCAAGCCAGGCTACAAGAGCTTCACGTGGTCATGTTGGTGACTTCTGAAAACTGGTTCCTCAGTTGCACTCCAGCATTATGCCAACAGCCTGCACGGAAGCCCCCGTAAGGAAGCTGCACTGATCCTCTTATTATTCAGTTACAAAAATGCTATGGCCCACTCCCACTGCTCAGACACGCACAGAGTACTTCTCTTGAACCCATGGTGTGTTTCAATTTTGTAATAATTAATAACTAATAATTTAATTATGTAATTAATAAAATAATAATATTTTCTCTTCTGCTTTGGCCTTTAAGAAGCTCAGAGGTACTGCTGCTGCCTGCCTCTACCAACCAGGCTGGACTAGCTGTTCCTCTGTGACCAGCATTTACCGCCCTCACTTGTCCTCTGGCCCAGTCCCACCATTTGTTCCTTTTAGATGCATTTTTTACACTATTTCAATCTGTTTCTAGAACAAGTCAACATGTTTCTTTTTCTAACCTTGCCATTCTGCACCTTAAGTTGTGTACTTCATGAAGTGCTGTGCATGTTCTCAACGACAGAGCTGCTTCTGCAGTTACTTTTCTTACCTGTAACTTTTAGGTTTTGGTCTCAAGGGCATTTTGCAAACAGACCACCATCACCTATAGTTTGCCTGGTGTCACACGTCTGTGTATGAAAAGGAAGACAGAATTTTTGCAGCTAAACCGACATAATTGAAATACAGAGCATGGTATTGTTTCTATTCAATGAGATACTTCCATAATTTTTACTGGATCAGACACTGTTCTAAGTGCTTCACAAACACTATGAGGTAGATACGATTTTTTCTCCCCCACTTTACAGAAAAGAAAACTAAGGCCTTGAGAGGTTATTAATTTGCTCAAGGTCACGGGGCTAGTAAGTGGCAGAGCAAGGATTCGGAACAGGGTGGTGTGCCTGCAGAGGCCACACTCTCTACCCCCAGGCGCTGTCAGAAAGCCAAGCCACTTAAATCCTTCCTGGCACATGAGAACAACGAAACCCACTGCCTCCTAGACTTGTTGAAATCAAAAGAGGCCCATGGAAAGGTCATGTCCAACCCATAGTGGGAATTCATCTTTGTCTTCTTCAGCTAAAATCTGCATAGAAATCCAGACACAACTTCACTAGGATCCAGGCCAAGAAGAATAACTCACCCAAGAAAATGTCATCTGAAAACCCACAACCAGACGACAACACCCTTATCTTTTCAGCTAATTCAGGCACCTCACTCACTGGGAGGTTTTGTAAAATGTATATGAAGAAACTAACTCAAATTTAATTTTGACACATTTTAATATTTGGCATATCTTTTTGAAGAATAAAGTTGAGATTAAATTACAATTAAATGTTCTAACAAATTCAGTTAACGATTTCAACTTAAAATAACACAGTACTGTATAAATTTAAGAAAATACATAGCACCTCATGACTCCTTATTTCCAGCAACTACAGTCTGCCATTGTTTCTCCTAGTCAACAGGTAGTATGAACATTCCATAAGCTTGGGACAGTCTTAAGACTCAGAATCCCCTCATAATAGTCCATATTGGTACAGTATTTTCAGAGTCTACAAAGCCCTTTCAGAAATATCTTTTCCACTCAACCCCCTGAAGTACGATCCATTTTACAATGAAACCTAGAATGGTGGTGATTTTCATCCACCTAGTACTTGCTTAGTATGTACTATGTTAGGCAACCTACGGACTGAGGACGGCCCCTGCTTTTGAGGAGGTTTCAGTTCAATGGGAGACACAGAAACTGAAGAGGAAGCACAGGGCAGTTTGAGCTTTGAGAGATGCACAGAGCACCGTGAGAAACAAGGAGGTCCCTTCCCTGGGATGTGTGTGGGAAAGCTTTGCCAAGCAAGGTACTGGGGCACGGGGCGGGAGGTATGTGGGAAGAGAGGCTGGCTGAAGAGTTGGCAGCATGTACGAAGGATAAAAAGTGTGGCACCTGAGGAAAGACATGTATTCCCTGGTTTCTGAACTACTTGAGTAGCTGGGCTTGTGTGGAGGGGTGAGGGCCCCATCAGACAGCAAAGTCCTTCCCCTCAAGGAGCTTAATTCTAAAGGCAGAAGTGACAATAAAAAAAATGCAAATCAAGTGACAAAAGGATTGCAGAGTGCTGAGTACTATGAAGGCAGTAACTCTGGGCAGGGAGCAAGAGAAACTGGGAGAAGTGGATTTTGGAGACGGCAGTCAGGGAGGATTTGGAGAAAGCACCTATCGTGGGTGAAAGAATGGGATTCCAGGTAAACAGCAAGTTCAAGACCTGCACAGGATAGGGCTGGCAGCACTCAAGAAACAGAAAGGAGGCCAGGGAGGCTGGAGCACAGGGAAGGAGAGTGATGGAGTGGGTGATGGAGGTGGGCGTGGAGTATTACAGGTCTTATGGGAGATGACAAGCAACTCACATTTAAACAGTGGAATACAGAGTCTTTGCAGGATTGAAAGGGAGGTAGCAGGGACACTGTTTAATTTACATTTCTAAAGGATAACTTAGGAGGCATTATGGAGAATGAATTATTGAGTCAGGAGTAGGAGTAATAGCAATTAGGAGGCTACTGCTGGAATCGAGGTGAGAGACTGGGTGGCAGGCACGAGGAGAGAAATGGTTGGGTCTGAGACAGTAGGCAGAATTGACAGGACCTCCCAAATGCTTGGATTCGGAGGCGTGAGTAAGGAAGGAATTAAGGAATAACTCCTAGCAACTGGCACACATGATGCCACCCTGACATGGAATCTAAGCAACAGGGAGATTCAAGAGCTCTCGAAATCTTCAGCCTAAGGTTCTTATCAGACATTCAAGTGGAGATATTCTAAGGCAGGAGTGGGGAGAGGTCAAAGGGGTCACTGGCCTACAGACAGAATTAAAAGCTTAAAAGTTGAATGCAATAGTCTAGGGAAAGAGCATGTTGAGTGAGAAAACTCACACCAGAGTCCTAGCGGGGTCCTTTAGTAGAGGAAAATTCAGAAGAGTAGAATCAGATGAAATGAGTAGGAGTATCAGGTCAGAGAAACCAAGAGGCAGTGAGAGGAGACCAAGTGTGTGAAATGATGCTCACAACTGACAAAGTCACTGGCGGCCTCTAGGCCAGGAGAGCAGTTTCATGGCGGGGGAGGCAGGTGGGGTTAGAGAAGATTAAGTTAAGAAAATAATGGGACGCATCTATTGTCTTTGACAAAGAAAGCAAGAAAATACAATGGAGAAAAGATAACCTCTTCAATAAGTGGTACTGGGAAAACTGGACAGCTACATGCAAAAGAATGAAATTAGATGCGCTCATTTAACATGCTAGTAAAGTTGTGTTCAAAATTCAAGCGAGGCTTCAATAGTACATGAATCGAGAACTTCCAGATGTACAAGCTGGATTTAGAAAAGGCAGAGGAACCAGAGATCAAATTGCCAACATCTGTTAGATCATAGAAAAAGCAAGGGAATTCCAGAAAAACATCTACTTTTGCTTCACTGACTATGCTAAAGCCTTAGATGTCCGGATTACAACAAACTGTGGAAAATTCTTCAAGAGATGGGACTAACAGATCACCTTATCTGCCTCCTGAGAAACCTATATGCAGGTCAAGAAGTTAGAATCAGACATGGAACAATGGACTGGTTCCAAACTGGGAAAGGAGTACATCAAGGCTGTATATTGTCACCCTGCTTATTTAACTGATATGCACAGTACATCATGTGAAATGCCAGGTTGGATGAAGCACAAGCTGGAATCAAAATTTCCAGGAGAAATATCAACAACCTCAGATATACAGATGGTACCACTCTAGTGGCAGAAGGTAAAGAGGCACTAACGAGCTTCCTGGGTGAAGAGGAGTGGAAAAGCTGGCTTAAAGCTCAACATTCAAAAACTGAAGTTCACGGCATCCAGTCCCACCACTTCATGGTGAATAGATGGGGAAATGGGGGAAACAGTGACAAACTTTATTTTCTTGGGCTCCAAAACCACTGTAGATGATGATGCAGTCATGAAATTAAGAGATGCTTGCTCCTTGGAAGAAAAGCTAGGACAAACCTAGACAGTGTATTAAAAAGCAGACTGACAAACTTTGCTGACAAACGTCCATATAGTCAAAGCTATATGGATGTGAGAACTGGACCATAAAGAAGGCTGAGCACTGAAAAATTGATGCTTTTGAACTGTGCTGGAGAACACTTGGGAGTCCCTTGGACAGCAAAGAGATCAAACCAGTCAACCCTAAAGGAAATTAACCCTGAATACTCACTGGAAGCACTGATGCTGAAGCTCCAATACTTTGGCGACCTGATGAGAAGAGCCAACTCATTGGAAAAGACACCAATGATGGGAAAGACTGAGGACAGAAAGAGAAGGGAGAAACAGAGGATAAGATGGTTGGATGGAATCACTGACTCAATGGACACGAATCTGAGCAAATTCTGCGAGATAGTTAAAGACAGGGAAGCCTGGCATGCTGCAGTCTATGGGGTCACAAAAAGTTGGACAGGACTTAAAGTCTCTGAACAACAATAACAGAACACTTCTTAATACCATATACAAAAATAAACTCAAAATGGATTAAAGACCTAAATGTAAGGCCAGAAACTATAAAACTCTTAGATGAAAACATGGGCAGAACACTTTTTGACATAAATCACAGCAATATCCTTTTGACCTAGAGTAATAGAAATAAAAACAAAAATAAACAAGTGGGTCCTAATTAAACTAAAAAGCTTTTGCACAGCAAAGGAAACTATAAGCAAGATGAAAAAACAACCCTCAGAATGGAAGAAAATAATTGCAAATGAAAACAACTGACAAAGGATTAATCTCCAAAATCTACAACCAGCTCATGCAGCTCAATAACAGAAAAACAAACAACCCAATGAAAAAAATGGGCAGAAGACCCAAACAGACATTTCTCCACAGAAGACATACAGATGGGCAACAAATACATGAAAAGATGACCAACATCACTCATAAATGAGAAATGCAAATCAAAACCACAATGAAGTTATCACCTCACACTGGTCAGAGTGGCCACCATCAAAGAAGTCTACAAACAATAAATGCTGGAGAGGGTGTGGAGAAAAGGAACACTCTTGCACTGCTGGTGGGAATGCAAACTGATACAGCCACTATGGAGAACAGTGTGGAGATTCCTTTAAAAACTAGGAATAAAACTAGCATGCACGCACGCATTCAAAGTCACTTCAGTCGTGTCCGACTCTTTGCAACCCTATGGACTGTAGCCTGTCAGGCTCCTCTGTCCATGGGGATTCTCCAGGCAAGAGTACAGGAGTGGGTTGCCGTGGTCGCCTCCAGGGGGTCTTCCTTACCCAGGGATCAAACCCACATCTCTTATATCTCCTGCACTGGCAGGCAGGTTCTTTACAACTAGCACCATCTGGGAAGCCCAAACTACCATATGACCCAGCAATCCCACTACCTGGGCACACGCCCTGAGGAAACCATAACTAAGAAAGATACAGGTACCCGTGTTCCTGCAGCACTATTTACAACAGCCAGGCAGGATAAGGAGCCAACCTAGATGCCCATTGACAGATGAATGGATAAAGAAGTTGTGGTACATATAAACAATGGACTATTACACAGCCATGAAAAGGAATGCATTTGAGTTGGCTGCAGTGAGGCAGATGAATCTATAGCCTGCTATACAGAGTGCAGTCAGTCAGAAAGAGAAAAACAAATATAGTATATTAACACATGTATACGGAACTCGAAAAATGGTACTGATGAATCCTTTTGCAGGACAGGAACAGAGACACAGATGAAGAGAATGGACTTGCGGACAGTTTCAGGGAGGAGAGGGATGAATTGAGAGAGTACCACTGAAACATATACGTTACCACGTATAAAACAGGCGGCTGAATGGGAAGTTGCTGTGTAACACAGGGAGCTCGGCTCTGTACTCTGTGACAGCCTAGAGGGGCGGGATGAAACGGGGGATGGGAGAGAGGTTCAAGAGGGAGGAGACATACGTAGACTTATGGTTGACTTTGTTGTATGACAGAAACCAACACAACATTTTGAAGCCATTATCCTCCAATTAAAAATAAATGGAAAAAAAAACAGACAGTGGCAACAGTCACTGCAGACAATTCTCACCAGAGACATCTGTGTGAAGAGGAGCAAGTGTGTGGAGCAGCAGGATGTGGAACTGAGGTTTTGTTTCGCTTTAAAGAAAGGAGAAATAACAGGATGTTTGCTTGCTGACAGGAAAGAGCCACAGAGAGGGCTGGATCACAGGAGCCCCATCCTGGGAGACAAGAGCCCTCCACCTCGCCTTCTGGTCTCTGGCAGCTCATTCCAGCTCCTCTGCTGGATCTCGCCACACGATGCTCATGTGCTGGGTGTCCTTCGGGCCCCGAGTTCTGCTCTTCTCTCTCCTTGCCCTCCTCCTCCCGACCTCCACAGCTGCAAATGCCTCTGCACCTTGACAGCTTTGTCTCCCCTTCAAACCTCTCCTCAGAAACGCAGATGCCGAGATTTCTACTGAGTGCCCCAGGCTCCCACGCTAGCCTAGTCCCACGCCCTGCTCCCACTTCTTTTCCACATCTGTCTTTTGAATAGGAGAGGGCTTCCTGTCAAACTTCTCCAGCCCTTTCACATAATTTCCCTTTCAGCCTAGCCTCGTACATTACCAGCCCAACTGGCTAACGAGGAGCAAAACCAGTACAAAACCCAGCAAAATCTGAGATCCATGCTTCCACTACAGACACTGCTCCCAAAGGAAGTTCCTACAGTTACTTTATTTCCAACATGTTACCATAAAATCTTCAATTAGTCCACAGCTACTACATTTAAGTCAGCAAGAGAAAGTACTACTTTACGATAATAAATATTAATATGAGAAAAAGTCTAGCAAAGTGGTTTATTTACATGTTATTGCTGGAAAAAGTCCTTTAAACAAGAGAGTGCAGAGAAAACACCTTAGAGCTAAGTATCAGCTTCTCAGATTCCTCACGGCAGCTGGAGTACATCTCATTTTTATGGCTTCTGTACAGTCATATGTTCAGGTTTTCAAAGAGCTGCTACTTCATGATGACAATAACTCTTCAGTGTTTATTTTTATTTCCAAGTCTGTGATCTTTAAGAGGCTACTTTAGGACTGTGAACTGTTTCACTGTCTTTTCACTTTCTCGCTTTAGTTCTTCGATGTGGGCATCCAGGCGCTCTAGAATGTGATGAGACCTCAGCTCTTCCTCTTCCAAAAATCTTGTGGCTATTGAACCAAGAGGAGACAGAGGCAAGGGACACTAGAAGAGAACAAATTTTGACATATGTAAGTTAAACAGTATATTTCGAAGACACAGTACTCATGATATTTTCTAACTACCAATATCAAAAGGGGAATGTTTTCCTCTGACAAGATATTGTCTTTATACTAATGATAGTAATAGTTTAAAAAAAAGTTCCACAAAAATCAACACAGATCTCTTCCTGACAGTTATGTAAGAGTGAAGTGGCATACAAATATATTACTCATTTGAAGACTTTCAGAGCCTTCTGTACACTAGAAGAGATATACTTAATGCCTATTTATTTCAAACTCACTTATAAAAATCTGAATGTTACTTTTAAAGCATAGAAAATCTATCTGTAATAAATTAGATACCAGTTAAAAATCAATTATTTTCCTTCCTCCAAAATTTGAGTCTACAGCCCCTTGTCTGAAATCACTGGTTTCAGAATTTAGATGTACCATATTTAGTTGATCCTTATCTGCAGTAGTTATTTTCTATAGCGTCATCTCAAACAATGAATTAATGAATATTAAAACACTGCTCTTGTGGGAAACACAAACACATACATACAAACTTTACATAGATTATAATCCTAACTCCTAAAAATAACTCACCAGGTAGATTCTGATTGCTTTATTTCTCAAAAAAACAAGGTTCACAGTGTTTAGTGACTTGCCTGAGGCCACCCCATTAATGGGTGCCAAAGTTGGGGTTCAAACCCTGTTCAAGCCCAGCATCTGAGCTTCATGCTCTGTACTGCCCCTGAGTGGCTCCATCTTCTGGGCCTCTCAGCACAAGAAACAAGAGGGTAATGTACCACCTTGGCTGACCTTAGCTGTAAACGTGCAAGTCCAGTGACTCACATTTTGTCCAGCTCTGCCATGTTCATGAATAACTGTGAAAGTGCTTATGAGTTCTGCTTACAGGTAACAAATAGTTTAGCAAGTAGATGAATTCACAAATATAGAATACATAACCTGTGATGAGTCTGAGGTAACATCCCATCATCAAACACATTGGTATTTCTGACATAAAATGTTAAGTGGGATCAATCAACATTTTATCACATCATATCAGTTCAGGCCAGGTCAGGTCTTAGTGCCAAACTTAAAAGAAAGTTAGCCATCAGGTCTTTTTGGAGTTCAGAATTACATATATAGTACATTTATTTCAACAACTAAAAGAGAACTCCTATGGACTTGTTGGCACATTAAAAAGTCAAAAATACTGAACTTTCACAGATACGGATCATCAGGGTGATGAGAATGAACGGCCAGAGGTGAGTGCTTCAGCACAGAGGGCAAAAACAAGGGTGGAGAGGTGTCCTCACATCTGCTGCAGGAACAAGGGGCCAGCCCTGTCGAAGGGCAGCGTCTGCCACCAGGGCCCCGTGGGGCAGCCCAGTCTATGGTCTATAACAGACACATCAGCTGCCATTACTTCCTCTGCCTTGATCCACTCTTTCCTTTTCCAGCCATTCCTTTTCTCCTCCACCACTGTCTACGCCCAGGACTATCTTGGCAGGCAGAGGTATTCTTTGAACCAATCATTTCCAATACAAAGGTGACCCTCTCTGAAAAAGGCAGGAAGGGAATTTTCAATTTTGGCTAAAAATAAATGAATCCCTATAACTTATATTTAATAAGACACATTTTGAAAAGTACTCGTGGCTGAAGTCTTCACTAGCAAAATCTTAGGACAGAAATACATGAGAATAACAAGGGGTACTTAAGAGAAAGAACCAGTAAGGAGACAAAAAGGAAAAAAAAAAAACAAAACCCCTGCCTTAAAATTAACTAAACACACTTAATAAACTAGTAAGATCAGAAAGTTTCCATACCGAAGATGTAAAGTCTTCTGGGTCATTTATACTCTCAGAGATAGTGTCAGAAAAGTTGGCTTCATTTGTATCTAGCACTGAAGGCAGAGAGTTAGTTTTGCACAGAAAGTTAGATGGCAGAGAGACAGTGGAGCAGCAAGAGCTCATCTGATGGCTCGAGGGGCTGAAGCCCGGGACAGGGACACAGGCTCTATGCTATCCGATGCTCGTCTTTGCGGAGAATGAAGACCTGCTTTGTAGGGCTCAGCCTTCATCCCATCATGCCTGTGCTGGCCATGGGCTGAACTGGGTAGCAGATTAGAAAATAAAGCAGATAAACATTGTAGCATTTTTCCTCCTTTAAAGAAACAGACTTATTGTTGGAAGTTCAATAAAAATACAGAACTAGACTAAGGAGAAGGCTATAATTTACAAAATCAGAAGCCTGTTCAGACCAGGCATTCTTTTCATCACTCTGGCCCCAAATACCCAATCTCCATGACCACATCCCTGCCCCCACAGACTTACACAACAGCAAGGAAGACACATACGTTATCTGAGTGCCCTAGTGGGGTTGGTGGTAGGGCAGAGGGAAGTACTGTGCAGAGAGAAGTCCCTATCTTTACCTGGGGGTGAGGTGGGAGTGGCAGAGAGGGTGTCAGCAAAGGTTCCTGGTAGGAAAACATGTAAGAGCTGAAGCCGGGTGGTTTTTCATTGAATGCTGATGTTTTAGGTAACAATCTATTATTAGTTCACCAAAAATACAAAAGAAGCTTTTATAAAAAGCTAACTTCCACTTCTTATGGGACAAGTAAAGCTAGAAAGGTGGGAAGCAGCATGACAAAACTCAGGGGAATTAAGCTGTTATTCTCACCTACATCTAGAAGTTTACATGAAAATAATATACAACCCCCTGCATTTTTTAACCTAACAGCTTTACTTGTACACACTGTACTTCAGAATTAAACACAGGGTCCTTTGATAAGGATTTAGTTTCTATAAATTGGATATTATTCTCAAAAGAAATGAGCATTACATAATAAAGATACATATTTTAGATAAACTATGAAGAAAATTTACTTGAACTCTGTATTCTTGAACTCAGGTATTCTGCTGTGTGTTTGTTTAAAGATCCTGTCCCGGTTTTTTTACATATCTGAGTAGAAATCTCCAGCTGACCTCTGGTATCCATCAAATCTTTCTGTAGTTGTTGATTTTCAGATACTAATTTATTTAACGCCTCAATATAATTTTCCTGGAGGTCTGCTAGTGAAATCTCTTTTGCCTAATAAAAAAGAACAGAGGCACTTAATTTGTAAAAGAATACTTGTGATCTGTGACACTGCCGGTGGAAAATTACTTTTAGCTGTGACTAGTTAATCTATGGGTTTTACTTTTGGCACCTTAAAAAAAAAAAGGATGTATTTCTTACAGTTAATGGGGTAGGAGCAAAATGGACTTCCCTGATGTGTGAAGGAATATCCAAGGAGCTGGAGGAAGGTTGGAACTAGGATAAAAGAAAGCTACAAATGAGAATCACATACAGACAAAAAGAAAGAAAATAGTAACCATGAATTCTTTTTTAAGAAAAGAGAAAGTTGAGCTTAGTGAAATAAATCAGACAGAGAAATACAAAGACTATATGTTATCACTTACATGTAGAAACCAAAAAAATAAACAAATGGATATTACAAACAAGAAAAAGACTCACAGACATAGAGAATGGTTACCAATGGGGAGAGGGAAGGGGGTTGCGGCTAGACAGGGAAGGGGATTAAGAGGCACAAACTACTATGTATAAAATAAATAAGCTACAAGGATATATTACAAAGCAGAAGGCAATGGCACCCCACTCCAGTACTCTTGCCTGGGAAATCCCATGGATGGAGGAGCCTGGTGGGCTTCCATCTATGTGGTCGCACAGAGTCGGACACGACTGAAGTGACTCAGCAGCAGCAGCAGCAGACAATATAGCCATTATTTTACAATAATTTTAAACAGTATAATCTATAAAATATTGAATAACTATGCTGTACACTTTGATATAATATTGTAACTATGCAATCATACAATTATAGTTTAACTTAAAAAAAAAAAAAAAAGAGGGGACAGAAGGTTGAATAACCCCACAACACCTGTGGAAGAAAATCAAGAGACCTATTTCAAAGAAAGAAATCTGAATGCAAGGTTCTGACAAGGAATTCTGACTGGCATGGACAACTTTTAAATAAATAACTCTCTGGTCTTTTACATAATGTTGTACCTATTCTGGTATGTGAGATTGATTTTGAAATGATAAGTCAGTATTCAACAAGGATAAGGTACAAATTACTACTCTGATATGGTCTGAATTCTGTGATTATAAATTTACTGCTCTTCAATTCTAGGTGTTTCCTAGTTATATAGTACCTAAAAACAGAAGTCTGGACCATTTTTTCCTAATGAGAAAATACTTTCATTAGCATTCTGAAAAATTATGGTTATCTTCTTTGGAATTTAGTATGATGTTTAGCTTGCCCTTTTCTATGAAGAATTTTTTGAAAATAAGCTGGTCAAGTAATTTGACAAACACAATTTACCTTACAAAAAATAAAGCTTAAAAATACAACCATTTAACTACCTGTACTAGTAGTGACAATAAGTTATAAAAATCTTTCAGCAAGTTGTTGACAGATAAAATCTCAAAAAAAAAAAAAAAAGTCTGCAGGACATAGGAGTTAAACTATGAACTACTGGAGACTTTTATTTTCACTGTGGTAAACAGTTTATCAGAGCTATTGCTCTCATTACAAAGCTAATTAGATACTTTTATTAAGAGTTATTTAGCCAAAATTATTCATTTGTAAAAGTAATATCACCTTCCTAGGATGGTAAATGCAAAATGGAACTTTCTAATAATTGTTCTTAATACATACATCATGTTTATACTGTAACTTCAAAATCAGAGGAAGTCTAAACTGCTGACATGATCCTCAACAGCCAGAGTTTGATATCTGATATCATTAAAGATATCTTTTAGAAGAAGATAATGTTTGCTTTTTCCAGGCAGGCATCATTTAAATTTTTCTCAAATTTACCATTTTATTAACAACAATTACAAACAAATGAATGTGAAAGGTACTATAAAAGTGCATAGCAAGCACACACCTGGCTGTGTGAAGAAAGGACATCACTACAAGAGGTTCCAGGAGAAATTAAGCTGAACAGAACCTCTGGCCATAGTCTGGGTTAAGCACCTCTAAGAGTTCTCAACTCAAATATGAACATTACATAAGATGAAAGTCTCAATCAGCTATTTCCAAATCCTGAGCAGTGACAGACTTTATTTTCTTGGGCTCCAAAATCACTGCAGATGATGACTGCAGCCATGAAATTAAAAGACTTTTGGAAGAAAAGTTATGACCAACCAAGACAGCATATCAAAAAGCAGAGACATTACTTTGCCAACAAAGGTTCATCTAGTCAAAGCGATGGTTTTTCCAGAAGTCATGCACAGATGTGAGAGTTGGACCATAAAGAAAGCTGAGCACCGAAAAATGATGCTTTTGAACTGTGGTGTTGGAGACTCTTGAGAGTCCCCTGGACTGCAAGGAGATTCAACCAGTCAACCCTAAAGGAAATCAGTCCTGAATATTCACTGGAAGGACTGTTGCTGAAGCTGAAGCTCCAATACTTTGACCACCTGATGTGAAGAACTGACTCAACTGGAAAAGACCCTGGGAAAGATGCTGGGAAAGATTGAAGGCAGGAGGAGAAGGAGACAACAGAGGATGAGATGGCTGGATGGCATCACCAACTCTATGGACATGACTTTGAGCAAGCTCTGGGAATTGGTGATGGACAGGGAAGACTGGCATGCTGCAATGCATGGGGTCGCATAGAATCAGCCACAACTGAATTGAACTGAAATCCTGAGCCTTTTGAAGACTCTGTGGTGCAAATCAGGTTCTTGGTTTTCTCCACCACTAGCTTAGTATTGTTTATCAAAGTGTATAAAGTTGTTTTCCTTCCTTCCATCTGTGCATCCTTCCTTTCTTCTTTCCTTCCTTCCATCCACCTTCCCCCTTACAAAATATTTAGCTGTTGTCTCCTCTCCTACTTTTTCCATCCTTGTAGGTTTGCTTTAAAAAACAAAGTCCTTTCACTTCAGTTTTAGAGGCATTTGGTGAGGGAGCATATGTTCATCTGCCACATTAAATGACGGCATAACATTTTCCTAGTAAAGAAAATCAAGAAACCATCCCTCTACAGACTAACATTTACATTTTTTCAAAATTTTGGATACTGCAAACAACACTGAAATGACCGTTTTCATGCATTTGCTTCTCCAGGATGGGTTCTTTGGGAATGCAAACTGATGACAAAAGGAGAACAATTCAGCAATGACAACCAAAATCAGAAATGCACATGACTGAGGACTTTATAGACTGCATGTATTTACATTCGGTTTAATGGACATTGCTAAACTGCCCTCCAGAATAGCTGTGTCAATTTACTTTCTCATTAACAGAGCACTAAAGAGCCTGTTGTTCTATATCCCTGCCAACAATGGTTATATCAGTTTTTAAAAATCATTGTCATGTTAATAAACAAAAGAATATTTATTTCTTTTGATTATTGAAGGGATGTAACTGCTTTTCTTCTTGCTGAATTTCTGCATTACTTCTATGATTATCTATTTATGGACTATGTAGAACACAACAAACTGTGGAAAATTCTTCAAGAGATGGGAATAGGGAATACCAGATCACCTTACCTGTCCTCTGAAAAATCTGTATGCAGGTCAAGAAGCAACAGTTAGAACTGGACATGGAACAACAAACTGGTTCCAAATTGGGAAAGGAGTATGTCAAGGCTACATATTGTCACCCTGCTTATTTAACTTATATGTAGAGTACATATTTATTTCTTGGGCTCCAAAATCACTGCAGATGGTGACTACAACCATGAAATTAAAATACACTTGCTCCTTCGAAGAAAAGCTATGACCAGCCTAAACAGCATATTAAAAAGCAGAGACATTACTTTGCTGACAAAGGTCCACGTAGTCAAAGCTATGGTATTTCCAATAGTTGTGTATGGATGTGAGAATTGGACTGTAAAGAAAGCTGAGTGCCGAAGAACTAATGCTTTTGAACTGTGGTGTTGGAGAAGACTCTTGAGAGTCCCTTGGACTGCAAGGAGTTCCAACCAGTCAACCCTAAAGGAAATCAGTCCTGAATATTCACTGGCAGGATTGATGCTGAAGCTGAAGCTCTGATACTTTGGCCACGTGATATGAAGAACTGACTCATTTGAAAAGACCCTGATGCTGGGAAAGATGGAAGGCAGGAGGAGAAAGGGATGACAGAGGATGAGATGGTTGGATGGCATCACTGACTCGATGCACATTAGTTTGAGAAAGCTCTGGGAATTGGTAATAGACAGGGAAGCCTGGCCTGCTGCAGTCCATGGGGTCTCAAAAAGTAGGACACGACTGAGTAACTGAACTGAACCTATTTTCCTACTAGATCCCAATGATTGTATTATCTTTATAAGGCCTTATATATTAATATTTTATATTAACCTTTTGTCTGTTAACAGATTGTTTTCCTCTAGTCTATCAGTCTTTTAAATGGGGCCTTTTGTAGTCCAGAAATTTTATATTTTTATGTTGTAGAATTCTTTATGTTGTAAAATTCTTTGTGGTTTCAAGATGCTAAGAGAGTCTCATCCTCTCAAAAGATTATAAAAATGGTTCCCTGTATTTTCCTTTAGCTGAAATAAAGTATTCGTGTAGTATTTTGCATGTTCTTCCACCCCAGCCTCCACAATTCTTGAGACTGAAACTAAAACTACTTAGGAGCCAACAGGGCCATTGTATAACCGTGAATTTTGGAGGCATAGACTCTCCAGAAAAACAGAAGAAAAATTTCTAAAATCTCTGAGCATTTGACCCGTATCAAGAAAAGAGGGGTAAGAAACAGATGGGTCATTTTGCAAAAATAACAATTTCATAACAAAATAGTTAAAAGAGCACCCACACAATTGGTAACTCTCTGTTAGCTAATCCTGTTCTCTGGTTTCATAGACGCTTGCTTACATTTCTTATCCTCCCTACTGGATTACCCCCAGTCTTCTAAAGACAAGAATCTTATTCATCCTTGTATCTATTATACCATCTACTAAATACTTTGAGCATAAAAGATTTCAGAATATTTGATTAAATGAAGTGTATTTTCTCTAGTGGCTCAGACGGTAAAGAATCCGCCTGCAATGCAGGAGATACGGGTTTGATCTCTGAGTTGGGAAGATTCCCTGGATAAGGGAATGGATACCCATTCCAGTATTTCTGCCTGGAGAATCCCATGGACAGAGGAGCCTGGAGGGCTACAGTCCATGTGGTCGCAGAGTCAGATACAATCGAGCAACTAAACCTTTCACTTTAAACTTTTACCTTGTAGAAATATATTTAAAACAAAAATACTTAAAAGATGACATACTTTATAATGAAAAGACTGTGAAAATAGTCATTACAGTAATAATAACAGCATTAAATATTTATTATATACCTACTAAATGCCAAACATTATGCTAAACCCTTTCTATATATTCTATTTTACATGTATTTTTATCACATACAGTATTTTTTAAAATCTTCCAGTTGCTGGAATGAAGAGTGATATTTTGCTCACTCCTACCACTGTCTTGACTTCTTTTTGAGAAAGTTTTTGCAGAAGGATCATTTCAGTTTGATCTTAGCTTTCTCTTTACAATATCAGTATTTACAAAGTAATTTCTTATACAGCAGAAAAGCTATACAAGAGGCTTGTATAGCAGAAAAGCAAGTTTCTATATATGTACCTCATGTAAACCCAATTCCAATTTCATCACCATTTCAGAAAGATGACGATTTTCTAACTTGAGTGATTCCAGCTGACCCAACATCTCCTGAGAACGGAAAAGTAGAAAAATTAAATAAATGTGATGAATAAATCAAATGCATCTTAAAAATGTTTTCTATATATAATTTTAATTAGGTGAAGTTACATTCTTCATTAATATATACAAATACTTTCTAAAACATTTTTTGAAGAGGTGTTTCAACATGAATTTGTACGCATGCAATTAAGAGTATTATTCTAAACAGATCAGTCCAGGCACTGGTGACGCCCTGGCACTCCTCTTCCTGGCCTCTGCCTCCAGCATCTTATAATCTGCACTCCTACTTGAAGATTCCTGCCTTCCTTGGCTTCCTGCTTCTTCTGTGAAAATTATCTGGTTTTCTTCCTTATTGTCTCTTTCCCTTTTAGCATCATTCTGGCACTTTTTTACCCTAACGAGTAGTTACCTAAGTTGGGTTCAAGTCTCTCCTCTTCACACTCTATGCCTTCTCCTTACAATATCTAAGTCTCTTGGGGTTTCAAATGCCAACTTCATGTAAAGACTTCCACGGCTAAATGTCTTACCTTGATTTTAATCTTGCACTCCAGGCCTTCTGTGGAACTATTAGATATTTCCATATGAAAGTCCAGCTTTTATCTCAAACCAGTGTCCCATCTGCCAGCTTCCCTATTTTTTGTCCCTTTCATACAAATTCATTATCCTCCCCAAACCTGCTCCTTATCTTTTCTATATTTCATTAAAGAGCATCACTCTCTCTAATCAGTTGCCCAAGCCGGAATCCTAGTGACATTATTCCCTAACTCTAACTCACTCTCCCTGTCCAGTCAAATACAAAGTCTAGTCAATCTTACCAAGCAAGTTCTCCAGAATGCATCCATTTCCCTGGGTCTCCCCTGCACAGTGCTCAGGCCACCATCTCACTGCTGTGACAGCATCTGAGTGGTCTCTCTGCTTCCTTGCTTATTCTCCATACAACCACAGAAACTTTTTACTCCTGTTTAGCCCATTCTCTACAGACCCCAAGATAACATGAAAACTCCTGCACAGGGCAGGCGGGCCCTTCAGGAGCTAATCCCTGCTTTCCCATTTCATCCCTCACCACTTGTCCCACCTGCCACAGTGAACAGGGCAACCTTCACTACTCACCATAGAAACAGCCTTTTCACTTGTCTGAACTACTCTTAACTCCTGCCAATCTTCACTAGACTACTTGTTAACCAGCCTAAAGAAGAGGGTTAATAAAACTTTACTGAATTAAACACTGTGGAAATTATACCTTTAATAAATTGAACATTCAAAAACAAACTTCAAATAAAGAAAATTTTTGTTCAAGTTTCACCTTATGCTCGACTGCTTTCTCTTCTGCCTTTTGTATCTCTGCTCTGAGTCGCTTTTCCATGTCAGAGGAAGAACTTTTAGTGGAAGCAATAGTGATATCTCGCTGATGTAACTCTCGAGTTAGCTGGGAGATCTCCATCTTCATTCCTTCTAGTACAGAACTGTAACTCTGTTCAGCCTGTAAAATGTGTTCTTTCAACTGCAAAAATAACAAAAAAAAAAACCAGAAAGCATTACAAATTGAGAGAAGACATGTTATATAGAAAAATATAATATTAATAATAGAGTAATTTTTACCTTGCCTCGAGTCATAAATTTTTCCCTAATTAAATGTGCAAAAAATTAGCAATTTACCAAGCTGCATATCTGTACTGAAGGTCAGGTGGTTATGCCCACAATTATTTACTACATCTCCAAACAGTGAGCGATGGCTGACTCAAAGGCTGAGGACCAGCATCAAAGCGCTGAAGCACACATGTTCAGAGGCCAGCATTTGCCACCTTCGCTCTTTCTGGGTGCAAATCTAAACATTTGCTTATATGGTTTCCTGGTCCACAGAAGATAACAGAAAGAGAAAAAGAAAGGAGCTAGAAGTGATCTCAAAGAAGTAATTAAAAAAAAAATGACTCAACAAATAGGACAGCTAGGGCCCACTAACACAGAGACAAATTCCACAAACTTCAAATGTCAATGAGGATATAACTATCCAGGGTACAGAAGAGAATACACATCCATCACCACCTTCAGTCAGTAAGAAAATACTAAATGCTACCTCAATTAATATGTTCATGCGTTCATGCAAGCAAGGTGTGTTATCTTTTAGAAAATTTTTCATCAAGACATATTCAAAATAAAGTTGTAGAGTTCAAAGGGGGCAGGCTTCAATTACCTTGAAAATACTTACATGGCATCCCTGAGGATGACACAGAAAGATATTCTCCTAAGCACCTTACAGGTGCTCTACTCATGAGCATCACATGGTCTCTGGATGAGATTTTTCTCATTAAAATTCAGTACTATAACCTCCCAACCCACTGTTCAGTCTACAAACACAGTGGGGTTTGCACTCTCACCTTCTTGATCTCAGCCCTGTACTCATTGTTGTGCACTTCCATCTTCTTCAGCTCTCCATATTTTTCCATTAGCTCTTGGCTCAGCTGTTTACATGTTGCACTCACAGATTCTAAGCTTTATGACAAAAATAAGGTCACATATTTAAAACAAAACAAAACCCTGAATCCCACAAGGTGAGTTATCTAACTACCCTCTTAATGTCCAAGAAATAAACATCACTTTGTACCCCAGAATAAAACTCATTTCCAATTTCCATATCAGTGGAGTCAGCAAAATCCAATCCACACTTCTGGGGAGATACTTTTGACTTCTGTGTTCATCTATATACCTTCTATCTGCTTAAAATACTACTGGTTACAAAATTCTAAATGTTTTAGCAACTTAGGCCATTTTTTCTCTCTAGTCATACACGAACTGCCATCATAATGTCAGTCTTCACCACGCTTAATTACAATCTCATCCTATACACAGCTGCCAAAATAATCATGAGTTTCCAACTTGTCACCTTTATTTATCCCTCATCAGATATAAGAACTTCAGGGACACCATCTCTCTCTTTTCTCACAGCTCATACCCACTATAAAGTCGTTTTGCTTCTAAATCGCTAGGCTTTACAGTCTGCCTTGCGCCGTGTGCTAAGCCTCACTTCTTTTCTTTCCACACACCACCCCCTTGGCCACACAGCACCTCCCTCTACCACCTGACAATGGACAGTCAACACCCTTTCGAGAATTGAATCAGCATTTACCTGGATGGAGCTACCCTGACCCTCATTCCCCTGCTGCTGCTGCCGTTAAGTCACTTCTGTCATGTCCGACTCTGTGTGACCCCAGAGACGGCAGCCCACCAGGCTCCCCCGTCCCTGGGATTCTCCAGGCAAGAACACTGGAGTGGGTTGCCATTTCCTTCTCCCATGCATGAAAGAAGTCACTCAGTCGTGTCCGACCCTCAGCGACCCTATGGACTGCAGCCTTCCAGGCTCCTCCATCCATGGGATTTTCCAGGCAAGAGTACTGGAGTGGGGTGCCATTGCCTTCTCCTGAATCATCTTAAAACAGTCTACTTTCAATTGTTAGAGTCTGAATGTAGACACTTTCTAGAACTTTGACTTTAAATTGCTCTTAGGTCTTCTGATGTACATATTCTGTCTCTCAAACTACAAATTCTATAATTAAAATAATATCTTTAACTTCTCACCTCTCTTTAACCTTGCCCACCATACTCTCGGGCCCTTCATCATTTGGTTCCAGACTGTTCAATAAAGGCTTAATAACTGTTAGACTGTTCCCCCACACAGCCAATTTACCAGATAAGCTATTGTTCAAAATATCACCTTGGCAATACAACAACACAAAACAATCATGTACATTCCTCCAGTTCCTGTTTCAGGGAGTATTCTGTTCAAACTGAACAATACAAATTAAGCTGTCTAAAAGGGTTCCTTTTTCTACCTGTCTTTTGCTATATAAAAATAATGTTTAAAGTCATTCAGTTTTATTACTGAACAGAGGTGTTTGTATCCATTTATTCCAACCTTATTTCTAAAAATCCCAGAATGCTTATTGTGTGGTACTTAGTACATGACTATAATATGTCAAATAAAACACTGAGGTAGAGAGAGAAGAAAAATCAGAAATGATCTTGTCCTATCTAAAGATGGGAAAATTGAGGCCTAAAGAGAATAAGGTGTTCCAAGTGGGCAGTGTGTCAGAAGTAAGACACAAGTCTTCAGAGTCTGCTGAAAGCATAGCAAAACATGTAAAAAACCACTAAAAAGATAATCAGTGGAAAATCTATGATAAAAAATATAAATATTAGCTCTAATATCAATAGCAATTTGTCATTGTTGTTTAGCCACTAAGTCGTGTCCACCTCTTTTGTGATCCCACAGATCCCCCCAGGCTCCTCTGTCCGTGGGATTTCCCAGGCAAGAATTCTAGAGTGGGTTGCCATACCTTCTCCAGGGCATCTTCCCAACTCAAGGATTTAACCTGTGTCTCCTTCACTAGTTCAAATGGATTCTTTACCTGCTGAGCCACTAGGGAAGCCATGCCAATAAGAATGGGCTGTGCTATGCTTAGTTGCGTCCAGCTCTTTGCAACCCCATGGATTATAGCCCACCAGGCTCCTCTGTGTATCGGGATCTCCAGGCAAGAATACCTGAGTGAGTTGCCAAGCCCTCCTCCAGGGGATCTTCCCAACCCAGGGACTGAACCCAGGTCTGCCGCATTGCAGGTGGATTCTTTACTGTCTGAGCCGCCAGGGAAGCCCATCAAAAGAATACTAAACTTTATTTTACTCAATCTACAGTGTGCAAATATACTTCGGTAATGAGAGTTAAGAATATCTTAAGTATTTCAAGGTGAGAAATAAAGCAAAAACTCTGTGGATGCATGTATATTTACTATGCAAAGAAAATACTTAGTGGTTTCCAAAAACAGAAATAAAAGATATATTAGTTAGAGTAGGGATAAAAATTTGTTACTTAAAAGGCAAAATGGAAATTTTTGGTTGTTTGTTTCCGTGCAGGCTAACAGTTTATATATTTTTATCTTGTACATGCAGAAAACATTAGAGTACAAATGACTGTGATTTATGTTTAAAATAAAATATCACACTGCTCCAAATCAAAAAGTTCTGCAGTATGACCAAAAAAACGTTCACTGTATTGTAATACAAGTAAGCTGGGCATAGTACAGCATAAATAAGGATTCAGTCAACATACAAGGACATATCAACAGCATTTCAGAACAGAAGGAAGGAGCACCACATGTCCAGAGAGACCTCCCCAAGAGAACCTCCAGTGAGGTGGCTGGTAGAGGGAAAGCCAGTCTAACTGAAGGCCTTCTGCATGGGAGAAATGTGAAGACATACAGAGTTAATACAGACTCTTCTTGAAGAATTGGGTTTTGAAGAAGAGCAGAGAAATATGGAAATAACTTGATAGGGATGTAGAATTAAAGGAGGGTTTTCATCTTTTTCCCAAGATGAGGAATATTAAAACATATTTTATACCAGGGAAATGATTTAGCAGAGATTAAGAACTGACAATGTAAAAAGAAAAGAAAAACCATAGAAACTATTCATAAGTGGAATCTTAGAAGCACAGACATGTCATCCACTGATTCATCCACTCTTAACAGATTAAGGGCACAGACAGGTGCAGGCTGACTGGCAGATTTGTTTGGTGGTAAAAAGATTAGGAAGTTCTACTTTAATTGAAATCAAAGTTCTCCTTTAATCTCAATGAAATCAGAAGTTAGGCCAATTTGTGAAACCTGGAGGAAAAAACATGTTTTCACTTGTTGTATTAGCTTACTTTATCAATACAATGATTGAAATAGTGTCTAACAATTTGAACACTGCTGAAACGCACGTAATTATCTACCTGCCTTCCAGATGTGTCACCTCCGCCTGTAGAAGCTCTTCACTAGTGTGGGTAAAATCCAGTTGGCAGAGCACGTTCTGCAAGTCGCCCTGCCCTGTAGAGGCATACCTCCTTTCTGCCAGAGGTCCCTCCAGCGGTCTAAGGGAAGACAGAGAAGGACTGTTAAAGGCCTGTATCTTTGCAAACAAAAACAACACAGAGGCAGTTCATATTTTCCCAACTCTTTTTAGTAATGAAACTCTTCAGAATTCTTTAGTCTGTTTCCTGGTTTAACAACAACAACAAAAAAGTTAGCTGACTGTACAGAGCTTCTTCATCTTTGGCTGCAAAAAACTATAATCAATCTGATTTCGATACTGAACATCTGGTGACGTCCATGTGTAGAGTCTTCTCTTGTGTTGTTGGAAGAGGGTGCTTGCTATGACCAGTGCATTCTCTTGACAAAACTGTTAGCCTTTGATCTGCTGTTTGTACTCCAAGGCCAAATTTGTCTGTTACCCCAGGTGTTTCCTGACTTCCTACTTTTGCTTTCCAGACCCCTATAATGAAAAGGACATCTTCTTTGAGTGTTACTACTAGGTCTTCACAGAACCGTTCAGTTTCTTCAGCATTACTGGTCATGGCATAGACTTGGATTACTGTGATAGTGAATGGTATGCCTTGGAAATGAACAGAGATCATTCTATTGTTTTTGAGATTGCATCCAAGTACTGCATTTCAGACTCTTTCATTGACTATGATGGCTACTCCATTTCTTCTAAGGGATTCTTGCCCATAGTAGTAGATATAATGGTCATCTGACTTAAATTCACCCATTCCAGTCTATTTTAGTTCATTGATTCCTAAAATGTTGATGTTCACTTTTGCCATCTCCTGTTTGATCGCATTCCAGGTTGCTATGCCAAAGAATGCTCAAACTACCGCACAACTGCACTCATCTCACACGCTAGTAAAGTAATGCTCAAAATTCTCCAAGCCAGGCTTCAGCAATACGTGAACTGTGAACTTCCTGATGTTCAAGCTGGTTTTAGAAAAGGCAGAGATCAAATTGCCAACATCTGCTGGATCATGGAAAAAGCAAGAGAGTTCCAGAAAAACATCTATTTCTGCTTTATTGACTATGCCAAAGCCTTTGACTGTGTGGATCACAATAAACTGTGGACAATTCTGAAAGAGATGGGAATACCAGACCACCTAACTTGCCTCTGGAGAAATCTGTATGCAGGTCAGGAAGCAACAGTTAGAACTGGACGTGGAACAACAGACTGGTTCCAAATAGGAAAAGGAGTACGTCAAGGCTGTATACTGTCACCTTGCTTATTTAACTTCTATGCAGAGTACATCATGAGAAATGCTGGACTGGAAGAAACACAAGCTGCAATCAAGATTGCTGGGAGAAATAGCAATAACCTCAGACATGCAGATGACACCACCCTTTATGGCAGAAAGTGAAGAGGAACTAAAAAGCCTCTTGATGAAAGTGAAAGAGGAGAGTGAAAAAAGTTGGCTTAAAGCTCAACATTCAGAAAACAAACATCATGGCATCTGGTCCCATCACTTCATGGGAAATAGATGGGGAAACAGTGGAAACAGTGTCAGACTTTATTTTGGGGGCTCCCAAATCACTGCAGATGGTGACTGCAGCCATGAAATTAAAAGACGCTTACTCCTTGGAAGAAAAGTTATGACCAACCTAGATAGCATATTCAAAAGCAGAGACATTACTTTGCCGACTAAGGTCTGTCTAGTCAAGGCTATGGTTTTTCCTGTGGTCATGTATGGATGTGAGAATTGGACTGTGAAGAAGGCTGAGCACCGAAGAATTGATGCTTTTGAACTGTGGTGTTGGAGAAGACTCTTGAGAGTCCCTTGGACTGCAAGGAGAGCCAACCAGTCCATTCTGAAGATCAGCCCTGGGATTTCTTTGGAAGGAATGATGCTAAAGCTGAAACTCCAGTACTTTGGCCACCTTATGAGAAGAGTTGATTCACTGGAAAAGAGTCTGATGCTGGGGAGGATTGGGGGTAGGAGGAGAAGGGGACGACCGAGGATGAGCTGGCTGGAGGGCATCACGGACTCGATGGACTCGAGTCTGAGTGAACTCCGGGAGTTGGTGATGGATAGGGAGGCCTGGTGTGCTGCGATTCATGGGGTCGCAAAGAGTCGGACACAACTGAGCGAGTAAATATTGCTCTTTACAGCACTGGACTTTACTTCCATCACCAGCCACATCCGCAACTGGGTGCTATTTTTGCTTTGGTTCCATCTCTTCGTTCTTTCTGGAGTTATCTCTCCACTGATCTCCAGTAGCATATTGGACACCTACCGACCTGGGGAGTTCATCTTTCAGTGTCCTATCTTTTTGCCTTTTCATACTGTTCATGGGGTTCTCAAGGTGAGGATACTCAAGTGGTTTGCCATTCCCTTCTCCAGTGGAACACGTTTTGTTAGAACTCTCCATCATGACCCATCCATCTTGGGTGGCCCTACATGGCATGGCTCATAGTTTCATCAAGTTAGACGAGGCTGTGGTCCACGTGATCAGTTTGGTTAGTTTTCTGTGATTGTGGTTTTCAGTCTGTCTGCTCTCTGATGGATAAGAGGCTTATGGAAGCTTCCTGATGGGAGAGACTGACTGAGGGGGAAACTGGGTGTTGGGCGAGGCCATGTTCAGTAAATCTTTAATCCAATTTTCTGTTGATGGGGGAGGGGAGGGCTGTGTTTCCTCCCTGTTGTTTGACCTGAGGGCAAACTTTGGCAGAGGTAATGAAGATAATGGTGAGTTCCTTCAAAAGGTTCCATGCACACACTGCTGCAATCAGTGCCTCTGACCCTGTAGCAGGCTACCACTGACCCACGCCTCTGCCAGAGACTCCTGGACACTCACAGGCAAGTCTGGGTCAGTCTCTTGTGGGGTCACTGCTCCTTTCTCCTGGGTCCTAGTACACACAAGGTTCTGTTGGTGCCCTCCAAGAGCCCATTTCCAAGTCCTGTGTAAGTTCTGGCTGCTCTATGGTGGGGTTAATGGTGACCTCCTCAAGAGGGCTTATGCCATACCCAGGTCTACTGCACCCAGAGCCCCTGCCTCTGCAGCAGGCCACTGCTGACCCATACCTCTGCAGCAGACACTCAAACATAGTTCTGGCTCAGTTTCTGTGGGGTCTATGGGTCCCAGTGGCACAAGGTTTGTTTGAGCCCTCCGAGCGTCTCTGGCCAGTATACGGTTTGATTCTAAAGGTGATGGTGCCCTCCTACCATCTTGCTAGGGCTTCTTCTTTGCCCTTAGACATGGGGTATCTTTTTGGTGGGAGCCAACATTCTTCTGTTGATGGTTGTTCAGCAGCAAGTTGTAATTTTGGAGTTCTCACAGAAGATAAGCACATGTCCTTACCAGCTACTAATCATGATTTATCTTACCAAAGAAGGTACGCCTCCCAGGAGACATAAGACTATAATTCCTTTCACATTTGGAGTTTCAACAAGGGTACAAATTAACAGGTGACAGAGAGAGAAGAGTCACTAAGTCATGTCTGACTCTTTGCAATCCCATGGACTGTAGCCTGCCAGGCTCCTCTGTCCATTGGATCATCCTGGCAAGAATAATGGCGAGGGTTGTCATTTCCTCCTTCCGAGGATCTTCCCAACCCAGGGGAATGAACCAACGTCTCTTCCATTGGTAGATGGATCCTTTACCGCTGCACCACCTGGGAAGCCCATAGAGATTGACAAAAGGGTTTCTAACTTTCTAAACATCAGAGTTTCTTGGTTAGGGGACCCAAACTGAAGGTAGAAAAAAATAACTATACATTATTATCTAATACCCTAAAAATTTAACTCAGAAATTAAAACTAAGAAAACCTATAATATGATCAAGCACAAAATTATGAATATGTAATATTAAGTTCAGTTCAGTTCAGTCGCTCAGTCGTGTCCGACTCTTTTCAACCCCATGAATCACAGCACACCAGGCCTCCCTGTCCATCACCAACTCCCGGAGTTCACTCAGACTTGAGTCCATCGAGTCCGTGATGCCCTCCAGCCAGCTCATCCTCGGTCGTCCCCTTCTCCTCCTGCCCCCAATCCCTCCCAGCATCAGAGTCTTTTCCAATGAGTCAACTCTTCTCATGAGGTGGCCAAAGTACTGGAGCTTCAGCTTTAGCATCATTCCTTCCAAAGGAATCCCAGGGCTGATCTCCTTCAGAATGGACTGGTTGGATCTCCTTGCAGTCCAAGGGACTCTCAAGAGTCTTCTCCAACACCACACTTCAAAAGCATCAATTCTTTGGCGCTCAGCCTTCTTCACAGTCCAACTCTCACATCCATACATGACTACTGGAAAAACCATAGCCTTGACCAGACGGACCTTAGTTGGTAAAGTAATGTCTCTGCTTTTGAATATGCTGTCTAGGTTGGTCATAACTTTTCTTCCAAGGAGTAAACCTCTTTAATTTCATGGCTGCAGTCACCATCTGCAGTGATTTTGGAGCCCCAAAAAATAAAGTCTGACACTGTTTCCACTGTTTCTCCATCTATTTCCCCGTGGAGTGATGGGACCGTATGCCATGATCTTCGTTTTCTGAATGTTGAGCTTTAAGCCAACTTTTTCACTCTCCTCTTTCACTTTCATCAAGAGGCTTTTTAGTTCCTCTTCACTTTCTGCCATAAAGGGTAGTGTCATCTGCATATCCTCGGTTATTATATTTCTCCCGGCAATCTTGATTCCAGCTTGTGTTTCTTCCAGTCCAGCGTTTCTCATGATGTACTCTGCATAGAAGTTAAATAAGCAGGGTGACAATATACAGCCTTGACATACTCATGCTTAATGCCAAACCACCCTGTGGCTAAGACTAATAATGTTTAAGGTTATACCTTATGGTCTCGACTGTGTGTTGAGTATCAGCTGCCTTTAATTTTGCTTGCAGCTTCTCCTTTTGTATTCTTGCATCATGGATAAAATTTTCTTGAGTCTGAAGAGCTGCCTTTAATCCTCTCTTTTCTTCTTGAAGAACCTGTAAAAATACTCAGAAAAAAGTCAGATGTTATTACAGTTTTTCTATTTCATGAGAAAAGGAAGCCAGGAGTCAAACTGTAAATTATATAACAGATACAATATTAATAGGCCCAATATCAATATCTGATCCATTGGCGACAGAGTAGGTAAGAAATTGCGGACTTTGGAACCTAGTTCTAGGGTAATTAGTTTCTCTTAAAACAGACATACACACATTTCCTCAGTTATAGTATATTTAACAATTTAAAAATATACCTCTAGTAGTTTTTCAGATTCCTTCAATTTTTCTTCTTTCTGCCGCTGCTCTTGCATAATAGTCATATTGGTTCCAACCAAGTCATTGACTCTCATCGTGAGGCGCTCTATTTCCAACTCATTGGCACAGATAGTATCATTGGCTCGCTCCAGCTTACTGCTCAGGTGCTGAATTTCTGACTGGCTGGACAGTTCCACAGACTCTAATTTTTGTTTCCGATTGGCAAGCTGAGCCTAAAAATACACAAATTACCAACTGGTAAAAGTAAAAGAATAATCAATGAACAAGGAAGACTAAAATGAAACTGAATTTTACCTCCATAAAAACACACAGCAATAGATCATTAAAAATATATAATTCATTCATCAGTCCAGTCAAAAAATGAACAAATATTTAAGCAGACATTTTTCCAAAGAAGACATACAGATGGCCAATAAACACATGAAAAGATGCTCACATCACTCTTTATTAGAGAAATACAAATCAAAACTACAATGAAGTATCACTTCATACCAATCAGAATGGTCATCAGCAAAAAAACTACAAACAATAAATGCTAGAGAGGAGGTAAAGAAAATAGAACGCTGCTGCACTGCTGGAGGGAACATGAACTGGCACTGCCACTACAGGGCGGAGAGTCACAAGAAACTAGGGAATGACACCACCATGTGGTGGTGGTTTAGTCGCTAAGTCATGTCTGGCTCTTGTGACCCCCATGGACTGTAGCCCATGGGGCTAGAGTATTAGAATGGGTTGCCATTTTCTTCTACAGGCGATATTCCCAATCCAGGGATCGAACCCACGTCCCCCTGCGTAGAAGGTGGTCTCCTGAATTGCAGGCAGATTCTTTATCACTTACCCACTAGGGAAGCCCCCAAACTATGATATGACCCAGCAATCCTACTAATGGGCATATACCCTGAGAAAGCCACAATTCAAAACGACACATGTATCCCAATGTTCATCACAGCACTATTTACAATAGCCAGGACATGGAAGGAACCTAGATGTCCATCAACAAATGAATGGATAAAGAAGTTGTAGTACAATGGAATATACTCAGTCATAAAAGGAATAAATTTGACTCAGCTGTAGTGAGGTAGATGAACCTAGAGTCTCTTATATAGAGTGAACTACGTCAGAAAGAAAAAAACAAGTATTATATATTAACACATATATATGGAATCCAGAAAAATGATACTGATGAACCTAGTAGAGAACAGACTTGACACAGTGGGGGAAGGTGAGAGTGAGATGAATTGAGCAAGTACCAATGACATACATACACTATCATGTGTAAAACAGACAGCCAGTGGAAAGTTGCTATATAATACAGGGAGCCCAGGCTGGTGCTCTGTGATGACCTGGAGGGGTGGGATGCAGGGAGGGGAGGAAGGCTCAACACGGAGGGGATATATATAAAATTACGACTGATCCACATTGTTGTATGGCAGACACTGACGCAACACTGTAAAGCAATCTTCACCAATTAAAAAAATTGTATAAAGCTAGAAATAAAAATAAAGTAGTTGTGGTACATATATACAATGGAATATTCTCAGCCATAAAAAGGAATGAATTTGAGTAGTTTTAGTGAGGTGGATGAACCTAGAGCCTATTATACTGAGTGAAGTAAGTCAGAAAGAGAAAAATATCATATACTAATGCATATACATGGAATCTAGAAAATAGTACTGATGAACCTATTTACAGAGAAATGGAAATGCAGATGTAAAGAACAAACTAGTAGACATGGCGTGGGAAGGAGAGGATAGGACAAATTGAGACAGTAGCACTGACATATATACACTATCATGTGTAAAACAGGCAACCTTCCTAGTGGGAAGCTGCTGCATAACACAGGGAGCCCAGTCTGGCATTCTATGACAACTTAGAGGGAAAGGGGTGGAATGTGGCAGGTAGAGAGGCTCAAGAGAGAGGTGATTTTATATATATATATATAATTATGACTGATTCACACTGATGTACTACAGAGACGACCACAACACTGTAAAGCAATTGTTCTCCAATTTAAAATATATATATACATACATATATTGTGTATATATAATATATTCATGATAGAAAAAAAATTCCATGATAAAAACTAGGAATAGAGAGGAACTTTCTCAACTTGACAAAGACTTTCTACAGAAACCATACAGCTAACGTTATACTTAATGTTGGGAAACTTGACACTTTCCCACAAAGATCAGCTATAAGGCAACAATCTATATTCACATCACTCCTTTTCAACCATCACAGTGGATGTCCCAGTTAATGCAGTAAGAAAAGGAAATAAAAGGTATACAGATCACGAAAGAAGTCATAAAACTACCTTTATCCACAGATGATGTGATCATCTATGTAGAAAATCTGAAAGAATAAACCAAAAAAAAAAAAATCCCTAAGTTAATAATCAACTATAGCAAAGTTGCAAGATATAAAGTTAATATATAAAAGTCAACCATTTTCCTATATGCCAGAAGTAAACATGTGGAATTTAAATTAAAAACAAAACACAGGACTTTCCCAGTAGTCCAGTGGTTAAGAATCTGCCTTGCAATACAAAGGACACAGGTTCAATCCCTGGTCAGGCAGCCAAGATCCCACACGCCTTGGAGCAACTAAGCCCACGCACCACAACTACAGAAGCTGATACGATGCTGCAACTAAGACCCACTGCAGCCAAATGAATAAAATAAAAATTAAAGAACAAAAACACAGCACTATTTATATTAACACCTAAAGAAATTACTTAAGTATATATCTAATAAGATATGTACAAGATCTATAAAAGAAGAACTATAGATCGCTGATGAATGATATCAAAGAATAAATGAAGAGAGATTCCATGTTCATGGAAAGGAAGAATCAATACTGTCAAAATGTCAGTTCTTCCCAATATTATCTATGAATTCAATAAATCCCAATGAAAATATCAGCAAGTTATCAATATTTTGTCAATATCAACAAAACTGATTCTAAAGTTTATAGGGAGAGGCAAAGAATCAGAATAGCCAATGCAATATCAAAAGTGAAGAACAAAGCTGGCTGTCTGATGTTACCTAACTTCAAGTTTTACGATAAGCTATAGTAATCAACAGTGTAGTATCAGCAAGAGAATAGACAAATAGATTAAGGGAACAGAATACAGAGCCCAGAAATTGACCCTTATAAATGTAGTCAACCGATCTTAGATAAAAGAGCAAAGGTAATAGGATGGAGCAAAGATAGTCTCTTTGACAAATGGTGCTGGAATAACTGGACATCCATACGCAAGGGGAAAAATGACATGTCTGACAAAGGCTAAACACTCTCCACAAAAATTAATTAAAATGGATCATAGACCTAAATGCACAATGCAAAACTTACAAAACTCTTGGAAGATAATACAGGAGAAAACGTAGCTAACTTTTGGTATAGTAGTATCTTGGCAAAGACTAATAGAGTTTTAAGCAAATAGCCTCTTCCAACAACACAAGAGAAGACTCTACACATGGACATCAACAGATGGTCAACTCCCAAATCAGACTGATTGTACTCTTTGCAGCCAAAGATGGAGAAGCTCTATACAGTCAACAAAAACAAGACCAGGAGCTGACTGTGGTTCAGATCATGAACTCCTCATTACCAAATTCAGACTCAAATTGAAGAAAGCAGGGAAAACCACTAGACCATTCAGGTATGACCTAAATCAAATCCCTTATGATTATACAGTGGAACTGAGAAATAGATTTAAGGGCCTAGATCTGATAGCTAGAGTGCCTGATGAACTATGGAATGAGGTTCATGACATTGTACAGGAGAAAGGGATCAAGACCATCTCCATGGAAAAGAAATGCAAACAAGCAAAATGGCTGTCTGGGGAAGCCTTACAAATAGCTGTGAAAAGAAGAGAAGTGAAAAGCCAAGGAGAAAAGGAAAGATATAAGCATCTGAATACAGAGTTCCAAAGAATAGCAAGAAGAGATAAGAAAGCCTTCTTCAGCAATCAATGCAAAGAAATAGAGGAAAACAACAGAATGGGAAAGACTAGCGATCTCTTGAAGAAAATTAGAGATATCAAGGGAATATTTCATGCAAAGATGGGCTCAATAAAGGACAGAAATGGTATAGACCTAACAGAAGCATAAGATATTAAGAAGAGATGGCAAGAATACACAGAAGAACTGTACAAAAAGGATCTTCACGACCTGGATAATCACGATGGTGTGATCAGTCATCTAGAGCCAGACATCCTGGAATGTGAAGTCAAGTGGGCTTTAGAAAGCATCACTACCAACAAAGCTAGTGGAGGGGATGGAATTCCAGTTGAGCTGTTTCAAATTCTGAAAGATGATGCTGTGAAAGTGCTGCACTCAATATGCCAGCAAATTGGGAAAACTCAGCAGTGGCCACAGGAATGGAAAAGGTCAGTTTTCATTCCAATCCCAAAGAAAGGCAATGCCAAAGAATGTTCAAACTACTGCACAATTGCACTCATCTCACACACTAGTAAAGTAATGCTCAAAATTCTCCAAGTCAGGCTTCAGCAATACTGCACAATTGCACTCATCTCACACACTAGTAAAGTAATGCTCAAAATTCTCCAAGTCAGGCTTCAGCAATACGTGAACCGCGAACTCCTGGTGTTCAAGGTGGTTTCAGAAAAGGCAGAGGAACCAGAGATCAAATTGCCAACATCTGCTGGAGCATGGAAAAGGCAAGAGAATTCCAGAAAAACATCTATTTCTGCCTTATTGACTATGCCAAAGCCTTTGACTGTGTGGATCACAATAAACCGTGGAAAATTCTGAAAGAGATGGGAATACCAGACCACCTGACCTGCCTCTTGAGAAATCTGTATGCAGGCCAGGAAGCAGCAGTTAGAACTGGACATGGAACAACAGACTGGTTCCAAATAGGAAAAGGAGTACGTCAAGGCTGTATATTGTCACCCTGCTTGTTTAACTTCTATGCAGAGTACATCATGAGAAATGCTGGACTGGAAGAAACACAAGCAGGAATCAAGATTACCAAGAGAAATATCAATAACCTCAGATATGTAGATGACACCACCCTTATGGCAGAAAGTGAAGAGGAACTAAAAAGCCTCTTGATGAAAGTGAAAGAGGAGAGTGAAAGAGCTGGCTTAAAGCTCAACATTCAGAAAACGAAGATCATGGCATGCGGTCCCATCACTCCATGGGAAATAGATGGAGAAACAGTGGAAACAGTGTCAGACTTTATTTTGGGGGCTCCAGAATCACTGCAGATGGTGACTGCAGCCATGAAGTTAAAAGATGCTTACTCCTTGGAAGAAAAGTTATGACCAACCTAGATAGCATATTCAAAAGCAGAGTCGTTACTTTACCAACTAAGGTCCATCTAGTCAAGGCTATGGTTTTTCCAGTGGTCATGTATGGATGTGAGAGTTGGACTGTGAAGAAGGCTGAGCGCCAAAGAATTGATGCTTTTGAAGTGTGGTGTTGGAGAAGACTCTTGAGAGTCCCTTGGACTGCAAGGAGATCTAACCAGTCCATTCTGAAGGAGATCAGCCCTGGGATTCCTTTGGAAGGAATGATGCTAAAGCTGAAACTCCAGTACTTTGGCCACCTCATGAGAAGAGTTGACTCATTGGAAAAGACTCTGATGCTGGGAGGGATTGGGGGCAGGAGGAGAAGGGGACAACCGAGGATGAGATGGCTGGATGGCATCACGGACTCAATGGACGTGAGTCTGAGTGAACTCCGGGAGTTGGTGATGGACAGGGAGGCCTGGTGTGCTGTGATTCATGGGGTCGCAAAGAGTCAGACACGACTGAGCGATTGAACTGAACTTGTAAATACAACACCAAAGACATGATCCCTGAAAGCAATAACTGATAAGCTGAAATTCATCAAAATTTAAAACTTTTGCTCTGTAAAAGACAATGTCAAGAGAATGAGAAGACAAGCCACTTTAGCAACTGTCGCATGGACCTGTAGTACCCAATTCCTGTAGATTTGGATGATTTTTTAGGGTTTGTATCCCAGCTATACTGTTTTGTTTTTTTTTAATACTGCTTTTTAGCTCCCAACATGCTAGTTTTTCACAAGTTTAATTCCAGCATCCTGAAAGGTACTTCATCTTCACACCGAAGATAGACATAAAGCATTTGTATAAGTAAAACTTCCCATATTCTAAGTATTTTTAAAAGGTAAAGCACACAATTTTATTTTAGAAATTTAAGTCTCTGGTAAATCTATCTGCTGTGTATTTAAAGATTTTTATTGTATATAGTACAGGGCAAAAATCCTACTATGGTCACATAAAGTAGATGCTCAATGACGCCCATAAGCCAGAGGTCGGGGGGTGGGGGGGAGGCGAAAGGCAAAGAGGCAGAAAAACATTGTTTATATAAATTACAGACCAAGATTCCAGCATAAAGAATCAAAAACTTTTTACCAGATTCCTACAATAGTATGAAAAAAAAGAATATCAAATAGGTTTAGATGCACAGGAATAACTTCCAGGATGCAACTGGCTCCAAACTTTTAAAATACCACATAAACTACCCACCTCAACAAGGGGGAAACCTTACGCAGAATTCTGCACAGAATAAAACACTGACAATATTGGATGATGGTGGTAAGAGAAAGACACCAGCTTACTGAACCTCCCAAACCTATTTTAAATTGCACAGTAGCCCTGGGGCTTGGCAGAACACAGCTAGAAAACCACTGCTCAACTGGATGCTCAGGATGAAAGACAACATGTGATTGTAAAACATTAGCATTGTCTTTTTAACACTGTAATAGCTATTTAACATTCAGTTCAAATCTGTGATCTTAAAGTAAACTGGTGTTGAAATTAATAAACTATAGTTTAACCAGTGAGTCTAGATTTCATATATTAAAAACTAACCAATATCTTAGTTCTACAGCATCAGAACTACAGCCTTTTCCCCCCTTTTTTCACACTGAAGAAAGATCAGCCCTAGGATTTCTTTGGAAGGAATATGCTAAAACTGAAGCTCCAGTACTTTGGCCACCTCATGCAAAGAGTTGACCCATTGGAATAAACTCTGATGGGAGGGATTGGGGGCAGGAGGAGAAGGGGACAACAGAGGATAAGATGCCATCACGGACTCGATGGATGTGAGTCTGAGTGAACTCCAGGAGTTGGTGATGGACAGGGAGGCCTGGCACAGTGCGATTCAAGGGGTCGAAAATAGTCGGACACGACTGAGCGACTGAACTGAACTGACAGATGACATACAGTATGTTAGTTTCAGGTGTAAAACATAGTGATTCAACACATATATATTATTATTGATCACCATGACAAGGTCGAATAGCCATCTGTCACTATACAAACCTATTACAATATTATAAACTATATTTCCTATGCTGCACATCACATCCCATGAATTATTTTATAACTGGAAATTTAAATTAATTTCCTTCACCTATTTTGCCCAACTCCCCTCATCCTCTCCTCCATGACAACTACCAGTTTGTTCTCTGGATCTATGAGTCTGTTTCTGTTTTGTTTCATCTCTTAGATTCCAAATGTAAGTGAAGTCATATGGAATTTGTTTTTCTCTGTCTTATATCACTTAGCAGAATATCCTCTAGGGACATCCACATTGCTGCAAACAGTAAAATTTCATTCTTTTTATGACTCATATATCACATTTTCTTTATCCATTCATCTATCAATGGGCACTTGGGTTGCCTCTGTATCTTTATTACTGTGAATAATGATGCAAAGAACATCAGTTCAGTTCAGTCGCTCAGTCATGTCCGACTCTTCGCGACGTCATGAATCGCAGCACGCCAGGCCTCCTATCCATCACCAACTCCCGGAGTTCACTCAGACTCGCGTCCATCGAGTCCGTGATGCCATCCAGCCATCTCATCCTCAGTTGTCCCCTTCTCCTGCCCCCAATCCCTCCCAGCATCAGAGTCTTTTCCAACGAGTCAACTCTTCTCATGAGGTGGCCAAAGTACTGGAGTTTCAGCTTTAGCATCATTCCTTCCAAAGAAATCCCAGGGCTGATCTCCTTCAGAATGGACTGGTTGGATCTCCTTGCAGTCCAAGGGACTCTCAAGAGTCTTCTCCAACACCACAGTTCAAAAGCATCAATTCTTCGGTGCTCTGCCTTCTTCACAGTCCAACTCTCACATCCATACATGACCACAGGAAAAACCATAGCCTTGACTAGATGGACCTTAGGGGTGCACATATCTTTTTGAATTAGTCTCTCTTTTATTTTTTGCAAAAATGGACAGAATTATAATTGTTAAATCATATGATAGTTCTTTTCTTAATTTTTCAGGAATCTCTATGCTGTGCTCCCAATGTATATTCCCACCAACATTGCTTGGGGGCTTCCCAGATGGCACAATGATAAAGAATCCACCTGCCAATGCAGGAGATGTAAGAGATTTGGGTTCAATTACTGGGTCAGGAAGATCTCTCAGAGTAGGAAATGGCAACCCACTCCAGTATTGTTGTCTGGAAATTTCCACAGAGGAGCCTGGTGGACTACAATCTGTGGGATTGCAAGAGTTGGACATGACAGAGTACATACACACAAAAGTGCATGAGGGTTCCCCCCTCTCTTCATCTTCTTCAACACTTGTTACCTTTGGATAATAGCCATTCTGACAGGTGTGAGATGGTATCTCACTGTGGTTTTGAACTGCATTTTCCTGATGATTCAGTTCAGTTCAGTCATTCAGTCATGTCCGACTCTTCACAACGCCATGAATCGCAGCACACCAGGCCTCCCTGTCCATCACCAACTCCCGGAGTTCACTCAGACTCGCGTCCATCGAGTCCGTGATGCCATCCAGCCATCTCATCCTCGGTTGTCCCCTTCTCCTCCTGCCCCTAATCCCTCCCAGCATCAGAGTCTTTTCCAGTGAGTCAACTCTTCTCATGAGGTGGCCAAAGTACTGGAGCTTCAGCTTTAGCATCATTCCTTCCAAAGAAATCCCAGGGCTGACCTCCTTCAGAATGGACTGGTTGGATCTCCTTGCAGTCAAGGGACTCTCAAGAGTCTTCAACACCACAGTTCAAAAACATCAATTCTTCGGCACCCAGCCTTCTTCACAGTCCAACTCTCACATCCATACATGACCACAGGAAAAACCATAGCCTTGACTAGACGGACCTTAGTTGGCAAAGTATCCGCAAATCAATCAATGTAATTCACCACATTAACAAATTGAAAAATAAAAGCCATATGATTATCTCAATAGATGCAGAGAAGGCCTTTGACAAAATTCAACATCCATTTATGATTAAAAAAAAAAACTCTCCAGAAAGCAAGAATAGAAGGAATGTACCTCAACATAATAAAAGCTATATATGACAGACCCACAGCAAACATTATTCTCAATGGTGAGAAATTGAAAGCATTTCCCCTAAAGTCAGGAACAAGACAAGGGTGCCCACTTTCACCACTACTATTCAATATAGTTCTGGAAGTTATGGCCACAGCAATCAGAGCAGAAAAAGAAATACAAGGAATCCAAATTGGAAAGGAAGAAGTAAAACTCTCACTGTTTGCAGATGACATGATCCTTTACATAGAAAATCCTAAAGACTCCACCAGAAAACTACTAGAGCTAATCAATGAATATAGTAAAGTTGCAGGATATAAAATCAACACTCAGAAATCCCTTGCATTCCTATATGCTAATAATGAGAAAGTAGAAAAAGAAGTCAAGGAAACAAGTCCATTCACCATTGCAATGAAAAGATAAAATACTTAGGAATATACCTACCTAAAGAAACTAAAGACCTAGATATCGAAAACTATAAAACACTGATGAAAGAAATCAAAGAGGACACTAACAGATGGAGAAATATACCATGTTCATGGATCGGAAGAGTCAATATAATGAAAATGAGTATACTACCCAAAGCAATCTACAGATTCAATGCACTCCCTATCAAGCTACCAGCAGTATTTTTCACAGAACTGGAACAAATAATTTCAACATTTGTATGAAAATACAAAAAACCTCAAATAGCAAAAGCAATCTTGAGAAAGAAGAATAAAACTGAAGGAATCAACTTGCCTGACTTCAGGCTCTACTACAAAGCCACAGTCATTAAGACAGTATGGTACTGGCACAAAGACAGAAATATAGATCAGTGGAACAAAACAGAATGCCCTGAGATAAATCCACACATCTATGGACACCTTATCTTCGACAAAGGAGGCAAGAATATCCAATGCAGTAAAGACAATCTCTTTAACAAGTGGTGCTGGGAAAACTGGTCAACCACTTGTAGAAGAATGAAACTAGATCACTTTCTAACACCACACACAAAAATAAACTCAAAATGGATTAAAGATCTAAATGTAAGACCAGAAACTATAAAACTCCTAGAGGAGAACATAGGCAAAACACTCTCCGACATAAATCACAGCAGGATCCTCTATGATCCACCTCCTAGTATACTGGAAATAAAAGCAAAAATAAACAAATGGGATCTAATTAAAATTAAAAGCTTCTGCACAACAAAGGAAACTATAAGCAAGGAGAAAAGAGAGCCTTCAGAATGGGAGAAAATAATAGCAAATGAAGCAACTGACAAACAACTAATCTCAAAAATATACAAGCAATTTATGCAGCTCAACTCCAGAAAAATAAACGATCCAATCAAAAAATGGGCCAAAGAACTAAATAGGCATTTCTCCAAAGAAGAAATACAGATGGCTAACAAACACATGAAAAGATGCTCAACATCACTCATTATCAGGGAAATGCAAATCAAGACAACAATGAGGTACCATTTCACACCAGTCAGAATGGCTATGATCCAAAAGTCTACAAGCAATAAATGCTGGAGAGGATGTGGAGAAAAGGGAACCCTCTTACACTGTTGGTGGGAATGCAAACTAGTACAGCCACTATGGAAAACACTGTGGAGAGTCCTTAAAAACTGCAAATAGAACTGCCTTATGACCCAGCAATCCCACTGCTGGGCATAGACACAGAGGAAACCAGAACTGAAAGAGACACATGTACCCCAATGTTCATTGCAGCTTTGTTTATAATAGCCAGGACATGGAAACAACCTAGATGTCCATCAGCAGATGAATGGATAAGAAAGCTGTGGTACATATACACAATGGAGTATTACTCAGCCCTTAAAAAGAATAAATCTGAATCAGTTCTAATGAGATGGATGAAACTGGAGTTGATTATACAGAGTGAAGTAAGCCAGAAAGAAAAACACCAATACAGTATACTGACACATATATATGGAATTTAGAAAGATAGTAATGATGACCCTGTATGTGAGACAACAAAAGAGACACAGAGATATGACTTTTGGCCTCTGAGGGAGAGGGAGAGGGTGGGATGATTTGGGAGAATGGCATTGAAACATGTATACTATCATGTTAGAAACGAAGCGCCAGTTTATGTTCGATACAGGATACAGGATGCTTGGGGCTGGTGCACGGGATGATCCAAAGAGATGATATGGGGTGAGAGGCGGGAGGGGGTTTCAGGATTGGGAGCTTGTGTACACCTGTGGCTGATTCATGCCAATGTATGGCAAAACCAATACAGTATTAAGTAGAATAAAGTAAAAATAAAATTAAAAAAAAATAAAAATAACCAAGGGACAGAAATAATTTACAAAGGAATCGAAAGTCATAGGTAGATAAAAAATGCTCATTTTAATTCATAATTAAAAATGCAAATTAAAACAAATAATCAGATACCGTTTTCCCCACCTATCAGACTGGCAAAGACAAGCCTAAAAGTGAGGGAAATTAAAAGAAATATTTAAATAAATAATAGTGCTCAATAATGAAAAACTGTGAGGAAACATACATTCTCAAATACCGCTGGTCAAAGTGTGCATCAGTACATCTTTGAAGAGTACTTTGACAATATGCATTAGAATCTTTAAGAATGTATGACTACTTTGAAGCAGTAATCATATTTCTAAGGCCATTTCCTAAGAAAATAAATGGACATAAACACCTAAATATTTAAATAAGGATGTTCACCCAAGCTCTATTTAAGAGTGAAAAAATAAAAACCTAAAAATTCTACAACAAAATATTGGTTATATGAATTAAGGCATTTAATGGTAGACTAAGCTTCTATACAATCATTATGACTCATATTTCTGACATGTCTTATTTAAAGAGGAAAATTTTTAACCGGTGAAAATTAAATAAAATATTATAAAATGCTTACCATACTGCCTGTCACATTGTAAGCAAATAATTTGCATTTTTATATTATGTTCATGGAAAATTTCAAATGTATATAAATATAGGGAAAATAAGATGATGAACCCTTAAACATTCATCACCTAGCTTCAACAATTATCAACTTTTTGCTATTTTCAGTAATTTTTAAGTTCTCAACTGTTCCTCCATTCCCATACACACATATAGTTTCTCCTACCAAATGTACATGAATGCAATGTACACTGCACACAAGCACAGAAAAAGTCAGAAGAAATTTACATGCAAATGCTAATTACGGTAAATCTCTAAAGGATGGAATTATGAGTGATTTAATTCTCATTTTCTCAGTTTTCTAAAATGAACATGTTTTATGTCATTTTAATAGCTGACCAAAACAAAAAAACTCAAGCAAATATATGACTCAAAGGGTGAAAAGTTATTTGGAACTCCACTTTTCTTTTTCTTTTTTTTACCAGGCAGCTTGTGGGATCTTTAGTTATCGAACCAGGGTTGAACCCAGGCCCACAGCAGTGAAAACACTGAGTACTAGCCATTGGACTGCCTGGGAATTCCCTGAACTCCACTTTTAGATGTTAAAAAATATAAAGAAAATATTTTTATCATTTTTTTTAAATTTGGGGTAAGTGTGGCTGTTAAGGGCTTCCCAGGTGGTGCTAGTGGTAAAGAACCTGCCTGCCAAACACAGGAGACATTAGAAACACGGGTTCAATCCCTAGGTCAGGAAGATCCCCTGGAGAAAGGCATGGCAATCCACTCCAGTATTCCTGCCTGGAGAATCCCATTGGCAGAGCAGCCTGGTGGGCTACAGTCCACAGAGTCGTCAGCAACCAGTCAGACAGGACTAAAGCCACTTAGCATGCATTTGGCTACAGATATCCATTTATCCAATCTACAAAGTTTTCTACTCTTATTGTTCAATGATGATTCACTTATCAACAAAATACAATGTTTCAACTCTAAGTGGAGTTCAAAACATTATTTCACACAACTTGGGAAATTTGAAAAGATTAGATACTAAATTACTTAAGAAGAATTTTAGTCTGTTAACATGACAATGGTATGTTTTATTTTTTTAAGTCCTAATCTTCTGGGAAATAAGATAATATCTATAATTAGCTTTGCAATAGCCAAAAAAGGTGGAGAAGAATGAAATAAAATTGGCAAAATGAGTTCCTGTTCAATGAATATAGAGTCTTACTCTTGTAAGTTGAAAAGTTTTAGAGATTTGTTACACAAAAATGGACATATAGTTAATACTATACTGTACTCTTTAGAATGATTAAAAGTATATGTTTTAATATTTTTACCACCATTTTTAAGATTGGCAAAATGGTAACTATTAATGCTGGATAATGGGTAAGGGGGCTTCCCTGGTGGTTCAGAGGTTAAAGCATCTGCCCACAATGCAGGGGACCTGGGTTAGATCCCTGGGTCAGGAGGATCCCCTGGAGAAGGAAATGGCAACCCACTCCAGTATTCTTGCCTGGAGAATCCCATGGATGGAGGAGCCTGGTGGGCTACAGTCCATGGGGTCTCAAAGAGTTGGACACGACTGAGCAACTTCACTTTCAATGGGTATACAGAAATTTCTTTTAAGAGCTTTTTTTCAAATGAGGACCAGCGAGTACTGCTAAGGGAGAAAGACATAAAAGTAACAGTTTTTCCTTAATCAGAGCAGTTTTAGTTTAAACAAAACTATCAGAAGAGTTCAAATACAGAAAACAAATGTTGGCTTTTTAAAGGCTTCTTACTCTAGCTGAATTATCGTAAATAAAAATCTCATTTTTTCTAACAATGAAGCTTTAATTATGTTGAGTAATCACAACAGCAAATTAAAAAAGGATCTACGATCAACAATAAGCATACTACATAGAAGAATAGCTGAGAACTTAAAAACTAGGACTCAATTTTCTTTTTGCCAATCTGAAGCCTATAATATCTTATAGCTATTTATGTTTGTACAGTGCTTTAGCATCCAGGTAAAAATAAAGAAAACTCTGGTCTACACTTTCAGGATTTTACTGGCCCACGCTGGCTGCATAGCTTGCTGCAACCTAGTAAATAGTTTTGATCCTTTAGATTGCTGTGGGCCCTTGCGCCATTCTGAGTGGAGTCACTAGCAGCAGAGCCATTCATAGTAGTTTATTAGCCCACTGATATTTCAGGGTAGATGATTAAAAGCCAATGTATTACTAAGACTTGGAGCAGCAAATAATGCAGATTGCTTTTTACCTTTTTAATTCATCCCTCTAGCTCTTCTTAATTTCTCTGGTAATTCCCTCTTATATAAAACTGAGATTTCTACCAACCTTGACAAATTATCATGATATTAAACAGACAACATATAATTACATATTCTAGATAACTACATTTAGAAGCACTGAGACACTGTCTAGGACATTGCTGTTGTTGTTCAGTCACTAAGTCGTATCTGACTCTCTCTAACCCCACGGTCATAAATATTCATTACCTTTGATGTTCACCTCCGTTTTGATCTTGGTTTTAATTGAAAAAGCAAACAAACTGAAAAATTCCTAAATTAGGTAGCTAATTTTTTGTTTTGCTTAAGCTATCAGTTCTTCATTTAAAAAGTTTCTAGTAATGTTGTAAAAAGTGCCTCTGTTCCCACAAAGATACTGCTTTTTGTTAGTGTGAATCTTTCAGCATTTGTGTTCAAACAGGCTGAGTGGCCAAAGCTCCCTGGCTGAGGACCTCAGCTAAGGCACCCCCAGCTATCAGAGATGGAACAAGACACAGAGAGAAGTGGGGCCAAAGCAAGAGCCAGAAACAGCCAGAATAAGTCAGAGCCAGAAAGAAATGGAAAAAGAGACAGAGAGTGGAGGTAGAAAGAGAAAGGAAGGGAGAGTGAAATCAAAGTGTGGAGTGAGCAGGGGAATGCAAGTCAGTGACAGACTGAGAGAATGAGAAAGAGCCCGAGTGAGGGAGGAAGGAGCCAGTGAAGGAAAGCAGCAAGCAAAGAGCAGTGGGCGTGAGGACAGGGGTGAGCACGGTGAGCACACGGCGCTGCATTTTTAAGCTGGTTCAAGTTTAACTGAAATCTCTCCGCCTCTCATTATTCCAAAGATGTCTTAAACTTACCTGAATTATCTCTGATTGTTCAGCTAGAGCCTTTCTTTGTGCCTCCAGAGAAGACACCTGTTGCTGATAAATCAAGCGCTGCTTCTCCCAGTCCAGTGATTTCTGACGAAATTCCTGAAGAGGCAATTAAGGTACTTAAATTCTAAGTGCTTCCCCTTGCTGTCACCACCTTCCAGATTCACTTTTACTTTAATTTTTCCCCAGGTCCCTGGGTGCATATGCACCTTTCTCCACAGCAGGAGCCCCATTACTCACTTAACTGATAGAACTGTAGAGCAATACTAAATTCCTTACATACTGTGCCTCTGGATATCTGTCTTTCTAAATTTAACACACTAATGGTGAAGAGTACGAAACACAGATACTAAACACTGGATTCAAGATGATTTTCAAAGATCTGCTGCCACCTAAGGGTTGTTATAAGTTTTTAGTGATTTTTCAAAACACTGATGTTAAGATAATGAAAATTTCAAAATATGATTATACTTATCACTCACTACCCAAATTCTTGATGTCCAAACCCAGGAACTGAACAGATTCAAACAAATGTTCAGATAAATCCCTGGGGAGCCCAATTCTCATCAGAGTCTAAAACTCAGGAACCAGACAGATTCAGTTAACACAGTATCCTCTGATATCCAAATTTTTATTATTTCAACAGAACTATAAAGTCATGAATAATAAAAAAAAAATCTGTATTAAATTTTAACAGGTATCTATAACCCAAAGCCAAAGGAGCGACTTCACTTTCATTTTTCACTTTCATGCATTGGAGAAGGAAATGGCAACCCACTCCAGTGTTCTTGCCTGGAGAATCCCAGGGACGGGGGAGCCTGGTGGGCTGCCATCTATGGGGCCGCACAGAGTCAGACACGACTGAAGCGACTTAGCAAAGCCAAAGAGTTCAAAATTAATGATGGATCAATAATAACTTCAAGTTGCACGATCAAGAAAATGAGCCCAATATTCATGAAAATGAGGCAAATCAAAGGGAAAGGAAACTTAGTCTATCACTGTCCTCCAAGAGTCTCAATCCCAGAAGCATGCTAGCTTAAGGTAATTACTGTTCACCAGCTGATATTCACTTACTCATTGTTTCTACCACATGTATTCCAGGTACTGTTCTAGTGCTAGGGATACAATATTTAACAAAACAAACAAAAATTCTAGCCCCACTCAATTGGAGGGAGACAGGTAACACATTATTGTACAGTAATTAGATAGCAATACGGTCATCTGTCAGTATCTGTGGAGGACTGGTTCCAGACCTCTGTGGTTACTAAATCCACAGATGATCACATCCCTTTATTCACATGTAACTAATGTGCATCCTCCCATAGACGTGAAATCATTGCTAGATTACTTATAATGCCTAATACAATGTAAACGCTGTGTAAATAACTGTAAATACAATATAAATGCTTGTGCATAACAAATTCAAGGTCTGCTTTTTGGAACTTTCTGGAATTTGCTTTACCCAGAATATTTTAGATCCACAGTTGGTTAAATCCACGGAGGCAGAACCCATAGATACAGAGAGCCAACTGTAGCCATTTTGGGGAAAATCGAGCATGGAGTACTCAGAGTTGGTGGTTGCAGTTTGCAAAAGGAGTGGTTAGACTGAGTAACATGAAAGTAAACACCAGGGAGATGGAGATGAAGTTATACTATTCTCAGAAGTACAAGGCCTTGATGTGGAAGCATCTTGGCATGTTCAAGGATGAGCAAGAAGACTGGTGTGGCTGGGGGAGTATAAGGGAAAAAAGGAAGGGAAAGGTCGGAGTTAATAGGCAGTGAGACTCTGTAGGTCATTATGGTAACTTTGTCTTTTAGGAGAAACTACTGTAAATTTATATATGAGAGAGAACATGATTTAACAAACTAAACAGAATCATTCTGGCTGTTTTGCTGAGAAAAGAGAAATCATGGGTGACTCCAAGGTTTTTGGGCTTCAGCAATCTGAGGAATGGAGTTACATAAAATAAAACAGAAATGGGTGCTGGAAGATGAGGAAGAAAAAGTCAGGGCCTTTATTTTAGACATGTCAAGTCTGAGACAGCTTTAGATACCATATGGAGATGTGAAATAGGAAGTTGGAAATTATTCTGTAGCCAAAAGTCAAGACTAGATATAGGAATATAGGAATTATCAACATATACACAGTGCTTAAAACCATGAGACTCAATAGTATCACCAAGGGAGTAGCCTCGACAGAAAAAGAAGAGGCACAACAACACAGTTGTAGGGTGTTCCAATGCTAAAAGGTCAGGGAGAAAAAATAATTGAGGAGTGGCAAACAAGGTAGGGGAAAACCCAGGAAAGTACAACTGTTCTCCAAGCCAAATCCAGAAAGCCAAAGCCAGCTGAGTCCAATGCAGCAGACAGGATATGGAAGATGAGGGTGGACACAGGCTTCAGTAATGCGACTCACTGGTGACCTCCATGCCCATAGCTTCTGCAGAGGAGAGAAAGGCTTACTGAGTGAGTGTAAGAAAAATGGAAGGAAAGGAACTAGAGACAAATATAGGTACCTAAAGTCATTTAGTTAAATGACTAGTTAAACAACTTCATTTTTTATAAAATGAAGGAGAAAAATGAGACAGTATCCATAGGACAAAAATAGAGGACAACAAAGGATATTTAAGAGGGGCAAAATTTGCATGTTGGTGGAAAATATCCAGTAGGGAGGAAAAACCTGAGGATGCAGAATGGAGAAGAATTTCTGGAGTGGCGTCGTGGAAAGGGAAGAGGGAGAGCATGGACAGATCCTTCAGTAGGAAGGCCAAGTATATGGAAACAGTTGCAAATAGGAAGGCAGAAAGGCTGGAAGCTGTGAAAATTATCTTTTTATTGCCTCAGTTTTCTCAATGAAATATAAAGGTCATTACCTAGAAGTGAGGATGTGGGGCAAAGTGTTAAAAATTCAAGAAATGATAAAGTATGAAACAGTCATTATGGAAAAATAAGGGGAGAGTGAAGAGAAATATGATTCTGGACAGCATGAGGACCCATCTGAGGTGAGTGAACACAAATTGAAAATGAGGCCAGCCAACAAGATCATATTTTATTCCAGCCATGATCTGCCACAAACGACAGGTAGACAGTGGGGAGAAAGTTGGATTTAACCAAAGTTAAAGGAGGAACCTGGTGGACCATAGTCAATGGGGTCGCAAAGAGTCAGACATGACTGAAGTGAAGTGACTAAGTAAGCTATGACAAACCTAGACAGTGTATTAAAAATCAGAGACATTACTTTGCAAACAAAGGCCCGTATAGTCAAAGCTCTGGTTTCCATCGTAGTCGTGTACGGATGTGAGAGCCGAACCATAAAGAAGGTTGAGTGCTAAAGAATTGATGCTTTTGAACTGTGGTGCTGGAGAAGACTCTTGAGAGTCTCCTGGACAGCAAGATCAAACCAGTCAATCCTAAAGGAAATGAACCCTGAATATGTGTTGGAAGGAGTGATGCTGAAGATGAAGCTCCAATACTTTGGTCACCTGATGGAACCGATTCACTGGAAAAACCCTGATGCTGGGAAAGACTGAGGATAGGAGAAGGGGGCAACAGAGGATGAGATGGTTGGATGGTATCACTGACTCAATGGACATGCGCTTGAGCAAACTCAGGGAGATGGTAAAGGACAGGGAAGCCCTGCAGTGCATGGGGTCACAAAGAGTCAGACACTCTGAGCCATTGAACAGCAACAACAACACAAAAGAGAGGGCACAGGAATGGAAGGGGAATGTAAGGGGTGTAACCATGGATAGAAGCTGGGTAAGGAACGGTAAGTGCGGACTCGAGGTAGGTGTGGAGCACTGATAAGTGGCCAGATCCAAGCACTTTAAGGAATGGGAAATCAGGTGATGATCGAGCATTAGGAATAAGAGGGAGCAAGCTGAAAAGATGGGGATGGTAGTCAGAAAGAACGAGATGCTTAAAAATGTGATTCTTGGAGGGTTCAAGTATTGCTAGTGACAACACCTAAGGAATTGCAATGGGAAAAGGGAACAGAGACAGACAGGAGATCAAAATATCTCTGGAGGAAAGAACATCAATGAACCCAAGACCACAGTATTATAAGGATCATCCTTGTGGGTACCAAAATCCTCAAGAATTATGGTAAGAGCAATGTTGGAGAGAATGACAGTCAACCAGGGGAGTAATCAGGGATCAGAAGATGACTAATTTTGCCTGAATGTACATTGTTGTTGTTGTTTAGTCACTGTGTTGTGTCTGACTCTTGAGACCCCAAGGACTGCACCTGCCAGTCTCCTCTGTCCACGGGATTTCCCAGGCAAGAACACTGGAATGGATTGCCATTTCCTTTTCCAAGGAATCTTCCCAATCCAGGGATGGAACCTGAGTCTCCTATGTTGACTGGCAGATTCTTTACCACTGAGCCATCAGGGATGGTGGTTTATGCTGATGACATGAAAATCAAAGATGGAGACTCTGAGGTACAAAGAAAACAGAATGGTCTGGAAGCGGTAACAGGGAATAAGAACATGAGGGGTTTTGTGCAAAAACCCAGGTACCAGTGAAGAGGCTAGAGAGAAAGCAAAATCTGATTCTAAGCTCTTCAAACATAGAAAAATACTGAGATGTAAAAAAATATTAAAAGTAGAAATTAAAATTCTAGGTAGTAATAATATAACAGTATTAGTGGATGACAGGTCACTCTGAATAGAAACACTGTAAGTAATCATACAAAGATGCTAAACAATGTTTCTCAAATTAACATCAGCTGGAGAAGCTAGATAAATGCAGAGTCCTAGCTCACGTACCATACTACTGGATCAGAATCTCTGGGAGACTAAAAGAGGACCCTGGCGAACACTTAGGTACACCTGAGAACCGAGAGGAAAGACAGAGGAGAGGAGTGGTGGATTCAAGGAGGGAGAAAGTGACAGCCCCGTGCTGTTCTTGGTGGTGTTGTCTCAACTTCCTTAACTCCTCTGGGGAATAAAGATATACAATAATCATGGAGTTACTCAAACTTAACAAAAACTTGGTCAGCAAAGAGGGAGGCAAGTGACTTATCATATCTAAATGGGAACTAAGAATAAATAATCTGATATGCAAAGTACTGTGTACAAAAAAGCCACATACCTTTAACACTTACTAAGTCCTTCTGTTAGATGATAAATAAAAAAAGACAATACCCACAGAGGACAGCCAGTAACTGGTATCAATGCTCCTTAGTATTGGCATTTGGGTACAATAGGTCTTTCCTGTGTGGAATAGGCCCAGTCATGTTAGTGTCCCTGGTTCCCGTGCCCTACTCACCAATTTCACTCCCAGTCATTCTGACAACCAAAACAATGTCTCAAATATTTCCAATGCCCTCAAAGGATGGCACCCCTCTCTTGAGAACTACTGATAACTAGTAACCACAGGGAACCAGATGATGACAGGACACCCTCCTACCTTTGAAATAGCTCAGTGGTAGTCCTGCAGGTGAGAGGAAATTGGCTTCATGAAATAGCACTATTAGAAACAGAGTTTTCCTACATGAAGGCTGACAATCACTACAAGCCAATCAGTACTATGAACATACCTCTATTTTTCCAGTTAACCTCTCAATTTCAGACCGATCTTCCCTGTGATTTTTGGCATTTCCTCTGAAGTCTCTTACATGTTTTTTCTGTAGCTTTTCATAGCTTCTCTTCAGTCTGCCTAACTGTAGACACAATTATTTCTAGACTTAAAATTTAAGAATGTGTAAACAGTGCTGATAAAACAAACTGGCATTATGAAAGCACAAGTAGAGCTAACTAGCATCCCTGAAAATAGAGAGCATGTTAGATAAAATACAAAACTCAAAACTACATACAAAAAGTAACCACCAGGAAAAAAAAAAAAAGTAAAAGTCAAAATAAGGAGAAAAGTTTAATAAATAAATAAAACAAAGGTCTAACTTTTTATTATAATATACAATAGCCCTGCACTTAGGGGCCCCACAACTCATCCTCACAATAAAAGCAGCAAATGAACACTCTTTTTCTTTTCTCCAGGCCTGTGGTTCTTGAACCATTCCCCAGTGGAATACTGATATTTACTATGCAGGAGAGGAATGCTTTGGAATTGAATAAAAAGTATTTTTTTTGCCAATCTGAAGAATACAATTCAGTTAACTGATAGAATTTTCTTACCTTTCTAATCTATCCCAAAATGCTTCTGAAACCTTTGAATCTTCCATTATTTAAAATCTACTGACTCAACTCAAAAATTAAAACATTTAACATAAGCTTTTGGTATCAGCATTTCATGGCATTATACAAAAATAGCTCTATTTCTTTCAGATACTCAACCAAGAAACATACTTTAGAATCACTGTTGTAGATAATATCAAATATATAAAAGGCAAAATTCTGGGTTTAAGAATAGAGAAAGATTTCTACCCCAATATCTTCCATGGAATATATACATTCACTTTATAAGGTAGAAACCAGCTCATTAACAAAATTCTCAAGGTTGAAGAGAAAGAATTATACAATATATAATAGAATTAAAATCTTACTTCTTCATGTAGTTTCTTTAACTCTTGCTTATACTCCATGGCCATCTCTTGCTTGACTTTTTCATGTTTTTCTACCTGCTGACGCAACATTCCAATCTAAAAGCAGAGAGGTGGTAGTATTTTTCATTATTACCATTGAAACAATTACCCTGAAACATAAAAATAGAAAATAACCTTTGTACTTATCTGTAAAGACACATTCTCAACTGTACAACTTCTCAGGAAGTCAAATACCTAATTATTTAATAATTTATAACACTTCCAAAAAATAGAAAATAAGCAATTGTTCTAAAATTTCTAGGTTTAGATGAAAATTTGCTCTATCTCATTTATTCTTCCTAACCCTTTTACCAGAAAAAAAAAAACTGAACAAGTTATAAGAATCTTGGAATCTATAAATATTGAACAAAAATCTATGCATGTTCAAGAATAAATGCTATAAAGCAAAGCACAGAAATACTAACCTTAGACAGAAAGACACCAGGAGGCTGAAAGCTCTTGTTATATACAGTCAATATTCATTTAGATTTACCCACAAATTTAGTATTGTGCTAAGTCCTTCAGTCGTGCCTGACTCTCTGCAACTCTAAGGACTGTAGCCCATCAAGCTCCTCTGTGCATGGGATTCTCCAGGCAAGAATACTGGAGTGGGTTGCCATTTTCTAATCCAGGGGATCTTCCCCACTCAGGTATTAAACCCATATCTCCTGCATTAGCAGGTGGATTCTTTACCACTGAGCCAACTGGGAAGCCCTATTAGATAAATAGCTAAGACTAAAACTTAAGAATATGCCATAAATTGTTATTTAGAAATAAGAGTAGAATGCCAAAAGAAAAAAAAGAAAAAAAGGAGTTAAAGTACCAAAAGAACTGTCTTAGAGAAGCAAGAATCCTAGGTTCAGAGGAATAGGGCAGATGATCATTGTTTTTCTTATGAGACTTATAGAACTATTTTTCTTTTCATTTATTCTAAGAGTCAAAACATTAGTATAAAATTTGAAGAAACAGCTGTTAAATTTTATTTATTTACCAGGGTCTGGTTCATAATAGTCAAGCAACAATATTTAAATTTCTTTTTAAAAAAAGTATATTTCTTACTAGTACAAACAACTCCCTCACTCTCAGCAATATGCATTAGGCAGAGAAAAGGAGGTCAAATTTTGAAAACTGTCAGTATGGATAATATCACTGTAACTACAATTTAGAGTTTTTAAAGTGGTTTCTTAAACCGTTAACTCAGTCTTCACAACATGGGAACATAGGAATTATATCCTCACTTTGCACAGGATGAAACAGGTTCAGAGACGTTAAATTTTTTTGTCCACCACCATTCAGGTGAAAAATGCACAGCCAGGACTCCAAACCCCTTACTTGTTTCATTAGGTCTATCTGCTCTGTAGGGCACTAGACGATAACAGCAGCAGCAAGATCCATTAAAACCAATCCAATCCAAACAGTGTAATCAGAAAACACATAAAGCATTCACTTATGAAATGAGCTGTGTATACTAGTACTCCTCCACGTATGAGCTGCGGATGGGCTGGACCTGGTCACAACAGCAATCCAACATGAGCTAAGAACCTTGAAGCAGAATGTAAATCAATTATGTTACAAAAAAACAATGTTTGGTGCAACTGACATTTTTATACAGCAAAACTTTCTGTGATGTGAAGGATGCAATGCACTGGTTTACATTCTGATGCAAGTGTCACCTCACTGTGAACCTGTCATTTAAGTAGCATTGGTTTATACCACGGGGCTAACTGCTCCTAGGCCTGAAACTTACCAACAAAAATGACAAAAACTTAAAGGCCTATATTCTAGTTGTTCTATCATATGCTGTTCAAGTAGATTAATAAATATATTACTACCAATAACAGTGAAATTACAATTTCACAGATCAACTCTATGGAACAGATTTTTACCATTAGTATTTGGTAAATGCACTTTACCTCTAGAAACTTAATCAACTTCCAACAACCCAATCAATGAAGCAGCAAATCACTGACAGCTACATTTCTAAGTATCTTTTACCTCTTGATGCCCAAACTTGTAATCTTCAAATCCTCACAAAGGAGCCTATCTGCTCAATCCCGTCAATTTCTTTTAGGTGTTAAGTATGAGGATACCTCAGAAATACTGCAGGTTCCTTCCAGATCAACACAATAAAGCAAATTTTGTGATAAAATGAGTCATACAAATATTTTCGGTTTCCCAACACATATAAATGTTATGTTTGCACTGTCTTATAGTCAACTAAATGTGCAAGAACATTATGTCTAAAAAGCAATGCATATATCTATCTTAATTTAAAAACCATTGTATTGCTAAAAAAAAATGCTAAACATCATCAGAACCTTCAATAAGTCATAATCTTTATGCTGGTAGAGGATTTAAAATATTGCAAGAATCAAGTCTCCCTGGGGCCGCAGTGGTAAAGAATCCTCCTACCAATGCAGGAAATGCAGGTTTAATCCCATCCTGTGCACAGTACAACTAAGCCATGGGCCACAACTATTAAGACTACACATAAGAACTGTACCAGAAAAGGTCTTAATGACCCAGATAACCCAATGGTGTGGTCACTCACTTAGAGCCAGACATCCTGGAGTGTGAAGTCAAGTGGGCCTTAGGAAACATCACTACAGAGTTAGTAGAGGTGATGGAATTACAGCAAAGCTATTTCAAAGCCTAAAAGATGATATTGTTAAGTGCTGCACTCAATATGTTAGCAAATTTAGAAAACTCAGCAATGGCCACAGGACTGGAAACATCAGTTTTCATTCCGATCCCAAAGAAAGGCAATGCCAAAGCATGTTCAAATTACTGTACAATTGCACTTATTTCACACGCTAGCAAGATTACGCTCAAAATTCTTCAAGTTAGACTTCAGCAGTATGTGAACCAAGAACTTCCGGATGTTCAAGCTGGATTTTGAAAAGGCAGAACCAGAGATAAAATTGCCAACATATGCTGGATTATAGAAAAAGTAAGGGAATTTCAAAAACATCTACTTCTGCTTCATTGACTACGCTAAAGCCTTTGACTGTGTGGATCACAACAAACTGGAAAGTTCTTAAAGAGATGAGAATACCAGACCACCTGACCTGTCCCCTAAGAAACCTGTGTACAGGTCAAGAAGCAACCGTTAAAACTGGACATGGAACAACAGAGGGTTCAAAATTGGGAAAGGAGTATGTCAAGGCTGTATATTGTCACCCTGCTTTATTTAACTTATATGCAGAGTACATCATGAGAAATGCTGGGTGATTCATGAATCACAAGCTCAAATCAAGACTGCCGGGACAAATATCAACAAACTCAGATAGGCAGATTACACCATCCTTATGGCAGAAAGCAAAGAAGAATTAAAGAGCTTCTTAATGAAAGTGAAAGAAAACAGTGAAAAAGCTGGCTTAAAACTCAACATTAAAAAAACTAACATCACGGCATCTTGTCCCATCACTTCACGGTAAATAGATGAAGAAAAAGTGGAAACAGTGACAAATTTCATTCTCTTGGGCTCAAAAATTACTGCCGATGGTAACTGCAGTCATGAAATTAAATTAAAAGATGCTTGCTCCTCGGAAGAAAAGCTATGACAAACCCAGACAACAAATAAAAAGCAGAGACATCATTTGCTAACAAAGCTATGGCTTTTCCAGTAGTCATGTATAGTTGTGAGAGCTGGACCATAAAGATGGCTGAGCACTAAAGAATTGATGCTTTTGTAATGTGGTGCTGGACAAGACACTTGAGAGTCCCTTGGAGAGCAAGGAGATCAAACCAGTCAATCCTACAGGAAATCAACCATGAATATTCACTGGAAGGACTGATGCTGAAGCTGAAGCTCCAACACTTTAGCCACCTGATGCAACTGACTCACTGGAAAAGACTCTGATGCTGGGAAAGACTGAAGGCAGGAGGAGAAGGAGGCGACAGCGGATGAAACGGTTGGATGGCATCACTGACTCAATGGACATGAGTTTGAACAAACTCAGGGAAATAATGAAGGACAGGGAAGCCTGGCGCGTTGCAGACCATGATGTTTCAAAGACTCAGACATGACTGAGCAACTGAACAACAACCACCACCAGAGACCAGGAGCCACAATTACTGAGCCCATGTGCCACCACTCCTGAAGCCCGTGTACTCTAGAGCCCATGCTCTGCAACAAGAGAAGCCACAACAAAGAGAAGCCATGAACTGCAACCAGAGTAGCCCTTGCTCCCTGCAGTTAAAGGAAAGCCTCCACAGCAACAAAGGCCCAGCACAGCCGAAAATAAACAAATAATTTGTTTAAAAAATGAAATATTTAATAATTATCAAAATTAGACACAGAGACATGAAGTGAGCAAATGCTGTTAGAAAAATGATGGCTTCACACTTGAGTTCAACTTAAGGTGGCCACAAACCTTCAATCTGTAAAAATACAGTATCTGCAAAGTGCAATAAAGTGAAGCACAATAAAACGAAGTCTGCCTATAGTGCAGTAGTGCCTGTGACATCAAAACTGACCTACAGGAATGAATTTAAACAGCCCTAGAGTGACAAAATAGTCTCACGATTACACACAAGGGAATTCCTTTAATTCACAGAAACATACATGGGCGTTTCTAACAAAATAAACAACTTAGACATCTACATATATAGATATGACCCTTGAACAACATAGGTCTGAGCTGCACAGATCCACCTATATGGGAATTTTTTTTCAATAAACCTGTGTTACATACTGCACTATCCAAAGTTGACTGAATCCACAGATTCAGAACTACAGATACAATGCTAGTTGCTTAATCATGCCTGACTTCTTGTGACCCCATGGACTGTAGCCTGACAGGTTCCTGTGTCCATGGGATTTTCCATGTAAGAATACTAGAGTGGGTTGCCATTCCCTTCTCCAGAGGATCATCCTGACCCAGGGACTGAACTCAGGTCTCCCGCATTGCAGGCAGATTCTTTACTATCTGAGGCACCAAGAAAGCCCCAAGATAAAAGAGTCAACTGTAAAATTATACATAGATTTTCAACTGCATGGGGGATTGGTACGCCCTGACTCCCAGGTTGTTCAAGAGTCAACAGTACAGTGTTTAACTAGGAAACCACTATCACCTTAACTTACTAAACTGAATTACTTGTGTTTTGCCCCAGAAGAAATAAATAAGTGGTAACTAAAGTAACTTACCAAGGAGCACTGACATTACCTAAATTACAAATATATATATATATATATATATATATATATATATATGATTATCATTCCATGTACTTTTTCTATATCTTCAGTATCTTTTCATGAGATATAACTTTAAAATACATTCTCAAAAGTCTACTCAAATTTTAAAATAAATTCCAGTTTAGCAGGTGGCATCTCAGAACACAATTTAACATAGCCAATGTAACTATGTACAGCTGATCCTTAAACAACATGGGTGAACTTCATGGGTGCACTTATATATAGGGTTTTTTCCAATAAATACTACAGAGCTACATGAATTCATGAATATGGACTCTCAGATAAAGAAGAAGAAAGTAAAAGTGAAAGTAGCTCAATTGTGTGGGACTCTGCAACCCCATGGGCTGGAATTCTCCAGACCATAATACTGGAGTGGGTAGCCTTTCCCTTCTCCAGGGGATCTTCCCAACCCAGGGATTAGACCCTGATCTACTGCACTGCAGCCAGATTCATTATCATTTGAGCCACCAGATAAAGAAGGCTGACTATACAGTTCTATGTGGATTTTTGAGTGCACTGGAGTCAATGCATCTAACGCCCACATTGTACAAGAGTCAACTGTACTGCTACGACCCACACAGCAGAAGTCAACCATTGACAGATTCTCTTGACAAGGAAAAAAACACTTTAGGAAGCCTAACACTTTCCTTGTGACATGAAACATTTCTAAGATATTCTTGATAAGAGCAGTACCATCAACAGAATCAAAATCTCAATGTATCACTCACAGAAGTGCCCTTAAGAACCAGAACAACAGCATTAATGAGTGGTGATCCTACTGGTAGGAAAGCCCATCCAAGTGGGGCTTGGGACCAGTGTTTACCTACAGTCCTTCCAATCCTTCTGAGATTAGTATTTATGCCAGAAATTTAGGGGACGTTCTTGCACTTATATATTCTTTCTTCTTCTCTTCCAATATTCAATGTTCTTTTTATTGTATCAGCTAAATTAAGAGAAATCAATTAGCAAATGTTATTAAACTTTTCCCAAAAATCATCAATAACAATGAGTGGTGAGATCATAAATAATATTTATTTTCTTCTTTTCTTTCTTTTCCCCTTTTCTTTTCAACAAGTGTAAATATACATTTTTTTTAAGTTTTCTGAATTTTATTTTAAACCTAACCAAAAGAAGCAAACTGTTGAATCTGGGCTTAACTTTTACTCTAATCACACAATGTGGCCAAAAACAACATTCACTAAACTCAGTGATTATTAACACAGGCATGTTATAGAATGATCAAGCGACTCCCTTTACATTTTCTTAAAAAGTTATATATGTACTACATGTGAGCAAGGTAACATGATCTTTGAAATATTAAAAACGTTAACATTCTTATGCATTTTCACCAATGAATTTTTCTTCTTAAAAAAAAAGAATTTGACACACAAATACTTTCTATGTATTATAAAAAGAGCATTAACAATGCAAGATAGCAATGTAGGAAGATTCTGAACTCACCTCCCTCCTCAGACTCACTGGATCTACAGCTAAACATGGAACAATTTATTCTCAGAAAAAAACTTAAAGCTTGGTTGAGGGACAACTACATGTTGGACAAAAGAAAAGAAAACCATAGAAAAGCCTGTAGAGGAGATGGAGACACAATCTCACCGTAAATCTCACCCCTAGTGTAGCAACCATAACCAGAAGGGAACTCAAAACTCAGAGCTTCTCCTTGAGGAGCAAAGAGTTCAAACCTCACCTTGGGCACCCCAACTTTTAAGACGTGCACTTGAAAGGTGAGCCCCCAAACATCTAATTTTTGAAAACCAATGGGCCGTGTGTCCCAAGATCCACAAAATGACAGCAACCCGAGAAACACCTCTTAGAGGGCTCATGTGCTTGGACTCACCCATCCCAGAGTCCAGCTCAGAGGCAGCCAATTGGGGCTAGACTTAAAATGAGTAAGGCCCACCATTAAAACCTCAGCTAAAGGGACAGGAGTCTTATTCAACACACACAGCTAGGATCCTGTTGGAACACTCTGGAAACAAAGACTGGAAGGTACCACCTTTGTCATGCTCCAGATCACCACTATCTCCTGGAAGAGAAACTTTCTCTGATGTCCTGATTTTTACAGCTCCTGCCCAGGATACGATTCTAGATTACCTGGCTCTAGAGACCAAGGAAGCTTCGTGTTCTGGATCCCAGGAACTGTTATAATCAGTGTCACCCAGAAAGGAGCTGATGCCCTAGTCAGGTGCCCGGATTTTTGTGACTGCTGCTACAGAACACGTCTGCATTAACTGGCTCTGGTGGTAAGTGGGGGCTTTCTTGGTGGATTTGCAAGAATCCACCTGCAATGCAGGAGACCCTGGTTCAATTCCTGGGTTGGGAAGATCCCCTGGAGAAGGGATAGGTTACCTTCTCCAGTATTCTTGGGCTTCCCTGATGGTTCAGATGGTAAAGAATCCACCTGCAATGTGGGAGAGACCTAGGTTCAATCCCTGCGTTGGGAAGATTCCCTGGAGGAGGGCATGGCTACCCACTCCAGTATCTTTGCCTGGAGAATCCCCAACTGGTAGGCTACAGTCCGCGGGGTCACAAAGAGTTGGACATGACTGAGCGACTAAGCAAAGGTGGCCAGTGGGGCTTATACTCATGGGTCTTACAGGACTGCAACCCAAGGAGAAAGAGTTCTTAAACAGCTACTACCACAAAGGCACAGCAAAAGGCAACAGACCCTGGAGTTGCATTCTTTCTGTGAAGGGAGACTATTAACGGATCATCATGATTGCGAAGAGACAAGCTTCTGATGAGCCATGCATCTTGGCGTTGATTGCAATCCTTTCCGCCCCACTCCAGAACTCTTGCCTGGCAAATCCCATGGATGGAGGAGCCTGGTGGGCTGCAGTCCATGGGGTTGCTAATAGCTGGACATGACTCAGTGACTTCACTTTCACTTTTCACTTTCATGCACTGGAGAAGGAAATGGCAACCCACTCCAGTGTTCTTGCCTGGAGAATCCCAGGGACGGCGGAGCCTGGTGGGCTGCCATCTATGGGGTAGCACAGAGTCGGACATGACTGAAGCGACTTAGCAGCATTTCCAGTGCACAGATGGCATGGCTGTACACATGGCTTGTGCCCAGGGGCCTCCCCTTTGATTACCTAGCTCTAGGTGGGAGGACTTGCATTCCGGGATCCCACAGGACTATGGCAATCAGAGGGATAGTTCTTAGCAGGCTACTACCCTTAAGGCACTGTAGAGAAAGTAGAATGAGGCACCCTCCCCAGGCTTTCTGTGAAAGAGTCCCCTTTACGTGTCTTGGACGTTTGTCCTAAGGAGTAGGCTTCAGGTTTGGCTCACATTTAGTGGCCTATGGAGTAGCTCTCAAAGAACATAGGCTGTGGACACCTTCTTGGCATTCTCCCTCTGCCTTGCTCCAGCCCAGAAGTATTAGCCAGAAAACAGCTCACATGGAGCCCACATGATGGCCTCCAAATCGCCCGGCTCTGAGGACCAACGTGGCTTACTCCTGCAGCCCTTCAGAACTGTATATACTTGCATACTTTAAACGCTGCTGCCCCAGCTCCCAGTCAGTCTGAACCTAGGTGCTGAGATTCTCCACTTTGGGACAATGACAGGTCTTGGCACATCCTCAACTGCTAGGTGCTACTAAAAATACAATAGGCTGCCTAGACAAGCACAGATGTTTGAGAAACAACCAGAAGCTGAGGCAGGGTTGAACTATAAGGTTCATCTCTTACACAAGGCCACTCCTTCAACACTGGAAGAGGTGGTTATTTCATTTACTATACAGAAACAAATGGAGAGTCAAGGAACAGAGGAATATGTTCCAAATGAAAATAAACCTCAGAAGAAACCTTAATGAAATGGAGGTAAGTAATTTGGGATTACCTTATAAGAGTTCAAAGTAATGGTCACAAAAATGCTCACTGAACTGGGGAGAAGAATGGAAGAACACAATGAGAACTTCAACAAAGAGACAAAAAAACATAAGAAAGTACCAAGTAGAAATCACAGAACCAAAGAATACAATAGCTGAACTGAAGAACACACTAAAGGGGTTCAACAGTAGACTGCTGCTGCTGCTGCTGCTGCTGTTCCTAAGTCGCTTCAGTTATGTCCGAGTCTGTGTGACCCCATAGACGGCAGCCCACCAGGCTCCTCCATCCATGGGATTTTCCAGGCAGGAGTACTGGAGTGGGGTGCCACTGCCTTCTCCACAACGGCAGACTAGATGAAGTCAACTCACAGACAAGGCAATGGAATACGCCCAATTAGAGCAGCAAAATGCAAAAAAGAATGAATACTGTGAAGATGACTTCAGGAGCTTATGGAACAACACCAAACAGACTTTTACTTTATAGGGCTCCTAAAAGAGGAAGAGAGAAAGGAGTAGAAATCTTAGTTTGAAAAAATTATGGCTGAAAACTTTCCTAACTTGGGCAAGAAAACAAGCATCCAGATCCAAGAAGTCCCGAGAATTGCAAACAAGATGCTACTAGGGTTTCCCTGGTGGCTCAGTGGTAAGGAATCTGCCTGCCAATGCAGGAAACATGGGTTCAATCCCTCATCTGGAAGATCCCACATGGCTCAGAGCAGCTAAGCCCATGGGCCACAACTATTCCACTTAGCCTGTGCTCTCGAGCCCAGGAGCTGTGACTGCTGAGCCCTGGTGCTGCAGCTGCTGAAGCCTGCATGCCCTAGGGCCTGTGCTCTGCAACAGGAGAGCCCACTGTAATGAGCAGCCTGCACGCCAACTAGAGAGCAGCGCCTGCTCACCGCAACGAGAGAAAAGCTCACGCAGCAACAAAGACCCAGCACAGCCAGAAAGAAATGATAAATCAATAAAATTATATTTAAAAGAAGCTATCAAAGAGACACATCAAGACACATTTTAACTAAAATATTAAAAGTTAAAGACAAGGAGATAATCTAAAAAGCTGTGAGAGAAAAACTAGTTCTGTACAAGGCAACTCTCATAAAGCTATCAGCTGATCTTCCAGCACAAACACTGTAAGCCAGAAAGCATGATACATTCAAAGTACCGGAAGAAAACGTCCAATCAAGAATATTCTGCCCAGCAAACTTTTCACTTAGAACCAAAGGAGAGAGAAAGGTTTTCAGACAAGCAAAAGTTAAAGGAGTTCACCACCACTAAATTGGCCTTATAAGAAATTTTAAAGGGACTCCTTTAAGCTGACAGAAAGGATGCTAATTATAATTAGTAACAAGAACACAAATGAAAGGATAATTATCATTGGAAAAGTGAATACATAGTGAAGGTAGTGCATTAATCGGAGAAGGCAATGGCACTCCACTCCAGTACTCTTGCCTGGAAAATCCCATGGACAGAGGAGCCTGGTAGGCTGCAGTCCATGGGGTCGCTAAGAGTAGGACACGACTGAGCGACTTCACTTTGAATTTTTACTTTCATGCATTGGAGAAGGAAATGGCAACCCACTCCAGCATTCTTGCCTAGAGAATCCCAGGGATGGGGGAGCCTGGTGGGCTGCCATCTATGGGGTCGCACAGAGTTGGACACAACTGAAGTCGGACATGACTGAAGCAACTTAGCAGCAGCAGCAGTGGACTAATTACTAATAAAGCTAATATAAAGGTTAAATGAAAAAATATGATTATGATAATTAGCTAAAAATGCACAAGATAAAAATATATAAAATGTGACGTTAAGACATACAACATGAGAATAAATGTTGAGTTTCAGAATGGGATCAAACTTCAGATTTTATCAACTTAAAACAGACTGTTACAGATATAAGTTGTTAAATGTAAGTCTCATGGTAACCACAAAGCAAAAACCTACAATAAATAAACAAAAGAGAAACAGAAACAGATATAAGAATACCACTAAAGAAAGTCATCAAACCACAAAGGAAGAGAGCAAAAGAAAGGAACAGAGAAAAACTACAAAAGCTGCTAGGAGACAATTACCACAATGGCAATAAGTACATACTTATCAATAATTACTTTATCTGTAAATGGACTAAATTATCCAACCAAAAGCCATAGAAAGACTGAAGAAATAAAAAGCAACACACTCCTATATATGCTTCCTACAAGAGATACACTGTGGCTGATTCATGTCAATGTATGGCAAAACAAATACAGTATTGTAATTTAAAAAAATAAAAAAATAAATTTTAAAAAAATCAAAAAAAAAAAAAGGACACACTGAAAGTAAAGGGGTGGAAAAAGAGATTCCATGCAAATGAAAACCAAAAAAGAAAGATGGATTAGCCATATCTGTATTAAAAACAAACAAAAAACAAACCTATAAAACATATTTTCTAATAAGAGACAAAGAAGGGCATTACATCAAGGGGTCAATCCAATGAGAGGATATAATATTTGTAAATATTTATGTACCCAAAATAGGAGCACCTAAATATGTCTCACAATTATTAACAGACCTAAATGGAGACATAGGCAGCAATATAATAATAATAGGGACTTTCATATCCCACTTACATCAAAGAAAAGATCATCCAGACAGAAAGTCAGTAAGGAGATATCAGCCTAAAACAACATATTATACTATATGGACTTAACAGATATTTATAGAACATTCCATCCAAAAACAACAGAATACACATTCTTCTCAAGTATATATTGAACATCTTTAATAGATAGATAAATCATATGTTAGGCCAGAGATCAAGTCCTAATAAATTTAAGAATATTTAAATTGCATCAAGCATCTTTTCCAATCACAGTGGCATGAAATGAGAAATCACATGACGAAAAATGAAAAATATACAACTATGTGGAGATTAAACAACGTGCTACTGAATAACCAATTGGCTAAAAAAGAAATCAAAAGAGAAATAAAATACCTTAAGAAAAACAAAAATGTAAACATTAACATGCTAAAATTTATAAAATACAGTAAAAACAGTTCTGTGAGGGAAGTTTACAGTGATAAATACCTACTTCAAGAAGCAAGAAAAATCTCACACACAATCTAACTTCACCTTAAGGGATTGGAAAAAGAAAATACAAAGCCCAAAGTTAGTACAAGAGAGGAAATAAGGATTCAGTTCAGTTCAGTCACTCAGTTGTGTCCAAATCTTTGTGACCCCATGGACTGCAGCACGCCAGGCCTCCCCTGTCCATCACCAGCTCCAGGAGTTCACTCAAACTCATGTCCATTGAGGTGGTGACGCCACCCAACCATCTCACCTTCTGTCATCCTTTAGAACAGAAATAAATGAAATAGAGACTAAAAAGACAACAAAGATCAGTGAAATTAAGAGCTAGTTTTTAGAAGGCAAATAAAATTGACAAAACCTTAGCTAGACTAAGGAAAAAAAGAGAAAGGACTCAAGTCAGAAGTGAAAGAAGAGATATTACAAGTGATACCACAGAAATACAAAAGATCATACAGACTACCATGAACAATCATATGCCAACAAATTAGACAAACCAGAAGAAATGGATAAACTCCTACAAACGTATATGCTCAAAGACTAAATGACGATGAAACGGAAAGTCTGAAGAGACCAATCACTAGCAAGCAAACTGAATCAGTAATCAAAAACTCTCAACAAACAAAAGTCCAGGACCAAATGGCTTCACTGGTCAATTCTATGAAACATTCAAAGAAGAATCAATATCAATCTTCTTCAAACTCTTCCAAAAAATAAAAGAGAGGGATCATTTCAAAACACAATTTATGAGGGTGGTATTACCCTGTACCAAATCCAGACAAGAGTACTATAAAAAAAAATTTTTTTACAGACTAATATCCCTGATGAACATAGATGCAAAAATTCTCAACAAAATATTCAGCAATACATTAAAAGGATCACATACCATTATCAAGTGAAATTTATTTCAGAGATGCAGGAATGGTCCAACATCTGTAAATCAGTCAATGTGATTCACTATATAACAAAATGAAGACAAAAATCCTATGATCATCTCAATAGATGCATAAAAAATATTGACAAAACTCAAATACACTCATTTATGATAAAAATCTCAAATCTCTCAACAAAGCTAGTATGGCGGAAACATACCTTAACATAATTAATGGCACACATGACAAGCATGCAGCTAACGTACTCAATGTTGAAAATCTCAAAGCTTTTCCTCTAAGATCAGGTATAATACAAGGATGTTCACTTCACCACTTTTATTCAACACAGTATTGGAAGCTGCAGCCAGACTAGTTAGGCAAGAAAAAGAAATAAAAGGCATTCAAATTGGAAAGGAAGAAGCAATACTGTCACTGTTTGCAGATGATACGAACATTAGCTAGGAAACCAGAGACTCCATCACAAACTAACAGAACTAATAAATGACTTCAATAATACTACAGGATACAAAATCAATTTTAAAATCTATCGTGTTTAAAAACAAGCTATCAAAAAGAGAAACTGAAGACAATAATCCCATTTACAAAGGCATAAAAATACTAAAATACCTAGGAGTAAATTTAACCAACAAGGTGAAATATGTGTATACTGCAAACTATAAAACGTTAGAGAAGAAATTGAAAAAGACACAAATAAATGGAAAGATGAAAGACTGAAAGAATCACTATTGTTAAAATGGCAATCCTATCCAAAGCAAAATACAACTTAAATACAGCAGATATCAAAATTCTAATGGCATTTCTCACATAAATAAAACAAAAATATCCTAACATTTGTATGGAACTGAACAGTCCAAGCAATCTTGAGAAAGAACAAAGCTGGAGGCACCATGCTCCCTAACTTCCAAGTATATTATAAGGCTATTATCACATGCAAACAGTAAAGTTTCATTGGCATAAAATCAGAGACTTAGATCCACAGAATAAAGAGCCCAGAAATAAAGCCACATATATATGGTGAATTAATTTATGACAAACCAAGAATATACAATGGGGAAAGACAGTTTCTTCAATAAATGATGTTGAGTAAACTGGACAGTCACATGCAAGAGAATGAAGCTAAACCACTATCTTACACCATTCACAAAGTTAACTCAAAATGGATTAAAGACTTGAACATTAAGACCTGAAACCATAAAACTCCTAGAAGAAAACATAGGCAGTAAGCTCCTTGATGTAGGTCTTAGTGATAATATTTTGAAACTGCACCAAAAGCAAAAGTAAAAAAATTAAAAGCAGCAAAAGGGAAAATACACAAGTGTGACTGCATCAAAAAAGCTTCTGCACAGCAAAGGAAACCATCAACAACATGAAAAAGGCAACCTACCAAATGGGAGAAAATACTTGCACATTAGTAACTGACAGAGGGTTGATACCCAAAACACACAATGAACTTACCCAATTCAAAAGCAAAAAAACACAAATCATCCAATGAAAAAATGGGCAAAAGATCCAAATAGACATTTTTCCAAAGGAGACATACAGATAACTCACAGGGACATGAAAAGATGGTCAGCATCACTAATCATCGGGGAAATGAAAATCAAAACCACAATGAGAGAGCAACTCAAAGCTTGCAGAATGGCTAGTATCAAAAAGACAACAAATAACAAGTATTGGCAAGGATGCAGACGAAAAGGGAAACCTTGTGCAGTTTGCAAACACTTAAGTTAGTGCAACCATTATGGAAAATAATACAGAGATTCCTCAAAAAATTAAAAATAGAACTACAATACAATCTAGTAATTTCACTTCTGAGTATTTATCTGAAGAAAATTAAAAAGCACTAATTCAAAAAGATACATGCATCCTCGTGTTCACTGTAGAATTATTTATAATACAAAGATGTGGAAACAACCTCAGTATTTATTGATGAATGGATAAAGAAATCACGGGATATGTGTATATATAAAGATTATTATTCAGCAATAAAAAACAAAAAAGTTGCCACTTGCCACAGCATGGGTAGACCTTGAGGGCATTACACTAAATGAAGTAATTCAGACAAAGAAAGACAGACACTCAAATACTGTCTGATCTCTCTTACATGTAGAATCTACAAAAACAAACAAACAAACAAAGCTCATAGATAAAGAAAACACATGGTGGCTACAAGAGACAAAACTTGGATCAGAGGGTGGAAGAAATGAGTGATCAGTGTTTTGTTTTAATAAAATGAGTTTTTAAAAAAATTAGATGCTTTCTTCAACAAATACACGAGAAATGTATTAGGTTGGTGCAAAAGTAATTGCAGTTTTGCATTGTTGAACTCTGCCATTTGATATTGGAATGCATTCTTAAATGTGATTGTTATACATCATTTTAATGCACATCTCTCACTTTATATTTCTTTGCTAATGACTTATTACTTGCTATTTATTTTATCGTTAGTCTATGGAAATGATGTTAGACAGAAAGCAAATCTGAACAATTTTCTTATTTGAGTTCCAAATGGGTTGTAAAGCCGTGGAGACGATTTGCAACATCAACAACACATTTGGTCCAGTAATTGCTAATGTACTTACAATGCAGTGGCGGTTCAAGAAGTTTTGCAAAGAAGATAAGAACTTTAAAGATGAGGAGCAGAGTGACAGCAATAAGAAGCTAACAACGACCAACTGAGAGGATCATCGAAGCTGATCCTCTTAGAACTAGATGAGAAGATGCCAAAGAACTCAGTGTTGACCATTCTACAGTCATCTGGCATTTGAAGCAAATAGGAAAGGTGAAAAAGTTTGATAAGTGGGTACCTCGTGAGCTGACCATAAATCAAAAAATCCCAACAACAATGAACTATTTCTTGATCTGATTGTGACATGCAACAAAGAGTGGATTTCACACGACAATCAGAGACAACCAGCTGAATGACTGGACCACAAAGAAGTCCCAAGCACTTTCCAAGGCCAGACACACCAAATGAAAGGGTCATGGTCACTGTATGTTGGTCTGCGGCCCGTCTGATCCACTACAGCTTTCTGAATCCTGGCAAAACCATTCCACCTACAAGTATGCTCTGCAAATTGAGGAGATGCACCAAAAACTGCCACATCTGCAGCCAACACTGGTCAACAGAAAGGCCCCAATTTTCTCCATGACAATGCCTCACCGCACATTACACAACCAACACTTCAAAAGTTGAATGAACTGGGCTACTAAGTCTTATCTCATCTGTGATATTCAGCTGACCTCTCGCCAACTACCACTTTTTCAAGTATCTCAACAACTTTCTTCAATGAAAATGCTTTCACAACTAGCAGGAGGCAGAAAATGCTTTCCAAGAGTTCATGTACTCCCAAGGCATGGATTTTTATGCTACGGGAATAAACTTCTTATTGGCAAAAATGTGCTGAATATAAGGGTTTCAATTTTGATTAATAAAGATGTGTTTGAGCATAGTTATAATAAAAAGCAGAAACATTACTTTGCCAACAAAGGTCCATCTAGTCAAGGCTACGGTTTTTCCAGTGGTCATGTATGGATGTGAGAGTTGGACTACAAAGCTGAATGCAGAAGAATCGATGCTTTTGAACTGTGGTATTGGAAAAGACTCTTGAGAGTCCCTTGGACTACAAGGAGATCCAACCAATCCATCCTAAAGGAGATCAGTCCTGGTTGTTCGTTGGAAGGACTGACACTGAAGCTGAAACTCCAATACTCTGGCCACCTGATGCAAAGAGTTGACTCATCTGAAAAGACCCTGATGCTGGGAAAGATTGAGGGCAGGAGGAGAAGGGGACAACAGAGGATGAGATGGTTGGATGGCATCATCGACTCGATGGACATGGGTGTGGGTGAACTCTGGGAGTTGGTGATGGACAGGGTGGCCTGGCGTGCTGCAGTTTATGGGGTCACAAAGAGTCGGACACGACTGAGTGACTGAACTGAATGGAAAATGAAACCACAGTTACGTCTGCACCAACCTAATAAAAGGCAAAGTGAAAATATCAATAAGAGCAGCAAATCGTCTGCATTACCTCTTTGTGTTTCAAATCCAACTGACTCCTGAGAGCCTTAAGTTCCCGTTCACGGATGTCCAAGCAAGTTTCTAGAGCATGTGTCTGTCCTTCCCATTCAGATTTTTTATGAGCTACCATTATGTCAATCTGTTTCATGAGCTCCTGCAGTTCTGCTTCACAGGATGTCAAAATCCCCTATAAATAAGAACAGACCCTTAAGAACACAGAACATATCTCCAAGTGACTTTTCATCTTTCACATGTAAAAACAGAGCAAATGTAAACCTACCTAAGGTGGAACAATGTCAACAAATAATCAGAAGTAAAAAACAGGATCTCTGAGGTTTTCCCTTTAAGGCACATAAGGTGATCACCTATTCCACAGAACAGTCTTCCTCCAGCAGCTGACCTAAAGCCTACACCATGTGGCCAAACACAGACTGATGCAAGTCTGGTTTGGGAGTGAGACTTCCACAACCAACAGCTATTTCTTCTTTAACATTTTAGGGAAGCTTTCCGAAGAATCCAGGGAAGCATATGGCATATTCTCAGCTAGCCAAGCAAATAAAAACTTTGGAAACAAGTAGGAAAATGACAATATAACTTTAAGAACTGTCAAGAAATTCATCCTTGAGCCAAATTTATTTCAACTACTTCTTTCCAACTTATTATTAACAACTTACTACAATCTATCTTCCTGTTAACTTACTGATGTCCTTCAGTATTTCAGGAGATGTCAGATATTACAAAGGTAAAAACACAAGTGAACACAAATGTGTTGGATTCAACGAGGTTTCCAGGAATGGCCACAGAGAGCTTCTCTGTCCATGGGATTTTCCAGGCAAGAGTACTGGAGTGGGTTGCCATTTCCTTCTCCAGGAGAGATAACTACTAAGGCTTAAATACTTAAAAAAAAAAAAAAAAATCATTTGCTCTTAGTGCCACAAAATCCTTTTGTTTTTAAAAGTCAAAAATTTAAAGTGGGTTGACAGAAAGTATCCAGCTTCTGAGATGAGGGAAGCTGAGAATGAGGGAAACACTGCTGAGATGAGGGAAACACCCCACGGAGAGATGCTGTCCACAAACGCGACATGGATCAGCCTAAATTTTGTTCACATTTCTGCTTCTGTACCCAAAGCACAAGATGGTCAGAGGCATAACTCAGACATGCTTTTTAAACTCGGTGAGAAACTTAGGGTCAAAAGCAAACTTACCCATCATGCCCCGATTTTGTATTCCTTCCAACAAAGCCTCCATCGCCAAATCTCCTTTCTTTTGGCAACTGGGAAAGCAAAAAAGTCAGTCAGGAGAAAACTCATTTTTATGTTGTAACATTCCAACTTACAAACTTAAGAATGTGCATGAAAGCACACAAACTAACAATGAGAAAATGTAGCACTCCTTAGGGTAACTGTAGAAGAGTCAAGGAATATCCCTTCAAGAAACAGCAGAAACAAACACGTTTCGAAATAACTTACAATGATCTGCGCTGCTACTGACACTCCCTACATGACTGAAGTCAAATACCTTATTGTGGCTTCCCTGCTGTCTCACACAAGAGCAGGTCTGGGTGGAAGTGGCGTGCTAGCAGCAGAGGGACACAGACACTAACAAAAAAGAGGTCAGAGGAAAAGAGCTTTTTTTAAAGAGACAGTGTTAAAAGGTAAATGTTCTGTGCTTGAACTTATTGGTCCACCATGGGAGCTCCTATTCAACTCTAGATGACAGGCCCATGAAGGTCCTAGAACAGCTTCCATCCCCTAAGAGGCAACTACTGACCTCCTTCCTCTGCACTTCATTGTTCTTAGTCCTTAACAGGTCTTTTCACTAGTTACATCACACTGGAAATGACTTTTTCACACCCTTTCCCCTTACTATTACACCCTCAAGGGCAGAAAACCAGTTTTATTTATACCCGCAGCTCCAGGGTTTAGTGTGGCATTTCAACCTGATCTGCGCTAAATGCTTTCAGCTGGCTTATCTCAATTCCCCTCTCTTTTTTACCTAGCCCCCTGTATAAACTGGTCTATAGCTGGAGAACTGCAGAGAAGAATCTAGCAGAGAAAGAAGGGAAGGGAGACAGAACAGACTATCACAGAAAGAGAAAGACACACCATAAAGAAAGGCAGATGAGACGAGAAAGACCGCCCTTAAATTTGGATATGCCAATGAACAGTAACTGCTGTAGGTTTCTCACTTATCAGAAATCTTCAGAATGTTCATGTGTCAAACCACTATTCATTCCTGAAGAACTGCTTTCTTCGTTCAAAATTCAGAGGCTCAAATCTGAATCCTCTTCAAATTATACTGCTCTAAGAGGACTTGACCTGCCTCTTGAGAAATCTGTATGCAGGTCAGGAAGCAACAGATAGAACTGGACATGGAACAACAGACTGGTTCCAAATAGGAAAAGGAGTACATCAAGGCTATATATTGTTACCCTGCTTATATAACTTATATGCAGAGTACATCATGAGAAACACTGGGCTGGAAGAAGCACAAGCTGGAATCAAGACTGCCGGGAGAAATAGCAATAACCTCAGATATGCAGATGACACCACGCTTATGGCAGAATGTGACGAACTAAAAAAGCCTCTTGATGAAAGTAAAAGTGGAAAGTGAAAAAGTTGGCTTAAAGCTCAACATTCAGAAAACTAAGAGTATGGCATCTGGTCCCATTACTTCATGGGAAATAGATGGGGAAACAGTGGAAACAGTGGCTGACTTTATTTTTCTGGGCTCCAAAATCATTGCAGATGGTGATTGCAGCCGTGAAATTAAGACACTTGCTCCTTGGAAGGAAAGTTATGACCAACCTAGATAGCATATTCAAAAGCAGAGACATTACTTTGCCAACAAAGGTCTGTCTAGTCAAGGCTATGGTTTTTTCAGTGGTCATGTATGGATGTGAGAGTTGGACTACAAAAAAGCTGAATGCAGAATTGATGCTTTTGAGTGGTGTTGGAGAAGACTCTTGAGAGTCCCTTGGACTGCAAGGAAATCCATCCAGTCCATCCTAAAGGAGATCAGTTCTGGGTGTTCATTGGAAGGGCTGATTTTGCAGCTGAAACTCCAATACTTTGGCCACCTGATGTGGAAAGCTGACTCATTGGAAAAGACCCTGGTGCTGCGAAAGATTGAGGGAAGGAGAAGGGGACAACAGAGGATGAGATGGTTGGATGGCATCACCGACACAATGGACATGGGTTTGGGTGGACTCCAGGAGTTGGTGATGGACAGGGAGGCCTGGCGTGCTGCAGTTCCTGGGGTCGCAAAGAGTCAGACACGACTGAGCAACTGAACTGAACGGAACTGAACTAACCACTAGATATACAGTATTAAAACTGAAATAGCCCCTTTCAAGGAATTAATAGTCCAGTACGGGAAAATAAATTTACTAAAATGTTCCCCTAAAGTGATAAATACAGTGATAGAGACATGCATAGGGTATCCTGAAAACACAGGAGAATAAGAAGACTGGAAAATACAACCATGGCACATTATCTGCACCTATTTCTAAAGTTACTATCAGGAGTATTAAATGACTATTCATGCATAAATATGGCAGAAAGGATTTCTTTCTAGTTGGTTTATCATTTTTATTATACCAAAATTAGACAAAATAAAAAGTTAAAGGTTTTCATGTTCTGTCCCACTGTCTTTCAAACAATGATACAGTCAATTACAACAAGACAAAGATTCTGCTTTGCTCCACTGCAGGGAACTGAGTGGCAATACACAGACAGGACTATGCAGATGAAGACCCAGGACAGAGTCTTACTCCGCAACTAACTAGCTTTGTGTCCTTGGACTTCACTTTCTTTCGTTAGGAAGGGGCATGACCTATATAGTCTCCAAAACTTTTTCCCGTTTTTAAAGGGATTCTAATGGTCAAACATATATACTGTAAGTACCATGCTCTTGACAACTCTATGTGGATATTTAGATTTAGTAACATAATACACAATATATTTTCTGGATGACATTATTTAGTAATTAGCAATATTTACTTTGTTGTTGTTCAGTCGCTAACTCGCGTCTGACACAATGGACTATGGCACGCCAAGCTCCTCTGTCCTCCGTTAGTTTCAGGAGTTACTCAAATTCATGTCCAGTGAGAAGCGAAAAGTCACGGAATGCTCAACTGTTCTGCCTTGACTATACTGTCTAATTCAATCTTCATAACAAGCATAAAAGATACATACTATCATTTTGAGGAAACTGAGGCTTGAAAGGTTAACTTGATTATGGTAAACTACAAACCACAGTCCCAGGACTCAAACCTGGGCAGTGTGACTCCTAAGCTCCAGCCAATAGGTAATCTTTATATATTTTACAGTATTCTAGATCTTAAAATATATTAGCGTATCTTCTTTTGATTTAATAATATCTTCCTGATATAAACAAAATGAAACCAAACTGAAAAGTCTGGACACAAGAAGAAATACAGACTGAACTATGACACCACCACCATGGACACCAGAGGGCAGTAGCACAATAGTGAAAATAGCCCATTTCAGAAATCAAGATAATGAGATAATGAGATCTGTTTTAAACAAAAGGTGGGGGTGATGTAGGGAAGATAAGTAACAAGTGCTATAGAAAATAATCTAGTATATAATGTGTTTTTTTAAATACTTTCACCATCTTCTTGAGCAGCTAACAAACACCATCCCTTCTCCTTCCTGAGGATCAGGTAAATACCAAGAACTGATTTTCTATGGACTTTTCTGAGTTTCTCTCGCAGCTGTATCACGGACTCCTTTTCTAAACAATCTGACCCTCATTCAGCTGCACACAGTACATTACTTTCCTTTCCTTTTGGCCTGTTCCATGCAATAATTATGTAGTTTGTTCTTTGTCCAAAATAAATACAATTTTAAGCATTATGTTGGTGCAAAAGTAATTATGGTTTTGCACTGTCAAACTTTGCCATTTGATGTTGGAATACATTTTTATATAAATGTGGTTATGTTATACATCATTTTAATGCAATTTCTCGCTTTATCTTTTTGCTAATGACTTATTACTTGCTATTTATTTTATATTTACTTTAGACTAGGGAAATGATGTTAGACAAAAAGTAAATTTGAACAATTTTCTTGAGTTCAAAATGGGTCATAAAGTAGCAGAGAAAACTCATAACGTCAACAATGTATTTGGCCCAGGAACTGCTAATGAATGTACAGTGCAACGGTGGTTCAAGAAGTTTTGCAAAGGAGACAAGAGGCCTGAAAATGAGAAGCGTAGTGGCCAGCCATCGGAAGTTGACAAACAAGCAAGTGAATGGATCACTGAAGCTGATCCTCTTACAACTACGTAAGTTGTTGAAGAACTCAACATCAACCATTCTATAGTCGTTTGGCATTTGAAGCAAACTGGAAAGGTGAAAAAAGCTCAGTAAGTGGGTGCCGCATGAGCTGACTGCAAATCAAAAAAAAAAGTCATTCTGAAGTGTCATCTTCCCTTATTGTACACAACAATGAACCATTTCTCGATCGGACTGTGACGTGCAGTGAAAAGTGGATGTTGTAGGATAAATGGCAACCACCACCTCAGCGGTTGTACTGAAAAGAAACTCCAAAGCACTTCCCAAGGCAAATTTGCACCAAAAACAGGTCATGATCACTGTTTGGTGGTCCGCTGCCTTTCTGATCCACTACAGCTTTCTGAACCCCAGTGAAATCATTATAAATGTGAGAAGAATGCCCAGCAAATTGATGAGATGCACCAAAAACTACAATGCCTGCAGCTGGCACTAGTCAGCAGAAAGGACTCAATTCCTCTCCACAACGCCTGACCACATCACACAACCAACACTTCAAAAGTTTAACTAATTGGGCTACAAAGTTTTGCTTCATCCCCCATATTCACCTGATTCAACCAACTACCACATCTTCAAGCATCCTGACAATTTTTTGCAGGGAAAATGCTTCCACAACTAGCACGGTGGCAGAAAATGCTTTCCATGAGTTCATGGAATCCCAAGGCATGAATTTTTATGCTACAGGAACTTGGCTCAGAGGTTAAAGCATCTGCCTCCAATGCGGGAGACCTGGGTTCGATCCCTGGGTCGGGAAGATCCCCTGGAGAAGGAAATGGCAATCCACTCCAGTATTCTTGCCTGGAGAATCCCATGGATGAAGCCTAGTAGGTTACAGCCCACAGGGTCACAAAGAGTCGGACACGACTGAGCAACTTCACCTCACCTCTTCACCTCAGGAATAAACAAACCTATTTGTTGCTGGCAAAAATATGTTGACTATAATGGTTCCTATTTTGATTGGGCTTCCCAGGTGGCGCTAGTGGTAAAGAAACTGCCCACCAATGGAGGAGACATAAGAGACATGGGTTCGGTCCTAGGGTGGGGAAGATTCTCTGGAGAAGGGAATGGCAATCCACTCCAATGGACTGGAGAATCCCAAGGAGAGAGAAGCGTGGCAGGCTACAGTCCATGGGGTCGCAAAGAGTCGAACATGACTGAGCACCTTAACACACTATTTTGATTAATAAAGATGCACTTGAGCCTAGTTATAATGATTTAAAATTCAGTCTGAAACCACAATTATGTTTGCACCAACCTGTTAATTAGTTTGATAATCTGTTATTCCTTGCCATTAACATGAAATGTTAAAAGTAGTTAAATGGAAACTTTGTAGCTCTATAATTGGTATAGCAAGCTTAGTCATTTCAGCATTTAGACCAAGACATCAACAAACAAAAGTTATAATTAAAAATCTCCATTGGAATGAAGACTGTTTTAAATCAGTGAAATCTAGAATAAGGTGGTTAAAGGAAATATAGGCTTCTTCATCAAGTCTGGAAAGCTGGGAAAACATACTTTAAATCTTAGAGAAAAAGAATCCAAAGAGGGTATCTAATAATGGGCAAATCTTTTAAATTCATTAACATATTGGAATATAAGAGCTAGAAAGGACCAGAAGGCCTCCAATTTAGCTTCTTCACTTTATAGGTCAGGAAAAATATCCAGAGGTATGTGCCTGATATCAAATTATTCACAAAATGGGACACAGAAAGAAAATAAATCTATTTGGAATTATGAATTAATCCTAAGAAAAAGAATATGTCTATTCATCAAGTCTCATTTTAAAGGAGGATTACAATGTTTTGTCCCTTACCTGCCTTGGTGTTATTGTGATTACAAAGATCTATGGCTGTGTCAGATATACTATGACTGATAAACTGTACCTGCTTCAATAAATAATCAGTATCATTTACAAATGCCCAGAAGGGTTCCTACTTAAACTTAAGGGAGAAAATTATCAGATAAAACATCAAAGAAACCTCCCAAAATAAAAGTGAAATTTTAAAACATGGCCTAAATTATGACTCCAAATTCAGAAAGAATAAAGGCAAAGACTAAGAAATTTTTAGTAGATAAAAATACATGGTATTTTCACATGGTCTTACATGGTAAAAATGCTGTAAGCAAAGCTGAAGGATAAATGACAACAATACTTATAAAGTTTTATCACAAGGGGTTAATTATCCAAACGCATGAAGAGCTTCTAAAAACTGAAGGGAAAAAGAAATCTATAGAAAAATGGGCAGGATATGAACAAAGAGTTCATAGAAAAAGAAATCCAAATGAACTTAAACATATGAAAAGATCCTCAACCCTGTTCACAGTAGAGAAATGTAAACTACATGTTATGCATGATTGTCAAAATACATTAAGCATATAAAATTATATATAGATATATAATATATAGTGCATTTGTTCTCACGTAAGGACAAGCCCCAAACTGGTAAATATGATACCTATAAGAAAGGGAAATAGTCAGGGTGGAGAAAACAGGAAGCTAAACTTGTCAGGATGGACCTTAACGGGTACTTGTTTTATAGGCACTATGCCAATGTTTTACTTACAATGAAACAAATTCAAATGAACAAAGAAAAAAAGCAGTATTAAAAATTACTGGAAACGAAATACACTATCAACTAGATAACAAGTTGGCAGCCTTACCATGTAACAAATTGCTTCATATGCTTTGAAAACACAACAACTTTACTGTACATATTTCAAGTGGGGTAGGTACTAAGGACAAAAAAGTACTACAAAGAAATCCTAAACACCATTCAGGAAACAGTTAACAGTAAATTTGGTATCCTTAATTTGAAAGAATTACATACAGGAAAAAAGTAACTATGTTAATAAGCAAAAGAGAAAAAGATATAAAAATATAAAATCAAGTGTTATAAAAAGCTGTGAAATTAAATTGGCAATATCAATGTGAATTCTGTATGGTTCTTGTTTTTAAAATGTACCTATTTCTTAACTCTGGCTACTGTAAATCCTAAAACCAATGACCAACCTAGCAGCAAGAGCACCTCTGGCACCCAGACTTCTCTCTCAAATCACCTCCAGGAACCAGGGCTTCTTGGTGGCCAGAAATGTATAAGTGAGCCAGGAACATGTCTTAAAAGAAAATAAGAAAACTCTCAAAGACTACCACTGGTCATATCAAAGTGGACAAGAGCCAACTTAAACAGGCTGCCACTTGCCAACAACTTAAGTATGCACACACACAAAAAAGACTGAAATAGGTTGAGACAGTTAAAATATATTCAAATCTATAAGTTCATGATGATTAAAAAAAAAAAGAAAATCCTCATGGTTACCTTTGAAGGTTGCTAGGCCACCAACTCATTACTGTGCTCTGAAAATAGAGGGAAAGAATTAAGCATTTTTCTTGCTTTTCCTGTACAAACTGTATTTCAAATAGCTGGTGGGGTAATCAAACAGCTGGTGAGTTAAAAAGTTCTTCATAAAAAATTTCCAGCTAATAAATACTAAGGAATGATGAAATCAGAAAATCACTATATTGCAGCCCCTAATGCAATGGATATAAGCAATTTAAATCCATGAAAGGATCTCACCATTAAGTGAATGGTTCATGGATAATTTCATCATGAATGGATTGGGCTGACAATACCTGAACCCACGCTGCTCAATCTTAACATTAAGAAAGAGAGAAACTCAGAAATAATATGCCTCACTTAAGTATTTTGCACCAACAATGAAATCTTCCTCTGCTTCCTCCCCCAAAAAAGTCAAGGTTGAATCTGATCAAGTTTCTAGATCAGTGCTGTTCAACAGAATTTTATGTAATTATGAAGACATTTTATATATGTAGCATTTGAAGAGTAGCTATTTGGCACATGTGACTATTAGACACTTGAAATGTGGCCAATGCAACTAGAAAATGAAATTTTTAGTTTAATTTTAATTCATTTAAATCGCCACAGGTGGCTGACACCTACTATATGAACTGTGCAAATCTAGATCTCACGACCAGTTTATTCCCTTTAAAGGAAATAAAGGGAATAGGTGTACAAGTTAAAAGCTGGCATCTGGATGCAATGAACTGAATGTTAAGGGAAAAAGGGAGGCAACAAAATTGTAACATTAAAGAAGACTGAGGGACTTCCCTGGAGGTCAAGCGGTTAAGACTCTGCCTTCTAGTGCAGTGGGTTGCTGGTTCCATCCCTGGTAGGAGAGCTAAACTCCCACATGCCAAGTGGCCAAAAACACAAAACATAAAACAGAAGCAATATTGTCATAAATTCAATAAAAGACTTTAAAAATGATCTTCATCAAAACAAAGCAAAAAAAAAACAGAAAAAAAACTGAAAAAGTATATCAACTCAATACAACACATGGCTCTCTATAGGATTTTAATCCAAACAAGCTCATTTTAAAAACACATATATGGGACAGGTGGGAAAATCTGAACCCAGACTGAATACTGACAATGTTGTTCAGTCGCTAAGTCATGTCCAACTCTTTCCAACCCCATGGACTACAGCACGCTACGTTTCCCTATCCTTCACTATCTCCTGGAGTTTGCTCAAACTTAAGTCCAATAAGTCAGTGATGCCATCCACCCATCTCTTCCTCTTCCACTGCCCCTTTCTCTTCCTGCCCTCAATCTTTCCCAGCATCAGAGTCTATAGGATTTTTACTAATTTTCATAGATGTGATGACAAAACTGGGTTTGTAAAGCTGAAAACACAATCTGAGTTCTTAAAGAAAAAAATTTAAAGTGACACAGAAACCAAAAATTCAATTCCTGAAACCCAGGTTAGTGTCGGTTTTAGCTGAATTTCAAACAAGCTTCCCAAAAGTAGGAAGCTCTAATAAGTAGGAAGCTCTAATAAAGTTGACTACTGATGCTGTTACCATCCAATACCACTACTACGTTAACTGAGAAAGGGAAGGGCCAAAGTTGTTCTCCCTTTTAACGGGAGACAAGTGGTATCAATACAATTAATACATACAACAACTACAATAATTGTTAAAACCTGAATCTATATCCATTTTAAAGAGTAGTGTAACTGAATGTTTATAAATATCTAGCCCATTTTAATTTCAGTCGTTCTTACTATACTGATCACTGATGATATAGTCACAAGGCAAGACGCTCAAGATAAAAAGCTAATGATACTGCATTTCAAATAAGAAAATACATACCCTTTATTATATCATTAAGCTACAGCTATGATCAGTATAGAAATATTTGAAGGTAACATGTAGTTAATGATCCTTATGGTTTCGTCTTATCTAGAAAATAGTTAAATGCAAGCATGTGCGGAACTGCATAACTACAGGGCACAAATCCTACAGGACTGTTTTATTAAAGGAAGAAAAAAATGTTAACACTGGTTTAAGGAACCATCTGTAAGGCTTAAGGAAAACTACTCTGCGCAATACGTGTGCTTTAACTAGGCGCTGTAAATGAACACGAGTCGCTGACAGCAAGCTCACTTTTACTCTCTGATGTTGTAAAAACTACATTATGGGCCTAGGTTTACTGCTTTCAAATATGTTCATGATTATAGTGTTCTATGGACCCATCCCTTTTTTTCTCTTTTATTTCGCATCCTTGATTTCCATGGAGCATTAAGTTCAGGGTTCCCCAAATTCTGTCCTTCATGATTTCTGCCACATTACCGTACCTCTGGAACTAACATTGGTTTTCAAGTCAATCATTTTTTTAAAAACTTGCTAAATTTCCCGCCCATAAATGAACGACTATCACCTGCCGTCAGTAACCTTAGCCGCAACAAGGCTAGGAAGCTAGCCAGGTGAGGCAGCCCAGGCGGGAGGGCTGGGCCGGGGGTACCTCCCCAGCAGTGGCAGACTGACTCGCTGCCGACTCCGCTGGGAGAAGGGCAGCAGCTCGCCCACCACGCCGCCCTCCCGCCGGCCGGCCTCGGGGGAAGGGCTGACCACCTGGCTAGCCCGGACTGCGCGCCGTGGGAGGCCACGTCTTGCTTCGCGGCTCTGCGCAGCGTCGGCGGCGAGGAGGGGGCGGGGCGCCGGGGCGGAGCCGGGCCGGCGGAGGCGAGCCTGGAGGCCAGCGGGCGCCTGAGGAAGTCGGCCCCCGGCCATTCGGCCGCTCGGTCTGCGGCCCCACTGCAGCCAGGGCCGCCTCCGGTTCCGGACACGGGCGCCCGTCGCCTGTTCGACTTTCACACATGCGGTTACAGGCCTGCCACGAGCGCGCCCCCCGAGTCTTCCCGCCGTTACCTCCAGACGGGGGCGCGCACGCGCGTCGCCGCCAACCTGACGTCCAGTCACGGTCTTCGGAACGTTCGTTCCGCCTACTGCTCCCTGACTTTTGATTGAAGCCACGTCCTCCTTGACTCCCCCTCCGCCCCGCCAAATGGGCTCACCGACATCCGGGGAGCGGAGAGCAGGGCGCGCCGGTCACATGACCGCCGGGGGCGTGGTTCTGGCCGCGCTGGGTAAGGCTTCCCGCGCCCTAGCTTAGGTAGTGTAGGCGAGGCGCATGTTCGGGTTTCTGCCGATCCTATCTGCGGAGGTCGTTGTCCTCACCTCATCCACATAACTACCCCCCTTACCGCTCGTCGGGAGGTTAGAAAGGGACTTACACGCCGGTCCTGGACTTCCCCCGCTTCCGCATTTGGTAGAGCCCGCCTTGGGCCGGAAGCCGAGGCTGTGGGGCGGTATCCCACGCCTGTACGGACGGTGGTGGCCCGAGAGGGTCATATTTAGCGGGGGAAAAGGCATACCAGGTTTGCTCTTTTAACTACAAGTTTACGGAGCTCTAAAACAGGTGAATAAAACTGCCCCTGTCCCGGAGAAACGCATGCACCGCTTGTCTGGGAAGACCCTGTAACGGGCAATGTAACAAGCTTCTGATGGGGCCCATTCTCTGCGCCCAGGGAAATATGGAACCTGCGGAGGGGCGGATACCGCGTTCTTCTGGGAGCGTAGAGAAAGCTTCCTGCAGGAGGCAACCTGGGAGCTAAGTTGTTTAGAGTGACTGGTGGTTAGCTGAGGAAAAAGGAAGAAGAGCATTCCAAGCTTTGGGACAGTCACGTGTGTAAGAAATATTTTGTTCAGGAAAGTGGTAACAGTTAATTATGGGGACTGGCAAGTGCCTGGGACGCTGGCTGTGGCCGGTCATTGCCCGCCTTGTACTTTCCACGCTTCCAGCCCCTGAGTTGTGAAGGCACCTTAGCGCCTAACTCTGGAAATGAGATGTTAGCCCCAGTGAGCTGACACCCAGCTTTGAGTTTGGAAGGAAAAATAGGTGTTCGTGATAGGGCAAAGAGACCTTTTAGGTGCAAAGGCTGGAAAGTGTGACAAGTTAGATATATTCTAAAGAAGAATAGGTGAAAAACGATTTGAGGCTAAATTGGGGGAAAGGTGCTGAATCATTAATAAATTTATGCACAGCAATTGAAAACAATAATGCTTGAACGATCAGTCATAAAGCCAACTTAACTTGCCTAGTGAATCAAAAACAAGGAACCATTCAAGGGCAGAATGCATGCTGACGCTGAGTGATCCGAGAAAACTTTACCAAAAGATGGAATCTGTGTGTGACTAGGAAGATCAGCTGGGAGGTACTGTGATGTTATAAAGAAACTGTAATCTAATCCAGGTGAGATGAGTCTTTCCCTGGATGATCCAATGCCAAAACATCCACACTAGAAAGCCTAGAGAACCCTAGTGGCTGGATTACATCATCTTTTCATTCTTCATGTTTAAGAAATAACCTCTTTGGTTTACAGGTCCCATCCGACAAGATCATAGCTGCAAGAGAATGGACAGTGAGGTACAGAGAGATGGAAGGATCTTGGATTTGATTGACGATGCTTGGCGAGAAGACAAGCTACCTTATGAGGATGTTGCAATACCACTGGTAGGCTGTAATGTGTGCTGAGGGTGATGGGTTAAAGGTCTGATCTGGTAGACCCTAGTAGCTGTAAGTTATCAATGGACAAATAAACTAAAGTCACATCAAAACTGTGGAGTCCTCTGACTCTAGAAACCTCTGGAGAGTATTTAGCTCAACTTTCTATTTGAAGAGAAATGTGGTTCAGATTCCTGAGGTGACCAGCTCAATTAGAGGTCATATGAGAACTAGAACTGAGGTCCTCTGAGCCATGTTCTGTCCACCACACCAAAGGTAGTAAAGAATGTAATGCACACCATGAGGAGGAATAAGAAACAGTGGTATATGCACTTAATTTCTCTACCTGTGGCCTGTCATTTTTAGAAACTCACAGTTCTGGAACACATATCTATTCTAGGTTCCCTGGAAAATATTCAGAAGAGACCTGGCTTTTCTTCTTTTACATTTAGATCATCAGGCTCTTTTCTTTCCTAATCTCTGGAAAATTCTTCTGCAGGGAGTTTGTTAAGCCTCATGTCATAAGATCGAAACGTTTTACTTGAATAAATGCTTACTAAAAATGCTGTCATAGAAGTTTTGTCGTAAAAAGCCTAACAAGAAGAACAAGGACTGTTTTTCTTTAGAGCCTGCCAAGAGTTGTTGATTAAATGGAATTTGCGAGCAAGTGGTCTGCTGCGGCCATATATGTTTTCATTTAAGAATAAGACGTAATGTGTTCAAGGAATAATACACGTAACAGATAATAAATGACAGCTTAGTTCAAGTTTAGAAAAATAATCAAAAGAGCATAATAAGAATTATAGCTCCACTTTCATTGAATATCTGTTTTGTGCGATGGACTGAGGTTGAAACCTGACTTACTTTATCTATATCCTTAAAAGAATCTTTTAAGGTGATGATGATGTCCCCATTGTACAGGAAGAAAATAGGATCAAAGAGGGAATCTTGCCCAAAGTTTGGTAGCTAATAAGCTGTTCTTCACACTGAGGTCTGTGAGGCTCCAGATCCTGTCCTGTGGACTTTTGTTGGTTCTTTCATTCCACAAACAGTTCTTTGAAACCTATTGCGTGCCTTAAGACTAGGTAAACATAAGGATGTTTCCTGCCCCTCTGAGTCTAGAAAGGCAACATACATCAAAAAATAATTGTAATAGTAAATGTTCTGAGTGGAGGTCATGAACAGCTATGTAGTCTAAAAAGTGACTGCTTGCCTGGTGGGCTTCAAGAGGAAAATCACATTTCGGCTGGTCATAGGGGAGGAACAGAGGGTTAGTGAGGGTAGACAAGCAGTGGGAACAGATGTGTAAAAGTTTTGAATGGCTTTGGGAGATGGTAAGGTATTCAGTGTGGATGGAGAATATAACTGTTTTCAGTAAGAAGAAAAATTGGTCTTGGACCTTATTTTGAGAGGAGCATTTGATACCAAGCTTACCCCTCATCCTGAGGAGTGAGGATCCTCAAAGTAGAGATCTGCTATGTTCAAAAATACTAGAAGATCAGTTCAACAGCATTATTAGAGAAGGCCTGCCAAGGAGAAAGGAGCCGGTGACAGAGCAGAGAGGCCAGTTAGGAAGCTAATGCAGTGTCTAGACAAAGGAGGAGGGCCTAAACAAAGGCAAGAAAGTGCAGACGAATTGCTGAATTCTGGACATGCTAACAGCAGGATTTGGGGACCATTTGTGTGGATGGGGTTGAGGGAGAGGGAAATTTCTATGCTGACTTCCAAGCTGTGGCCTGGCCCTGTTGCTAATCCATGTCTTTTCCCCAGGCAATGTCTTTTCCCCCTAAGGCAATGTTTGTGTCAGTTAGATTTTGCTGCTGCCTAACAAATATCCCCAAAATGTGGTGGCTTAAAACAACAGCTATTTATGTCATGATTTTGACACTCAGCTGAGTCTTCTTGTCTTTGCCAGCATGGTTGATCCCTACTGGACTTGGTGGTGTTTTACAATGGGCCAGCAGACTGGCTGGTGGCTAAGTAATTCTGGAGGCTTTGACATGTCTCACAGTTAGCAGGCTGTCAGCTGGAATGATGAGCTAACTAGGCCACAGTCTTATTATCCAGCAGATTAGCCCAAACTTCACATAGTCATTTTCAGATTCTAAGAACAGGTTGAGAGGAAACTGTAAGGCTTCCTGGAGCCTAGACCCAGAAGTCACATGACCAACCCCAGCTGAGGGTTGGGGAAATAAATTCTGACATTTCATAGGAGTAGCTGCAAAGAATTGTGGCCATTTTTTTGATACTTTGTGTTTGTTTTCCAGGCACATAGGCAATTTTATATGTTGGCATTTGTTGCAAGAGACAATAGTGACCAAATTAAAGACATGCTTATTTTAGAATGAGATGAAATTAAATAATTGATTAACCAAGGACATGTTTATGCTTTGTCAGCTATAAGTAGTTATTGAAACCAAATTTTCTCTTTGAGTGTATTATTGCTTTACAGTAAATGATCATTCCTTTCAATTTGTACAAGTATGTTTGAATCTGAGTTTTTTCTTTGTAGAGCAAAATGTATGTGATTCAGATATACCTGTACATCTTACAGTTAAATCATTTTATTCATATTGAATGTCATTTTGAAGGAAAAAGTTATTATATTCATATACTGCAAGTTGGAGTCCAGTGGAAAATCCTGTCTGGATATTCAGTAACAGTTTGCTGCCCTTAAAAATAAAATCTAAATTAAGATAAATGAAAAGAAATATATTGGTATCAGAGAATTCTAGTACTAAGCAGAGTTCTGATAGTAACAAATTTAAATACAAGGAAACTATCAAAAAATTCTCACCACACCACAGAAAAACTGGTGAACTATGCGAGTTGATGGCCGTGTTACCTAGCCTTACTGCAATAATCATTTCACAATATATACATGTATCAAATCATGTTGTACACCTTAAACTTACACAATCTTACATATAAATTAAATCTCAGTAAACCTGGAAATACATAAGGACACTACCCCAGATTCTACACTAAGTGTGGCCCATAGCTTACCATTTTCAGACAATTGTGGGTAAGCTGTGTTGCTTTCTGTTGCCCTGCTCCAGCACTAGAGGGAAGTCTATTGTCTTATGTTTCCATGCTCCCCACTTACCTCCATTTAACAGAGGCACATTGGATACCTTTGGATTGTTTTGAATCCCTTTCTCGTGCATGAGGAATGTGCCGGCGGACGTGGCATTCTATAACGCAGCCTCCCCACTCCACCCGCTCCAAAAGATTTAGTGGTGGCTGACTTCCCTGTTCCTAGCCACTAGTGCGGAGAAGGCAACGGCGCCCACTTCAGTGCTCTTGCCTGGAAAATCCCAGGGACGGAGGAGCCTGGTGGCTGCAGTCCGTGGGGTCGCTGAGAATTGCACACGACTCAGTGACTTCACTTTGACTTTTTACTTTCATGCATCGGAGAAGGAAATGGCAACCCACTCCAGTGTTCTTGCCTGGAGAATCCCAGGGACAACAGAGCCTGGTGGGCTGCTGTGTATGGGGACGCACAGAGTCGGACATGACTGAAGCGACTTAGCAGCAGCAGCAGCAGCCACTAGTGAGAATGGCAAGTAGTTCGTGCCCTGGACACCCCATGCAGTGCTGGGCACCTGACCTGCGTTACCTCACTGAGCCCTCACAGCAGTCCTGTGAGGCGAGGACTACTCTTTTCTCTCATTGCTGAAAAGGAATCAGAGCCTCCAAAGGTCTGAATACCTTGCCCGAGTACCCCAGGAAATGGTGGAGTAATGGGCTAGGATCCCAGTGGCTCCAGGAATCCTGTGTCTTTAGACTTCTGCCACAGTGCCTCCCATACAAGCCCCAGAGTCATGATGCCATTGTTCTGACTGGAGGCGGATGGGGTACATTTGATCAAAACTTGTGGGATTTTTCCTCACCTTTCTTGATTCTCGCTCTTTCTGTAGGATATATTTCTATACTACCTGTTTCAGGAACTCGCAGGTTTTCATTACATTTTCAAAGTAAGCCATCGTTCTGAATGTCCTTTGTACCTTTTCAGAATGAGCTTCCTGAACCTGAACAGGACAATGGAGGCACCACAGAATCTGTTAAAGAACAAGAGATGAAGTGGACCGACTTGGCCTTACAATACCTCCATGAGAACGTTCCCCCATAGGAAACTGACTCCTGGCTTCTTGTTCATCAACAGATTTTTTTTTAAAATACAGATAGAAAACATTTTCTTTCTGTCTCCTAACTTAAATCTTTCAGTGATAGATCAACACGCAAAAATGTGCAACTAATTTTGTGGCAGCGAAGTACAATGTGAAAATACTCCATCAGGTTGAGAAGCTGATTGCAGTTTCTTAGGGATGGAGACCATCTGGCCCTTTGAACCTCAAGTTCTTCATTGACTAGCTTGTGTTTGAACACGATTCATTAAACATTTGCCTTTAATTCTGATTTTGCTTTAGTGTCAGAGTTCATCACTTCCCAACTACTTATATGTGTCCTGTGACACAGGTGACTGGGGATTTGAGAGGGAAAGGTGAAGAAAGACGAAGTCAGACATGAGAATGAACTCCCATTCTTAGAATCATCTGAGTGGGTATATGTGGAGTCTGTAGATGTTGTGGATTCCTAGCCTGGTCACTGACTACAGGGATTCCTAAAATTCCCCATGAAATTTTCAAAGCTTTGGAATAAATGTACAAATTAAAAGCTATCTTGACAATTAACTTCTCTTCTCCCTACAACTTCCTCTGGTGCCTCAGGAAAGGTGAGATGGACCACTAGTTTTACCCAGTAACAGGATTCTTTATTTTCTCAAACCCCTTTAAGGTATAACTGAAGACTGTAGAGTCAATATTTGGTTACACATTTGAGTTAAAACTTGTATTTTGAATAACACATTGATGGACATTTATTTCCCAGAATTATTTGCCTGTTACATGGTATCACTCTTGTTCTCTCCCCAGACTGTAAACTCTGCAGAGAAAGGCCCTGGTTTTCACATCTGTACCCCTCATCATAAAACTGGAAACACTGAATAATTGAAATCATTTTAACTGGGTCATTTTATTTACATACCTTTTAGGAATAAGAAGTATACCACAAAACAAATGAGCTGATTTTAGGGTTTCAATCAGAAACATGGTTGTAACAACTCATCTGTCATCCAGGCTGATGAGATCCCTGGGTATCAGTGACTTGCCCAGAAGTCATTCATCTCAGAATAAAGGCCTGAATTCACCAGTCTTTCAGTAACCAAAGACAGCTCAGTAAAAAGAAAATTACGATGTTCAGAAAAAAACACACCAAGAGAAAACAAAGTTTTTCAAAAAATTACCTAAAATTCCACAGTTCTTCCACATTCTAGGTAACTCAGAGCTTTACTACAGCTTTACTTGTGGTATATAATACCCAAGACACTGACATCTGGAAATCCAGCCTTGTTGTGGGCCCAACCTTTTTCCCAGGAGTGTTGGTAGACCAGTCTGACAGTATGAGACTTGTAAACTAGACCGTTGTTGGTTTATCTGCTTGGTTGTGACCCTCACCTGAGAACTGCTCCTACAACACATTTGTGACCCATGATAGGGTGGCAGAACAGTAGCTCACTGCAAGGAATTAGGTGGCCAATTCTAGGCCAAATTGTCAACTGCAGCTTTAGAATCTGCCCACCTAGGCCTGGCTGGGTGACGGGCACGAGAGATGCTAGGCTGCTCTTGTAGGGTGCCTCCCTAACCACAGGTGCTGAAACACCCATGGAGGAAGGTGTCTGCAGAGGGGCTGAAGGGCTGTGTCCACGTGGCTCTCCTGTGGTTCCTGTGCCTTGTCTGCTGTGCCTTCCAGTTCAGCGCATGTGTGCTGCTCTCTGGGAGGCACCCCACTAGGTACTGGTAATGGCACGAACAAAATGTACGGCTTCTGCCTTCATTTAGTGGGAAACAGTATTAAACCAAAAGGCATACGAATCTATGGTTTTAAATTGTGACACATACTAGGGAGAAAAAGGATGTCCCTTAGGTTCCTAGAAGCAAAATCAGAAGCGGTTTCTTCTGCAAGGAGTTTATTGAGATTAAGCTCCCTGGAGAAGCCTGTGGGGGAAGCAGGGTGGGGTTGAGGAAGAACCTGAGCAAAGAAGGGCTTCAGCTGGAGTCTGGCCCGTGCCTCATTCCTGGGAGCTACAGAGCATGATGTCACGAAGAGTCTCCCCACCTTGAGGCAGGGTCCTAGGCCTTTGAGCCCAGTGTCTGGTGGTCAGTCATCAGCTGTGCCCTCTTGGGCCTCCCTGGAGGCTCAGATGGTAAAGAATCTGCCTGTGATGCAGGAGAACCAGGTTTGATCCCTGGGTAGGGAAGATCCCCTGAAAAGAGAATGGCAACCCACTCCAGTATTCTTGCCTGGAGAGTTTCATGGACAGAGGAGCCTGTCAGGCTGCAGTCCTGACATGGGGTCCCAAAGAGTCCGACATGACTGAGGGACTAACCAAGGAGGGCATAACCAGGGGACAGGACTCTCCAAGCAATAGTGTAGCTCTTGACGGTCAACAGCGAGGGAGTAGGTGCTCAGACAGCCCAAGCAGAGGGGATCTGGGCCCCAACAGTGACAACTGCAGGGTATAGAAAGTAGAGAGTATGACTGGGCAGCTGATTTAGATTAGATGATCACAGTTAAACCCTTTTGGTAAGTAAATTTTATAGCACATATATTGTTTCTGAATTTTTCTCATTCTCCAGTGAAGTGGCCAGGTCCTTAGTGCTTCCTGTTCACAGCAGAGAGCACATGCTCAAAACCAACCCTCATCCTTGTTTGAGGAGCAGGGAAGGGATGGAGAGGAGGGGCCTCTTAGGAGCAGTGGAAGTCTGGGCCCCAGTGGCTGGTGGTACCCAGCGAGATGGTGATCTTCAGAGGCTTGAGGTTTTGGGGTCCCCCAAAGGAAATCTGAAGTCAACCTGAGTCTCCCAGCCTGAGCAAAGACCCTGAGCACCGGAACCACCTCCTTCAAGGCCTCTCAGAGTTGGCAGTGAGGATAGGAGCGGGCATGCAGATGGACCGGAGGTCCTTGCCCATTTTTGAGCATCCTAAATGCTTGTGAGACCCTCAAAGAAGAAAGGATGCCTCAGTGACCAGAGATCTAATTTCTGCTGCAGCACAGCAGAATGAAGCCAAAAATACTTAATTTGCTCTGAAAAAATTAGAAAACGTGTTATTTCTTGTACCCTCCTTGAGTTTGTGAGCCAACACCTGACATATGGGTAGGAGTAGCCAGGGGAAGAATTGGAGGGTGAGGTTTGATGGCCGAGATCAAATTGCATAAAGCCCAGAGGTAAAACTGGCATCACAAGCAAGGTGGGCGGGGAGGCAGGAGAAGGTGGGGGAGGGCCTAATCAGATTTTATTTTATTTTTTTAACATAGATCACTCTGGTTTAAGTTAGTAAGAACAGAAACAGAAAGACAGAAGAGGTTTTGCCCTGGCTCAGGTGAGGAATGGTGATGGCTTGAAGCAGCAAGATGGAGGGTGGTGGTAGAAGGACCTGTCCTCACATGCTGAGTGAGAGGTGTCTATCAGGCAGCAAGCACCCTAGGTGGTGGCTGTGTGGTTCAAAAAGAGACTTGGGCGTCCAGTGTGAGCACTAACCTGTGACCGAGAGGCAATTCTCTGAGCCAGACCTAGGGCTCTGGATGCAGCCTCTGTCCTCTAGAAATGGAGGACCTAGTCCAGGAGTTACCTATCCTTTGAAGTCCAACTTAAACCCAATTCTTAATAATATAGTAAAAATAATACTGTTAACTGAGCACTTATTCCTGTTCTAAACACATGACTGAGAGATGGAGGCTTAACATTGAACAGCTTCTTCCAAGAAAAAGTCACTTAAATAGTAAATGGGTTCCAACCTAAGTTTACTGATTCTAAAACTCACGTCCTCTCCCTGGACCATGTTATGTCCCCTGAAAAACTTTTGAGCACTCTGTTCTGAACTGGGAAGAAAATCTTATCCGATCATTTAGAACTTCCAAATGTTTACCTTTTATATAATTGAGAGAAAGAACTGAAAAAATAATTTTTATTAAGATCCCAGGAGTCACGAAGCAGGAGACCCCGGGTTGACCCCTGGGTTGGGAAGATCCCCTGGAGAAGGGATAGGCGACCCACTCCAGTATTCATGGGCTTCCCTGGTGGCTCAGCTGGTTAAGAACCCACCTGCAGTGTGGGAGACCTGGGTTCAGTCTCTGGGTTGGGTGGATCCCCTGGAGGAGAGCATGACGACCTACTCCAACATTCTTGTCTGGAGAATCCCCATGGACAGAGGAGCCTGGAGGCTACAGTTTATGGGGTTGCAAAGAGTTGGACACAAGTGAGCTACTAAGCACAGGAGTCATGAAACATTTACAAATACAACCTATTACCAAACCCATATATAATTACTGTAACTCTTAATTTTACCATTATGAGTTATATTGTTATCACCGTTTTGTATACAAGGTCAAATCCCTTGGAGAGGAAATGGCAACCCACTCCAGTACTCTTGCCTGGAAAACTCCATGGATGGAGGAACCTGATGGGCTACAGTCCATGGGATCGCAAAGAGTCAGACACAACTAAGCAACTTCGCTAGTACTGGTTCAGACCCCTCAGATGTGTTGTCAGATTTTGGTGCTTTGACAGCTTTATGTCAATGCCAACTGGTCCCAGCAGGGGGCACTCAGTTTCTTTAAGAAAGTCCGAATTGCTGGTGGACCTTTAAACTCTAAACTCAAGGTCCTGAATAAATGTGGTGTTTTGCTTGGGAGTGATTCTGCATATCTGGGTTCCAATGTGCTGGGTATGGGTTTCTGTGAATCCCTGGAATTTCGGCCAGCCACACACAGCCTGGGCAGCTCACTTAGTGGGCTCCACACTCCCCGTTTTGTCAGGATCCAAGAAGGCACATGGAAATTGTGGGCAGTTCAGAACTTGGGCTACAGTGAAAGAGAGCCAGAATCAGGGTTTTGCCCACTTGAGACTCAAACTCATACTCACAGTCAGGCCTGGCGACTCCTTACTATGCTGTTCTCCAGCTCTTTATGTTATTTGGAGATGTTATTCACCATCGTAAAATGAACCATTAGGCTCTAGAAAGACTATTTCCCAAAGTTTCCTTTCTTGACTTAACCCTGCTTTACCCACAGTTAAATTCATCCCCCAGTCCCTTGCCTCGCTTCCCCCATCTGTGGGCTCTCGTGGAAAGTGGCAGGGGGTGGGCAGTTAGGGACTGGCAGGCGAGGGCAACTGCATGGTCACTTGAGAAGACACCCATCTGTGGCCTTCCTGGACTTGACCTCTGCACCTGCACCAACCAGGACTGGCTTCGTGGGCACCCAGCCTGTGCAGGTGCACAGGCCCCACTTACAGAAGGCCCCCACATGCAGAAGGCCCCCACTGTAGCTGTCTTGAAAACTTTAATCATTTTTGAACAAGCAGCTCACGTTTTCATTTTGTCCTAGGTTCCCGAAATTATGTAGCTGGTTCTTGGCACCCATCTATGGGGTTCCATCATGGACGGTGCTCTCACCTTGGGAGTGACAATTCAAGACACCATGAGTGTTGGCCTCAAGGGTGAGAGAAGAGCAGGCAGGAAAGGCAAGAGAAAACCTGAGGCCAACCTTCAGGCTTCCTATGGAGTCCTGAAAGTTATTCCGATTCCTCACAAAATCATATAATGCGTTACTGAAAGTGTTTCCAGGGCTCCTCTGTCATTCTTGTTGCCTGAAAGTGGCCCCTGGGGTGAGAGGTATGTAGAGAAATGCTGAAAGTGCACCAAGGTGGTTTTGTGGACAGCTAAGCAAACCTCAAGAGAGGTGTTCGCCCAATCCTAGGTATGTTTTTGCCCAAATTTCATCTGGAGCTCAGCCAGCTGCTGCATGGATGTGTACCCTGTGGCCTCGAGTTCAGCAGCGCAGCTGGCTCAGAAAAGGGCCTCTGACTAAGAGGAGAGGCACAGCTGCAGAGCTGGGAACTTCAGTCCTTGCATTCCTTCAAGACGGTTCTACCTAGGTTTTTCTTTGGTTTGCCTTCTGTGTTGGGCCATATGAAAAAGCTATTTTTATAGGTCAAAATAGTCACTGTTTCCTCTGTTTTTAGCTAATATTATTCTTTCCTAGAGCCAACTGTGCATGAATACACCCAAAGACACATGCATACACAAGGCACAGAAACCGGACTTGATGAGGGAGGCAAGGATCTGGCGAAGGGTGGAGAATCTGAAAACAGCCAAATGACTGGAAAGGAAGTGAGAGAGGTTGATGTGTAAACCCATCCCCGTGATTCCATGCCTAGCCTGTGACTCAGCTCCCCTTTATTGTGGCCACCACCCAAGGAGGACAAGGGGGTTTTCCTCCGCCCACGCCATGGTCTTGCCGCCCCTCTCCAGGCACCTCTCCCTGTGCCGCCGCCTCCTCTGTCAGCTCAGTCTCAAGCCCTCCCCCTGACCCCCCTTGCCATGCTCGCAGATTGGTGTCCACTTTAACTGGCAGGCAGTCTAACTGTCCAGACTTCTCGAGGAAGAGGGAGATCGCCAGTGGGAACACCCTTGTATCTGTCATCCAATAAGACACCCCCCCGCCCACCTCAGCCTCCCTCAGCGCAGCCCAGACAGATGTGCCTGATGAGGCCCTTCTCTCCTGGCCCATCTTTTTATTTTATTAATTGAAGATAATTGCTGTATAGAATTTTGTTGGTTTCTGCCAAATAGCAACAGGAATCAACAACCATAGGTATACATATATCCCGTCCCTTTTAAAACTCCTTCCCATCTCCCGGCCCATCTCACCCCTTCAGATTGTCAGACTTTCAGATTGTCACAAAGCCCATGTTTGAATTCCCTGAGTCACAGAGCAAATTCCCATTGGCTATCTATTTTACATATGGTGATATAAGTTTCCCTGTTACTCCCTTTCCATGCATTTCACCCTCTCCTTCCTCCCCCGCTACCCACGTCCATAATTCTGTTCTCTATGTCTGTGTCGCCGTTACTGCCCTGCACATAATTTCATCAGTACCATCTTTCTAGATTCCATATAAGTCAGAAAGAGAAAGATACATTTTGTATACTGGCACATCTTCCTGGCTTTGCTTTTCCAGCTGGTTTCCTCCCGCCCAGGCTCTGAACTCTCACGGCTCTGTGGGTGTTGAAAGATACTCTTTCTGCTCCACTCACAGCTCCTGCTCACCCAGGGCTGCCGTCTAGGAGATTCAGTGCTCACAAGTCCAAGTTCTTAGCCCTGGAGGACAGGCAGTAGTGGTTCCAGGAGTATACGAGAAATGAGCCCCAGGCCAAGCTGGAGGATTCCAGGTAGACTGGACTCGAGACAGGACTGGAAAGGTTGTGCCTCTGGTCCCCCTTCCTGCCTTTTTCACCCAATTACTTTCTCTAAAATCAATCAAGGAATCAGTCTTTCTCTGTGTATGTTCCTATTTCTGTTCTTGCTTATCTCCCTTTCACTTATTTACCTAAATATCTTTCCCTATACATTAGACTTATCTTTCTTCTTTCATGTTGTAAATTCCTTTCATCGAACTCACATCTTGTTTTATTTTACATAAAAGTTACTTATGTGAAATTACATATAAGTAAAATATATACAACCCACTACACTATTTTCACCTGGAGAATCCCGTGGACAAAGGAGCCTGGCAGGCAACATTCCATAGGGTCGCAAAACTGGACACGACTGAAGTGGGAAATAGATGGGGAAACAGTAGAAACAGTGTCAGACTTTATTTTGGGGGCTCCAAAATCACTGCAGATGGTGACTGCAGCCATGAAATTAAAAGACGCTTACTCCTTGGAAGAAAAGTTATGATCAACCTAGATGGCATATTCAAAAGCAGAGACATTACTTTGCCAACAAAGGTCCGTCTAGTCAAGGCTATGGTTTTTCCAGTGGTCATGTATGGATGTGAGAGTTGGACCATAAAGAAAGCTGAGCGCCGAAGCATTGATGCTTTTGAACTGCGGTGTTGGAGAAGACTCTTGAGAGTCCCTTGGACTACAAGGAGATCCAATCAGCCCATTCTGAAGGAGATCAGCCCTGGGATTTCATTGGAAGGAATGATGCTAAAGTTGAAACTCCAGTATTTTGGCCACCTCATGAGAAGAGTTGACTCATTGGAAAAGACTCTGATGCTGGGAGGGATTGGGGGCAGGAGGAGAAGGGGACGACAGAGGATGAGATGGCTGGATGGCATCACCAACTCGATGGAGGTGAGTCTGAGTGAACTCCTGGAGCTGGTGATGGACAAGGAGGCCTGGCGTGCTGTGGTTCATGGGGTCACAAAGAGTCGGACATGACTGAGTGACTGAACTGAACTGAAGTGATTTAGCATGCACATGCACAAAACATATATAGGCTGCTGCAAAGTATAGCAGCTAAAAGTACAGACTTTGGAGGCAGAAAGACCTAGGTTCAAAACCCAGAGCAGAAAAAAAAAAGCCAGTGTAGCACATCAGGTGCCCATCCCCAAACAAGTTGTTTACCTTTCTGAACCTGAGTTTCCACATTGATAACTGAGTTAACAATACTGCTTACATGAGGCTTACTGGAAGACTGAATAAGACAATGGAAGTGAAGTACTTAGAACTGTTTCTGGCACATGAGAAGCACTTGATAAATATTAGCTCTTATTTGTTTTCAGTGTAATAAAATAAGCATTTCCAAAAATTTTCTACACTGACCATCTGAAGTCAAAGGATAATTAATTTTCTTATATAAATAATAATTTCTAAATAATCCTTGGGGATTATTTTATATAGTAGAAACAGCAATGAATTAGAAGGCAAAACATCTGGGTTCGAATCCTAGACCACCATTTACCAGCTGCGTGACCAGGAACCTGCCTGTCAACCTCTCTGAGCCTACATCACAGACTTAGTGAATAAAATGTGTACAATAAATTCAAAACTGTTTTGTAGTTATAAAGAACTGTATACACTTGTGTTAAACATCATAATTCATTTGCTTCACAAGTTGAAATTTATTCTAAAATTCGTATTTCATATAGCTCTTAACATATGTGCTAGTTTAAACATAGAAAATGTACATGTAGGCAAATCTATATACAAATTATGTATGTAGGTAAACATGCTCTTATAAATCTGTAAGGAAAGACAAATTCTTGGTAATTTTGCCTCTAGGGACAAAGTTAGGCCAGCCAAGAAAGAAATTGGCACCTCTTAACTCTAGCTCCTTCTAGAAAAGAGTAGTGCTGAGGTTATGGGTAACTTTTGAAAATAAGAATGTAGATACTGTAGAAAGTCAGAATGGTATTGCTTTTTAAAAAGTGTTCCTGCTGCCTTTGAATAAAGATTTGGAAAGTACATTAAAACTTGCATCAGATTTTGATAACTCACTCTACTGACATTCAGCAGAATGCCAGCTTGGTGTGAAGCACTCTGGGGGATGCAAAAGTAGATCAGATGTGGGATTTTACTTGAGATTACAACATGTTAGATCAGATAAGACACTGAGGCAGAGGGTCATAATCTAAGAATAAAGTGGTCAGTGTGCCTGGGGTACTATACATACTTACTGGATAGATGGACACAGAGGTGGATGGATGGGTGGATAAATGGATGGATGAGTGGATGGATGAATAGATGAAGATAATGCCATGAAAGAAGGAAATCAGAAAAGAAATAGATCTAAGCTTTGTAAGAAAGATAGCCTTTGAAACACAGGCTAGATTTGGACATCTAGACTTCACTTTCACTTTTCACTTTCATGCATTGGAGAAGGAAATGGCAACCCACTCCAGTATTCTTGCCTGGAGAATCCCAGGGACAGTGGAGCCTGGTGGGCTGCCGTCTGTGGGGTTGCACAGAGTCGGACATGACTGACACAACTTAGCAGCAGCAGCAGGAGATTAGAAGGTGAGTTACGAAGATGGGAAGGTCCCTTAGTGATGATATCCTGTCATTTCTGATTCAATCCCAGCTTTTCCTTCCCTCTCTCACTTTCTTCCAATTAAGAGACAGAGCTAGTGTGTTTGGAAACATAAGCTATTTTGGTCGCTAGTAACTGGGATGATGGGGAAGGGAGATGTCAAGAGTCACTGCTGCATTAGTGGTATGTTGGCCAGAGTTGTTAAATATACTGCAGTAAAGAATTCTTCTAAAATATTAATGGTGACCACACTGAGAAATACCAGTTAGTGAGAGAAGCATCATAAATAGATTTTTACAGTGTCATAAAGAAAGTGCTGACAGATATATGCACATTTTCTGCTTTTGTCAGCCAAATCGAATGTTGTGACCTTTCTTCCAGGCAAAGGAGAAGGAAATAAGATTGGAAAGTACCATGGTGGGTGTTGAGCAGGCAGATGGCTAGTCCACAGTGATTAAACCTAGGTCTTGAAGAAAAGGGGGCACAATCAAGGTCTTTGATTAGGGGAATGATCTTGTCATATCTCCACTTTCAGTTCAGTTCAGTTCAGTCGCTCAGTCATGTCCGACTCTTTGCAACCCCATGAACCACAGCACGCCAGGCCTCCCTGTCCATCACCAACTCCCAGAGTTCACTCAAACTCACATCTATCGAGCTGGTGATGCCATCCAGCCATCTCATCCTCTGTCGTCCCCTTCTCCTCCTGCCCCCAATCCCTCCCAGCATCAGAGTCTTTTCCAATGAGTCAACTCTTCTCATGAGGTGGCCAAAGTACTGGAGTTTCAACTTCAGCATCATTCCTTCCAAAGAAATCCCAGGGCTGATCTCCTTCAGAATGGACTGGTTGGATCTCCTTGCAGTCCAAGGGACTCTCAAGAGTCTTCTCCAACACCACAGTTCAAAAGCATCAATGCTTTGGCACTCAGCTTTCTTTATGGTCCAACTCTCACATCCATACATGACCACTGGAAAAACTATAGCCTTGACTAGACGGACCTTTGTTGGCAAAATAATGTCTCTGCTTTTGAATATGCTATCTAGGTTGGTCATAACTTTCCTTCCAAGGAGTAAGCGTCTTTTAATTTCATGGCTGCAATCACCATCTATAGTGATTTTGGAGCCCCCAAATATAAAGTCTGACATTGTTTCCACTGTCTCCCCATCTATTTCCCATGAAACTTCCACTTTAAGAAATGCCAAATCTCTATCTTAAAGAGAACCAGAATATGAAGTTATAAGTTAATTTTTTTAATCTTTATCCTGGTTCTGCATCAGCCAATGCTAGGCAGTCTTTCTATATTTTTTAAACTTCTGCAAATTTGAAGTAGAATAAAGTAAATTCATTCAACAAGGAAAACAAAACCTAGGTTAGATCCATACCTCACACCACATATTCAAGATGGTTTAAAAAATTCAGCATAAAATATTTTAAAGATGTTGGGAGAAAATGTAGTTGAATATTTTAGGAAACTTAAGATAGGAGAGGCCTTCTTAAATCTACAAACCCCAGGAATCCGAAAGTACAAAAATAGGTGAGCTTAAGATTTCTACATGCAAAAGGTATAACATTGAAAGAATGGAAGTTGGTTTTAACTTATATAACAAAGATCATTTTCCAGATAACCCATAAGGCTTCTATAAATTAATAAGAAAAAATAACCCAAATAGAAAAATAGGCAATAGGTCTAGTCAGGCTATTCACAGAAAGAAAACAAAGGTACAAAACATGAAAATATGATTATGGCAAACTCTTCAGATTGAGTCACTCAACTCTGTGCCTACCACTCTGTAGCTTGCCTCACCACATGTTGGAGCTTGAAAAGTTAATGCCGACAATTTTCCAGTTTCTTTAGAGCTGAGCTTCTGCATGTGACCTGGCTTTCCCTGGCAGATGCCCCCTCCGGGAGATCTACTGACTCTGCTGGTACACAGAGTTAAGGATTTATTTTTTTTTCCCCTTCCCTTAACAGAGTTAACGATACACAGAGTTTCTTGTTTTTCCTGACTAGTTTGATTTTTTTTTTTTCCATTCATCAGTATAGTAGAGATCTAGATGCAATCTCCAGCTTGATGGGTGTTGTGGACAGGGTGCAGGGCATTTATTAGGCAGCTGAGGCAGTGTGGTCCTGGAGCCCAGGCGTGGCTGAGGTTTCCTGGTTTACAGATTGCTGAGTCAGCAGTTTGTACACAGCTTTCCCAACCCCCAAGTTTCCTGGTTATGTATGGCAGGAGAGACTCCTTTGCTAGATCTGTTTTGAGCTGGAGTTCCAGGAGTCAGTCCTATAAGAACAAACTAGAACCTGCTTTTCCAGCTAATCTGACAAAACTATAAGCACCCAATTTCCTATTTTAATTCAAGTAGTTACCCTACACCACTATCTTTCTACATAAACTGATAGAGTGGTTTCTGTTATCTGTAGTTGAACGTTGATACAATGATCTACCTTACAAATAATCAAAGAAATGCAAATTACACCCAAAATGAAATAATTTTCTCATTCATCAGAATGTGAACACTTAAAGTGAAAGTAAAAGTCACTCAGCCATATACAACTCTTTTTGCCCCCATGGACTATATACAATCCATGGAATTCTCCAGGCCAGAATACTGGGGTGGGTAGCCTTTCCCCCTCTCCAGGGGATCTTCCCAACAGGGATTGAACCCCGGTCTCCCACATTTTAGGCAGATTTTTTACCAACTGAGCCACAAGGGAAGCCCATGAACATTTAAAAACATTGGTAAAATTCATCGTTGGTGAGGATGAGAAGAAATGGTTGCTTTCTAGGTGGCTGTTGGAGCAGCCTTTTGAAAAGTAGTTTGGAAGTATTTATCTAAATGTAAAGTATGCATCCCATTCAACCCAGCATTCCACCTCTAAGCATCTGTCAAAGAGAAATACTAAAGTTATGACCAACCTAGATAGCATATTCAAAAGCAGAGACATTACTTTGCCGACTAAGGTCCATCTAGTCAAGGCTATGGTTTTTCCAGTAGTCATGTATGGATGTGCTAGTTGGACAGTGAAGAAGGCTGAGCTCGGAAGAATCGATGCTTTTGAACTGTGGTGTTGGAGAAGACTCTTGAGAGTCCCTTGGACTGCAAGGAGATCCAACCAGTCCATTCTGAAGGAGATCAGCCCTGGGATTTCTTTGGAAGGAATGATGCTAAAGCTGAAGCTCCAGTACTTTGGCCACCTCATGAGAAGAGTTGACTCATTGGAAATGACTCTGATGCTGGGAGGGATTGGGGGCAGTAGGAGAAGGGGACGACAGAGGATGAGATGGCTGGATGGCATCACTGACTCGATGGATGTGAGTCTGAGTGAACTCTGGGAGTTGGTGATGGACAGGGAGGCCCGGCATGCTGCGATTCACGGGGTCACAAAGAGTCGGACACGACTGAGCGACTGAACTGAACTGATCCTGGAGGAAACATCTTCCAAGGATATTAATTGCATCATTGTGAGAAATGGAAAAATAACAATAGCTGAAACATCCATCAAGAGGAAATAGTTAAGAAAATTAATGTACAACTATCCTTTGGAACTTCTCCACAGTAGTTAAAGAATGAGACAGAGCTCTAAGTACTGATATGAAAGAGAAAGAAACAAAGGGAAGTCGCTCAGTCGTGTCCGACTCTTTGTGACCCCATGGACTGTAGCCTACCAGGCTTCTCTGTCCATGGGATTCTCTAGGCAAGAATACTGGAGTGGGTTACCATTTCCTTCTCCAGGGAATCGAATCCGGGTCTCCCGCATCAGAGGCAGATGCTTTAACCTCTGAGCCACCAGGGAAGCCCAAGTACTGATATAGAAAGTCTTAAACATATTTTCAAATGAAGAACAAATTGCAAAAGAGCATGTGTAGTATAATCTCATTTATGTTTAAAAATACGTATAACAGAAGTGTAAGTTTCTATTTGAATATGCTTATGTCTGCAAAAAATCAGACAAAGATCAGTTTAGTCACTCAGTCATGTCCGACTCTTTGCAACCCCATGGTCTACAGCACCCCAGGCTTCCCTGTCCATCACCAACTCCTGGATCTTGCTCAAACCCATGTCCATTGAGTCGGTAATGCCATCCAACCATCTCATCCTTTGTCGTCCCCTCCTCCTCCTGCTTTCAGTCTTTCCCAGCATCAGGGTCTTTTCCAATGAGTCAGTTCTTCTCATCAGGTGGCCAAAGTACTGGAGCTTCAGCTTCTCATCAGTCCTTCCAGTGACTATTCAGGATTGATTTCATTTAGACAAAGGTCAAGAAGAACACAAATCAAACTACCCTGAAGGCTGAGGAGGGACCAGTGCAGGGTTTTGCCATCACTCTCTAATCTTCTTTATTATTTGAACATATGAATATTTTACAATAAGAATGCACTGATATATATTATATTATTATAATACATGAATTGAACATTTATAAAATATTACAGGGGCAAGATCCCAACTTCCAAATGCCTAGACATTAGATACAGAGATGGATCTATCTATCATCCCTCCATCTATCTAGAAGGACAAGGAGAGAGAAAGCAAATATGTCAAAATTTGTTGAACCTAGGTAGAGGGATATGGGTTTTCATTGTATTATTTTTCCAACTTTTCTGTATTTTAAAATTTGTCTCATAAAGGCGGAAATAAAAACATATCCAAAACACATCCAAAACACACACACAATTTTCCTTCGCAAGCAAATTTTTCCAGATGTGGGAGCAAAGCCTGTGGCTTGCCGAGAGGCAATTAGGGCCAAAAAGCATTGGCCATCCTTCCCTCTGGTTTCTTAGAGCCAGTGTATCTCACTCCTGTGTCCTGAGTAGCCTGCAGAGACCTCGGTGTGCACTAACGGAGAGGTCAGAAGCCCCTTCCCCAGTCTCCCTGCAGGCAGAATCCAGGTCAGTCCCTACTGGGGAGCAGAGACCTAGCTGAGTCTCTGCCCCTCTTCCTAGAGAGGCAGAGTACACTTGAGATTTTTGTTTAGCCACTTCAGTCATGTTGGACTCTCTGCGACCCCATGGACTGTAGCCTGCCAGGATCCTCTGTCCATGGAGATTCACAAGGCAAGAATACTGAAGTGGGTTGTCATGTCCTCCTCCAGGGGATCTTCTCAACCCAGGCATCAAACCCAGGTCTCTTGCATTGTAGGCAGATTCTTTACTGTCTGAGCGACCAGGAAGCCCAAGAATACTGGAGCGGGTAGCCTATCCCTTCTCCAGGGGATCTTCCCAACCCAGGAATTGAACTGGGGTCTCTTGCATTGCAGGCAGATTTTTTACTAGCTGAGCTACCAGAGAAGCCCTAGAGAGCCTGTATTTAACTTGAAATATATCCCACCCAAGTGCCTATTTATGCCAGCCAACCCCAGGAAGGGCAGAGGTGGCCACTGGTAGAAGAGGACCTGGGGACTCCTTCATTGCCACAGGACCCTTCATCTGTTCTCCACCTGGTGTTTACTTTTGGAATAGAAGGGTGAGGAGAATAGGGGTGAAGGAATTGCAAAAATAAAAAAAAGAACTGAAATTTTAATGAGAACCATCTGGAGTGCTTGCCAAGAGTGTAATGTTTGGTCTAAGAAAGTAATTATTAGTTTAAATGAGGAAAAGAGAAGTGGAGGACACTATTACATCGTGCTTACCCCCCAAAACTGACTCTGAACAGAATCACCTAGAACACGCACATCACACACGGTGGGGGTGAGGCAGAGCTGAGGGGAGGAGGAGAGCGCCTCTCTTCGCCCTGGCGCCCTGGCGTATGGCAGAGAGGGAGGAATGTCTCTCCTCTGCCAAGGAGACTTTGAGGGATGGATTGTGGCCGGGCCCGGGGCCAGCGCAGGAATCTGGAATCTGGGTAACCGTGGAAACGGGCCCGCGGGTGACAACAAACACGGGCTGGAATTTCAGCATTCGCAGCCAGGCCACGGAGGAATGGGAAAATTCGGGAAAGTTTTTCTGTTTGTTTTTAAGCCTAGGAAGGGGAGGGGGCGGGGAGGGAAGCACTGGAGGGAGCCACAGTGCTCTGAATAAACGCTCCCTGCCGGCACCGCAGCGGAATCACAGGGAGCCAGACTCTCGAAGTCTCCATTTTCACCTATTCTCTTCTTTATTTATAGCTCGCCGCATTCCACCAAGTATTCCACCAGGTCTAAAGCCGCTCCTGAGGGGTGTCGGTGCACAGTCGGATCCCTGTCCTTCCCCAGCAGCAGGGAAATCACAGATCCCGAGGACGCCCCCTTCTACGTCGTCTCAATTCAGCCTCACAATAACCCACAATGACCAGGGTGGCCTAGTCCCCACTTACACGTGGGCGAAGGAAATTCAGAAAGCCAAGATTCGAGGGCGGTCTGCCCAACCCAGGCCCATCCTCCTCGCACCAGAATATCCCACTGGTAATCTTTATTCTGAAATGAATGAATAATTATGGTAGTCAACATTCAAGAAGGAGATAGGCTATATTGCTTGGATCAGCATACGTATGCCAGCTATCCTTGTGGCTAAAGATGTGGGTCTTGGTTGAATGGGGAAAGATCTATGTGATGGAAGGAAGAAATTTTTAGAGTTAATAGGCAGGAAAAGAACTCATGAAATAGATAAACAACAAGGTCCTACCGTATAGCACAGCGACTATAGTCCCTGTAATAACCTACAATGGAAAAGAATCTGGAAAAGATGTATATATAAATATATACATATATATATTTACCTGAATGATTTTGCTGTACACCTGAAACATTGTAAATCAACTATACTTCAAACAAACAAACAAACAAAACAAAAAACAACCTATGGACCCTAGAATTTTCTTCTCTTGAAACCTTTAGAAATAGAATGCCTGGCAGAGTACCTGGGCAGAAGCAGGCCTGCTGCTGCTAAGTCACTTCAGTCGTGTCCGACTCTGTGTGACCCCATAGCCAGCAGCCCACCAGGCTCCCACGTCCCTGGGATTCTCCAGGCAAGAACACTGGAGTGGGTTGCCTTTTCCTTCTCCAATGCATGAAAGTGAAAAGTGAAAGTGAAGTCGCTCAGTCTTGCCAACTCTTAGTGACCCCATGGACTGCAGCCCAGCAGGCTCCTCCATCCATGGGATTTTCCAGGCAAGAATACTGGAGTGGGGTGCCATTGGTACCATTAATTTAAGGCAGTCATTGTGGGTTTGGTGCTTTGCACATGGGGAAACCAATATAGAATTGGGCTGGGCCCCACATCCTAGGTTCAGGTACAAGGTTCTCTTCTGGACAGCATATCCCCAGAACCTCTGGAAACAAGCCCATAGTTAACCTTGGAGTCCAAAATGGGTTTTGATGAAACAGATGAATCAGCAGAGTTAAAATAGGAGGTCATAGAACCATTACAGAGCACAAAATGGTTACAGAGAAGAGGGGAAAAGTGCTTTGCATTCTTCACAACTGAGATCAATATGGTATACAATCCTTCCTAGTTTCACTGTTATGACCATCGATAGTTAAGAAGGTGTGTCTGTTCTGAAAAAAAGAGACTCAATTCTTTGCTAAATTCTTTAGAAAAGAAGATAGTTTTAAATCACCAGAGTTACATAACTTTATAACAGTTTCAAGAAATCATCTTGAAACTTCATTAGTAAAAAATGCTCCTGAAGAAGCCAACAGGAAACAAAGAATTGCAAGGAATTTTTGGAAATAAGAGGATGTTTTCTTTTGTTTGTTTTCGAAGTGGGGAAAAAAAGTTTTTAAGGAAAAAGGAAGCCCTGACCCACATAAAGATAGGGTTTCAGTGAAACTAATTTGAGCCCAAGAGGGAAAGTGTTGGCTGCTAGCAGTGTGAGTGCCCAGGCCATAGTAGGTCTGTGTGGGCTGTGGAAAGCATCAGCTTTCCCCCAAAAAAGGGCTCCAGAACAGAGCCAGTTTTACACTGAAGGTGAAATTTCATTCACAGAAAAATAACAAATCTGCCTGAGAGTGTCCGCAGCCATGCTGAAATTTATACAGAAACTTAAAAATTGTTTTAGTTTGTAATTTAGGAATAGCTGCTATTTATCTTGAAGTCACTGGTTTTTCCCGAAAGCTCTGCCCTATACTTTTTAATCCCGAAACCCCCATTTCCTTTATTTTGTTGTTAAAAATGAGGGAAAGTGTCATTCATTTTCTCAGCAGATCTTTTTTGAAGGTTTTTTTTATTTGGATGTGGACCATTTTCAAAGTCTTCACTGAATTTGCTACTACATTGCTTCTGTTGTTTATGGTCTGGTTTTTTTGGCCATAAGACATGTGGGATCCTAGTTCCCCCAACAAGGATGAAACCCACACTCCTTTAAGGGGAAGGCAAAGTCCCAACCAGTGGACCACCAGGGAAGTCCCTCAGCAAATATTTTTAGCAACATACTCTACGCCAGGCTCTGAATAAAGTGGGGCTATGGTATCAGATTATTGCCTCTTGGGTTTCACACCATATCTGAGTTTTTAATATTAAAATGCAGTGTCTGTTGTGAATCTCTGAGCCTCCCACAAAGTGTTGAGAGTACATAATACTGTAAGCACTATGCAAGCTTAGAGAGGCCACTGCCCATTCTTAATGAGAAACTTCTGTTTATGATTCATGGATTAAACCCCCATAAATGGCTTCATGTACATGCCCAAAATATGTGGATCCACAAGAGGTTCTGAGTGTATTCATGTAAGTATGTGTCTGCTCGTGAGAAAGTGTGTGGGGAGGGAGGGAGAGGGGTAGAAACTGTTTTAATTTTTAAAAGCTAGAGGGGCAAGTAAAAACTATTTATATACATCATTAAGGAAGTGAGTGTATAAGACATAAAGATGGGAGAAGCCAATGCGTTTCCAAATTATCATTCCTTTAGCCCTTGAAAAGATGACTCCTTAATGGGAAACCATGGACTAGTGTTTATTTTCTCAGTGATAATTGCACTGTTGTTGTTGTTTTTTAATCTCAGTGACTCTAAGAAGGGAATTTAAATAGGATTTAAACAATCACTTTTTTATTCTTTTATAAAAAGCCTTTGACCCTTTCATAAAAATCTTGTTAAAAAATCTTTATCGCCAGCTTTTCGTTATCTCAGTTATATCTACCCTGAAAGGACCCCACTGCTGTTGGCATGGTGGCCTCCACCCCATTACAGCATGAAGCACTAGATTTGAAGGGGCCTTAAACGAGATCATCTCAGCCCAGGGTGCTCAGGTATTTGTCATGAGAATGTGTTCTCCAGGCAAGTTGGCCCTTTCTGACCAACTCCAGACTGTACCCATTGGATGAGCAGAAGCCTGAGTAGTGGATGTGCTCTGACTGAGGACTCCTTGCAGACCCTTTCCTGTCCCCTACCCTTGGCCTATAACCAGTGTGTGCTCCTAGCCTTCACAGGAAGAAGTAGCCAGGAACATTGGAGCTATTACTTAGATGTTCTTTCTACATTGTATGAAGCTGAGGAGCATCACTTCTGTTTTTGCCAAAACATCGATGTGAAACTGGATTTTTCAACAATAACTTTGATTTAAAAAAAAAAAAAACAACATGAATCAGACTGTTTTGAACTCCAGTTTGTGTCATGCTGTCAAATGTAAGCCCCAAAACAAGCCTGTATCAAACAAGGTAATATATTATATCCAACAAGGAAACAAGCACTATGTATGTGTCAATTAAGATGCTTTTGGTTGCAAGTAATACGAGACTCAACAAACAGAAGCTAAAGCAAGAGGATTTATTATTTCATATAACCAGGCCATATCCAGGGTTGGTTAATTCTGCAGCCAAATGACAACATCCAGAACTCAAGTTCCTGTCCATTTTTAAGGTTCTTGTGTCTTCCTCACCTGTCATAGTCACAAGATGGTGGTCACAACTCTGGGCAACATATCCTCACTTTAGAAGCAGAAAACCATTTATATTTACCATGTGGTTCAAGGATAGGCAGATGGCAGAATCAGAACCAATAAGAGCATAGCTGGGAAGGTGGAACAGAGGTGAGTATCACACACACACACACTGGATGGATACAGCCATATGCACTGCTGTCTTATAACTATGTGGTAAGTGCATATCTGAGAATGATCCTACTGTTCAGAGAAGAATCAAGCCAAGAGGCAGAAATGGATACAAATGTCATTCTGAAGCCACATATGCCCTTGGCCTTTTAGCTTCTTGAGCCAATAAATTCCTTGTTTGACAGGATGGTTCAGGGTTGGTTTTCTGTCACTTGCAACACAGAGACCTCCTTTATGTAACTTGTCCAGCCCTAGACTGGTCCTCCAATTTTGGTTTGCATCCTCAAAACATTGGGGTGTCTTACATATAGCTGGCCAGTACTCAATAAAACTGACGAGGCATAATAATCAAAGACCAAGAAATGGTCTCAGATTGCAGGAGACCAAGGACGCGTGAAAACTAAATACAAAGTGGGATCCTGGATTGGATCCTGGACCAGAGAAAGGATGTTAGTGAAAGAAACTAGGAAAATCCAAGTCAAGTCTGCAGCTTAGTCCATTATACTGCATCTATGTTAATTTCTTAGTTTTCACAAATGTGCTACGGTATGTGTTAACATTAAGGTAAGCTGAGCAAAAGGTATGTGGAATCTCTATTAGCTTTACAACTTCTCTATCTAGAAATATCTAGAATTCTTCCAAAATAAAAGCTTTAGAAATATATATTACCAGTCGCTAATACTCCAAAGTCTAGTAAACACTGCACTTGTCTGACTTCTTCAAGTCAGAGAAAAGCACATTAAGTCCCAAAGAGGTTAAGGGACTTGCCCAGCACTTGGTGATTCATGTCAGAGCTGAGCCTGGAATCCAGATCGTATCACCTGGATGCACAAATCACAGGGGAATCAGGGACCTTGCTCAAAGGAATTAGTTTCCATGGAAACAGCTGTTCTCAAAGCATACTAAATTCCTTTGCTGCTCTCCCTGTTAGCTCTGAACTATTACATTTCAAAGTCCATTTTTCACATTGATAAATTACATAATTATAGCAGTCCAGGAATGAGCTACAACATCATGGAAAAGGAATTTGTACCAGAAATTTAAACTACCATATGGTCAATGGATTAACATCAGTCATAAATAGAAACCATCACATTCTGTGGTGCCTGCCAATTACATTCATGTGAATTAAGCATTTTCTGAAAAGCAGTACACACAAAAATGTTAATGCAGGATAAATCCAAGCCACAACATTTCCAAAGACGGATTTTTAAAAGGACTGTATCTCTAACTTAGGTGGGAGAGAATATGGAATTCAGAATAAAGCTATATTAGATGACTCAAAAAGTGACTATAGTGATGATATACACTGATGTCAAAGACTCATTTGTAAAGTTTGGATAAAGTGTATTTCATAAAATGTGAAGGAACAAGCAGAATAAGACCCAACACCCCTAGAACAATCTCCTCTGTCATGCTGAGTTCCTCCATAGAACTGAACATATACAGCCTCAAGATGAGACTGTTTGAGTAAAAGGAGCCACCTCTGGTCTCCCCACAAACCACCAATCCTAATGCTCTGTCGTTCACACCCTGGTGCCTGGAGCTGGGCATGAACACAGAGTTGGTCACGGACGTTAGTTCCCTCCTCTCTTTTTCCTCCTCTCTTCACCCAGTTATTACTCTTCTTCCATCTTGCAAGCACTGGCCCTTGGGCAGAGCCCAGCACTTGCATGTCGATCACAGAAGGTCATAACCCATGGGACCCCCAAGAAACATGGTAACTAGCACCCTACCCTCTAATTGCTGGTGACTGTCAGAATTATCTGATAAAAGTTATGACAATATTTCCTCTTCATTGGCACAGAGATGATTCGGGAAGCATATCTCGATAGAGGGAAAAACCACAATTTCTGATGTTGGCTACAGTGTCCCTCATTAGCTAATGGTTTATATGACAGAAGATAAAAATGAGCTTGACAGGCAGGAATAATGGGCCCCAAATGACACAATGTCATTTAGAAAGAATGTAGGCAGTGCCCGGCAGTTAGGTTGCGGGAAGCGCCTTGCAGAGGCCCAGGAAGACAGCGTATGGTCACAGCAAGAGCAGAGGCTTGGGCCTGGGAGCCTCGGACCAGCTGGCCATCCTTGGACAAGTTACTAGCTTCAGGGAATGCAGTTTTCTCATCTGGAAAACAAGAAACTCAATGGGGTGATCTTTCCTGTACTTCCCAGATTTGAATCAATTCTTTGCCAACAAAAGGAAGATGACTCATTGAATAATGGTGTGTCTTCATGATAGGGAATCGTGCAGCTGTTACAAGCCCTTTGTTTCCCAAGAATATTTAAAGTGACAAAGTGCTTGTGACATGATGGTAAGCTAAAATTAAAAGTAGGATGAGAAAATTAAATATAGATTATGGTTCTAATGGTGCAAAATGGAATAGAAACTTCAGAGAAATAAAAGACTAGAAGGAAACCACAAAAAAATTAACATTGTTTACCATGGGTACTTTAGTTTTTACTATTCAGAGCACTTAAAATTGTATTTATTCATTGAATAAATGAATAGTCCATTCCTTTTAGCCAATTCTCTGTCAAATAAACTCCAGTGGGTAAAATTATATTTATTACTACAAAGGTAGTAAACACTTGAATAAAAACTCCAACAATAGATAAGTATATAGAGTAAAATTTAAAGTTCTCCTCTTTTTCTTCTCACTGACACTCCCCAGACATAATCTATATTAACACTGTGAAATAAATGAGACTTCACCAAGTTTAAAGCTGAATTTGCCAGAAGCATCTTTTGTTACAAGCAGTCTACATTGAGAAAGCACAGATGGTTTTTATTAAAAAAAAAACAAAAACCTTTACAATCATTGCAAATCCTAGGAAGAAAGTTTCAATGAGATATTAGAATAAAGAATTAGGATAAACACTAGCATAATAAATAAATTCAGGTGCTAGTATTTTTGTAAATGATTTTAATAGAAATCTAATAATCAGTTTTATAATGACTGTGATATTTGAAGTTTGTTTATTTCTTAAGGTATTTGAAGCATTAAGAAAGTCTAATATAATGGATTTATAACTTTAGCATATGATTTAGAGTATGATAAATGCTTAGAAAATTATTTTCCCATCAGTGGAAAAATGACTGGGAAAATTTAATTTGTAAGACAATGAGTTTTGATTTACAACTGTGTAAGTATTTTGTGAATATGTAGAGAAATATGGAACATTTAAAATTAATCAAATGCTGATCATTTGATTAAACTTGAAACATCAATGAGTGAACCATTAAACAAACTACAGGAGTAGTAATCCTTCTCCATCCTCAAAAACTCTCAAGAATTGTTTATGTGCATGCTTAAAGCTTGGGCCATTCTTTGTTGAGGACCCTAATGTATGAGTCTCAGCATGAGGATACGAGGAAGGGAGAAGTGGGAAGTCCGCCTCCATCCTAACCTACAGACCCTCTGCTGAAGCTGTCCCTGAAGAGAAGACTCAGTCCCAGCTGACCACTGATTTCCACCTGTGACCAGTGGTGTGACATCCTTCCGTGAGGAGTACCCCAGTGGCAGCAGAGGTCTCTAGGGACACTAGAGACATCCACTGTCATGCTTGATTCTTGGCTTCTGGAATAAGTATGAGTTCTTCTCCACCATGAGGCAGGATAAAACACGTAAATACAAGCTAACAACTTGCATGCTTCTTGGTTTATCTGGCAGGGTAGACCCCAGGAAGAAAGGAAAGGTGAGTTCAGATTGGGACCTTGAGATCTTTAATTGGAATATTGCAAAGAGAGACGACCTCAAGTGTATCCCAAGCAGATAAAGTGGAACATATTGGTTACTTTTAAATCAGTGGTCTAAATCGTCTATTCATTCTTTTCTCCAGCTATCTGTACCTTACTTCTTTTCTGTGGGAACCACCTCTCCTTCATAGTCAATGTATCTATTCCTAGTGCCATGGATTCCTACCCCTTCTCTACCCACTAGAAGGTGATCAGGACCAGCCAGTCAGAGTATCACTGGTTAACTCTGGAGTCTGGAGCTCTGAGGGCCATCACATCAGGTGCTAGAATGAACCAAACACAAAGGAAGGCTGTCTGCCAGTTAGACAGGGAGAAACCAGGCCCTGGACATTGACAGTCCTGGAGCATTCCCTAGACTTTTCAGTTACTCGAGCCAATAATTTATCTTAGGAGTTTAAATCTTTTTGATTTGGAGTTTCAGTCATTTGTTACCAAAAAGGTAACAAACTTGTGTCCTAACTGAGTACTTAGAAGGATCTGGGAATTTCACCAAGGAGAGTAGCTGAAGGACTGGTGATATAATCCAGAGAAGAGCAGATTCCAAGGCTACACAATAACTCTTCAGATACCGTATCAAGGGATGTTACTGTGTCCACTCAACAGGTAGATGAGTTTGCTAATAATTAAAGTTGTACAACCAGCTCCTTCAGATGAAGGCGATCTCCTTATCAGAGGAACAATCCAGTCAAGGATAGATGGCCTCCTGACAAAGATGTTGGCACTGAGATCCCTTCACTGGGTGAGAAAGGTGAATTTTAAAAGACTCTTCTGACCCTAGCAGTCAACATAAAGTAGAAGATATAATCTCTAGGGAAGGTGCTCAAAACTCTGCAATGTCTAGGCATGATCAGTGAGAAGCTTTGGTGTCAGTTCTTTGAATTAGCTTTGGTCTGTTACCTGATGCTTCATAGTAAGAGAGTTAAGGTGGAAGTCAGAGGCAATCACCAGAAAGCACAGAGTACTAACCACTTCCTTCTCAAAGAACACAAATTGTTTAAATGGGAATGCTTGTTTGCAAAGCCACTTCTGTTGACTTGATCAAAATGAGAGAGAAATATGGAAAAGACCAGCCAGAAGCTTGGAAGGAGCATAGGATTCTACATACACCTGCATATGTATGTGACTGTGGTAGTAAGCAAAGTCAGCTCCCTATACCACTGGCACCTGGAAATTGAGATGAGCATGGAACAGTTAACGTTTTCCTTAGCCTGGCAGGTTGGTTATTTTCACCCCATAATCCACATCTCTGACCTCATCCTTTTCCCCAAGTCCATTGCACTGAGTCACTTGGTCTTTATTTTAATTCCTTAGGTACATCTGGCTCAGTCCCATCTTAGAGCCTTCGTCCATGCTCTTCCATGTGCCCAGCCCTGCTCTAGGTCTCTCTGAATGGCTGTCTTTTGGGGAATGTTTATATGTTAGCTCAAACAGCACCTCCTTAGAGCTCTTTCCTGACTACCAACTTGAATTAGCAATTCTGTCCTCAACATGTACCCAAAGAGTACCATTCTCTTCTTTAGTTCATCAATTTCATTGTCTCCCAAGAACTCATTACTATTGGAAATTGTCTTGCCCATTTAGTTTCTGCCTGTTTCAGTCTTACCTTGCCATGAAAGCATAAGGTCTGTGGGAGCAGGAACCCTGCTTGGTCACTGCAACATCCACAGCTCTTAGAACAGTTCTCAGCACATGGTACCCATGTCATGAACACTTGTTGAATGAGTAAATGATTAAATGAACCTACTCTTTCCCACCCTGATCTTGGAGAAATTTCCTTCTATACAATATAATATTTTCTGGAAGACAGAGAAGTGACTGAGACTCAGATAAAAGAGACTCGTTTGTTGAAAGGACTCATCCCTGTTACAGCAACTTGCCCTTTAATTGGCTTCATGCCCTGAGGTGAGCAAGGAGGAAAGTAACAGAAGACTTTATCCAGAGCACATTCGGATACACATATGCTCTCATACGGATGTGAGTGCATCTAAGATACTCTGCAAGAGCACATCTAACGTACTCTGCAGGAGCAAGCTGGTCTTATTTGTTAAAGGAGCTATGGCTCAGCAACGCCCAGCCCAAGGGATGTGTACTGCCTTTTCCATCTATCAGGTCTCCTCTGGTTCTCCATGAAGAGAGACATGAACAGAGCCCTCTCTCCTCTGCTGTAAAAGCCCAGAGTCTTGAGTTCAACACACTCAAGTGCGGCCATTGTTTTTCCTCTCAGTAGAGACAGATAATGTTGCCCAGTGCCTGAGACGGTTGACAGAGGACGGCTTGTGAAGTATGGGTGCACATCAACAAAGCCACTTGAATCATCTTCCTCGGATTTTACCCCACAGGGAACTTCTTTCAGGACCTTGGGAGGAAGAGACTTGTAATTATTAAAATGAAAGAAGACCGGAGGAGTATTCTTTGGAATGTAGTCTCACAGGCTTTCCTGAGTTCGGAGTAATTTCTGGGCACTCTAAACAGGTTAGCCAACACAGAGTTGACTTTAGCCTCTCAGGAAAGTCTGGGCACAAGAGGTGGGGGAACAGGCTTCCCACGAGGAATTTAAAAAAAAAAAAAAAAAAAACAATATCTGAAATACAGGAATGGCATCTCCAGGGCAGGTGCAGATATTCCGGAGGGAAGGATTGGTCCATGATGGTGTGAGAGGGTAACTAGACATACCACAGGCACCATGCCCATTAGGAAGGTGGCCATGGGGTGCATTATTCTGGCTAGAATACTAAACCACTGGGAAGCCTTTTATTTCTTGATTTGCTTTTGTAGCTGCTGGAAGTACAATACTGTCCATCCTGCAGAACAGGACAGACAGGGCCCCTTTGCTAACAGTGCTGACATGGTAGAGGGGAAGATGGACATTTAAGAGATATTTGCACCAGTAATTAATACAGATAGGACTTCATATGGAAGTAAGTTTGCCAGATGAAAAGACAATCTTGCAGCCAGTTTCTTCCTGTCACACTCCAACTGTTTAAAAAAAAAAAAAACACTGCGAGGAGCTGGGGGAGAAATGGGATCAAGTAATAGTCATCAGCAGACGGTGAGCAGCAGCCCTGGACCCTAGGAGAGGGAGATCTCGGGGCGCAGAAACCAAGACCTGCAGCGTTCGCCACTTCACTTGCTGCTCAAGCCATGCTCTCAGGGGCAAGTGGCTCTGGACAGGGCATTGCTGGCCTGCTCTGCCCTCAGCCATATTCCCCCTCTCTGCCGACAGCTGAAAAGTCACGTGTGATATTTCTCACACAGACTTCCTCACAAGTTGCATCAGTTCAGGTCCTCCAGGTGGCAGAAACCAAGAGGGAGCTAGGAGAGCGAGGGATTTCCTGGGAGAGATGACTGAGAAGGCGGAGAGGAAGAAGCAATGGGAGGCAGGGAGAGCCTTCCGATCACAATACCGTTCTAATCCCATACAAGGAGAGAGGGAAGGAAAGAGAGTTAAGCAGGAAGAACCTCAGAGCAGCACAGTTCAGTTCAGTCGCTCAGTCGTGTCCAGCTCTTGGCGACTCCGTGGACCGCAACACGCCAGGCTTCCCCTGTCAGTAGCGCCCCGGGAACTCTTGGTCAGCCCAGCGGGGAGCCCTGGAACACGGACTGCCTGTGAGAGGGGGCCTCTCAGGACCGGACAGCCCTGCTGCACGTGCTCATTTCCTGTCGCTGCCCAGGAGAGTGTGGCCTCGGCTCTACCACTGCAGCGGGTCCTGGAGGCACGGCAGTGGAGCCTGGGAGCGCCTCTGGACAGGCTCTGCCTTGAAGGGAGAGCAGCGTGGCTCACTCCCGTGGCTGCCTCACCACAGTTCCGGTCTCCCCTGCCGTCATGGATACCAAGGAAGTCTTCCCATAGCAGAGCCTTTGTCCTCCAGGGCAGACAACAACAGTACGATGGGAGTGGCGGGCACAGAGGACACAGTTCCTGGGATTTAAGGAGACACCAGCAGTATTGCCAAGGTTCCAACAGTGCCGGCTGAAATGGGTGAATGATAGTTGTGGGCGGTCCCAAGAATGGGAAAGCCAGCCAGTGACAGCGGGGGCAACAGAAGTGGCTGATCGCCAGGAGTGGCCACATGGACTAACCAGTAATGGGGATGCGGGACACGATCTTCACAGGCAGGCAGCCCAGTCCCCAAGTTTAGCACCTCTTCCTGGGTTCCCTATATGGTCCTCAGGGCAAATCTAAACATCCACCTCTATAAACATCCATCTACACCCAATGGGGTTCACCCTCTGATTCTCAGGAGCTTAGTGTGTGCATGCTCAGTCACTGAGTCGTGTTCAACTCTTTGGGACCACATGGACTGTAGCCCACCAGGCTTCCTTGCCCATGCAGTTTTCCAGGCAACAATACTGGAGTGGGTTGCCATTCCCTTTTCCAGGGGGTCTTTCCTTCTCAGGGTTAGAACCCATGCCTCCTGCATCTCCTGCATTGGCAGGAAGATTTTTACCACTGCAACCACTTGGGAAGCTCCAGGAACTTAGTAACATCTGTTACTACATCATAGAAAACCCTTGAAAATTGTTTTGATTTTAAAATCCAAGAATTAAGCCAAATTTATATTAAACAAATTCTAAATCATATTTCTCAAAATAGAAAAGAAGATCTTAGCAGTACATGTAGTCTAATTTATTAATTCTCTGAAAAAAACTTGTCCTGAATATTACATCCAACATTAAGAGGCCCTTGGACATACCAAGGATTATATTGTATTGTGAAATAGGGAGTACACCAGGCTAAAATCTCTGTGGCTAAGCTCCAAAGAGAAAATAAGATGAAATAAAACAATGTTGATCCAGCAAGAGGGGCTCCGTGCATTTGAGCACCCCACATATTACAAACACAAAACCTAAACATCCACCCTCATGATGAGCACCACCGAAATCCCGAAAAACCCTATCCCCAGACCTTTTGTTCTCAATCCTCAAAACAAAGTGACTGATTGTTGTGAGTGTGTACAGCTGCAGAGAGATACAGTGTACTTAAGTGGAGATGCAGTGTTCAGATCAAGAAAGACAAATTAACCTGCCTGATCCTTTCCTGGAAAAGATCATTTTTCATTCCAATCCCAAAGAAAGGCAATGCCAAAAATGTTCAAACTACTGCACAATTGCACTCATCTCACAGGCTAGCAAAGTAATGCTGAAAATTCTCCAAGCCAGGCTTTGACAGTACATGAACCGAGAACTTCCAGATGTTCAAACTGGATTCAGAAAAGGCAAAAGAACCAGAGATCTAACTGCCAGCATCCATTGGATCATAGCAAAAGCAAGAGAATTCCTGAAAAACATCTACTTCTGCTTCATTGACTATGCTAAAGCCTTTGACTGTGTGGATCACAACAAACTGTGGAAAGTTCTTAAAGAGATGGCAATACCTGACCACATTACCTGCCTCCTGAGAAATCTGTATGCAGGTCAGGAAGCAACAGTTAGACCCAGACATGGAACAACAGACTGGCTCCAAATTGGGAAAGGAATATGTCAAGGCTGTGTATTGTCAACCTGCTTATTATTATTATGTCGCCCTGCAGAGTACATCATGTGAAATGCCAGGCTAGATGAAGCACTAGATGGAATCAAGATATATCAAAATATCAATAACCTCAGATATGCAGATGACACCACCCTTATGGCAGAAAGCAAAGAGGAACTAAAGAGCCTCTTGATGAAAGTGAAAGAGGAGAGGGAAAAAACTAGCTTACAACTCAACATTCAAAAAACTAAGATCATGACATCCAGTCCATCTCTTCATGGCAAATAGATGAGGAAACAATGGAAACAGTGACACACTTTATTTTCTTAGGCTCCAAAATCATTGCAGATGGTGACTGCAGCCATAAAATTAAAAGATGCTTGCTCCTTGGAAGAAAAGTTGTGACCAATCTAGACCGCATATTAAAATGCAGAGACATTATTTTGCCGACAAAGGTCTGTCTAGTCAAAGCTATGGTTTTTCCAGTGGTCATGTGTGGATGTGAGAGCTGGACCATAAGGAAAGCTGAGCATAGAAGAATTGATGCTTTTGAACTGTGGTGTTGGAGAAGACTGTTGAGAGTCCCTTGGACTACAGGGAAATCCAACTAGTCAGTCCTAAAGGAAATCAGTCCTGAATGTTCATTGGAAGAACTGATGCTGAAGCTGAAGTGCCAATACTTTAGCCACCTGATGTGAAGAACTACCTCACTGGAAAAGACCCCGATGCTGGGAAAGAATGAAGGCAGGAGAAGAAGGGGACGACAGAGGATGAGATGGTCGGATGGCATCACTGACTCGATGGACATGAGTTTGAGCAGGCTCCAGGAGTTGGTGATGGACAGGGAAGCCAGTGTGCTGCAGTCCATGGGGTCAAAAAGAGTCGGACATGACTGAGTGACTGAAGTGAACTGAAGTGATCCTTCCCTGAGAGTATGAACACAATAGATCCTTGTATGCTGGTGCCGCTGCTAAGTCACTTCAGTCGTGTCCAGCTCTGTGTGACCCCATAGACGGAGGCACACCAGGCTCCCCAACCCTGGGATTCTCCAGGCAAGAACACTGGAGTGGGTTGCCATTTCCTTCTCCAATGCATGAAAGTGAAAAATGAAAGTGAAGTCGCTCAGTTGTGTCCAACCCTCAGTGACCTCATGGACTGCAGCCTTCCAGGTTCCTCCATCCATGGGATTTTCCAGGCAAGAGTACTGGAGTGGGGGTGCCATTGCCTTCTCCGACCACCTCCTAGTATAACAGAATATAATTTCTCAGTTGTAACGAGCACTTAATTTCCTGCTGTCTTCTTGTTTCAGTGTTTGCTTCTAGATGTTTTCCTTAATTAGTGCCACATTCACAGCAGTTGTGTATATATGGCAGCTAAGGAACGTTTTGCAATTTTATTACATCATTCCCATTGCTATTAAATTTGGCCATCAGTGGGATCTGTAATGTTTCAATACATAAACCTCCATTCACACTCTTGGCCTGGGCCAAGCAAATGTGAGAAACAGACCTGGACAGTGGTACCCTGGTTATCAAGCAGAAGCCAACACAAAGGTCCACGTGAATTGGGCCACAGTTCATGAAAACATTCCCATGACAGATCATTTGTGATGACAACCACAACCGCAGGTCTATAAACTCGCCTAAAGGCCTTGGGTCCTATACTCTCTGCTCTCCTAATCAGCTGTTTGCCCTGATCTGAGTGGATCTCTGGGTATTTAGCATAAGTGTTGTGAGGAACATCCCTCACACCCCAGCTTGTAAAGGAAAGACTACTTCTTGTTCCTACGTCCGCCCTCGCCTCCCGGTCAGGGAATCCAGGCTGTCTGAAATCTGATCCCGGGGCGCTCTGGAGACTTGCTTCCAGACAGTCTCCCCACTCGTCCTCAGCCCCAGCTCTGCTGTTTCTTCTGCCTAAGGTCCGTGTGAAGGTGTGTCTCTGCTGGTGGCTGGGCTGAGCTCCACCAGAGCCTTACTGCGGGGCCAGCCTGGAGACCCAACTCTCCCACGAACAGAAATCCCTCCTCCCTGATGCTCCATGCATCTCCTCAGAGAGTGCCAGTCCCTCGTATGGCTGGCTGGCTTCTGCCAGCTCCCAGACATCCTCTGAGGACCTCTTGTGGCATGTGCCCTCCACCCTTGCCCACCTAATCCCCAGGCATCACCATTGCACACGCTCAGCCACGAGAGAGCAGGTCTCTCTCCCTGAACCATGTGGCAGTGCTGCGTGGTTCCTTTAAAAATAAATATTTAGTCTGTCTCCAATATGACCCTTTCAAAGTAATCATTTTTCTCAGTTAAAGAAAAAAAACAGAAAAGACTATGCTCTGATCCAGGTCTACTGCTTGATTTGTCACACATCCAGTAATCCACCTGGCAGCTTCTCAGCTGCCAAAGATTTCCATTTCAACCTGTTTCTCAGAGCTGGGTACGTTCAGGAGGGAGGTCAGAACCACACCCTCCAGACACCACACATCTCAGGAGAAGTTCTGGAGCCTTCCCAGTGGAACAGAGGCTGCCTGCACATGTCCAAACTTTCAGAGACGGAAGACAGGCAGCCTGATCCCCTAATTTTACAGGTGGAGAAATGGGCATGGAGGAGAAGTGAGCCAGGTCACTGTGGAGTCAACAATAGCAGGAGCTCTGACCTAGGGCTGTTTTCATCACAGAAGTATGTGGACTCTGTTCCCAGGAAACGAGCCCACACTTCTTCGGTAAATAGGAAGGGACTTCCAGGGCTCTTTCATCACTCCAAAAGGAGAATTGTGACCAGGGAGTATGGGCAGAAGACCTTGGACAATCGCTAATGGAGCTGCCCAGCTCTGAACTCTTTGGGCCTGGAGCAGAGGAAGGAAGTGTGACAGCTTGAGAAGGGGAAGGGACAAGATGTTCAGGAAAGGAAAGGAAAGGGGGTGTTAAGTAGGTGAAATGCACATCTGATACAGTGATACAGAGAAAGCACTTGACCCAGCTCCTTGAGGAGAAAGCTCTACAGCCCTAATGCTGACTGTGGAGCATCTTAGGGCAGTTGCCTCAACCTTGGCAACACACTGAATTAACTAAGACACTTTAAAATATGCAGATAACTAGACCCACCTAGAGACTGAATTGTTTTTCAGTGCTTCTGAGCAGCAGGATTTGTAAATGCTCCCCTGATGATTCTAATATGTACCCAATGTTGAGATCCAGTTCTTAGAAGAAAAGGCTTCAGTCCATCTCATACTGGGTTCCCTGCTTCAAGAAGAAGCAAATAATATTCAGATAAAAAATACTCATATCTTTGGAATTATAATTGTTCTAGCCTAAACTGTCAGGTTTTCTGCTGAGATCCTTCTCCTGGCATCCTGGCCTCTGCTATGATTGTCAAATCTCCATATCTCAGATTCTCCAAAGTCCTTTCCAGTTCCCAAAGTTCCTTGGTATGTGACTCTATTAAAAAAAAATGTTTAGAATCACCACTGCTGCGGATGTGATCTTTTAAAAAATTCCATCTTTCTTTTCTAGGCATGACAGAGTAACTGGTACCAGGCTTGACCTCCCACTATTAAAAAAAAAACTGTAAAATTGGACAAAATATATGAAACTGCTGTTTCCAAATACCAGACAATGGGCAGTGCAGGACAATGGTCAAGGAGGGCTAGGAAACACAGTGAGCCTTATGATTGCCCTGGCTTTCTGCCAGGAGCCACTTTTCCAGATGGTGGTACAGAATAGCTTTACAGTTTTGCCAAGTCAAGCAAACAGAGATCAGAGTTCAGAGAGGCAGAAATGACTGGAATTTATGGGGCTGAGAGAGGAAAGAACTATGTGAAGAAGGAGCTCCTGGATTTACAGAGTGGCTCCTTGAGTCTATTGCTGAAAACCAAGCTATGAATACTTCAGGTGAAACACCAAGAGACTATGCAAAGAAGTCTTGGGAATCTGTGGTGAACAGTCCCAGAGCTTACACAGAGATACAAGATAGTATAGATCCAGCTGGGGAATTGATTTCACTGGACACCCAGGGCACTCTAGAGACCCTAGAAGGTTTATATCTTAGTAGCAGAGCTAAAATAGACCTAAAGTAAAGACTACTCTAGACCTGCCTCAACAAATTTAAAAGCAAACCTTCAAAAAATTGAGTTGATCCTAAATTCCCCACATGGATACTGAAACAAAATTCAATATTCTTTAAAGAAAAAAACAAACAAAAAAGTCTACTCAGAAAGGCAACTATGGCAATGCCTATGTGCTGTGTTGTGCTAAGTTGCCTCAGGAATGTCCAACTTTGCGACGCTATGGATTTTAGCCCACCAGGCTGCTCTGTCCATGGGATTCTCCAGGCAATAATACTGGAGTGGGTTGCCATGCCCTCCTGTAGGGAATCTTCCCAACCCAGGACTCAAACCTCCATCTCGTGTATCTCTTGCATTGACAGGCAGGTTCTTTACCACAAGCACCACCTGGGAAGCCCTATAACAGTACTGGAGAGGGTAGCCACTCCTTTCTCCAGGGGAATCTTCCCAACCCAGGGATCGAACCAAAGTCTCCCACATTACAGATGGTTTCTTTACCAGCTGAGCCACCAGGGAAGCCCATACCAATACCTAGCATCCCCTAGAAATGTACTAGACACACAAGATGCCGGAAAATGTGACCCATAACTAGAAAAAATCAATAATAGAAGCATCTCTAGAAAAGAAATTTTGGAATAAGCAAACAGTTATATTAAAATGGATATTATAAATGTTAAAATAAATAGGCATCATGAAAAAGATACAAGATTTTTTTAAAAAATAGAAATTCTAGGCATAAAAACTACAATATCTGAAATGAAAAGTTTAGTGGATGGAATTATCATCAAATAAAATACTGCAGAAGAAAATACAAGTGAATTCTAAGATGGAATAGAAATTCTAAAACTAACACATTAAGAGGAAAAAAAAATGAAAAAGTCAGCAGAGCCTGTTGAACCATGAAAACATGTCAAGTGGTTGAACGTATTTCTTCATATATATAAATAATACCTGAAACATTTCCAAATGTGGTACATTTTTCAAATTATAGATCTAATTAGCTCAACTAACCTCCAAGAAAGGCATACACAAATAAAACAACACAAAGGCATATTGCTAAAACCAAGGATAAGGAGTAAATCTTAAAGGCAGACGGGGGAAAAAATCACATACAACATTTAAAAAAAGAGAGAGAGAATTCCCATAAACTTATCTTCAGGAAAAATGCGAACCAGAAGACAATGAAATGGCATTTTTAACTGCTGAAACTAAAAACAAATCAATCCAGAATTCTATAAGATGTGAAAACATACTTCAAAACAAAAAGTGCAGGCCTTCCCTGGTGCTTTGGTGGTTGAGAATCCGCCTGCCAATACAGGAGGCATGGATTTGATCATTGGCTGGAAAATGTCCCCCATGCTACAGAGCAAGAAAGCCTGGGCGGAGCCTGCGCTCCAGAGCCTGTGCTTGGCAACAAAGCTGCTGCTGCAGGGGAGCCTGGGCCCTGCGACCGAGGGGCGGCTCTGTGCTGCCACTACAGGCAGCCTGTGTGCACCAAGGAGACACAGCGGAGCCAAAATAAACTTCTAAAAATTTTAAGTGAAATAAAGATATTTTCAGGCAAACAAAAATTGAGGGAATTCATTGTCCACAGACCTGCTTTGCAAAATAATATTTTTATAAATAGAAATATAAATTTTTATAAATAGAAATAGAACTTTTTAGACAGAAGGAAAGTGACTCTGATGTCCCAAAATAGCACATAAGTGGGTAAATATAAAATACTTTTTCCACATTAAAAAATTTATTTAAAAGATAGTTAGCTGTTCAAAGAAAGAATAATATATTGTAACAGAAGTGAAATATATGATAACAACAGTACAAAGCATTAAGGTATAAAATACATATTGTTGTAAAGTTCTATTTTATACCCAAAGTGATCAATATTATTTAAATGTAAACTGTGATAAGTTAAAGACATAGCAATATATTATAAATCCTGTTGTAATTATTAAAACCTGTTTTATTAAAAATAAAACAAACACATATAGCTAAAAACTAAAAGTGGAGATAAAGTGAAATACCAACTGGATTTTTTTAAGTCCCAATTATATGTTGTCTGTAAGAATCCTACCTTAATCATAAAGACACATAAAAGTCAAAGGTAAAAAGATAGTCTAGAGAAAAAGATATCAAGTGCAAATACTAACTATAAGAAAGCTAATAATACTATATTAATATTAAATGAAGTAGGCTTTAGTTCAAAGAATATAATCAAAGATAAAAATGGACATTTCACAATGATAAAAGAGTAAATTTCCCAAGAAGACATAACAACCCTAAATATTTACGTACCCAAAAATAAAACTTCAAGCAGCTTGAAGCAAAACTAACAAAACTGAAAAGAGAAGTAGACTTTAATTACAGTTGGATATTTCAACATTCTCTATTAATTTATAGAACAAGTAGACAGAAAACCAGCTAGTATTTAGAAGATTTGGACAGTAATTAACCAATCTGATATAATAACATTTGTAGAACACTCACACCAAAAACAACAGAACACACATTCTTTTTAAGTACACATGAAATGTTCACCAGGATAGACCATATTCTGGGCCACAAAACAAGTCTCAATAAATATAAATATATTGAAGTATATATTCTCTGCCCACTCAGAATTAAATTAGAAATCAGTAACAAATATATCTAGGAGAAAAATTCCCCAAATATTTGGAAATTAAAATATAAACTTTTTAATACACTATGGGTCAAAGAAGAAACCATGAAAATATTTTAGAGTGAATGAAAATGAATATACAGCATACCAAAATTAGTACAATATAGCTGGAGCAGTAGCTGGAGAAAAATTAATAGCTTTATGTGTTTATATTTTAAAAGTCTAAAATCAATTATCTAAGCTTCCACTTTGAGAAGCTAAAAAATGAAGATCAAATTTAACCCAAAGTCAAAAGAGAGAAAATCAATGAAAATGAACAAACAATAAGAACATCAATTTTTAACCTCTAGTTTCTTAAAAAAAAAAAAAAAGATCAATAAAATTGACAAGCTAGATTGACCAAGAAGAGAGAAGACACAAATTGCTAATATCAGGAATGAAAAAGGGCACATCATTACAGATGCTATAGATACTAAAGGATGAAAGGAAATATTAAGAACAATCCTATGCCAATAAATCTGACAACTTAAAGAGGCAAATTGTTTGAAAAATACAATTTACCAAACAGAAAAAGAAATAAAGAGTCTAAATAGTCATATGCTTACTAAAACAAAAAGTTAATTTGTAAATAAATATCTTTCCATAAGGAAAACTGCAGTCCTAGATAGCATCACTGATGGACAGAGAAGCCTGGCTACAGTCTATAGGGTTGAAAAGAGACAGACACAACTGAGTGACTAAGCATGCATGCACACACAGAAAAATCCAATGAGTCTACAAAATGTCACTAGAATTAATAAGTTCTAGATCTCAGAATACAAAGCCAATATGCAAAAATCAATCCAAAGTATTTCTATATAGTATCAATACAAATTAGAAAAGAAATGTTATAATTCCATTTATAAAATACCATGAAAAAGCATGATATGTTTAAGAATAAATTTAACAAAAATGTGCAGACATGTATTCAAAACTATAAAACATCACTAAAGCAAGTTAAAGAAGAACTAAATAAATGGAGAGAGAGTACATGAATTGGAAGACTCAATATGATTAAGAAACCAAATCTACCCAAACTGATCATGTGATGTTCCTGAGTAGAATCTAAAATTTAAAAGAAAGTACAAAGGATCCAGATTAGTTTAAAATACTTTTATGAACAACAAATTTGGAGTATTTACCTACCTGATTTCAACATTGCTAAATACTATAATTATCAAGACAATATGGTATTAACATATCATATTAAGGATACATATCAATCAGTGGCACAAAACAGGGAATCCAGAAATGAATCCACGTGTAGCCATTGCTTTTCTGATACAAGTGAAAAGGTAATTTAATGATGAGAGAGAATTTTTGGGGAAAATGGTACTGGAACAACTGAATATAGAATATTTTAAAAAGAAGAAGAAGAAAAGAGCCTTTACTCTTATTTCACACCATACACAAAAATTTACTCAAAAAAGCATCATTGACATAAAGATAAACTATAAAATTTCTAAGAGAAAACCTAGAGCAAATTTGTGTAATCTTGGGGTAGACAAAATTTCTTAGGATACCAAAAAGCACAAACCATAAAAGATACGATTATTAAATTGGAGTCCATCAAAGTTAAAAATACTTCTACTTTTAAAAGACACTCTTAAGAAGACAACAAGGTAATACACAACATGGCAGAAAATATATCTGATAAATACACACACTTGACAAAAAAAAATGTAGATCTAAAATATATAAAGAACTCAATAATAAGAAAACAAATAAGGACAAAAGATCTGGACAGAAACCACAAAGGAGATGGACAAATTATCAAAAGCACAGGAAATGATGCTTAACATCATTAATTGCCAAGTAGATGCAAAGTAAACCCACAATAAGAGGTATAACTTACTCATTAGAATGGCTAAAATTAAAAAGATGGGCAAAGTACTAGCAAAAGTGTGGAGCAACCAGAACTCTCACATATCTCTGCTGAGCTTACCAAATGGTATGAACACTTTGAAGACTAATTTGGCACTTTTTGAAAAGTTAGCCATACACTTATCCTTGTTGTTGTTGAGTTCCTAAGTTGTGTCTGACTCTTTTGCAACCCTGTGGACTGCAGCATGCTGGGCTTCCCTAACCTCCTTTATCTCCTGGAGTTTGCTCAAGTTCACATCCATTGAGCTGGTGATGCTATCAAACCATCTTATTCTCCTTTTGCCTTCAGTCTTTCCCAGAACCAGGTTTGCCATTCCCTCTTCCAGTGGACCATATTTTGTCAGAAATCTCCACTATGTCCCATCTATCTTGGGTGGCCCTGCACAGAATGGCTTATAGCTTTACTGAGTTACTTAAGCCCCTTCGTCATGACAAGGCTGCGATCCATGAAGAGGTACACTTATCCTACAACAGCAGTCCCATGACCAGGTCTTTGCTCAAAATTAAAACCTATATCCACACAAAGGCTTTATTCATAATATGCAAACTGTAAACAACCTACAAGTGAAAGGGTAGGCTTATTATGGCATATCCATAAAATAGGACACAAGAGTCAACAATAAAAAGGAACAGACTACTGCTAATCACAAAAAAGGATAAACCTCAAGAGCTTTGAGTAAAAGAAGCCTGACACAAAGTGCATAATTTATAAGTCCATTTATACAAAACTGAAACTGAGTGGGATTCTGTGAGGCCTTCCCAGATACACACTCCATGACCCACAGCTCTAATTTATAGAAAAGCTAATTTAGCTTCCCAGGACTTCCCCAAGTTCCAAAGAGCAAATTTAACCAGAGAAGTGAGAAAATACAGAAACAAAGGAAAACACTTGAGCAAGATAAAATAACAATAATTCAGCCATAAAACAAAATCAAGGACATTTATCTCTTCCTCAAGCAGCAGATAATATCCTAAGCCATATCCTTGAGTTGTTCTGCAGATACTAAAACCCCCACCAAGTGGATGAAGCTAATTGCATAATAACCCCCAGATGAACCCCCTATTTGGCCACCTGATGCAAAGAACTAACTCACTGGAAAAGACCCTGATGCTGTGAAAGACTGAAGACAGGAGGAGAAGGGGATGACAGAGGATGAGATGGTTGGATGACTCTATGGACATGAGTTTGAGCAGGCTCCAGAGTTGGTGATGGACAGAGAAGCCTGGTGTGCTGCAGTTTATGAGATCACAAAGAGTCAGACACGACTGAGCAACCGATCTGAACTAAACTGAACTGAACTGAACCCCCCATGAGCTGGTTGGAGCCTGAAAACTGATAACACTGACCTCTATGACCTTCCCAATTACCTCACCACCCACCAATCAGAAAATTGTGCATGAGCTGATCATATACCCTGTGACCCTCTCCCTTATACTGTCTTTAAAAATCCTTTCCTAAAAGTCACTGGGGAGTTCTGGTCTGTTGAGCATGAAATGCCCATTCTCCCTGCTTGGTCCCATAATAAACATTGTACTTTCCTTTACCACAACATGGTATCAGTACACCGGCTCTGCTGCACAAACTCTAAAAAGACAAATTTGACCCAGAGCAACAAAAACTGATCAGTGATTACCTGAGGCTGGGGTGGTTGAAGAAGGTCAGTTTTGAAGGGGGGCTAACAGTACTGGCTACATAATCTGTGGGGGCCCAGTGTAAAATGAAAACATAGGGCCCCTTATTAAAAAAGTATTCAGAATGTCAAGGCAGGGGCAGCAGAGCATTAAACCAAGTGTGTGGCCCTTCTGAACGTGAAGAGTGAAGTCGCTCAGTCGTATTCGACTCTTTGCGACCCCATGGACACCAGGCTCCTCCATCCATGGGATTTTCTAGGCGAGAGTACTGGAGTGGGTTGCCATTTCCTTCTTCAGGAAACTTCCCAACCCAAGTATCGAACCCAGGTCTCCCACATTGTAGACAGACGCTTTACCATCTGAGCCACCAGTGAGCCCCCATATAAAGACACAAGTCACACACCCAGGAAACTAACCCTGAGTACAAGAGGGCTTTTGTGGGGATGAAATGCTCTATATCTTGATTTTGGTGGTGATTATACATTTGTGTACAACATGGTTGTCTGGAAGAGGACTTACAAATAGCTGTGAAATAAAGAGAAGTAAAAGGCAAAGGTGAAAAGGAAAGATATACCCATTTGAATGTTGAGTTCCAAAGAATACCAAGGAGAGATAAGAAAGCCTTCCTCAGTGATTAATGCAAAGAGATAGAGGAAAACAATAGAATGGGAAAGACTAGAGATCTCTTCAAGAAAATTAGAGATACCAAGGGAGCATTGCATGCAAAGATGGGCTCAATAAAGGACAGAAATGGTATGGATCTAACAGAAGCAGAAGATATTAAGAAGAAGTGTCAAGAATACACCGAAGAACTGTACAAAAAGATCTTCATGGTCAGATAATACAGATGGTGTGCTGGAATGCCAAGCCAAGTGAGCCTTAGGAAGCATCACTATGAACAAAGCTGGTGGAGGTAATGGAATTCAAGTTGATCTATTTCAAATCCTAAAAGATGATGCTGTGAAAGTGCTGCACTCAATATGTCAGCAAATTTGGAAAACTCAGTAGTGGCCACAGGACTGGAAAAGGTCAGTTTTCATTCCAATCCCAAAGAAAGGCAATGCCAAAGAATGCTCAAACTACCACACAATTGCACTCATCTCACACACTAGCAAAGTAACACTCAAAATCCTCCAAGACAGGCTTCAACAGTACGTGAACCGTGAACTTCCAGATGTTCAGGCTGGATTTAGAAAAGGCAGAGGAACCAGAGATCAAACTGCTAATATCTGCTGGATCATCAAAAAAAGCAAAAGAGTTTCAGAAAAACGTCTACTTCTGCTTTATTGACTACACCAAAGCCTTTGACTGTGTGGATCACAACAAACTGGAAAATTCTTCAAGAGATGGAAATACCAGACCACCTGACCTGCCTCTTGAGAAATCTGTATGCAGGTCAGGAAGCAACAGTTAGAACTGGACATGGAACAACAGACTGGTTCCAAGAGGGAAAGGAATACGTCAAGGCTGTATATTGTTACCCTGCTTGTTTAACTTATATGCAGAGTACATCAGGAGAAATGCTGGGCTGGATGAAGCACAAGATGGGATCAGGATCGCTGGGAGAAATATCAATAACCTCAGAAATGCAGATGACATGACCCTTATAGCAGAAAGCAAAGAACTAAAGAGCCTCTTGATGAAAGTGAAAGAGGAGAGTGAAAAAGTTGGCTTAAAACTCAACATTCAGAAAACTAAGATCATGGCATCCAGTCCCATCACTTCATGGCAAATAGATGGGGAAACAAGGGAAACAGAGACAGAGTATTTTGGGGGGCTCCAAAATCACTGCAGATGGTGATTGCAGCCATGAAATTAAAAGACGTTTGCTCCTTGGAAGAAAAGTTGTGACCAACCTAGACAGCATATTAAAAAGCAGAGGACATTACTTTGCCAACAAAGGTTTGTCTAGTCAAAGCTATGGTTTTTTCAGTAATCATACATGTATGGATGTGAGAGCTGGACGATAAAGAAAGCTTAGCGCCAAAGAATTGATACTTTTGAACTGTGGTGTAAGAAAAGACTCTTGAGAGTCCCTTGGACTTCAAGGAGATCCAACCAGCTCATCCTAAAGGAAATCAGTCCTGAATATTCATTGGAAGGACTGATGCTAAAGCTGAAATTCCAATACTTTGGCCATCTGATGCGAAGAACTGACTCATTTGAAAAGACCCTGTTGCTGGGAAAGATTGAAGGTGGGAGGAGGAGACAACAAAGGATGAGATGGCTGGATGGCATCACCAACTCGATGGACATGAGTCTGAGTGAACTCCAGGAGTTGATGATGGACAGGGAGGCCTGGGTTCTGCAGTCCATGGAGTCGCAAAGAGTCGGACATGACTGAGCAACTGAACTGAACTGATACATTTGTGTACATTTGTCAAAGCATAGTGAACTAGAGTTTAAATGGTAGCAATTTCCAAAGCCAGTGATGAGAACAAAACTGCAGACAAACCAGCCAACAATTGGGCTTTCAAATTTTAACCATGCCCTCTCCAGAAAACTCCCAGAAGGTCCTCATTTTCATTTACTATCTGTTAATAGAATACTTACTTACTGGTATTATCCAAGGAGTTGGAGATAAAAAGATTTTTTTAAAACACAAATTCTGCTCTCAGAGAATAAATATAATTGTGCCTTGATATCCGTATGGGATTGGTTCCAAGACCTCCTGGGATATTAAAATCTGAGGATACTCAAGTCTCTTATATAAAATGGCATGCTAATTGCATGTAACCTATGCATATCCTCCTGTATACTTTAAATTATTTTAATGCCTAACACAATGTAAATGTTATATGAATAGTTGCAATTTCAAGTTCTGCTTGGGGAACTTTCTGGAATTTTTTTTTCTGAATATTTTTGATTCTGAGGTTGGTTGAATCTATGGACAAAGAACCCACAAATGAGATAATCTAGCAGTGTGCTGTCTGCTATAATAGACAATGAGAGTGAAAGTATTAGTTGCTCAGTCATGTCCAACTCTTTGCAACCCAATGGACTGTTGCCCACCAGGCTCCTCTGTCCATGGAATTCACCACGCAAGAATACTGGAGTAGGTAGCTGTTTCCTTCTCCAGGGAATTCTCCTGACCCAGGGATTGAACCTGGGTCTGCTGCATTGCAGGCATATTCTTTACCAACCGAATGACTTAGGCAGCATTTAAATTACATCGATGAAGATTAAGGAAACTAAAATTTCAGTTCCTCATTCACACTAGCCACATTCCAAGCGCTCAGTGGCCACCTGTGGTGGTGGCTGTCATACTGGATCAGAAAACATTTCCATTATTGCGAAGAGTTCCATTGGATGGTGCTTAGAGTGGGGACAGGCAGTGGGTACCAGACATAAATTAGATAGCTCCACATTTTCCCTGCTTTTAAGTATTAGCAGGTATCCATCTTTGTATTCAATCACCCACAAACTAGAAGCAGCCCCTTGCCAGGCCAATGGATGCAGTGGGGTTTGGGGGTCCCTGCTTACATGAGGAAGAAGCCACCCCCTAGAAAGTCTGCTTGTTGTAAAATGTGAGATGAGCTTCTCTTCCTGGACTGAAATACTCCTAGGAAGCTCTTACTCAGTATTTGTCTTTAGTTATCCAGGTACTTATTGCTCCAAGTCCCTCAGGGGAGATCAGCAGCCCAGAAGTCCTCAACCTCTCCTCCCCAGCAGCTGAGGGACACAGTGCCTACACACTGGCTTCAGAAACTCATAATCTGAGATTTGAGGAAGGGGTGATCAGTGGCTCCAAAGATAACTTTAAATCCTAACCCCCTACACCCATGGATTCAGAAATCCTCTGTCTTTCAATAACTTGTATATTTTAATCCCTGACCTGACACGTGAATCCCCTCTGCAGCCCATCTGTCAAGGAGTTGCCAACCTCTGCTTCACCACATCTGATGATGAGGAGCCCATCTCTTCTCCCCAGAGCCCACCCCATCGAAGGACTTTTCCTTCAACAGAGGCAGACAGAAGGTGACTATGGAGACTCCTTCCATTGGTCCTGGTTCCCTGATTCCTCCTCCTTTTGGAAGTTCTTCAGTCTGTGAAGAGGACTCCAGGTTCCCACCCAGAGCCTTAGCCTCTCCTGGCGATAAGCCCTGCCCAAGAGCATCTCTTCCTGCGCCCTGTGCAGGGGACCTCCCAGAGGCTGCCCTGCATCCTTTGTAACAGGAGTGATTATGCTGCATGTTTACAGTGACCCCCAAAGAATCACTGGTCTGGAGCCTCATTCAGGTCTTCCATTGCTGATCATGTCAACAAGAAATTATTAAGAATTTACCTTTGTATCAGTGGCAAAACCGCTCTTGAAGATGCAAGTCACTCAGCGTTCTCTGCAGAAACACCACACAGGATATTCCTTTTTGAGTTACATTCTATGTTTTAAAAGTTGTCCAAGAAACGGGTAAGCTTTCTCCTTTATTATGAGAGCTCTCTGGGTGTTCACGTGTTTACTTGTTTAGCCTTTCTCATCAGCTGCTCTGGAGCTTCCAGCCAGCAGGACCCCTCTGACTCCGCCCTCCTTTGCAGACACCTGCTCTTACCTGATGCTGTGTCCTGGGTAACACAACACTTCTGCGGCCATGGCTGCAGCTTCTGCTATTGTTGGGGTGGCTCAGGACGCCTCAGTGAGAATAATGGGAAAGGTGGAATCTATCTATGATCCCTTGGCTCCGCTTGCTCCCTCCCACGTCCACCTTCCTCCTCACTGCCCTGGAAGGGACACTGCAGGGACACAGGACTGGCACCCACCTGATGGAGACAAAAAGGCAAGTCAGGGAATAGCAAAACCATACCCTAGACTGCTGAAAGGTGTTGCAAAAGGAGTGGGAATGGCTTGACAGGTAGACATTTGTTAAAGAGTCTGTTAAAAAGAAAACTACCATCAGAATACTTTGCTAGTACTATTTCAAAGTGCACTGTCACTTCATACAGGAAGACAGCTTGCCTAAGGGCATCTCTCCTTTCTTAATGTCACATCCTTGAGTCAGCAGAACCAGCCTGGGCATGCACCAACCCCCAGGTCCCCCAACCCAAATGTATGCCCATTTCCCACTCCAAGTACATCCCTGCTCCCCTTTCCCAAGTATCCCTCCACCCCCTCCCAAGTGTCTCCCACCCCTCCCCAAGTGTCCCCCACCTCTTCCCCATGTCCCCACCCTCTCCCCAAGTGTCCCATACCCCCTCCAAGGGTCCCCACCCCCTCCCCAAGTGTCCCCCACCCCTCCCCAAGTGTCCCCCACCCCCTCCCCAAGTGTCCCCCACCTCTCCCTGTCCCCCACTCCCCTCATAAGTGTCCCCCACTGCTGCTGCTAAGTCGCTTCAGTCATGTCCGACTCTGTGTGACCCCATAGATGGCAACCCACCAGGCTCCCCCATCCCTGGGATTCTCCAGGCAAGAACACTGGAGTGGGTTGCCGTTTCCTTCTCCAGTCCTCCTCAAATGGCCCCATCCCCTCCCCAAATGTCCCCCACCCCCTCAACAAAGAGTTGCATCCTTTTCTTGAAGCCTCTCCTCCACTGTCTTTCACTCAGGCGTCCCAGGCTGAGACCCACCACTAGGCAGACCACCCAGCACTCATTCTCAGCTGTCCCTGGAAGTGGCTGGGACCCATTCACAAACCCCTGGGTCCAAATGTGTTTCAGAATCCAGAACTTTGGGAATTTTGGAAAGTTAATGTAGTATATTTACTTATATTATGTAAAACCCCAGTGGAATCTTGGCAGGACTCAGTAGTCAAATGCATCAGTATTTCAGCACCAAACGTTCGCACTACATGGGATAAAGACAATGAAGAGCTGCAGGTCAGTTCAGGTCAGGTCGTGCTGCCAAATGAGTTTTTAAAAAACTTGCAGTTTTCAGAACTGTTTTACATTTTGAAATTGCAGATAAGGGATGCTGCTGCTGCTAAGTCACCTTAGTCGTGTCCGACTCTGTGCGACCCCAGAGATGGCAGCCCACCAGGCTCCCCCCGTCTAGGCCTGCCTAGTTTCTCCTTTCTCTTCTTTTTATTGTTTCTTTCCCAAACGAATATGCCATAGAGAGATTCCTCCTGCATTTGTGGGCAAAATTTGAAAGGCAGTTAATAAAGAGTGATGAAATCCTTATGCTTAGCCCGTATTTAAATGGAAAAAAAAAAAATCTTTGTTTCACCTGGGCAAAACTCTTTCACAACACCTGCCCATCTGTCATCTTCTGTATTCCCTAATTTGTCTTCAGAGAACCAAACCATCTGCCACCTTCCAGCCCAGCCCTTGCACCAGCAGCAGCCAGATGGCCGCCTTTTGTTCAAAGTGCCTAACCCCTCCTTTAATCCTCCCTGACATCCAGAGTCAGTGCGTGTTAATCACAGATTATGGGGGCGGGGGAAGGGGGGGACTTCATCCTTGAAAGAAAAAAATGATAGGGACTAATTATTCACTCACAGACTCCTTTTAAACGTAAGTAGTGTGGGATCATGGTAAATCTTCTAGTAAAGACTGAGAGAAGGTTCCTAGAGGAGCCCTTCATGTCTAACCCTCTTTCAGGTCGACTGATCTCAGTGCAGTGTCCTCCTCTGTCCCACACTCACCTTTCACAGAGCTTCCTCTTACTAAACCCTCACAATCCCCACACCACCGCCCCCCACCCTTAGCAGCTGGGGATATTGTTTTTGCGAGAGTTGGACCTATGTGCTTACATTTCTGCTGTGTTTATGATTCAGAAGTTGGTCACCTGAATAGCCCTCCAGCCATAGAAACAACTCCAATCCCCATCTCCCAGAGGCCTCTGGCCCCTTCCCTTTGTCCTGGGCAGCAGGTTCTAATTTCCTCATCTCAGTCTTGAAGAGTGGCCTCTCCTGCAGTAACTCAGATGGGGATGCAACCCGCTCTCTTGGATCATCTCAAAACACCTGTCATGCCCCGGATGCTGCTGGCAATACACCTCCCACTAAAGGGGCAGAGGCTAGGGTGGGGGCTACACAGCGGGCCCAGCTGTGAGCTAAAAGCAAACTAACTGACTAACTGACCTCTTGAAAGAAGCTCTGATGTCTCAGGCCCAGCCCTCAGACCCTCCTCACACCATTCTCTCCCTGGTCTCCCTCCACACTCTGTCTCAAAATTCTGCTCGTTAGAAGTTGCCAGGCAAATTCTTTTCTCATTCATTTTTCTTCCTGCAGTCTGACAGACAGAGCGGGCCTCACTGGGCCGAGACCAAACCAGATGGGCCCCACCAAGCTGGCCACCAGTGGGCTCCTCTCAGATGGGCCCCTGCACCTGTCTCTGTGGCCAGACCTGGGAAATGTGTATACCTGTGATCGGCTGGAAGAAGCACAAGCTGGAATCAAGATTGCCGGGAGAAATATCAATAACTTCAGGTATGCAGATGACCACCACCCTTATGGCAGAAAGTGAAGAGGAACTAAAAAGCCTCTTGATGAAAGTGAAAGAGGAGAGTGGAAAAGTTGGCTTAAAGCTCAACATTCAGAAAACGAAGATCACGGCATCTGGTCCCATTACTTCATGGGAAATAGATGGGGAAACAGTGTCAGACTTTATTTTTTTGGTCTCCAAAATCACTGCAGATGGTGATTGCAGCCAGGAAATTAAAAGATGCTTACTCCTTGGAAGGAAAGTTATGACCAACCTAGACAGCATAATAAAGAGCAGAGACATCACTTTGCCAACAAAGGTCCATCTAGTCAAGGCTATGGTTTTTCCAGTGGTCGTGTATGGATGTGAGAACTGGACTGTGAAGAAAGCTGAGCACCGAGAACTGATGCTTTTGAAGTGTGGTGTTGGAGAAGACTCTTGAGAGTCCCTTGGACTGCAAGGAGATCCAACCAGTCCATTCTAAAGGAGATCAGTCCTGGGTGTTCATTGGAAGACTGATGCTGAGGCTGAAACTCCAGTACTTTGGCCACCTCATGAGAAGAGCTGACTCATTGGAAAAGACCCTGATGCTGGGAAAGATTGAGGGCAGGAGGAAAAGGGGACGACAGAGGATGAGATGGTTGGATGGCATCACCGACTCAATGGACATAAATTTGGGTAAACTCCAGGAGGTGGTAATGGACAGGGAGGCCTGGCATACTGCGATTCATGGGGTAGCAAAGAGTCAGACACAACTGAGCTACTAAACTGAACTGAACTGTGATCTGATCCCACAGGCCCGGTGTCCTGGTGTTCCCATGTCTGTCTGTGTCCTAGGAGGTTTTCTAGCTGTAATGAATCACAGCTAAAGAACACCTGAGCATCCTCTCTGAGCCCTGCCAGGTTCCATGTACCTTATGTGTGACCTTAACCACGTTACCCTCTTACTACTGTCCCTGTTCACAGACAGGAGATCTGAGACCTAGAAAAGTTAGGTAACATTTTCATGGACTGAATTATCTGGGGTCTCTAGGTTCTGGGTCCCCTGACACATCTTTGTGTGTGTTACACAATTATGTGTTCAGTTCATGGACTGAATTGTCTGGAGGGTCTCTAGGTTCTGGGTCCCCTGACACATCTTTGTGTGTGCTACACAATTATGTGTCTCCATGTTGGTGCATATGTCTGTGTATATTTGCAGCCCCAGAAACCCCATATCCTCATCCTGGCCCCCTGCTCATCTCAGAGTGGGTCTCTCCTATGCTGGTCCTGGGAAGGCTTAGAGCTGCAGGCGTAGGTGTTGGCGTGTGGCCCAAAGATAGGGATGAGGGGGTAGTTTCTGTGCCTGCATTGACAGGGTTCAATCCAGGCAGCTTTCCTGCACTGAATTCAGTGGGACCAGCACTCCCTGTCTCCATAAACTCCAAGGGGGCAAGGAGGAGAGTGGTCCTGTAGGTGGCTGGCAGTCTAGACACCTCTCTCTGGGGATGGAGCCCACATTCTGCCAGGCTTGACTTAGGACACACCAAGGGAGATGGGCTCCAGCTGCCGTGCAGAGAGAGACAGGGCGGGACTTTCTGGCAGTGATGGCTGATGGATGAAGGATTGTTGCAGGGCTCTGATGACAGAGGAAGTATCTCCTTTCCTGCCCCCTGCAGAGCCACTGGGGACCCATCCTCCGCCCTCCCCTACCTGAGAATTGCTCTTAGGATAAATCTCAGCATCCTCTGCGCAGCCCCAAGCCCTCCCTGGCCTGACGCCTGCCCCTGCTGTCACTCCCCTCTCTCAGGTCCACTGACCACACTGTTTCTCAAAGCCTCCACTTTCTCTGCCCCTCTGCTTGGAGCACACTTCCCAGGAATGTTCCTCCCTTTCTGTCTCCTCCTCAGTGTACTGTCCTCCCTGGCCCTCCAGGTCTGCCAACGCCCCTGTTAGAGGCATTCAGAGCCCCCAGACTAGGTCCAGGTTGTTGGTGATTATCTGGGATTGTTTCATGTCCTTCTCCTGCACTAGGCACAGAGGATGTGAGAGCAGGGACCATTCGGGCCTCGATCGTCTCTCTGTTCCCAGTCACATGCCTGCATGTGGTAGTTGTTTAGTAAATATCTGAAAGATGCATACAGACATGATGGAAGCAAGGAGGGAGGGAGAGAGGGAGAGGAGCGTTATCAGCCTCTAATTGCACAATTTCCGAGCGCTGATGCACACCCGCTCATTTTGCTGTAGAAACATCACTTGTGAAGCTTTCATTCCTTTGAAGTCACTCAGAGAGAAAACACATCAGAACAAGGCGACAGAGGAAGCCATTCCCAGGACTGCTGAGACCTCTGTTCTGTTGGTCCCTGACTCACCTTCCAGACACACACATCCGTGACATCCTTCCTCAAGGTGATCATCACTCACAGGGGTGACTCCTCTGGATTCCGCCGTCTCAGGATGACTCAGTCTTACACTCCAGCCAGACTTCCCAGCGGCTCCTGTGGCCGTGCCAGCTGGACTCCTGGTCGACCCCGCACAAGCTGAGGTCACCACCTCCCCCTGCCTGACCTTGGCCACCTCGGCCTCAATCCCAGGGTTTTTGTGCATTGCTTTTCCTCTCCTTCACCAAGGATGGTTCATTTGTCACCTCTTTCTGGAACCAAGAAGAATGGGAAGGGAAACAAACTAAGGCGGCTGCTCTGCCGGCCGTGCCTCTCTTCCACTTCTCGAAGCCTGCTGGTGACCCCAATGTGGGCCCCACCCGGCAAAGCTGACCTGCCCTTCCACGGTTTATCCTGAGCATCACCATGAGTCTCACTTGCCCCAGGGAATCTGGGAAAAGCTGAGGGAGGTTGTGAGGAGGGGCAGGATGAGACAGCCTGTCTGGGGCTGCAGCAATGAAGCCCCGCTTGCTCACGGCTGCAACTGTGCACCCAATGGGTCCTGCCCTTAAACACCAGCCTGCGGAGAATCAGGCCCACTGCAGCCAAAGCAGCTCCGGGAGGCAAGACATGACCACAGGCCACAGGGCAGGGAGGGGACCCAGAGCCTCACAGCCCTGTGCTCTGACTGAGAAAGGCCGCTGGAAACCCACCGCCGGCTCTTCCCAGAAAGCAGCCTGCAGGCACCTGGCAGGAAAGGGCTCTGGTCCCAGCCAAGTGGGTGGGTGGCTGGGCTGGTTGCAGTGAGAGCTGACCTTCAGCTGCAGGCCTCCCGGGGGCTCCTGCAGGCACAGTGGCTCAAAAGCTTATGGTCCAACGTGCTGCTGTCCCCAGAGCATCTCAGGGCCTGCTGTTAGTGGGTCAGTGGGAGGAGGCTGATATATACCTGCTCCTTCATTTTATATGTGGGGGAACTGAGGCCTGGTTATACCAGTCATATTAGTGGTAAAAGCCTGAGCTGCATCTAAGAATATGTGTCCCTGAGAGAGGATCTCTGTGTGGCCTCAGGGGCCGGCACCTAGCCTTGCTCAGAGATGAAATGTAGGTGCCTGCCTCAGAGAAGGGGCTTCAGATGGGGGCTCTAGGAGGAAGAGAAGGCGAAAGGGAAGCTTTGCCACGGAAGGAAGATTATTTTAAACTCTTCTGTCCCAAAAAGGTGAACTGTCCCTCTGAAACCCCGAACAGAACTAATCAAGAACCTTCCACCTTGAACTCTCCCGGCAGAATAGACAAGCACTTCACACCTGGAGCTAATCATAACAAAGGCAGAAAGTGAAAGGGGATAGAGTATGTATTTACAAATGAAAAAAAAAAATGATGAACTTCTTGAATTTCCTTTCCTTGCCTTTTTCACTTAAAAATTATTTTAAGCTTTTTAACTTGTTTTTGCTCTATATTTTGGAATTGCTTTTACACTCTTTGGTGAATAAGATCAATTAATTAATGTTAAACTTCATTATTACAAATAAATTTAGAAGAGGCAGTCTTGATCCTTGATGATCACTGTGGTATTTTCAGAGAATCTCTTCATTACTAAACTGAAAACTTGTCCATAACGATCTCCTAAAAGGGCAAGTCCCCAGGGCATAAGCAGCTGTGCAGCACAGAGGGGAACGCTCCAGGCTACATCCTGTGCCTCTGGTTCCTTGCCTTTCTGCTGCTGTGCACAGGACTTCTATGTCACTGATGCCCTGCTGTCACTGAGCACCCAGTGCCTGGTCCAGGGGCTGCAAGAGGTGGAGTGTGAGAAGAAACATAACATGGCTGGGTGGATGGTGGATAGAAATGGTGAGGATGCTCAAAGTGGGATTTATGGGCATCCTGAGAATAACAGTGGGTGTGGAAACACCTACGGAAGGTAGAAATAAGAAATGAAGACAAGAAGGAATTTAGCATTTATTGAGCACTTACTAAATGCCAGGCAGTTATTTGGTATTCTGTAATTTACCAAGCAGGGTTTCACTGGTGGCTCAGTGGTAAAGAATATGCCTGCTAATGCAGGAGACCCGGATTCAGTCTCTGGGTTGGGAAGATCCCCTGGAGAAGGAAATGGCAACCCACTCCAGTATTTCTTCCTGGGAAATCTCATGATGAGAGGGACCTGATGGGCTACAGTCGTGGGGTCACAAAAAGTTGGACATGATTCAGTGACTAAACAACAATTTACCAACTGCCTTCCTACAATCTCTCTCTCACACACTCATTTTTCACAGTACTTTTCACTTCAGAATATTAGATTATGTGTGCATCTAGTCACTTGCTTATTATTTGTGTCTCCCCAATAGAACACAAATTCCATGACAAGTTCCGTAGGTCTTAATCACTGCTTCTTTCCTAGCATCTAGAATGAAATTTGGCACATAGTAGTTTATAGTTTAATAAATATTTGCTCAATGAATGGATAAATAAAATCATCAACAACTGTTTTTGAGAGAGATTATTATTCCCATTTTAGAGATCAGTGCCAAATTCAGACTTAAATTGGAGAAAGTAGGGAAAACCACTAGACCATTCAGGTATGACCTAAATCAAATCCCTTATGATTATACAGTGGAAATGAGAAATAGATTTAAGGGACTAGATCTGATAGACAGAGTGCCTGATGAACTATGAACGGAGGTTGGTGACATTGTACAGGAGACAGGGATCAAGACCATCTCCAGGGAAAAGAAATGCAAAAAAGCAAAATGGCTGTCTGAGGAGGCCTTACAAATAGCTGTGAAAAGAAGAAAAGCAAAACGCAAATGAGAAAAGGAAAGATATATCCATTTGAATGCAGAGTTGCAAAGAATAGCAAGGAGAGATAAGAAAGCTTTCCTCAGCAATCAGTGCAAAGAAATAGAGGAAAAAAACAGAATGGGAGAGACTAGAGATCTTTTCAAGAAAATCAGAGATACCAAGAGGACATTTCATGCAAAGATGGGCTCAGTAAAGGACAAAAATGGTATGGACATAACAGAAGCAGAAGATATTAAGAAGAGGTGGCAAGAATACACAGAAAAACCGTACAAAAAAGATCTTCAAGACCAAGATAATCATGATGGTGTGATCACTCACCTAGAGCCAGACATCCTGGAATGTGAAGTCAAGTGGGCTTTAGAAAGCATCACTACGAACAAAGCTAGTGGAGGGGATGGAATTCCAGTTGAGCTATTTCAAATCCTGAAAATGATGCTGTGAAAGTGCTGCACTCAATATACCAGCAAATTTGGAAAACTCAGCAGTGGCCACAGGAATGGAAAAGGTCAGTTTTCATTCCAATCCCAAAGAAAGACAATGCCAAAAAATGTTCAAACTACTGCACAATTGCACTCATCTCACATGCTAGTAAAGTAATGCTCAAAATTCTCCAAGCTAGGCTTAAGCAATACATGAACCGTGAACTCCCAGATGTTCAGACTGGATTTAGAAAAGGCAGAGGAACCAGAGATCAAATTGCTAACATCTGTTGGATCATCAAAAAAGCAAGAGAGTTCCAGAAAAACATCTATTTCTGCTTTATTGACTACACCAAAGTCTTTGACTGTGTGGATCACAAAAAATTCTTAAAGATATGGGAATACCAGACCATCTGACCTGTCTCTTGAGAAACCTGTATGCAGGTCAGGAAGCAACAGTTAGAACTGGACATGGAACAACAGACTGGTTCTAAATAGGAAACAGAGTACGTCAAGGCTGTATATTGTCACCCTGCTTATTTAACTTCTATGCAGAGTACATCATGAGAAACGCTGGGCTGGAAGAAGCACAAGCTGGAATCAAGATTGCCAGAAGAAATACCAATAACCTCAGATATGCAGACGACACCACCCTTATGGCAGAAAGTGAAGAGGAACTAAAAAGCCTCTTGATGAAAATGAAGGAGGAGAGTGAAAAAATTGGCTTAAAGCTCAGCATTCAGAAAGCGAAGATCATGGCATCCAGTTCCATCACTTCATGGCAAATAAACAGGGAAACAGTGGAAACAGTGTCAGACTTTATTTTGGGGGGCTCCAAAATCACTGCAGATGGTGATTGCAGCCATGAAATTAAAAGACACTTACTCTTTGGAAGGAAAGTTATGACCAACCTAGATAGCATATTAAAAAGCAGAGACATTACTTTGCCAACAAAGGTCTGTCTAGTCAAGGCTATGGTTTTTCCTGTGGTCATGCATGGACGTCAGAGTTGGACAGTGAAGAAAGCTGAGTGCCAAAGATTTGATGCTTTTGAATGTGGTGTTGGAGAAGACTCTCAAGTGTCCCTTGGACTGCAAAGAGATCCAACCAGTCCATCCTAAAGGAGATCAGTCCTGGGTGTTCATTGGAAGGACTGATGTTGAAGCTGAAACTCCAGTATTTTTGGCCACCTCATTCGAAGAGTGGGGTGGAAAAAGACCTCATTGGAAAAAACCCTAATCCTGGGAAGGACTGGGGACAGGAGTAGAGGGGATGACAGAGGATGAGATGGTTGGATGGCATCACCTACTCGATGGACATGGGTTTGGGTAGACTCCAGGAGTTGGTGATGGACAGGAAGGCCTGGCATGCTGCGATTCATGGGGTTGCAAAGTGTTGGAGATGACTGAGCACCTGAACTGAACTGAACTGAACTGAACTGAACTGAACTGATGCTGAGGTCAGAGAGGTGACAACTTTTCTCAGGGTTAGACAACTAGCAAGTCAGGAGACTGAAACTAAGTCTTCTAACTTTTTCCATGGTGCTATAGGTGTCTTAGGCATAAACATTATTTCATCTAGTCTGTACCACACCATTAAAAAAAAAAGGATCCTCATTCTCAAAGCAAGGAAGTTTGGTCTCAGAGAAGTGAAATGATGCTCAAGGTCACTCAGCAAGTAACTGTCAGAGATTTGAGCCCAGGGCTTGCCACCATCCTTCCCCACAAGGAGAGAGAGCACCGTACAAGGACTGTGAGAAGCAAAAGCAGGTGCCATCAGTGGCATGACTGCCCTAGACAGGGCCGGGTGCCAGAGGGCTGGCCAGCCCGGATTGGGAGGGAAAGCTCTGCAACGGTGGGCAAGAGTATGCCAGGGAAACCGGAGGATCTAAGGGTGTCCCTGAGCCGCTGAGTCCAGCCTCCTTCTCTGTGAAATGAAGGCTTTAATTAGGTGATGATTAAGATCCCTTCTAGCTCTGAGGTGCTAAACGTCTCCTTTGTGATACTTGGACCTTATCCAGAGATCTTGGGTACCAAATTCTCTCTTCCTCTATTTTTCACATGTCATGGCAGGACTTTCTAGTCCAAAGTCCAGGTCATGAGGAGCATCATGATGGTCAGGCTGAGATTCCCAATAGCCAAGATATGGAACAACCTAAGTATTCAGCAACAAATGGACAGATAGAGAAAATGTGGTATATCCAGACAAGGGAATCTTATTTAGCCTCAAAAAAGGAAACAACTCTCCCATTTGCAACAAGGATATAGAAGATAGAATGGTTAACTTTATGTGTCAACTTGGTTAGGCTAAAGGAATGCCCAGATAACTGGTAAGACATTATTTCTAGATATGTCCCTGAGGGTTTTTCCAAAAGAGATCAGCATTTGACTGAGTAGCCTGAGTAGAGATCTTCCCTCAGCACTGTTGACAGTCATATTCCAACCTCCTGAAGGCCCAACTGGAACAAAAAGGTGAAGGAAGGGCTCACATACTGTCTCTTCTTGAACAGAGACATCAGTCAGCTTCTCCTGCCATTGCACATCAGAGTCCTGTTTCTTGGGTCTTTGTGGCCTCTGGGTTCTCAGCCCTTCAGACTTGGACTGAATTACACCACAGGTTTTCTTAGTTCTCTACCTTACAGATGGTAGACTGTGGGACTTTTGGCCTACATAACTACATGCTCCAATTCCCATATAAACGTCCTCTTATATGTATCTATGAAATGTATCTTATATGTATGTATATCTCCTGTTATATGTATCTAAATTTCTTATGTATATGTGTGTATATATATATATATATCTTATGTGTATATATATATCTTATGTATATATATATACCTTATGTGTATATATATATCTTATGTGTATATATATATATATATAATACCTTGTGTGTGTGTGTGTGTGTGTGTGTGTGTATATATATATATATATATATATATCCTGTTGGTTCTGTTTCTCTGAAGAACCCTGACTAATACATTGTACTTTGAGGTCATCATGTTAAGTGAAATAAGCTGGATATAGAAAGACAAACACTGTATGAGCTCATTTACAGGTAGGATCTAAAATAGTGAAATTCATAGAAACAGAGAGTAAAATGGTGGTTGTCAGAGGTTGAGAGGATGGGGCAATGGGAAGGTTATGGTCAAAGGGTATAAAGTTTCAGGTATGCATGATAAATAAATTCTGGAAATCTACTAGATAGCATAATACCCACAGCTAAGAATATACATTGTATAATTAGAATTTTGTAAGGAAACAGATCTTATGTTAGGTCTTCTTACCATACACATAAAAATCATGATAAAGAGGGCAGGACGAATGCTTGGAAGGTGATGGATATAACTATTGCCTGATGGTGGTGGTGGTTTCACGGGTGTACACATATTCCCAAACTCATCGAGGTGTATACTTGAAATATGTACAGCTTTTTACATGTCAATCATACCTCAGTAAAGTGACTTAAAACATCAAGGACTGAGAAGTGGGACCATGGAGGGAGTGAGGATGAGCACTGAGGAGAGAGCAGGTAGGGATCCTAGCAGGAAGGAAGGGGCCATAGACAAGGCGCCTTGGGTGGCTGGGCGTGGCCTCCTGCCCTCTCTCTGCCCTTCTCCCTGCAGGAAGCTCTCCCCTTCCTTTCCTTTTTTGGTCACTCTCTCTCTATTACTCCATAGCAGTGGACAGAATGTGGACTTCAAGACAAGGGAAATGGATGAAATCACGAAGCTCATGAGACCTGCTGAAGTAAACTGTCTAAATCCACTTGTCTAAATCTCATTGTCCCCTTGCCAGGAAAATCTATGGATGTGTAGCAAACCAGCCAACTTAAGAACCACTCAGCCAACTTTCTTGTTCAGTCATTCAGTCTTGTTCAACTCTTTGCCACCCCATGAGCTGCAACACACAGACTTCCCTGTTTTTCACTATCTCCCAGAAGCTGCTCAAACTCATGTCCATTGAGCTGATGATGCCATTCAACCATCTCATGCTCTATCACACCCTTCTCCTCCTGCCCTCTATCTTTTCCAGAATCAGTGTCTTTTCCAGCGAGGTGGCTCTTTGCGTCAGGTGGCCAAAGTATTAGAACTTCAGCTCCAGCATTAGTGCTTCTGAGGAATATTCAAGGTTGATTTTATTTAGGGCTGACTGGTTTGATCCCCTTGCAGTCCAAGGGACTCTCAAGAGTCTTCTCTAGCACCACAGTTCAAAAGCATCAATTCTTTGGCACTCAGCCTTCTTTATGGTCCAACTCTCACATCCATACATGACTACTGGAAAAACCACAGGTTTGATGATATGGAACTTTGTCAGCAAAATGATGTCTCTGCTTTTTAATACACTGTCTAGGCTTGTCATAGTTTTTGCCCAAGGAGCTTTTTTTCAAGGATTGATATAATTTCGTGGCCATAGTCACTGTCCACAGTGATTTTGTAGCCCAAAGAAAGGAGTCAGTTTAGGAACCACTTAACTGCTTGATTTTATCTCTCAGTTATCTCATGGCACCTTTTTGTCAGCCCCTTTGACAGCTATGTTAGCAATGCCCTATATTAATTCCCATCTGTTGAAATACCCAATGCAGTTTCCCTTTTCCCAACTGTACTCTGACTGGCGTAGCAGGCCCAAACTTCACATTGGCACAGAACACGCAGCCTACCCACCTATCCCACAAAGTCAACTGAGCATCAGTTACCTAGACAGGTAGAGGGAGGATGCGAAGCCAGCATGAGCTCAGAAGCACACGGTGCAACGCCTTCTTCTGCACCTCCAGGGAGGAGAGTGAGCCCTGAGCAATGACACGAGGCTGGTACCCTGCTGAGCAGGACCTACCAGGGGTGGGTCCAGCCAAGTCCAGCTAGGGTCAAGACTGGTGTTTTCATATGATGGGTCACCACGTATCAGGTGAATCAACTGAACAAAGAGTGTTCAAGCATTTTGAAAAATGAAACCAAGGAGAACAAAATGACACAGAATAGAAAATTTCAAAGTGAGTATAAGTTTTATTATATCAAACGTTTAATATTAAGTGTTTGTGTGTGTGTGTGAGGGAGAGAGGAAGGTTGTACTACATTGGATTGTAGTAGAGAATGCTTTAGATTTTTTTGTCATAGACTATGGTAAGAGTTTGCAGAAACCACTGGTCTAGAGACCTTACTTCACTTATTATCTTTTTTTGGAGATGTGGGTAAAGCCCAACTCAATGTCAGCATATTTTATTCTGTTAGTCAAATAAGCATGTACCAAGCAGCTGTTACTGTTTCTATTCAGAAGTGGTGCCTGCTGCTGAGGAATGTAAATGGGGGCAGGGACAAAAATCAACAGAGAGGGCAATATGAGAAAGGGAATGCCCTGGGAAGGGCAAGAGCGGAGCTAGATGAGAAGTGAGATGCTTTGAGGGGCCATTCTGATAGTCTTTTCTCGACACTTTGATAGGTTATGTCTAAGCGTAGAACACTTTCTTAAAATCATCAATCAATGTGTCCAACAGATTTATAATCCTCATTCCATTCCTGACTCACTCACCTAAAGGGTGAGGCTTAGGAGCTGGATAGGGTGTCTGTGGATTTGGCCTTTTTTTTAAAGCCTAAAGTTTAATGGTTGGCTTTTAGGCTGAGTCAAAACAGCCCTGTATCAAAGCAACTGTGTGTTTAACAGCTGCTACAGTTGTAGTCAAAATGGCTGCAGGAAAATTCCATGGACCTTCCCTGTGGGATCCCCTCACACAAACTCTTATTTCTCCACTTTGCCAGTTTGAGGTCAGTCTGGCTTAAAAAGATGGCATTTGTGTCAGCCAGGCCTGGCCTCCCAGGCGAGAGCTGAGTAAACAGAAGTCCTAGGGAAGACCATTTCTTCACCAGGGCCCATGGTGGATTTTTCCAAGGAAATGAAAGGTGCCTTTGTGCAGAGGAGAGGGAGCCAGGATCTGCTATTTTACGGCTGCCCCTTCTCCATGACCTCACCAGTGTTGACTTTCTCACCATTTCATCTCTTAGTGCTAAAGAGAAGGCTGAGAGGAGGCGGGTGCAGGCGCCACCCTCACTACAGGGATTGGTCAGGGGAGGAGTGGGCATCAGAGACAGGGTCCCCTCAACCCCCAGACAAGGGGCTAAAGGAAGGAGGGGGCAGCAGTGAGCCCCTGACACAAAGCTGCCTTGCCATGGTCTAGGTGTGCCCAGGTTTCAAATGCCTACCAGCCAGACCTTGATTTTTCTGGCCTGTATTATTCTTCTCAGGAGGAAGCAGCAGGGACCTGACACTTGCCCTGTAATTTAGGCACTTCCTGGAAAGACGTTAATTACCCATCACATTGTAATTACCCAACCGCTCTATTCCATTTGGAACCCTTGCTTCCGTGAGTTCTATTCTTAAATTCTTTCCCTGCCCTGAGAAACAAGACAAAGCATTTAAAATAGTTTCTTGACGAACATTTTTCTCCTCCAAGAACCTTTACATATTCCATGCTACCCTTTAAACATCTATTTTAACTTTTGTGGCAACAAGATTATTTTTCTAAGTAACTGAAAGGAAGGGAGTAAGGAGTTATTTTCCGTAACCAGCAAGGAATAGAACTGAATGTCATCCCTTAATTTTGCTCCTTCTTTGAAATTTCCAGAGGGATCTGCTTCTTCAAGAAGAGCCAGCCTGGTGAGATAGAAGGACATGCTACTGCCCAGGTGTTTGACCTTGTACAAGGCACACATCTTTTCAGGTGTTGACCTTGTATGAGACACCCATCTTTCTTGGGGTTGATTTTCCAATTGAGAAAGTGAAGATCAGACTAAATCAGCATTTGCCCACGTGCTGGAGCTATGACACCAGGGATTTTAGGTGGCACAAGAGCATAGTATCAAACGACATTAAAGCAAGCACTGAAAGAATTCTTTGCAATTATCTTTTCAATCTTTAGTACTGGAGCATAGGAAGTCTTAGTTTGGTGCTGCGGAGCCTTTACATCTCTCTAATGACTTCATTTTCCTTTATTATAGACTGAGCCCGAGCCTTGAGGCAATAGAAGCTAATGTTTAAAAACTTTATTTTGATATTATTATTTTTTTTTCTTCTACCTTCTATTTAACTGTATCTAGTTTTCTACTTATGGTGAAAATATATAAATAGCTTCCTTTTCAGTTTGTTGTTGTTGTTATTTTACATTGTAGGGTGGAAAGCAGGGGTTTGGGTCAGGGTATGCTTTAAGCAAACTGTCAGGATTAACCTTTCCAAATATTAGAATGGACCAAGGAAAAATCTAAGCCAGTTGCAAATGTTGAATTAATGATGATCAGTTCAAGCATATGTCCTGCAAATGAACTCTGACTTACTCACATGGCTTTGTTATCTATCCAGATTCTCAGCAGAAATAAACTAGATGCAAATAAACACCTCTATTAGCAGGGACAAAAGGGGTTTTCTTTCTTTCCCTTTTATCTATTCATTTTTTTATTTAACATGATAGTTTTTTCTCTTTTTAAAAAATTTCATTCATAGAAGGACTTTGTCATTGTTTGCTCCACATAAAAGTAATATGGTTGTATATGCTGGCCTGTATTTTGCTTTTCTTATTCAAAAATACCTCTTGGAAATTTCTTCAAGTCCACTGCAGTGTAATTCATTGTTTCAGAAACTGTACATACCATGTATATTCTGTAGCGAGATGTGTCTCAATTCTTTCAATCACTCACCCACTGAGGAACATTCACACTGATTCGAACTCTTGCCTTTTGTAAACAACACTGCTATAAACATCCTTGTATACGTATTTTAACACATTCATGGTTTAATAACTAAGGGTAGACCCTCAGGAGTGAGACTGCTGGTCAAAGAGGAACTGTATTTTTATTTTAATAGACGTCCATAGATTATAGTCCCCAGAACTCACATTTCCACCCCATATGATAGTACCGTTTTCCTGAACCTCCTCCAGCAATCAGTGCTGTATCTTTTAAAATTTGGCGTCAAATAAACAAAAAGTACTATTTCATTTTTAGTTTAATTTGCATTTCCTTGATGGCTCCTATTTTCAGTATCCTCTCTTTTGTTCCTTGACCATTCTAAACTTCCTTTTCATATCCTTTGCCCATGTTTTTAAAAATTAGGTTTTCTTTTACTTATCAATTTGTAAGGGCTATTGTCATATTTGGATATTAACTTTTGGGCCAATTCTCAGGCATTATGCTGTTCTTCATAATCATTTTGTCCAATTTTGTCCAATTCAAAAATCCTTATGGAAATTTAAGTTTTATATTTAAATGTTAATTTTAGAAGAACTGATAGTTTATAATATTGCCTTCTCAACTAAGAATACCTTTAAATAAATTTCAGAATTTCCTATAAATAGGCCTTGTGATTTTTGTATTAAATTTACTGGAGGCACTACACATTTCTTGCCACACTTGTACTGAAATTTTTTTCCTACATCTATATCTAAATGTTTATTGCTGAAATAAAGAAAGACTATTATGACATTCTGTATCACTACAAAACCCTTTCCAAATTATCCTATTAATTCCAGCAGGTTTTTTTCCTAGTCTTTGAATTTTCTGGGTGAACACTAACATAAACAGAAAGAAAAAAGATAGCTTTCTTTTTCTTTTTCTAATTGTTTATAGCAATTATTCCATATTCTTGCATTATTGCATCTGTTAGAACCTCCAAAGTAATTTTGGAGAGCAATGATGATAGCAAGTACCCCTGTCAGCTTTCTAGTTTTAATTGAAATTATCTGTTTCACTATTTAGAATATCATTTCCTATTAGATGTTGATGAGCATTCTATTTAAATATTTAAGCAGTTTCTATTTCAAGTTTAGAATGGTTGTTGAATTTACCAAGTTCTTGCACTATCTATTCAGATAATTTGATCCCACAATTTTTCCCCTTTAACCAGCTGATGTTAATAAACTATATGAATGGAGTTCCTATTACTTATTCCTGGGGAAAAAATCTGCTTGGTCAAACTATGTTATATTTTGGTGCAATCTATTTGTCTCTTCATTTCATCGTCAGTGGCAAATACTTACAGACAGCTGATTATGAGCATGGGCATTGTTTAAGTCCACAGCAATAAACAGAAACAAAATCTCTGATTTCATGAAGCGTACCTTTTAGGAAGCTGTTTAAAACCTTCAGTGACCTTCAATAACAAACCATGTCTTCTTTACTCACAAATCTGCCTGTTGTCTGGTCTTTTAATTTTCTAATATATATTTAGGCTTTTTCTTGAAGAGTATCACAAAAAGGAGCACAAATCCTAAGTGAACAGCTAAAATACTTACATACCCACCATTCAGGTCACTATAGTGAATATTTCTATTAATTGCTAATATTTTATTCAGAATTTTTGCTTTTGTTTTAAAAAGTAAAGTTTAGGGAACTTCCCTGGTGGTCTAGTGGTTAAGACACCATGCTTCCCCTATAGGAGGCATGGGTTCGATCCTGGTCAGGGAACTAATATCTCACATGCCATGCTGTGTGGCTAAAATTAATTAATTGATTAAAATAAAAAAGTGAAGTTTGGTATTCAGCTTATACTGGCAAGGAAACAGTACTATCTGCACATAGTTCTCTTCTTCCCCACTTACCCCCACCTTTCCCCCATCTTAGCCATGGCTTCAGTAAGAATGGGGTAGACACGGTCATCCCATTGCTCTCAGCCAGATGAGCGACTTTGGTGAAATGTGAGCAAACACAGCATATGCCACATTCATCCCTGGTTTGACTCTGCTCCTTTCCAGACTGTCCTCCTCCTTGAGGAAACCATTTAAGTGGGGATCATTGGCCACTGAATGAAGGAGCAGAGCTAACCCCAACCTGTAGCCTGAAGCCAAGCCTAACTAAGCCCAGCCAATCCATAGCTGATCCACAGACCTGTAGCCTGTGTTGAAACCCATCCCTTTTGTTTTTCCTTATTTCGGCTGGCTTTAACTTTTTCCATTATTAATCTGAAAGCTCTATTCCAATTTTCCGTTTCATTTTCTCTGCTTCATTCATGGTCCAGGAGCATCTTTCTTTGAATATGTTCATCAGATGGGGTTTAGCCTTAAATATATCTTTTTCCTTAACAGGTGGATCACTTGATCAGGCACAGTCCTATAGAGTCAGTTTACTAGCTTCTAGCTTGCAGTGTCAATAGGAATTCTATTGCCAACATGATTCTTTTCTCTTTATAGTTATGTTGAGGTCATCGCAGGAACCTTGTGACACTTTCCTCTTTAGAGTTCAGAAACACGCCTAGGTTCTTGTCAGTTCACCCTGAAACTCATCGAATCCTTTCCATCTTGCAAATGCAAGTCTTCCTTCAGCTCAGGGCAATGTTTTTCTACTATGTTTATTATTTCTTTCATCTATTCCTTTCTCTCCTTCCATTCATATGTCAGGTCAGTAGATTTACCTTCAGACTGACCTTTTCCTTAACTTTCATCTCTATATTTTTATTCTGTGTTCTGAGGTATTTGCTGGCCGTTTGATTTTCCTTGCTACTTATATGAATCTCAGTAGTGACCATTTTCTCCTTCAACTCATCAACTGAAGTGTGTAGTTAGAAAATCACATTTGTTAAAGCTCCACAAACATTCCTTTTGCTATATTTAAATATCTACAGTGCTTGTTACTTTTTTTAAAGTTGTTATCTGCCTCTTTCAGTAGCTCTGTTTCATTGGCTGTGTGTTTTGTTTGTCTTTCCTTTCTCTGCCAGCTCCCAGGGGCTCAGGTCAAAATGCGGGGCAGCCTAAGGGACAGGCATTCTACTGGCAGAAAAGGGGAAAGGGCTCTGTCCCAATCAAGGCAGCACAGATGCAAGCATGCTGCCCAACTCCTGCGGGGACATCTGGAACTGGCTTTCCTGGTCTGGGTTCCTTGGTGTCTCCAGCCTCAGGAACAAGAAAACTAAGTCCACTGGTTCAGCAGCTTCTTAGTTGCTGGGATGAGGGATCCAAGTGTCTTCATCTGGCCCAGTTTCAGCCTCCCCCTGGGCATCCACAGGTCTCTGAGATGCAACCTCTTCCCAGGCTCCGCCACTTCTTGGACTTTTCAAGGCTCCCCAGTATTTCATGAACTGGCTGGGGATAACTATCCCTCGTTCTTTTCACTAGTCCCTACAGCTGTTAAGAGAGAGAAATTCATTTGGAAATGGTTGAAAAGGGAACCATGCTCAATTTACCATGTCCCCAGAATCACCTCTAAAATATCCCTTTAAAATAAATGTAGTTTTAAAAAGCAAGAGAATTTACAGAAACCTACTAAGTAAATAATATTACAGGCAATACATGATATGACAGAAATCACAAAGGTGGTATGCGAATGACAAAGCCCAGGAAATACTGCACGGTAAAACAAAATATTTTTGTTTATGATGGTTTTTATATATATATATATATATATAAAAACATGTAAACATGTGTTTACTGTGTAGGTATGATACATATATATAACATATGCATAGACCTCAAAATGGAGGCAGAAAGTTCAAGAAAGCAAGGAGGCAGACATTATGTTTTAGATATAAAGCAACTGAGATAGCAGCAAGGTGGAACAGAAGTTGTCACCATTATAAGGGACTTCTCACAGGGCACCCTCTCCAAAGAGGCATCTGGGCTAATGAGGACCTCAGAGTCCAATATGCCTTGAACACAGGGAGGAATTCTTTCCAAAATAAGTGCCTCACACGTTTCTTTTGTTCTGTAATGTTCATTAATACTTGTCCACACCGTCAGGGAATGGGGTCACTGTAGCGCCTCTAAGAGGCCCTACTAAGACATGCCTGGTGGTTCAGCGGTTAAGAATCCACCCCACCCCCACCCCCAATGTAGGGACACGAATTCCATCGCTGGTCTGGGAAGATTCCGCATGCAGTGGGGCGACCAAGCCCCTACAGCACAACTGAGTGGGGGTGGCTCCTTAAGCCTTCGCTCTGCAACAAGAGAAACCCCTGTTAGCAAGAGTAGCCTTCCCTCCTCGCTCCAGCCCACCGCGATTAGAGAAAGCCTGCAGAGCAAGGAAGACGGAGCACAGTCAAAAATATATAAACAAATAAAAATTTAAAAAGAAATAAGAGGCCCTGCTGATACACACCAGCCCTCTCAAAGTCACGAGCGCGCGCACACACACACGCACGCGCACGCACGCGCGCGCTAAACTATCACAACCCGAGGTCACGCAGCTGCCATGAGCTCTAAGAGTCCTGGCATATCCTGCGCTGTGTCCTGCCTGCTTTTGCAATGGACTTGCCCCACGTGCTCAGAGTCTCCCGAGGATTCGGGAGATTCCCCGAAGGACTTAACACTCCACTTAGCTCACAGAGTGCTTCCCTGACCTCAGGAAAACTTCGAGCCTGAGGAGATGGGCAGAAAGGGCTGCTGTTGATTCCCTTCGTTGAGGAAGGAGCGCAGAGAGGGGACAGGTAACAGCAGTTGCCAGGACCTCCGGGCTAGAGAGTAGGGGGACAGGCGAACTCTTGAGAAGGTTCTTGGCGAGCCCACGACTCGGACCCTCGGCGAGGCAGAGCCAGGGCCAGGCTTAGGGCCTCCCAACTCCGACTCGGGACGCTCTGTGTCGCTGCCCTGCCTGAGACTCCCGGTCCCGCAGCTTCTGATACTGAGCTCGGCGAGCAAAGCGAAACGCCTCTTCTCTCCGAAGTTGGCTTGCGTTCCAGGGAAGAAATCCAGTGTGCTCTAGGCACCGGCATCACACATCTGCGACCTTTGCAAGCACTCACTGGCACAGAGCCCCGAGTGAGCCTGAGCGTGTGCGTATGTGTGTATCCATGCGTGCACGTGTACCCCAGCGCACAAGAGGCTCTGGCCCCTACGCCAGCCGTCGGGCGCACGCGGATCCGCGAGCCTGGCTGGCGCGTGGCCAAGCCTGGGAGAAGGGGGTGAATCGAGGTGCTCGGAGAATTCGGCTTTTGTTCGCGGGCTGGGTTGGACTGGGGTCGCCTGCAGCCGGCGTGTTGCAGTCTATTGAGAGATCAGCCTGCGGCTGGCGCAGCGGCTGCGCGTCCCCACCCCCATTCCCCCGCCGCACACCTGCCCTGCCCTCCCCTCTCCTCCCCGCCCCGCGCGCCATCTGTCGTCTGAGCGCCATTGTAAGCAGCCGCGCCTGGCGTCTGGACGACACCCAAGGGGACCCAAGCTTAGCTGGGCCGAGAGGCAAACAAGCAGTGTTTATTCCAATCCCGTTTGGAGGTGACCTTGAACCAAATAGCCAAGCCCGGGGGCATTCGCCCGCACCCGCCCACTCCAGCTTTGGGCACAGGGTCTCTTCAGGGGCCCCTCCTGCACCCGGATACCCAGGGTCTGCCCTCTGCTTGGGTTTTCTGGGATGGTATCGGGACTGTAGGAGCCCGGTTAGCCAGCAGATCCCGCCGCTAGGCTCCCCAGAGCCCGTTTCAAATGCAGATGCAGGTTTTTGTCTGCTTGTCTGATCCTCCCAAGTTTACCCCTAATTGTCTGGACCTCTTGGGACACAGACTTGAAAGAAGAGTTTCTCTTTTCTACAGCTGCAAATGCCACCCTTTCACGTCCTGCCTGCCAGCCTGCTGCCCCAGCATCTTCTCTGAACCCACATTCATTTAGTATCTCACATCTTCCCTTAAGTTACTAGAAGTTTCAAATACTTCAGTGTACCCAGACCAAAACCAAACCAAAACAAGCAAACAAACAAAAGCAAACTACTACCATATCCCCCAAAGATTCTAATCATCCACCCTCCCTCCTAGGCACCTTCTCCCACTCAGGCGCACTCCCTCTCCTCCACACAACAAGCACAATCACCTCTTTTCATAGGTGGAAAACCAGGACAGGGGAACCATGGACAAATGTAGACTTTATCTCTCTGGCTTTAAAACCAATGGCATCCAGATTCCATTTAGGTTGCTATTACTACCTGGCATCTCCATGCAAAGAGATGTGTCAAGCCTTAAGGGAGAGGGAGATTTGGGACTGCTCTCTCAGGTGGAGCCGCTCCAGGCTGGCTCTTCAAAGGTGTCAGTCTCTTGACTCTGCTGGCAAGAAAGGGGAGTGCCAGCACCCTAGAAGTCCCAAGCCACTGGGAAACATGTTCACAGAGGGCAGGACAGAATCCCCTGCAGAGTAGGGCTCTCTTCCTCCAGAAATTTCAGTGCTTCCAGCTCCTAACCCTCTATCCACAGGAAGGCCTTGGTGGGGAGGAATCAGAACTGAGAGTGGAGATAGTAGGATACTGCACGTGAGGTCTCCTCCCTTAGAAAGAACTGGAAACAAAAGTGTGCTTCCCACTTCCCCCAGAATCCCCTTTTCCATCCCCCAAAACAAATTTTTTAATGGTTATTTTAAGAAATGTGTTAATATTGCTGATTATTCCTGGGCTGTGTGTATAGGCTTGTGTGTGTGTGTGTGTGTGTGTGTGGGAGATAATGCATGCACAGGGTACAGGATTCCACAAGAACAAATGGTTATTCAGTGAAAAACAAGTCTCCCCTCCACTGTGTTCCCAGAATGCCAGTGTTTGGTTTTTGCTTGGCCCCAGAAAAGTCTAAGCCTCCATCTCAGCTGCTGGTCTCCTGTCTTGCCTGCAGCTATGGGACCAAGTGCAAGACTCTCCTCTCTGAACCTTGGCTGCCTCCTCAGTAAGATGATGACAAGAACATCTGCTGCATGAGATTGTAGGACCAAATGAGAATGTGCAAAAGCACCCCAGGCCCTCTGGAGAGCTATGTGCTGGCAAGTCATGACTTCTAGAAACAAAGCACTATTCTCACTCCCTCCCTTTGTTGAGCAAAGTCCAACGGGACAGGATTTGAAGATCTTGAATGAAAGAAGGAAAGATTCGGCAGTGGGAGGCTATAGGCTGTTCCAGTGTGGAGGAGAGCTGGAGTTAATTTGAAATGGTTACAAGGGGCTGAAAGGAGATGTGTCAGTCAGCTTACACTGCATAACAAACAACTACAAAATATTTATGACAATAAGCCTTTCTTTCTTCTTCAGTGCTTGCAGGCCAGCTGCAGCTTTGCTTGAGGTTATGAATTGTGAGCCCCTTCTGTTCTTGTGGGCTTCCCTAGTGGCTCACATGGTAAAAATCTGCCCGCAATGCAGGAGACCCAGGTTCAATCCCTGGGTTAGGAAGATCCCCTGGAGAAGAGAATGACTACCTACTCCAGTATTCTTGCCTGGAGAGTCCCATGGACAGAGCAGCCTGGCAGGCTACAGTCCATAGGGTCGCAAAGAGGTGAACATGACTGAGCAACTAACACGCTGTCTGTTCCTTGTGTCTTACCCTGAGGCTCAGGCTGAGGTGCCCAACTCCCTATGGCATACTCTTATGGCCATGATAGGAGCATGAGGTTTAAGCAAAACTACAAAAGCGTAATACCTGCTAACATCTTACTGGCCAAAGTAAGTCATATGCGTGCATGCTAGGTTGCTCCTGCGACTCTTGCATTGCAGGCAGAATCTTTACCACTGAGCCCACAGGGAAACCCAAAATAAGTCATATGGCCCAATCCAAAGTCAAGAGGCAGTCTTGCTCACAGTGAAATAATGGCAGTGGTATGTAATACGATGCAGCAAAGAATTGGGAGCAATATTTCAATCTCTTCTCTCTACATTCTCTTCCTAAGGAACACCCAGCCCCACGGCTTTAAATGCTATGCAGCTAAGGATTCCTTAACTTATATTCCAGTCCACAGCCATCTCCTAAGTTCAAGCCCCTAAATTCAAAGCCTCTACAACAGAGGTTGAGTTCCAACAACCTCTCTCCCTCCAGCATCTCCACTTGTAGATCTCACACATTTCTCCAAGTGGGACTCTAGGTTCCTCGCTCCTACCCCAAACCTGGCATCAGCAGTGGTCCCCTTTTCTACCTTCTTGCTCAGACAAAAAGCAGAGAATCACATTTTACCCACTTTCTCCCTTGCCCCCTGTCACCACATTCAACCCATGATGCTGCCTCAGTATATCCTCTCCTGGTCCAGACCCCCAGCACTCCTCACCTGGAGGACTTCCATAGTTCTCACAACTGCTCTCTCTGCTCTCCTTTTGCCCCCCTTCCATCTTCTCCCGACACAGAAATGAGTGATACTTACAACCTGTAGATTAGATGATGTCACCTTTCTGTTCCCAACCTCTGATGGGTCTCATCTCAGATCAAAGCAAAGTTCTTGTAATGGTCTACAAGTTCTACCTGCCTTCACTCCCCCACATCTCTGACTTCACGCCCTAATATGCTGGCCCTCATGCATTCTGCTCCAGCCACACTGCCCTCCTTCAGTTCAGTTCAGTTCAGTCACTCAGTCGTGTCCGACTCTTTGCGACCTCATGAATTGCAACATGCCAGGCCTCCCTGTCCATCACCAACTCCAGGAGTTCACTCAGACTCACGTCCATTGAGTCAGTGATGCCATCCAGCCATCTCATCCTCGGTCGTCCCCCTCTCCTCCTGCCCCCAATCCCTCCCAGCATCAGAGTCTTTTCCAATGAGTCAACTCTTCTCATGAGGTGGCCAAAGTACTGGAGTTTCAGCTTTAGCATCATTTCCTCCAAAGAAATCCCAGGACTGATCTCCTTCAGAATGGACTGGTTGAATCTCTTTGCAGTCCAAGGGACTCTCAAGAGTCTTCTCCAACACCACAGTTCAAAAGCATCAATTCTTCGGCACTCAGCTTTCTTCGCTTCCCAATTCTCACATCCATACATGACCACAGGAAAAACCATAGCCTTGACTAGACGGACCTTTGTTGGCAAACTAATGTCTCTGCTTTTCAATATGTTATCTAGGTTGGTCATAACTTTTCTTCCAAGGAGTAAGTGTCTTTTAATTTCATGGCTGCAGTCACCATCCGCAGTGATTTTGGAGCCCCCAAAATAAAGTCTGACACTGTTTCCACTGTTTCCCCATCTATTTCCTATGAAGTGATGGGACCAGATGCCATGGTCTTTGTTTTCTGAATGTTGAGCTTTTGCCCTCCTTGCTGCTGCTGCTGCTGTAAGTCGCATCAGTTGTGTCCGACTCTGTGCGACCCCATAGACAGCCCCCCACAGGCTCCTCCGTCCCTGAGATTTTCCAGGCAAGAATACTGGAGTGGGTTGCCATTTCCTTCTCCTTTGCCCTCCTTGCTGCTGCTGCTAAGTCGCTTCAGTTGTGTCCAACTCTGTGCGACCCCATAGACAGCAGCCCACTAGGCTCCTCTGTCCCTGAGATTCTCCATGCAAGAATACTGGAGTGGGTTGCCCTCCTTACTGCTCTGCAAACACCAGCAGACACACAATGGCCTCAGGGTCTTTGTACTTGCTGCGCCCTCTACCTTGAATGCTGCTCCCCAAAACTCCTACACTGCTAGTCCCCTTGTATCACCTTCGCAGAAAAACACCTGGCCACATTAACCAAAACATCACCCCTACCCAAACTTTCAGCTCCCTTCCTTATCACCATCAAACTGGAGATACTGTTCACTCATTTGTTTGCTTATTTTTCATCTCTAGTGGGAATTATGTATGCTCCATGTATCATGGCCATCCCAGTTTGCCTAAGACTCTGTTTTAGCACTGAAATGACCACTTCCCAAGAAATCCCTGAAAAATTGGATGATACATCACCCAAGGGCAGGATTTTTTGTTTTATTCACACCTTTATTTCTATTCCTGGCACTTAACACATTGCTTGGTGCTCACTGAATAGTGCTTGACTGTGTGAGTGAATGAATGAACAGCCAGAGCGATCATCTGAAAACTTAGATCACTTCTCTCCCATACTAAAAAGTTTTCAGTGGCTCCACACTGCACTTAAATGAAATCTACAGTCTGTACTGTGGCTGGTGAAGCCTGCCTCTGCTGGCCCTCACCTGCAGTCTCATACTTGCCTTTCCTGCACTCTCATGGAGCTCTGGGCAGTCTGACCCCCTTCCAGCACCCTCAAGACTACCAGCCCTTTCATGTCTCCAGGATTTTGCTGCTGCTTATTTTCTTGGCCCAGAATACACTTCTCTTGGAGACTCCACCTCATCCTTGAAGTCTCAGGCCAATGAGAGGCTTTCCCAGGCTGCCTTATCTAAGAGACTTCCTCCAAGCCCTCCAGCTCGCTTTCCTCTCTGTTTATTTCCTGTGTACCACTCATCACTAACTGTAATCACACCTGTTTGTTTGTTGTTCATGGCTTGTTTCCCATGAGGCCTGGAGCTGTATCTGCCTTGTCCTCTGTGACACCACCACTGCCTAGAACATGCTGAATGCTCTTAAATATCTACTGCTGCCTTGCCTTAGAGTCAGAAGAGGATGGAGGGTGGGAAAAATTTCTTGCCCAGAGGAAAGAGCTGCTTTCATTGGGGGATCAAATGGGCTTTATGAGTAATGAAAGAATCCATGGACCTTGTCAAGGATGATAGTAATTACAATGAAAATAATATCTACCTTTTACTCAGCACTTCACATGGGCCAGAAATTAAGTACCTTATACACCTCACCTCATCTAATCCCACAACTTCATCATTATTTCCGCTTTCAGGTAAGAAAGCTAAGTGTAAAAGACAGTGTCCATTGCTTACCTAATACCCATTCTCCACATCTCTGCTACTAGAACCCCAGCTTTGTGTAAGGTAACAATGTATCTAGCCTGGTGATGGGTCACAAAAATTCTATTCCCTGAAGACCTAGACTCCCTTACAACTAGGAATGGCCACATGAGCTTATTCTGGACAACGCAAAATAAGCAAGAGTTTACTAGGGGAGGAAGTACTCTTTTTTTTTTCCATTTTAATCTACTTTTTTTTTATTGAAGGGTAATTGCTTTATAGAATTTTGTTGTTTTCTGTTAAACCTCAACATGAATCAGTCATAGGTATACATATATCCCCTCCCTTTTGAACCTCCCTCCCATCTCCCTCCCCATCCCACCTCTCTAGATGGATACAGAGCCCCTGTTAGAGCTTCCTGAGCCATGCAGCAAATTCCCATTAGCTATCTATTTTACATATAGTAATGTAAGTTTCCATGTTACTCCTTCCATACATCTCACTGTCTCCTCGCCTCTCCCGATCTCCATAAATCTATTCTCTATGTCTGTTTCTTCATTCAGTTCAGTTCAGTTCAGTTCAGTCACTCAGTCGTGTCCGACTCTTTGCAACCCATGAACCGCAACACACCAGGGCTCCCTGTCCATCACCAACTCCTGGAGTCCACCCAAACTCATGTCCATTGAGTCGATGATGCCATCCAACCATCTCATCCTGTGTCATCTCCTTCTCCTCCTGCCCTCAATCTTTCCCAGCATCAGGGTCTTTTCCAATGAGTCAGCTCTCCGCATCAGGTGACCAAAGTATTGGAGTTTCAGCTTCAACATCAGTCCTTCCAATGAACACCCAGGACTGATCTCCTTTAGAATGGACTGACTGGATCTCCTTGCAGTCCAAGGGACTCTCAAGAGTCTTCTCCAACACCACAGTTCAAAAGCATCAATTCTTCGGTGCTCAGCCTTCTTCACAGTCCAACACTCACATCCATACATGACTACTGGAAAAACCATAGCCTTGACTAGACGGACCTTAGTCAGCAAAGTAATGTCTCTGCTTTTTAATATGCTATCTAGGTTGGTCATAACTTTCCTTTCAAGGAGTAAGCATCTTTTATTTCATTGCTACAGTCACCATTTGCAATGATTTTGGAGCCCAAAAAATAAAGTCTGACACTGTTTCCACTGTTTCCCTATCTATTCCCCATGAAGTAATGGACTGGATGCCATGATCTTCATTTTCTAAATGTTGACCTTTAAGCCAACTTTTCACTCTCCACTTTCACATTCATCAAGAGGCTTTTAGTTCCTCTTCAATTTCTGCCATAAGGATGGTGTCATCTGCATATCTGAGGTTATTGATATTTCTCCCGGCAATCTTTATTCCAGCTTGTGTTTCTTCCAGTCCAGCATTTCTCATGATGTACTCTGCATAGAAGTTAAATAAGCAGGGTGACAATATACAGCCTTGACGTACTCCTTTTCCTATTTGGAACTAGTCTGTTGTTCCACGTCCAGTTCTAACTGTTGCTTCCTGACCTTCATACAGATTTCTCAAGAGGCAAGTCAGGTGGTCTGGTATGCCCATCTCTTTCAGAATTTTCCACAGTTTATTGTGATCCACACAGTCAAAGGCTTTGGCATAGTCAATAAAGCAGAAATAGATGTCTATTAGTGTTTGTCTTATGTATTAAGGTGCTCCTATGTTGAGTGAATAGATGTTTATAATTGTTATGTCTTCCTCCTGGATTGATCCCTTGATCATTACGTAGTGTTCTTTCTGATCTCTTGTAATCTTCTTTATTTTAATGTCTATTTTGTCTGATGTGAGGATTGCTACTCCAGCTTTCTTTTGCTTCTCATTTGCATGGAATATATTTTCCATCCTTTCACTTTCAGTCTATATGCGTCTTTAGGTCTAAAGTGGGTTTCTTATAGACAGCATATATATGGGTCTTGTTTTTGTATCCATTCAGCCAGCCTGTGTCTTTTGGCTGGAGCGTTTAATCCATTTACATTTAAAGTAATTACTGATATATATGTTTCTATTGCCATTTTCTTAATTGGGGTTGATTTTGTAGATCTTTTTTCTTCTCTTGTATTTCTCGACTACATAAGCCCCTTTAACATTTGTTGTAAAGCTGGTTTGATAGTACTGAATTCTCTTAACTTTTGTTTGTCTTAAAAACTTTTTATTTCTCCACCAATTTTGAATGAGATCCTTGCTAGGTACAGTAATCTTGGTTGTAGATTTTTCCCTTTCAGTACTTTAAATATATCCTGCTATTCCCTTCTGGCCTTCAGAGTTTCTGCTGAAAGATCAACTGTTAAACATATGCGGTTCCCTTGTATGTTACTTGTTGCTTCTCCTTGCTGCTTTTAATGTTCTTTCTTTGTGTTTAGTCTTTGATAGTTTGATTAGTATGTGTGTTGGTGTGTTTCTTTGTGTGTTTCTCCTTGGGTTTACCATGTATGGGACTCTTCATGCCCCTTGGACTTGATCGACTATCTCCTTTTCCATGTCAGGGAAATTTTCAACTATAACCTCTTCAAAAATTTTCTCATACCCTTTCTTTTTCTCTTTCTCTTCTGGGAACCCTATAATTCGAATGTTGGTATGTTTGATATTCTCCCAGAGGTCTCTGAGACTATTCTCAATTCTTTTCATTATTTTTACTTTATTCTGCTCTTCAGAAGTTATTTCCACCATTTTATCTTCCAGCTAACTGATTCATTCTTCTGCTTCAGATATTCTGCTATTAATTCCTTCTAGAGTATTTTTAATTTCAGTAATTGTATTGTCTCTGTATGTTTATTCTTTAATTCTTCTAGGTCTTTGGTAATTGATTCTTACATTTTTCCATTTTGTTTTCAAGGTTTTTGATCATCTTCACCATCATTATTCTGAATTTTTTTTTCAGGTAGTTTGCCTATTCCATCTTCATTTATTTGGACTTCTGTGTTTCTAGTTTGTTCCTTCATTTTTGTAGTATTTCTCTGCCTTTTCATTTTTCTTTTTAAACTTACTATGTTTGAGGTCTCCTTTCCCCAGGTTCAAGGCTGAATTCTTTCTTCCTTTGGGCTTCTGCCCCACTATGGTTGGTGCAGTGGTGTGTCAGCTTCGTATGGGGAGAGATTTGTGCTTAGTCTTTGTTGGTTTGTTGCTCGTCTGATGGGCAAGGCTGGGTGACATGATAATCCTGTCTGCTAATGACTGGGTTTGTATTTTTGTTTGTTGTTTAGCTGAGGTGTCCTGCACAGGGTGTCACTGGTGGTTGGGTGATGCCAGGTCTTGTATTCAAGTGGGCTCCTCTGTGTGAGTTCTCACTATTTGATGCTCCCTGGGGTTAGTTCCTTGATAGTCTAGGGTCTTTGGGTCAGTGCTCCCACTCCAAAGGCTCAGGGCGTGATTTCTGTAACCTTCTTTCTTCAAAATCACATAGCCTTGGAATCCTGCGTCACAGTGTGTCTGAAGAGCATTTGACCTCTGAATCCTTCCAAACAGGATGCCAGGATAAACAGTTCCACCTCACAGTGTGACCAGAAGTCTATGGACTGAGTGTCCAGTTCTCAGTCCTGCCTTGGAGCGTGGCACCATCAGGGAGAGCTGGCCCAAGCAAGCAAGTGGAAATCGGAAGGAAGTATTCCGAGAAACTTTCTACTTCTCCCAAATCCTTCTTCCTGCCCTAAAGTGATATGCTAGCTGCACACCTGGCAGTCATCTTGCGACCATGAGATAACAAGCCCAAGGGTGGAAGTCATCAGGTTAAGCACGGCAGAGCAGAAAGAAGGAAACCCATTGGGATTCTGGTCACATTGGTAACCATCTGGACCAAAATAAGCAACCCCCCACCGCCAGTCTCTTTGTTACATGAGTGAAATAAACCTCTATTTGTTTAAACCATGATTAATCAAATTCACTGTTACATGTAGCTGAACACATTCTTAACTAATAGACTGGAGCTCAGGTAACTTTGGAGAGAGGAAGAATTCAGGCAGGTTGATTGTGGAACTCCAACAGAGTAACGGTGATTAAAACTAAACTGAACCTTAATAAATTGTTTTTGAAGCCACTTAAAAGAGAGAAGGCAAAGAAAAAAGTACTATCCACTGCAGGATGTGATGATGAAATTTCCAAAAATGGCACAGAAATTCACAGGGAAGGTTTGGAGTAAAAGATGCAAGATTTTGTCATATGACAAGGTTTAAAAGAACTGGCATCCTGTAGTTTTATTTTGCTGCAGGCAGTATGTCAGAAGTTGTATGGTATTAGCCCGTATGGAACTCCCAATTTCCTTGCCATGTAGGAATTACCATCTTGACATGACAGAAGAGGAAGCTGAAGCTCAAGGAGAAAGTAATGTAAAATATCTAAGAGCTATAGATTCAGACAATCGCAATCAGAAGTTTGAAAGGCATTAAAATATACATATAAATTGACAAACTGTACCTAAAACCCAATGGAAATACGAACAACCTCAGTTCAGTTCAGTCACTGTTGTGTCCAACTCTTTGTGACCCCATGGACTGCAGCACGTCAGGCTTCCCTGTCCATCACCAACTCCCAGAGCTTACTCATACTCATGTCCATCAAGTCAGTGATGCCATCCAACCATCTCATCCTCTGTTGTCTCATCCCCTTCTCCTCCCGCCTTCAGTCTTTTCCAGCATCAGGGTCTTTTCAAATGAGACAGTTCTTTACATCAGGTGGCCAAATATTGGAGCTTCAGTTTCAGCATCAGTCTTCCAATGAATATTCAGAAATTTCTTTTATGATTGACTGGTCTGATCTCCTTGCAGTCCAAGGGATTCTCAAAAGTCTTCTCCAACACCACAGTTCAAAAGCATTCATTCTTCAGTGCTCAGCTTTCTTTACAATCCAATTCTCACATCCATGCATGACTACTGGAAAAACCATAGCCTTGACTAGATGGACCTTTGTTGACAAAGTAATGTCTCTGCTTTTTAATATGCTGTCTAGGTTTGTCATAGCTTTTTTTCCAAAGAGCAAAGCATTTGGAAAACACTGCAGTTACCATCTGCAGTGATTTTGGAGCCCCCAAAATTAAGTCTGTCACTGTTTCCATTGTTTCCCCATCTGTTTGCCATGAAGTGATGGGACCAGATGCCATACTCTTAGTTTTCTGAATGTTGAGCTTTAAGCCAACTTTTTCACTCTCCTCTTTCATTTTCATCAAGAGGCTCTTTAGTTCTTCTTCACTTTCTGCCATAAGGGTGGTGCCATCTGCATATTTGAGGTTATTGATATTTCTCCTGGCAATCTTGATTCCAGTTTCTGCTTCATCCAGCCCGGCATTTCACATGATGTACTCTGTCTATAAGTTAAATAAGCAGGATGACAATATATGGCCTTGACGTACTCCTTTTCCTATTTGGAACTAGTCTGTTGTTTCATGTCCAGTTTTAACTGTTGCTTTTTGATCTGAATACATATTTCTCAGGAGACAGGTCAAGTGGTCTGGTATTCACATCTCTTGAAGAATTTTCCAGTTTTTGTGATCCACACAGTCAAAGGCGTTGGCATAGTCAATAAAGCAGAAATAGATATTTTTCTGGAACTCTCTTGCTTTTTGATGATCCAACAAATGTTGGCAATTTGATCTCTGGTTCCTCTGCCTTTTCTAAATCCAGTCTGAACATCTGCAAGTTCACGGCTTACATACTGTTGAAGACTAGCCTGGAGAATTTTCAGCATTACTTTGTTAATATGTAAGATGAGTGCAATTGTGCAGTAGTTTGAACATTCTTTGGCACTGCCTTTCTTCAAGACTGGCATGAAAACTGACCTTTTCCAGTCCTGTGGCCACTGTTGAGTTTTCCAAATTTGCTGGCATATTGAGTGCAGCACTTTCACAGCATCATCTTGTAGGATTTGAGATAACTCAACTGGAATTCCATCACCTTCACTAGCTTTATTCGTAGTGATGCTTTCTAAGGTCCATTTGGCTTCACATTTCAGGATGTCTGGCTCTGGGTGAGTGATCACACCATCGTGGTTATCTGGGTCATGAAGATCTTTTTTGTATAGTTCTTCTGTGTATTCCTGCCACCTCTTTTTAATATCTTCTGCTTCTGTTAGTTTCATACCATTTCTGTCCTTTATTGAGCCCATCTTTGCATGCAATATTCCCTTGGTATCTCTAATTTTCCTGAAGAGATCTCTAGTTTTTCCCATTGCATTGTTTTCCTCTATTTCTTTGCATTAATCACTGAGGAAGGCTTTCTTATCTCTCCTTGCTAACAACTTAGAAGACCCAAACGACCCCAAAGAAGAGGTTAAAAGCTGGAGGACTAACACCTGATTTCAGAAATTATTATAAAACTGCAGTATATAAAAACAACATAGTATTGGTGCAAAAATAAATAAATCAATTAAACAGAATAGAGAATCCAGAATCCAGAAATAAATCTATTCATATATGAATAACTGATTTTTGACAAAGGAGAAGTGTAATGCAGTGGAGAAAGGACAGCCTTTTCAATAAATAGTGTTGGAACAACTGGATTTATATATGCAAAAGGAAGACTATGAAGATGGAAAAGAAGGGAGAGCTAAGAAAGGAAAGTAACTGGAGCATTTCCTGCACCCCTATTAATAAAAATTAACTCAAAATGGACCATTGACCTTAATGTAAGAGCTAAAACCACACAACTCTTAGAAGAAAGCTAAGAGTAAGTAAAGGAGTAAATCTTCATGAATTTATGTTCGTCAGTTTCTTAACTATAAAACTAGAAGCACAATCCATAACTAAATAACTGGATAAATTGGATTTTATTACAAATAAAAGCTTTTATTCTTCAAAAGATGCTGTTAAGAGAAGGAGAAGACAAGGCACATACCAGAAGAAAACACTGGCCAAACATACCTCTGATAAAGCACCTATATCCAGAATAGAGAATTCCGTGGTGGTCCAGTGGACTCTGTCCTTTCACTGTTGAGTGCAAAATCCCAGAAGCCACACAGCTAAATAAGTAAAAACAAAAACAGAGTATATAAGGAATTCCCATACTGTTAGTCACTTAGTCATGTCCGACTCTTTGCAACCCCACAGAGTGTAGCTCACAAGGCTCCTCTCTCCATTGAATTCTGCAGGCAAGAATCCTGGAGCGGTTTGCCATTCCCTTTTCCATGGGATCTTCCAGACCCAGAGATCAAACTAGGTGTCCTGCATTGCAGGCAGGTTATTTTACCACCAGGAAAGCCCTAAGAATCCTTAAACTCAACCATAAAAAAATTTTTTTAATGAAAGGAAGTAATACGTTCAAATAGACATTTCACAAGAAGAAACAGCTGGCAAATAAACTCATGAAAAAAATGTTCAACTGCAGTAGTCATGAAGGAAATGTAAATGAAAATGACAATGAGATACTACTACATGCCTCTTAAAACAGCTACAGTTAGAAAGGCCTGCCACACCAATGTTAGCGGCCATGTGGAGGAACTGACTGATAACTTTTATACACTGTGGGTAAGAAAGTTAAATAGTACAACCACTTTGGGAAACATATGGCAGTTTCTTTAAAAATTAAGCATATTAACCAGCCAGATTAACCAGCCACTCCTCTCCAAGGTGACTACCCAGGAGAAAAGGGAATATATATACATAGAAACACTTGTATACAAATGTTCATAGCAGCCTTATTTATAATACCCAAGAGCCGGGGGTGGTGGGAAACAAAAGTCAATTGAAAGATAAATCAATAAACAAGTCTTGGTTACATCCCATACAATGGAATATGACCTAGAATGAAAGAAGATGAACTGTTAAGACACACAACAGCTGGATGAATCTCAAGAGAATTATGCTGAGTGAAAGAAACCAGACAAGGAACGGTCTCAGATCAGTGGTTGCTGGGGAGCAGGGCGGGGCTGTAAAGCGCACAAGGAAACTTCAGTGGTGATAGATATATTTACTCCCTTGATAGCAGTAGATGATTTCGTGGTGTGTATATTAAGTCAACATTTAACGCATTGTTCAGTGTAGTTTATCATATGCCAATGAGGCCTCAACAAATCTCTCTTTTTAGACACTCAAGAGCACGCACGGAGTCAGCAGAGAAGCCCTAGCCAGATCTCTAGGCTCGAGTGCCAAACCCACCCCACCCCTGCTGCAGCCCCCAGATGGCCAAAGTCTGTTGGCAGGAGCTATGTGTGTGAAAATGAAGGCTGGAATAGCTGGAATTCTTTATATAAATTCCAGGAAATCCAGGGACTTCTGGGCACCATATGAAAACATAAGAGAAAAAAATGGCTCATTTTCTGAGAAAAATGAAGCATATTTTGCAGGGTCATGGAGCCTCTGAAACACCACCAACAGCCATTTTTCTTGATACTTACTGGGACTTGGGATGGATGGATGAGGGGAAGAGAAAACCCCAGTCTGCCCCTTTCCAGTCAGGGGTTTCACAAGACAGTCCTGGCACCATGGAGGCTGGCAGGAGGAGACCCAGGAGAAGGAGCTCCTACAGGCAGCTGGAGAGGTGGTGCAGGCTGGTGCAGGACTCCAACCTAGTAGATGTCCCAACCTTGGAGACAGGGGAAGTTAAGCTGTTAGGGGCAGTCAAAGCCGGGGACAGCTGTGTGACCTTGGAGGAAGCTATGTCACCTGAATCTTCTCTGGCACTTAGACAAAGGTGGGGCTTTCCCCTACAAGGGCAAATTCTTCTTTTCAGGTCTTGACACACATACATGCCTGTGCAGCTGCCCTGGCTGTGGGCAAGAGGCAGATCCAGCGCCCTGTCCTTCTGAACAAATCAATCTATTAGCTGAACTTTCACTTTGTAGTAAGCTGTTTTCCATTCAACATGTATGGAGTATTACCACTTGCCAAGTGCTCTTGTCTCTGGGAATCCTAGCCTTCATGGAGCTTACAGTCCAGTTGGGAAAACAGACCATATACAAGACAAATAATAAACATACAAGTTTCACATGGCTGTAAGTGCCCAGGAGAAAAATAAAGCAGAGACAGGGGAGGAGAGAAGGAGAGAAGAAGGGGTTGTGGGTGGAGCTAGGAGGGGAAGGTGTGGAGTTACACAGAAGCTCTGGTGTGACAAGCCCTATTCTCTCCTGTGATGATTTTTCACCCTGATCTTAGAGCAGACAGCAAGGAATCAGGGTAAACTTTGTTGTTCCTCCAGCAGCTGTACCCAAGGCCTGCTCTTATTCTCAGCTGCTTTTCCTGGGCAAGAGGAGGGCATCATAGCAGCCCCCTTCCCCCAACTGCCCCATCACAGGATATTCCTGGGGCTGCCCATCCCTGAGCCCAGTGCTGAACTAATTACCCCTATAACTGAGTACTGTTCTCATTTCTCTGCCAAGACTCATCCCACTAACCCTACTTCCTAAATTCAGAGAGGTCATGGCCCACAGTCTCATTATTTCCTGAGTTGTTACCACATACCTTCCACTTATTCAGGCCTGCTTCTCTGCCCATGATCATGACACACAGGTTTCCATTTCTTTGCCTTTTCTTCCATGCCACTCTTCGCCTCAAATGCCCTCCTCCCATTCAAACATTTTTCAGAGGCTGGAGGAGGGAGGCTCCAGTGGGAGAGAATATATATAATTATGACTGATTCGTGTTGGCGCACAGCATGACCACAACATTGTAAAGCAACTACCCTCCAATTAAAAAAAAACAACAACTAAAAAAAAATTTTTTTCATACACAAAATTGAAGCTGTAACCCACCTGTTTCCAGAACCCCTCCCTGCCCAAGGCAGCTCTGTGAAGATGCTCTTCTTGATTTCCAGCAACACGCAGCATCTGAGCTTCAGCTGAGGCAACATGGTCTCTTCGATACACGGTTATTTCCCTGCAATTAGCCTGGTCCCTCTAACCGTCTTGGGTGTTCCTCCCTGAGATGCAAGCTCGTGCTGAGCACACAAAAGGTACACCACAAATCTAGCTCATTTCTCCCTTAAAAATAAGACTTTGCTTTCTCCAAATTTCCCCTCTCTAGCCTGAGAAATGAAAATGGTTTGGAAAATTCCAGCTTGAGAGGGTTCAGACTTATTTGAGTTGTGCAAGTGGGAAAAAATGTGCTTTTCCCAAAATTAACAAATTCCCCCAGCCTTTTCTCTGAAAGCAATTCACAAACCTCTGAGCCCAGTGTGTAAGCTGTCCAGTTTCTCCATCTCTCTAAAGAATGAATTGCCTTGCTGTTTGTATGTCATAGGCACACAAGCAGTTTTGAGTGAATGAGGAGGATGGAATCAGAGAAGTTAACCAATCTTGCAAATGAAGCAAGTGGCAAGTGGAGATTGACAAGTCCTCTGACGTCCAGATCCCAACACAAATTCTGAAAACCAGTGTGCCCCTGCCAATCTCTGTGCTCCCTTTGTGTTTATCCAGATTCATTCATTCATCCAAACACAAGGATTTCCTGGTGGTCCAAAGGTTAAGACTTCGCTCTTTTACTGACAAAGGTGCAGGTTCAATCCCTGGTTGGGGAACTAAGACCCCCAAAGCCACTCGATTTGGCCAAAAAAGAAAACAAATCAATAAACACTAATTGAAAGTCAAATGTGGTTGGCAGTTTCTCAAATGGCTCCCAATGGTCCCACTTCCTGGTATTTATATTCTTGTGTAATCCCTTCCCCTTTGCGTGTACACTGGACCTAGCAACTTCTCATTGTTGTTGTTCAGTCTCTAAGTTGGGTTCAACTTTCTGCAACTCTGTGGACTGTAGCCTGCCAGGCTCCTCTGTCCATGGGGTTTTTCCAGGCAAGAATACTGGAGTGGGTTGCCATTTCCTTCTCCAGAGGATCTTCCCGGACCAAGGATTAACTCACATCTCCTACATTGGCACACAGAGTCTTTACCATTGAGCCACTAAGGAAGCCCAGAGACTTGCTTCTAATGAATAAAATGCAGCAAAAAGTGATGGGACATCACATCCAACATGAGTTTACAAAAGATGGTAGCTTCCACCTTGCTCACACTCTCTGTGGTTCTCCTTATTTATTCACTCTAGTGAGGTCGGCTGCCCGCACTTTGAGATATCCTATGAGGGCGGACTCTGGCCAACACATTGATGGCAGCCTGGTGAGAGGTCCAGCCAGAGGATCCAGCCAGACTGCCTCCAGAGTCCTGACCATAGTAGCTGTAAGATAGCAAAAGTTATTGTCTGAAGTCACTAACTTTGTGGGTAATTTGTTATGAAGCAACACATAATTCATACACCAATGATGTGTCAACATCATTCTTGGTCCTGGGACATAGCAGAGTACAAAACATACATAAAACTCTGCACTCATGTAACTAACAGCCTGGTGAGGGGAGGCAGATGGTAAACAAGTCCTAGTGACAGGGAAAAGCAAAGCAGTGAAGGGGAATGGGAAATCGTCAGGGTTTGGGGTAGGTGGTAGATGGGAGCAACAGTGGCTGTAGGGTATTTGGAAAGATCTTCCTGAGAAGGTGGCATTTGAGCAGAGACCAGCAGTGAAAGCATGAGCCACAGGCTACCTCAGGGGAAAAGTGTTCCTTTCAGAAGGAACAGTCTAGAATACATTCTTGTTTTGCTCAGCAAAATAACAGAGAAGGGAAGGCTTTAAACTTCTCATTTTAGCCTATAGAAAAATAACTAAACACAAGCATCCCACCAGAAATGCACTCCAACTCTCCTCCTGCCCCAGAGAGCGCTCCAGGTCCAGACAGAGCTAAGCTGTGTCTTTGTTTTGTTTCCTAGGACCTCGACATCGGCAGTCACTCGCCTTGGCAGGTGGGGCTTCTGTGGTTCTGAGGACAGGAAAAGGGAAAGTGAGGTGCAAGTGTTAGCCACTCAGTGATGTCTGACTCTTTGCAACCCCATGGAGGCCAGCCTCCTCTGTCCATGGGATTTCCCAAGCAAGGCTACTGCAGTGGGTTGCCATTTCCTTCTCCAGGGCATGCTTCTGACCCAGGGATCAAACGCTGGTCTCCTGCATTGCAGGCAGATTCTTTACCACTGAGCCACCAGGAAAGCCCTGGGGGAGGAAAGAAATGTCTAATGCCTCTCCATCCCACCCTCCACTCCACCCTGGAATGACTTTCCAACTCGACACAGAATATGGGATGTAGAGATTGGGTGGCTGGGACCCTGGGCCAGAGGGATACATCTGGAAAAGACCGGAACTGCCCCATTCACTTTGGGATCCCCGGGGCCAGCTACCAATTCACATTTGACCAGACTCCTGAAGGTCTAAGACATCCATCCAGAGCCATGCTAGTGGCTGAGAGCGGGCTGGAGAAAGGGACATGTGACCATTCACTGCTATCTATGCATCCCTTCGGTTTATCTGAGGACTCCAAAGGGAGAGCAGTTTACAAAATGACTTTGAGTTGCTCTGGGAAGAAAGTAAGCCTGATAAAGTTATCCCACTGTGTGTGAAAGTGGATGTTTGGGTGTACTCAGTGGTTCTCCTTCCCACCCTCCCTGCCTGGAGTGAGGCTGGACCCCAGAGCTGTCCAGTGGGGATGCTGACCTGTGCAACAGTGCTGAGGGCACCTCTCCTGTCCAGATCTGATCACAGTACAATCTGACCCTTGGCCCTCGTCAGGATCGAATGCCTGCCTCTGACTTCTGTCCAACACTGGCTTTACCGGATGCCTGTCCCACCCAAGAAAGAAGGGATGAACTTTCTATCCTGCCCATGCTGTCCAGGGCAGCCTGGCTCCACAGGGGTCTTACCTTGGCAGCCAAGAGTACTCTGCTTCTCCAGACAGGGAAGAAGGACAAAATAAAGACATTTCCAATCAATAAAAACAGGGAGATTTTGTCATCAAGGAACATTTAGAGAGCAAAAGGAAAATGACTCCAGGTGGAAGCATAGAGATGAAGGAAGGAATAGAGAGCAATGGAAAGGGTAAATATATGGTAAAACTACATAAATGTTGATAATATATAAGAAAATAGTAACAATGCCATGTTATTAAAGTATACATGGAATTAAAATACATGACAATTAGAGCACAAGAGATGGGAGGGGAGTAATTAAAATTAACAAAAATGTACTAAATCTGCCTGCAGTGCAGGAGACCTGGGTTCAATCTCTGGGTAGGGAAGCTCTCCTGGAGAAGGAAAAGGCAGTCCACTCCACTGTTCTTGCCTGGAGAATCCCCATGGACAGAGGAGCTTGGCCTCCACGGGGTTGCAGTCCATGGGGTCGCAAGAGTTGGACACCACTTAGCAACTGAACCACCAAAGTGCACTAATATCTTTACATTTTCCTGGAAATTGTAAAAGTATTAATTTACATCAAACTTTAATAAGTTAAGTGTACATATTGTAATCTCTAAGCTGATCACTAAAAAACAATTAAAAAATACATAATTAATAAGTTAAATGGGATGGAATAATAAGAAGTGTTCAGAAAGCAAGAAAGGAGGAAAAGAGAACAAAAACAAGTAAACATAAAACACTGATAATGAAATGATGGATTAAAACTCAAAGATATTTGTAATTTTATTAAATATAACTGAGCTAAATGTTCCAATTACAATGAAAGTTTATCAAACCGGATATTTTTAAAGGAGGGCTGACTCAGGGAGCATGCACCCCTTTGCCTCACTCCCCTTAGCATTAACCCTCTTAATTGTTGGAAGGCTGACTTGATAACTGGCGCCTCAGTGGTCATCTCACAACCACGATGCTGAGGCTAGAAGCTATGGGCAAAGGATGGAGGAGCATAAAGATAAAAGGAACCTGAGACACTAAAGATGCTCTGGAGCTACCACACCAGCCCTAGACGACACACCTCCAACATCGTGCTTTGTGAAAGAAAAATCCCTAATTTAAGTTGCAGTCACTTTGCGTGTGGTGTCCAATGCTCGTGACTAAGCACAGTTCCTGATATGTGAGGTTGGGGACCTTACATCTGCAAAACCCACCTGGTGTCAGATACTAACCTTAAGCCAGTTAAAATCACTGGGTTGTGTATCATGTGAAACCTCTAATGAGCACAGTGTTGCTTCACTGCAGGAGCAGAGGCCACCTGACCAGTCAGACTGAAAGGGAGTTTAATGGATTTGGACCAGCAACACGAATAGCTCATAAGTGCCTGTCTCTCCTACCCAGAGATGTTGCTATGGTGCTCTAAGATGTGCTTAGTGGCTCAGTTATGCCTGACTCTGAGACTCCATGGACTGTAGACTGCCAGGCTCCTCTGTCTATGGGGATTCTCCAGGCAAGAATACTGGAGTGGGTTGCCATGCCCTCCTCCAGGGGGTCTTCCCAACCCAGGGATCAAACCCAGGTCTCCCACATTGCAAGTGGTTTCTTTACCATCTGAGCTGAAGCCTATGAATACTGGATTGGGTAGCCTATCCCTTCTCCAGGGGATCTTCCAGACCCAGGAATCGAACTGGGATCTCCTGCATTGCAGGTGGATTCTTTACAAGCTGGGCTATCAGGAAAGCCCATGGTACTTTATAAACAACTTAAATGAATTGGGAGTAGGGGAGTGATTTCTTATAAGTCGCTAACAATCATTTCTTAAAAAAGAGAGATCTTCCCATGGCGAAAACAAATGTCCATCAATTCATTGAATCCATTCACCAAATATTTTATAGAACTTCTTCTACACACCAAACACTGTTTAGCCAGCAGTGATGCAGCAATGAGCAAAACAGACAAAGCTCCCTGGCTTCTTTCAGTTCACATTCTAGTGGGGGGAAGAAATGATAAGCAAATACATAAGTTAGATCAGTTGCATGTAGAATGGTATTAAGTTAATGGAGGGGGAAAATGGAGGATAGAGGACAGGGAATGGGGTAGGTTGCAGTTTATATACTGATTATTTGTTATAATTAGGGAAGATCATACTGAGAGGGGATCATTGATAAAAGATCAGCATGGAGAGGAAGGAGATAAATGATGTGGGCAAAATGTTTCAACTCACTCCTGGCAAAGCAAGAGGAAATATTCTGGAAAATACAACTTGTCCTAGTGGATGACTTTGGTTGAGGGTGTTGCTTGCTTCAGAACTGCCCCGAAATCTTAAAAAGGGAAAAAGTGAAAGTGTTAATTGCTCAGGCATGTGCGACTCTTTGCAACTCCATGGACTGTAGCCCGCCAGACTCCACTATCCATGGAATTCTCTAGGCAAGAATACTGGAGTGGGGAGGGGCAATTGGGCGTATGGGTGGTCCCCCTGCAGAGTCGGGGAAGGTGAGAATTTACAGAACTGCTCTGGGGTGAGAGTAATTGTTACATGTTCTGGTGGCCATTAGAAAGATGGTTCCATTTAATGCGCAGAACAACCCTACGTATGAGGTGGGTGCTATTGTGATGCTTTTTACACAAGATGAGGAGGCTTGTCTTTTGGAAAAGGTGGCAAAGCCAGTAAGTGGGGAGAAGACTCCCTGAGCTGATGTTCCAAGCACATCACAAACTCACCCATCCAATCTCCAGGGCCTGCCCATCAGGCCCACGTTCCAGAAAGAGCAGGGTTTAAAGCAAGTGAGGGAAAAGTAAAGAGAAATAGCCTTAGGAAGTTATGGCTCCCTGAGCTAAGCATCTCCCTCCTCCTCTGATGGCAGCACTGATGGGTTCTGTGGGTCCCGGGGCCCAGGGGCAGCACAGGTGTAGGGAACAGTAGGCCAGGTCTCAGCACTCAGGGCTTTGCAGCTGCAGAGACTAGACCCTCAGCCCTCACCTCAGCCCCATCCTACCCTCCACCCCCACTCCCCTCTTCAACTGCTCCCCTGGACCTCCCTCCCTAGGCCCTTGCTCCTCCTGGTAAGGAGGCTGCGGAGCAGACACTTTCTTGGTAGCACCTTTATAAACCCCAATTCAAAGGAAAGAGTCTGGAATGTGCAGGGGACTCTCCTAGGGAACCCCAGCTGGACCCTGCTCAGTCCCTCTAATCTGCTCGCTGTAAACAGGCCATGTCAGCCTCCAGGAGCTGGACCACAGCATGCACCAGGCCGTGAAGATGTCTGATCAGCAGGATGCTCCTCAGTGCTCCACTCCCCTGAATGGAGGGAGAGAGGGGGGTTCTCAAGTCACTGCACAGGAGAGGAGACCCAAAGTTCTCTCTTTTCTCCCCCTCCCATTTATCACAACAGCCCAGTGAGGGTAACTCCTCTTCATAGACAAGGGGCTGAGGCAGAAGTGAGATGGTCACAGGCTCAAGACTGTACTGATGCAAAAGCTCGTAACCACCATGATGTGGTCTTGCCCTTCCCCGCCTTCACCCCATTTTTCCCTACCTGATCTCTTAGCCTTCCCTCTGTCTTCTTCCTTTCTTCTTTTCCTCTTGCCCTTTCTTCTTTGTGTGCATTGATCCAACAAATATTTATAAGTCAGCTGTTTTGTCCTGGGCACTGTGCTAGGCATCCAAAATAAAGCACTGAAGGAAAACAGTCCTTCCCCATCAAGTTTACATTTTCCTGGGGGAAGATTGGCAATGAGGAAACCATCCAACACACAAAGCATGAGGTGGTAATGAAACCACTGGCTGCTGTGAAGGGAACAAGCAGAGGGATGTGTGGGAGAGTGGCATGTTTTCAGCCAGGTGGTCAGGGATGGCCTCCCTGAGGAGGTGACATTTGAGATCAGACAAAAGGAAGAGCAGGCACCAGCCATGGGCAGAGGTGGAACCAGCGTGTTCCAGGTGGTGGGAGCTGCAGGTGCAAAACCCCAGGGTGAGGGATAGAAGGAGTATGTCTGGAGAACCACGAGGTCCAGGGAGAGAGGCCAGGAGAGCTGGGGATGGGAGGGCATGCAGAAAAGACAGCCCCTAGGTAAGGTTTTCAGGAGAGGAGCTACTGTGATCTAAGTCATGTCTCTGAAAGGTCATTCCAGCTGCAGTGGGGAGATTCGGCTGAAGGGGGCAGAAGTGGAAGCGAGGCCGTGAGTGAGGACGTGATCGCAGAGCCAAGAGGGAGAAGGCGGTGGCGTGGACCGGGATGAAAGCTCAGAGCTGGAGAAAAGTGGGTGTTTACCAGGCATCTCCTAAGTGCCAGGTGCCAAGATATGAGTAAGACCCATGTCCCTGCCTTTGCAAAGTGTCCAATGAGGAGATGGCACAAGAACAAGCTCACTGGAGTGCTGTTTAAGGTGTGAAGAGAGGGGGTCTCTCCAGGCACAGGGGACCAGGTGGGAGGGCTCAGCTCCACCTCAGTGGAGACAGGGGCTGTGGAGAGAGCACAGAGGGCAATTCTAAACCTGCACCTATGGCAGATGCAGACGACAGTGCCTGCAGCTGGGCCCAGGGCCCTGCCAGTGAATCGCACCGTGACACCAGTGGTGGCTATAGAAGGAAAGAGAGAAGAAAATGGCAACCCACTCCGGCATTCTTGCCTAGAGAATCCTGTGGACAGAGGAGCCTGGTGGGCTGCTGTCCACAGGGTCGCACAGAGTCGGACACAACTGAAGCAACTTAGCATGCATGCATGCATTGGAGAAGGAATGGTAACCCATTCCAGTATTCTTGCCTGGAGAATCCCAGAGACAGAGGAGCCTGGTGGGCTGCCATCTATGGGGTCGCACAGAGTCGGACACGACTGAAGCGACTTAGCAGCAGCAGCAGCATAAACAGAAATAATAAATAGCACAAGCAAGGGTTCATACATGCCAACCTAATAGCTGGCGGCAGGGACTTCCCTACTGGCCCAGTGGCGAAGACTTCCTGCTGGACCCCAGCTGGACCCTGCTCAAGGCACGGGGCCCAGGTTCAATCCCCAGTCAGGGAACTAAATCCCACATGTCACAGCTAAGAGTTTTCATGCCACAGTTGAAAATCCCACAAGCCCAAACTAAGACCCAGCACTGCCAAATAAATAAATATCTTCAAATAAAATAGAAGCTGGCAGTAAAGCTATTCATATTTAGCAACTTAGAGAACAGGATGACTCCCAGTAGGCAGTTGGCTTTTTCAAGAAGTCAGTAGACTTCCTCCCAGTCATCACCAAGCTGAGTCCTTAAGGACACTTTGGGTCTCCCAGGCAAAGAAAGGAGACATTCAGGGTGGCCCCAGGAGATGCATGTTCAAAGAAGAGAGACACCAAGAGGAGGAGGTCTGAGGACTTGTATCACTGACTTATTACCCATGCAAGTGAACCCCCTTGGGGAAGTATCCTCCAGCCCCTGGTCAATACCTCTGAAGATTGCAACCCCGAAACATCTTGACTGCAACCTAATGAGAGACTCCGTGCAGCCAAACCACCCTCTCATGTAGAAGATTTCATTAAAATATCACAAAAAAACCTTTGAGGTGAAGATTATCCCTAGTGTCCAGCAAATAGTAGATTTCTGTATTAGTGTATGCTTCTCAGGTGGCGCTAGCAGTAAGGAATCCTCCTGCTAGTGCAGGAGACACGAGAGACGCAGGTTCGATCCTTGGGTAGGGAAGATCCTCTGGAGCAGCTCCAGTATTCTTGCTTGGAAAATTCCATGGACAGAGGAGCCTGATGGGCTACAGTCCATGGGGCCCCAAAGAGTTGCACACAGCTGAGCACAAGCCTTAAAGTACAAGCCTATATGGTCCATGGAGTCACAAGGTGTTGGCCTTTCACAAATGGCAACCCACTCCAGTATTCATGCCTGGAGAATCCCATGGGCGGAGGAGCCGGGTGGGCTACAATCCACGGGGTCGCAAAGAGTCAGACACGACTGAGCGACTTCACTTTCACTTTCACAGGCAGCAATAATAAATAAACCCCAAGTTACAAAAACAAGAAATTTATTCTTTTCTCATAAAGTCTCCCTGGGGGAGGGCAAGTTCCCTAAAATGTGAAAATCCAATGAATTTGTTACTGTATTAGTCAGGGTTCTCCAAAGAAACAGAACCAATAAGATGTGTGTATGGAGACAGAAAGAGAAAAATTGATTTATTTTAAGGAATTGACTAACACAATTGGGGCCGACAAGTCCAAAATCTGTAGATTAGGCTGGCAGTTTGGAAATTCCAGTAAGATTTGATGTTGTCCTTTGAAGGAAGTCTGGAAGCAAAATTCTTTCTTTTCAGGGGTTCTCAATCTTTTCTCTTAAAGTCTTCAACTAATTTAATGAGATCTGATTACATAACGGAAAGTAATCTGCTTTGACTCAGCTCAGACTCTTTGTGACTCCATGGACTGTAGCCTGCTAGGTTCCTCTCTCCATGGGGATTCTCCAGGCAAGAATACTGGAGTGGATAGTCATTCCCTTCTCCAGGGCCTCTTCCCAACTCAGAGATCAAACCCAGGTCTCCTGCATTGTAGGCGGATTCCTTACCATCTGAGACACCAGAGAACCTCAATCTGCTTTACTTAAAGTCTACTGATTTAAATGTTAATCACTTCAGAATACCCTCACAGCAGCATCTAGATTATTGTCTGGTGAAATAACTGGGTACTATAGCCTAGGTAAGCAAACACATAAAATTAACCTCCACAGCTACCTTTCTCTTAGAAAAGGCTAATTAGATTGTTGTCTTTTATATAAATGAAGAACCCATATGGATTCTTTTTCTATGCATTAAAAAAAAAAACATCTCTGGGGGAAAAATGTGTTGCTATTCGATTTGCTGAGGAGGCAACACTGATATAAGATGCCAGTCATTTTATTGTGTATCATTTCTTTATTCTACTTGTGTGTTACTGTACTATTGCCTCCTTAACAGACACCTCATATCCCACACTCACTCCCTACTCACCACCAGACACACACTCACCCTATGCATCAGATGTCTGCATCAGAAGACATGGGATGCAGGCCAAACAGGCCTCTGTGTAATCCACATTGGCCTGCTGCAAACCTATGCACATTCCCAGGGTGTCTACAGACTTGCCAAGAACTATGAGGGCACCAGCATTTTGACAGAACCAACTTCCTGATCTTCAGCTTACTTGTACAACCTCTTAAAACTGGTCTACCTGTGACTCCTGTGATAGAGATGCCCTGCTGGACCCCTTCCCTTATTCCCTTCTCACTCTCACCCTCTCCACTGGGCAAAGCAGGCTCACTCAAGTACATTGTCCCTCCAGGGCTCAGAACTCCAAACAAGAGAACACTTAAGTTGTATCACTGAAAAGTAGATCTCCAATAAAATGTTACTTGTGTAATAATTATTTGTATTGAGAAATAGATTTGTATCATTGAGAAATAGATTTCCAATAAAATGTTATTTTGTTTAACAATTATTTGTAAAAATATGTAACATTTGTTTTGATCAGTCATATACTAATAATAATCATAATAATAACAATTTAGAATCAGTTCAGTTCAGTTCAGTCACTCAGTCGTGTCCACCTCTTTGCGACCCCATGAATCACAGCACGCCAGGCCTCCCTGTCCATCACCAACTCCAGGAGTTCACTCAGACTCACGTCCATTGAGTCCATGATGCAATCCAGCCATCTCATCCTCTGTCGTCCCCTTCTCCTCCTGCCCCCAGTCCCTCCCAGCATCAGAGTCTTCTCCAATGAGTCAGCTCTTCGCATGAGGTGGCCAAAGTACTGGAGTTTCAGCTTCAGCATGATTCCTTCCAAAGAAATCCCAGGGCTGATCTCCTTCAGAATAAACTGGTTGGATCTCCTTGCATTCCAAAGACTCTCAAGAGTCTTCTCCAACACCACAGTTCAAAAGCATCAATTCTTTGGCACTCAGCCTTCTTCAATTCAGAATAGAAATGCTTAATTCCTAGAACTTCATAATCACAGATGATTTTTAAATGTTTCAAATTTTTTGGAAAAAAATTTTAGTTGACATAGAGTAGGTTTACAATGTTTCATATGTACCAGCAAAGTGATTCAGTTTTACATATACATATTTCTTCTTTTTCATTATAGATTTTTACAAGATATTGAATATAGTTCCCTTTGGTATACTGTAGGTCCTTGTTATTTATTTTATATATGATAGAGTGTATCTGTTAATACAAAATTCCTAATTTATTCCTTCAATAAAAACATAAATAAAAGGGTTTCCCAGACATGGGTTCAATCTCTGGTTCTGGAAGATCCCACAAGCTGCAGAGCAGCTAAGCCTGTGCACCACAACTACCAGGCCTGTGCTCTCGAGCCCAGGAGCCACAGCTACTGAGCCTGCACACCACAGCTCCTGAACCCCCCGTGCCCGAGAGCCAGGGCTCTGCAACAAGGGAAGCCACCAAAATGACAAGCCTGTGCACCACAACTAGAGAGTAGCCCCCACTCACCTCAGCTAGAGAAAAGCCAGCACAGCTAGAAATCAATCAATCAATTAAATTATTTTTATATATAAATTAAAAATGTTAATTTACATTTTATTGAAAAGTGATACAATGAGGGATCATTAAAAGATTTTCTAGCTTAAAAAATGTATTAGAAGAGAAAATTTTCTGTGGGAAAAAGAATAGAAATAGTCTCAAGAAGAAAAGAACTAACTAGAATTTCTGATTTTTTTTAAAAAGACCTGTCATGTAATTTTTTTCCTAATGCATATTTCTGTGTATCAAACTAGCATAATATTTAGATCCCACATAATACATTTTAAAAAGAAATTGAGCAGTCTTTTTTTTGAGCAGCCTTATTTTTTAAATATCGTTTGTACTGAAAATCACATCAGTTGGAACTATCTAAACTGACACCCACTTAAATGTTAACTTAAAAACTTGCTAGACATAAAAAATATTGAAAACTGTTGGGTATACGTGAGAAAATATTTCAAGGCCGCTAGAGTATTCCTCCACATACCAGATGGAGCCCACCCAGCCTCTACTAGGCCACAGTCATGTAGCCTGGCTCCTGTCAAGTTTATCAGTGGTGTCCGTGGGTATCTAGATGGTGATTCTTGCCTCATCGTCATGCTTGGAAGAGTGAATGTCCCCTGGAAGCAATATCCCACTAGGTCTCAGGCAGTGCCAGGCACTTCTTATCTTATTATGAATGAATTGTCATAACAAATCTATGGTTAAATACTATTTTTATTCTTATTTAACATATGAGGAAACCGAGGCTTAGAGAAGTTAAGTCACTTGTCCAAGGTTACCCAGAGAGTTTGTGGTCCATCTCCAACTCAAAAGGAAAGGCAAGCCAAAGACTGGAAGAAAATATTAGCAAAATACATCTTTCATAAAAAAAAAATTGTACGCCAAATAAAGAACTCTTAAAATTCAATAAAAGAAAAACAATTTTTAATCAGGCCAAACATTTGAATAGACACTTCATAAAGATGTATGATGGCAAATAACAAGATGTTCAACATCACTGTTCATCAGAGTACTGCCAACTAAAATTACGATGAGACACTATTATGAACCCGCTAGAATGAATAAAAATTTAAAGGCTGATAGTACCAACTGCAGACAGATGTGGAATAACTGGACATCTCATACATTTGTGGTGGGAATGTAAAACGGTTCAGCACTTTTGAAGACTATGGTGGTATCTTATCAAGTTAAACACACACTTTCCACATACCCACCAATTTCATTTCTAGCTACTCACCCAAGAGAAATAAAAGTATGTGTCCAGAAAAGACTTGTATCTGAGTATGCAGCTTTATTTATAATAACACCAAACTGGAAACTAGCCTTCCCAGGTAGAACAGTGGTAAAGGATCTGCCTGCCAATGCAGGAGACACAGAAGACATGGCTTCAATCCCTGGGTCAGAAAAATGCCTTAGAGAAGACAATGGCAACTCGCTTCGCATTCTTGCCTGAAAAATCCTATGGACAGAGGAGCCTGATGGGCTACAGTCCAAAAAGTAGCAAAGAGCTAGACACAACTGAGTGCGAGCACATGAGAAGACATACATCAAAATGGTTTAAGTTTGCTGTGTTATACATGTTCTTATATACTTTATATTACATCTTACTGAAAATCCTGGTGTGATTTTGTCCAGAAACAATGATAACTGATCTGCCTGACCCAGGGCCCTGCCTCTCCATCTTCCTGCCATCTCCTCCCCACAGCTGACGTCCTTCTGTCTCTGCTGCCCGCAGAGAAAGCACTCTCCATTCACCTTTCCAAGATGACTTCTTTGTCCTGGGGCCAGATTCCCTATCTCTTCCAGCACCAGTCATTTGGATCTGGCTGCTTTGGGGAAGGGTCTTCCAAAAGGGTCTGAGAAAAAAGCGTGCCAGAAAGCCAAGACCGACCAGGCTTCCAACAGAATGTAGCCAAGAACTAGCCTCAATACTGGCTACATTCTTCACTGTCTCCAACTCCGGCACCATCTTATTTTCCACCAGGATGATAGACTGGATGGTCCAGTTCTCCACTGCATGATACCTTTTCTGGCCAGTCTAATTTCTTTCAGCCTGTCCTCACCCATGTGGGGGCCTTAAACAAAGATATATGTTTTCTTTCCTGCAGAGGTTTCTCGGACTCCACACAGGGTGATACCACTGTGGATCTCTATGAGGGAATGAAGTTTATGGAGTCTCCCTGGCACATCTGACAGCTTGTGGAGCACTCCAAGGGTCAGCATCCACACAGCACACCCCGAGAGCCTCTTGCATGAAATAAGCCAGATACTGCGATGTTTCCCAAGTGACTCTCCATTCCCTACCCAATAGAACCTTTAGAACAATAGAACTTTTTCAGCAGAGACTTTGCCCTCTGGAGGCAGCGAAGATGGGCCTGGGAGTGGCAATGTCCTCCACCCTCCCCAGTGACTGCACCAAGAGGAGAGGGGCCAGGCTGAGAGCAAGGATAGCTCCAGGCCAGCCTTCGCCTGGAGACCTGGGTTTGGGAAGAAGTGGTGTCTGAAGGAGAATCATCCATCTCCTGGAGCTGCGACTCTGAAATCCCAAGCCTTGAGTCTTCCAGTCCAAGGTTTTGGCTATAGACCTGCCGGGCCTGAGCAGCAGAGCCTCATGTGTCAAGGGGAGAACTCACCTCACAGAAGCTTATCCTGGGCGGATGTACAGGGATGTACAGCCCACAGCAGGGAAAGCAAGCCTTGAAGTTGTAGAACCAGCTGAACAACCCTGAGCTTGACAGCTTCCTGCCCCAAGTGCACACACCAGTCCCAACACGGCCTGGAATGAACCATCTCTATGAGAAAAACCAAGACGAGACCCAGTCCAGCCAAACTGAGAAGAAGAGACCCGCACCTTCACCCTGACTCTACCCCAGGCCCTACCTCCTGGACAGGAAACACCTCAAAGGGAAAAAAGCCTAAACTCTCAGCGAAAGAAGGCTGGAGCAGAGAGCAAGAGAATCATGTCAGTAAAGATTCTGGAATGGAAAGCAGATAGACGAGATTTTAGCTTTCTCCCCACTGCTGAGTGTTCAGGGAGGGAAAGAAACAAGCTCAGCAGAGACTCAGTCTTAGCAAATGGAGCCTCCAGCATCTCCAAGATAGGGGCCAGGGAGGCAGAAACCAGGCAGGTGGGCTGAAGGTTTTGTGAAAGGAGATCCCTCTCCTTTGCCATGAGAAGAGAACTGCACCTTCCTCAGTACCTCCTCCCTGCCCTATCCTTGCCACCAGATGGAGACACCGAAGGCTTCCATAGCCCAGGAGTCTGGCTACCCCAACTCCCCAGCCCCTCTTTCTTTGTTGTGCTCTCAAAACTCGGCAGCCAGGCAGCCAGCCTCCAGGCAGGAAATTCAGAGGATCCTTCTCTAGGAAACTGACTGGTCCAAAGGAACTGACCTACATATTCTGGATACTTTGAGGGCCCCCACATCAGGGCCAGAACCATATCCCATCTTGATCTGTGAGACCTGCCAAGAAACCAGCTCTGCATCCACGTGGGGTTTCCTTCAGCTGTTAAAGGCCTCCCTCTTAAATAGGGCTGAACAGCCAAGATTCATAGTCATTTGAGGGAAGCATTAACTACAAAAAGAGAGACCAAAACAAACAGAAAAAGAAGAACTCCAAGGAAACAGAGATAATGTGCAGATAGGAAAAAGAAAAACAGTTTTCATTATAATCACCACTTCCAGAGGGAGCAGAGAAGATGGTTAATTCTTGTAACAAGAGGATGATGTTGTGAAAGGGAATACTGGATAAAGAACAGCTCTTGAAAGTTAGAAATGACAGCAAAAATATAGAAGGGTTGAAATATAAAGGGGTGGAAATTTCTCAGAAAAGTGAAGGCAATGGGAAAAAAGAATTTAAAAATTAGAGAAGCATTCAGTTCAGTTCAGTCACTCAGATGTGTCCAGCTCTTTGCGACCCCATGAATCGCAGCACGCCAGGCCTCCCTGTCCATCACCATCTCCCAGAGTTCACTCAGACTCAAGTTCATCGAGTCCGTGATGCCATCCAGCCATCTCATTCTCTGTCGTCCCCTTCTCCTCCTGCCCCCAATCCCTCCCAGCATCAGAGTCTTTTCCAATGAGTCAACTCTTCACATGAGGTGGCCAAAGTACTGGAGTTTCAGCTTTAGCATCATTCCTTCCAAAGAAATCCCAGGGCTGATCTCCTTCAGAATGGACTGGTTGGATCTCCTTGCAGTCCAAGGGACTCTCAAGAGTCTTCTCCAACACCACAGTTCAAAAGCATCAATTCTTTGGCGCTCAGCCTTCTTCACAGTCCAACTCTCACATCCATACATGACCACTGGAAAAACCATAGCCTTGACTAGACGGACCTTAGTCGGCAAAGTAATGTCTCTGCTTTTGAATATACTATCTAGTTTGGTCATAACTTTTCTTCCAAGGAGTAAGCGTCTTTTAATTTCATGGCTGCAGTCACCATCTGCAGTGATTTTGGAGCCCCCAAAAATTAAGTCTGACACTGTTTCCACTGATCCCCCATCTATTTACCATGAAGTGATGGGACCAGATGCCATAACTGGAGTTCCCCAAAAGAAGAAATTGGAGGTAAGTAACAACAAAATCATTTGAGAAAATTTCCCAGGGCTTAGTTACCTAAGGTGCCAGAGTGACAGGCCCATCAAAGGCAAGAACAAAGAAGAACATCCCTGCAAAACGTCAGGACATAAGGCACGCTGAGAAAATGCTAGAAGCTTCCAGAGAGAAGAAAGTTTCTATCCAGAGATCAGTACTCAAAATCACATCATTTTTCTCAATAACAACATTGGAAGCAAGGGGAAAATGAAGCAACACTGTCAAAAGCACAGGAAAAAGCATTTCTAATCTAGAATGTATACCTAACCAACCATCAGTAGTATATGAGGGTAGAACAGAGACCCTTTGAGACAGAAAATGCTTTAAAAAAAATTTGCCTCCCAACAGCCCCATTCATAGGAAGCTACCAGAAGAGGAAGACAAGAAATCCAGAAAACAAGGAACCAAACAAATGAGAAGTGAGTGGAGGGCCCACAGTGAAGACCAAAGGGGATCTCAGGATGAAAGCTGTTTGGTGGGACTAGAGAGCAGCCCATCCCAGCTCTCCAGGAAGGATGTCACCAAGGCCAAATGGACCTGATAGAACACCAGTGGGTCTATCGTCACTTGAGTAGGGTTTTGTTTATCCATTTGGGCACAAGTATATAGTATGCCAAGAAAATGAAAAAATAAGCCAGTATTTAACTCCAAGAAACACAAGAGTTGTATAAGCAAGAAACTGTCATCATGGAACAGTAGATGATTCAACTATCAACAATATTTACTTAGCCACAATAACATAAACACTGGATAGTAATTTGACCAAAATGTCATGTCACCATGTGGAGGATGAAAGAGAGAAGCATGTCTGTGTGTGTATGTGGTGAGAAGGAAGTAGTAGAAAGCAGATAAGCAGCACTTAAAACAGAAACACCCTGAAATAGAAGAAGATTTTTTAGAAATTTAGGTGTAAATTCAGAAAATCTAGAAGACTTGAAAGTGCTTTTCTCTTGGGAATGAAATTTGGTGGGAAAAAGTACAAGAGGGCACTGCTTCTTCCATTGTACTACTATTTGACTTCTTAAAGTTTTTCCTTTTTATGGAAGTATACTTGACTTGCCTGGTGGTACAGGGGAGAATAATCCACCTGCCAACGCAGGGGAACGGGGTTCGTTCCCTGGTCCGGGAAGATTCCACGTGCAGTGGAAGCGCCGTTAACTACTGAGCCTGCGCTCTAGAGCCTGGGAGCCGCAACCCCCAGGCTCATGTGCTGCAACTGCTGAAGCCCGTACTCTAGAGCCTCCGTTCTGCAACCAGAGAAGCCCCTGCTCTCCACAACTCCAGGAAGCCCACACACAGCAACAAAGACTCAGCACCCCCAAAATAATAAAACAACAAAGTATTTAAAAACAACTAGACAAAAGGGCATACTCTGATAAACTTGGGTGTACGCACACCATAACCAAGATAGCGAACATAGGTAGCCACCCCTCCACCAAAGTTTTCTCATGTCCCTTTGTAGTCCCTCCCTCCCAGGATCACTCCTGGACAGGGACATACGGGTGGCTGGGAGTCAGAAACCACCCATAAAGGGCGTAACACCTCCTGCTTGCTTTAGTGAACCAGGGAGTCTTTGCCTCTAGTGCAGATGCCAGGCTGGGCAAGACCTCGCAGGTCATCCTGGCCTTCAGCATTCAGTGTGAGAAGCACCTCCTTGTGGAAAGCTGCCTGACTTCCTCCTCGTGCCCAGATCCTCTCCTCCAGAACTCTCTTCTCTGCAATGCACTGACCTCTTTCTCCCCTGCCTCCAGTGACCCATGAGCTCTGCAAGGATGGAGACCCTTCGATTCAGACGGCCTGGCTTAGAGCAAGTGCTCAGAAAATATTTGTTGAATGAATGCATAAAATATAAGACAAAAGAGATAAAAGGAGGAGTGAACGGGTGAGTAAATAAAAGATATTTTCCCAGTGTCAATGATATGATTGTATTAACGATACGGAAAAGCAACAGGAGAGGCTGAAATGGAAGGAAAACTCAGAAGCTTAACTGGAGCCATTAATTCTCTCTTAGAGGGGCCTGGGAGGTACATGTCCCTGGGATAAAACCTTGTCCCCCACATCCCCCTGACCCTCTAGGACCCCAGGTCCACCTTGGGAGCCCTGGGCGGAGCTGTCCCTGGCAGCCAGGGATGAGGCTCACTAGGGGGCACCCTTCCATCACACTGGCCCTGCCCCAGCAGACACAGAAAACTGCCAGGGCTCTTTTCTACAAAGAAGCTTGCAAATCCTGGGGCCTCCTCTTATTCCCTGTGGCCTCTGACCAAGTGGGTCTTTCCAACCAGCGGTGAGCATCCACCAAATCAGTACCTACTCAGAACTAGGTAGCTTTGCATGTGTCTGGGGTGAAGCTGACATTTCAAAATGATCTTCCCTCCTTTACTGCTTCAAATACACCAGTTCTGAGACCTCCATCCCATCACTTCCCTCAGCCTAAGGGCTGCCCAGATAAGAATACACTGAGGAGTGGACTTTTGCAGTTTACTATTTATTCACAATAATGGGGTGGGGCCAGTGGAGGTTCTGGGCAGTTATAGACCCCAGAACAGGGAGAGTACATGGGAGGCGGGGTTCAAAGTTCCCTCCTCAGTGGGCCTTCACTGCCCACAGGAGTCCTCTCCAGCCCTGGGCCTGCAGGAGCTTCCGAAGCCAAGGTACTCGGAGGGAGGTCAGGGGTTCAAGGGTGTGTGTAATTTGGAAAGTCAGGGCTTCTTCAATTTTTAGGACTACACCCTCTTACCTCAATCACTGTGGGGTCTAATTTCAAAAATGTTCCAGCACTCTCCCAGCAGCCCAGTGGTTAAGACTCCATGCTTCCATTGCAAGGGACGTGGGTTTGATCCTTGGTCTGAGACTAAGATCCTGCATGGCACACATGGCTCGGATTTAATTTAAAAAAATAATAAAACAACAAAGACACAGACCAAGTGAAGCAACTGATGCCTGATGGAGATGTGGGCCTGATGCCTGGAGTAGAAGGAGGGGTGGTGGGGGAAGGAGAGAGTTGGAGGGAAACCTGGGGAGGGGGAGGTGGAGAATACATCAGAAAGTAGATCATGGTGACTTGCAAAAGGACAAAGAGAAGGCCCCAACTTAACTCTCGGAAGTAGACATGGGAACTTCCATCCCCGTCTCCATGCTCTTTCTGGGAATTTGCTCCCTGCTCCAGATTCTGGTGGGCATCTTGTGGCCCATAACCTGTCAAAGGAAATGTCCAGAGGGAGGATTTCACACCTAGAGGTCTTGTTTTGATGTTGGTGCCCCTCCTTCACCAATCAACCATTTGGGAAGTAAGGGGACCATTCCCTTCTCAACTCAGTGGGGGACCCTGCTAGAGTCTAGTTCAGAACTTGCCTTTATTTTTTCTGTGGGGTGCAGTGCGGCATAGCTGCAGGGCCAGACTGAGTCCATATCACATGCACAGACTCACGCCTGAGCCCAGGCCCAGGCTATGTGCAGAAGAGGGTGTGTTCACCCAAGCTATGTACACACCTATGAGCCAGCCACACCTCTGGGAGCCGCAGTCTCCAGAGCAAAGGCATCAAGGCTCACTCTGAGAACTGGGTCACCTCTGCATCTTTTCTTTGCAGGATTCTGGGCCCAGCCAGCCACACTGTCACCTGGGGAGAATCACTGCCTGCAGGAAGAGGAGTGAAGGGAGAGGGGTCAGTGTGGACAGAGAGTGACAAAGCTGGGGGTTAGAAAACACTGACTTCCTAGGCGACCCTCTCTTTCTTTGCTGTGTATGTGTGTGTTAGCCGGCCAGCCAGCCTAGCACCCATCTGTGCACACCTGCCTCCGGCATATCTGAGCTGTGATGACCGTCTTACCCAACCACCCTGCAGAGCCAGATGTGGCTGCCAGCTCAGGCAGGCTCTACTGAGGCCCCTGCTCTTTGCCCTACCCTGCCTGGGAGCCCCTGCCCTCCATCCTTCCCATACAAAGAGAAGGCCAAAACAAGAAGAAAAAATGTGTGTAAATTTCCCATCCAGGTTTTGGGAGCCCTCTCCCCATTCTATCTCAGGAACACAGAGGTAAGCAGTCAAGGGGTCCCTTTGGGGGCTACTGTGGGCTTGCTCAATCCAAGATGTACCTCCCAACTCCAGGCACCTTGAGCAGACCCTTTCTGCAACCATTTCAAGAATGTTTGCAAAGCTTTTTGTCCAGTCAGCTCAAATGCTCCTGAAACACAGAACTGATCTATGCAACCTTTGCCCTGATCTTGTAACCGGAGTGCACATGCCCACACCTACTCTCACACCTCCACCAAGTGTTCCCAAGAAGAATGCTGTCCACAGGGTAAGAGGCCACCTGGGGACCTCTGTTTTCTTTCTTTTCGTTTCTAAAACTCGTACCTGGTGTATCCAGTTAGGACAGTAGCATGTGGGCCACAGCTCCTCTTGGTGAGGTGGTCCTTGGATGGTCCAATATCTCCTAACTCGGTACAAATAACACATTCTTCCATTTTTCTCAGCCAGTCACTTCAGGAATACCTTGAAAATACTGCGGGTTCCATTCTAGACCACCGCAATAAAGTGAATACTGCAATAAGACAAATTCTTTGGTTTCCTCGAGCAGGTAAAAGTTATGTTTCCCCTATACTGCTGTCTGCTGTGTTGCAATAGCATTGTCTAAATTAACAAAGAAAAAGCTGGCTTAAAACTCAACATTCAAAAAATTAAGATCATGGCATCCAGTCCCATCATTTCATGGCAAATTGAGGAAACAATGGAAACAGTGAGACTTTATTTTCTTGGGCTCCAAAATCACTGCAGATGGTGTCTGCAGCCATGAAATTAAAAGGTGCTTGCTCCTTGGAAGAAAAGTTATGACAAACCTAGACAGCATATTAAAAAGCAGAGACATTACTTTGCCAACAAAGGTCTGTCTAGTCAAAGCTATAGTTTTTCCAGTATCATGTATGGATGTGTGAGTTGGACGATAAAGAAAGTTGAGTACCAAAGAGTTGATGCTTTTGAAGTGTGGTGTTGGAGAAGACTCTTGAGAGTCCCTTGGACAGCAAGGAGATCCAACCAGTCCATCTTAAAGGAAATCAGTCCTGAATATTCACTGGAAGGACTGATGCTAAAGCTGAAACTCCAATACTTTGGCCACCTGATGGGAAGAACTGAGTCACTGGAAAAGACCCTGATGCTGGGAAAGATTGTGAAGGCAGTTGGAGAAGGGGACGACAGAGGAAAAGATGGATGGATGCATGACCAACTTGATGGACTTGAGTTTGAGCAAGCTCCAGGAGTTGGTGATAAACAGGGTAGACAGGCATGCTGCAGCCTATGAAGTCGCAAAGAGTCGGACATGACTGAGCAACTGAACTGAACTAGACTGAACAATGTACAGACTTAACTAAAGAATACTCTATTGTTCATCATCTGAGCCTTCAGCAAGTCATAATCTTTTTGCGATAGCAATACCAAAAATCACACATTACCATAACAAACTTAATAAAAGTTGAACTATTGCTGGAATTACCCACAGACACACAATGTGAGCAAATGCTGCTGGAAAAAATGGTACCACAAACATTCAATTTGTGAAAAATGCAAAATCTACGAAGTGCAATAAAATATAGCACACTAAAACAAGGTAATCTTGTGTTTGAGATACAATATTTGGCTTCCAAGTAAATCACACACACACACACACACACACACACACACACACATTTTGGGGGAGAGTTTTATTAAAAATTAACAATGTCCCTGGCTAGTAAATAGCTGTTTGAACTTTTCAAGTTTTCTTGTCCCAATCCCCTCCAGCGGATCTGGCAATTGCAAACTCCACAGTGAGGGGCGGTAGAGAGGACCTGGCTGGGGGTGAAAGTCAGCCCTGATTCTCAGGGTGGACAGGGGCCTGGGCTTTACACATAGAGGTATTGAGAGACCCAGTGTGGTCAGGGCCCAGGAATGGCACACAGAGTTGGGAAAGTGCCTGCAGGTGGGAAGGGTCTGGCAGAGCAGGCTTTCTGAAGAAAGGGTTTCCACCGGTGCAGATGAACCAGCCTAGTGCCAAAGGCTGGGGAGGAAGGCTCAGAGGACAGAATTCCATCCAGAGGAGGAAGAGCAAGAGCAACAACAGGGGACCTAAGATAGGGCCCCTGGCTGACAGGGGTATGGATGGAAATGAAGAAATCAAAAAAGAGAAAGAGCAGATGGAGAGAGGAGAGCTCCAAGAGTCTGCTCTGTCCACTGAAGCAACCTGGATTCTGGTGGCCACGGAAAAGTTTTGGGAATGAGAAGCCGAGCAGCCTACTGGTTACCTGGCTTCATCACTTACTCTCTGTGTGACTCTTGGCAAGCTAATCTCTCTGAGCCTTAGTTTCCTCATTTATAAGACAGGGATAATTTTTAAAAATCCCTGGGAGGATGACAGGAAGGGCTGGCGGGATGACCAGGCGGTAAACGTGTGCTAGCACCCCCTGCGCTCTCCGTAAAGGAGTGCCCCTTACTACCTTCTTTGGGAAGAGCTGGACAGATCGCCTGGCGGCGGGTGATTCAGCTGGTAAAGTGGGTCAAATTAGCCGGAAGATTTTTCATTCCAGATTCACACTTCCTGTGGAGACAGATCCGAAAAGGGCTGGCGAAGGTGTTTGTAAACAATAAAAGTGCAATTCAAAGGTTGCCGCCGGCGACAATCAGCGAGGCTCCCGGCTGGAAGTAAGTCATCTCTTCGCCTGGGGCACGGTCTGGATCGGGCAGATATGGACATCTTTCCAGTCTTCCCTCACTGTACAACACACACACATCAAGCCCCTCTCACCCCCAACCAGGTCCAGCAGCAACACCCAGGGCCTCTCTCGAAGGCATGCCACGTACATTCTCGGTGTCGTCCAGCCGATGGAGCTGGAGGAGTGAGAGGAAGGCTGGGTACGGGTCTGAGGGCGGTAAGGGGGCCTAGATGGAGTCCAGCAGCTCCTAAGGAGAGCGGGGGTCGCTGGCCGAGGAGGGGCGCAGAGAGTCCAAGAGGCCGGGGCGGCCAGCCCCACAGCGCGCCGCCTTCCTGGAGGAAGGCGGGGGCGGGGAGGAGGGAGCTGGAGGAGGCGGAGAGCGGAGGAGGGCGGCGCGCTACGAGGTTATTTGTGGTTCGCTTTGATCCCGAGGGGGAACCTGAAACTCTCACATTCCTGGCATAGCAGCCGCCTCCGGCGCGGGCCGACCCTGGGGCTGCGCGCTGGGGCTGAGCCGCCAGAGCGTCGGCGCCTCTGCCGAGAGCACACCTCCGCCGCCGAGCTGAGCTGAGCCGGGCCAGGCCGGGCCGTCGGATTTGACCGCTCGGAGCACTCGCGGGCCGCAGCGGTAAGAAAGGCCTCTTGGCGCTTTGGGGAGCGCACGGGGCTGCAGAGACGCGCTCCAGCCCAGTCTTTTCCGGGAGAGGGAGCAGAAGCCGAGCGGACCCTGAGTCCTCCAGGAGCGGTGCGCCTTTGCCCGCAACCGGCGGGGCGAGGGCAGCTCCTTCTTGGGGCGCCTTGCAGGTCCCCTGGGAGCTCTCGCCTGCGGCGGGGGTCCGCTGGGGCTGAAGGAGGGGACAGCCCGTGGGCAGATAGGAGTGGGTGTCTGGGAGCGTGAATCTGGGAAGGTGGCGCCGCTTGGAGCTCAAGTTGCAGGGCCCGGAGGCTAATTTGGTTCGGGGGTGGGGGCTACAGGTGTCTTTCCTCCCTAACTAGCCCAAGAATTCCTCTTTGTCTTCCTTGGAAAATCCTCTCCGGAGCCACGGTCTGGCTCTCACTTAGAAAGAATGCAGCCTGCCGTCCAGCCCGGTGACGTCAGCGCTGGGGCATTTGGAAAACAAAGAGGGCTCGGGGTGGGGGGGGGCGGATCCACGACGCTTAAAGACCTCTCCGGACCACGGCTACCTTCGTCCGCTCCAGGCGCTGCGGCGGCCGCAGGGTGCTCGTGGTCAGCCAGGAGTCCGGGTAGGGCGGGATCCCTGGCTGGGGTGCGATCTGACTTAAAGACCCTCGCTTTGGTTCCTTGGGCCAGAGTGAGCCAAGGTAAAGGCCGGAGTTGTGTGGTTGCTTCGAAGCGGGTGTTTCAGAGAGCCCAGCGCGCTAGCGCTGCAGGGGTGCACGATCCGGGTCGCGGGCGCGGATTTTAGTAACAGCTTAGCTGTGTCCATCTGAGAGATCTGACAGAGACAAGCGAGGAATGAAAGGCGCGGGAAGTGTTCCCTGCTCCCAGGCACACTGTTGGGGGAGGAGGAGGGCTGGAATCTGTCCGGAAAACTGCATTCCCCGGTCCTTCTCGGCTGGAGTCAGCCCAGACGGTGTTTAACTTAGGAAATGCTCTGTGGATGAAACGCTAGGGCGAACTGATTCCTGTTTGTTTTGCCTCGGGTAACTCTAGAGTCTTGCATCTTCTGTGTGTGTGTGTGTGTGTGTGTGCGTGTGCGCTCACGCGCGCCCCGTATATGTGTGTGCCCCCTGAGTGTATGTGTGTGCCCCCTGTGTGTATGTGTGTGCCCCTTGTGTGTATGTGTGTGCCCCCTGTGTGTATGGGTGGGGGGATGATGTGGTCCTGGGAAGTCTGAACACCGAGATGTCCTCCAGACCCATCTCTCCTCCCCAGTTCTGGGCAGCTGGGAGGAGGGAGTGGGTTGGGAATGGCTGCTCTGCCAGCCAGCCAAGCCCTAACTGGAGCCGGGCACTGGGGCTAGCTCTGTGGCAGAGGAGGGGCCACATTCCTCCCACTGTCCTCCTATATACACAGGACATGTGGAGGTGTGGGTTTTGTTTGGTCTTCCCTGAATCCCAGTTTGGAGGTTTGTGCTGGAGAAGGCTGTGGAAAGGAAGCCAGGTGAGGCGGGCAGCCTTCCAGGCCATGAGCCACTGGGAGCGCAGGCTCAGAAGGGAACACCTTCCTCAGGAGTCAGTCTCCCTGCAGTTTAGGCAGAGTCACCAGCCCCAGGCGCCTGTAGCTCCCGCACTCTTCCAGTCAACTCAAGCAGTCTTACCCATGTGAAGATGCTGAGTGCCCATCCCCTCGTACCTAGAGGGACCACCCGGCACTTCCAAGGAGCAAGTGTGTGTGTGGCTGGGGTGGTGATCATAAAATCAGAGACATCGTGCCACCCTTTCTTTTTCCTGGAGCACGTGTGCGCTTGCTGTCGGTGCACAGACTATGCACTGACAGGCCCACAAACCTTGATGGGTGGCACCTTTTTGCCTCCTTTTGCAAAACCACTCTTAGTGTAGTCTGTCTCATCTTTCATCCCTTATTCACCAATCCAGATGCATTTTCTCCTTCCTGTTCACCTTCCAGAGTGACTGCCAAGGTCATCCCATGACAGAGAGGGCTCAGCAGGGTAAAGGGTTGTGAGTTAGCTGTGCCAAGGCCATGGTTCAGGCATGCTTCATGCTGTGGGGGCTCTTTGCCTAGGGCTTCTACCAGGCTGGTGTGTGCATGCATGCATGCTCAGTTGTGTCCAGTTCTTTGCAACCCTGTGGATTGTAGCCCATCAGACTCCTCTGTCCCTGGGATTTTTCAGGCAAGAATACTGGAGTGGGTTGCCATTTCCTACTCTAGGGAATCTTTCTAACTCAGGAATCCATCCCATGTCTCTTGTGTCTCCTGCATTAGCAGGTAGATTCTTTGCCACATCTACTGGACGGGACTCATGCTTTATCACCTGTGATAAAGTAGAGGTGGCACAGTGGTAAAATATCTGCCTGATAATGCAGGAGACACAAGGGCTTAGTGTTTAAAGCTGAACTAGGCCTGCCCTGGACTTTCTCATCAGGCTCTCTGATGGGAAGCTGACTACAGGAGCCTAAGGTTCCTGGTGTCTAGGTTCCTGGTATCTCTCTCTAGGCACAGTAAGTCTCCATGAATATGATTATAATGGCAGACCTTTGCCAAGGATTTACGGCTCACTGGGAGCTCAATAGCCATTGCCTCTTAATTCTCAGCTCCATGAAGCTAGGATTATTTCCGCATTTCTGATGGAGAAACTGAGGCTCAGAAGTTAGGTGACTTGCCTTAATCAGTAGGTGGCAGCACTGGCAGTCTGACAGGCATGTGTGCCCCTCCATCAGACAGCAATGGAAAGTCCCCACTTTTCCCCTGAGCTCCCACTGAGTGCTCTTCTTTTTCTCCTCCTCAGGTGCTCTGGGCCAGGTGCCACTGGCCTTTGTCCAGGTGGGTGTGTGCAAGCCCAGGGAGCATGAGGACGCTGGAAGACTCCTCAGGTACGGTCCTGCACCGCCTCATCCAGGAACAGCTGCGCTATGGCAACCTGACTGAGACCCGCACACTGCTGGCCATCCAGCAACAGGCCCTGCGCGGTGGGGCCGGGGCTGGGGGGCACAGGAAACCCCCAGGCCCCCATGGAGATCATGGCACCAGAGGACAGTCAGGTGCTGCAGCAGGCCACGAGGCAGGAACCCCAGGGCCAGGAGCACCAGGGCACCGAGACCCACCTGGCTGAGAACGGCCTCTACCGCCTGTGCCCGCAGCCTGGCAAGGGCGAGGAGCTGCCCACCTATGAGGAGGCCAAAGCCCACTCACAGTACTATGCCTCCCAGCAGGCGGGGCCCTGGCCACACGTCGGGGACTGGGATCCCCACGGGCCCCCGGGAGGCAGCCGGAGGCAGGATGAGGCCCTGCGTGAGCTGAGGCATGGGCACGTGCGCTCCCTGAGTGAGCGACTCCTGCAGCTGTCCCTGGAGAGGAACGGGGCCCGCACCCCCAGCCACATGAGTGCCTCTCACAGCTTCCCCCAGCTGGCCCGCAACCAGCAGGGCCCCCCAGCCAGGGGCGCCCCCACTGCCGAGGGCCCGGAGCCGCGAGGACCTCCACCTCAGTACCCACACGTCATGCTAGCTCACGAGACCACCTCTGCCGTCACTGACCCGCGGTACCGTGCCCGTGGCAGTCCACACTTCCAGCATGCGGAAGTCAGGTAACTGCCCACCTTGGTCTTCAGGCTCTTGGCTTCCTTCCAGTGTAGTTTTCCCAGGGTGAAGAGCCTCCAGGAGGCTGGTGAGCTCCAGAGGAAGGCTGATGATACCCTCTCCCTCCCAAGATGGGAGCTAATGCTGGAAGGAAAGAGGGATTTAGCTAGGGTCACATGAGAACTTAGCAGCATCCCTTGCTTTAATTTCGAAACAGACACCATTGCCTAATTGACTGTAGCCTTCAAATATCTAGGGTTCTCAGAGGCTGTCAATTAGAGCAGGGAGCTAAAGGTTAGATTTCAGAAAGAACTTGCAAGGACTAGAGTTGGGAATCTTTCCCAAGTTAAGTGGGAAGAAGGTGGGACCTCCTCTGGACGCTTCTAAAAACAGAAGAAGTCTTTTCTTCTTTGCTGTCCATGATTTTTGGGAGGCATTCCTAAGTGGAGGCAAGGAAGAAAGGACCAGATGGGCTCCGTAGAGATCTCTCCTCCCCTACACAGGGGCGGGAGCTGCCCTGGCACTGCCATTCATTTCCGTTCATGTTCTTCTGTGTGGTCCATGGGGCAGGAGCCTGGGAGAAGGTTCTCGTTCCAGAAGCCCCTTTATGTGGAGGCTCCAGAGTAGCTGCGGCCGTGGGGGGCGGGGGGGACTCAGCTTTTAATTCTGAGAGCGAAGGGAAGCCTTTAGAGGATGTGATTTGACGTCTCTTTTCAAAAAGATTCCTCTGTTGCTTGTAGAGAATGGATTTTAGGGGCATGAATGGAAGCAGGGATGCCCAGGAGGGGCAGGAAGCCCAGAGAGTTTTCAGAAATAAGGTTCCTAGAAATGAGGCTCTCATTTGGCCCAGGACCTTCTCCTGAGAAGCTGGCACACGCCCTTTTCACACGCCCTTAATTCCCCCCTACCCCCTACCCCCACACACAGGGGCAGGAAACCCCAGTGGAGGGGCCTGAAGGCTTGCAGACCCCCTTCCTCTGGTGCCCCAAGGTTCAAGTCTGGTTTTCTTCGTGCCTGCTGAGTCCTCATTTAGTCACCTGCTTTGCCACGGTGCAACCTTTCCCGGGAAAGAGGCCTTTCTCTGCTCTCGAGAAATGAGTGACGTGATGGCTCTGGAATGGAGGCGCCAGAGGACTGAGCCTATGGGGTTTTGCCAGCCTCGAGGCCCCCGTGCCTCACCTCCCTTCTCAGGGCTTGGTCCTGGAAGAGTTTCAGAAGCTGAGTCGTGGTTTCTTCTTTGGACCATGCTCATTGAGCCCTGTCAGGAAAAGATAATGTTGTGGAAAGGAAGTCGACTGTTTGCAGGAGAACAAAAAAGTCGGGGGGGTGGGGAGCAAGTGTGAAGGAAAGGAGGCTCTATTCTTTCTGAGAGTCCAGTCATCCCCAAAGAATGCCATTTGTGACTGCCGCCCAGAGCAGGGGAGTGAGTTGGAGGGAGCCACCCCAAGGTGCCACATTGAGCAGCACAGGGAGAGTTTGCATATTCCAGTGGGGTACCCTCTCAGCTCTCACTGGAAGCTCTACCTTGGGCAGGAAAAGAAATACATCTGCCTGCTTCTCCTTCAGCTAATCTGGTGAAGATTGTTTGCTGGAACTGGGGGCGGAACTTAGCCTTGGGTCTAAGAAGAGCAGGGGAGCTGGAGTCTGGAAGGGGAAGGATGAGGGGACGGGGCAGGCATGGGTTCTGAGGCAGTGGATTCGTCTGTGGCTTCTGGGACTTGGGAAAGCTCCTGGTGAAACTGAGGCAGTCTAATTCTCAGGGCCCCAGAAAAGCTGTGTGACCCCACATGCTTGATGGTGGGACCTTGAGGGTGAAGACCTTGACATGGGACCCCAGTACCAGAGGCCAGGAGAACATTGTGCCTAACCTCAGGCTATGTAAATCCACTGTTCGGGTCACATTTACACTTTGAGCAGAGAGTAGGCTGTGGTCTCCACTAGAAGAGACAGAGGATAGGCTGTCAACTGTGGAGATGCCCACTGCAGGCCCAGCACTCTGCCAGGCGGATGTGGCCCTGACAACCTGCCTGAGGCTAGAGACTCTCACCTTCCTGACAGCATGGTCCCGTGCACCGTGGACTCAAACACTGGAGGCAGAATTTGAATGCCTGATCTGTCAGACTCTGGAGCCCAGACTCAGCCTGACATCTGTCTCACCACTCTAACCTTAGCCACAGTCTTCTAAAAATGTTTCTTCAAGGGGTGAAAGGGGTGACTCAAAATAGGAGGGAGAAGCAGCGACTGTGCTGCGTGGGCAGGTGTGCACGGAGGTCCTGACACCAGGAGTGGGAACAGACAGGGTAGCTGCTGGGGCCCAGGGGCCTGGAAGTTTGTGAGTTTCAGTCATGATGAGTGTGACCTCCAGATTCAAAAAGAGCTGCCTATGGCTGGGACTATTCAGGCTGATGCCCAAGGCCTGGACCCCAGGAGGCTGGGCATGAAATAAGTGTGCTGATGGTAATGCCCTGCAGCCCTGCTTCCCTGGCCCTTGAGGGTCTTGGGGACACCGTATGGAAAGGCCTTCCCCAGAGGTTACTGCCTAATGCTGTAGGAAAGCTGTCTGCCTGGGAGGGCTAGGGCAATTCTCTGTGGCTCCGTGGTCTCTGAGAACCGTCTCTTCTGTCCCCCAGGATCCTGCAGGCCCAGGTGCCCCCTGTGTTCCTCCCGCAGCAGCAGCAGCAGCAGTACCAGTACCAATACTTGCAGCAGCCTCAGGAGCGCCACCCGCCCCCACACCTGGCCGCCCTCAGCCCTCCTGGGGTGCAGGGCCCGGCAAGCACCCAGGCCTCTTTGGCCACCTCAGGCGGTGCCCACCTGGCCCAGATGGAGACTGTGCTAAGGGAGAACGCCAGGCTGCAGAGGGACAATGAGAGATTGCAGAGGGAGCTGGAGAGCACGGCGGAGAAGGCTGGCCGCATCGAGAAGGTAGGCCCTGCTGATGCCTCGGAGAAGCAGCTGGGGGCAAGAAGGGAACCCCAGCAGGGAGGGGCCTGTCAGAAGGGAGGCAGAGGAGTCTAAAAGCTGGTCTGGCTGGGCTTCTCAGCCACCCCTGGGGGACCCCCATCCCTCTTGCACCCCTCCCCGCCTGACTCCAGACAGCTGGGGAGCAGCCGGCAGAGCAGGCCCAGAGCACGAGCAGTTGCTGCCCGGTGGTGGTTAGAAAGAGCCCATTCACCGACTCCCTCACGGCCGCACCCTTGCCCTGCACACGCCCCCTCCCGTGGGCACCTCCCACAGAGAGCCCTTTGTATCCCCCACAACAGCAAGTCTGTTCCAGGCCAGCCCTGGTCACAGAGAAAGCCCCTCCTCTTGGCAAAAAAACGAGCGATTTATTGGAATCACGGGCCAGCTAGGAGCACGTGCGTGCAGAACTTGCCAGCTGCCAAGTGGGTGGGGCATCCGGGGCCAGGCTGGCCCTGTCGGGGATGGCTGGAGAGGCACATACTCCAGGCAGCTCAGGCTGGATCTGGTGCTCCCTTCTTAGTGAAGGGGCACCAGCTGTGCACTCAGCCTTAGCAGGTAGCCTTAGGCTTTCTGTGACTGTCCCCTGCTCTCCAAGATAGGCCCACCCCTCCAGACCACAGTTGGAGCCTCAGTGCCTGATCCTGATCCATTGTGCTCAAATTTCTCACGAGAAGCCAAACAAAAGGAAAATGCTTCTTTCTGGACACTAGGCACCAGGTAGCTGCCCTCGGTCACCCTGGAGGCAGCTCCTTCCAGAGAACGTGGCCTTGTGTTCACTCAGGACCTTGGGACAGTTGAAGGGACCCTGGCTTGCCTGTTCCAGCAGTCTGGCTCCTCTCTGGAGGCCACAGGCTGCAGCCTGCCCCACTCAGGCTAGGTGGGTTTTCTGCTGTGGCTTTGTATCTTCTCTCTCACCCTTTCTGATGGAGAGTCAGCAGTCAACCCTGGCCTAAGGAGGGGACCTTGATCCCATTCCCACCCTCTGAGCTCTCTCCTTCCTTCAGCTCTGCTCTCTGCCTCTTGCAGCTGGAGAGCGAAATCCAGCGGCTCTCCGAGGCCCACGAGAGCCTAACAAGGGCCTCTTCCAAGCGAGAGGCCCTGGAGAAGACCATGCGGAACAAGATGGACAGTGAGATGAGGCGGCTGCAGGACTTCAACCGGGATCTTAGAGGTGAGGACCGCTCACGCAGGTGGAGCGACAGGAACCACCTATGGACAGCTTGATTCCACTGTTCTAGGACATCATTCAGAATCTCTTGCCTCTGCAAAAACGGTACAAATCAATTCAAGGGGGACTAGGCTAAGACTCCTTGGGGGCCACCTTGATAGAGAGATGCTTGTCTCTGTGTTCTAGACCTTGGGGCCCCTCCTGGAGCTCTCACCCGTGTGGCCCAGGGTGACCTGGGGCTTCCCTATGAGCCCACCCCCAGCCTGGAGAATGCAGCCTGACAGTTCCCTGGTGAGGGAGTGCACCTCGGCAGGCAGCTACACCTGTACTCAAACCTTTTTCCTTAAAACGTCTTTTCTTCATTTGAAACAGAAAGATTAGAATCTGCAAACCGCCGGCTGGCAAGCAAGACGCAGGAGGCCCAAGCAGGCAGTCAGGACATGGTGGCCAAGCTGCTGGCTCAGAGTAAGTAGGGCACCCACTCAGGAGCCCAAGCAGAGGTGTGGCTGGTGGAACCAGGAGAGCTCCTCTTAAGGGGGGTTGGCCTCCTCTGCCAAAGCAGGGCTTGGAGTGTGGGTTTACTGAATGCCCACTGTGCGCCCATCACTGGACTGGACTTGGGAGGGGCGGCTTCCCAAGGGGAGCAAGATCTGGTTCCCTGTGTACTGGGAAGATCATTGGGTAGAGGGACAGCTGGGGAGGTGTGCTGAGCGTCAGTTGGGTGTCCCCTGGAAGCAGTTGAGGAGAGCCGAGCACTCTGGAAGCAAGTGGGATGAGAGAGAAGGAACAGTCTGAGTCTCCCGAGGTGTGGACGTGTGGAAAGCTGGGGAGCATGGTGAGGCTGGGCCATAACAAGTGTTGGCACCAGCCAAAATGGAGCTTCATGAACACCGCAGCCTAAAGAAGGATGTCAGGAGGGATCCCCTAAAAAGGATGGTCAAAGGCTTCTTGAAGAGCGGATGAGTTCACTGTTGACTGGCACATGCAGTCACTCATTTGTTCCCTAACACAGCCGTGCTGAGCCCCTGGCAGGTGTGCAGCAGAGCGGGAACAGCTCAGGAAGGGGCCAGCACAAGGTCAAGAGAGGTAGGGAGCTTGAGGAAGGAGCAGGGTCTTCCCACCATGGATTCCAGGGAACGAGCATGGCCTGGCCCTGGAGGCCAGTGATGGAGGGGCAGTCCCCAGCACCCTGAGAGAGGTTTTTGGGGGCAGGTGAAGCAGCAGCAGGATAGCTCCAGTGGAGGTGGAAGCAATTTGAAGGAAGGGGGCACAAAGGAAGCCACCAATTCAGTAGTAGAGCCATCAGAGAGGCAGTTATTGATAAGCTCCTCCTTATGCTCTTACTGCCTGTATAGTGATGTCTGAGTGTTTGCAAAGGAGTGCGCTGGGGCAGCTGGTGTCTGAACAAGGATGCAGAAGGAGGAACCCCTCCAAAAGCTTACTGAGCTTAAGCTAGAGGGTTGGGGGTGTCTGGAAGCAGAGAGGCAGCTTGAAGACTGAGCTCTGGGTAGCAGCACCTACCTCCTTCAGGCAGGGCTCAGGCCTGGACAGGGTGGCCCCCAGAGGGAATTGGGGAATGCAACACTGAAGGGCCGAGGGTTGAGGGTGGGCAGGAGGTAGGAGGAGATGACTGAAGGTCTCTGGGAGGGAGGGGATGGTGGTAAGGGCTGGGGAATGGGGATAGCCCTGGGGGGTTTCATCAGTGTCCAGAGAGGATGGGTTGCTGGGAAGGGGCAGAATGGGGCCAGGCTTTGCCAAAGAAAGGAAGTCAGGCGGGTTCCTGGGAGCAGGCAGGGGAGGGGCCCCGGGGCTGGCCAGCCTGGAGGCGTTTCCGCTCCCTGGGGAGTGAGGCTGTTCTTGGCTCCCGCCTGGAGCCATTAATCTCGAAGCGGCGGGTGACCTGGATGCCGGGCATTCCTGAGCCCAGGCTGTTCCGCTGCGTGCGCCTCCCCCTCCCCCCCGCACTCCTGCCTGCGCCCCGCCCGCCACGCTGAGGGAGGAGGGACAGTGGGACAGAGGGACTGGGACTTGCTGGTGGGGCCTCGCTTCCCCCACGGAAGGCCTCCTGCTCCCTCCACTGCTCCGCAGCCCATGGACCCCCCTCTGTGTCTCCCTAATCTGCTCCCACCCTAGCCTGGAGACCGTGGCACCTTCCCCGGAGAGTTTTATCCCTGTGGCTGGGGATGGCCAAGGTCTCAAGCCTCCGAGCTCTACCAGGGCCTTTAAAGTGTTAGCTGCTCAGCTGCTTACAACTATTTGCGATCCCATAGACTGTAGCCGGCCAGGCTCCTCTGTCCATTGCCATTCCCTTCTCTAGGGCACCTTCCTGACCCAGGATCAAACCTGAGTCTCCTGCATTTTAGGCTGATTCTTTACTGTCCGAACCACCAGGGAAGCCACCAGGGTATTAGAGGTGTGCAAGGCAGCAGGAACCTTCTGGAAGCCAAAGGCTGGGCCCTTGGTATCGTCCCCAAGGGCTGAGGAAAGCCAAATTACCCTTCCTTGCTCCTGACATCCAGAAGCAAGAATCCTCAGGGAAAACGTCTGTGGTTGATCTCACCTGTTTTCCAGAGTCAGCGCTAGTAGGAGAGTGTGGCCCCGATCACCAGTACTATCTGCTTTCCTACTAGGCAAGCAGAACAGACTCCCAACTCTGGTCAGGCCCTACCCACCCTGGGCATCTGGCCATGAGTCCTGAGGCCTGGTTCTCCTAGCTGAGTCCTCTTCGGGCATTTTCTTCTCACCCGAACCTCAGATTCTGAGGCTGTAAGATGGGACCATCTAAGGCTGGGATGAGCTGCCAGCCTCCGGCTAACTCTATAAGCTGTCCATCTCTGTGAAGCCTCCCAGAACAGGGCCATTGTCTCTGTGTCCAAAGTCCCAGTCAGCACTCCTGCCTGCCTCCTCCACCCCATTCGGGTGTCAGGCCAGCTCAGGATGAGAGGCCCAGTGTAACTGAGTTTCACCAACTTTTCCCTTCACCCCAAAGAATGAGGTGGGCCTGGGCCCAGCCTTCAAAAATTCAGAGTGAACCAGAGCTAACCTGGGTGGCCTGTGTCCTCCTTCTCTGCTCCAGGGCCTTGTGTAACTCCTTTTTGTTCCAGAGTCTATACTGTCCTATCTGATAGGTATTTAGCCACATGTGGCCCAAAGATTAAAATTAATTAAAATGAAATAAAATAAAAAATTTGACTCCTCCCTGGCACTAGCCACATTGCAAGTGCTCACTGGCCACATGTGCCTAGTGGCTACTACCCTGCTTGGCACAGGGTAGAGCAAGTCCATTACAGCAGAAAATTCCACTCTGCTGTGACAGTGCTGCTCTAGAGAAGGCGCCTTTGAGTCCATCAGGCAGGCCCCATGATGAGTCCCCCTCTGCCTTCCAGCAAGGCAGGCAGCCTGCACACTAGCGGTGGGGATGGGGTTGCCTGGTTTCACAGAATAAGCTCTGAGGCCTCTGAGTACGAGGGCCACACTCCATAGCCAAGCAACCTGGTTCTTCAGAGGCAGGCTAACTTTGATCCCCACCTGGTAGCACCATTCACCTCCTATGATTCCTCCTCTTGAAGGTGGGGATCACAGATCCCGGACTGTCATTGGAGGCTTCAGGGGAATAAGAAGTGTAGATGCCTGATTCCTGGGGCAGCACATGGTGCTTCTCCCACTTGGATGATGACCACGTGACAGTCCACCTGAGCCTCTGTTTTCTCATCCGGAGATGGGCATCGCAGTTCCTGCCTGCCCAGTCTCTAGTATCACCATGAGGCTGGAGGGAAGTTGTGAATGTGTTTTGGAGATGGTGACACCCAGCGCAGGTGGACAGTGTCTCGGGCTCTCGCCTGGCAAGGCCACGTCATCACTGGAGCAGTGTGGCCCAGTCATCACTGCAAGGGTCCTGGTCTGACATTCCCATTTGCTCAGGCCTTAACCTAAACTTGAGTTTCCTGGCCCATACAATGGGGTTAATAAGGGTACCTAACTCCTGTGTTACTGAGAAGATGCAGTCAAGCTTGAGCAGCGGTCAGCACAGAGCGTGGCACGTGGTGGGTGCTCTGGGGGCAGCGAGGGAGCTGCTGAGCCTGACCGGGCCCCTCCCTCTCTCGCTGCAGGCTATGAGCAGCAGCAGGAGCAGGAGAAGCTAGAGCGGGAGATGGCACTGCTGCGCGGAGCCATTGAGGACCAGCGGCGGCGGGCCGAGCTGCTGGAGCAGGCCCTGAGCAATGCACAGGGCCGGGCGGCAAGAGCTGAGGAGGAGCTGCGGAAGAAGCAGGCCTACGTGGAGAAGGTGGAGCGGCTGCAGCAGGCCCTGGTGCAGCTGCAGGCTGCCTGCGAGAAGCGTGAGCAGCTGGAGCTACGTCTGCGGACGCGCCTGGAGCAGGAACTCAAGGCCCTTCGTGCACAGCAGGTGAGCTGGGAAGACCCCAGGAGCCCCTGTTGAGATCCAGGCTGAGCCCTCTTGGAAAGTTAGGACCACCTGGGCCAACCTTGCGGAAGTCCCCTCCTGGCCCATCAGTCTCAGCAGAGGCCTTGCCCTTGACCACATGTCGACCTCAGGGACTCGAGCCTTGGGCCTCTATCCTCAGCAGCAGCCGGGATTGGCACCCTTGGTCTCTGGAGAAAGTCTCTCAGGAGCTGTGATGGAGGGGACTAGCCAGTTCTTATATGTCTCTCTGAGATTGGGGATGGGGAAGATAGTCGCTCAGATCCTGGGCCTTTATCCTCACTTTGGACTGTGTAAATAGCTCTCGTGTTTATAGACCGAATAGAGTTCTGTCTCCACTCCTAGCCTCACCCTTCCCACAGAGGTAGGGGTGAGCAGATCTCCTGGATTGCCGGGGTCTGTCCTAGTTTACACCAGTTGTCCTGTGTCATTAAGTCACCCCTTCCCCAGTTTGGAGGACAATGTATGTGGTCACTATGCAAAAGCAAACCTAATCTCCTCTGCACCCTTGGCCACAGGATTTGGGGCAAGGGTGTGGGGCCCTGTGGCTCCCCTTTGTTTCCAGCTGGAAGCAGGCTGTGCAGAGTGTGTGGTGCCAGCTGACCAAGCACTGGCCTCAGATTCCTCAGTTGGCAGTGAGGACCTGCAGCCAGCACACCCTACCCTCCACCCCTGACCACGGTACCCCTCTCTGCAGAGACAGGCAGGCCCCCCCGGAGGTGGCGGTAGCAGTGGTGGAACCCCGGAGCTCAGTGCGCTGCGGCTGTCGGAGCAGTTGCGGGAGAAGGAAGAGCAGGTGCTGGCGCTGGAAGCTGACATGACCAAGTGGGAACAGAAGTACTTGGAGGAACGTGCCATGAGGCAGTTTGCCATGGATGCGGCCGCCACAGCCGCCGCCCAGCGTGACACCACTCTCATCCGGCACTCGCCCCAGCCCTCGCCCAGCAGCAGCTTCAACGAGGGCCTGCTCACCGGCGGCCACAGACATCAGGAGATGGAAAGCAGGTTGGACACTGGAGGCGGGGTACCTGGAGCAGGGGGTCGGGATAGGGTGGGATTTGTCTAGCCCTTGCCTGGGCTTTAGGTCTAACCTGGTGGCTCAGACGGTTACAAGTCTGCCTGCAGTGCAGGAGACTGGGGTTCAATCCCTGGGTTGGGAAGATCCCCTGGGGAAAGAAGGAAATGGCAAGCTACTTCAGTATTCTGGCCTAGAGAATTCCATGGACAGAAGAGCCTGGCGGGCTATAGTCCATAGGGTCACAGGCCAGACACAACTGAGCGATTTCATTTCTTTTCTTTGCCTGGTCTTTAATCCATGATAAACACCCCTCACTCCACCCAGCCTAACAATACCTCCTACTTCTGAGCTGACCCCCTGCTTTAGGCCCAGCTGGCATTATAGGGTATTCTTTCTCAGAAGTGCCAACCGAGTTGTTGGTCTGCCCAGGAGACTCTACTCTTGGATGATACCCAAGGCTCCAGGCCTCTACCTGCTACCCCACTCCCACCATGTAAATCAGAGAATTAGACTTTCCTACCCTACATGCCAGGTAACACCCCAGAACGAATGTAGCCTAGGCCCCTGGCCTGTGGGGAGCTGGTATTTTCTCTCCAGAGACAACTTAGAGGCCCCACAGGATTTCCGTTTGACCTCTTCCTGGCTCAAAAACACAAGCAGTCAACTTAGCTCCCTTGATCAATAGCCCTGGGGATGGCCCTCTAGGACAAGGTTTGTACCAAGAACCTATCTTTGGGTTTGCCAGTGTGGGAACGGCCCAGCCCCTCAGGCAATGGTAGTTTTCAAAGCATCCCATTGCAGAGCTCTGATGGCACTTCTGAAGGCCCCATCCTGGCCCCTGCTACAAGGCCAGGAGAGCCCAGCCTGGCTTTAAGGAAAGCTTTCCCTCCAACTTCTACAAGGCGGGGAGGGTGGAGGCCACAGAATCTGTGGGTCTGAAGATGTAAACATGGCCTCTCACTCCTCAGGTTAAAGGTGCTCCATGCTCAGATCCTGGAGAAGGATGCCGTGATCAAGGTCCTTCAGCAGCGCTCCAGGAAAGACCCTGGCAAGGTCACCCCAGGCTCTCTGAGGCCTGCCAAGTCGGTGCCATCTATCTTCGTGGCTGCAGCAGGGACCCAGGGCTGGCAAGGACATTCCTCCGGCGAGCGGCAGGTGGATACTTCTGCCCAGCTGGCTGCAGGTGAGAGGAGGTGGGTGGGCAACAGAAGCTAGGTTGCTCTCAGGCCTTTCCTTCCAGAACTGAATCTCGGAGGAGCTAGGGGTCCCAACTCCTCACCCAGGGGAGCCGGCTTACACTCTGGCTCTAGCGACTTTGCAGCCTGCAGCTGTCCCCTGGTGTGACAAGGCAGGCCCCTGTCTCTGGAAATTCCACCACCCTGGCCCCAGCCACTCACCATCAAAGTTAAAATAAGCTTCCACTGCAGAGGTACCTTCTGGGCCAGCACTTCCATCTGCTCCTAAGCAGACACCACAGAAATCCAGGAATCCTTACTGTTTTAAGATTTAATCTACAACCAAGCTTTTGGAATCCAATCCCGTTTGGAAACAGGAGTGTAATCAAAGTTCTTGCAAATCAAGAGCAACTAGCATCCCCAGGAGGTGTTGTTAAGTTAGGATATTCTTCATGGCAGCTACATATTGTGGACAGGGCAGTAATTGAAACTCCTGCCTTCCTAGTAGACAGGGCCCCGCTGGAGGAGCCTGTGGCTGTGGCTCCCCTCGCTGCCCACACCAAACATGGGAGCAGGGATGGGAGCACCCAGACTGATGGCCCCCGGACAGCCTGGAGCCTGACAGCCTTTGGGGTGCAGCAGTGGCCAGAGAACAGCCTCACTGGGTAAGTCTCCCCCAACTTTTGTGGGGGGCTGAATCCCACCCTACTCATTGCCCACACTCCACGGGGAGCCCTGCACAGGGAGGATGAGCAGAATGTGGGACCTACCTCAGTACCCAGGAGAGATACAGGAATAGGGGAACTGGAAACCCTAATTACAAACAGATCTACCTGGGAAGCCCTTTATCTCCTCTTAAGAAGTCTTCCTTACATCTTTAATGGCCAATCTGAACATCTAAGATAGCGGAAGACTTTGTTTTAAGACTCCCAAGTTAGAAGACTTTAAGAGTCACAGAAGGAGAAATTTGAGAAGATGCCCTTGAGTGTGTTTGCTCTCTTTCACATTAGCCTTTGCATAGTTGCCTTTGCCTCACCGGCTCAGAAAACCACAGGCATGAAAAGAATGTGGCAGCCTCCCTCCCTCAGGGCTCTCCACCCTCCCTCCAAGCCCTCCAACCGGTTCCTAGTTATAAACATTTGCATCTTCCACTCTGGAGGCTGGTGGTCTGGAAGGGAGCAGAGCTCTGTGACTGGTTGGCCAAGTTATGGGGACCTGGGCAGCTGAGGTGGGAAAAGTTGGTAAAGACAGAGCCTATCTTTAAAATGATACCTGATTTAAAAGAGCAGTCTAGTAACCCTCGTTGCCATGTGCCTGGGCTCTTATCTCTCCAGATTCTGTTGCTACATCCAGAGTCCAGGACTTTTCTGACATGGTGGAGATACTGATCTGAAGGAGGTGGTGCCGTGGGGACTCTGAACCATTTCCTGCTGCTCTCTGCCACACAGCCATTCCAGCAGGATGCTGCATGGGAGAGGGGAGCTGTGAGCACCCGTCGCCCCGGAAGACCCTGTTCCTTAGCCCCATGCTCCTCCTGGGCCCATGCAGCATGGGGACTGGACCTTTACCTGGCTTGCTGCCAGGGTAGCAATTGAAAGCTCAGAAGGGAGTAGCGCACCCACACTGGGCACTCGGGCAGGGAGGGAGGGGATGTGTTGATTTGGCGGCTGATTGCCAAGGATGGCTGCCCATGGACTCCAGGTGGACTGGTTTAATGGGCCTGGCTCAGTGTGGTCCCTCCAACTGCATCTGCTCCTCAGCTCCTCACTGCCTCCTGGGCATCACCCGGACTTGAATCTTGGCGGCCTGTTGAGCGTGTTAGTCCTGCAGAGGCCACAGCGTCACGCATACTGTGGAGAGGACTGGGATGTGCCGTGCAGTTTGTGCATAATTCCCTTTCTTGTGAAACAGAAGACTGAAGTGGGCTGCTTCAGATTCGCCCCCTCATTCCATGCTCCCAGCCCTGCTGCCTCAGTTCCTCCCAGCTATCTCCCCTTCTCAAGTCCTTGGTCCATGGATTTTGTTACCGCTTGATCCACGGGATATTGGCTGCTTAATCCCCATCTTGAGCCCTGTTTGACATGCCCAAGGGACCCACCACCAGCCTCTTGAAATGGCTCCACAGCTCCTGTCCCTGGGACGTCTTGTCAGTTTGGTTATGAACCCTGAGCTAGATGAAGTCCACCACCACACAGATCTGCCCTGGTGGGCTTCCCAGCCGCAGTTCTCTGAAAGGAAACTGGAGAGATGGCCTTGTTCTCATCAGAGTCTTTGTTCCCCCTGGAGGCACTGGGAGAGGGAGCTATGCTGGTGAAAACTAGTCCACGAGCTGTAAGGCGTGACTCAGATGGTCCTCTGAATGGAGCCCCTGTCACGGCATGGCGCCCTGAGGCTGGCTCCTCAAGCCGCCAGCGCCTGGGAGCTGGAGTGAAGTGCCCGAGGGCAGCCTGCCAGCAGCAGTGACTTTTACTTCTGGTCTTAAAGAGTCTCCCAGCTCAGCCTCGTGTGTGACTGGTGGGTTTTAGTGGTTTGTCTCGGCTGTTTTTAGTTCTCCTTGAGTCTTTGTTTTTGTTTTTCTTTTACTGTTTTTAGGTTTTTGTATGTGTTATTTTATTCCTATGGTTCCTCAAGTTCCCTTTTTAAACATTCGCATTTGCTGGACAATTGCATATTTTTTAAGTTCCCCTACCCCTCTGTAAAACTGAAAAATGCATTTGGTTCATGTGCATTGTTTACAAAACAAAAAGAAAAAAGAGAGAAAAAGGCAAAAAAATATTGTGAAAGAAAAAAAAAAACAACTTAATATATTTTGGATTAATATTTGGTATTTCTTTTTAAAGTATTTTTTTGTGCTGTGAACATTTTCTGCCAAAGACCATGATGTGTGTCTGTATGTTTAAGTTATCGTGAATATTTAAAATGTAAACATGGCTGTTTTGTTATGCCACCCTGTACCAGGATTGCTGCTGCATTCCACTGGGTATAACAGTATTTTAATAAAAAAAAAATTTTTTTTTAATTAAAAGCACTGTGTTTGTACAAGTGAGAGACTGCATTGAGGGGTAAAGAAGAGAGGGAAGGGACTTCGGGAGGGGGCCTCGCATGTCATAGTCCCCGATCGCTCTCAACACTGAGCTGCACCCCAACTGGTCCACCCTGTGCTCCTGGGCGCCTTGGTTCTTAAACACTGACCAGAGTATGTCCATAAGCCACCAGCTCGGTAACTGCTGTCTCTCATAGAAGAAGAGTGAAGGGTGCTGGTTTCCATTTTCTGGTAGTGGGAAACCTTGGGGCAAGGCAGGTCCCTCCTTAATTGCAAAGCTTGGAGGATACACAGTGTAATCTCTTCGAAGATCCAAAATTCCTGTAAATTTTGTGAGGCTGCATGAAGAGGAGGGTTGGAATGAGGATGTGGTTGGCTTTCCACTTTCCAGAGAACATTTCTCTCAATCTGGGAGGGTCCGGCAGAGGGGCAGCCTCCTCAGGTAGTTTTGTCCTAAACAGCTTTGTTTGGCCACATGCTGTGGTTACTCCACAGTAGGCCAAGGTGTCCCAAGGTGGCTTTATCCTTCCCTCCCCCTACCCAGCACAGAGTCCTTGTCTGGACCATTGGAGAGACGGGGCTCTTTGCTGAGTGTCCACTGGCAGAGGGTCTTCATGTGCTTGACATAGTTCTGGGCACTGCCTCCTTCCCAAGCTGTGGCATCACCACTCCTGCCCCAGGCCCAGCAAAGCATGCCCCTCCAGTCCGCAAAAAGAAAACCATCCTTGTATCAGAAACAAAGCTCCTGCTTCCGTGGGCCTGTTGGCACACTAAGGTCCCCCACCAGGATGTGGGCTGGCAGGCAGTGGGCAGCCAGACAGGCCAGTGACGGGAACAGTCACCACCATGCCCGTGAGTGAAGTCTTTTCAGGGTAGGTGTAGGGACTCGGCAGCCATGTTGTTTTGGGGTTTGGTTTTGTTTTGTTTTTAATTGGAGAATAATTGCTTTACAGTGTTGTGCTACTTTCTGCCGTACAGCATGAATCAGCTATTAGTTCACTTTAGTTCAGTTCAGTTAGCTCAGTTCAGTTACTCAGTTGTGTCCAACTCTTTGTGACCCCATGGACTGCAACACGCCAGGCTTTCCTGTCCACCAACTCCCGGAGCTTGCTCAAACTCAACGTCCGTCGACTTGGTGATATCATCTAACCGTCTCACCCTCTGTTATCCCCTTCTGCCTTCAATCTTTCCCAGCAGAGTCTTTTCCAATGATTCAGTTCTTCGCATCAGGTGGCCAAAGTATTGGAGCTTCAGCATCAGTCTTTCCAATGAATATTTAGGATTGATTTCCTTTAGGATCAACTGGATTGATCTTGCTGTCCAAGGGACTCTCAATAATCTTCTGCGCCGCAGTTCAAAAGCATCAATTCTTAGGTGCTCAGCTTTCTTTATTGTCCAACTCTCACATCCATACATGACTATTGGAAAAAGTTTTGACTAGATAGACCTTTGTTGACAAAGTAATGTCTCTGCTTTTTAATATGCTGTCTAGTTTTGTCATAGCTTTTCTTCCAAGGAGCAAGCGTGTTTTAATTTCATGTCTGCAGTGACCATGTGCAGTGATTTTGGAGCCCTTTAAGAAAATTAAAGTCTCTCACTGTTTCCATTGTTTCCCATCTATTTGCCATGAAGTGATGGGACCAGATACCATGATCTTTTTCTGAATGTTGAGTTTTAAGCCAGCTTTTTCACTCTCCTCTTTCACTTTTACCAAGAGGCTCTTCAGTTCCTCTTCACTTTCTCTCATAAGGGTGGTGTCATCTGCATATCTGAGGTTATTAATATTTCTCTTGGGAAGCTTGATTCCAGCTTGTGTTTCATCCAGCCCAGCAGTTCACATGATGAACTCTACACATAAGCATGGGTCAGCTATATATATATATACATCCTCTCCCAGCCCCCCGACCCCACCCACTGTGTCATCACAGACCACCAAGCTGAGCTCCCTGTGCTATACAGCAGCTTCCCACATATATTTTCCACATGGTAATGTATATATGGGGGCTTCCCAGATGGCACAGTGGTAATAAAAATTCCACCTGCCAATGCAGGAGACACAAGAGATACAAGTTCATCCCTAGGTTGGGAAGATCCCCTGGAGAAGGGCATGGCAACCCATTCCAATATTTTTGCCTGGAAAACTCCATGTCCAGAGGAGACTGGCAGGCTGCGGTCCATGGGGTTGCAGAGTTGGACACGACTGAGCGACTGAGTGTGCACATAGTATATTTTTGTCAACTCTACTCTCTCGATTCATCCCACACTCTCCCGCCACTGTGTCCATGTCTGTTCTTAACATCCGCGTCTCTCTTCCTGCCCTCCGCATTCTTGTTGATGACTATCTGAGGCAGGATCCTAGAGATTGACCTCCTGAGCCGGCCTTAACTGCCAAAAAGAGATGGAACCAAACAGAGGAATTGGGAACATCCAAGGACATTTTAGCAACTTTGTTGATAGCATGTCCCAATACAAGGCACCCCATGTCCACGCTTCCACCCCAGCCCCCGCAGGCCACCTCCCACCAAGCAGGCGCACAGATGCCCATCTCTCCCTAGATTAGGATTTGCTGTGTGGAGTGTGAGTAGGTTGCCCTCCTCAGATGCAGGCCTGGTCCTCGGAGGTGGCCTGAAGGGCAGAGCCGCTGCTCCCATCTGCTTCTCCTGGCTACACCAGCCCACAGAAACATTTGCTAAGGTGTATCCAGACAAAAGAGCAGCACCCGTGGCAGGGCATTCCAAAGAACAGCCTGGCAACGAGGTTCCTGTCCACCTCCACCTGCCCCCCAGAAGAGCCCTGGAGGGCAACTCAGATCCAGTGCAGTAAGGCCTGATGAGGGCACCATCCTATCCCCAGCACCTTGGTCAGGGGCTTGCAAAGCATCTTTAGGGCCTTTTGCAATAATTCAGTCCATCAAGAGTCACTTTAGTTTTCCTCCGCATAGACCAGGCGGTCGAAGAAACCATTGTACCTGGCATATATACATGTGTGTGTGTGTGTACGTCTGTACATGTGAGTGCCTGAGTCTGTCCCTCAGAGAAAGACAAGAAGAACATCTGTTTCTGGCTGGTGTCCTTCCTGGGTCACCACAGTGTCCAGTGACAGAGTCACTAGTGGGTGTGAAGAGCTATGTCTTCTCAAGAAAGGGTTTGGGTCAGCTTCTTACTGCCATTTAAAATACAGCCTAGGGATTTCCCTGATGGTCCAGTCGCTAGGGCTCTAAGCTCCCTATACAGGGGACCTGGGTTCGATCCCTAGTCAGGGAACTGGTTCCCACCTGCTTCAATGAAGATCGAAGATCCCACGTGCTGCAACAAAGACCCAGAGCAGCCAAATAAAGTTAAAAAAAAAGAGAGAGAGAGAGAGGAAAGAAAGATAGAAAGAAAGGCAGCCTGGCAAAGCTGTGCAACAGGTGAGCCATGGACTGGTGTGGGTGGGGGGAGGGCGGTGGCCCTGGTGAGGGGCATGTCTGCCCACGTGCATGGGCACTGGTGACAAGGGGCCCTGGGCCATGATGAGGCCAGTCCCTGAGCCCCACTGGTATCTCTGCTGAGCCTTTAGAGGCCCAGTTCCTCTCTGAGGAACAGCTCAGCTCTGCCTGCCCAGCCCCGACCCAGTGCCTTGGCCAACAGGGCTAGGAGCTCAGGAGGGGCCCCCACCACCCCAGAGGGCCGGAAGGCTGCCTATGGGTGCTGTCCCAACCCTCTCCTTTCTCTCACCTCTGAGTTAATGGTTAACTCTTCCCCGTCCCCAGCAGTGTTGGCAGCAGGCTCAGAAGGCTTGGTAAATATGCCAAGATGGGGGCAGCAAAAGGGGACCCAGGAGCCCAGAAGTGGCTGAAGCCCCTCTACCCGTCCCAGGGACCCAAGCTGGACAGGAACCTTGTCTGCAGTACCAGCATCTTGTCCCACAGCTCAGTGAGGACCCGGCAAGGAAGTCGCAGTCCCTGAACACTGTTCTGTGTGTGATGCCTCGGGAAGAAAGCCCCCGGCACCAAGCCATGCCCTCTAGAGCCAAGCCAGCAGGAAAGCGCCACAGCCACTGAGCTCTCAGTATTCTTTATTATTAATATGAAGATATAATTCACATGCCATAAAATCCACCCTCCCAAAGCATACAGTTCAGGGTATTTTATATCATAGCATCTGTTTTAAACCCGCACTCAGCCATGGGTCAACACCAAATGCCCCACCAGTGGGCCATACGGACGCAGAGAAGTGATATTTGATCTGGTGCATTCACACTTGTCAGTTCCTTCTTCTCAAGATGACACTTTGATCTTTCTGTAGCTGACAGTCTCCTTCCATTGGGCTGGCCCGGCGATTCCAACACACCCGCCCTGGGCTACAAAGAGGACACCGCCTGCTCTGAGCTGCAGCCCTTGGCCATCTGACACCCAGGCTGCGGGACAGACCTCCTGGCCTGCTGGGCAGAAGACCCATGAGCCCGAGCCCCCAGGCACCCACTGTCTGCTCAAGGTTTTCCAGAGTCAAGGAGCACTGGCAGGGGTGGGTCCAGTTTTGTGGAACCTGAAGTTTATATAATTTGGGGAGATCTTCTTTAGGAAGAAGAATGAAAAATGGCAAAGACAAAGAGAGGTCTAGAGTCTTGGAAGGGGCTTGTTCAAGCGAGCGTCTCAAGGCATAGGCTTCATTAACTTTTCAATCAATCTGCATCTGAGCATCATCACCTCAAAGAAATGGTGCTCTGGGAGGTGCCATGATTCAATTTGGGTTCATCCTTGTTCTCCGGAGCTTGGAGCTGGGGATCAATGAGGCTGCAGTTATTCCAAACCCAGGGCACAAGGAATGGCTGCTTCTGGGTCTCCTCTCTTACTGCATCCCTCCCGCTGGGCCAAAGGTGCCTACAACCAAGGGGCCTGGAGTCTGGTGGAGAGATGTCACCACAGCTCCTACACAATAGGGCCGACCAGCATGCAAAAGACCAGACCCATGGCTGGTCCATGTCCACCCGCTGCTCTCCCCCACCAAGCAGAGCTCCAGCCTCCTGCCAGAGCTGGCGTGGCTATGGGGTGGAGGTGGGGATGCACAGACATCTGCAGTTGGCTGGAGAGCCACAAGACTTGATGGTGCAGGGTCTGACTATCCGCTTTCGATTCTGAGCTGGCCAAAAGTCACGAGCTGTCCTCAGATAAACTCCTCTTGTGAGTCCAAAGGCTCCTACCTGGGGCCACATTCCAGGTGTGGTTGGGCAACAATGGACAGATCCCTGACGCAATGTGGCTTCTTTTCCAGCTCCAGAAGGCCCTGCCGCATGCCTCCTCTGCAGGCTTTGCTTGCTCAACACAATGTTCTGTGGAAATCCTCACAGCTTGTTGCATCAGTGGCAAAAACACCAAAATCATAACCATGGAGTGATTTAAGTGCACAAGCCACAGTTGAGATTCACTGAAAAACTACAGCAACCTTCTCGAAAATAAAAATCGCTCTCTTTCCCAGTGAATCTTCTCTAAGGCTTGGGTTCTCTGCCTCAGCAAAACTGACTTTTCTTTAACCTATTTCACTGCAAGTGACCTGGCCATCCCTTCATTCGTTCATTCATTCATGTTATAGATATTGCTGAGTGCCCTCCTTGTTCCCAGCACTGGGGTAGGCACTGGGGATCCAGGGATGAATAAGGCAAATTGTGTGTTCAAACATCCTTATGTTCCCAGCATCTCTTTTATCATTATATCCCATCCTGAGCTGAGCACAGGGATGGTCAAAGATGTTGACTAAACAAGAACTGGCCCCAGTCTACCTTCTTGGTTCTGGATTCCACCACTTTGCTGTTCACACCCAGCCATACAAACAACGGCTCTATTGTTCCGAGGACACTGTGGTCTCTCTCACCAACGGGCCTTGGCCCACCCTATTCCTTTTCTCTGGAATGTCTTTCTCATTTCCTTTCTCTTCTCTTGGACTGTTTAGCTCAAAAGTCATCCATCAAAACCAAGCTTGAGCATCACTTACTCCTGTAGCCTCCCCCGCCACAGCATCCTGTGTGTTTCCCAGGACAAGGAAAGGGAAGAGAGGTGAAACCTGCAGACTGTGGGACCCTTATTAGCAGACATTAGTCTGTGGCTCTGCTAGTCAAGAGGGAGCAGGTAAGAAGGTTTCACTGACGTTTTTAACTACACAGAGGTTCCTCCTGTTCCTGTGCTGAGGTCACAAGTGGCCCTGAACATTGCCTGGACATCCCTAGGATGTTTGGCTCATGCCCCCTCCTCCTGGGTCACCACCACCACCATTCTGATGAGACTGGGTGCGTTCAGGGAGGTATGACTGTAGACAGTCACCCCCGTGCCCCTACCCACCACCACAATTCTGGAGCTAGCTGCTAAGTCACTTCAGTCATGTCCAACTCTGTGTGACCCCACAGACGGGAGCCCACCAGGCTCCCCCGTCCCTGGGATTCTCCAGGCAAGAACACTGGAGTGGGTTGCCATCTCCTTCTCCAGTGCATGAAAGGAAAAGTGAAAGTGAAGTGGGTCAGTCGTGTCCGACTCTGTGCGACCCCGTGGACTGTAGCCTACCAGGCTCCTCCGTCCATGGGATTTTCCAAGTGAGAGTACTGAAGTGGACTGCTATTGAGGAGGACAAAAAGATTCTGTAGGTGGAGTCTCGGGGTCAGAGAAGGAGAGGTTGGAGCCTGAGGGCTCAGGCCAAGGTAGAGGGTAGTAGCTAGGCAGGTAGCTCTGGGTGTGTGAGCCCAGAACCAGCCCTGCAGGATGGCTGGCCCATGAGGCAGGCCCAGGCACTGCAGGCCACGAGCCCAGCCGTGGGAACAGCTGGTGGAACCAAACCTCGCCCACCTCCAAGAGAACTGCTCCTGCCTGGCCCTGCCAGCCCCAGGCTTCTTCTGGGTAAGGGCAGGGTGGAAATCTTCTGATCAGGATGGCAGCTCCCTGCCATGCCCTGTGATACTGAAGTCCCAAGAAAACTCACAAGAGATCAGACCACAGCCCTTTGCTCATGGCCAGCAGGCAGGGCTGGGGCTCAGCGAGCATTTGCTGCCCTCCCGCCCGTGTCCAGCTGATGATGCTTCACCCGCTCATTCCACCTCTGCCACATTTACTTATTCAACACACATCCATTAAGCCCCACTATGTGCCAGACACTATTCTAGGTCCTGGGAGAGTGTGGGGAAGAAAGCTGACAAAGCACCTGGCCTGTGGAGCTCGGGTTGAAGCAGCGATGGGCTGAGAGGAAGACAAACAGAAAACTGAATACATTTTATAGAGTGTGTTAGAAAATGATTCTTAAATCCTCTGTGCAAAAAGCCCATTTATTTTTTTTTTTTCAATCTGCATTTTCATTTCTAGACAATGTCAAATTGCTATAGATTCTGAAGTATCTATAGAAGTTTCTAAATGTTTACTTTCCATGTCTGCACTCACATCCACTCCTGCTGCTGGTCACACTGTATGAGAAGCTGACAAAGCTTTGGGAAAAACAAGAGGGCAAGAGAGAGGAGGAGCTGAAAGTAGGGCGGTTGAGTAAGTGAGTGAAAATCGCTCAGTTGTGTCTGAGTCTTTGTGACCCCATGGACTATACAGTCCACAGAATTCTCCAGGCCAGAATTCTGGAGTGGGTAGCCTTTTCCTTCTCCAGGGGATCTTCCCAACCCCGGGATCTAACCCAGGTCTCCCATGTTGCAGGTGGATCCTTTATCAGCTGAGCCACAAGGGAAGACCCAAAGGGGTGGTTATTGAGAAGCTAATATCTGAGCAAAGATTTGAAGGAGGTGAGGGGGAGAGCCACACATGTGTCTGAAGTCTGGACTTTGGTTGAAGCCTTCTTGAGGGGCGAGGGGCAGAGAGCAGGAAGTGAGGGGGCATTATAAGCGAGGACAATGGGGATGCCCACAGATGACCCTGAATCCTCACAGGCTCTATAGCTCCAGGAGGTGTGTCTCCCCTAAGGTGGGCCTGGGTGATCCACACCCTCTCAGCATCCGTCTTGAGCCTAGGAGGAGCCTCCCTGAAGCCAACTGTGATCCTAATGGGAACACAGTTTCCCTGTAAATGGTCTCCACTCCCTTTTAGGACTCTCTTCCTCCACGAGCCAGCTCTCCACACCAGCCATGAGACATTCTCTTGGCCAGGCTCAGTGCATCCACTTCCAGCTTTGCACAAAAGAGGTGCTTCCAGCCTAGGAGGTGATGTGAGCCCCACTCCTGTGTCCACAAAAGTGCCAGGCCATGGCTGCAGGAAAGGTTCTTCTGATTCTTACCTGCATCTGAGTCCAGGGTATGTGGCAGTGGATATGTGGAGACATGTGGACATGTGTTTCCTTGTTGAACACACTTTCACACCCATAAATGCACACCCAGTCATATATACACATTTCCACACCAAATACACACCCAGACTTGAAATACACTCACAGGCTTAGCCACATGCACCCGTGCCCACCAACATCCTGCATAAACCTTCAGGTACACTAAAGTGGGCATGCACACTTACACACACTCGAAGACACACACACATGCCCAGTCTTGTGGGCCCACATCCATACCAACATGCACACCACAGACACACTTCCAGAAACGAACGCTTGCTCCCTGAACCCAGACCCACTCCTCTCCAAGAGAATTTCTACTAGGAGCAAACACCTGGTGTCTACAATGAGTGGCAGACAGACAGATGGGACAAAGTTCATCCATGTGTGACCCTGCCAACACAGCTCCACAGGAGCAAACAGCAAGCCTGTCCCCTTACCACCCGGCCTTCAGGAGGACAAGGCCAAGGTGGGGGTCAGGTTTGGGCAGGAGTATGTCAGAGCTCCCAGGAGCCAATTCAAGCCCAGGAGCAGACAGCCTATGTATTCCTGACATGCAGGTCACCATGATGTTAAGTGCCAGCCTGCACTCTGGCACCCAAGGTCGACTGGAACAGACCTAGGGAAAACCCAGTTGTTATGAGGAGAAAGGTGTTAAGTAGATGTTTCCTTCTACTCCAACCCTTTGGTTAGGTTTTGGGCTTCCCAGGTGGCTCAGCAGTTAAAGCATCTGCTTGGAATGCAGGAGACCCGGGTTCAGTCTCTGGGTCAGGAAGATCCCCTGGAGAAGGAAATGGCAACCCACTCCAGTACTCTTGCCTGGAGAAGCCCATGGAGGGAGGAGCCTGGTAGGCTACAGTCCATGGGGTTGCAAAGAGTCGGACATGACTGAGCGACTTCACTTTCACTTTCATGCAGCCCTGGAAATTGTGTGTCAGGGGGCTGGCACCCTTGTTGTATACAATAACTTATTATTATGTATTTTTAGTGAATTCCTTAGAATTGTCTATATACAAGATTATATCATTTATAATAGAGATAGTTTTATGTTTTCCTTTCCGATCTGGATGCCTTGCATTTAATTTTCTTGCCTAATTGCTCTGGCTACAACTTCCAGCACAATACTGAATAGAAGCAGTGAGAGTAGATATTCTTCTCTTGATCCTTAGGGGGAAAGCATTTAATTTTTTACCATTAAGCATGATACTAGGTATGAGGTTTGGGAGATGCCCTTTATCAAGTTCAGGAAGTTCCTTTCTATTTTTGGTTTGTTGTATGCTTTTATAAGAGAGTGTTAAATTTTATCAAAGGCATTTTCTGCAAATATTGAAATGATCATACAATTTTTGTCATGAAATCTATTGATATGGAGAATGACATTGATTTCTAGATGCTAAACTAAGCTTGCATTCCAGGGATAAATCCCACTTTGTTATATATACATTCTTTTTATATGGATTCATTTTGTTAGTATTTAATTGAGGATTTTCCCCACAGGAATAGATGTCCAGCAAGACTGAGGCCGTATCATTGCAGTATTCCCAGTCCCTCAAGCAGGGCAAGCTGCCATGAGTACCTACTGAGCCCCAAGAAATGAATGAAGAAATGAATCTATAAAGCATAGGATCTCAAGAGCATAAAGGCTCTTGTTAGAAATAGTGACCACTGTATTATTACAAATATCTGAATATGCATTATCCTTACAAATCACAGAGGCAGTGGAGACTACGAAAAATCAAAACCTAGAATGAAGCCCTTCCCATTGGGTGGCTTGGTCCATCAGTCAAGAGTACCTCACCTTGGAGCCCAGACTTGGGGAGGGGGAGGGCAGAAGCTTCTGGAAACTTATTCCAGAATCCTCCCTTCATGGGAAGTCCCTTCTCAAACAAGGGAAACAGGGCAAGGACCCAGGGTGGTGGCATATGTCTTAGGGCCCCTAAGAGCATACGCAAGGCCGATGAATGGGTGTGCAGTGGACAGTGGGGTCTTACCCACTGTGATCCAGGTGGTGATTTCTGGATGCTGTGGCAGCCAAGCCTGTCACCACTCTCAGATCTGGCTTTCATACAGCTTCTGAGTAGGTTTTTAAACTCACCTGAACACAGGGCTGGCATATGGGTTAAATAAGATAATGCATGAAGAGCTCTTAGTTCTGGCATAGAATAGGCGTTTGGTAAATGGGGACTTTGTTATTTCTATGGTCATTTTTTAAACTTTTAAATTTATTCTAGAAGGAAGTCCACTGACAGCCAGACTATCTTGCAGCTTTATTCTATTTATAACTTCAAAAATCCTCCAGTAGGTGCCACTTGGACCAATCTAGGACCAAAGAAAATGATGTATCCCCCACCTCACCACCTAGGAGCTGTCATCAGGGCTCCACTCTCACCTCTTACCTGGACACAGATGAAGCCTTCTTCAAAACAAGCAGGAAGGAAAGTTGTTTTTTCCTGTCTCACTGAGTAGGACCTTTAGGGGAAAGGAAAGGTGCCCTTCTTTTGCCCCCTCACTACCTGTATCGGCTGGCTTTTGACACACACCGTAAGAACAGCCCAATCACAATACCAAGGCTCAGGAGGGCACCACTGGAAGAAAGCTGGGCATGTCCAGAAAGCTGGGGCAATGGGCCTGCCTGCCAGCTCAAAGAGTGGACCCCAAGTTCTTCCTTCTCGTGTGTTGGGAATTCTTCTCTGGATGCAGGCCTAAACTCCTTATCTTCCCCATACCAGTCTTATCAAAGCAATTCGGTGATCTACCAGGAATGTATTTGCTGCCCTTTCAACCACCAGAACACTTGCAGAGCTGGCCTTGGGCCTTGCTCTTTCAGGAAGCAGAGCAGCATAATTAGCCAGGCCAGAGCTCCAGCCTGAAATGCCCCCAAGACAGGACCAGTAGTGCCCCTCTACCCAGGTGAGAGCTAAGGACCTTCTACGGGACCACATCCCAGATCACCTCACAGGTTCTACTAATGGTGTGAACTCCGGGCTGGTCTCAGTCAACTCTGGCTTGAATGAAAGTATAGTAGAGTTAGGACAGAAGTCTCAGGCATGGAGGGTTGGAGAAGAACAGGCCTAGAAAAGCCGTGGGTCTGGGAATGAAGAGGCTACAGGAGACTATTTAGAGCAAACCTTCACAGCTAGAGAAGGTGCCAAGGTTGTCAATGGTGAGAAAGTGAAAAAAGTTCAAGGTCCAGCCATAGGACAGAGATAAGTAAATTATGATTCAGCCATGTACAGGTAAAAACTGACAGCTGGGGCTGGAAGGGAAGGGAGAGGGAAGGGGTAATGAGGCAGAACACAGGATCTTTAGGGCGATGACACTACTCTGTATGATGCTTATCATGGTGAATACAAATTATCTTATACTTGTCAAAGCCCATAGAGTGGACAGCACCAGGAGTGAACCCTAATGTACAACTGGGACTTAGGGTGATCATGATGTATCAGTGTATGTTCAGTAGATAAAACAGACATGCCACTGTGCTGAGGGGTATTGATAATGAGGAAGCTGTGTGTGGGGGTGGGGGCAGGGAGCAAATGGGACATCTCTGTACCTTCCCCTCAAAATTGCTGTGAGCCAAACATTGCTCTAAAATAATAAAGTCTTATAAAAAAAAAGTCCAAAACTCTGATCACAGGTTTCATTTGACTTTTAAGGAGAATAGGATTATTTGCCAACATTAAAAAGAAAATTTTTATGAAAAAAAGAAAAAAAAACCCAATGTCTAGCTTTTCTTGAACTCCAGAAATTCTGGCAATTCTAGGCCCTCGTTTCCACTTGGGAAGACTTTGCTGGAGGAAAGAGCAATGCTCCCCTCAACTGAGGAAGCACCTCCAGATGGCCAAGGTTTCTATCTGGCCAAAGTTAATCATGCAATTTTATATAGTCTGCTTCAGCTTTGGGAGTAAGTCACTTGTCTGTGCTACTCCCTGTGCCTGAAACATCCCATGAGCCCTGGTAAGTTGTTTTGATCCTGCAGGAATTTCTCAAATGTCACCTCCCCAGGGCAGACTTCACTGACTACCCCCAACTAAGTTAAGTCACTCTCTTCCATTCTCACTGCATCCTTCTAAAACTCTTCACTGCTGTCATAGAAGAAGTATTTATGACAACTCTCCCTTACAGAAGAATTCTACCTGCTAAATATAGAAGGAATGAGGAAATACAAAACTACTATTAGAACACCAGATCTCCATAGGCAAGATCCACCCCCTAGATATTAACTTTAGTGGGCAAAAGTTAAAAGAAGAAACATGTTATTAACATAGTTTCAAAATTCTCTTCCAAAACCAAATTTTTACAAATGACAAAGGGGAAATAGAAAAATTGGAGTGGAGAAACCTAGCAGATTTTTAATGTATCTAAGTGAAAAAGAGATTGACATCCTTAGTAATAAGACATTGTAATCATGCACCTCCTGATACCATGCACAGAGAAGGACATGCCGCCTCTGTGGCATCCTTTATGATCACGTAAATTCAATCTAATCATGAGAAAGTATCAGACAAACCCAAATTAAGAGACCTTCAAAAAGTAAGCAGTAGTCTTAAAAAGTCTCAAGATCAGGAAGGACTAAAAACTGTCACAGATTGGAGGTGATTAAGGAAAAATGACAGCTAAATATAACATGAGACACTGGGTTAAATCCTGGAACAGAAAAAAAAAAAAACAGAAAAGAATAAGAAAGTATGTACTAGACCAGTTCAGTTCAGTTCAGTTCATTCGCTCAGTCATGTCCAACTCTTTGCAGTCCCATGGATTGAAGCACACCAGGCTTCCCTATCCATCACCAGCTCCCAGTTGCTCAAACTCATGTCCATCAGTCGGTGATGCCATCCAACCATCTCATCCTCTGTTGTTCCCTTCTCCTCCTGCCTTCAGTCTTGCTCAGCATCAGGATCTTTTCAAATGAGTCAGTTCTTTGCATCAGGTGGTCAAAGGATTGGAGCTTCAGCTTCAGCATCAGTCCTTCCAATGAATATTCAGAACTGATTTCCTTTCGGATTGACTGATTGGATCTCCTTGCAGTCCCAGGGACTCTCAAGAGTCTTCTCCAACACCACAGTTCAAAAGCATCAGTTCTTCCATGCTCAGCTTTCTTTATAGTCCAACTCTCACATCCATACATGACTACTGGAAAAACCATAGCTTTTACTAGACAGACCTTTGTCGGCAAAGTAACATCTCTGCTTTTTAATAGGTACTGAACCAATGTTAACTTCTTGGTCTTCAAAACTATAATAATAGTTGTGGGAGATGTCACTCTCAGGGGAAGCTGAGCTGGGTGATGGATATTTGAGAACTCTGCTTCAATGTGAAAGTCTTCTGCAGTTCTAAAATGGTCACAAGATAGAAAATCAAAAAGTATTTGTATATTTGTTTTCTTGAGGCCCCTGCTAGGCTGAAAACTTCACGAGGACAGGGACTGAGAACACTGGCATTTCCATCACTGCACAGTGATGTGTCTGACACGCAGAGGGTATTCAATAAACACATGCTGAATAAACAGACCTGTGGTTACTGACACAGAAAAAGTCCATGGCATATTATTGAGTGGAATACATAGGACATGAAGCAGCCCATAGAGTATGTCAAAATGTGTATAAACAAGGAGACTAAGGATTTACAAACCAGTGTTGATTGTCGCCATCTCAGGAAGGTAAAGTTATGGGTAATTTTTCTTTTCTTCTTTTTGCTTTATTGTATTTTCTAAGCATATGTAACTACTTTTATGTGCACCAGAACACACACACACACACACACACACACACACACACACACACCCTGCATCTTCATTTCAGCGAAAGCCATAAGCAACATGCCTGGCAGAGCTGGAGCCATCCCTAGATGGCTGAGCAGATGTGAGTGTCTGAGTCCCAGGTGGCGACCCAGCTGCACAGTAATGGCAGCCAGTGCGGAGAAGAGGGTTCCACATGGGTGACGTCTCTGCTTCTCAGCTTCTCAGCGCCTCAGCTTCTCTGTGTAGCCAGCCAGTGCTCCCTGGGCAAAACCATTGATCTGCAAGTTTTACCATCATCTTCAAAAACATGTGTTGTTCTTGGCTCATTCATTTATTCATTCACTCATGGATGCAGTGTTTGACTTCGTTTTGTCTGTCCAAGGAAGAACTCTCCTCCTAGGATCTACTTTTCACCCTTCTTCAAACTAGGTCCCCTGTTGTTATTCAGTTGCCCTAATGTAAACCACATGAAAGATGTCAGATCTTGTCTGGACATCATGAGCAAGAACCCACAGCTAGACTCAGGGAGCCCCCGGGAGCAGGAGTGAGAATTCCACACTTAGGAAGGTTGGGTAAGTGGCTCCTCGTGGAGCCAAGTGGCCCCTGGCCCAAGTAGAGCCAGTTGCTCAGGTAGGTGAATGGGCACAGCTGCCTGCAGGCTGAGAAGATACTGAGGAGAAGCTCCTGGGGATCCTTAGCACTTTGGTCAAGAGTGACATGTGGGCCCACTCAGCGATGCACTGAGCTGGCGGCCGGTGGGAGCTGTGGGGCTGCACGGAGGAACCAGATGGGAATCAGAGTCATGGACCTGGAGCAGCAAGGGCAGCACACACAGGCCTGAGCTGAGTGCCGGCGCCCAGCCTTCAGGGCAGAGGGATACAGAAGTGGTTCACAGGGGAAGAAAAGTGAGAGGCGAGCAGTGTGAAGAGCAGACCCTAGGAAGAGGACTCTTTCCCAGAAGCGAGGCTAGACAGAGTGTCAAGACTGCATCACAGGAGGCAAGGGTTGCCTGTCACCCTGCCCGCCTAGAGGGCACAGGGAAGGACGCAAGGCAGGGAATGGCAGGGTCAGGTTGCACCTTAGGAGGAGCTGGAGAATCATTCTGCTCCACAGTGCTGGGCACCCTGGTATTTCTTTGGCAGCTCTATCCCTAAGTTCCCAACAGTGACCTACCAGAGGGCTGGGAAAGACAGCCAGGGGCCCCAGCAGGCAAGTTACCCATGGGAGATTACCTGCTAGACACTGACCATGGGGCCATCAAGCCCAGGGTCACATGGACCTAGGATCCCCGGGCATGAGGGGAAGCGTGGCCCACAGGCCTCACCCAGAATGGAGCCTCTTAGCAGGTCACTGACTCCCCAAGGCACTGGGCCTGGCCTGCATGCCTGCCCATCCCGCCCTGCCTCCCTGCCCTGACTGCCCATTGGGCTGCTCTGGCGTAGCTAGAAGGCCCCAGGGCCCTGTCCCACATCAAGTTTGCCACCCACCTCCCACCCCAGGCTTAAGGGGGGATGACTGGCCCTTGGCTCCTCACCAACTTCCAGGGGCTCACTGATCCCATGAGTGTCAGGCAGCCTGGGCTGGGCTTCCTCCTCCATCATCTGCTAGGGGATGCCCAGGCCCCCAGGCCCCATCTCAGATGAGGGCCACACCACCGCCCCCTCTGCACAGCCCCTGCTGGCAGAAACCAAGGAGATGCTCAGGGCGGAGCTGGGCTCCCACCCTTTCCCCCCTGCACAGGCACCTCCTACCCAGCGCTCCCTTGCTCCCCATGACAGGGCTCAGCCACAGTCTGCGGCACTTCCTCCACGCTCCTGGGAGGGGCTTCTCACCACCTGCTACTGACATGGGGACAGCAGGCTGACCTGGTCTCCAGCTCCTGCTGGAGGAAGGAGGAGGATGCCAGAACAGGCCCAGAGTGGGTGAGAGGGATTCACCAGTCCAAGCAGCATTTCAGCATCCTCTACTGTTGTGCTGGCCGCACGCAGATGGTGTGGCAGACCTGCCTCAGAGGAGTTCAAGCCAGCTGGAGGCAGCTGATTAAAAAAACCTCACAACAGGTGCAACAAGCATTCGTGAAGCTGGTGAAGGGAAGCAGAGATTCTATAGGAACCCAAGGCAGAGACCTATGATCTAGGGGAAGCAGGAAAATCTCACAGAGGAAGAGCAGCTCGGCTGAGGCCTGTAGGTTGAACTGACCAGTAAGAGAAGGGGTGTGAGAGCAGAAGGTGGGTGGCTGGGGTGAGAGGGGAGAGCTGTGTATAGGGAGGTGGCGGGAGGGGGGGGGCAGCAGCCATTCTACATGGCCAGAGAGCAGAGGGCCAAGGGGTAATAGATGGCTTGGAGAAAGGGAAATGCCGGCTGCCTAGAAGGGGCTCTTTGTTCAGATGTCCGCTGGGTGGGTCCTAATCCTGAGGACCATGCCCTCCAGAGCACTCACCCCTGCTTCTGCCCTGTGAGCCCTAGACCATAACAACAAGGCTAGACCCACAGGACCCCACAGTGTGTCCTCCTGGAACTCCCAGCCAAACCTGAGCTCACCCTCACTGACCACATGAGGAAAACTTATTCTGCTAATAGACATCTGAGGCTCAGAGCATCCAAGGAACTTGCCTGAAGTCAGGTGGTGGCATCAGGCAGGTGGTGGAAGGAACCCTGGGCAATGTTAATGGGCCTCACCCTTTGTGTCCCACAGGCACAAAACAGAGCCCCTGGCCTCATCAACTTGAGAAGCACAGACTTCAACAACAGGCACTTTCTTGCAGGACTTTTCAGAGCCTTTAATGTGCGAATGGGCATAAGGGACGTAGAGCATGGAGAGATCCTGAAATGCATTTGGCATGGAATCCTTTGGTCCCTGCCAGAGCCGCTGTCTCCAAGGGGCCACCCTGGGGCCTTTTGGTCTGGATGGTGCGGTCAGGGACTGGGCTCTGGAAGTCCCCCTGCCTTATGCTTTGTTTGCACTCATTCTCACTTTGGTGCTGTCCTTGTGTTAGAGAGACTTGGGACACGACCTTGGGCTCCCTGGGCCCAGCCTTCCACTCTGTGCCTGTTGCCTACCTCTGGTTAGGAGAAGGGACACTCCCAGATGGAAGAGCCATTCCAGGTCACCAAGGATACTGGCATGTTTGGGAAAGGTTTCTGGGAAGTGGTGACACTTTACAATGAGGGATGAGTGACAAGAGAGGACGTGCCAAGGAAGAAGCTGCAGTGATGAGAAACGGGGGAGAGGCTGGGAGAGAGTGGGTGCCTGTGCTTGGGTTTTGAAGGCTGTTGCGAGGGACCTGGACTTGGGTATCAGAACCACAGAAGGGGCTTGAGCTAGGGCTGACTCGATAGATCCACACACAATTCTGGCCTGGAATCACTCCCAGCAGAAGGATGTCCAGCTTTTCTTCCTCCCATGGGGTCCTGGGATCTGCACCCCATCATCCCCACCATGTGACCTCAGTCGCTGTCTTTGACCCCCATCTCACACCTGCTGGAGTATGTCAGCTGTGACCCAGTCATGTCACCCCTGACCTTGGCCCCCCTCCTGCAGCCTCCTTGGCTTGGTGTCTTGGTCTCCATAGGCCCCACAGGCCAGAGGTGGCCTCACATCGCCCTGGCAGAGAATTGTGTGCTTGACTTTCCCAAGATTCCTGCCCTAAGAGCAGAGGGCTGGGGGTACTAGGTGGCCTGGAAAGAGGGTGGCCAGGACAGCTCGGACCCCAGGAAATGCCTGCTGCCTGGAAGGGGACTCTTTTTCCAGATGGACATGGGGATGGGGGAAGTTTCCCCAGAGGCTCAGCAGGTAAAGAATCCACCTGCAGTGCGGATGAAGGTTTGATCCCTGGGTCGGCATGATCCCCTGGAGGAGGGCATGGCAACCCACTCCAGTATTCTTGCCTGCAGAATCCCCTGGACAGAAGAGCCTGGCAGGCTACAGTCCATGGGGCCCCAAAGAGTCAGACGTGACTGAAGCGACTGAGCACAGCACCCAGCAGCTCTGGGACACCACGGTATCTGGGCACGGAGAAGAGGCTGGGGATGGCCCCTGCTCCAGAGCACACAGGAAGGCGTGCTCTCCGTGGGCCAGCCTGCTCTTCATCCCAGCTTTCCCGGAGCCTGTCTCTGCCTCTCTGGGAAAGGGGCACATCAACCAGACCAAAGACTGGCCCTCATGTACTGGCACCCTGACCAGGATGCCAGGCACTTGCTTCACTCAGAATAGGCAAATGCCAAAAGCCACCTGCAGAGATGGGGGAGACAGAAGATAGCGGCCTGAGAGGCTCAGAATTCACTGCCCTGCTGCCCCCAGCCCATCCCCAGGAAGGCTAAGTGTCCATGTGGCTGAGCTAAGGCTGCTGTCCCCTCTGCTCTCGGTGCCAGAACAGGGATGGGGCTAGCTCCCTCCAGGGCTCTGCATAACATCCTTTCTCTGATGGTTTAGGCCTTGAATGTGATTCTCCCTCTGTTACAGAGGGGTGGCTTTTCTGATCTCTGCTGGGTTCTAGGAGTGGGGTCATAGTGTCAGCTTCTGTTACACAAGTACATGCGCAGGTAATACCTGACACCCTGAGCACTTTCTCTGGAATTCTTCCCTTGGCTTCCATGGAAGCTCAGAAGCCTTAGCACCTCTTGAACCCACTGAGCCATTCCCTGCTGGCATGTTAGGCATTTTTACAACTGTTCTAAAATCCCATTATCTCTTCCCTCTAGACAGCCTCTGTGACTGGTTCCGCCTGAATACGTGACTGGCCGCTGGCCACCCACCGGTCGCCTGCTGCCCTCGCTCCCAGGAACCCTGGGGCAGCGGAGAGACCTTTGAGTCTTCACATACTTCCCCTGCCTGCGGCCTGAGCTATGGGAAAAACACAGCGATAACAAAAATAGAAACGAGCGGTCTGGACCACATGGGATAACTGTAAACACGGAACGACATTTCAAAGAAATACAGAAGTAAAATTATAGAGTTGAGACAAGCTCAGAGATAATTTTGCTCATTCTTTCTAGCCAGCACTTACCACATTAGTAATTTTATACTTATCTGTGTTATTATTTGTTTACTTCATTCAACAAATATTTACTAAGCACCCATTCTATGCCAGGTACTAGTCTGGATCCCTGAAAGCAAAGACGCTGCCCCCTGGGTGCTTGCATTCCGGGGGCAGTGGAGAGACTGACACCAAGACTACTATTCACAACAAGCAAGCGAAGGGCAGAAGACATTAGGAGGTGATCTGTGCTAAGGCAAGCAGAAGCCGAAGAGCCGGGAAAGCAGTGCTCGGGTCGGGCAAGCGGTAGCCTTGGCTAGGGTCAGCAGAGGCGACCTCAGGGAGGAGCTTGGCAGTGGAAGGTGCCACTGGAACAAAGGCCTGAGCAGGGCTGGGGCAGTGAGGGAGGTCACCCTACGGGTCTCGATCACCGGCTCACCGAAAGGATTTCGGCTTTTATGAGAATGAAGTAGGGAGCTCTGCAGATGAGAGGGGTGGCTTAATGGACCCTCACACTGTGAGAGCCCCAGGGAACCTGGATCAACCTGCCACCCCAGGCCTAGCATTCAACAAATACTAAACACCAGTGAAATATCCTATTTTATAGAAAAAGCACCTTATTCCAGGTATATGCAAATAGGGAAATCCCTGGTGGACTGGTGGTCGGGGCCTCCCTGCTGAGGGCTCAGGTTCAATCCCTGGTCAGGGAACTAAGATCCCACAAGCAGAGTGGCATGGCCAAATAAATAAATAAATACAATGTAAGAACATGTGGTGTTGGTATATATACATATCTATACACACAGATATGTGTGTGTGACATACCTCTCTAAGCTTAGAGATGTGTCTAAAAGGTGCTCAGCATAAAGATGACAGCGTCTCCAGGGAGAGGAATATGATTGTGATGGAGTAAGAAGGGAATTTCCTTTTTTAAAAACGTTTAATTTATCTGGCTGTGCTGGGTCTTCATTGTGGCGCGTGGGATCGTTAGTTGTAGCATGCAAACTCTCAGTTGCAGCGTGTGGGGTCCAGCTCCCTGACCTGGGCTTAAACCTGGGCCGCCTGCATTGGGACCTCAGAGTCAGCCACTGGAGCACCAGGGAAGTTCCAGGAATTTTCTATTTGAGTTCTTTGGCACTCTGGATTGGCTTTTTAACAATAAGAATGGATTTATATATTACTTACATAACTTAAAAATAAATAAGCTTAAGTTTAAAAAAAAAACACCCTAAATTCCAGTGGAATGAATGAATGAATCCAAGCCGGAGATCATGCCTCCACCTTTCCAGAGAGATAGGAATGGGAACAAAAATGCTTCCAATCTGGTCATTGTATCTGAGCCAGACATTCTGCTCCATATTATTTGAGGAGTGTTTCAAATTCTTCAGGCCCAGACCTTTCTCTAAAAGTCCCAATTCCTAGATTAGGTGGGGCCCAGCACGTGCATGTGAAAAACTTCAATCTAGACCTTCCCAGATGCCTGCAGCTCCTCAGCACCTGACAGAACATCCAGCCCCAGGGCACCGATCAAAAGAAGGAATAAGTGTTCATTGACTGAACTCATGGATGTGCACGTGCTTGAAGATGGCTAATGCACTGCCCTTCCCAGTGTGTTTCTCTGGAGTTCTGACTGGTGGGGCCTCTTCTCAGAGAGGGTTGCTGAGGAATGGGGCTGGACTAGGCACCCCAGTGCCCCCAAGAGCAAGGGAACCCAGCCGGAGTGGAGGCTTGGAGGGAGGCGGCCATTCACTTCCCCTTCCTTGCAGGAGGGGCCACCCACATTCCAGAGACAAGGACCACATTCTTTCGGCAGGAAATGCCAGGGCTGGGAGGACTGTCCTGTCCACTCCTTTCCCTTCTTGCTTCCTCCCTCTTGGCCAGCTGCCAGCCCTGGGATCCTGGGGCCCCAGATCAGAGCATCTGGGTCTCAGATTCCTGGCCTCTAGCTTGCAGGTGTCACCTGCCAGAAATTTTTGCATGTGAACAGTAGGTAGCCCTTTATTAGTCTGACATACTTGGAATAAGCATGGCTATTTATTTTCTCTTCCCAGAATTCAAAAAAGTTAGAAATTCCACAAGGCATCTGACTCAACTCTATTTTCTCCTTTCTCTTGCTTTTCCTAGTGTTGTTTATAGAGTAGCCCAGGAGCCTGAGTGTTCCAGCCCTGGGGGCTGTGGCCACACCTGGTGGCCGGAAGGAGTCCCATGACCCAGGTGGGGCCAGAGGCCTGTCTGGTGCACCCCACCAAGGGGCAGCTCTGACTGCAGGAGAGCAGATGGTGATGAGCTCAGGGCCCAGGACAAAAGTCAGGCAGCCTGGGCTCGAATCCTGCCACTTCTAAGCTTTGCAGCAAATGAGTTATGTCTCTGAGCCTCATGTCTAAGATGGATGTGTCAACAGTTTCTTTCTCTGAAGGAGGCTGTGAGGATTAAATGAAATAATATATAGAGAACACTTCACAAGTAGTAGCTGAATTATCGTATATTTTTAATACTGAGCACCTGTCAGCTCAGTTCAGTTCAGTTCAGTCACTCGGTCGTGTCTGACTCTTTGTGACCCCATGGACCACAGCACGCTAGGGCTTCCCTGTCCACCACCAGCTCCCGGAGCTTACTCAAACTCATGTCCGTCGAGTCAGTATGCCATCCAACCATCTCATCCTCTGTTGTTCCCTTCTCCTGCCTTCGATCTTTCCCAGCATCAGGGACTTTTCAAATGAGTCAGTTCTTTGCAGAAGGTGGCCAAAGCGTTGGAGTTTCAGCTTCAGCATCAGTCCTTCCAATGAATATTCAGAACTGATTTCCTTTAGGATTGACTGGTTGGATCTCCTTGCAGTCCCAGGGACTCTTAAAAGTCTTCTCCAACACCACAGTTCAAAAGCATCAGTTCCTCAGCATTCAACTTTCTTTATAGTCCAACTCTCACATCCATACATGACTACTGGAAAAACCATAGCTAGGTGGACCTTTGTTGGCAAAATAATATGCCATTTAGGTTGGTCATAACTTTTCTTCCAAGGAGTAAGTGTCTTCTAATTTCATGGCTGCAGTCACCATCTGCAGTGATTTTGGAGCCCCCAAAAATAAAGTCTGTCACTGTTTCCATTGTTTCCCCATCTATTTGCCATGAAGTGATGGGACGGGATGCCATGATCTTAGTTTTCTAAATGTTGATCTTTAAGCCAACTTTTCACTCTCTTCTTTCACTTTCATCAAGAGGCTCTTTAGTTCTTCTTCACTTTCTGCCATAAGAGGGGTGTCATCTGCATATCTGAGCTTATTGATATTTCTCCCAGCAATCTTGATTCCAGCTTGTGCTTCACTCAGTCTGGCATTTCTCATGATGTAATCTGCATATAAGTTAAATAAGCAGGGTGACAATATACAGCCTTGACATACTCCTTTTCCTATTTGGAACCAGTCTGTTGTTCCATGTCCAGTTCTAACTGTTACTTCTTGATCTGCATACAGATTTCTCAGGAAGCAGGTCAAATGGTCTGATATTCCCATCTCTTGAAGAATTTCCCACAGTTTATGGTGATCCACACAGTAAAAGGCTTTGGCATAGTCAATGAAGAAGAAGTAGATGTTTTTCTGGAACTCTCTTGCTTTTTTGATGATCCAGAGGATGTTGGCAATTTGATCTCTGGTTCCTCTGCCTTTTCGAAACCCAGCTTGAACATCTGGAAGTTCACAGTTCACATACTGCTGAAGCCTGGCTAGGAGAACTTTGAACATTACTTTGCTAGTGTGTGAGATGAGTGCAGTTGTGAGGTAGTCTGAGCATTCTTTGGCATTGCCTTTCTTTGGGATTGGAATGAAAACTGACCTTTTCCAGTCCTGTGGCCACTGCTGAGTTTTCCAAATTTGCTGGCATATTGAGTGCAGCACTTTCACAGCATCATCTTGTAGGATAAGAAATAGCTCAAGTGGAATTCCATCACCTCCACTAGCTTTGTTCGTAGTGATGCTTCCTAAGGCTCACTTGACTTCGCATTCCAGGATGTCTGGCTCTAGGTGAGTGATCACACCATCGTGGTTATCTGGGTCATGAAGATCTTTTGTATAGTTCTTCTGTGTATTCTTGCCACCTCTTCTTAATATCTTCTGCTTCTGTTAGGTCCATACCATTTCTGTCCTTTCTTTTGCCCATCTTTCATGAAATGTTCCCTTGGTATCTCTAATTTTCTTGACGAGATCTCTAGTCTCTCATCCTATTGTTTTCCTCTATTTCTCTGCATTGATCACTGAGGAAGGCTTTCTTATCTCTCCTTGGTATTCTTTGGAATTATGCATTCATATGGGTATATCTTTCTTTTTCTCCTTTGCCTTTTGCTTCTCTTCTTTCCTCAGCTATTTTAAGGTCTCCTCAGATAACCAATTTGCCTCTTTGCATTTCTTTTTCCTGTGGATGGTTTTGATCACTGCCTCCTGTCATATACCCACTAATGTACAAAGTTCCAGAACCCTGAGCTAAAAGTTCAGGGCCCACAGAGACCTCCTCATTGAGGAGACAGTCAGGGAAGCAGCAGCTCTGGGCTCCCTATCATAAAATGGTTTTCAAGATAGAAGTGGGCTTAACCCTTTGCAATAGACCAGTTTCACAGAGGAAAGAGACCATTGAAAAGACTTTGAAGACCGAATAGTAGCTCTTAAGACAGGAAGAAAGGACGTTACAGGAAGGGGAGTCAGCACATCCCAAGACTCAGAGATGCAGCTGGAAGGCTGGGTTTGGAGATCCATGTATAGGAATCTAAAGTGGAAAAGGATGACGGTGGCAGAGGAGGTCATGAGATGGGCAGAGAAACTCACAGGACGGGCAGAGACCATGCTAGAAGGCCTTGGAGGCCTTGCCAAGGAGCAGCCCAGACTTCTTCCTGAGGGTACCGCCTTGTAGCAAAGGTTTCCGTCTAGGAAGATCTCTCTGCTGTAGTGAGAGGGAGTCAGGACAGATACTGGAAGAGACAAAGCTGAGTCAGAATTGGAGGATAGATGCAAGAGGGCAGGGAGTGGCCCTCAAGCTTCAGTCACTCCCTGGCTCCTTCTTGGTATTTGACATATCTGGGTACAACCCCAGCTATTATTAATGCAATATTTCCCTTTGGGTTAGTTCAGTTCTCTGTCACTTCTGTTATACCATTATACTACTGCTTGAAATGAAACATGTATGTCCACTTGCCACTGGAAATAGTCTTTGCCCTCTGGGGCACCTGCTTTGGGAACCATGAATCTGGCTACAGCCCAACAGCAGAGAAGGGAAAGGGATCATTTCAGTGTATGGTGTCAGCCGAGCTGCAAGAGATTGGTCCCAAACCCCTGTTTCAAACCCTATGGCCTTTATGACTTTACTTAGGGGCTAGAGGTGGGGTTGCAGCTCTGAAAGCAAAGACAAAAGAGACCTGCCCAGTCCCTGGTAGTCTGGACTCGTCCTTCCTTATCAGAGCATGTGGGCTCCAGCTCTGCTTGAACACAAACAGACAGATACACTTCTCTAACAGAGAGAGCACCAGGCAGAGCTAACGATGACTCAGTGGCGGAATTCTTTGTGGGTAATTGCATGGTGCTGTGTTAGTGAGAAATATGCAGGGGGAGGGAGAGAGGGAGAGGAGGAAAGAAGGCAAGAAGGAAGGAAATGCATCATCTGATTTATCTTCACAGGAATCTTGTAAGGCAGGAATTTTTATGCCCATTTTACAGATGAGAAACCAGTCTCAGAGATAATAAGCTAACTGCCAAGGTCACTTCTAATGAGAACTATAACTAAGCCGATTGTTCAGATCTGTCTGACTTTAAAGTCACTCCTTTCTTTTAAAAGAATGATATCCATAATCATACCATGGTAGCCACTGTTATTTTTTAAATCCTTTTCTAGTCTCTCCTTTTTGGTGTGTCAAAAATATGCATCTCTTCCTTTTATTCACCTACCATTGTATCAAGAACATTTGCAATGTTGTTAAATAGTATTTACAATAATGATTTTTACATGATATGTCCACCCTGTGGACATACCGTAATTCTGAGCCATCCCAGAACATTGAGGTTGTTTCAACATCTCAGGATTATCAATTCTCCCCACCCTCTACCCTTCCCAAGTCAGACTCCCCTGGAATGAGTCAGGACTCCCCTGCCCTTCATCTGGAAGGTTATGTAGGTCACTGGGGTCCAGTCATACCTGCAGGGTGCAGCAAGGCATGCTAGAGCCTCTCAGAAGGTAAGAGCGACTCAGAAAGTCAAGTCTTCTGCCTCCCCTCACAGTCTGCCAAGCTCTGCCACTGCCCCACCCCATCAGGTCACAAAACGAGGTGCTGTAAACTGGGCGGGCCAAAGGCTGTTCCAGGTGGCTTCTTAATGCAGTGAAGGCAGCTCAGACATCTTAGGGGCCAAAAGGCACCTGGATGACCCCAAAATAGGAATAGAAGCCAGATCTCTGCAAAAAGCCTGGGTCATTACTTGGTTCTCATTTTCCTGAGAGGCTCTATCCAGAGAATTCTCTGTTCTCTGACCCCTTGGGGAACATGCCACATCCCAAGCTGGCTCCCAAACAACTCCATGATGGACTCTCAAAGCAGAAACACTCCTGGCAGGCGAGCAGATGTGCACATTGCCTAAGGTGAAGGGCCTAAGATCACATTTTCAGGATGCTTCCCTGCTTTATCTGTTTGCAAAGCAGATATTTGGGGAGGTTGGGCTCAGAACTGCTTCTCGGTTGCCAGCCCCATGGGAAATGGTTCGCATTCTTAGCATAGCTGGAGGACTGTGAGGCAAGGGAGCTGACTGCATATGACTGCCAGGAGGCTGCTCTGACCAGACCCGAGGAAGATGAGCCACCAGCTCGGCATCCTCTCTGCCTGGACCGGTTCCGGTGTGGGCACGCTGGACATTCTTCCCAAGAAGACAGGGTAGTGGGAACTCTCTAGGGGGGCTATATGGCTATCGCCGTCACTGAAGCAGACCCAGGACTGAGAGGGCTTTCAGAGGTCAAGTTCTTCATGCCCCTGACCAGCACACACACCAGTACCAGCAGCACTGACCTTGGAAGATGCTCACCAAGTGTTAAAGAGACTGGCTTTCTTGAGCCAGTGGGATTTCAGTGTGTTCTGGGTGTGTTGCTCTTTGCATTTTTTTCTTTTAACAAGGAACATGTATCATTTAAAAACAAAATCAAGGTAACTTTAAAATAAAATGACTAGACAAAAAGGCTTCTGAGCTAAGGCATTTAATCTCTCACCTCGATTATAAACCCCAGCATATAGCACTCTCTCTTATCAGAAAATCATGATGTCACCCCTCTGTGCCCTTTCTCGCAGTTGCTTGGACACGCGGATGAGCTGCTGAAAGGAAGCGGGGCAGTGGCCTCCTTGGCTCGAACCTGGGACTGGCGCCCGGTCCTCACCTGGCACGCTGGCTGGCGGCCACCAGTCACACCTACAGAATTCTCTGAAATGAGGAGCAGCATTCTTGAGCCTCAAATGGCAAGCTGGAGTTTATTCAGGCCCTGCTCCCTGCCAGGAAACTCAGGGAGAGAAACCTGCTCTGGCACCACCTCTGTGTCCAAGCCAGACCCCTGCCCAGCCTGTGAGCATAGATGTGTCTGTGGGGAACCTTCCAGGAGGGGTGTCCTGGGAGCTGGGTCCCGGACAGCTGCCGCTTCAGGGCTTCAGGAAGCCTCCCGGGAGAGGCACTGAGGCAGAGGGAAAGCCAGCAGCTCGCAGCCTACTCGACAACCATGACGGCTTAGCGTGAAGCTGGTAGAGAAATGTTCCTGGAAACCAGGTGTGTGCATCAGATTTAAGCCCTGGGCCTCTCCCTGGAGTGGCCACTGTCCGGGAGGCTGAAATGAGCAGCGTGCCTCAGAAGTGCCGGAGCCCAGCAGGTGTGTGTGCCTGCGGGTGGAAGGGCTGACAGCCTGCGCTGCCTGAACTTCCTGTGCAGCCCAGGGGCTCAGCCTGGATCACATTTTCAGGCTGCTTCGCTGCTTTACACGCCATACATCACCAGGATAGCTTTCCAAATTCTCAACAGCCAGGCCACACCCCAGGCCAATTCAGTCAATCTCCTTGGAGGTGAGACCCAGATACTAGCATTTTTTTCAAGCTTCCAAGTAATTAAAATATTAGCCATGGTTGACAACCGGTGCTTTATAGAGATATCTGATGCATCCCAGGCTCATCAAACAAAATAAGCAGGGTTCTTCCTGAGTGATTCATGGAGCCACCGTCTCCTGAGAGGCCCTCCTCTATGAGAGTGAGAGGACAGTCACTCTTCAAAAACCATCTCAACACCCACTCCTCCTGTGGGAGGTGCGCCCAGGCTGCCTCCGCCGTCCCTCAGGACCTGTGTCAGCTACCACATAGCCATTGGTTGGCTGATATTTGCGGTTCCCACAAATGGGGTCATCTGTCATCACAGGAGCAGGTCATCGGTTGCATATTATGCCTCCTGGTAACCCACTGACCTTCCACCTACCACCATTCATCACGCATATTACATGCTCAGCTAGTGTTTTCAGGCTGACTTATATTCTATTGCAGTTTAACATTTCAGGCAATCTTGATGACAAAATTTGACACAAATTAGTGGTTTTAATGTTGATCAATGATTAGGGCAAGGAGGAAACAGCGGTGGCCCACAGCAAATGAAAATTGGAAGAATGGCCAAGAACTGCCTGTTAGACTGTCTTCCAGGAATTACTTTGTAACCCATATAACCCAACTCTCATGTGGTCCAGGCTCCACACTGAGAAGACGTGGCAGTTCCGTGGGTTTAGTAGGCAGGGGAGAGAGGTTTTCTAATCGAGAACACTGTGAATATTTACTGCAGTCTCTTAAGGAAATCTGAATATGGCAAGTAGAAGCCACACTTTTCTATCTCCTTTTTACCTCTTTCCCTGGAATTCATATCTGAGGAGCTGATATATCAGCTTGGCCTTAAAGGGTAGAGACAGAAGGAGAGGATGTTTCAGGCAGAGAGACTAACTGGGTTTTCAGACTGGCCAGTGGTCCTGTGACTGTGGAATGAAGGATATGGGTGGTTAAACAGTGACTGGAAACGGGAGCATGGCCAGTATATGAAGAGCTTTGAATTGCAGGTCAGGCAGATGAACTCCGGGTTTTAACATCCAAAGCTTAAGGCCAAGGTATAGTATAATAGGGTCACTCTAGCACCATGCAGAGGGTGGGACGCCAGTCAGGATATGACAGCAGGCCCAGGAGAGATGGCTGGGCCAGAGAGAGGCTGCCCATAAGGGCAGCACACTCAGGCCCTCCTGTGGCTGCTAGGGAAGCCTGTTCTAAGCCCCACATCCTGCATGAAGTATTCTCAGACCTGGGGCCAGTGATGGAGGTGCTCCTACATTCCTTACTCCACAGACCTGTCCGGAGGTCCTGGCCTACCTGGTCAGCCACCCCAGACCCAGACCAGCCACTCCACACTGCCTCTCCAGCCCCTGAGCTGAGGTCAGAAACCCCCGCCCAGGAGTTGGCAGACCCAACTGTCTTCACTCACAGGCCAACATGTTTGCTTTATGTCCAGTCCGAAGGACACTTACAGTCACCACCAAATAGGGAAAGGAAGTCGCTCAGTCATGTCTGAGCCTTAGCGACCCCACGGTTAAAAAACTTCACTGAAATGCATTTCGGTGAAATTTTTTAAACTGAGTATAGCTCTTGAATTCTAAAGTTTTACGTCAATTTTTACCAGAAAATTTCAAGAGTCTGGACTGCAGTGTTTTCCAGGGAGCTGATGCTGAGACAGAGTTAGGAATGCAAGATGACTTGCAGGGAAGTGTAGCAGAGGAGACAAAGCCTCTAGAAGAAGGGAGAGAAACGCGATCAGAGCTTCCGGACTTCGGGGCAGACCTAGCATTCTCTGCCAGCCCACCAGGGGCCAGAAGAGCTCGGGGTTGCCCAAGGTTGGTAGGGGAAGCTTGAAAATGCCTGGGCCCTTGTACCACCACCTCGCTCAGTCATTTGCCAAGGCCACTCCAAGAAGACCTTAAACTTGTGCTGAAAATTGGGTGAACCCAGGAGAAGTCCACAGTTCTACAGGTTTGAGCTGATCATAACCTTGCCACCAGACAGTCCTTTCTTGAAGAGACATCTCTGCATCTGCCATGGAGTCAGTCCCTCTTCCTCCCACCTGCTGGTCTGAGTAGACCGTATCTGAGGCCTGGCTTCAATCTCCACAAGCAGTCCATTCAATCTCGCCATCACCTTCCTCCCCTCCTGGCTCCGAGAATCTGTTCTGTCTTCCCCCTCCTTCCACTTCTCAACACTGAAGGCTTTTCCTTCATTCACCTCCTCACAATATTCTGCCCCAAATTTGGCACATGCAAAATCAAAAGATGAACAACTGCCTGGGAAATGCTCTGTGTATCTGAAACCACCAAGAAATTCATCTTCCCGAGATATAAAAAAAATTCAACAAAAGTCATAGACATAACCAAACAGAAAAATGAGCAAAAGATATGAATGGATGGCTCATAGGAAAATAAGTATAATGGCCCTTAGATGAAGAGATGCTCAACCTGACTCACAGTAAAAGAAATTCAAATTATGACTGTACAGACACCATTTCACCTATCAGATTGGCAAAGGTCAAAACATCTGATTCAGCACAGCGTTGGTGTAGAAATAAGGCACTCACCCTGCTGGTGAGAATGGAGATTGGTCACACTGTTCGGAAGGTGATTTGGCAACATCCTCCTAAGTGACAAATTCCCATGATCTTCAAAAGGCAGTAGAACAGAACGATTAAGAAAATGAACTGGAGTCCCAGAAACTTGGTTTGCATCTTAGCTGTTTAAGTAGCCTACTTTTCTGTGCCTCAGTTTTTCTCATCTGTAAAATGGGATGATAATGGTACCTACCTTTGGAGATGCTCAAGAGAATTAAAATATATTAGTAATTGTAAAGCACCTACTCTAGTGCCCCACTCTTAGTAACTGCCATGCAAATGTTAACTAACACTATTATTTATTGACCCAGCAATTTCACTGCTAGGAAATTAACCTGCAGATATGCTTGCACATGTGCTAAATGAGTACACAGTGTATTCACTGCAGTATTGGTGCAGCTGGGAAGAAAACAGCAAACAACCCAAATGTCCTTTAAAAGACTAAATTGATTGGTGCATGTGTAGAATGGAATACCATGCAGATGCAAAAAAGTAACAAAGAAGCGCCTTTGTACTGATCCCGAGTGTGCAGGCTACTACCATAAGCTTTTAAATGAGTTGTATAGGCGCAAGTCCAAATACCCTTATCCACAATTTTGAAATTCAAAACTCTCTAAAAAAATAAGCTTTTGTTTGTTTTAGGAAATTTGGCACAAATACATTTGGTAGCAAAATTTGAACTGAACTGAACTGACTTAAGGGTGATAACGTCTCTATTTATCAAAATCTTCATGTGTTTTATCACAAACTCTGCTGGGGATTTAACATAATATATACACATTGCTGCTGCTGCTGATAAGTCGCTTCAGTCATGTCTGACTCTGTGCGACCCCATAGATGGCAGCCCACCGGGCTCCCTGTCCCTGGGATTCTCCAGGCAAGAACACTGGAGTGGGTTGCCACCCTCTTCTCCAATGCATGAAAGTGAAAAGTGAAAGTGAAGTCACTCAGTCATGTCCGACCCTTAGCGACCCCATGGACTGCAGCCTTCCAGGCCCCTCCTTCCGTGGATTTTTCAGGCAAAAGTACTGGAGTGGGTTGCCATTGCCTTCTCCAATATATACACATTACCTTTGTATATTCTGAATTCCGAATTCTCAAACTCATCTGTCCCCAGAGGTTCCAGAGAAGGAAGTGTGGATTTTCTCTGACCCTTTTTCTCTCTTTGAAGTATCTCTTTAAGAATACACAGGAAACTAGCAGCGGCTTGCTCTAATGAAGAGCTTCTTGGCTGTGCTACAGAAATGTGAGGGACAATTTCACCATGTTCAAATCCAAGAATGTAAAAAGTCTATGGATATCTTGCTTATTCAAGAAACAAATAAATGCCACTGAAGGCCTCCTCAGCCCAGGCTGTGAGGTCGCCTTGCAGCCTGGCTGCCCTTTCACTGGCATGTCTGTGGCAGCCTGCCCAGAACTCGGACCTGGGAGCTGGGACTGGAGAGTGGAGGCAGGTGGGACAGGAGCCTCATCTCTGACTCAGGGTGCTGCCCTAGGCAGGTGGCGAGGCCTCCTCCCTAGAAAAGTGGAGATAATGGGAGTGACTCAGCGTCAGGCACTGTGATGGGCCGATTGGCAGGGAAGCCAGGTCCCTCACCAGCACCCTGCTGCACACCTATCCTCTCCCAGAAGGGCAAGAGCCACCCTCCAACTCCATCAAACACCTCCTAGCAGACACCTGGTGTGAAGGCCTCCAGTCCAGCTGGGAGCAGCAGGGTCCTGAAAACTGAGGCTCGGGGACACTATCCCAGACACACAGGAAGCTCCCAGCAGCCCTGGTTCAGGGCTGAAGACTCTGAACAAGATCCTGCATGTGGACATGGTAAGGGGGATAGTTAAATACATCCAAGACCTGAGCATGCAGCTCAGGACAATGCCCATGGCCTGGCAATGAGTGAAAACGCACACTGCAGGGCTATACATGTGTATGGATAGGGCCAGTTTTCATTCCAATCCCAAAAAAGGCAACGCCAAAGAATGCTCAAACTACCGCACAGCTGCACTCATCTCACACGCTAGCAAAGTCATGCTCAAAATTCTCCAAGCCAGGCTTCAGGAATACATAAACCGTGAACTTCCAAATGCTCAGCTGGTTCTAGAAAAGGCAGAGGAACCAGAGATCAAATTGCCAACATCCGCTGGATCATCAAAAAAGCAAGAGAGTTCCAGAAAAACATCTACTACTGCTTTATTGACTATGCCAAAGCCTTTGACTGTGTGGATCACAATAAACTGTGGAAAATTCTGAAAGAGATGAGAATACCAACCAGACCCCCTGACCTGCCTCTTGAGAAACCTGTATGAAGGTCAGGAAGCAACAGTTAGAACTGGACATGGAACAACAGACTGGTTCCAAATAGGAAAAGCAGTACGTCAAGGCTGTATACTGTCACCCTGTTTGTTTAACTTCTATGCAGAGTACATCATGAGAAACGCTGCGCTGGAAGAAGCACAAACCGGAATCAAGATTGCCGGGAGAAATATCAATAACCTCAGATATGCAGATGACACCACCCTTATGGCAGAAAGTGAAGAGGAACTAAAAAGCCTCTTGATGAAAGGAAAGTGGATAGATAGTGAAAAAGTTGGCTTAAAGATCAGCATTTAGAAAACGAAGATCATGGCATCCGGTCCCATCACTTCATGGGGAATAGAAGGGGAAACAGTGGAAACAGTGGTTGACTTTATTTTTCTGGGTTCCAAAATCACTGCAGATGGTGATTGCAGCCATGAAATTAAAAGACTTACTCCTTGGAAGGAAAGTTATGACCAACCTAGACAGCATATTAAAAGCAGAGACATTACTTTGCCAACAAAGGTCCGTCTAGTCAAGGCTATGGTTTTTCCAGCGGTCATGTATGGATGTGAGAGTTGGACTATAAAGAAAGCTAAGCGCTGAAGAACTGATGCTTTTGAACTATGGTATTGGAGAAGACTCTTGAGAGTCCCTTGGACTGCAAGGAGATCCAACCAGTCCACTCTGAAAGAGATCAGTCCTGGGTGTTCATTGGAAGGACTGATGTGGAAGCTGAAACTCCAATACTTTGGTCACCTGATGCAGAGAGCTGACTCATTGGAAAAGACCCTGATGCTGAGAAAGATTGAGGGCAGGAGGAGAAGGGGACAACAGAGGGAGAGATGGTTGGATGGCATCATTGACTCGATGGACATAGGTTTGGGTGGACTCTGGAGCTGATGATAGACTAGGAGGCCTGGCGTGCTGTGGTTCATGGGGTCGCAGAGTCAGACATGACTGAGCAACTGAACTGAACTGAACTGAGCTAAACTGATGGATATCCCATATATATAGGATATGATATATCCTATCTATATATGTGTGTGTGTGGTATAGCCCACATATGTGTGTAGGTATCCCACATATATAGTATATGATATATCCCATATATATATACATTGTATATGTATACATATATATCTATATATAAATTCATATATATAGTCCCACCCTTAAATGGAAGAGGGGAGAGGGGAGAAACTAACAGAGCAAAGATGTTAGTGTGTTTATAAAAGAGGAAAAGTAAGTGGCAGATGAACAAACTAAAAGCCGAGTGCCAGTCCAGAGAGACCTGCCCACTGGAAGCCTCCTGGTTTCTCAGAACATGGGCACTGCAGGAGGGACTGGAGTGGAAAGCAGGGAACCAGCAGTGAGACACTACCTCCCTCCCCAGTAGCAGCAGGCTAGCTTCTCTTTTACCCAGAGGAAACTGGAAAGTTAAACCTTAGGGACTCCACGTTCAAGGGGCATCAGGGCATGACAGAGGGCAAAGGGCAATCCAGCACTTAAACAGGGCATTGGATGCGAGTCCAAGTGTGAAAGAGGAGCCCACAACTCCTTTCCCCTAGATCCCCAACCACTGCCACCAAAGGCAGATTATAACATTCTCAGAAGGAACTAAAAAGCCTTAGAGGAAAGACCCACACAAACTGACTCCTGGGGCTCCCCCAACAAACCCTTGAATCCCCCATCACTCTTCAGTGACGCAAAGCTCTAGCTAAGCACACGATGAGAAGCTCATACACCACAGCAAAGAGTAAGCCCTGCTTGCTGCAGTGAGAGAAAGCTCTCGCTCAGCAATGAAGACACAGTGCTGACAAAAGTTAATTAATTAATTAAATTTAAAAAAAGAAGCAGAGTAAAGCAGACAACAGATAAGGCACAGAGGAGAAGAAAACATCAGTAAAAACAATAAAGTGAAAGTGATGAGAAAATGGCTTCTGCTAAATTAGATCAGAGTATTTTTTAAAGACAGAGAAGAAAAATCTTAGAAATTAAAATAGTGATTCTAAATAAAAACAGACAAGATTTAATAGGAAGATTTGGAGATGAGAAAATCATCCAGAGAGATTAAGGAAAAGGACAGGAGAGAAAAAGACGAGAAATTTTGGAGGCTCAGTCAGAGACCAATGAGCAAAGGAAGTAGAGAGGAAATGGAGAGAAGGAAATGATGTGTAAAAATATCGCAGGAGAATTTCCTTGAGCGGAAGGATGCGCGTTAAGTGCTGTCCACTACCCGGTGCAGTAAATGAGGACAGACTCACAACAAGACAAGCAGTGGCCAGATTTCAGAATATGGGGCACAGAGAAGATTCTAAGAGCTTTCTGCAGGAAGAAAACAGGTCAACTACAGACAAACAAGAGTCAGAAATGGAGAAGGGCTTCAGGAAGAGCCAGGTTTGATGAGCAGAGGAGGGCAAACTCAGTAATTCATTTTTTAAACAGGTTGAAATTGAGACGCTTCTTCAGATGTTGCGTAATGCAATTTTTTTTTCTTTTCTTTCTTTTTTTTTCGGTAGGATACCTTCCCATAACCCTTATAACAACCTATTACATATCTTGTCTCTATGCCATACTTGTCTGTATGCCTAGGTATACACATATCTACAAAATGTATATACATGTATAGATATACACATTTCTACATGTACACATGCATGCACAAATATCCTTATGTAGACACACACATACACAGACATATCCACATGTGTGAACAAGTGACAGCAGAGGAATGTGCCTTCAGACCTCTGACTGTAGTGTTTGTACTGAGGCCAGGCTTCCCCAGTTGCTGAACTATCAAGGCAGGGACATGGAGGCAGACCTATTCTCAGGACTCCGTACTCCAGGAACTTGGGACTTTGACTCAAGGACACCCATCTGAGTTGCCAAAGCTTTCTTAAAATGCACCTTACCAGTCTCCTTCAGTAAACTCCCCAGTTTTCACTCATAGGAGTTTTCTCAATAAACTTGAAGTCTATTACTGTTTGGGGGACTGACTCTTGAAGGACCCAAACAAAACACACATATACACGCTTGAAAGTGAAAAGTGAAAGTGAAGTCGCTTAGTCATGTCCGACTCTTTGCGACCCTGCGGACTGTAGCCTACCAGGCTCCTCCGTCCATGGGATTCTCCAGGCAAGAATACTGGAGTGGATTGCCATTTCCTTCTCCGAGGGATCTTCCCAACCCAGGGATTGAACCCAGGTCTCCCACATTGGAGGCAGACGCTTTAACCTCTGAGCCACCAGGGAAGCCCAACTTGGTTATATAACATATAAGCATACATATAAGCATATATATATATGTGTTTTTAAGTTGTTTCCCCTAAATGCTGTAAATGCTTTTCTTCATCTTGCCTTTCTTATTTATCAATGTCTAATGAAAATTCATCATGGCATTTCTCTATTTCGTTCTTTTAAATGGCTGCACAGCTTTCTTAGATATGGATGTACTTACTTAACCTACAAATAGGCATTAATTTTGATTCCATGGACTATAGAATAACTATGGATAAGTGCTACAATAATTATCATCATCTTGTGCAGATATCTGAAGACAGATGATAAAGAATAGATTGGCAGTCAAAATATATTTATACACATATAATTTATATAAGTCATAATATATCAAATTGCTAACTTTATATAATAATTTTAATTGATGCTGACAGATTGATCTTTTAGAAAGGGTATAAAATGAACATTTCTACTCATGATGTATGTGAATACTCTTTCTCTGCATGTCCACAAACAGTAGCTATTAACAATAATTTTCACTTTTATTTTTGGGCTGATTGAACTACTTTGCTGACTACTAGTGATTTTTCATATCTTCTGACTCTTTAGAATTGCTCTTGAATAAATTGCTAGTATTTCTATTTGATCATTTATCTTTTTCTTGTCAGTTTGTAAAAACTCTTTTCTCCCTTTGTTCTAGTTTATAAACCAGGACAAATCTATCTGTTGTCTTTGTGTTATCTTTTGCCATGTAAAGTTGTAATCAAGTCAAATATGTTCATCTTTTCTTTCATAACTTCTGGGTTTCTTGCATTTGATAAAGCTTTCCCCTACCCAAACTCTTCATGGTCCAAGAAGGCTGCTAGAGCTCCAGCCATCCTATCCATAGTACAGGCTGCAGTATGGAAAAAGAGACCAGAAGGGCATTCTATCTCTGTTTGAAAGAAATTTTCCAGAAATTTCTACACCATAATTCCACTTACATGTTATTGCCATAACTCGTGATATAGGGGAGTGTTGTCACAGTCATCTTTGAGAAATGCAATCTGGCATACCCACACTTAGAAGCGAGGGTGCCCTTTTCCATGGCATTCAATAGACAAGCAGAGACCACACACTGCTAAGAGTAGCCTAGAGCCTAGAAACCTGTTTCTTAGGAGAGAGAGAGTGCCTCTCTTTTGGCTCCACAGGTACCATGCGTTAACACAGTCAGCCTACTGAGTCAGGAAGGTCTCAGCTCTGAGGCTTGCGCAAGCATAACCCCAGGGTGGCCACAGGCTCCATAAGTGACACCTCTGCCCCAGGGCCCTCGCCCCTCAGTGCCCTCCCCAGGGGGGCGGTCAGAGGTTTGCGGCTGCGGCTGCGTGAGGAATAAGCAAGTTGGCTGGCATGAAGGACTGATGGCTTCTGAACTCTGGGAAATACCACTAGGCATTTCCAGACAGACGGGGCCTCAGAGAATTGCTTATGATTCATGCCAATCTGTGGGGTGTGTCTGTGCCAGAGAGAAAAACATGACACTGGAAATACTTTCTCATTCCCTTACTCAGTCCCTCACAAGCCCAGAGCGGGCCAGCCATATCCACCCAGATATTTCTTACAGGTTTTCTCCCTACAGTTATGCTCTCAGTTGAGAAAGCATCAGTGGAAGAGGTAGGTCAATGCAGGAACAGCTGGCCAAGAAGAAAGGCGAAGAGGTTTCTGTTTGGAAGAAGCTGGGAGGCGAGAGACCCAGCACACAGGGCTGTGGGTGATTAAAATCCCAGGAGGGCAGCATGCAAAGGCTGGTTCCACCAGGCCCCAGTGGGTACTTTTCTTCGAGTCCCTCCACCTCGCTGAGCTTCAGCCTCCTCATCTAGAAAGAGGGAGTGGTAATCTTGGGTTGGCCCTCTCGCCAGAATCGAGAAAGGGGCTGATTTTACAGCTCAGTGTGCTCTGCTACAGTTCTCTTGTTTTTTGAAATATCTTTAATGATATAAGTATTACTGGTAACTAAAAAATAATAATAATAATAGGCACAGCCAAACAAAAAGAAGGCCAGAAAAGAGGGAAAATAAAAGAGAAAGCAATTAACATCTTGACATACGCACTTATAGCTTCCATTTGTTGTTTAATCGCTAAATCATGTCCAACTCTTTGCGACCCCATGGACTACAGCACCCCAGGCTCCTTTGTCCTCTACTATGTCCCAGAGTTTGTTCAAATTCATGACCATCAAGTCAGTGATTCTATCTAACCATTACATCCTCTGCCACCCCCTTCTCCTTTTGCCTTCAATCTTTCCCAGCATCAGGGTCTTTTCCAATGAGTCAGCTCTTGGCATCACGTGGCCAAAGAATTAGAGGTTCAGCATCAGTCCTTCCAATGAATATTCAGCATTGATTTCTTTTAAGATTGACTGGTTTGGTCTCCTTGCAATCCAAGGGACTGTCAAGAGTCTTCTTCAACACCCCAATTCAAAAGCATCAGTTCTTCAGTGCTCAGTCTTCTTTATGGTCCAACTCTCATATCCTGGAAAAAACATACATGACTACTGGAAAAACCATAGTCTGACTGTAGTTTCTCGTCCTGGATATATTTTTAATAGGACCATATTTTATATGTAAAGTGAAAGTGAAATCGCTCCAACCCTTCTGACTCTTTGCGACCCCATGGACTGTAGCCTACGAAGTTCCTCCATCCATGGAATTTTCCAGGCAAGAGTTCTGGAGTGGGTTGCCGTTTCCTTCTCCATACTTCATACTTTATATATGGTTCTGTAATCTATTTTTCACTCAACAATATATCATGAGTTTTTTCTATGTTGACAAGCAAACTTCATGAGATATTTCAATACTTCTATGATATTCTGCCATTGCTGTATTCAGTTCTGAACCTGTGATCACTATTACTGATTCTTCCTTTCCCACATGGCCCAAATTCCAATGTGGCCCAACACAAAAATGTTACTAATTCTGTCTTTATTTAAAATATTACTATTTTGTTCACCATGGATTTATTTTTATTTTTTTAAAATACCGCACTACAATATTATTCATCTTATTTATTTTTGGCTGCAATGCATCTTCATTGCTGTATGCAAGCGTCTCGATGTGGTGACTTCTCTTGTTGCAGAGTGTGGGCTCAGTAGTTGTAGTTCATGGGCTTAGCTGCTCTGCAACATGTGGTATCTTCCTGGACCAGGGATCAAACCCATGCCCCCTGCACTGGCAAGCAGATTCCTAACCACTGGACCATCAGGGAGGTCCCCCAATATTACCCATTTTGATTATGGCATCTTCCCCTAAGATTATTTTCAATGTTTCCACTTCATTCATCTATTTCCAGCATCCAACACAGTTCAGGACACATCGTAGTGCTCAATAAATATTGAAAGAATGAGTGAATGAATGAATGAATTGGTGGCAAAGGAAACTCTACACGCAGCTGTGAGAGTCTCCCTCACACAGGCAGAACCAGGAGCTCGCTGACACCAGGACGAAGGCCTGCTGGCCCTTCCCCAAGGCGCTGGAACTGTGCTCTGCCCCCAGTGTGCAGCTCTCTCTCCAAAGCAACAAGGGATTTTTCCTGCCCTAACCAATGTGTGGAGTTTTAAACTAACAAAACCAGAGCTGAGAGAGGAAATTCTAAGAGCGTGAAGTAAGTCAGAAGAGCAAAGGTGCGTGTTTATTTTCCATCAACTGCTTGGGCCTCTGCCTCCCTCCCCCACTGCGAAGACTGGGGAAGGGGTCCGGATTCGGATGTCAGCACAACAAAGCTAAAGGAAACCCATCTTCCTGTGTTTGCCAAGGAACAATGCTGGAGAGGCCATTCCAAGGCCTGCACTTTTCCTCTGTACAGAAGAATTTAGGGTCCTGAAGGATTCCTGGGAAGGAGGCTCAGGAATTTCTGGATAGATGTTCTTGTTCCATCACTCAGGGACACTGAGGATGCACTGGCTATGATCCCAGTTGGCCTTTGGTACTCAGCTCCATTCTGACCCACACTAGGTGGGGATCTAACCCACCCCTAGTTTGGAGCCTTGGGCCCACCCTGCAGCCAATCAACTCGAGTCTGGTCATTGGCCTCTTTAGTCTCTATCTCCCAGCACTACTTTCTGTTCTCTCCCCCTTCAGCTCTTATCTGGCTCTTATCACTCCTTTTCTGGACTACTGCCCATGTGCAGCCTTCCTGGCCCTGACCCTCCTATCCTCACTCACAGGCCATGTTCCCACAACACACCTCCAGGCGAGGCCCTTCTCTGCTCCCAGCTCTCTGCACCCACAGCACCAGGTGCCTTAGATGTTTCAAGGAACTTTGTGATGACCAACCACAGTGGGCTCATCTCCCAGTGAATCAGGCAGGACACTGAAAACCAACCAGTATATACTGACCACCTACTAGGTACTAGGTGCCATCTAGACCCTTTGTGGGCTTTAATCTCCCAATACTCCAAATCATCATGTTGAATCCTCACAGGCCCACTACTGTGCCTTCCGTAAAATGGGGGCTCCTTAAACCAACCAATGTCATGGGTTCAACTGAAGTGGAACCCAGATCTTTGTTGTGACTCAGCTGATGGTAGGCAGGCTCAGGGGGCTGTTTGGATCACATGCTCTTCCTTCAGGGATTTCCCCGTTGGCTCAGAGGTGAAGAATCCACCTGCAATGCAGGAGAGGCAGGTTTGATGCCTGCATCTGGAAGATTCCCTAGAGGAGGACATGGTAACCCATTCTAGTATTTTTGCTGGGAGAATCCCATGGACAAAGGAGTCAGGTGGTCTGTGGTCCATGGGGTCACAAAGAGTCAGACGTGACTGAAGCAACTAAGCACGCATGCTCTTTCTTAAACTCTCCAAACACAAGGCTCTCTCTTTCTAGAACACAGTTCACCCATCTTTGGGGCTAACTCCTATTGGCCTTTCAGGTGGCAGCTTCCTCCTGGAAGCCTTCCAAGATCTCCCAATCTGGGTTATTCTTTTATGTTTCCCAACACCCTTGGCTTTGTCCCTCTCCGGGTGTTTCAGCGACTGTCTCTAGAATCTGAATGTCAGCTCCTAAAGGACAGGAGGTGCCTTGTTCACCTCTGTGCCCCCAGAATTTAGCTCAGGGACTGTCAGAGCTCAGTAAATATTTGGTGAATGAATTAAATACTTCAGTTCAGTTCAGTCACTCAGTCGTGTCCAACTCTTTTCGACCCCATGAACCACAGCATGCCAGGCCTCCCTTGTCCATCACTAACTCCCTGAATTCACCCAAACCCATGTCCATCGAGCTGGTGATGCCATCCAACCATCTCATCCTCTGTTGTCCCCTTCTCCTCCTGCCCTCAATCTTTCCCAGCATCAGGGTCTTTTCCAATGAGTCAGCTCTCCGAATCAGGTGGCCAAAGTATTGGAGTTTCAGTTTCAACATCAGTCCTTCCAATGAACACCCAGGGCTGATCTCCTTTAGGATGGACTGGATGGATTTCCTTGCAGTCCAAGGGATTTTCAAGAGTCTTCTCCAACACCACAGTTCAAAAGTATCAATTCTTCGACGCTCAGCTTTCTTCATAGTCCAAGTCTTTCTTTACAGTCCAACATGACCACTGGAAAAATAGCCTTGACTCTTGGGATATTTAGTCCCTCCCTGCTTGTCAAAGAGCACCTGATCCCAAACTGGATCTTCTGCTTTTCCCTTCCTCTCTTCAAGCCTTACCAGCCACAGTATGGCCGAAAGTTGGCAAATCTAGGGTCTGAACTCTGCCCCTTGAAGCTGGTGGATTCCATCTTCCCTTCCACCCCTCCCCCTGCCTTCTCCGTGCCACAGTGGACTACATCGGGTTTCCCTTCTTTTCTAAACCACATCTGGGGCTGGTGTTGAGTCCCCGCTGGTCTTGCAGCCGTTAGTACCCTATCCTCCAGCCGGACGTACTACAGGTTCTGGGGGTGGCAGAGAGGGGGTCCTCCCCGGAGCCGCTGCCAGGCGTTCTCCAACGGGAGGGGACAGAACTGCGTTCAGGCCGCGCAGTGTACACCCTGTTCACATTCCTGCGCAGACCGGAATGCGGACGCGGGACAAGCCAAGGGCCGCATTCCTCGGCTTGGGCGGGAGCACGGCCCGGGCCCCGCCCCGCCAGCCCTGGCCCCGCCCCCAGGCCCTGCTGCTGGACACTGGACCGCAGCCTGGGAGGGCGTCCCCTGGCGGTGCCGGCGGCCAGAGGCGGACCCGCGGCCCTGCCCTCTATTCCCGGGCCCCTGCCGGTCCTCCCCGCCTCCTCCCGGGTTCTCTGGGCCTGAACCCAGCCCGCCCTTTGGATCCCAGAATCCCCTCCTTTATCTTCCCCGGGAAGCTGCCTGCTTCCGGAAACTGATTAGGACTCCAAAGCGCTTATTGGTTTTTGTTATGTGCTGCCAATCAAGAAAAAAAGGAATGGCCCCCAGAGCCTTCATAAAATCCTAACTCCAGGGTGGCTTCCTCTCCTGGCTGCCCATCCTGTCCCCAGGGAGCCCGTCTTGACCTGCCTCTGATGGGTGCCTCTGTGGGAATTTCCCACCCTTGTGCGCGGTCTCCTCCCAGCTGGCCCAACTGGCACCATCAGGGCCAGAGAACAAGTTGAATGGCCTCGCCCCTGCCGAGTCACCTCCCACGGCTCCACTGAGGGCTTGGGGAAAGAAAACGTGGCCCTAAGTTGAAAGCTGTGAGAAAATGGGCCTGAGTCTGTAGGTCTGTACCTTGGCCTCTACTGGAAAAAGCACCACTGCCTCAGAGGAAGGATCCCTGGGAGCCGAGGCCCCAAGAAAGTGGAAAGCCACTGGGCTGAGGGTTTCCACGATGGTGTAGAAACGTAACACACACACAAACTGCACTAACCTCAAAACATCACTGAAATAGGTAAGCAAAAAAAAGGGCTTGTACCCAGAACCAGGACTGGGCTGTACCTGTTTAAGTCACCCTCCAGGGTCCTGAAGAAGAGGAGCTATTTACTCACTCCTGCGTGAGGGGACAGGCAGTTTGTTTCCCCAGATACCTGGTCAATGGAATGGTGGACACTGCCAGGAAGGCGTGGGCTCACACCCCACTTTCTCAGCTTGTTGTAAGTCTCTTTCTTAGTGGGAAAGAAGCTGCACCCTCATATGGAAATTTGCATGTTTATCAGCCCATTACCGGTTAGGCACTCACCCTGTGGTTAAAGTGACACCTGAGCAGCCAGTAATGAAAGAAAGCATGCCTGGAACTTGCATTGCTCACCATCAGAGAGGGTTATGAATGTTGCCAGGAAAGACAGGAAAGCAGAAACCAAACTCTCATTGGCCAACACCTCAGCTGCAAGAAAGGGCAGGGTAGCAGGGGCACTGGATTGGAGCTTGGCCTTGATTGCTAGCTTACCTTGACCTTGAGAGCTGGCTTACCTTGCTCAGTTGTTTTCTCAGCCTCTCAAAGGAGGAAAACACTGGGGTCCCTTTTTCCTGGCCAGGAGGTAAGCCCAGAGTGGTAGACAAGGTGGCCGGTGGCCCTGCAGCTCTGGTGGTCCTGCAGCCCTAGCTCCAGATCTGCCTCTTCCCCCGATACAGAAAATGGACATTCCAGACTGTCACAACACCCCAGTGGTTCCTTGAATGGCAGTGACAGAGCTCTGTCTCGGTGGAGTGTGAGGAGCTTGAAATATTCATGAAGGACGCAGGAGAAGACCCAGTGATGAGTCTATTCACTTCACAAACTGACTCAGGACCTACCCCAGGAGACTTACCGTTCACTGGGGGAGAGAGACGCCAGTCTGGCCAGCAGCAAGGCAGAGGAAGGCTGGGCAGAGCATGAGCAGGAGGGTCTTCTTTGTGGGAGTGGGAGGTGGAAGGGATGGATGGTGGGGAGGTGAGGGGGTTGGAGGGAGGCTCTGCCAGAAGAGGGAGCTCTAATTCTTGCCTCTACTCTAGACTCAGTATTGTGAGGCCATCATGAGTTGTGCTAGATTTTGCTAAAGAATCTCCATGGATTGTGCTGGTTACACAGTTAGATCAGCCAGACTTTAAAGCTTGAGTTCTGAAGTCACTTTCTAAAGATGAGTAGGTGTGTATTTTCCTCTGGGCCTGTAATGGGATATGGTTTGAGGACTGAATTTGCCCCCAGAATTTTCTGCTTCCCATGGAGTTACGTGAAGCTAGCCTCCCCTTCACTGATGTGTGGACTGTCATCCCGCTCCCTTCCACCCTGTGAGTTTAATGTGTGCGGCAGTGTTGGGCAGCTCCCGTCCTGTCCACTTAGGTGACTGATTGACCTCCTCGGAGTCTCATTCCACCCTTGGGCTTAAAGTCAACAGAAGGCTGGCTACCAGGTCCTACCTATCCCATATTGAGAAAAATGAATTCAGATCATAAGCCCTTTGGAAAACTACAGTGTTCAAAAATATTATTATGTGGAGTAAAGTTTTTAAAATATGAGTGTGCTTTAGAATCATCAGTTGGTGGGAGTGGGGACGAGAGTATATTTTAAATGCTTCTTTTTCAGTCCACTCACAGATTCTGAGTCAGATCTCAGGCGGGACACTGGATCTGCATGTTTCCAAATCATCCTAAAGAATCCTGATGCCATCAGTCCTTGAACTGCACTTGGCTGCGTTGGGTCTTAGCTGTGGCACGTGGGCTTGGTTTCTCCACAGCATGTGGGATCTTAGTTTCCTGACCAGAGATCGAACCCATATCCTTTGCATTGCAAGGCAGATTCTTAACCACTGGACCACCAGGGAAGTTCCTGGACTGCACTCTGATAAGAACTGATACCGGTGACCATGCATCTATTCGCAGTGAGTCCACTTAGGATGAACTCTCCCTATGTCAAGATTTGGACAAATCCCATGATATTTTGTTAATCTTATGCCTTGGAAAGGAAGTACATGTGGACTGGGATTGAGAGGGAAGCCTCTCCACTGTGCACGGTGTCCCAGAAAGTAGGCCTACTCCAGTGAGCCCAGAAGAGGGTCACCCACAGAAGGCTCCCTTTCCCCTTCCTCCTCCTTCTGTTACAGGAATTGGGCACTCGCGAAGCAGACCAAGAACAAACATAACCCACCTGATTTGAAATGCCTCAGCAGGAATCTGAACCAAACCCCAAAGTGTCATCGTTCCAATGACTGGCCTTAAGCAAAGTCAGCAACAGTCTTCACAAACCCCAATGCTTAGCCCTTTGGTCCACAGCAAACTCGGAACTGTGAGGCCAGGGATGTGGCACTCTTGGCAAGTGGCACACACCGGGGATCTCTAGGCTCTTTTGATCTGGTCCTCAGCTTCCAAACATGCTTTTGCTTGCACCCTTGATATGCCATACGGCTGTACTCCCATCCCTAATACTAGTGACATCAAAGCCCAGATGTGTTTGCTATTGTAGCAGAGCTCCCTATAAAGGATAATAGATATCATTTCAAATGGTTTTGATAGGTTTGGGTTTGGGAGCATGATGTTTTGTCAGATCTGAATGGTTTGTCCTTGTTTTTATGTCATATACATCTAAGAGCTCATACAAGGAACTGAGTGACTGCTCAATAATTTCTGTTTCTCTGGGTCACTTGTACAGGTATCATTTGTGTTACCTTCAGACTCTGGTTTCTTTGTAGGGAATTATTAAAAGCTACTTGTCCATACTGTAAAGACTTTGGGTAAAGTACATAATACACTCTATAAGTTCAGCCTAACAGGGACACATAACCTCTGTCACACATGCTTTGCTGACACAGGGCTATTTGACATCCATCCAAGTGAGAGAGACACCACCAATTTGGATATCAAATGTTAGTGAAACTACATTCTTTCTTTTAGATTAAAAGTATAAATAAATACATAAACTAGTATTTTCTCCCTGGACCTCCAACAGATCACCGTGCATACCCCAATTTGGAGACCAGGGGTCTAACTGTGGGTTCTCCCACCTCAGGGGCCCACATCTCTGAAAGCCAATCTTCCTCTCTCAGAAAGAGAACCTGATACTAGCCATACCCCTCGAAACCACTGGCAAGAAACTGCAATAGACTAGGGGCATCACAGAGTCAGACACGACTGAAGCGACTTAGCAGCAGCAGTAGCATGGGCATCACATTCTCCAGTTCAGACATCTGCTGTACCATCCGCAATGGTTAACCTCCACATTGCTCCCTTTGTCTACCTGGGTTGCATACAGCCTGAAGGCTGTGCTGAGGGCTAGGCTCCTAGAGTCTGGGGGCCGCCCTCGCGTTCACAAGTCCAAGCCCGGTGTGTGTTCTATAGAGGACAACCTGGATGAGTCCGGAACTGCGGCCGGGTTCCTGACCGGAGCACGGGGAAACAGCGGCCCCTGGTGGTTGGGACACGAGTGCCTCAGAACCTCAGCATTCCTCCTGCTGGAACCCTTGCTGAACCCCGGCTGTGGTGTTCAAGTATTGTGGTGTAGTTAATTGCACAGACACGGGCAGGGAAGACCTGGCTCCCTCTCTGTACTCCTCTGTGTGATCCCAGGCAAATTAACTTCTCTGAGTATTGGAGTTATTGCTAGGAGTAAATGAGATGCTGAGTGAAAAGTAGGGAAAATACTGGAGCACATAGGAAGAAATGTGCTGTGATATCATTGATTGATGTGAATGCGCTTGACATTTAAAAACACTTGGAAGATATCTCTGGGGGAAGCCCTGGAGAGAGATGGGAAACCACGAGCAGGAACTCTTGTGTTTCTGTGCTAAGAGACACAAATGAGCCGTGACTGTCCTGGGCAGAGGTGCATCAGCCTCTGTGTGTGTGTGTGTGTGTGTGTGTGTGTGTGTGGCAGGCACAGCTGCAGTAGAAATGCAGAGAGCTCTGGAAGATGCTCAGGGCTCCTTCCGGGGCGGGGGTGGGGGTGGGGGTGGGGGGAACGGTGCTGACAAAGGGAAAGCCAGTGTCACCTATTTCTCTAATCACACTGTAAGCTCAGCTCTGAGAGAGGATGGGGATTATTGAGTCACACAACAGTTACTTATTGATCACTTAGTATGTGCTGGGCATGGTTATCAAAATGAGCCAGGACACAGGATGAGACACAGGACACTTTCAGATAGAGATCAAGGCCAAACAATAAGGATGTTAGTGGGTCAGTCTAGACTGATGGTCTGGGGACTAATGATTGGATTCCCTGCAGCCATCATGACAGAATCCTGTAAAGTGCATAAAGCCAGACAAGGCAGAGTAAACACTCCTCTGCTCAGGTGCCCTGCCAGAAGTGTGTCACCGCCCAGCATTTTTGGAAAGTGCTGGGGCCTGTACAGTCCAGATGAAGCCGGGAGAAATTCTGAGGTGCAGTCTTTCAATTACCCCTACCTCATCTCTGGGGTTGCATTCAGCTAAAATTTGGTTCTGTTCAAAAGTAGCAACTTCTGAGAGTTCCCCTCCTGCAGAAAGATGGAGAAAGAAGGAGGGGCTGGTGTCCCAAGAGAGATCTGCCAAGTCCTAGTGAGCCTTTCTGGGCCCCTCTTGGTCCTCCTACAACTCACTGAATAAAATTATATCAAAATGCATGGACCACTTGTTACTGTGCTCCCCATCCTGCTCCAAATTACAAACTTCTAACATGCCAACAGCCTTGAGAGGTGCCCTGAGCTCACATTGCTTAGGATTTATATTACTTATTAAACACCTGTTCTGTGCTGAGCAGGGATAAGAAAGGAAGGTGCTGTGGTCAGGGAAGTGTTTCTGCCCAGGTTAAAATTCCCCCTCATCATGACTTGGTCTCTTCTCTCTCTCTCTGCTCCACTTGTCCCATCCCATTTGCCCAGTTGGAGACATTAAGGGCCGCCTTTGTTCCACATCTGCTTCCACCAAGCATGACTCATCACATACCCCTCTACCCTCAACATACCATTCTTAGATAAATGCAACCTTGCTTGGGCTGATATGAAAAACTGACACTGCTATAGGGTGACAAGCCCTCCTGTAAAGGTCCAGCGCAGCTATTCAGCTTGGGCATGGGCTGGTGTGGGAGATGGATCAGGAACCACCCACCACTGAAAATACCATGTCTGTAGAGACACTTTGAGTTCAGACAGCTGACCCCTGAAGCTCCAGTTCCAGATTGCTGTAGATCTGTTTTCCCTTTCCTAGGCCCCAGGAAGAAAAACCAGGAATCTGTTTCTTTCCTGACTCTCATTCCTCCCCAAGAGCCCTGATCCTGACTTTCCTGGTTCTGTCCTCAAACCTCAAGAGGGAGAGAAACAAAGGAAGGAGCCATTCCATGGAAAAGGGCTCTTCCAAATTCAGAAGGCATTTGCAGGGTTTTTTTTGGAGGGTTTAGAAGGCTTTAGTTAAAGATGTATGTAGGTTCAGAGAGCTCTATGAGTGCTCTGTGACAACCTAGAGGGGGTGGGATGGGGTGGGAGGGAGGCTCAAGAGGGAGGAGACATATGTATACCTATGGTTGATCCATGTTGATTTATGGCAGAAACCAACACAATATTGTAATTATCCTTAAACTAAAAATAAATTTGATGAATAAATGAGATGAATGTAGGGCTTCCCTGGTGCTCCAGTGGTTGAGAATCTGCCTGCCAATGCAGGGAACACAGGTTCAACCCCTGGTCTGGGAAGATGCCACAGGGCCACTAAGCCCACGCTCCACAACTACTGAGCCTGATCTCCAGAGTCCAAGCTCCACAGCAAGAGAAGCCACTGCAAGGAGAAGCCTGCTCACTGCAACTAGAGAGCAGCCGCCACTCACCACAACTAGAGAAAACCTGTGCATAGCAATAAGGATCCAGTGCAGCTGAAAATAAAATTAATTAATTGAAGATGCATATAAAACTAAAGTCAAAAAGATTTTTTTAAGTATTTGTATTTTTTATTTTATAATTCAAGAGCTTATGTTTTTTTTCCACTGAAGATACTTAAAAGTTCTCTACACTTAAATACAATGTACAAATGATAAATTCATAAGTATTTAGCATAAAAGGAAGGATGCATATAATTTGAAGTTTTTTCATTTAAATTTACTCTTTTTGATAGGGAGTCCCACACATGCATTTGAAAGATTATATTTATCAAAGTATTAATCATTGTATATAATCTTTGCGACCCCATGGACTATAGCTCACCAGGCTCTTCTGTCCATGGGATTCTCCAGGCAAGAATACTGGAGTGGGTTGCCGTTTCCTTCTCCAGGGATCAAAAAGATTTTTAAGGTAGTTATTAATTCCAAGGGGAGCAACAAAAGAAACATAATAATAATGGACACTTTAACTCAGCCATGAACTACACTCACATATTTATCTCAAAAAGTAACTAATATATTAACCAAAAGTCAGGCACAACTGTTGCAGCAGGATGGAAAGAATGGCAGTGTGGACAGGGAGATGGTAGTAGGGCTAACTCTTCATTTTCCATGATAGGAAATCAAGGTAAATGTCTGGATTGAGAAATACAAAGAATTAAAAATACAGAGGTACATACCCAAAAACACTGCTAAAATGTTTAGGAAAGGGTATCAGGAATAAGAAATTGCAGGACAGTGCTATCTATAAACTGGATAAACCACATTTTGTTTATAAAAATCAAGCTGAATGTTGGTGAGATAATGGTGAAAAACATTTTCTTGAAGGCAGAGTGAAAAGACCAACAGTTGGAAAATGTGAGATAAAAATAAAACACTACAAGGACGAATGTAGATATCTGTATACAGGGGGAAAGGCAGAGGACGTAAGAGAGAGAAGACAATTGGAGAAGTAAGAGAAGACTTTTTTCTCTAGGCAAAGGACACAGGTCACCTGAAGCCAAGAACATAGATAGGGAGCCAGGAAAAAGAAATTCAGAGGGCCAATAAACATAGGGAATGATACTAAGCCATACATTCAGCCGAAGAAACTCATGTGAAAGCAAAGATGTTGTCATCTCTCCAGTCTGGCAGTACTCAGAGAGCCTGATAATACCTACTATTAAAAAGCTAGCAAAGAATGAAACACTGATAACCTGTTATTGAGAATGAAATGTGCAAAGTTTTTACAGGGCAAATTGGCGCACACACACACACACACACACACACAAAGAGGATCAAAAATAAAATGTCCATATTCCTTATTCCAGCAATATTACTACTAGGAATTTATCCCTTGCATATAGTCATTACAGAATGTCAAGATATCTATAGTCATCCAGTGTTTATTATAGCATTGTCTGTATAGACATAAAACTTGAGATTATCTAAATGTTCTTCAACAAGGTACTGGCTATGTTAGCGAGTCCAAGCTCCTACTCTTCACTTCACAACAGGTCAATAAATACAAAAGTGGTTAGGGCAAGGAATAGTGACTTTCCAGAAAGCCAGCAGACTGAAAAGATGGTGGACTAGTGTCCCAAACGACCATCTTACTCAAGTTAGAATTCAGATTTCTTTTATATTAAAAGAGCTTCCTGATAGCTCAGCTGGTAAAGAATCCGCCTGCAATGTGGGAGACCTGGGTTTGATCCATGGGTTGGGAAGATCCTCTGGAGAAGGGAACGCTGTATAATCCATGGAGTCACAAAGAGACAGACAGGCTGAGCAGCTTTCACTTTCACTTCACTTTATTTTAAAAGGGGGAGGAGGTATGGTTGGTTGTTGCAAACTCCTTGGTGCTGGAATCCTTTGTTCTTATTGCTGTCTGCCTGAGTCAAATCATGATGTTTCTGTAAACCTGCAACAAAACAAATGTTATTTTCTGTTCTGCAACTTTTTATCTTTCTACGAATGGAAACATGTTACACCTTTGAAAGTCAGAGCCTTGAGGATGGGCTATCCTTGTATGTTTCAGGCTACAGGCAACATTCTTAACATGTAGGCAAAGCAGTAGAATACAAAGATTGAAGTAAAAGAAACAGATCCAATATGGAGTCAGACTTGCTCTTCCTTATCACAGTTAGATCCCTGAGGGAGTAAAGTGAGGGAGAGCTGACTGTGTTAAGTACGTGTGTTGAGTTCTTTTCAATAGTGTATTCTATTCATCAGTAGAAATATTCTTTTCCTGGAAGGATGGACTCAATGAACCAAGGAAAAAGGAGAGAGGGACTGCAGGTCAGGCCTGGAAAGGGCTGTGCATGCATGCTAAGTCACGTCAGTCATGTCCGACTCTTTGCAACCCCATGTACTGTAGCCTTCCAGGCTCCTCTATCCATGAGATTCTCCAGGCAAAAAGACAACTGGGGTGAGTTGTCATGTCCTCCTCCAAGGGATCTTCCCAACCCAAGGATTGAACCCGTGTCTTTTGTCTCCTGCATTGGCAGGTGGGTTCTTTACTGTTAATGACACCTGGGAAGCCCAAAGAGGGCTGTACCTTTCATTTTTATACAGCACAGAACTGTTTCGCTTTTTGCATGGCATTTTATTGTTTTATGCTTTTAAAAAGGTTAACTGCGCTTCCCTGGTGGTCCAGTGGTTAAAAATCCACTTTCCAATACAGGGGATGTGGGTTTGATCCCTGATCAAGAAACTAAGATCTCACATACCACAGGGCAACTAAGCCCACATGTGGTAACTACTGAGCCTGGGTACCTCAACAAAGACCCAGTATGGCCAAATTAAAAAAATAAATAAATAAATGTTAACTGGAATTATCTTCATGTTGCTATTATTGCCATCTTTGTTTTCCTCGTAATATATTTTGGTATTAAACCAAATAAATGTTTTGTTTTGGATTTGTGTGTGTGTGTTTTAAGGGTCCCACTAAGGGCCAATGAAGAGGAATAAAGAAATAACATGTTTAATTGCACTCAGGTAAAATTTCAGAACTTAAAGCGTAAGGAGAAAAATCACATACTCTTCCAGAAAGAAAAAAAAAAAAAAGGTTACATATGAAGAAATGAGATTAAGTCTGACATCAGATTTTGCATCAGGTTTTGAAGGAAAATTAATTTGAATCTGGAACTCTACAGCCAACCAAAAATACCACCAAAAGGAAAGATAAAAATAAAGACATTTTCTGAAATCCAAGGAGTCAGAAAAGGTAACATTAAAGAACAGCCAATGAAAAATATCACTCAAGAAAATGTCCCATTAAAACAAAATAATTCAAAAAAACAGTAAGTGAGATTTTAAAAATAGAAGCTGCATGTTAGAAGAAACATAAACAAAGAAAAAAATAAACAGACACTCGTTTTGGAATTGGATCTCTGGAACATTCTTCTTTGACCTACAGATGTTTAGAAACTGAAGGCTATTTTCTTCTTTAGAGCTCCAGTCATGCAACTTGACTCTCTGGCAAATAATACTTATACAATTGTAACATCAGAATCACTTGTTGTAATAATGGTATTTATGTGGGGTTTAATATCTTAGACTCACTCTGTAGACAAAACATGTAACAAAATGAACAGAACAGAAAACTTGACAAAGTAAAGGGGAAATTTTACTCTGCTGAAAGCCAGGGAGCTAAATTCCCTACATTCCTTTAGCTGCAATTAGTATAGCCAAGCCAGGCCTGGTTGATTAGGGTTTAGGGTTCTGTTAAAGTGGGCTCTTTAACAGACGTAAAGGAAGTGGCTCCAGGGCTGAACTGGAGGTGTTTTAACTTCCTCAGAGCAGACTGTCTTCATCTCCTCCCAGCTGTCACTGGCATCACGTTGTTAGCTTGAATCAGCCATAGTATGATATTTACACCAAAGACATGGCTAACTCTATGCCTTTTACCTCCTAGAGAGGCCTGTTGTGAAACATTTACCAGCATATCCCTGACCCTGAAGGGGTATAAGAATAAAAAGGAAGATGAAGGTTGTGAAAGCAGGTGGTGAAGGCCACAAGGGTAGATGAGCTGGGGGAATTAGTGGTGTTCTTAGTGAAATTTTTAAGAGAGGAGTTAGCAAACTTTCCCCTAAAGGTTCTAGTGAGTAGCTGTGCTGAGTTGCTCAGTCATGTCTGACTCTTTGTGACCCCATGGACTGTAGCCCACCAGGCTCCTCTGTGCATGGGGATTTCCTCCAGGCAAGAATACTGGAATGGGTTGCCATGTCCTCCTCCAGGGGATCTTCCCAAACCAAGGATCGAACCCTGGTCTCCCACATTGCAGGTGGACTCTTTCTGAGCCACCAGGAAAGCCCATGAATACTGGAGTGGGTAGCCTATCCCTTCTCCAGGGGATCTTCCCAATCCAAGAATTGAACTGGGGTCTCCTGCATTGCAGGCAGACGCTTTACCAGCTGAGCTACCAGGGAAGCCCTCCAGTGAAGAGAATCATCTCAAAACTATTCAGCTTGGCGTTATAGCTCAGAAGCAGCCATAGACTCTGTTAATGAGCATGGCTGTGTTGCCATAACACTTTTATTTACAAGTTAACTCGACAGCCCCAGAGCCACACATTAATAGTTTGTCAAACCCTAGACTAAGATAAATCCCCCAGAAGGGCAATTCAGATTGGCCCAGAAAGTGACACAGCACTCACAACTGTAGGGAGCTAGGCATTTGACCTAGAAGTTCTTTCTCTGGCTCCCCTTGACCTCCAAGTGGCTTGAAGGATTCAGAAATTCCTGTATCCCAACAGGTGCCTGAACACAAGGGTGCTGTATCAGATAGGATTAGGTTTGGTTTAAAGCAGCTTAAACTGTGGAAAATTCTTAGAGAGATGGGAATACCAGACCACCTGACCTGCCCCCTAAGAAACCTGTATGCAGGTCAAGAAGCAAAGTTAGAACCAGACGTGGAACAACAGACTGGTTCTAAATTGGGAAAGGAGTATGTCAAGGCTGTTTATGGTCACCATGCTTATTTAACTTATATGTAGAGTATATCATGTGAAATGCTGGGCTGGATGAAGCACAAACTGGAATCAAGACTGCAGGTAGAAATATCAGTAACCTCAATATGCAGATAACATCACCCTTATGGCAGAAAGCAAAGAGGAACTAAAGAGCGTCTTGATGAAGGTTAAAGAACAAAGTGAAAAAGCTCGCTTAAAATTCAACATTCAAAAAACTAAGATCATGGCATCTGGTCCCATCACTTCATGGCAAATAGATGGGGAAAAAATGGAAACTGACAGACTTTATTTTCTTGGGCTCCAAAATCACTGCAGATGGTGACTGCAGCCATGAAATTAAAAGACACTTGCTCCTTGGAAGAAAAATCTTGACTTTTAAACCTTGATTTTGTATTAAAAAGCAGAGACATTACTTTGCCAACAGAGGTCCGTATAGTCAAAGCTATGGCTTTTCCAGTAATCGTGTATGGATATGAGAGTTGGACCATAAGGAAGGTTGAGTGCCAGATAACTGATACTTTCATACTGTGGCGCTGGAGAGTCCCTTGGACAGCAAGGAGATAAAACCAGTCAATCCTAAAGGAAATCAACCCTGAATATTCATTGGAAGGATTGATGCTGAAGCTGAAGCACCCGATGCAAAGAGTTAACTCATTGGAAAAGACCCTGATGCTGAGAAAGACTGAGGGCAAGAGGAGAAGAGGGCAACAGAAGATGAGATTGTTGGATGGCATCATCAACTCAATGGACATGAGTTTGAGCAAACTCAGGGAGATAGTGAAGGTCAAGGAAGCCAGATGCTGGGAAAGAGTGAAGGCAGGAGGAGAAGGGGATCACAGCGGATGAGATGGTTGAATGGGATCAATGGCTCAATGGACATGAGTTTGAGCAAGCTCCGGGAGTCAGTGATAGACAGAGAAGACTGGCATGCTGCAGTACATGGCGTTGCAAAGAGTCAGGCAGGACTGAGTGACTGAACTGAACTCAGCTGAAGGAAGCCTGGTGTTGGGCAGTCCATGAGGTCACAAAGAGTCAGACATGACTGAGCAACTGAACAATAATACAGTAGATTAAAAACACAATTTAATAGTATCTTAGAACACTTTCAGATTTATTTTCTCATATAAAAGCATTGAGTTTGGCTATTCAGGCTGGTAAAGTGTGAAATACCAGAGCCACCTGATCTTTCCTCACCACCAGTCCCGGGCACAACTCTCATGGCCATGATGGCTGCTGAAGCCCTGCCATCATATCCCACACCCATCAGTCAAGAGGAGGAGAGCACAGGGGGCAGCCCTCTCCACCCTCAGGGGACCCTGCACTCAGAAGGGCCCGTACTCAGTTTAACAAGATGGTGGACTGTTACTGTTTTAAAATCTAACTCATGTTCTCTTTGAGCTTAGGTTTTGTAAATGCAATCCAATGGGACCAGGGAAAATGTCCACGAGCAGAGGAGACCAGTGTAACGTGCATCGCCCACTGCAGCCCTCGTTCTCACATAACATAGACAACTTAGCCTGCCACGTAGCTTCCACGACGCACTTACCTTGGATTCTGACGTGCACTCGGAAGGGCCTCCAGGCAAGCATTAATTTAGTGCTCTGTATTCCTATTTTGAATTTGTAATTAATTCTACCTTTGAACTTGCGCTTTGTGAGTGAAGTCCAGTAGGACAAAGGCTGATGTTTAGTTATGTGTGTCTTCCATTTGTTCATGCGCCAGGACTCACAACATGCAGGCTTTTAGCAAGACTCAAAGCAAGTACAGGTAAGGGTGTTACAACCTGTGAGTGAGTGAGTAGGAGCCCACAGTCCTGAGAGGCCATGCTTTCCACCGGAATTAGAATTTGCTTCAAATGCAGAAAGAAGGCAGTGGTGTTTTAGGAAACACAAGAAACCAAGGAACCCACCCATATCCTTTCTGACTTGTGTTACTTCCCTGTATCAGTTAGTCACTCACGTTGAAAATGATGACAGATAAATGATAGGGTAACCCAGAGTTCATCTGATGTTCAGTTCTGTAATTATCAGTAAGGTGAAGGTAGAGAATGTTGGTACCACGTGAGCATACCAAGATGTAAAATTAAAATGTTGGTTTTATGCAACATTTTCACTGTTTGTTATGAGTAAAATACAAGTGCATGCATGATCTACAAAATATAAGTTGCATAATTTCTGTGACTCTTGTATATGAGTTAAATGTTCTTAAATTTTTTATTTAAAACTGGCCTTGTACAGTTTGAAGATGAATGGTAAAATTCATAGTAACGGTATAAAATTTTAATTATTTTACATAAATATGACAGTAAATATTGAATAAAAAAACTCCATGATGAAACAAGAGAGAGGTTGCAAAAGAAAGGAAAAATGATATTTCAGTACCTGTGGTGGTACTTTGAATTTTTCTTTTCTTTTACCTATTTATTTTTGGTTGTGCTGGGTTTTTGTTGCTCTGTGCTGGCTTGCTGTTCATTGTGGAACACAGGTTCTAAGTGCTTGGGCTTAGTAATTATGGTGCATGAGTTTAATTGCTCTGAGGCATGTGGAAACTTCCTGAACCAGAGACAGAACCCCAGTCCCCTGTATTGGCCGATGGATTCTTATCCACTGCACCACCAAGGAAGTCCTGGAGTAGTACTTTTATTCTAGATTTTTGAACAAAGGGGCACTGGGTCCTGCAAACTGCAAATTCCAGAGCTGCCATGGAGCACATTAGCCTTGGTGTCATATGGCTTGGTCTCAACTCCGTGTCAACTGCCAGGAGCCGATGCCCCTCTTTTCAAAGAGAGTAGCAGAGGTCCAAAGGACCTGGTGTGTTGAGGGCTTCCCTAAACTTCAGTAGTTATAATAAGGACTCTCATTTACCCAAATTCCCAGACCGCATCTTGAGGAGAGAAAGGGCAGGACAGTGAATGTTCCAAAAGACTGGAAACCAGCCACACGAGGGAGTTCAGCTCCAAACAGACTGAACACCCAGACTGAGAGGAGGCCATTCCACGTGGAGAGCTGGTACAGTGTTAGAGGAAGCCCAGGCTTCCCCCTGCACGGTAGGGTGGCCCTGCCCAGGAAGACCCTCCCCTTCTTCGCAGATCTGAAGGCCATGTGCACTTATGCAAGCCTGCTACCCTGGGTCCAAGACATTTTCTGTCTGAAATACACTCCTTCCTGTTCCTCTTCCCTCTCTCCACCCCCTCGTCCTGTAACCCTGGTCACCTGGCTGATTTCTCACCTTTCTGTACTCAGCTTAGTATCTCCTCCAGGAAGCCTTCCCTCACACCTCACCCTCGTTGGCCCCTCCAGTGCTGTGACCTGCCATCTGCATATCAAGGAGCAGTTTGAAGGACATCAGACATAGCGCCTGTCTTGGAGCCTTCCTGCTGGTCCTTTATCCTCTTTGGGGCTCCCCTGGTGGCTCAGCTAGTAAAGAAGCTACCTGTAATGTGGGAGACCTGGGTTTGATCCCTGGGTTGGGAAGATCCCCTGAAGAAGGGAACAGCTAACCACTCCAGTATTCTGGCCTGGAGAAGTCCATGGACTGTATAGTCCATGGGCTGGCAAAGAGACACGACTGAACAACTCACACCTTCACTTTACCCTCTTTGAGGCAGTTTCTCCATATGGAAGATGGGGTAATCATACCAGACCCACCCACCTTATTGAATTGTTTTAAATTTAGCTTGTGAATAGGTTCTACATATGCCCAGAACACAATTCAGAAGGTATATAAGGACACACAGTAAAAAAATCACTCTCCTCCCCACTTCTCTCCTTTTGATTCACAGTTGTCTTCTCCAAAGACAATCCTTGTCATCAGTTTCTTTAGCTTCCTTCCATAGATATATGTGTTAAGTGTGTTAAGTTGCTTCAGTCATGTCCGACTCTTGCAACCCCATGGACTGTGGCCCACCAGGCTCCTCTGTCCACAGGTTCTCCAGGCAAGACTACTGGAGTAGGTTGCCATTCCCTTCTCCAGGTTCCATAGACATACCATGTGTTTTAGAGCAAATATATTGTCCATCATCACCTATGTAGCGTTCCAGGGTAGAAGAGTGTGTAACCTGCCTCTAACTATGAGGAAGCATCAGACAAATGAGGAATATTTTGTCTTTTTAAGTGGCAGTCACAGAGCATCAAAATCACAAAACAAAGAAAGGCTGTGGACATGTGCAAGAATTAAGAGAATGGTAGATTAGATAAAAGCATTGTATTTGTGTTAAATTTACTGAAGTTGGTAAGTGTACATAAGAAGGGGGAAGCAGGGCATACATGATAAAGAATATGGAGTAATCATTAACAATAGGTGAATTTGGGTAAAGCACTGATGAATATTTTTATTGTATTTTCATTTTTGCGATTTATGTCTACATTTGAGATTATTTCTCCTAGACACTTCATATTCATATTTGTGGGTTCAACCATTTGCAAATTCTTTTACTCACTAAACTTTATTTGTAGCCCCACATCAACACTTCAGGCACTGGCACAGTCATATGCAGACATGCAGAGCAGGGACAAATCTGTGTCATCCAACATGCGAGTTCCCAGCTAAGGTCAAACAAAGCAGTCCCCTGCCTCCCTGCTTCAGCTCTCAGCCTGTAAATAAGTGTCCTCTTTTCACTCTATTTAGTGCCATGTCTTGCAAAATTTTGTGCTTTTTGTTGACAATTTGTTGCATAAAACTGCCTCCAATCTTAGTGCTGAAGAGCTGTCTAGCACTGCTGGGCACACAAGAGAACTTTGATATTCTTTCCAGAGAATATACAGGTGCTCTTAGATGATCTTGGTTCAGGCATGAGTTCTAATGCTGTTGGCTAGGAGCTCAATGAAAATGAATCAACAATACAAATTACATAAAATGTCTTTAAACAGAAACAGTAAAGTTGTATATGTGTTCATCAGTTGATGAAAATATTGTGAGCAGAGCTTGCAGGAACCTAACCTTGCATTTCCCCTGGGAACCATAGTTCAGTATCTGTTAATTCAGTGTTTGTGGCAACTTTATAGAACATAACTACTATGAGTAACAAGAATCAACTGTTTCTATGTCTTGTATTTCCTACATCAACGATAGAATACAAGCAGCACTGTTCTGTACTCTATGAATGTATTTAACAATATTCGTAGAGATCTTGTTATTAGTTTGCATTCGTTCTTTTTTGAGGGAGACCCAGGTTCGATCCCTGGGTCAGGAAGATCCCCTGGAGAAGGAAATGGCAACCCACTCCAGTACTCTTGCCTGGAGAATCCCACGGAGGGAGGAGCCTGGCAGGCTACAGTCCATGGGGTCGCAAAGAGTAGGACACGACTGAGTGACTTCACACCTTCACACACAAAAATCTATATTTTTATACTAGGGAGTCGGAGTAGAAAAGAAAGCAGCCCCTATACTGGGCCCTATTCAGTGGGAGCTTCTTGTTTCATAGGGTTAAGGAAGACTTTGAAGAAATAAAAGTTGTTTGGAAAAATCCAGGTATAGTTGCTTTGTATGTTGTGATGGGTAAAGGGATGAAGTGTGAAGGTCCCTCACACCCTCCATTTTGCTTCAGACTATGTCCTGGAACCCAGGGGCAGAGAAAGCGCCACTTTCATTCCTGCTTCTTGGGGTTGTTGACGGCCATGTAATGATGGAGAACAACAAGCAGGAAGACTGACACGCCCAGCAAGTTGGCAAAGATGGGGAGCTGCACATCCGTGAGCACGCGTATCAGCGGGGTTCAGCTCCAGACATGGTCTGCACACTAACTGGAGGGAGGAAGCCTGGACCGGAAGTTTGCAGTGCTCTGCATTCATTCTTTATCCGTTCTTTGTTTCTTTTCAATCAGGTGAACGACACATGGTCTATGGAGATCAGCCTCTTTGCTCAGCCACCCCAGTGCTCGCTCAGTGGGCCCATATAGCCAGCTGGCCACAGTAGGGCATTTGGGGTTTTTCTGGTTGCTTTTTTTTTTTTTTTGCTGTTGTTCATTCTTTTGAACAGACGCCTGGGATTCACCATATGAGTGTTTCTTAATTGGTCTGACTAATCTTCTAGTGACTAACATTTGTGTTTTATCTTTTCAAAATGTCACAGTCTTGCATATAGTACTTCCATGGCATCTCCTGGTTCCTGGGATAAATTTTTAAATCCTTTAATCTCAGTAGTTAAGACTAGGTGTTTCCAATGCAAGGGGGGAGGGTCTGATCCATGGTCAGAAAACTAAATCCCACATGCCACGTGGTGTGGCAAAAAAAAACATTTAATGCCCTTATCCACGACCTGCCAGACAGTCTCACACAGCATGCTGGTATCTGCAGGTCTCCCTTCCTTCTTTAACCTTTGGTTTTATCCACACTGCCTGCTGCCACAGCACATGTGCACAAACTTCCCTCATAGGACTATGTCCCTTGCCCTGATTAACTATCCTTTTCCTTGAAACCTCTGTCTCACAGTTTTTGTTCACCAGTGTGTTACCATGGGGACCTGGCACAGAATCTGGCATGGAGAATATATTCAATACACTCAAGTTAAACAATGGAAAGAATGAGGTGGGAGGCAGGCCAGGAGGGAAGCCAGCTGGTGAGAATTATGTTTACGTGGCTCTCTTTTGACCAAACACTTGGTCTTAAATGCTTACTAGAATGAAAACTGCACAGCTGACTTATCTCCTGTCAGGCTCTCAGCTCATTAGCAGTGGAGTGATTTCTGTTGAACTAGACATGTAATGATGCTGGGAAGTCAGAAAGCCCTGCAGACTGACCCTGAGGAGGTCACCATACCTTTCTGTGCCAGTTCCTCCCCATGAGAGGAGGTGATAATGTCTGAATCTGCCTTGTTGTAAGCGTAAACACTTAGGCACATCCCAGAGGCTCTCTTCTCTCCCTCTAGCTCCTGCCATCTATTGGATTTTTCCATCATCTTAAGATATGGAAAAACTCTGACAAATTTCAGAGTTTTAGATGTGTTAACTAATGTGTTAACGTTGTGTGTGTGTGTGTGAGTGCGAAGTCACTCAGTCATGTCCGACTCTTTGCGACCCCGTGGACTGTAGCCCACCAGGCTCCTCAGATGTGTTAACTAATGTGTTAACATTGTGTGTGTGTGTGAGAGTGTGTGAATGTGAAGTCACTCAGTCGTGTCCGACTCTTTGCAACCCCGTGGACTGTAGCCCACCAGGCTCCTCAGTCCATGGGATTCTCCAGGCAAGAATACTGGAGTGGGTTGCTGTTTCCTTCTCCAGGGGATCTTCCTGACCCAGGGATCGAACCCAGGTCTCCTGCATCAGAGGCAGACGCTTTAACCTCTGAGCCACCACTAATGTTAATGTGCTCACATTCAGTTCACTTCAGTCGCTCAGTCATGTCCGACTCTTTGCAACCCCACAAATCGTAGCACGCCAGGCCTCCCTGTCCATCACCAACTCCTGGAGTTCACTGAAACTCACGTCCATCGAGTCGGGTGATGCCATCCACCCATCTCATCCTCTGTTGTCCCCTTCTCCTCCTGCCCACAATCCCTCCCAGCATCAGTCTTTTCCAGTGAGTCAACTCTTCACATGAGGTGGCACTGGAGTTTCAGCTTTAGCATCATTCCTTCCAAAGAACACCCAGGGCTGATCTCCTTTAGAATGGACTGGTTGGATCTCCTTGCAGTCCAAGGGACTCTCAAGAGTCTTCTCCCACACCACAGTTCAAAAGCATCAATTCTTCGGTGCTCAGCTTTCTTCACAGTGCTAACATTAACTAATAACTAATGTGTTAACAACTTTTCCATAACATCTTAAGATGTTATGGAAAAACTAACAAACTTTTCCATCAACCCAATATAAAGCATTGCCCCTGTCCTCTAAGGACAGGTGGCTCAGATGGTAAAGAATCCACCTATAATGCGTGATCCCTGGGTTGGGAAGATCCTGGAGGAGGACATAGCAACCCACTCCAGTATTCTTGCCTGGAGAATCCCCATGGACAGAGAAGCCTGGCGGGCTACAGTCTATGGAGTCACAAAGAGTCAGACACGACTGAGTGACTAAGCAAAGCACGCTATCTTAAAGAGTGTCCTCAACATATTGACTCAGAAGAAAATATTTGAATACAAAGATCCAGTGAGAAGTCACCATTCCCCCACAGGCTTTCTCCCTACTCTCCCTCCAGCCAAGAGATGCCTGCTGGCATCAAGCAAAAGGGAGGGGTCCAAAGAGGAGGTGTCTTTGCCCAAGTGTTTTTCCACCTCCCCAGGGGCAGATTGCACATCCCTGAGCAGAGAGAGGCAGAGCATTGTCAAGGCCATCGCCAGGCCTTTGGCTCATTTCCACCTTCGAATGACTGATTCTATTCTCGTGGTTTCTCTAAAACTATATGAAACTTGTGGTTATACCCACATCCTTCCCCTCTGCCAAAAGGCCCCCAGCCACATCCTCCCAACGACCACCACCACTTTTCTTCTGTTTTTGGTTGCAAAATGAATCCAACTAGCGCACATAGAAGGTCTGAGAGAAAGAGGGAGTGAGCATATACAGGGATCTCATACACCCAGAATCCAACCAACTACTTCTCCCTACCTACCAACCCCTCACCAGTATGAAGCATTCTCATCTCACCTGGTTTCTTGCAATATTCCTAGCTGGTATTCCTACCTTAACCTTTGTGCACTAAATCTTTCTCCATGTATAGGATTGCCAGATAATATTTAGGACACTGAGCTAAATTTGCACTTCATATAAGCAAAAAATAATTTTTTTAGTGTAAATAAGTCACAAATATTATATGGGATACACTACTACTAAAAATATTCATTAATCTGAAACACAAATTTAGCTGGACATCATGAAGTTTTATTTGCTAAATCTGGCAACCTTATCCATTTAGCAACTAGAGTCATCCTTTAAGATGCAAGTTAGCTCCTATTACCCCTCTATTCAAAATCCACTAAAAGCTTCCCATCTCTGAGCAAAGTCCTTGCCATGATCTGCCTTCCCCAATACTCCTTGTGTCTCATCCTCTACCACCCACCTCCTTGGCCACCCAACCCAGCCACCTGGCTTTCTTGTTGCTAGCTCCTTCTCCTTCTCAAAGTTTTGCTATCTCAGTGATCTCTTCTCTGATCATCCTTTAAATAAACACTGGAATCACCCTACCTTCTATCACCCTCCCTGCTTTCTCTTTATCTTCTAACACACCACAGTTCACATATGTATGGGTTTGCTCTCTTTTCTCACTGAAAAGCGTGGTCCATGAAGGCAGGCCCTGCAGTTTGTTCACGCTGAGTATCCGGCATCAGCGGGCACTCATAAATATTTGTTGAGCCAACGATGAAACCCAAGAACAAGAAGCACAGCCAGGAAAGTCCCAAAACAAGGGGATTTGGTTTTGTTTCCCTTTCTTGGCAGCCTTGCTCTAATCTTTCTCCACTCACTCATCTTGCTCAAGGCCCCCTTTGAACACCTTCCATGTTTTACCAGGACTTCTCAATGGTGGCATCGCAAGACTGAGGCAATCTGATTGACTCAGCTCACCTCCCTTTCTATCTCTCTTTCTTTCTTTATCCCTTTCTCCCTCCTTCCCTATCTCTCTTTGCCACTTATGTTTTTAATATTTTTAATGAATGAGTAATATTTCTAAACATATACTTTATTTTCTTTATGTCAAGGGTGAAAAGGAGTGATTTAGGGGCTCTGTCAGCCAAGAGCAAATGCCACTTCCTTGTATCCCTACCCAGGCTCAGGTTCCCCACAGAAAGTCATTGGTGCTCTGGTCTGTATTAGCCAGAAAAGGACTGGTAGCAAACAGCCTCAAAATCTCAGCCATAAAAAGTAGAAATTTACTCCTTGCATATGATACACGTCTAAAATGAATTTGCAGGGATTCTGCAGTCCCAAGTCTAGGAACCCAGACTAATAGAGGCTCTTCTGAATTGTAGCAAGGAATTAGAGATGGGGGAATCCACACTGGCTCTTCAGTGGGTCAGCCCAGAAGTGAGGGCCGGTGCTTCTACTTGCATCGCTTTGTCCAGAATTGGTCATATAATTGCGGAGGGGCTAGGAAATGTGGGTGAGCACAGATATTTGGTAAGCAGATGTCTCTCCCTAGGCACCATCTTGCGAGGGGAAGAGAGGCAAAGTGGATGAGAAGCCTGTTCAGACATAGACATTCTACTCACCCACTGCAACTACCAGAGCTCTGGAAACTCAAACGAACCCCGGCCAGTCAAGAGGAATAGATCAAATATGAGCCAACTCTAAGAACTTGAACCAGGCCAGATGGCAGTGAGAAAATTAGATGATTTTTCTGAGTAATGCAGGCTCTATTTCCTGATCCCATATCTGCTAGAAAAAATTATAGCATCATCTATAGCATCATCTTTCATTTTTTAGCACTGACACTTTTCAAAGAGCTTTCTCTTCCATGTGAGCATCACAAAAAGGCAGAAATTACTACCTTTTACCAAAGAGAAATTAGAGGCTCAGAAAGGATAAGAGAATCGCCTAGGGTTAGGAGCTCATAGAGGCGTAACTGCAACTTGAGCAGTTATATTTGCCTCTGCCTGGTCCAGTTCATAAACAGGTTGCTGCTGCTGCTGCTGCTGCTAAGTCACTTCAGTCGTGTCCAACTCTGTGTGACCCCATAGACGGCAACCCACTAGGCTCCTCTGTCCCTGGGATTCTCCAGGCAAGAACACTGGAGTGGGTTGCCATTTCCTTCTCCAATGCATGAAAGTGAAAAGTGAAACTGAAGTTGCTCAGTTGTGCTTGACTCTTAGCGACCCCATGGACTGCAGCCTACCAGGCTCCTCCGTCTATGGGATTTTCCAGGCAAGAGTACTGGAGTAGGGTGCCATTGCCTTCTCCGCATAAACAGGTTAAGATACAAAAATTAGGTAGAAGTTTAGCTGTGTTCAAGAGATTGAAAGCACGTTACCCTTTGGATGATAAGGAACAAAAGTGTGATGGATTTCCAAAGCAGAAAGATGAAGGAACTTTCCAAAAACCACACTCTTTCCATGCATCCCAGAGAGTTAAACTTTAGAACTGAACAGGCTGGTTACAAGGAAGGCTGCCCTGGGTTTGAATCCTGGCGCTGCCACTAACCGGCTATGCAAACTTAAACAAGTGACAGCCTTACTGAGTCACAGTCTCCACAGCTGTACAATGATCATCATAGCATCCCCTTTATAGATTCTTGTGTGGACATTGTAAAGTGAACCTATATGGTTCTCAGCGCACAACTGTCATTTGGTAAAAGTTGTCTGTTTAGGGGACACATAGTTTTCCAGGGCAGGAGCCCATGCTGTTCCCCTTCACCTGGCAAAGCAATAAAGCTATCCCTTTCTACTTCCAAAAAAAAAGTTGTCTGTTTAGAGTTTTAGGGTGGGCTGAGAAGAAGCCCGTGGGGTCCTCATGCTCAGAGAGAAGAGCAGAAGGAACTAGAGGGCAGGCGCATCCCAGTTTCTCTTCCTTTCACCCTCTCTTCTTCCTTATCTCACACTACTTTTGAAGTCAGTAGAGAACAATTTTTTTTTTAAGTTTAGGAATAAAGAAGAAAAAATGCAAAAAAAGAAACCTCGCAAAACCTCATGACAGTAAACCAAATGTCTTGCTTTGTTCATACTTAAGAGTAAGTTTGCTGCTAAGTCGCTTCAGTCGTGTCTGACTCTGTGCGACCCCAGAGATGGCAGCCCACCAGGCTCCCTCATCCCTGGGATTCTCTAGGCAAGAATACTGGAGTGGGTTTGCCATTTTCTTCAAATACTGTGTTCTGAGACTTTTTCTGTTTATGTTGCCCCATAGGTTTAGGATAGCTTGTACTCCAGGATCAACCCCCAAATCTCAAAAATTTAAAATAATAAAGGCTTATTCCCTATTTTCCCATGTCACCTATGCACCTGAGTGACTCTGTGCAACTCTCTGCCACGGGGTGACTTAGGGATGGAGGCTATTTCAACCTTATGGCCCCTCCATCTGAACACATGGGTTTCTTCTTGACTGTTATGAAGAATTGTGGAATTTGCTGTATGGCTCAGGAAACTCAAACAGGGGCTCTGTATCAACCTAGAGGGGTAGGATAGGGAGGGAGATGGGAGGGAGGTTCAAAAGGGAGGGGATATATGTATACCTATGGCTGATTCATGTTGAGGTTTGAGAGAAAACAACAAAGTTCTGTAAAGCAATTCAGTTCAGTTCAGTTCAGTCGCTCAGTTGTGTCCGACTCTTTGCAACCCCATGAACTGCAGCACGCCAGGCCTCCCTGTCCATCACCAACTCCCCGGAGTCCACCCAAACCCATGTCCATTGTGTCGGTGACACCATCCAACCATCTCATCCTCTGTTGTCCCCCTTCTCCTCCTGTCCTCAATCTTTCCCAGCATCAGAGTCTTTTCAAATGAGTCAGCTGTCCGCATCAGGTGGCCAAAGTATTGGAGTTTCAGCTTCAACATTGGTCCCTCCAATGAACACCCAGGACTGATCTCCTTTAGGATGGACTGATTGGATCTCCTTGCAGTCCAAAGGACTCTCAAGAGTCTTCTCCAACAGCACAGTTCAAAAGGGTCAGTTCTTTGGCACTTGGCTTTTTTGTAGTCCAACTCTCACATCCATACATGACTACTGGAAAAACCATATCCTTTAATATGCTGTCTAGGTTGGAGAAGGCAACGGCAACCCACTCCAGTACTCTTGCCTGGAAAATCCCATGGACAGAGTAGCCTGGTAGGCTGCAGTCCATGGGGTTGAAAAGAGTTGGGCACGACTGAGCGATTTCACTTTCACTTTTCACTTTCATGCATTGGAGCAGGAAATGGCAACCCACTCCAGTATTCTTGCCTGGAAAATCCCAGGGACAGAGGAGCCTAGTGGGCTGCCGTCTTTGGGGTCGCACAGAGTCAGACATGACTGAAGCGACTTAGCAGCGGCAGCAGCAGGTTGGTCATAACTTTCCTTCCAAGGAGTAAGTGTCTTCTAATTTCATGGCTGCAATCACCATCTGCAGTGATTTTGGAGCCCAGAAAAATAAAGCCAGCCACTGTTTCCCCATCTATTTGCTATGAAGTGATGGGACCGGATGCCATGATCTTAGTTTTCTGAATGTTGAGCTATAAGCCAACTTTTTCACTCTCCTCTTTCATTTTCATCAAGAGGCTCTTTAGTTCTTTACTTTCTGTCATAAGGGTGGTGTCATCTGCATATCTGAGGTTATTGATATTTCTCCCAGCAATCTTGATTCCAGCTTGTGCTTCCTCCAGCCTAGCATTTCTCATGATGTACTCTTATCCTTCAATTAAAAAATTAAGAAAAAAATCATGTGTGGGATCTTAGATACTTAAGCCCAGCAGAACATGCACTTCTAGCCAAAAGGCCATATCTTAAGGCAAGGCAGGGTGTGGAGAGGCCTGGACAGTGTAGTCTTCGTTGTGTCCAAGATGGAAACTGAGGGTACCTGTGAGCCATCTTTTCAATGTTGTGTTTGCTTGACTTTCCATTCATTGCATATTCTATCCTTTATAGTTAGACATTTAGATTGCTTGCAATTTTTCAATACTATAAATACAACCAGAGCTTCCCAGTTTCACTATGTTTATAGTTGGGACCACACTGGCACTGAGACTGCCCACTGGCAGATGGAGGCCACCACCCACCCAGGCAGAGCCTCAGCTCTCATCCCCATTCATCTAGATTAGCCCCATGTCCCAAAGTCCACAGGTGAGTGAAGACCACCCAAATTCGTCTACTCATTCAGAAACATACATTGAGTGCATGTTGGAGGTGAGGGACTGTGCCTGACACTCCTGGGTGTGCAGCAGAAAATCAGATGAAGTCCCCGCCCTCATACACTCCATTCATGAGTCCTCTGCCCACATCACCTCTGCTGCTGGGAGCCTCATGGGAGCACTGCTCTGTGCCTTGACAAAGTGGAGAGGGTAGGAGAATGTTTCTGTCTTTGTTGCCCATGGCACTTGACCCGTCGGCCCTGCAGCTGCATTGTTTGGATGTTGTGGGCTCACATGGCCCTTTGTTAATTCTTCTCTTTCTGTTTCTTCCACAAAGAGTCAAAACCAGTGAGGCATCCAGTCCCAGGGTGGCAGAGACTCAAACCTTTTTGTCCCTCATGGGAACAAAAGTAAGAGGTTCCTCCCCTAGGAACCTCTTACTCATTCTTCAACCAAAATGCCAAAGCTGCCATATACATCAACTGATGCAAGCACACACTTGTGGAGAGGTGTGTCCCCTAACGCCACCCACCAGGACCATTGTGGATTCTGGGACAGGTCATCCAGAACCTTCTGAGATGTCAGTAACACCCAGTGGACATCATCAATAAAAGCTTTTTTCTTTGTTAGATTATTTCCCTAAGATAAATTCCCAGATGTGGGATAGCTAGGTCAAAGTATTAAAATATTTTTGTGGCTCTTGATTCAAGTTGACAAATTGTTTTCTGAGATTTATGTGGTGATAAACACTATCTGTGATAATATCAGTTCTTTGCACTATCACCAAGATTAGGAATTATTATTGCTATAAAATATTGTTAGTGTGGTGGGAAAAAGCCATACTTTTTCCTTGTTTTAATTTGTATTTGTGTGAATACCCCAGGTTCTAATTTTTGCCACGTTTGTAGCAGTGTTTATACATTGTGTGATTTGTCACTGAAGATGTTGGTTTATTTATTTATTCAAGCCTTAATTTCTTAAACCATTTTTTATGAGCTCTTTATATAACAAAGATGTTAGTCTTCTGGCTATGGTAATTACATCTTAGAGCCTCCACCCCATCATCCTTCTTATGGTCATTTTGCTTTCTTATCCTGGTTATTTTATTTTCATTGTTTTTGTTGAAGTGCAGAAATTTTAAATTTTAATTTATTCAAATTTGTTAGTCTTCTCTATTGTGGTGTCTTCTTTTTCTTTTCACTTCAAAGCTTACAAATATATTTCCCATCCAGAAAATTGATCAATATCTGATTCTATTTTCTTCTAATTTGTTTCCTATGGTTTGGTTTTAATTAAATAATTTTTTCATGGGCATGTCCTTAAAGAAAACAATTGTTTGAGCATGGATTGCTTCTTAATTGTTTTCTTTAATGTTTATTCAATTTATTTAAACTTAAAAAAGTTCCCTCATTTCTCCTGCCCTCCACATCGCCACCATATCTTGCAACCACCAGTCTGTTCTTTGACCTTGTTTTTGTTCTGTTTTGTTTTAGATTCTGCATACAGTATAAAAGAGATCAAATGGTATTTGTTTTCTTTTCTGACTTATTTCACTTAGCATAATGCCCTCAGGGCCATTTCTGTTGCTGCAAATGGCAAAATTTCATTCTTTTTATGGCTGAATAATACACCATTATGTATATTCCACAGCTTCTTTATCCATTCAGTTAGGATCTTTCCATATCTTGGCTGTTGTAATAAAGCTGCAGTGAACTTAGGGTATGTATGCATTTTTGAATTACTGTTTTTATTTTTTTCTCCATTTATTTTTTAACTAGACTTAGAGGGGATAATAACCCTCTCTGAGAGGTAAGGAAGCTTATTTGAGTGTTTCATTCTAAACCCAAGTCACTGAGTCTTAGATTCTCATTGGTTTGAAGGATTAGTGATAACTCTGTCCCTTGTTTCAAGCAAATTGAACTATAAAAATATTAATTCTTTCAATCCATAAACATGAAATATCTTTTCATTTATTTGTGTCTTCTTCAACTTCTTTCATTAATGTCTTCTGGTTTTCAATATATGTATCTTTCAGCTCCTTGGTTAGATTTTATTGATAGATATTTTATTCTTTTCAATGTAGTTGTAATGGATTTGTTTTCTTAATTTCTCTTTCTGATAGTTTGTTGTTAGTGTTTGAAACACAACAAATTCTGTGTATTGATTTTGTATCCTGCAACATTACTGAATTTGTTTATTATTTTTAACAGTTTTTTGATAGAGTAGTATTTTCTATTCATAGTATCATGTAATCTGCAAATGACTTCCCTGGTGGCTCAGACAGTAAAGCGTCTGTCCGCAATGCGGGAAACCTGGGTTCAGTCCCTGGGTCAGGAAGATCCTCTGGAGAAGGAAATGGCAACCCACTCTAGTACTCTTGCCTGGAAAATTCCATGGATGGTGAAGCCTGGTGGGCTTCATGGGGTCGCAAAGAGTCGGACATGACTGAGTGACTTCACTTTTACCTTCAATCTGCAAAGAGGGACAGCTTTACTTTTTCTTTTCCAAGTTGGATGCCTCGTCTCTTTGCATTGCCTAGTTGCTCTTCCTATGACTTCCAACACTGTCTTGAATAAAAGTGGTGAGAGTGAACACCCATTTCCTGTTCTTGATCTTGGAGGTAAATATTTCAGTGTTTACTGCTGAGTATGATTTTAGCTGTGAGCTTGTCATTTAGAGCCTTTATTAGGTCTCCTGGAGGGAAGCTTTACACATGTCTGGTTTTATGCAGCTGATGCCCAGGGGACACTCCTTCATCCCCTAACTATGGTGGCTGGAGGAGCTTGTGTTCCTGGGTCCCTATGGGAACACGGAAATTGATGGGACAGTCCTTAACAAACTATCATGTCTAGGACACAGTATAGACAGGGGACTGAGACACAGCCACCATTCTTTCTGTGAATGGAGACCATTTTGCTTGTCCTAGAGCCTTCAAACTGAGGAGAAGCCTTCAGGTTTGGCTTACATTTAGTGGCCTACTGAGCTGCTCTCAAGGAGCATAGGCTGGGGACACCATCTTGGTGCTCTCCCTCTGCTTTCTCTAGCTTTCTGGTATCTCCCAGAAAAGAGCTTAAACACTCATCTGGAGCCCACACAGTGGACACCTCTGGGTCATGGCTCTGGTGGCCAGTGGGACTTACCCTTGAAGCCCCCAGGACTGTACATGTTTGCATATTTTAAAAGCTGCTGCTGAGGGTCCAGCTTCCAGTCAGCCTGAACCTAGGTGCTGAGATCCTCCACATTAGGACAGTGACAGGTTTGGGCACATCCTCAACTACTGGGAACTATTAAAAATATAATAGGCTGCCTGGACAAGCACAGAGGCTTGAGAGACAGCCAGGAGCTGAGACAGGAGTGAATAACAAGTTCATCTCCTATACAAACCTACTCCTTAAATATGGGAAGAAGTGGTTGTTTCCTATACAGAAACCAACAGAGAGTCAAGCAAAATGAAGAAACAGAGGAATATGTTCCAAATGAAAGAATAAGATAATGATCACAAAGATACTACTGAACTGGGGAAAAGAAAAGATGAACACAGTGAGAACTTCAACAAAGAGATGGAAAATATAAGAAAGTACCAAACAGAAGTCACATAGATGAAGAATACATTAAAGTGGTTTAAGCACAGACCAGATGGAGCAGAAGAAAAGATCAGTCAACTCAGGGACAAGGCAGTGGAACTTAGTCAGAATAGCAAAAAGAAAAAAAGAATGAAAAAATATGAAGATAGCTTCAGGAGTTTATGGGACAATATCAAACAGACTAACATTTACTTTATAGGGTTTCCAGAAAGAGAAGAGAGAAAGGGGCAGGTTCTTATTTGAAGAAATAGTGGCTGAAAACTTCTCTAATTTGGAGAAGAAAATAGACATCCAGATCCAGGAAGCCCTGAGAGTTCCCCAAAAGATGCTACCAAAGAAACCCACACCAAGGCAGCTTATGATTAAAAATGTCAACGTCAAAGACAAGGAAGGAATTTAAAAGAAGCAAGAGAAAGACAACTAGCTCTATACAAGGGGACCCCCATAAGATAATCAGCAGATTTTTTTAGGACAAACTCTGCAGTCCAGAAAATGCAGAAGAAAACTTCCAACCAAGAGTACTCTCCCCAGCAAAATTTTCATTCAGAATTGAAGGAGAGGTAGAGTTTTCCAGACAAGCAAAACTTAAAGAGTTCATCACCGTTAAACCAGACTTACAAGAAAAGTCCCAAATAAACACTTAACTTCACACCATAAGGAAATAGAAAAATAACAAACAAATGAAGCTCAAAGTTAGTGAAAGGAAGAAAAAAAACATTAGAGCAGAAACAATTTAAATGAGATTAAAAAGACAACAGAAAAAATTAATGAAACCAATAGCTCATTCTTTGAAAAGATAAACAAAACTGACAAATCTTCAGGTAGATTCACTGAGAAAAATGAGAGGATTCAAATAAGTAAAACCAGAAATGAAAGATATGCTGTTACAACTGATACCACAGAAATACAAAAGATCATAAGAGAATGCAATGAACAATCACAGGCTGACAAAATGAATAACCTAGAAAAAAATGGGTAAATTCCTAAGCACATACAACCTATCAAGACCAAATCATAATGAAATGGAAAAGTTGAACAGACCAGTTACTAGCAAGGAGTTGAATCAGTAATCAAAAACCTCTCAACAAACATAAATCCAGACCATATGACTTCACTAGTGAATTCTACCAAACATCCAAAGAAGAATTATTAATAATGCAAATCCTTCTCAAACTCTCCCCTCAAATAGAAGGAGGTGGAACTCTTTCAAACACATTTTACGAGGCAGGCAGTACCAATAACCAAAACCAGACAAGTATGCCACAAAAAAGAAAATTATAGGCCAATATCCCTGATGAACATAGATGCAAAAGTTATCAACAAACTATTAGCAACTCAATGTCAACAATACATTAAAGGTATCATACATCATGATTAAGTGGGATTTATTCCAGTAATGCAGGATATTTCAACATCCACAAATCAATCATGTGACACACCGCATAACCAGAATGCAGGATAAAAGCCATACAGTCAACACAGAAGAGGCAGAAAAATCATTTGACAATGTTCAACATCCATTTTTGATAAAATCTCTCAACAAAGTAATTATTGAGAAAATGGTTAAATCTTTCATACAAATAAAACTTACTTTTAGTCATTTCTTTTTTCAACAGTAGGAGTTGTACGACTTTCTACTATTCCTTAAGGCAAATAAATAAAAAGTCTGAACAAAAGTATCTCAGGGAATGTCAGGACTGGGGATGGGTCTGGGAATGCAATCCAATCCAGCACTCTTGCCTGGAAAATCATAGGCTACAGTCCATGGGGTCGCAAAGAGTCGGACACGACTGAGTGACTTCACTTTAGCTTTTCCAGCCATTCCTTTGCTTTGCTGCTGCTAAGTCGCTTCAGTCGTGTTCGACTCTGTGCGACCCCATAGATGGTATCCCACCAGGCTCCCCCGTCCCTGGGATTCTCCAAGCAAGAACACTGGAGTGGGCTGCCATTTTCTTCTCCAATGCATGAAAGTGAAAAGTGAAAGTGAAGTCATTCAGTTGGGTCTGATTCTTTGCGACCCCATGGACTGCAGCCTACCAGGCTGCTCCATCCATGGGATTTTCCTGGGAAGAGTACTGGAGTGGGGTGCCATTGCCTTCTACAATTCCTTTGCATTACTGATGAATAAACAAGGGTTGGGAATGGCCCATCTAGTCAACATCTTTTCTATCAGAGTCCCTTCAAAAGAATAGAATAAACACCAGTTATTAAAATCCTTTTTTTTGTTGTTGGTTTTGCATGTAACAACTACCAGACTGAGGGTCAGTGGAGGGAATGGGGTTAGGGTAGATGCTTTTACTTCAGGATTTGTGAGATTTTATTCTCAAGTTGTCTATACCCGTAATGGCTTGGGGGTTTCTGTCACAGATCAATATTGTAACTTAAATCATCATTTACCAGGTCTCTATACTGAGAAGTCTGTGTAGCTGGAATCTCCAGCAAAATCTTTTAAAGTGGAGGTGGAGTAGTGATGAGCCCAGGTTGAGAGGAGGAGGCAAAGATTTAGTTACAAAGAATAAAAACTCACTTTGAATTTCTGTTTCAATTGAAGGTGGAGAAGTGACTTAACAGAGAATTCTCTATTCTCTGTTAATAGAGAATGCTAATATATCCAAGCCACAATCACCAATAAATTTTATTGTGAAAGTCATTGGGATATATAAGGGTAAATAAAGTCCAGGTTGTATAAAGAAACTCACTCTCTTTGCATCTAAATTTCCATAGTTGAAAAACAGGATCGGTTTGGGATCCTATCACCCCTCCATTTCAAGAATAAATGGAAATGATTACATCACATAAAACCCTGGAGTTATATACATTCATTTGAATACTTAACCTTTGTTAAATTAATTAAACCTCTGATCATATTTTTCACATAATTTGTCCTTTGAAAGTGCTGTTGCTGAAACAACCCAAATATCCCTCAATAGGGGACTGGGTATATCACCACAAAGTAATACTATGCATATGTAAAGCATAATCAGAAATACTGATACATTCTGCTACAAAATGATCTCTAGGATATATTGTTAAGTGAAAAGGCAACATATAAAACAGTGTGTAAAGGAATAGTGTGACACCGTTACTTTAAGAAAGAGGCAAGAGAAGTATCAGTTCAGTTGTGTCTGACTCTTTGCTACCCGATGGAGACTGCAGCAGGCCATCTCTGTCCATCACCAGCTCCTGGAGCTTGCTCAGACTCAGACTCATGTCTATCGCGTCGGTGATGCCATCCAACCATCTCATCCTCTGTCATCCCCCTCTCCTCCCAAGAAATATGACACTGTGTATTTATACCTATTTGATTATATGATAGTTTTTTAGAAGGAAAAATAGAAGAGCAAACCACCACCACCAACAACAAAAACTAAAAAGAACTTGTGTTTTCCGGAGAAACTCCTAGGGCAGGAATGTAAAAGATGAGCCTGGAATGTCTTGTGATACCAGAAAACGAAGAAGCTGTCAGAGAACCGTGGATTTCTGCTGAAAGGACACAACAGCTAACAAGAAGGACTTCACTAACCAAAGACAGAGCAATCTGGATGTAAAAATAAACAAAAAGGAAAGACAAAAAATGTCTAAGGAAATAATAATGTGTATACTTGATTGAAACACAATAAGCACTTATGAGTTCATTATGATATAAAAAGTAATTTATTGGTCAGATAAGGGCTAGGGAACCAACTCCTTATTTTGAAAAAGTGGTAAAGAAAAGGAAAGAATAGAGAATTTATTTTGCGTTTTCATACAAAACATCTTTTAGCGTGACAGAGTAGTAGATGAAGGAGAATTTTCCAGCATAGATTTCCAGCTAATACCTGCAAAGCAATGTGGTAACCAACCTCAGCAATGGCCCCCAGTGATCTGGTCTCAATCATTGTGCAGTCCCCTCCCACAATGCAGCAGGGTTGGTCTGTTTGACCAATAACACGTAATAGAAATGATGGTATGTCACTTCTGAGATTAGATCAGAAACGACTTTGGCTTCCATCTTGTTTTCTCAGTCTCCTTTCTCTCTTTTTCTCTCTCTCATTACTCACTCTGAGGCAGCTGCCATATTGTGAGACATTCAAATAGTCTATGAAGAAAGATGCTCGCTAGGTGAGGAACTGAGTTATTCAGTCAAGAGCCAGTAGTAACTAAGCTCTCCCGACAACCATGTTATTGAGCTTGAAGGAGACCTTCCAGCCCCAAATTAGTGCAACCCCAGCCAGCAGATTGTTTGCAATGACATGTTGTTCAGTTGCTAAGTTGTGTTCAACTCTTTGTGACCCTATAAACTGCAGCGCAGCAGGTTCCTCTGTCCTTCACTATCTCCCAGAATTCACTCAGATTCCTGTCCATTGAATCGGTGATTCTATCTAACCATCTCATTCTCTGCCGCCCTCTTTTCCATTTGCCTTCAGTCTTTCCAGCATTGGGATCTTATCCAATGACATAAGAGACCCTGAACCAGAACCATGCAGCTAAGCCACTTTCAGATTGCTGCCCCACAGAAACTGTAAAATAATACATGTGTGTTGTTTCAAGCTACTAAATTTGGGGATAATTTGTTATACAGCAGTAGATAAGGAATCATAGATCTGTACTGACTAATGATCAATAACTGCTAAAATCACAGCTGCAAGGCTAAGGGGGAGCTTCATAATAGATGGATCGGTAGGCAGACAGTATCTGAAGTTAGTAATCGATTTTTTAAAATAATTGGATCTTTTAAAGTAAATCCCAAACATCATATCATTTCACCCACTGATCAATCTTAATGTCACAAAAAAAAGATGTGATGCAATTAGAAGTACCCAATACTACCTATGAAATATTATTGCTAAAAAACGTTAAACCTGAATTTAATTAAATCCCAACTACAAGTTTACATGAAATAAATATCGAGGAAATGTAGAAAACTCTACACATAAGTGAACTGATTTCTTTAAAAACACATGCCTAAAGAGTGAAAAAAAGAGAATCGAGATAATCCAGCAATGTGTAGACTCTATTCGTCATGGTTCTCCAGAGACACAGAACCGGTAAGATACATACGGGAGGAAATTTATTCTAGCTGTCGTGTCACCTGATTATGGAGGCTGCCAAGACCTGTGTCTGCAAGCTGGAGACTCAGGGAAACTGGTGATATGATTCAGTTTAAGTCTGAAGGCCTGAGAACTGGGTGGGGGCAGGGGGTGTGGGGCAGCAGTGTAAATCCTGATCTGAGTCTGAAGGCCCTAAAGCCAGAGCAACATGTCTAAAGGTATCTCAGTCCAAACAGAGTGTGAATTTGCCCTTCCTCAGCGTTTCTGTTCTGTTCAGGTCCACAATGGACTGGATGATGTCCACCTCAAATTGGCAAGAGTGATCTTCTTTACTCAATCTGCTGAATTAACTGCTAATCTCTCCCAGAGACATCTCACAGACATACCCAGAAATAATGCTTTACCAGCTCCCCCCGGTAAAGCATCTGTCTACAGTGCGGGAGACCTGGGTTTGATCCCTGGGTCAGGAAGATCCCCTGCAGAAGGAAATGGCAATCCACTCCAATACCATTGCCTGGAAAATCCCATGGACAGAGGTGCCTGGTAGGCTACAGTCCATGGGGTTGCAAAGAGTCAGACATGACTGAGCGACTTCACTTTCCTTTCCTTTCCTGGGCACTACTTAACTCAGTCAAGTTAACACAAAATTAACCTTCCCATGAACGCTATTTGGAAATCAACTTAAACAAACCATCGGTAAAAGACATTGGAAGACAACAAGGAAAATGGAACATGAACTAGATATACGATCACACTAAGGAATTATTATTGATTTTTTCAGGTGTGATAATGGAGCTGTTGTTTTCGTTGTTGTTGTCCTTCTCTGTAGAAATGTATACTGGAGAATTTATGATAAAATTAAATTGTGTGATGCTGGAATTGGCTTTGTGCATCATGAATCTTTTTTTTTAGCATTTTGATTTTTTAAGTGTTTCATAAAATATTACTTACCTTGATTACTTAATTTTTCTGGCATGCCCTTAAGTGCCCAAAGTAATTGCCTCACTCAATGACTCTAGTCCTGGTTCCGTGGAGACTGAATGTAAACAAGGCAGTCAAGATGCAAATAGCACAGCTGCAGAATGTGGTGGATGCTGTAAAGACAACTGTCGAGAATCATTAGGGAGTGGGGACGAAAGAGATTGAGAGAGAGACAGTGTGTATGTGCGTATGTGTGTGTGGATGGTGTTAGGTAGGGGGCAGAGAGGGAGTCAGGGACAAGCTTTCCAAGGAGATGATAGAGGGAATTCAGGATATATTTTTAGGATGAAAAAGATGTGATTTGTCAAAGGCTTAGGAAAAGGAGGGGAATAATAGGTAAGAAAAGGGGTTTCAGCTTCAGGAAAGTCAACCTGGGGTACCCTTTACCGAGGTGAATGATACTAGAGGGAACAAGCTTGACTTAGAATCATGTTAAGTGTGAGCTCCTTATCAAAGACAGAAATAGAGTGGGAAAAGGCATTGATGAAGGCAAATCCTGAACTCAAGTGGGAAGAGCAGAGCAAGAGATAGAAGTCTGGCTGAGATCACTCGTGGAGATTATGTAAATAGAGAATGGGAAGGGCACAGATCTGAACCCTCTTTACGCTCCTTACGCTTAAAGGTCAGGTAAGCAGAAAGAGACAGCATATGAGGCTGAGTAGTAGCATCAGTGAAGCAGGAGGACAATAAGGAAAGCCTGTCTCGAGGAAGAGCTGCGTGAAATGCCACTGAGAAGTAAAGTCAACGGATAAAAGAGAACTACTCCTTGGCTGTGGAAATAGGCGATTTCTGGTGACAAGGCAGGGGCAGTTTCTGTCGAGTGCGGGGATAGAAGCTGGACTGGAATGAACTGGCAAGGAAATGAAGGCAGTGAATTTGGTAAAGTATTTGAGAAATCCTTCAGGGATGGAGAATAAGAAGTGGCTTGGAAGAATCACGTTGGGACATAACCCACAGCCCGCACGTCTATTGCCTACCTCCAGTATTTTGCACTGAATACAGTTCTGGTTCAGGAAGCTGTGGAGTTTTTATGACTATGGATTCCTTTGTGTGACGATTATAAAGAGGAAGGAAAATAAATGTAAACTGTTTTACATTTTGTATATGTTTTTCAATACATTATCTTTTAACCAGCTACGACAGTGGCAGAGGAAGATATTAGCTAAAAATGGTAAGTCTAAATCAGGGCATGAGTATTTTTAAAGTTAGAATCCTCTTAAGGCAGGAACCCCATACCTGGGCAGAGGTCTGACAGCAGAGCCTGGGGGTTTGCCTTGAAGCACCCAGATGTGGGGCCCTGGCTGAGTGAATGTATCCTTGGAGCAGGCTGCCCTAAGATGGAGCAGCCTTGGGAACATTCTCCCCATCTTAATTTTGTGAGCAGTGCCCCATTGTCCTCTCTCTCACCTTCCCACAAGAGCATAGCCAGGACTGTCCCTGACATTCTAATCACCCATGGTGGATGGAGTGCTCCTTCCCTCATCAACAGAATGGAAACTGAGAAGCGACGTAGATGGCATCTCTTCTCCCCACTGCATCCCCCCAGTTCTCCAGTAGAGATAGCAGAGACAGGTGCAACAACAAACATCCATTTGAAAAGCCACTAACCTCATCTTTTGTCTCTATGTATTTTGAACTAGCCTTCAAGGGGGAAAATTATTGCTCTGAGAGGTAAGAAAATGCATTGCATTTAAAACCCTAAACCTAAGGTACCAGGCACGACATTCTTGATATTCTTTGGTTTGAGGGATTCTAGATAACTTTGCTCCTTGTCTCAAGCAAGCTGACCTATAAACATGCCCACTTCTCTGAGCCCTGCTTGTTCTGCCCCTATGGCTTTTAAAACTCCCCCTGGGACTTGGGCAAGAACTGCTCAGACAGGCCTAAGTTTCTTTCTTTAGACAAGGGAAAGAGATGTTCATTTAATCAGCAACTTTGGCCACACTTTACCCAGAGGTATATCTAGAACACACACAAATCCATCTCCAAAAGCTTAATAAGACAGACAGCTTTACTGAATATTTTTCCAAAAGGGCAATGAGGGGAGATCATGCCACTTACCACAGCAGTCTCTCTTGGTCCTCCTCTTGGAAGAGGGCAAGGTGTCTCTTTCACAAAATGCCCTGTACCCAGTCCACTGACCCCGGCTCCTCATCCTCCCACCCCACCCCCAACCATGCACACTTTCTCAATGGAAGGGCCTGGCCTGCTGTCAGCCTCTGTCACTTTCCTCTCCACCTCTCACCCCAGCAGTCCTGACCAGTCCTGACAAGATATTTCCTGCTCTTGAGTGTTCCTGCTCAAAAGGGATGTGTGGGCCCACTGTTTCCAGGGACAGGACTCCATTTTGATCACTGAGGTCCCTTGCATGCATGCATGTGAAGTCGCTGCTGTTGTGTCTGACTCTGTTCAACCCCATGGACTGTAGCCCACCAGGCTTCTCTGTCCATGGATTGTCCAGGCAAGAATACTGGAGAGGATTACTATGCCCTTCTCCAGGGGAACTTCCTAACCTAGGGATCGAACCCTCATCTCTTATGTCTCCTGCATGAGCAGGTGGGTTCCTTACCTCTTGTGCCACCTAGGAAGCCCCATAATATTAGTTTCCTATTGCTGTTATAACATCTCGCCCAGAACCAATGGCTTTAAACAATGTCGATTTACTATCTTACAGTGCTCTAGTTCAGAAGTCATAAAAGGGGTCTCAGTAGGCTTTAATCAAGGTGTCGGTTGGGCTGTGCCCCTTTCTGGAGGTTCTGAAGGGGAATCACTATTTGCTTTTTTCAACTTCTGGAGGCTCCCTCATTCGTTGGTTTGTGGGCCCCTGCCATCTTCAAAGCCAACATTCGCATCACATCAACCTCTTTCATCGCCTATCTCTTTATCCGATTCTGGCTCTTCTTTCGCCTCCCTGTTCTACATGTAGATCCTTTCGATTACACTGGGCCAGCCCAATTACCCAGGGCACTTTCCGTATCTTAAAGTCAGCTGACTAGCAACCTTTATGCCATCTACAAACTGAATTTCCCTTTGCCACGTAACATAACACAGTCACAGTTCCTGGGAGTTAGACCATGGAAAATTTCAGTCTACCACAGAGTTCACAGGTCGATGTGGCTGGGGGAAGGTTTCGGGAAACAGTCCCCTCCTTCTTTAGCCAAAGACTCAAACTCAACTCCAGTGAGTGTCTAAGGGTCTGGGACCCTCAGAATAAGATCCTCTGGAGAAGGGAATGGCAACCCCCTCCAATATTCTTGCCTGGAGAATTCCACAGACATAGGAGCGTGACACGCTGCAGTCCATGGGATCACAAAGAGTCAGACGCGACTGAGTGACTAATACACACTTGGCACTTGGGTGTCTCTCCCATCTCCAGCTTAGGGCCAGAATCACACTGAATTCTTCTCACTGACTCAGCGGGGAGGGGAAGCATCATCTCCCAGGGACTCTGATAGGCAGATGAGGAAATACTGGATGGTCACTTGTTTTGATATGATAGTATCTATCACTCCAGATCCCACAATTGCATGGTATGAGATAGTCTCCAAAGATGGCTGTCATTAATTTTTCATCTCCCTAATGCACATCAGATGTGGAGTCAAATTCCCCTGCCTGTGCTGGGAATAGTGACTTGCTTGACCAATAAAATGTGGTGGAAGTGATGTTGGTGGGTGTTTTGAGGCTAAGCCACAAGGCTTTTGTATGATCCTCTTGGACATTGATTCTTGGAATCCAGCTGTAATTATGTGAGAGACCAAGTCATGTGGAGGGGCCAAGTGTAGGCTCTCTGGTTACTAGGGCCTGCTGAGCTCCCAGCCAACAGCAGCATCAATTACTAGCTACATGAGTGAGCCATTTGAACAAGATGCCCAGACAAGCCTTCAGCTGACTCCAGCCCTGGCTGCTATCTGAACACAAGAGTGTGTAAGGTCCTAAGTGAGAACCATCCTGTTGACCTCAGTCAACTCCCAGAATTGTGAGCAATAAAAGCACACTGTTCTTTAATCTGGTAAATTTTGAGGTAGGACTGTTACAAATGCAATCGACATACAAGGTATCCTGATATCCCTGCAGAACCTAGATCAAGTCTGAGCAGTGTACCAGATGACAGGGAAGCTACCAAAGCTTGCCAGATATCAGTGAATAAGATATTAAATGTGTGATCAATACATAATAGGGACTAAGTGCCACAGATGGTCAAGAAAGGCTCCCCCAGAGAAAATGAGATTTAATCTGAGTCTTGAAGTCTGGGTAGAACTTAATAGATGAAAAGTAGGGATAAAAGAGAATATATCTGAAAGAAGTAAACTGGACAAAAATAGAAGACCAAAAGAACAAAGAGTAGATGAGAAATGTGAGTTTACTGAAAACATTCATCTTTCAAGATTTCAGTTTAAAGGTGCCTCTACCAAGCACCCTCCTTCTCTTTCTTCTATTTCCCTCCTTCTGTGTGTGTGTGTATTTAGTCTCTCCAGTTGTGTCCAGCTCTTTGTAACCCTATGCACTGTAGCCCATCAAGCTCCTCTGTCCATGGGATTCTTCAGCCAAGAATACTGAAGTGTGTTGCTGTGCCCTACTCCAGGGAATCCTGCATTGGCAGGTGGATTCTTTACCACCTGGGAAGCTCTTTCCCTCCTTCTACACAAACTGAACTGAGGCTTCATTTTTATCGTAGCACTAGGAATATTTTAAGCTACTCTTTTTCTTTTAAACATTCCTGTTGTGGTTAGGGTAATTGTCTATATATATATATATAAAAGTTCCCCAAATAGGGTGGCTTAAATTGTGTAGATGTTTCTTTTTCTCTGCTGTGTAACAGTTATGAGATGAGACCTGCTCTTCATGATGATTCAAGGACCCAGCTTGTTGCTCTGCTAACCCCTCAGGCAATGTCATTAACTGCACGCTAGAAACTTAGTCACCACCAGATCCAGCTCCAGTGTGTCTGGAAGAGGGAAGAGAAGCGTAGGAGGTGAGCTGGATTTCCTGGACCCGGAAGAGGCAAACATTATTTCCCCAACATGCCCTTGGAAAGAACAGGGACACATGGCCTCATCCACGCCCAAGGCAGGCTTCCCAAGTGGCTTAGTGGTAAAGAATATGCCTGCCAATGCAGGAGATGCGAGTTTGATCCCTGGGAAGATATCCTGGGGAAGGAAATGGTAACCCACTCCAGTTTTCTTGCCTGGAGAAGTCCATGGACAGAGGAGCCTAGCGGGCTACAGTCCACAGGGTTGCAAAAGAGTTGGAAATAATGACTAAACAACAAACAAGCCCAAGGCAGGTGGGGAAAAGTGGCCTGGCTGGGAAGCCATATAGAGTTGTATAGAGCTGAAATTCTATTACTAGCGGAGAAGGGCATTTGAGGCGGGCAGTGGCAATTGTGCCCCAAGGGCTCATCTTCCCCTGAGTCTGGGAGCTCCGTGAGGGCAAGAACCACATTCTCCTCAACTCTAGTCCTGCCACTGAGATTGCTGCCTGACCCAGAGCAGTGCGTTCTGTCCACGCCTGCTGAATGTATGAAGAGTTGCCATGGCCTAGGCTGGACGTGATGAAGGTGTAAGGCACTGCAGGGCGCCGAGAAGGAGAGGACAGATGTGGAAGAATGTAATAGGGTAATGCACAGGGCTTGATGAATCTTGCCAGAACAGAGAGCTTTTAATGCTATGATCTTTTGTCATCTACATTGACAGTTCTTTGGCCCGAGTTGAAAGCACATGAACTAAATACCTCACTTAACAGAAATTTACTGAATGCCTTCCAAAGTTAAGAAATTCCTCAATCATTTCAAAATCACTTGAGGACAAAATATAACTCAAGCTTGAAGACTTTCAGGGTTCTTATTCTACACTTGCCTCCGATACTGTTCACAGGTTAGAGCAACAGACTGCACATCAGGGCTTTCACCTGGTTGCTCTTATACACCATCAACAACACCTTTCTGTGCTGACAGCGCTCCCCTACCCCCGCCCCTGACAAGTAGATGTGCGCCCACTCACTGATATCCAGACACCAGCTGCTTTCTAGAAACCAGGCTCTGTGGCTATAGGCACAGTTTGGGTGTGTCATTCTTCAATGTCAGCTCAGGTTTGGAATCAGCACAGACTGAGTCTGAATTCGACTCTCACTTACTACTGACTTTGGTCAAGTTACACCACCTGTTTAAATCCCAGCTCCTTTATGTGTAAAATGAGATTGTGATGGAGCTTCATCACCGGGTGTATGAGGATTACATGAGGTTCCAGGGGTAAAGCACTTGGCCCTTAGTGTGCACTCAATGAATGATAGCTCTTAAACTGTTAGGAAAACAGGTTTTCAGGCCCCTGTGGCATCTTGAGTCAAAAGATATTCACAGGATGATGAAAACAATGGCCAAGTGTGGCCATTGCAGTCGAACCTTGTGAACTTCTTGAACTGGCCTTATTTTCTGATCTGATGACTCTGTCCTGGCCTTTGAAGGATGAGTTGATCCTGATCCATGGAGTCCTAGCCCATGGCTTCGCAGCTGCATTTGGGATGACTATCAGTTTGGAGCTCAGAGGGTCCTCTGCCTGCTGCTTGTCCAGCAGAATCTGGGAACCTTGCTTATCAGCACAGTCACCATGCAAAGAGAGAGACAAATCCCTTTTTTGGTCTCCTGGGCTTCTTGGACCCAGGATGTTTTCAGCTCCTGATGTCCGATGATCTGTGTGCTCTCTCAGAGATGACATGGTGGCAGCTCTGGTCAGTGGCACATCCTGTTCCATTCACAGAGCCCTGCCTCACCCTTCCCTCACTGCTAAGGATCAGGCCTGTCCCTCTGTTATCTCCTGGGAAAGATTAAGCCCATTCTGGCCCCCATGGGTAGATGTCTCTTTCCAAAAAGACTGGTTTGCCCTCCCTGTTAACCTGTGACTCACTACAATCTACTAGAAGCGTGCAAGTCACTCTTGGGCTTGCAATATGTGGGGGCCCACTCATGACTCAATATGATGTCATCCTTCTCGCTTCTCTTTATTAGAAGGTAGAGGTTCCACCTGGGCAACTGCAATTCAGACACTGAGTCCACGAGCCTTCACTTCTTGGGGTGCCCTGGCCTCCAGGGCAATGCGCCCTCCTTCTTTCCCTCCCCACATCAGAATCCCGTTGGGGGAAGACTGTTCCACCACTTATCACCCTTGCTCTCCCTCTGATTCTGTCTCCCATCACTGCCCTCCTCCAGCACACAGCTCTTTTTATGGAGGTGGAAGAAATATGCACACATGCATACACACACATCATGGAAACCAGTTCTCCAAGTCTGTGCAAACTTTCCAGACTGTTTTGTCTCCTGTCCACCAGAGAACAGAGCCTCTTTGAAACAATAAGCTAGGGCATCTGCCATTCTTGTTGCTGGCCAGCTTCTGGTGGTGGTTGAGGGGAGTGAACCTGCTATTTGATGTCTGTGTGCCACAGATTAAGACTTCATGTTTCATCCTGTCTCATGAGTTATGCGGGTTTTTACTACGTAACTGGAATGAGGTCTACCAGGCCGCTCAGTTCGCAGGGTGAGCATAACTGCTTCATCATGTTCCAGTTCACCCTTCTTAATCCCCTTTCAATCTTTCGCTTCAATTTTTTATCAAAAGCCTATATACATATAATTTTAGAAAAACAGCAGTCATCTGGTCCCCTTTCTTGTCCTCTAGTCTCAGTCTCACTTTACAGAGAACTAATTTTAAAAATATTTTCCTTCACATTGCTAAAGAATGCAATTATATTGCTAATTCTTGATTTTCAGCATTATTTACTGATTTTGAAGTATAGGAATTAAAAGAATCCCGCACATACTAACTTACCCTCCTTCCATCGCTATTTAGGATTTACATGATTTTGACAATATAATGCTAGTCACAGGTGAGCCCTGTAGTATGCTCTAATTGCTTTTCCTTTCCTTTTTTTCCCTAAAGTATTTGCTTACTTATTGGCTCTGCTGGGTCTTCACTGCTGCGTGAGCTTTTCTCCAATAGTGGGGAGCGGAGGCTGCTCTCTAGCTGTGGTGCTTGGGCTCCTCACTGCAGTGGCTTCTCTTGTCACAGAGCACAGGCCCTAGGGAGGGTGGGCTCGGTAGTTTCGGTTCCCTGGGCTCTGGGGCACCAGCTCAATGGTTGTTGCACACCGGCTTGGTTGCCCCACAGCATGTGGGATCTTCCTGGATCAGGGATCGAACCCATGTCTCCTGCACTGGCAGGTGGATTCTTTACCACTGAGCCACCGGGAAAGCCCATCTTTCCTTTCTTGGATAACATTTTGTCTTCCTTGGATTTAATAATTGCCCCTTTCCTCCTTTGTTTAGTTTTCTGTGTACTTACCTCTAAGTCAATGTCCTCTTCTCGCAGACTTTGCTCTCAGACCCTCTATCTCGTCTTCTATTGATCCTTGGTTGACAGATGTGTGGGGCACACCTCCATTCTTGGCTTCCCTGGCAGCATTCAGCAGGCATGCTGCACAACTTTTACCGGACCGCCCTGCTACTCTGCCAGTTCGCCTCACTCTCCAGTCACTCCTCCTTGTCTGTGTTTTCTCTTCCTCTCCTGTCCAGTGATGTGCCCAGCGTTCATTTCACCTCTCTTCCCCCCTTCACGCTACATAAGCTTCCCAGGCTCATCCCATGCTAACTGCTCTCGCCTCTCCTGCCACCTCTGCATGAATGGCTGATGGACGGCTGTCTCTTGCTCAGTATTTCTGCTGAGCCCAGGCCCACATTTCCATTGGCTGCTGGGATGTTTCTGCCAGGATGTCCTGCAGGAACCTCAAACTCAGCATGTCCCAAAACAAAAGCACTATTTCAGAACCTAAATGTATTCAAAGCCTATTTTTTAAAATCTGTGAAACTGTGGGAAAGTGACTGCATTCTTACCTGCAAAATTGGATGATACTGCATTCCTTAGAGGATTAAATGGTCTCATGTATCATGATACATATCAAATACTCTTCAGGGCATCTGACTTGCTGCCCATGCTCAGTAAATGGCCCTGATTATTAGTAGAAGCAGAATGAGGAGAGGATGGTGAGGGAGGAGGGTGTTAATATTGCTGTCATCCTGAACCTATCAAAATGGCCCCACCATCACCTGTTCCCAGTCCACACACAGGATTCGTCCTTGGCCTCTGCTTCCTTCTCATGACCTTACTTACTCTGTCATGAAGCCAACTGATCATATCCCATAAATATGTCTCACATCGGGTCCTATGCTCCCATCCTCACAGCCTGGCCCTGTTCAGGCCCAATCCTCTCTCACCTGCTCTGTCAGGAAGACCCTGCTGCCTGGGTCCCCAGCCTTTGATCTTACATTTCACTTCTAGTCCATCCTCTACATTTTACCAAAATGATCCATCTGACACCCTAGTCTGATTGTCACATCTTTCCTAGGCATATTTCAGTAATAATTATAATTGTAGCAGAGAGGGTGGAAAGCTAATATTTAAAATCATAACAGGGTGCAGCTGTATCTTCCCCCCAGGCGTGCATTCCTCCTGCATACAAGGCTCTTCATTTGACAAAACACCTGGGTGGATACAGAAAGTGAACAGTTGAGAACAGAAAACAGAGGGGTAGTTAAACCCCTCTGCAGAGGAAATATGCCAGAATCAGGAATTAAAAGGTATCTCAAATGGGAAGGGAATTGAGGACAGCTTTTGGGTCAGGGAGAAGCACTGTCTCACCAACTCATTGGGTGCCTGGACAGAACTGGACCTTGGTAGGACTGGAGCTGTTATGTAAAGATCAGCAGTGTCTCAGGATTTGGACCATTGTGTGATGGTCTAGAATTCCCATTCTTCCCTCAACCCCACTGCCCTGTACCTCACATCTTTAACAATATTATATAAATACTGTCCCCAAGGATCCTGCTAACAGAGGAAAGGGATTGGTGCTGTCTGTATCTGCTTGGAATACAGAACTGAGAGCAGGGTGGAGAGTGAAAGTGGAGCCTGCAGATCCTAGGAGCGCAAGGGCCCTTTTTGTGGCGGGGTATGAGCCTGAGTGGAAGCAAAGGTGGGATTTCCAATCAGTGATAATGAATTCTGAGACAGCGTCACAGCTGTCCTGTGTGGTATACTCACAGCCCTACTCCCTCTAGGCCAGGCAACCAGCTGGGAGCTTTGCATGAACAGCCTCCTTTCCTCTCCCCTGATGTAGAATTGCTGTTACTGATCTATTTGCAACCACGAATCTGCCACTTGCCTGGGGGTCACGGAGCTGGAGGGAGTCAGAGCCAGACCTGTCTCACCATCACTCAGGGCTCTCTCCTTGCTCTTGGATAAACTCTCCACTCCTCCCATAGGTCCCAATTTTCTAACTGTGACTCAATAAAAAGACAGGTTGAGTTTCAGATCTGTATAAAGCAATCACTTCTATCCATCTCATTTTGCACATTGGAAGAGGTTGTCTGAGAAAGCATGGTGACCCTGTGGATTAGGATAAAGTTCCTTTTCATTTCAAGCCTAGAGGTCCTTCCTCTGTACCAGTTTCCCAAACATCGTCTGTAGAACTGATGATGCCAGTAGGTGCACCGTGAGAAAGCATCTCACGATTAAAATGCCTGGAAATTACTGAGTTAAATAAAGCTCACCAGGAATTTTCACAGTATTTATTACATTAATGTACATTTTAAAGTTTATTTATTGAAGTATAGTTGATTTACAATGTTGTGTTAATTTCTGCTGTACAATAAAGTGATTCAGTTATACATATGTATGCACGTTCTTTTAATAGTCTTTTCCATTATGATTTAAAGGTTGGTGGGACAACTATAAACCTTTTGCCAAGCTGATGTATCATGGGACAAAATTCTGGCTTTCCTTGAAGGAAAGCATTTACTTGTCAGAAATGCAGGCACTGCATTAATCAGGGGCTTTAGGTAGTGCTAACTGATTGCCCGGAGAAGGCAACGGCACCCCACTCCAGTACTCTTGCCTGGAAAATCTAATGGGCAGAGGAGCCTGGTAGGCTGCAGTCCATGGGGTCGCTAAGAGTCAGACATGACTGAGAGACTTCATTTTCACTCTTCACTTTCATGCATTGGAGAAGGAAGTGGTAACCCACTCCAGTGTTCTTGCCTGGAGAATCCCAGGGATGGGGGAGCCTGGTGGGCTGTCATCTATGGGGTCGTACAGAGTTGAACACGACTGAAGTGACTTAGCAGCAGCAGCAACTGATTGCCCATGATATTTTCTACAGTAAGAATGAGGAACAGCCATAATCCTTCAGGGTCTCATATATTTCCTAATAAAATTGGGTAGAGACAGATACCAAAGAGAGAGGATCTTCTGAGTAGGAGAAGAAACTCCGCAGGCTTTGGGAGAAATGCTGCTGCTGCTAAGCTGCTTCAGTCGTGTCCGAATCTGTGTGACCCCATAGATGGCAGCCCACCAGTCTCCTCTGTCCCTGGGATTCTCCAGGCAAGAATACTGGAGTAGCTTGCTGTTTCCTTCTTCAATGCATGCATGCGTGCTAAGTTGCTTCAGTCGTGTCCAACTCTGTAGGACCCTATGGACAGCAGCCCACCAGGCTCCTCTGTCCACGGGATTCTCTAGGCAAGAATACAGGAATGGGTTGCCATTTCCTTCTCCAGGGAGAAAGGATAGAATCTAACAAAAGAAATCAGAGTAGACTAAGGCCAGATCTAAAAACCCTATCAGATAAGGATTGCTCTACAGTACTCAATGCAAAGATGAGATTGTATACTTTTATTTTTCTCAAACTTGTAATGGTCAGCAAGAAGACTTGTATTCGTCATGTTCAGCAACTCTGTCCTCTTCCCTAGGTCATATGAGAAGCCCAGGCTTGTCTAGACCAAAACAATGGGGAGAGATGAGCCTCTGGTCATAGTAAGCCCTTATGAGGGTCACTAGTGTTACTCCTGTATGGTACAGAGTTGGACTTCAGCTTGGACTAGCCCTACAGCTCCAGGCAGGAATAAGATGGGCCTCCCAAGGCCTTTATCACAAACAGGACTCAGTTACAGGCCCCTGTGGCAATCAGGGTCACCACTCAGTGGCCAAGACCTCCAGCCTCCTCACAAACCCTGAGACACTCCTCCTCCTCCGTTCCAGTGACGTTTCTTGGCAACTAATCCCTTCTTCCCCGGGAAGCCCTAATCTAGCCCCCACCTCCACTCCTGATTCATCCAATTTAGCTTCTTTAACCAAGTTCCTGAGAAAATAAGTCTGGTAACTCTTTGGGGTTCAGGAGAGCTAGGCAAGACTTAACGCACATTGGAAGAGGTTGTTTAAAGCTGCTGCTGCTGCTGCTAAGTCACTTCAGTTGCGTCCAACTCTGTGCAACCCCATAGACGGCAGCCTACCCGGCTCCACCATCCCTGGGATTCTCCAGGCAAGAACACTGGAGTGGGTTGCCATCTCCTTCTCCAATGCATGAAAGTGAAAAGTGAAAGTGAAGTCGGTCAGTTGTGTCTCACTCTTGGTGACCCCATGGACTGCAGCCTTCCAGGCTCCTCCGCCCATGGGATTTTCCAGGCAAGAGTACTGGAGTGGGGTGCTTTTGCCTTCTCCATGTTTAAAGCTATCATGAGCTAAAGATCCTCTTGAACAGGGAGGGAAGAAATGACTTTTATTTCTTTGGCTGATTGAATCCATAGCAGGAGGAGGAAAAGAAGAAGGAAAAGGAGAAGAATAAGACATTTTTTCAGAATAGGTTGTGTCATAAATATACTGTTTATTTATTATGATTCCATTTGTGAAAGGGCTAGAGACAGCATCAGTAAATCAATGAAGACAGGGAAGGGAAATTCATTTCAGTGAAATCTTAGTCCCAGTGGAGCTTCCCTCTAAGTGGGGTTTCCCTCTGCATGGAGCTGGGAGAACCATGGCGTGATTCTGACACTTGAGCGAAAATGACACCCTTCCATTTCTGTGGTGATGTGGGTGCCTGGAGACCGTCGCATGGCTGAGCATGGGAGACAACATGTTGTGACATCAACAACAATGAGTAACCACAGAGGTCCTCGGGCAGAGAAGAGGATAAGAACAGGAAGACTGGCTGCAGTAGCTAGTTTTATGTGTTAACCTGGCTCAGCAGTCGTGCTCAGCTCTTCGGTCAGACAGCAATCTAGATGCTGCTGTGAAAGTATTCTTTAGATGTGATTAACACTTGACTGTGTGAACTTGTAATAAAGCAGATGACCTTCCCTCATGTGGGTGGGCCTCAATCTAATCAGTTGAAGGCCTTAAGACTTCAGTTCCATGAAGAGGGAATTTGACTGCCAAACTGCAACATAGAAATTCTGCCTGAGTTTCCAACCTGCAGATTTTGGACTCAGGGACTGGATAGCAATTCTTCCCTGAAATTTCAGAATGTGGGCCTACAAATTTCAGAATTACCAGCTCCCACAATTACAGGGCCAATTCCTTAAAATCAGTCTCTCTCTCTCTGTTTCAGTCATAATACACTGGCCTATGCTGTTTTGAACATATTGTACACTGCTGCTGCTGCTGCTAAGTCACTTCAGTCGCGTCCGACTCTGTGTGACCCCATAGATGACAGCCCACCAGGCTCCCCCACCCCTGGGATTCTCCAGGCAAGAACACTGGAGAGGGTTGCCATTTCCTTCTCCAATGCATGAAAGTGAAAAGTGAAAATGAAGACGCTCAGTCATATCTGACTCCTAGCAACCCCATGGACTGCAGCCCACCAGGCTCCTCCGTCAATGGGATTTTCCAGGCAAGAGTTCTGGAGTGGGGTGCCATCGCCTTCTCCGGTACTCTACACTAGAGAGTAATAATTAGAGATGAGAATGGAAAAAGGCAGCAAACTCGTTGCACATATCTTCTGTCCCTTCACTCATTCCCAAATCTCATAAAGTCATGGAGCAAGATGTAGAGAAGGAGAGGGGGTGGGAAGGGGAAAAATCCATCATGGCACCAGAGAATAAGAATCTAATTATTAGATTACATTGTTTTTTGAGAAGAATTATACAAAATTATTAAGGGAAAGGAGAATATGTTTACCTGGTTTAAAATTCTAAAAATTACCAAAGGATGTACAATAAATTTTCCTTCCATCACTACTCCTGTTCTCCAGGCAATCAGTATGGTGGTGTGTGGTGGTGGTGGTATGTGTGTAACCTCCCACATCTATATTATGCATATACAAGCATGTAAATTATATTCCATCGCCCCTTTTTGTATAAATAGTAGCATATTCCACATATTGCTCTGCATCTCGTCTTACTCATATACATAGATAAAGAGCCTTCTCCTTTTTCTTTATACCCACATAACCATGGGACCCACCATAGCTTACTGAGCCTCTGCACTGTTAGTGAACATGTTTCCCAATTGTTTGCCCTGATGAAATACTGAAGTGAATAACTTTGTCCACATATTATTTCGTAAGTGTGTGAATATCTCTTTAGGTATAAGTAGTTCCAAAGAAAAGCAAACAGAGATTAGAAAGCCTTCTTAAGTGAACAATGCAAAGAAATAAAGGAAAACAAAGAATGGGAAGGACTAGAGATCTCTTCAAGAAAACATGAGATATCAAGGGAATATTTCATGGAAAGATGGACACAAAAAGGGTAAAAATGGTAAGGACCTAACAGATGCAGAAGAGATTAAGAAGAGGTGGCAAAATACACGGAACTATACAAATAAGGTCTTAATGACCCAGATAACCACGATGGTGTGGTCACTCACCTAATCCAGACATGCGGGAGTGTGCACTTAAGTGGGCCTTCGGAAGCATTACTACAAAAAAGCTAGTGGAGGTGATGGAATTCCAGCTGAGCTACTGAAAATCCTTAAAGATGCTGTTGCTAAAGTGCTGCACTCAATATGCCAGCAAATTTGGAAAACTCAGCAGTGGCCACAGGACTGGAAAAGGTCAGTTTTCATTCCAATCCCAAAGGAGTGTAATGCCAAACAATGCTCTACTATATAATCATGCTCATTTCACAAGCTAGCAGGGTAATGCCCCAAGTCCTTCAACAGTATGTGAAAGAAATTCCATTTGTACAAGCTGGATTTAGAGAAGGCAGAGGAGCCAGAGATCAAATTGCCAACATATGCTGGATCATAGAAAAACAAAGATAATTCCAAAAGCATCTACTTTTGCTTCACTGACTACACTAAAGCTTTTGACTGTGTGGATCACAAGAAACTGTGGAAAATTCTTCAAGAGATGGGAATACCAGACCACCTTATCTGCTTCCTGAGAAACCTGTAGGCAGGTGAAGAAGCAACAGTTAGAACTGGACATGGCACAAAGGACTGGTTCAAAATTGGGAAAGGAGTATGTCAAGTCTACATTGTCACTCTGCTTATTCAACTTATATACATCATGTGAAATGCTGGGCTGGATGAATCACAAGTTGGAATCAAGATTGTCAGGAGAAATATCAACAACCTCAGATATGGCACCCCCACTCCAGTACTCTTGCCTGGAAAATCCCATGGACGGAGGAGCCTTGTAGGCTGCAGTCCATGGGGTCGCCAAGAGTTGGACACGACTGAGCAACTTCATTTTCACTTTTCACTTTCATGCATTGGAGAAGTAAATGGCAGCCCACTCCAGTGTTCTTGCCTGGAGAATCCCAGGGACAGGGGAGCCTGGTGGGCTGCTGACTATCGGGTCACATAGAGTCGGACACGACTGAAGCGACTCAGCAGCAGCAGCAGATATGCAGATGCTATCACCCTTATGGCAGAAAGTGAAGAAGAACTAAAGAGTCTTTTGATAAAAGTGAAAGAGGAGAGTGAAAAAGCTGGCTTAAAACTCGACATTCAAAAACTAAGATCATGGCATCCAGTCCCATCACTTCATAGCAAATAGAAGGGGGGAAAGTAGAAACAGTGACAGACTTTATTTTCTTGGGCTCCATAATCACTGCAAATGGTGACTGCAGCCATGAGATTAAAAGATGCTTGCTCCTTAGAAGAAAAGCTGTGACAAACTTAGACAACATATTAAAAAGAAGAGACATCATTTGGCTGAAAAGTCCATATAATCAAAGCTATGATTTTTCCAGTAGTCATGTATGGATGTAAAAGTTGGACCATCAAGAAGGCTGGGCACCAAAGAACTGATGCTTTTGAACTGTGGTGCTGGAGAAGACTCTTGAGAGTCCCTTGGACTGCAAAGAGATCAAACCAGTCCATCCTAAAGGAAATCAACACTGAATATTAACTGGAAGGACTGATGCTGAAGCTGAAGCTCCAATACTTTGGCTACATAATGCGAACAGCCAATTCACTGGAAAAGACCCTGGTGCTAGGAAAGATTGAAGGCAGCAGGGGAAGGGGATGGCAGAGGATGAGATGGTTGGATGGCATCACCAACTCAATGGGCATGAGTGTGAGCAAACTCTGGGAGATAGTGAATTTAAAGGAGCCCGGCATGTTGCAGTTCATGTGGTTACAAAGTCAGACAGAACTTAAGTGACTGAACAACAACAAGAACTAGATTGTCAAAGAATGTGTGCATTTGTAAACTTGATACACAGCAGTCAACATGTCTGCCTTGAAGACTTTTGATTTTCTTTCCCATCAAGCATGATGAGAGTCTGTTCCCCCACGCTGTGAACAGCAGAATGCTATCAAACTGGTAAAGACTGGTTAATCTGACAAGTTAAAATATAGTATCTCAGTGTAGTTTTACTGGCATTTTTCTTATTTATGAGTTTAAGCATTTTAATATACTTCCAAACTATTTATGTTTTTCTTTGATTATCCATTTCTTTATCTCCTTTCATTGAGTTGTAGGTATGTGTGTCAGTCCTTTACCTGGGATCAGAACTGTAAAGATTTTTCCTCAACTTGTTTTTCGCTTTTAAGTTTCACTTATGGTAGTTCTGTCATCTGGAAATACTGATATCTTTTACATGGATCAGAAAAATTGAGAAATTTGAGCAAAGACTGAAAGCAGATGATATCAGTCTTCCCCTGATGGTCCTGTGGTTAAGAATCCACCTGCCAATGCAGGGGACATGAGTTTGATCTCTGCTTCTGGAAGATTTCACATGCTGTGTGGGAAATACTGAGCCTTTGTGCTGCAACTACTGAAGCCCGCCTAGAGCCCCTGCTTGGCAAGAAAAGAAGCAACCACAATGAGAAGCCTGGGCATCACAACAAAGAGCAGCCCCCACTCTGCATCTAGAGAAAGCCCACACACAGCTACAAAGACTCAGCACAGCCAAAAATAAATAAATAAAGTAAGTAAGTAAGAAAAAAAAGAAAGCAGATGGTATCAAATCAAGAGAAACAAGATTAGAGAAAACTACAGTGAAAAATCAGAAAAATCCTTTTTGGGGAGTGGGAATGGTTGGTCAACAGATCAAAGCTCAGAGTCAATGGATCCAAGGAATGGGAGACTCTTTGGGTCAGTATCCACAAGGATATTTCATCTGAAGCAACAGGGTTGGTGGAAAGTTCTGTCAGCTCCTATTGTGCTGAGCAGGGGTTAACACTGGAGCCAAAGAGGCAGACTGATGTCCAGGCAGCAGGTGACATTCATGGAGATCTCATAGCAAAAGATATGCAAGTGGAGGCTCCCCACACTCTCGGCAGAGGCACGCTCTCCTCCCCAGAACCTGGGCCTCAAAAACACGGGTTTACAAGCCCAAGGAAGAGAAAGCTGTCAAGAGTCAGGAGTTATCTGAGGAAAACCAGTACCCTAAAAGAAAGCAGCAAACTCAACAAGAAGAAAGACTGATGTCGGGGAAAGACTGAGAGCAAAGAGAAGAGCTTAAATGCAGATGAGCAGTTGCTTCAGAATGGCTAAGCACATGAGATCAGGAATCAAACTACCTGAAATCAATTCCTAGCTCTATCACTTTCTAGGTGCATGGATAGCATTGGCCAAAGTACTTAATTCGTGCCTTGGTTTCCTAATCTATGAAATACCAATGTCATAGGAGGGATTCCCAGGTGGCACGTTGGTAAAGAATCTGCCTGCCAATTTAGGAGACACAAGAGATGTGGATTCCATTCCTGGGTTGGAAAGATACCTCGGAGAAGGAAATGGCACCCCACTCCAATATTCTTGCCTGAAAACCCCCATGGACAGAGGAACCTGGCGGGTTACAATCCATGGGGTCGCAAAGAGTCGGACACAACTGAGCTATTGAGCATGCATGCAATGTCGTAAGATTATTGTGAAAATTAAATGAGATAATCCACGTCAAAACACTCACTTGGTTAAGCAGCTAATAGTAAGTGTTCAATAGATGCTAGATGTTCTTTTGTTACTGTTATTATTATTATTAAACAAATAAAACAAGGACTGGCTATAGTAGAAAAGCAATCATTTGAGAATTTGTAAATTAAAATCAAATTTATGGTAATCTTTAAATGAAAAAGATGAACTGAAACAGACACAGACACAGATAAAAAGGGAATTAGTGATAGACATTTTGGCCAGTATACCCAAGAGGTAAGAGATGGCATGTCATGGGCCCAGCCCATAACCTCCCCTCCTATCCCTTCATGGAGGCAGAGCTTTGGCTGGCATGTCTGGGGGAGTGGGGAGTGGGGAGTCGGGGCGGAGATTGGTGTTTCTGGGGCTAAGCTTTTAGCAAGCAGGGCCAAGAGTTTGCTTACCTGCGGAAGGACTGAACAAATAAACAGATACATTGTGGTTAATGGGAATCAGGTTACTTACTGTCAGAGCAGCCTTAGTCGCTCTGTCTCATCCCTCTTTGCAACCCTATGGACTGTAGCCCGCCAGGCTCCTCTGTCCACGGAATTCTCCAGGCAAGAATACTGGAGTGGGTTGCCATTCCCTTCTCCAGGGGATCTTCCCAACCCAGGGATCAAACCTGGGTCTCCTGCATTTCAGGAAGATTCTTTACCATCTGAGCCACCAGGGAAGCCCAGTGTCAGAGAAGGGATGAGGAAGGAATGGCATAAGAATAGAATCAGAGGTATTGATACAAATTTGTAGATTGACAGATTTTTTGCATGCATACATACATAGGTATATACATACATGCTGCTGCTGCTAAGTCGCTCCAGTCATGTCTGACTCTGTGCAGCCCCATAGACGGCAGCCCACCAGGCTTTGCTGTCCCTGGGATTCTCCAAGCAAGAATACTGGAGTGGGTTGCCATTTCCTTTTCCAATGCACGAAAGAGAAAAGTGAAAGTGAAGTCGCTCAGTCGTGTCCGACTCTTAGCGATCCCATGGACTGCAGCCTACCAGGCTCCTCCATCCATGGGATTTTCCAGGCAAGAGTACTGGAGTGGGATGCCATTGCCTTCTCCGATATACATACATAAACATGCTTATTTCCTTACTCTGTCTCCTCAGAGGGCCTAGAACCAATTATACCTCAGTAGCAATAAGCATACCTAGATCCCCAATTTTGGTTTCTGAATATCATTCTCCACAAAAGGAACTGAGGCTCCTAAGAAAAATGGACTGATTTCAGGATGAGGACAAAAAGTACAGGAGGAGATAAAAATATTTTGTTGTTCCAAAAAAAAAAAAAAAAAAAAAAAAGCTCAACAAATGCTGGAGACATACCATAGGACAAAGGAACCAACTGAATGGGCTTTCATTGGACAAATCTCATCAGATATATGAATCCATGCTGATATAAATACAATTTAAAAATAAATAAGAGTCAAGGGAAAGGTCTCCATTAGGGTTGAATGCCAACTAAATAAGGAAGGTATAATAAAATTAGAAAGTCATCAATCATTGGCAAGGTGATCAAACTAGTGAATAAATGCTTGATGAAGAGTTAGAGATTTACACAATCTCAAAGTGTCTCCTCCAAATTTCTTATTAATAACAAAGGAAAAAATAGTAACTTTACAAAAAGGAAATGTATCAGACAATATATTAACCAAGTGATAAAAGTTAATATCTATATATATGTGTGTGTGTGTGTGTGTGTGTGTGTGTGTGTGGCGTATGAAAGAGGAGAGTGAAAAAGTTGGTTTAAAGCTCAACATTCAGAAAACTAAAATCATGGCATCTAGTCCCATCACTTCATGGGAAATAGATGGGGAAACAGTGGAAACAGTGTCAGATTTTATTTTGGGGGCTCCAAAATCACTGCAGATGGCGACTGCAGCCATAAAATTAAAAGACACTTACTCCTTGGAAAGAAAGTTATGACCCCTTTCTCAGGCCTTTGGATTCAGAGTGAATTACACTGCAGACTTTCTTGGGTCGCCAGCTTGCAGACAGCAGATCCTGGGACTTCTGAGCCTCCATAATCATATGAACCCATTCCCATCATAAATCTCCTCTTATTTCTCTCCTCTCTCTCTCTCTCTTATATATATATGTAATTTGGGGGGCTCCAAAATCACTGCAGATGCTGACTGCAGCCATGAAATTAAAAGACGTTTACTCCTTGGAAGAAAAGTTATGACCAACCTAGACAGCACATTCAAAAGCAGAGACATTACTTTGCCAACAAAGGTCCATCTAGTCAAGGCTATGGTTTTTCCAGTGGTCATGTATGGATGTGAGAGTTGGACTGTGAAGAAAGCTGAGCACCGAAGAATTGATGCTTTTGAACTGTGGTGTTGGAGAAGACTCTTGAGAGTCCCTTGGACTGCAAGGAGATCCAACCAGTCCATTCTAAATGAGATCAGTCCTGGGTGTTCTTTGGAAGGAATGATGCTAAAGCTGAAACTCCAGTACTTTGGCCACCTCGTGGGAAGAGTTGACTCATTGGAAAAGACTCTGATGCTGGGAGGGATTGTGGGCAGGAGGAGAAGGGGATGATAGAGGATGAGATGGCTGGATGGCATCACGGACTTGATGGACGTGAGTTTGAATGAACTCCGGGAGTTGGTGATGGACAGGGAGGCCTGGTGTGCTGCAATTCATAGGGTTGCAAAGAGTCGGACACGACTGAGAGACTGAACTGAACTGAATACTGTTTATATGTTATATTTATTTCTTATTGGTTCTGTTTCTGCCTAATACAATTGATTATAACAGGTTCTGTTTCCTGCCTAATAAAATTGGTTATAACAATTGAGAGTGGAGCAGCTGGGCTTCCCTGGTAGTTCAGTGGTAAAGAATCCACCTGCCAATGCAGAAGACACAGGCTTGCTCCCTGGTCAGGGAAAATCCCATGTGCCATGGAGCAACTAAGCTCGTGCATCACAAGCTTGTGAAAATTGTACTATGGCTACATAAGTGAATGTCCTTGTTAAGAAATGCACAGTGAAGGACTTAAGGGTAAAGGGGCAGGATGTTTCCAACCTATTCTCAAGTGATTCAGAAAAAATACATATTGAGCTTGTGCTCTAGATCCATGGAGTCGCAACTACTGATGGCAGAGAACCCTAGATTCAAGGCTCCACAACAAGAGAAGCCACCACAATGCGAAGCCCTCTCTCCGCAACTAGAGAGTAGCTCCCGCTCTCTGCAGCTAGGTAAAAAAGCCTATCCATTACGAATAGTGAAACAGTCAATAAACCAATATCACGTGCCTTCTGATATAATGTACAGAGAATACATCATTTTAGGGATATTCCTGCCAAAAATATGTAATCTGAATCTAATTATGGGGAAATATCAGGCAACACCAATTGAGGAACATTAAAATATAAGAAATTCAGGCAAAAGAAAAGTTGAGAAACATTTCAGATTAAGGATACCAAAAAGATATGACAAGTGAAAGCAACATGTGATTCTGGATTGGATTCTAGACCAGGAAAAACAGTTATAAAGATTTTGTTGAGACAGTTGACAAAATTTGAATATGAACTGTGGATTAGAAAATAACTTTGTATCAATGTTTAACGTCTGTATTTTGAAAATTGTACTATGGCTATATAAGAGAATGTCCTTGTTAGGAAATGCACAATGAAGGACTTAAGGGTAAAGGGGCATGATGTTTCAAACTTATTCTCAAATGATTCAGAAAAAATACATATTTATCTATTAATATCTATCCATCTAGGAATGACAATGGCAATGGAGCTGAGGATTTCCTGGGATTTTTAAAGGACACTAGATGCAGGAATCACAATAAGTTTCAAGCAAGATGAATGGAAAGCTATCCACATATACATGTATCCTAGGAGAAGGCAATGGCATCCCACTCCAGTACTCTTGCCTGGAAAATCCCACGGACGGTGGAGCCTGGTAGGCTGCAGTCCATGGGGTCGCCAAGAGTCGGACACAACTGACCGATTTCACCTTCGCTTTTCACTTTCATGCATTGGAGAAGGAAATGGCAACCCACTCCAGTATTCTTACCTGGAGAATCCCAGGGATGGGGGAGCCTGGTGGGCTGCCGTCTATGGCGTTGCACAGAGTCGGACACAACTGTAGCGACTTGGCGGCAGCAGCAGTGAAACTGTGGGCTTCCGAGGTGGCGCTAGTGGTAGAGTCCACCTGTCAGTACAGGAGACATAAGAGATGTGGATTCAATCCCTGGGTCAGAAAGATCCCCTGGATGAGGGAATGGTAACCAACTCCAGTATTCTTGCCTACAGTCACAGGGTCATAAAGAGTCTGACATGACTGAAGTGACTTAGCAAGCACACACACGTAGAACTGAACCACCACTTAAAAAACCTCTTAAACAGCCATAAAGAAAAGACAGATGATGTGTTTAAGTGGCAGTGAGAGTTACAACTGACTTTTCAAAGCAATAATGGAAAACAGAAGACAGGTAAGGAAGAATATCAGAATACAGGAGACCCCTGAAGGTCCCCTTAGCTTACTTTGCCCTGTGATAAGGGGCAATGGAAGACTGTGACAACCCAATCCAACCCAACTGACAACCCAATCCAGCTTAGTAAGGTCAGATCCTTGAGGAGTGAAGGTTTGGGTCCCCTACCAGATAAAGAACCACAACCAGCTGAGGTGTTGGCAGAAGGCAGAAGCATTACAGAATAGGTAATAGAACAAGGTAGTGATAAATGCCCAGCTACAATCATGGGACCAGCTATAGAAATGAGGGCTATAATTATCACAAATTTTGTTACATTTATTTTTTCCATATAGAAACCATTTATCCCAGATGCCTACTTTATTATGAAAAGATTTTTTTGTTATGTATAATATACATACAATATATGTATATATGCATTTATTACACAGATATCTTTGTTTTCTTTCCACTTGTATTCCCTTCATCATGTAACATAAGCTATGCAATAAGTCCCCAACATATGAATGAGTTCCATTCTGAGAGTGCATTTGTAAGTCCAATTTGTTCATAAGTCCAACAAAGTTAGCCAACAAACACTCAACTAACACAACTGGCTATATAGCACTGTACTGTAATAGGTTTGTAATACTTTTCACACAAATAATATATTAAAAAACACAAAAAATAAACAATTTTAATCTTACAGTACAATACCTGGAAAAGTGCAATAGTACGGTACAACAACTGGTATACAGGGACAGGCATCGAGGGAAAACCCAAGAGGAGTTACTGACTCGGGGAGGGAGACGAGCTAGGGGATGGTAGCGCCGAACAATCTTCAGCGGTAGGAGCTGGGCGGCAAGCTGCGATTTCACGCACACCAGACGTCCAGGGCACAGCTTCTGGTTCCTTGCTGGCACCTGCACATTTGCATCTTGGAAAGTTCACAACTTGAAGGTTCACATGTAGGGGACTTACTGTATTGACTTTACATCAGTCAGTCCGTCAGTCAGTTCAGTCGCTCAGTCGTGTCCGACTCTTTGCGACCCCATGAATTGCAGCACACCACGCCTCCCTGTCCATCACCAACTCCCGGAGTTCACTCAGACTCACGTCCATCGAGGCGGTGACGCCATCCAGCCATCTCACCCTCTGTCCCCTTCACCTCCTGCCCTCAATCTTTCCCAGCATCAGGGTCTTTTCCAATGAGTCAGCTCTTCGCATCAGGTGGCCAGTATTATTAATTTACATCATAGTATTTGACTCATAGGTTATCATGAGAAGAATGAACTTCACTCAAGGATTTTATTTCCACTTCTGGGGAAGAAATGAGTGTGTTTTCAGTTGCACATAGAATAGTTTTATCATGTTGGCAGAGTTATGATCTCATTATTGTTTTTATTTAGAGATTAAATATAGTTTAAGGAGATGTATAGGGGTGTCAAGTTTGCAAGGAGTGGACTTGTGATGGTCAATTTTATGTGTCAACTCGACTAGGATAAAGGATGCTCAGATAGCTGGCCACATATTATTTCTAGATATGTCTGTGGGGGTGTCTCTGGAAGAGATTACTATTTGAATCTGTAGATTGAGTAAAGAAGATCACCTTCATCAATGAGGGTTCCATCATCCAATTCAGTTAGGGCTGGAAAGGAACAGAAAGGTGGAGGAAGGGTGAATTCCCCTTCTTCTGCCTATCTGACTGTTTTAGCTCTCCTGGTTCTCAGGCTTCAGCCTGGGATTTCAATTACACTATTGCCCCCACACCTTTCTCAGGCCTTTGGATTCAGAGTGAATTACACTGCAGTCTTTCTTGGGTCGCCAGCTTGCAGACAGCAGATCCTGGGACTTCTGAGCCTCCATAATCATGTGAACCAATTTCCATAATAAATCTGCTCTTATCTCTCCTCTCTCTCTCCCTCCCTCTCTCTCTCTCTCTCTCTCTATATATATATATATATATATATATAAAATTTTAAGGGGGCTCCAAAATCACTGCAGATGCTGACTGCAGCCATGAAATTAAAAGATGCTTAGTCCTTGGAAGGAAAGTTATGACCAATCTAGATAGCATATTCAAAAGCAGAGACATTATTTTGCCAACAAAGGTCCATCTAGTCAAGGCTATGGTTTTTCCAGTGGTCATGTATGGATGTGAGAGTTGGACTGTGAAGAAAGCTGAGCACCGAAGAATTGATGCTTTTGAACTGTGGTGCAGGAGAAGGCTTTTGAGAGTTCCTTGGACTGCAAGGAGATCCCACCATTCCATCCTAAAAGAGATTAGTCTTGGATGTTCATTGGAAGGACTGATGCTAAAGCTGAAACTCTAATACTTTGGCCACCTCATGTGAAGAGTTGACTCATTGGAAAAGACTGTGATGCTGGGAGGGATTGGGGGCCGGAGGAGGAGGGGACGACAGAGGATGAGATGGCTGGATGGTATCAGTGACTCAATAGACATGAGTTTGGGTGAACTCTGGGAGTTGGTGATGGACAGGGAGGCCTGGTGTGCTGCGATTCATGGGGTCACAGAGTCAGACATGACTGAGAGACTGAACTGACTGAACTGAACTGATATATATATATTTACTTATTTATTGCTATTTATATCCTATTGGTTCTGTTTCTCTGGAGAACCCTAATACAGATGGATTAAGGGTCTAACTTTTTTGAGGGTACAAAAGCATTAAAAAAAACACAAAAATTATTCATTGTGGAGTTTTTCTTAAGCAAGATACAAAAGCAGAAGCCGTAAAAGAATATGTTGTGAGAGTTATCTAAAATTAAAAATCAAAAATTTAAATTAAGTAAAAGACATCATAAATAAAGTTAAATGACAAGGGATACAGTAAAATAAAATATGTACAACTCAACAAAAAAGGAAAATCACCGACTAGAAAAACAGGCCAAAGCTGTAAACTGAATGGTCAACAAATACCTATGAGAAGATGCTCAGCCTCACCGGGAATGAGGGAAACCCAGAGTAAAGGAGTTATTTTTTCTTTCACCAGCCTGTCAAAAGCAAAATGAAAAACCCTGACAGGACTTCCCTGAAGGCACAGTGGATAAGAATTGGCCTGCTAGTGCAGAGGATTCAGGTTTAATCCGTGACTGGGGGAGACTCCACAAGGAGACTCCAGATGCCTCAGGGCAGCTCAGCCAGTGCACCACAACTACTGAGCCTGCTTGCTGCAGCTACTGGAGCTCGTGTGCCTAGAGTCTGTGCTCCACAAGAGAAGGCACCGCAATGAGAAGCCCGCACAGCACAAGAAAGAGTGGCACCTGCTCCCGCAACCAGAGAAAGCCATTGCAAAGTGACAAAGACCCAGGAAAGCCGAAAAGAAAGAAACTAATTAATAAATTTAAAAAATTCTTTGTTGATCCCGAATAAACTCATTAAAAACAAACAAACAAACAAACCTGACATATGGTGTTGTCTCTTTCATTTATGCCACTGGTGGAAGTATACCCTGATAAAGCCTTTTGGAGGGCAATTCAGTGGAATCTATCACCAATAAAAGGTAACTCTCCTTTAACTCAGCACATCCACTTCTGAGAATCTTCCCTTCTGAATATGTGCAGAGTTGCATGTGAAAGGATACATGGTCCATCACCAGAACTATGAAATCTAGCATGGCCCATCGCATGCTAGATTGCATTCATGGATGGCATCACCAATGCAATGGACATGAACTTGGGCAAACTCCTGCAGATGGTGAGGGACAGGGAGGCCTGGCGTGCTGCAGCCTATGGGGTCGAAAAGAGTCAGACACAAATGGGCAACTGAACAACAACGACAACCATTGCAACTAAAATGCTTCTGTGTCCTGTCAAGCAAGCACCCTCAAGACCTCAATCCATTTTGACCAGGGAAAAAAGCAAATAGTGTCAACAATAATCCATTTCTGTAAAACTGAAAGAAATCACACATACATATAGTTGTGTGTCTAACATATGTAGCTAAGTGTCTAGAGCAAGGGCTATAAGAACATACACCAAACTGGGGGGTGATGGAGAGAGATGATGACATGTGTCAAGGAGGATGTTCGCATTTCCCTCTGAGGACCTCAGTGCCACTTGACTTATTCACATCGAAATTGAGGGAGAAGGTTTAAGAAGTCAGCTGCTCCGCAGTAGGACAGAGCAGCATTCCCAGCTGCTGATGAAATGTACATACCACTTCTTTCTGTGTTGCTACCCTCTGAAGTTGGTTTCTTCAGTTAGTTTGGGGTGGGGCCGAGAGATGAGCATTTTCCCTAGGTCCCAAATGGAAACTACTGGTTTGGGAACCATACTTTGACAACTACTAGCTTTTTCTTCATTGCACTGATGAAAATGTGTAATAAATGTTTATCATATTAGGTTGGTACAAAAGTAATCGTGGTTTTGCCTTGTTGAATTTGCCATTTGATACTGGAACACATTCTTAAATAAATGTGGGCTATGTGATACATCATTTTAATGTGCATTTCTCACTTTATGTTGTTTGATAATGACATTACTTGCTGTTTATTTTATATTTATTTTAGATTATAAAAATGATGTTAAACAAAAAGCAAACCTGACTGCTTTTTTTATTCAAGTGCAAAATGTGTCATAAAGCAACGGAAACAACTCACAACATCAACAATGCATTTGGCCTAGGAACTGTTAATGAATTTACAGTGCAGTGGTGGTTCAGGAAGTTTTGTAAAGGAGATGAGAGCCTTGAGATTGGCCAGCCATCTGAAGCTGACAAAGACTAATTGAGAGCCATCATGGAAGCTGATGCTCTTACAACTACAAAAGAAGTTGCGGAAAACTCAACATCGACCATTCTATGGTTATTTGGCATTAGTAGCAAATTGGAAAGCTGAAAAAGCTCCATAAGTGGGTGCCTCAGGAGCTGACCCCCTCCCCCTACAAAAAAAAAAATCATTGTTTTGAAGTGTTGTTTTCTCTTATCCTACTCAACAACAAAGAACCATTTCTTAGTTGGATTGTGACATGTGATGAAAAGTGGATTTTATATGACAACCAGTTATACCAGCTGGTTGGACTGAGATGAAGCTCCAGAGTACTTCCCAAAGCCTAATTTGCACTGAAGAAAGGTCATGGTCACTGTGGCCTGCTGCCCATATCTGACCCACTACAGCTTTCTGAATCCTGGTGAAACCATTACATCTGAGAAATATGCCCAGCAAATTGATGTGATGCACCAAAAATCGGAATGCCTGCAAATGGTATTGGTCAAAAGAAAGGGCCCAATTCATTACCAGGACAACACCCAACCACTTGTTGCACAGCCAACACTTCAAAAGTTGAACAAATTGGGCTGTGAAGTTTTGCATCATCTGCCATATTCAAGAAACTCAGAAATTTTTTGCAGGAAAAATACTTCCACAACCAGTATGAGGCAGAAAAGGCTTTCCAAGAGTTCATCGAATCCTGAAGCACAGATTTTTTACGCTATAAGAGATCAAATTGCCAACATCTGATGGATCATTGAAAAATCAAGAGAGTTTCAGAAAAACATCTATTTCTGCTTTATTGACTATGCCAGAGCCTTTGACTGTGTGGATCACAATAAACTGTGGAAAATTCTGAAAGAGATGGGAATACAAGACCACCTGACCTGCCTCTTGAGAAACCTGTATGCAGGTCAGGAAGCAACAGTTAGAACTGGACATGGAACAACGGACTGGTTTCAAATAGGAAAAGGAGTACGTCAAGGCTGTATATTGTCACCCTGCTTATTTAACTCATATGCAGAGTACATCATGAGAAACGCTGGGCTGGAAGAAGCACAAGCTGGAATCAAGACTGCCGGGAGAAATATCAATAACCTCAGCTATGCAGATGACACCACCCTTATGGCTGAAAGTGAAGAGGAGCTAGAAAGCCCTCTTGATGAAAGTGAAAGAGGAGAGTGAAAAAAGTTGGCTTAAAGCTCAACATTCAGAAAACTAAGATCATGGCATCCAGTCCCATTACTTCATGGGGAATAGAAGGGGAAACAATGGAAACAGTGGCTGACTTTATTATTTTGGGCTCCAAAATCACTGCAGATGGTGATTGTAGCCATGAAATTAAAAGACTCTTGCTCCTTGGAAGGAAAGTTATGACCAATCTAGATAGCATACTGAAAAGCAGAGACATTATTTTGCCAACAAAAGTCCATCTAGCCAAGACTATGGTTTTTCCAGTGGTCATGGATGTGAGAGTTGGACTGTGAAGAAAGCTGAGCACCAAAGAATTGATGCTTTTGAACTGTGGTGTTGGAGAAGACTCTTGAGAGTCCCTTGGACAGCAAGGAGATCCAACCAGCCCATCCTAAAGGAGATCAGTCCTGGGTGTTTGTTGGAAGGACTGAGGCTGAAGCTGAAACTCCAATACTTTGGTCACCTGATGCGAAGAGCTGACTCACTGGAAAAGATCCTGATGTTGGGAAAGACTGAGGGCAGGAGGAGAAGGGGACGATAGAGGATGAGATCGTTAGATGGCATCACCAACTAAATGGACACTGGGGGTTGGTGATGGACAGGGAGGCCTGGCGTGCTGCGGTTCATGGAGTTGCAAAGAGTCTGACAAAACTGAGCAACTGAACTGAACTGAGGAATAAAAACTTATTTCTCATTGGCAATGTGTTGATTGTGATGGTTCTTATTTTGATTAATAAAGCTATGCTTGAGTCTAATAATAATGATTTAAAATTCACCATCCAAAAGCACAACTACTTTTGCATCAATCTAATACATCCTCAAGGAAGCTCCTTCTCACCCTGGTGTCCTAGGGCCAAGCGTGATGCCTGGCATTAATGTCTTGAACTTGGCTCTGGGGTAGGTGTGGTGTTACACTGAACGGTCTTGAGGATCCCTGGTTTGAATAGCTGAAGGTAACTGTTGATGAAACTTTCCAGGAAGTGGTCATTAGAGGGAAGAGATTAATTATAACACTAACCATGGATGTGACACCCACCGACTCCAGTGTCTGCTTAAGTGTTTCATTGACATCTTGGCCAATTAAATCCTGTAAAAGCCCTGTGAGTGTGGCATTATCACTTGTATTTTATGAATGAGGAAAGCAGAGGCTCAGTGAATTTAAGTAATTTTCCTAAGGTCAAGTACCAGAATCCAACCAAGCCTGACTGCCAGATAGTTCTGTGCTTTGTTTACATCACACCCTACCTCAAGAAGTCACTGATAAGAGGACACTGTTTTGAGAACTGGAGCTTCCTTACTTGGGGACTGTGAATCATTTTCAGAAATACTGGGAAGATGCTATCCTTTAAGGAAACTTTGCCTATCTGATTTGAGAGTCTGTTCACACAAAACATTCCCAGCCCCAAACCATTCTTGACACAGCCCTGGTCCCTTAACTGGTAGGGGTGGCTGCCCCAAGAGTATTTTTTTCTGACCTCTGTGGCTTTATTATTTTCTAGCGGAGCACTCTTCCTCAACGCCCACCCTCTGCCCAGCCTCCTTGGGCACAGTATTCTGTTCTGGGGAGCTCAGGCTTGACAAATTGAGGCCATGCATGTGCGTGCATGCTAAAGTCACTTCAGTGCGACCAACTCTGTGAGACCCTATGGACTGTAGCCTGCACAGCTCCTCTGTCCATGGGATTCTCCAGGCAAGAATACTGGAGGGAGTTGCCATGCCCTCTTCCAGGGGATCTTACCAACCCAGGAAGTGAACCTATGTCTCTCACATCTCCTGCATTGGTAGGTGGGTTCTTTACCCTAGGGCCACCTGGGAAACCCTTTATCAAGGCCAGTTTAATTGGAATCCATGCGTCTCCATAGAGAATACCAAGTTCCAGGACTTCCCCCACCATCCCCAGAGGATAAAAATCGCAGCCTCTCAGGGGCTCACCACTGGTGCAGCAACTGCTCACTGAAGCTGGGCCTGGCAGGGAGCAGCTGTTTGTAGGGCGCAGGCCTGGTGGGAAGCATGAGGGGTCAAGGCAGAGACCTGCCTACAGCGACTAGGTGACCCAGACCGGCAAGTATGCTTGGAAGCCTCCAGAAGAGAGGCAGCATCTGGAGCAGGTTTCACTGCGACACGTCAGGACATTACAAGGCACACTAGCTCGCTGGATCGCCTTTAAAAAGAGACCAGGTGTATCTGTGATTCTTAACCTCTTTGAAGGACAGGGACTCCCTACAATTGAGGAGACGGCCATATCACTTCTGTGTATGCTCAAGCCTACACAGAGAACACACTTTTGCACACAATTTCATATGGCGGGAGAGAGCTGTCAAAGTCCAGCATGGACCATATGTTAACGACCCCAAATGCAGGTTGATTATAGAGATGCAGAACGATTATAAAAAATAAAAATTTGTCACATGTAGTAATAAGGTTAAAAGTTTGCTGAACAAGATCTCGGAAAATAAAAGTATATAGTATATACCCATGAAGACAGACATAGAAATGTTAGTGTTGACCTCTGTTGGTAGGATAAAAGGTGATTTCTATTTGTCTCCATCTTCTCTCCAAACGAAAAGCATGTTTCTCTTTTGCAATCCGCGGCCGCATCCACGCAATTCCCTGGATTTGGGAGCCCGGTCTGCTGCAGGCAGGGCCTGGGCCTGCCTGCCACGACCCTCCATCCTGGGCGGGTGTGTGTGTGTGTACAGACAACAGGCAAGCAAACATCAGGCTGGTGACAACGTGGGGCGAGGGCTGGCTCCTTTAGAGGGTGACCGGAGAGTCCTAGGCCAGCAATGGTACTCCGGAAACCAAAGGGCTCCTCGCGAGGTTGGAGGTCCGCACAGAGGAGGCGGTGCGTGCGTGCGCGCTCTCAGGGCGGCGGCGGCGCGCGCGCGCGTTACCGCGACCCGCTCCCCGCAGCGGACGATGCCGCCGAAGAGGCGGCGGCGGCGGCGGCGGCGCGCTCCGGCGGTCTGGAAGCGGCGGCCGGCTGCCACGGGCCGGCGGCGCGATGAGCTGGGCGGCCGCCCCCGGCTCGGGGCTGTGAGGGGCTCGGGGCCGGGGGTGGGCGGCGGCGGCGCAGCGCGCGGCCCACGCTTCTCCTCAGCGGCGGCGGCGGTGGCCATGCGCGGGACGGCGGGACCGGGGCCGCCGGGCCAGGGCCGCCTCCCGGGGACCCGCGGCCTGAAGGCCCCGCCGCCGCCGCCGCTGCTGCTCCTGCTCGCGCTGTTGCCGCTGCTGCCCACGCCTGGCGCCGCTGCCGCCCCGGCCTCGCGGCCCCCGGCGCTGCCGCCCGCGGCCGCGGGGCCCAGCGTGAGCCTCTACCTGAGCGAGGATGAGGTGCGCCGGCTCATCGGTGAGTGGGGACGCCTGCGCCCGGGCGGGCAGGTCGGCCCGGGCCCGGGTGCTTCCGGCCCAGTCCGCGCGCGCTGGACCGCGGGCGGGTCGGTCCCAGCTCCTAGGTCGCCTCCGGGCCCCGGCGTTTGCCTGCTGTGCTGGCCGGGAGGTGTGGTCCCTGCCCGCCCCTGACCCCGGGCCAGCCTTCCGGCCTCCTCCCCAAGCCGCCTAAAGACCCGGGGACCCCCTCGGCCGCCGGCGAGCTGCTCCGTTCCAGCCTGCTTCGCCTTATTCTCGAGGCACTCTTCCCCGCCGCCCCAAGTTTCTTTGACCCTTCCTATACGTGTCGGCTCTAGGGCCCTAGACTTTGGGTACTCGAAATCCACGTTTTATTTAGGAACTGCAGTGAATTTGATGCCCTGGTAGAGGCCACACTACTGAACTGATACTTTGCTGCTATCATAGGTTTATATTTTCTTTAAAAGAAAGAAATTGGTTATAAGGGCGCTACGTGTTCAAGGCAGTCTCCAGATCAGGGACGATAAGCGTATTTTATAATAGTGAATGAATCTCCAGGTATCAGACCTTTTAGCTTCTTCAGTACCTTGGTTTTTGTCTTGGATATGTTGGAGTTTGGACTGGTCCTGTATTTCTGGGCCACTCTTCTACGTTGATACCTTCTAAGGAAAGGAGAACTTGGCTTTGGGTCAGCTGGTGGTTCTGTTCTACCTAAATAGTTTTGTTATTGGAGAATTAATTTGAAAAATATGACTTTGTGGATTCTGGAAGTAACCCCTTAGAGGAAGGTCTAATAGAAATGGCCCCAAATAGGAAGTCTTTGGTACTTGGCACATACCTAGACATTCACTTTCTTTTGTGTATTACGGGCCAAAGAGCCACAGTTTTGTTTGTTTTCCCCCGTCTTTATTTCATCTCAGATTTGTGGTACATCTGAGTGTTTTGATGGGAAAAATACCTATCATTTTATCCTGTTTTTAAAAGTCATAAGACTTTCTTGAAGCCTGTTGAAGTCGACTTTGTGTTAAAATGGAACTGCTTTTAAGCAGACTGTTTAGACATTGTTGCATATATGTGTTTGTAGTCTTTAACCAAAGAAGAATGCTGTGTTTTTGTAATGTCCTGCCATTCTAAATCCTCTTTGCAGTCTAGCAGAATTAGCAGAATTTCATTTAGCTGAATGAAAATTGCAAATTGGATTAGTGCTGGAAACAAGACTAAGGTTTAGGAAAAATATTGTTTATAAATTAACCCATCACATTAATTAAAAAATAATATTTTAAAAATAGTAATTTACTCATTTAAAAACTACTGTGTATTTATTGTGCATGATTTTGTAAAGATTTTTGGTTAAAAATGTGTATATAATTTGTGGCTTTGTTTTTATGTAAGAAATCATCTCCAGGAGAAGGACAGGGAAGCTTGGCATGCTGCAGTCATGGGGACCCAAAGAGTTGGACTCGACTGAGCAACTGAACTGGATTGAGGAAAGGGATAGGGGACAACCAGAGGCTGACATGGAATGCCTGCCATATACTTGCTCCTCCATGTTTTATACACGTTATTTTCTTTAATTTTCTTGTGACCCAGTGAGGTGAATATTATTATTCCCATTTTAAGGGTGAAGAAAGTGAGACTTTTAAGTAACTTGCTCAAGGCCACACATTTAATAATCTTTTTTGAAAAATCGAACGTAGTGTTGACATAGACCACAAAGTTTCATTGAATGAAATGAAGATATTTATAATAGAAGTTTGATTATGGTGTGGTGGAAAAGAATAATTGCTAATTAATACTTGAAATGTTGTATTTGTTACCTGATTGATAAACATCCAATTTATGCCCAGGAATGAGCCATTGGGAAGAAGGGAGAAGGAATTTCCTTGCTGATCAAAACCTCAGTCACCTCTGGGACAGGGGAGACCTGTAGTATTTTCTTTAATACAGAAAGAGTTGATCTGTTATAGTGGGTCTCTTGACTCTCCATCCTGCACAGATCCAGGTCCTCTTCTTCCTTTATCTATTCTTCTCTTCTAACTTGAATGTATTCTTTGGCTACTCCTGGCTGGGAAAGAGCAAGTGGGTGGGGCTGATGTGTACCAGGTGTACTGAGTTCTCAGAATGCAGTTTCCCATAGGAACTCTTACTAAGACTGCTTGTGTCATGTTTTTGTATCATTATGGTTTACGTGCCTTCTAAAAGCTAATTTGAGAAACTAACCATCACTGTATAATATTTTATATTATACAGTGTTTATATTCTAAGATAATGAATTTGCATTGCCAAGTGTGAAACTTATAAATGAAGTTGGTAGTTGACTTCATAAATTGAACTAATTGTTTTTGGCATGAGAATAATTTTTTTTAAATGCAGTTCATACATATACATAGTTTTAAAACAATAATGCTAAAAGGCTTAAAAAGCAATAATCTTCTGCTTTTGGCCTTTCATCTTCCAGGCCTTACTTTCCCATGGAAGCTGCTTTCCCAAGCTAACTCTTTTTTTTCCCCTATTTTTTAACTTTTCATATTTTGAAATCAGTGTAGATATCCTAGTATAATAACTGAGCAGTTGCCCTCTTATTCCCAAACCCCTGTGTTTAGTTGCATCGTTTTTAGTAAAACCAGCAGTCTGTATTTACATTATTGTGTATATATTTATATTATAAATTTTTATTATACATTATTGTATGTATACATGTATGTACACACACACACACATAAATATAAATTCACTTCTGAGTTAAACGGTGACCCGTAAATGGTTATGTTTTCTTTTCCAAAACGCTTTTGTTTTTTCTGGAACAAATAAGAGACTTAAACTTTTTGATTAGTCTGTTCTGTATCTATGGCTACATTCTCTCATACACTCCAAGAAATATATTAAATGCCTTTTGATATTTTTTTTTCAAGTAACACATCAAATCATCTATCACTTCCACTTGTTTTCCCCTTAGAGCCTCCTTGTTTTGGAGGGAGAAAACAGTAAGCTTGTTTTCTCTGCAGATTCTGTACCCTTCTCTTCTGTGCTCTGTACCCTTTTCCTCTGTTCCCTGGATCTCCTGCCTTTTCTTTTTCTTGGTTTGCTTCATTTTACTAAAGTGTATCCTCAGTAGCTTCCTGAGAAGAATACATGGGAAGTAAATTATTTCAGGCCTTGTATGTCTGGAGATGTCTGTCCTGTCCTCATGCTTTTAGGTGATTTGACAGAATTTACATATCAGACAGAAAAAAAATACATATATTTTTGCTACATTTTCCACAGTTACCTGGCTTTAAGGGTTTCTGATGAAAAATCCAAAGGCATGCTGATGCTTTTTTTCCTTGTTGAGCTTAGGGTCTTTGTCTTTAAGAAATTCTGTAATTTTATAAGCTTCTCTGTGGCCCCTTCTCCTGTCTGTGGTTCCTCTTGTCTTAGTGAGCCCTTTCAATCTAGAGACTCATATCCTTCAGTTTTAAAGAATGCCTGTTACTTCTGATAATTTCCTGTCCATCACTTTTTGTTTGTTTCTGAAATGTCTATTGGTTTGGTTATTGACTCTCCTGTCATTGATCTTCAGATACTCTTAAATTATGTTGCCTCTTATTTATATCTTTATATTTGGAGGTGGAAGGAGGGGGAGATTTTCTCAGTTTTGTCTTCTAAGCTCTTGTATTTTAAAAATTTTAATGATTTTAAATTTTAGAATTCCTTCTGTTCCCTGTTTCAGTTTCATTTTATTCTAATTTTATGGATACATTATCTTCATTTATCTTTCAGGAGTATGTTGTTTTTAAATTTTTCTATATGTTGAATATTTTAAAAATATTTCTTCTGCTTCCTCCAATGTGCCTGTTTATTTCAGAGTTCTTTTTCTTTTCATTTAAATTATATCTGTTGATCCTTCCCTGTCTGTAATTAATTAAGAGTGAGATTCTGAAAAGTTGATTATGGGAGAGCAAGCTTGTGTGTATGTGTGTGAGAGGTCTCCTGGCCTCTCATGGGGTGCGAGTGGACTTTCACTGGGAGCGCCTCCCATATATCAGCACCTTCACCTCTTCTTTAGGACTAGTCAGCATCTGTGGAGAAGACACCTCCAGTCTGCTGCCTCAGATGTGCTGCCTGGGTTTGGATTATCAGGTTGAGGAGAGATGGAGGGTGCCGTTATTCAGGCTGTAGACTTTGACTTCTCCTGTTTACAACTCTCTTGTCTCTGGTTCAGTTTCTTCAGAGAAAAACTTTGGGTTAACTGCCAGGCCTGGGGGCCCAACAGCTTTGAATGCCCCTCATCAATGGCTCCCCCTTTGACAGGCTAGAGCCTCATGCTGGTGGCCCTGGGTGCATCCAGGGCTGAGTCCCTCCAGGGGTCCTGAGAAGCACTGACCACTCCTTCAGCCGTGTCCCATCTCGCATATAGGGTCACAAAGATTTGGACGACTAAGCACACAGGAGCACATCATGCAAAAGTTTGTTGAAATATTTGATGTGTTGTTGTCTACTTTCCCTTTGTTTTTAGTTTAATATCTCTGTGATTTCATTACTGTTATTTTAGAGGAGCCATAGGAAGATGGGGTTAAAGGCTAGTGATCACAATGTGTAAGTGGCAGTTAGGGTTGGGCTTTGACTGTTGAAGAGCTGGTGATGTGTAGTTTTTGGTAATAACAATATTAGGAAGAGTAGTGGCGGTGGTCACAGTAATGGTTGACACTTTATAGAGTGCTGCTGACACGTTACATTCTTTTCCCTATGTCAGGTACAGAATAATCCCTGTTTTGGGTGTGTATTGTTACAGATTTGAAGGAAGTATGGAACCAGCTCATTCCGTGGTAGTAGGGCATGCTGTCTTGATGGAGCTCTATTGGTATAGAGACTCCAAAAGCCTCAGAAACGTTATGGGGAATCCCTTTATTTGCCCCAGGCCCTGCTTAGGCTGCAGTGTTGCCATTTGACTCCCCATTTTACTAATGAGGACTCTGATTTGGGGCCCTTTGGGCAGTGAGTAGAGGGCCAGGTCTTAATCCAGTCCAGAGTCTATATTGCCTCTATGTCAGCTCTGGAGGAGCTATGATTAACTGAAATTCTTAAGGAGCAGAATTGACAAGCCTGCTGCCACATGTGCTCATTTGTCTTCACTATTATCCATGTTCTCTCCTGTTCGCTGTCTAATTGGCAATTCTGATAGTTGAATTCCCTGGAAGTCCAGAGCTGGTGAAAATTGTCTGTGGCTGGGGCAGTGCTAGGGTGTGGGAAAAAGTTGCTGATGAATGGGGTGTATGGTATAAACTGGTTGTGATAGTAGAGATGCTGGCGGTAGGGCAACTGTAGGAGTCTAGGGGACTTTCGAGAATAGACTCCGCCTCCCACCAATTAGGAATTCACTCTGGATAACTGTCTTTCCATTAAAATAAAGTACCCTCTGGAAGAGTTAAGCATTGTTAACATCTTATTTAAAATAAGTTTAATACTAGTTGACATCATTGCTTCTCGAATCAGTCCAGTAAAAATTTTTGAAGCCCAACCAAGTACCACATACTGTGGTAGAAAATGGCAATTCAAAGTTACTGAATTCCTTCTCTTAAGGAACTCAGAATTTCGTAGGAGAGACTAACAGTTGTAGCTACAACTCTAACATTTAAAGATAAGAGTTATACTTCTGATTGATGTAAGTTATCATGGGAATGATTGCTTTTGACTGTAGAAGGGTGGAGGGTCTTAGGGGTTTAGGGAAGGTTTTTCTAGGAAAGGGGACATTTGAGTCTCATCTCCAAAGATGAGCTTGAAAGACAGAAAAGCGCATTTCATGTCAGGCAGAAAAAATAGCACAAAGCCATAGATGCATGGAAGTAGAAGGTGAAGTCGCTCAGTCGTGTCCGACTCTTTGCGACCCCATGGACTGTAACCTACTAGGCTTCTCCGTCCATGGGATTCTCCAGGCAAGAATACTGGAGTGGATTGCCATTTCCTTCTCCAGGGGATCTTCACAACCCAGGGATCGAACCTGGGTCTCCTGCATTGGAGGCAGATGCTTTAACCTCTGAGCCACCAGGGAAGCCCGCATGGAAGTAGGTATGTGTGAAATCAAGGAGTAGGAACAATGTAATGTGGCTAAGATGAGAAAATTTGGCAAAACCAGGGAGTGGCAGAATATAAAGCTGAGAGGTAGGTTGAAATTAGATTAGGAATTTGAATTTTATTTTATAGGTAATGCGAAACTGTAGAATTTAGGAAAGGAGAGTACCTAGAAGTGTTATAGAGAAGACAGCTTCGGCCCCAGTAAAAGGGTGGCTTGCAGACCGGAAAGATGGATTGGGGAATGGAAGAGAGTTAGCCTTGTTGTGCTGTGCTGGTCGCTCAGTCATGTCTGACTCTTTGCCACCCCATGAACTGTAGCCTGCCAGGCCCCTCTGTCCATGGGGATTCTCCAGGCCAGAATACTGGAGTGGGTTGCCATGCCCTCCTCCAGGGGATCTTCTCAACCTAGGGATTGAACCCAGGTCTCCTGTGTTGCAGGCAGATTCTTTACCATCTGAGCCACTAGGGGATCAGCTAGGGCAGTTGAGGGTGTGGGATGGGTTTATGGGGAATTCAAAGGGAGTTTGGAGAAGTCAGGGAGAATGGAGGGCTAAAGAAAAGGGAGGAGGCAGAGAGGAATCAAAGTTTCAGATTTGGGCAGCTTTTTCTTATTGAAAATGGTTGAAGGAAAAGAAAAATGACATGAGCCATTTTTCTCCCAGCACACTCTTCCTTTTCAACCTCAAGCCAAGTGTTTGGGGTGGGGGAGCAAGTAGCATGTTCTTTCTGCTGCTGTGGGGCCTGTCCTGCGGCTGCTCAGACTCTGAGGAGGTGGGTGCTGGTGGAGGTGGGTTAGCGCCCTGCAACATGCTCCTAAGCCTGGATGATTTGGGTGGGGTTGGTGGTATTGATACAGTGTTAATTTGAATCCATGTGTTCTTCATTGGGAGAGCAACACTGAGACGTCGTGCAGTTGTGGGTTTTGAATTTTTTTTCCAGTCTTCATTCTACACACGTGGGAGAACTGTCCAGTTATGGCTAAACCTGTCTCCTGTGAGTCACATCCTGAGTGACTGGTCTGTTCTGAAGGTGCTGCCTGAAATACTGTTTGGACTTTAAGGATCACTTTAGAAACAAATGAAACGTGGGTTTTTTTCCTTTTTCTTTTTGAGCATCCTAAATTGAGAAGTTCCACATGACTACTTTTGGGGTTTTAACACAGTTATGCCAGTGTTCTGAAAAAACTTGCCAGCTATATGTACTAAAACAAAACAAAAACTTGACATGAAATAGAGCCATTGCCTACTCAGAAATTGTATTACGCTTAAAACTATGTTTTTTTCCTGTGTTATTGTTGATGTATACCAAGTATAATATTTTCTAATCAAGATGTTATAAACAACTTTCATTTATGTAGGACCTCTAAAAATGTGATGTGCCAAAACAAATGTGTGTATTGCTGAATTACATAATAAACCATTTACTGAAAATTCTCAACTGTGTTAACAGTGTTGAGTGGCTATTTCTGAAAAGTAATTTCAGAGGTATCATTCTTGTTCTTAAGACGAACATGTTCTATCTTGTTCATAAATAATGAACGTGTTCTTTTATAAATATGTCTTGCTCTGTGTCATCAGTTTCACTTAATTTCTTTGATTTATCAGCCGTTGGCAGTAGATGGCATTGGCATTTTTAATAGATAAAGCTGAGACTCTGGGAAATTACACAGTTTGCTGGAGGTCACAGAGATGTCTGGGGCTGTGTGACTCTAAAGTGCGTGCTTTCTCTACAGTGCTGCCTCTGAAAGTTAACAGTTTACATAGTCTTTATCCAACCAGAGTCATCCGAGGGGCTTAAACAAAATACAGATTCAGAGACCTACTCTGAGCAATTTGTTTAGGAGATCTGAGATGGGATCCAGCCAATGAGGTTTTTGAACAGTATGTCTCATGAATTATAAGATGTACAGCTTTTTCACATTTGAACATCTCTGAAATTGGAATCATTTTACAATCAGTGGTGAGTCATCAGGTAATTGACAGCCTGTTTTTTTCTTAACGGCACAAAAAATAATGGTGCATTTAGACTAAATGAAATACAGTATTTTAACAAGGTGAAATTGTAAAGGAGACTTAGACATAATTTGCCACCTTTCTTGTTTTTTGGGTATCTGTCACAGCTTTCTTTCAGAATTGTCAAATTCACTGGTGGTAACTTATTTGTGGTAATGGCTGTGTAGTAATGTCCTTGCAGGGAAGGCCAAAATGGCATTAGGTTTAAAAACAGTGGAAACTCGCTTTTCAGCTAGGAAGTTGCTGTCAAGAGAAATTTCAGTGGTTCTCAACTTATTTTGTGAAAGCCTTAGAGCCTTTCCCTAGACAAGGGTATGGATCCCACATATACTAAGTTTTGTGTACTCTGATGGGGGTTCTTAGACTCTGAGGGTTTTGCAGGGCCTCTTGATGAAAGCTTATGGGTTCATCTGCATCCCTTAAAGCTGCTTCTGGAAGGGAACATCTGTTACATTTTGTGTATCATCAGGTCAGATTCTCTGACCTCCTACATGATTTTTTTTTCTTCCAGTTTTATTGAGATAAAATTGACATACAGCACTGTGTAAGTTTAACATGGCCAGCATAATGATTTGACTTATATACATCATGAAATAACTACCATAGTAGGTTTAGTGAACACTATTATCTCATGTAGATGCAATATTAAAGAAATGGAAAAAAAGTTTTTTTCCTTATGGTGAGAATTCTTCAATTTACTTAACAGCATTCATATATAGCATATAGCAGTGTTAATTATCATGTTATACATTATACCCCTAGTACTTATTTATCTTATAACTGGAAGTTTGTGCTTTTGACTACCTTCATCCAACTCCTCCTGCCCCCTGAATTTGTAAAAAGTTGCAGACATAAGGCTTCAGGTCAGTCGCTCAGTCGTGTCCGACTCTTTGCGACCTCATGAATTGCAGCACGCCAGGCCTCCCTGTCCATCACCAACTCCCAGAGTTCACTCAAAGTCATGTCCATCGAGTCTGTGATGTCATCCAACCATGTCATCCTCTGCTGTCCCCTTTCTCTCCTGCCCCCAATCCCTCCCAGCATCAGAGTCTTTTCCAGTGAGTCAACTCTTCGCACGAGGTGGCCAGAGTACTGGAGTTTCAGCTTTAGCATCAGTCCTTCCAAAGAAATCCTAGGGTTGATCTCCTTCAGAATGGACTGGTTGGATCTCCTTGCAGTCCAAGGGACTCTCAAGACTCTTCTCCAACACCACAGTTCAAAAGCACCAATTCTTCGGCGCTCAGCCTTCTTCACAGTCCAACTCTCAAATCCATACATGACTACTGGAAAAACCATAGCCTTGACTAGACGGACCTTTGTTGGCAAAGTAATGTCTCTGCTTTTGAATATGCTAGCTAGATTGGTCATAACTCCCTTTCCAAGGAGTGTCTTTTAATTTCATGGCTGCATTAAGGCTTATTCTGTTGTAATTACGTGGCTTTTGACAAATGCATCCACTGTAGTATCATGCAGAATAATTTTGCAGCCCTGAAAATTCCCCGTGAAGGGGGCATTTATGTTTATTAATACTTGCAGTTACATTTTAAGTAAGTTTGCTTTTAAAAAGTATATTTATTATGGAGAATTTCGAACACTCAGGAGTAGACAGACTAGTGTAATGAAATTCTATGTATCCATTATCCAGTTTCATCAGTTATCAACTCAGGGCCGGTTTTGTTTGGTCTGTACCTCTCCATTCCCCATCCACTCCCTTGTCATCGCTTCCCCCATCTTCTGCTTGGATTATTTTGAAGCAAACTCAGAAAATTGCATAAAATATTCTTCGGTGTGTGTGTCTAAAAGATAAGGACTCTTAAAAATTTATAATAACCAAGATCACACCTAAGAAATTAACAGTGATTCATAAATATCATATATCTAGGCTTCAGTCTTCCTGCTTTATAAATTAATGTTCATATGGAGACTCTTGCCTGTCACCTGCTTCTTCTCTTGTCGCTGCGCCTCACCATACCGCCGTTTAGTTCTTTTGGTGCCAAGCTCTTCTCACCCTAGGGTCTGCAGTCAACTCTTGCTCTGTCTTATGTACTTATCTCAGATCTTTTCATGGCTAGAGCCTTCTGGGTCTCAGCTTTAGTGTTCCCTCCTCAGAGAGCTTTGCCTCTCTAGGGCTGACCCTCAGTGCCACTCTGTTCTGTCACTTTTGTTTTCTTTTAGGTGGGCTTCTCTGGTGGCTCAGATGGTGAAGAATCTGCTTGCAGTGCCAGACACCTGGATTGAATCCCTGGGTCAGGAAGATCCTCTAGAGAAGGGACTACCCTTTCTGAAATTCTTGCCTGGAGAATTCCATGGACAGAGGAGCCTGCCAGCTACAGCCCAAGGGGTCCCAAAGAGTCCGTCACGACTGAGATGCTATCACTTGACTTTTGTTGTTTCTATCTCCCTCTGTAGGAAAGTTAATTCTGTTTGAGTAGAGACCCTTTTATATTGTTTTACTTTATATCCCCAGCACCTGAAATAGTGCCTGGCACATAGTCAGGTACTGTTCAGTTAAAATTCAGTGAATGAGTAAGTGAAGGAATCATACTTTTTCTTTTTTTTTTTTAAATTCACCATCTTGTGCCTTACTGGGGTCATCATTCTTTTGATCATTTCTCTTTGCCCACTTAGTTATTATCCAAAAGGATATTGGACTCAACTTGCGAATGAAAGTGTAAATAAATTAGTTATAATAGCTTCCTTTGAAGTTGCCTAATTTTCCCAGCTCTCTCTCCCTTGAACCCCGCTCCCTGGGTGAGATGTCCTCGCCTTGGCTTCCATAGCTCTGTACCATGTATAAACCGTGTGATCACTGTACGCATCATATTCTCTGGTGTCCCTGCTTCACTGAGGCTACCTTGTGGCTTGGCACGTAGCTGTCTCTCAGCAGACTGCTGGTCCACACTACAGCTGAAGGTTATAAAATACTCAGCAGAGAGTCTGGCAAATAATTAAAAGCTGGAAAACAGATTTCTAATCTTCTGAAATGCTAATCTGCTGTTAACCCTAGCCAGTGTATTTTTTCATCTCTAGAAATTTGATTTGGGTCTTTTTATGTCTTCCATATTTCTTCTTGACTTTTTGTGGGGGTACAGTTATAGTAGTTGTTTTAATGTCAGCTGATTCTAACATCTGCCACTTCTGCATTGGTTTCAGTTGATCTATCTATTTTGCTTTTTGCATGCCTGATAGTTTTTGACTAGATACAGGCATTATGAATTTTGTCCTGTTGGGTCCTGGATATTTTTATATTTCTGTAAATATTTTTAGCTTTTATTCTGGTGCTCAGTTAAGTTACTTGGAAATGGTTTGATCTTTTCAGGTCTAGGTCTTTAGACTTGTTAGATAGGACAGGAGCAGGCTCAGTGTAGGTCTAAGTATTTCTGAGTCAAGACCTTTCTGTGTACTTTCTCCTGTGACTCATGAGGTTTTCCAGTCTGGTAGATGTGAATAGGTGATATTCCAGAAGCTATGAAGTGTTACACTCTGTTAATGTTTCATTTTTACTCTGTTCTGTGTAGCTTCCTTATGCATGCTCTGATCAGTACTCACCCAAAGGCTGGAGGGGCAGCCCTCTGCAGATCTTGGAAGTTCTCTATGCAGCTCTCTCTTCTCTGGAAATTTGTCCTACATACTCTAGCTGTCTTTGCCTTACTGAACTCATGTATTTTGTCTGGTTTTGATTATTTCAGATGAGAGAGTTTATTTGGTCCTGTTACTCTGTCTCATCCAGAAGTGGAAATGTCTTAGGGTTATCTTTTTGATTGTTTGCATTTTTTCAAAAGTTGTTTAACTCCTTAGATTATTTGTTAAGATAATTCAGTCCAATTTCAAGAAAAAGTTCTAAGGTTTATGTATGTGTGCATGTATGCACATGTGCAAAAATGTGGGTTTATAGTAGACAATATGGTGTGGGATAATACTGGATTTGAAATCTGCATATTTGAATTTTAAATCTATCTCCTCTTTCTGTTATATGTGGGCAGGCAAGTAATTAATGTTTCTGAGTGTTAGTTTCCTCATGTATGAGATGCTTTTCAGTGTATAACAGGGTGTCTGTTACCGTAGTTGCTGTATATGAAAGTGCCATATAATCAGAATAATTTATTTTAGTTATTGGTGGGGGATTTGTATGTTTTTGGATAAAAACTCAAATCATAGAATGTTAGAGGGGTCATTTAGGTATCATTTGCTTGATTGATTGCCTTAGGTAGCAACATTTATCACTCATTGAATAATTACTTACTGAGTTTACACTAGGCCTTATTTTAGAAGCTTGACATGTTTTGGTGAAATAAACAGATAAAGATCCCTGTTCTCATACAACTAACTTTTAGCAGAGAGCTGAGTGACTTGCCTGGGGCCAAAAATTTCAGGTAGCTTTGGGACAGGACTCCAAATTTGCGCTTGGAGTTGCTTGCAGGGAGGGATAATGTTTGTGAATTCTCTGTTGTGTCTTTGATTCCCTGGCTGTAACAGCCACCTCTGAGTTACTAATGGCTGCACAGCTGACTGAAAGTGTGTATGTGCTCCTGTTAGGAATTGGCTGTGAAAGAGATTGAAAGGTGGTTATGTCAGACTGTGAGTAAATTACTTCACCTCTACTGTAGAACTGTGCTTGCAATACATACATGAGCTTGGTAGGATAATTTTCTTCTTAAATAGTGCAGGAATCAATGATAAATTGTTTTTCAGAGTATCATTTTACCAGATAGAACATTCTGGCACTATGGCAGGGCATGCTTCAAGAGATTATGGGTTATGTTTTTGTTACTTACTATTCTTAGATAGGAGTTGAAGAAAAGATGCCCCTTTCCTACAGTGTAACATTTGTAAATTCTCTTCTTATGATGTAGTTAAATATTAGGCCTCAGCTAATTTTCTAGGTGTAATTTGACTATAGCTAGATTTATGAGCTTCTGGTGGACAGATTATTACTTTATTGTATCCATTTCAGTTTGTTAGTTTCCATAAACTAGGAAAATTTGAAATAAGATTTCTGTATTTATTTAATTTGAGCATTGATTAAAATGTAGACTATTTAGTGACTTCAGACATAGTAAATGATTTAGCCTTTTTTTCCTCTGGCTCGCATACCATACTGTCCTCAGAACCTAGAAGGGTATCTTGACTAAATTTTCAACTTTAGTTTGACTAACATTTGGAAACCATGGATGATATCATAGAATAATAGAGTTTTGGCTGACTTTTGGAAACCATCATGATATCATAGAATAATAGAATTTTGTGGCTGAGGAGGGACTTTAACTTGGTCTGATGTAACTCCCTTGTTTTATAGTTGAGGAAATTGATGCCTGGAGAAGGTGGTTAAATAATTGATTGCCAGAGGTCACTCAGCTACTCATTAGCAGAAACTCCACTTTAGTTCTGTTCCTGCATTACTTTTGTTTTTTGCCTTAACTGATTCCTCATGTTCGTCTTTGATGTAGTTGATTTTTATCAATAGCCAGCCATTCACGCATCTAACATCTGAGTGCCGACAAGTACACTGATATTCCAGCCTTGCTTGAGAGGTGTGCGAGGCAGCAGGGAAGACGGATGGCTTGGTCACTGGCACTGATCGTTCAACCATTGTTGTGGTTTTAGGAAACCAATAGTTAACTTTTAAAATCAATTAGAATAATTTTTAAACTCTTGTGTTATTTGAACTTAGGCTGCACAGGCTAGGTCATGTAGAACATAAGCCTTGAATTAAGCTTGAGCTTAAAATTGTTTAGGGAAAGTGAATTTTCCTTGATGGATGTTGAGCGTTTTGTAGAAATAACTTTGGTTTTTCAGCTTGGAATTTGGGTTATCTAAAAATAACTTATGAATAAATGTCATATTTTCTAACAAGAGAGTAACATTCCTACTGTGCTAGGTTTGGCAGTGAGAAATTTAAGTCTGGTTATGATAGTTGAAGAACTGACATGTTTTTCATCTTAGAAGAGAGCAGTTCTATAATTTTAAGCCTAGAATACTGCCTTTTCAGCCCACGGCTGTTCACCCTTGTTCCTGTCTGCCCTCCAACAGTTGCTTTCCACTTTCCGTCTGCTTGTTGGCCTGCTCTGTCCTCTCTTCTGTTGGCCCTTTCATTTTTATCTTGTGGAACTCAAGTTTTGTTTTGAGGTCTCCTCTGACTCTTTGATAGTGCTGCTTTTTCTCCTCAGTTTAACTGAAACCTGATTTCCTCTTGTGAGTGAAATTTTCCTCAGAATCCTTTCCGGTCGCTGGAAAACAGTTTTAGTACACTCTCTTTGCATTTATGGGGTAGGGGTCAGCTTTTTTCCTTTTCTTTTTAAAAATAATAATTTATTGGGTGATGTTCACAGGACATAAAATTCAGCTTTGTAAAGTGAAGAAATAATTCAGGGACATTTAGTTTATATATCATGTTGTGCAACCAACAACCCTGTCTAGTTTCAAAACATTCCAATTGCTCCAGAGTAAAACTCCTTACCCACTGAGCAGTTTTTTCCCATCTTCCTCTCTCTTCAGCCTCTTGCAGCCACCAGTTTGTGTTCCATTTATCTATGTGGATTTATCTATGCTGGATATTTCATATAAATGGACTAATAAAACATGAGGCGTGTTCTGTCTGGCTTCTTTTTGGCACTGTGTTTCGGGAGCTCATTCACACTGTAGCATGTGTCAGTCCTTCATTCCTTTCCATGACCGAGTAGGTTTCTGTTCTGTGTATATGGGTATTCCTGGTGGCTCAGACGATAACGTGTCTGTCTACAAGGAGGGGGACCTGGGTTCGATCCCTGGGTTGGGAAGATCCCCTGGAGAAGGAAATGGCAATCCACTTCGGGACTATTGCCTGGAAAATCCCATGGACAGAGGAGCCTGGTTGGCTACAGCCCATGAGGTCGCAAAGAGTCGGACACTTCTGTGTATCTACCAAAATTTGTTTATTCCTTCATATTTTGATGGACATTCGAGCTATTGCCACATCTTTACTATTGTGAATAGTGCTGCTATGAATGTGTGTGTTAAGTACTTGATTATCTATTTTCAATTTTGGATATATACCTGAGAGTGGGTCATGTAGTAATTCTCTGTTTTAACTTTTTGAAGAACCACCAAACTTTTTTTTTTTTTACAGTGACTGAGCCTTTTGTGGTCCCATCACAGGGACAAAAGTTCCAACTTCTCCATATCCTTGCTAACGCTTGCAGTTTTCTGTTTTTTTTTTTTTTTAATACTATCCTAGTGAGTGTAAAGGGATACCTCATTGTAGTTTTGATCTGTATTTCCCTCATGAGAAATGATATTCATATGTTTGCTGGCTGTGTGTTTTCTTTGGAGAAATGTCTATTCAGGTCCTCAGCCCATTAAAAAAAATATTTATTGATTTGGCTTTGTTGAGTCTCTATTGCAGCACACAGGATCTGTGTTGCGGCACACAGGATCTTCGGTGTGGCATGCAGGCTCCTCTCTAGTTGTGGTGTGTGGGCTTAGTTGTCCCACCCATGTGGGATCTTAATTCCCCGACTGGGAATCAACCCAGCGTCCTCTGCGTTGGAAAGTAGATTCTCAACCACTAGACTACCAGGGAAGTCCCTCTTGCCCATTTTTAAATTGTCTTTTTGTTGTTGGGTTGTAAGAGTTCTTTATATATTGTGGACACCAGACCCTTATCAAATAGATGATTTGCAACATTTTCCTCCATTTTCTACGTTGTCTTCACCTTGATAATGGCTTTGGATGTGCAGAGGGTTTTATGAAGTCCAATTTATATATTTTTTCTTCTGTTACTCTTGCTTTTAGTGCCATATTTAAGAACCCATTGCTAAATCCAAGGTCATAAAATTTTATCCCTATTTTTTTTCTAAGAGTTTTATAGTTTTAGGTGTTATATTTAGGTTGTTGATTTATTTTGAGTTAGTTTTTATATATGGTTGAGGTAGTTTCATTCTTTTTGCATATGGATATCCATTTGTCCCAGGACCATCTGTTAAAGAGGCTATTCTTTCCCCATTAAGCAGTCTTGGCACACTTGCCAAAATCCAGGCTAGATGTCTACTTGGACATCAGGTGGATTTTTGAGGTCATGAATAGCCTTGGCCTTGCAGTGTTTCCCAGGTTTGCCCTTGTGCCCCCACTCCCTCCTATCTATTGCTTCTTTGCCATGCATCATAACACATCCTTTACCAGATAGTTCCTGAGGAATTGAGAACCACTTTTGATGATGGTTAAAATAACTATGGGTTTTGTTCTGTTCCAGTACTAGCTAATGGAGCCAGTGTTTACACATGATTGAAACACTGTGCCAAGAAACCTAAATTTACCCTACAGGACACATTTCCCCTGTTAAAAGTTGCATAGAGAAGCATTGCCAATTTCATTGCAAGATATTTTGTAGTTTGCTTAAAATTAGTGTTTTACTGGTTCCTTAAATTCTACATTAATTGGCTAAGTCTTTTATGCTGATTGGGAAGAAGCAATAACTGCTAAGTGACCGATATCTCTGGTTGCACAATATTTTATATCAAAGGCCTGATTATACCTGCATCAATTGTGTAAAACTTCAAAACTTTAAACTTTTTAACTATTGAACTTAAGCTGTGTACAAATTAATCGAAAAGATAGATAAGCCACAAGGGCCTACTGTATAGCACAGGTAATTCTACTCAATATTCTCGGATAATCTATGTGAGAAAAGAATCTAAAAAGAATGAATGTATAACTGAATCACTGTGTCATATATCTGAAACTAACAAAGCATTGTAAGTCAACTATACTCCATTAAAATTAAAAAAAAAAAAAGGGAACAAGTCAACTGGCTAGAAATATACAGGCTTATTTCCTTACTCTCAGCTTTCTTCCATCAGTCTAGATATCTGTCATTACGCTATTACCACTCTGGCTTTGTCCTAAGTTTTGCTATTGGAAAACGTAACTCAACTGTGTTCTTTTCGAGACTCTTTTGACTGGTGGAGGCTACTCACATTTCTATATTAATTTGAGAATCTGCTTTTCTGTTTTCTGCAAAAGGACAGTTACAATTTTGATAGGGATTGTACTGCTCTATACCCTTGGGTAGTATTGCTACCTTAACAATAGTAATAATAAGTCTTCCAGTGCATGAAGATGGGATGTCTTTCCATTTATTTAGGTCTTCTTTAATTTCAGCAGTTTTGTAGTTTTCAGTGTATAAAACTTTCATCTCCTAATTTAATTGATTGGAGTTGTTTTCTTAATTTCCTTTTGGATTGTTCGTTAGGGGACCAGCTTTTATCATGCATTATATCCTTCATTTGTTACTTTGATTGTTTTGCCCAAGGTCAGTGACTCAGCATCCTCTTCTCTCTTTTATATCATTGAGATTTACTTACAGGACCTTTGACCCGTTTGGGTTGTTGGCGTCACTGAGCTGTAAGATGATCCTCAGTGACTTGTTTTCATTATTTCCCTCCCTTTATCCCAGAGGATGTTAACATTACTATGATTTTTTTTTCTCACTTGTTACTTGTGACTTTGCTGATTCTTTTCTAAATAAGGCACTTATTGAAATGGCCATTTTGGAGTTGGTCGTTTTCTCAGCCCTTGGAAGTCCTTGCTGTGATCAGGGTATCCCAACCTACTGTCAGTCACTCCCTTCTGCAGGAACCGGACTGTTTCCTGTTACCTGGCTTATGCACAGCTGGCTGAGTAGAGCGGCACTGAATAAATGGTTCCCTTCACTGCCTCTCTAACCATTCCTCACTGCCCACTTCTCTGCAGAACCTGCAGCACCACTCCCAGACAGTGATAAACCCTGCCATCTGCTGGCCCCGCTTTGAGATTGCATTTAATTGTTGTGTCATACTTGAAACACTAGTGTTTAGTAGCAATTAGAAAAGAGTAGATTACCTAGATCCTGTCTTCAATTTTCTATTGCTTTTCTCTTTCTTAAAAATTATTTTCAGCAATGATGGGGAAGGGAAGAATAAAGATTACATTCAGGAATACATGTATGATAGTCTTCACAGAGTTCATCTTTTTCTAAAAATCAGTTTGTTTAAAAGTCTTTTTAATTTACTAACTATTGCCTGATTATCTAAATAAAAACATACATCATTTGAAAAGTACACAGGCTATAAAAAGAAAAGTGCACATTATTTAACTATGCATTGGGAGTCTTTGGTAAATATCTCTCCAGCATTTTTCCATGTTCTCATTTTTCTGTATGCAGTTGAAATCTTAGAATACAGGTAACTCTTTGAGATAGATGGCAGATCAGAATCTGTAATGTTATATTTTCCTTCCCTCTCTGTCTCCTTGCCTGTGGTCAGGTTGTGGACTATACGTTTTCTACTTTACAAACTGATTGTGCTTTTCCTTTTAGCTGATCACTTTTTCCTAAATCTCTTATGGTTGCTTTGGAAGAATTGAATTTCCTTTAAAAGTATGGTCTTGATGTGTCTACATGTCTATTCCCCCATATTAATTGTGGATGGAGGTACACATATCTACATGCTAAGATCAGTCATAGGCTGATAGTTTCGTAACATGATTAAACATATATTGGATTCTCCTCATATTTCTGTTATTTTGGGAAAATTGATTACCTTTGGGTTCTTTTTGCATTTCTAATATTTAGGGATTTTTGGATTCTACATTTTGATTTAGAGCTATATTCATAATTATTATACTAGAGTTATTACACATGATAAACCTTTTCTCACTATAAAATGATTATCTCATGTTAAAAATAAAAGTGCTATTAACTTCTCAGTATGTTTTGGAGTGACTTTTATGGAGAAGGATACATAATCGGTATTTTTTGAGAATCTATTGTCTTTGCACATGGTGATAATTTGTCTGGAAATATAATTCTTGGTACACTTTTGATTCCCCTGAAACCTATTGCTGTGTTGCCTTCCCTATCATCTTTAGGATTTCCCGGGTTATCCTCATTCAGACAGTGAGCCTGGGTGGTTCAAGGATTTTCTTCTCATTTCAGCCCTGTTGTCACTGTTGAATGGTGAAATTCTGAGCTTTGATCTTTTTCACTTTGTAATGCTTTTCCAAATTTTACCTTTTGGTTGGGGCTTCTCTGGTAGCTCAATGGTAAAGAATCTGCCTGGCGCCAGTGCAGAAGATGTGGGTTTGATCCCTGGGTTGGAAAGATCCCTTGGAGAAGGAAATGGCAACCCACTTCAGTATTCTTGCCTGGGAAAGCCCATGGACAGGGGAGCCTGGTGGGCTACAGTCTATGGGTCACAAAGAGTTAGAGACGACTTAGTGACTGAACAGCAACAATGATAGCCTTTTGGTTCGCTATTTTAAGGGAAAGTTGGAGGAAAGGTGTTTTAATCATTAGTAATTTGTTATTACTATGTTAATCTTAATATATCAAAGATATTATCACTAGCAATGTGATTTTTTAATTGAATTTTGTCATTTGAGGGCCTTTTCTCTAGCTTTTACTGGCCTTCATGTATTATTTTAGACAGCAGTTGGGTTTTTGTTTAGTGAATTGCTGCAGCTGACTGAATATTTCTTTAAACATGATTTTGAAAATTTTTATTTTTCCCAGTTTAACTTAATTCTTATGAAAAATATAAGAAAAAGGATAAAAGCATAACCCATAACTTACCATTTAAAATCAATTACTGTTCATACTTTTTGTATTTCTTTTTGAGAAATTGAACACACACATGCATATAAATTTAGTTTTTAAAAAAATGAAGGTTCTCTTCTTTTTAAAAAGCTTTTAAAAATTGAAGTATAGTTAATTTACCATGTTATGTTGGTTTCAGTTATACAGCGAAGTGATTCAGTTATATATTCAGTTATATATATATATATTATATATTCAGTTATAACTGAATATATATTCTGAATTTGTATATATTCCTTTAGATTCCTTTCCATTATAGGTTATTACAAGATATTGAATATAGTTCCCTGTGCTATACAGTAGGTCCTTGTGTATTTATCTTATATGTAGTAGTGTGTATATGCTGATCCCAAACTCCTGATTTACTCTGCCCACTTTTTTATCTGTACAAAAAAGATCTTCAAGACCCAGATAATCATGATGATGTGATCACTCATCTAGAGCCAGACATCTTGGAATGTGAAGTCAAGTGGGCCTTAGAAAGCATCACTACAAACAAAGCTAGTAGAGGTGATGGAATTCCAGTAGAGCTGTTTCAAATCCTGAAAGATGATGCTGTGAAAGTGCTGCACTCACTATAATTTGGAAAACTCAGCAGTGGCCACAGGACTGGAAAAGGTCAGTTTTCATTCCAGTTCCAAAGAAAGGCAATGCCAAAGAATGCTCAAACTACCGCACAATTGCACTCATCTCACATGCTAGTCAAGTAATGCTCAAAATTCTCCAAGCCAGGCTTCAGCAGTACGTGAACCGTGAACTTCCTGATGTTCAAGCTGGTTTTAGAAAAGGCAGAGGAACCAGAGATCAAATTGCCAACATCCGCTGGAGCATGGAAAAAGCAAGAGAGTTCCAGAAAAACATCTATTTCTGCCTTATTGACTATGCCAAAGCCTTTGACTGTGTGGATCACAAGAAACTGGAAAATTCTGAAAGAGATGGGAATACAAGACCACCTGACCTGCCTCTTGAGAAATCTGTATGCAGATCAGGAAGCAACAGTTAGAACTGGACATGGAACAACGGACTGGTTCCAAATAGGAAAGGGAGTGTGTCAAGGCTGTATATTGTCACCCTGCTTATTTAACTTCTATGCAGAGTACATCATGAGAAATGCTGGACTGGAAGAAACACAAGCTGGAATCAAGACTGCCAGGAGAAATATCAATAACCTCAGCTATGCAGATGACACCACCCTTATGGCAGAAAGTGAAGAGGAGCTAAAGGCCCTCTTGATGAAGGTGAAAGAGGAGAGTGAAAAAGCTGGCTTAAAGCTCAACATTCAGAAAACGAAGATCATGACATCGGTCCCATCACTTCATGGGAAATAGATGGGGAAACAGTGGAAACAGTTTCAGACTTTATTTTGTTGGGGTCCAAAATCACTGCAGATGGTGACTGCAGCCATGAAATTAAAAGACGCTTACTCCTTGGAAGAAAAGTTATGACCAACCTAGATAGCATATTCAAAAGCAGAGACATTACTTTGCCAACTAAGGTCCGTCTAGTCGAGGCTATGGTTTTTCCTGTGGTCATGTATGGATGTGAGAGTTGGACTGTGAAGAAGGCTGAGCGCCGAAGAATTGATGCTTTTGAACTGTGATGTTGGAGAAGAGTCTTGAGAGTCCCTTGGACTGCAAGGAGATCCAGCCAGTCCATTCTGAAGGAGATCAGCCCTGGGATTTCTTTGGAAGGAATGATGCTAAAGCTGAAACTCCAGTACTTTGGCCACCTCATGCGAAGAGTTAACTCATTGGAAAAGACTGATGCTGGGAGGGATTGGGGGCAGGAGGAGAAGGGGACGACCGAGGATGAGATGGCTGGATGGCATCACGGACTCGATGGACGTGAGTCTGAGTGAACTCCGAGAGATGGTGATGAACAGGGAGGAGTGGCGTGCTGCGATTCATGGAGTCGCAAAGAGTCGGACACGACTGAGCGACTGAACTGACTGAACTGAACTGACTTTTTAATTCCCTGGTGGCTCAACGGGTGAAGAATCTGCGTGCAGTGCAGGAGATGCAGGAGGCGTGGGCTAGATCCCTGAGTTGGGAAGATCCCCTGGAGGAGGAAATGGCAACTCACTCCAGTACCCTTGCCTGGAAACGCCCATGGATGGGGAGACTGGTGGATGACCGTCCAGGGAGTTGCCAGGAGTCAGACACGACTGAGCGTGCGCAGACACATAAACACACTGTCCCCTTTGGTGACCACAAGCTGGTTTTCTATATCTGTGAGTCTGTTTCTTTTGTACATAAATTCCTTGGTATCATTTTTTTTTACATTTCACATATAAGTGATATCATATAGTATTTATTTTTCTCTATCTGACTGACTTAATCGCAAAGAGTCAGACTTTATCTCAATTGGAAAGAGTCAGACACAGCTTAGTGACTAAAACAACATCACAGGCAACCAGTAAGCTTCGCTTCTAAGTCTGTGCGGCTCTGTTTGCTAAGTTCATTTTTCTCACTTCTTTTTAGATTCCACATTTAAGGGATGCCATTTCTCCTTCTCTTTCTGAGTTGCTTCACTTAGGATGCCACTCTCTAGGTCCATCCATGATGCTGCAAATGGCATTAGTATGTACGTTTAAGTTTAATTCACCAGACGTTTACTGAACATCTGTTTTATGCAAGAGACCCATTATAAATGAGAGACATTATTTAAAATTTACTATGTATAGAGTGTATCTTTCCCGTCCTTATTTAATGTTATTATAAGCAAAACTCAATTTATTAAAATTTATTTATAATAGTATTATTGACAGCTTCATAGTCTTTTCCAGTAATTTTTTAGTGGCTAAAACCTGTCTTCAAAGGTGAATTTCAGTATGTCTCGTGGGTGAGCAGGGAGAGATTTGACTAAAGGGTGCAGTGGCTTGGAACACCATCTCTCTCCTCCAAAGAAAGAGAAATTGTTGAAAACTGTTGTTCTCTGTTATGGATGTATTATAGTTTATTGATCATTGCTCTGTTAGTGATAATTTATATTGTTACTTTTCTTCAGTTTTAAATATAATTTTGACTAATATCTTTATGCATAAATGTTTGTGTCTATATTTGGTTTTCTAAGGATGAATTTTTAGAATTGGATTTACTGGGTTAGAGTATAAACATTTATAAATCATTGATATATGTTCATAAATTGCTTGCTTGCCACACCCTATCTAACATTCAGTATTGTATTGAAAGAATATAAGCATTTCTGTTCCAACATCAAATGCATTCCTAATAAACAAAAACCTTTAAGATTTTGAAATCATTAAAAATAACCGGAATTATGGGAAAAATAAGGTTAAGGGCAAACCATTCAAGACCTCTGCAATTTTCAAACCAAGTACTAATAAAAGCATAATTGGTACCTTATGGGATAACTTGAACAGCTTGGTCAAACCACTTAGGGTGGCTGAGGCAGCTTCAGAAGAGAGTTAAAGATGTTAAAAATAATAGGACTGAAATCACTGGCTTTCGTGATTTTGAGGTAGTGCAGACGAGAGCTGCTCTCTAAGTGGTGGGGCTGCCGTCAAGTGGGGCGTAAGAGAACGTGCAGTTCCCTGGGTCTAGGAGCCACACAGAGACTTGTGCTGCTCCTCTGAGCAGAGAACCTTTTGTGCGGGTGCTTATTTTTAGTTTTCTTTTTCACTGTTTTAGCTTTCTTAAAATAGGGCTGACGGGCACTCCTGCCTGGCAGTAGCTGAACTAAGTGAGGGTCTTTTCCTTTTCCAGTGAAAGTTATAGTTCTTTACTTGCTATTGTAGTTCCCCATGTCTGGGAAGATTCAAATGTTAACTGACACAATTTCTATTAATATGTACTGGTATTTTTATTTCATAACTACTGATGTGCTAGTTGACGTTTAGGAATATGTTTTATGACAGAACAAACTAGATTTACTAATTTGACGGGTAAAAATTTGAACTTCATTTTAATGGCTTCTTTGAAGAAATTAAAATCCTTTCAAACTAGGAAAAACTACCTCAGTAAAGAATGGCTGTTTCAAAATAAATTCTCTCAAAATCTAATCAGGAAACAGCAACTCTGTTTGCAGTTGTATACAGTTTTACAGTATTACTGTATTACGGTTTCAATACCTAAATCTAGGGTAGTGAATTTAAAAATTTCAGTTTTTATTTTGGTGGCCATTAAGTGTTTAGAGATAAGGATCACAGGGCTCCAAACTGTCAGCAGCTTATAACTATTTATTTGTTGCCCATAGAAGCATGGCTTTATAGTGACTCGTTTGTGGGAATGCCTTCATCCAGGATTGTGCAGCATTCAGTTATAGCACCAGAGAAGACAAGGAACGGGGGAGTCAAAACAGTTCAAGATTGGGGGTTTGCAGATGTGGCATGCACGTCTTAGCTGTGGGAGAAAGTTGAGGGTGCTCGTAAGAAAGTAATTGCAGTAATTGGGGTTGAGGTCAGTAAGGAAAAAACAAGGAAATGATTGCTATAATCAAGTGGGAGAAACAAGAGGATTATGGACCCTGAGGGTATTATGAGCCCAGAGAACAGCTGTTGTAACAATGAAGGGAAGGAACTGAAGAGCTACTAAAGTATTGAGATAATTACAGTTCAAGAGTTTGGAGGTAAAGCAATTTATATATTCCCACTGTCCATAGAGATGGGCTACTTTGCTATGGATAAAGGTTATTGGAGTTGGGGAATGAAAGGAAGATTGAAGAACACGTTGAGAGTGGGTTTGTCTCACGTACACTGGGAGTCTGGCATAATAAGTCACAGGAGAAGGGTGTTTAGAAATTTCATTAACTGGTACCAGTATCTCAGTGAATGAGGTAGCTAAGACACTGGGAAGGAGCTTTGTGTGGAGTTGAATTTACTAGATGCTCTTAACATTTTAAACTGTGTCTGGAAAACAGAAATATTTACGCATCGTTGTTATTATTACCAGTAATTACATTGTAACTGTTATTTGTTAGGAACAGATTTCTTTATTTCCCTGTGAATGATGCTTGAAATTTACATTTGGAAGTTGTTGGTCACTTATGATGATTTTTTTCTACAACTTTGTTGGTGCTAGTAACTTTCTATGGTATGCAAACTTCTTGAGATTAGAAAAGAGAGGTAAAAACTATTGTTGAGTCTTTTTTCTTCCCTCTTTAAAAAGTTTAGATGAACTTTATATATAATGAAACATGCAGATCTTAAATGTACAGTTGGGTTGAGTTTTGAAAAATACATATACCGATGTAACCATCACCCTAGTTAGATACAGAACATTTCCATCACCTGAGGAAGTTCCCTTAATAATACAGTGATTTGATTTCTGGCACCCCAAATTAGTTTTGCCTGCTTCTAGAACATTTTATAAAAATGATTAATATAGGATGTACAGCTTCTTTGGTTCATGGTCTGTTAGAGTCATCCCTTGTTACAAAATCTCAGCAATTTGCTTTCATTGCCGAGTAGTATTCCATTGTGTGAATGAATATAACAGTTGGTTATTCGTCTGTCTGCCGAGGGGTATTTGTGTTGTTTCCAGTTTTTACTGTTCTGAATAAGAGGTGCTCTCAGTGTTAACATATGAGTTTTTTGTGGAATCATATGTTTTAATTTCTTTTGGTTAATTATCTAGGAGTGGAATAACTGAATCTGAGCAGATGTACACTTTGTTTTGTAAGAAAACTGCCAGTTTTCCAAAGTAATTGAACGTTGTCCCATTCTTAGCAATGTATGAGAGTTTCAGTTGCTCCACATCCTTGCCAACGTTTAGTCATTCTTCTGAGTGGAAATGTTATCTCACTGTGGTTTTAATTTGTATTTCAGTGATAACTAATAATGTGTAGCACCTTTTATATGCATATCGTCTATTTACATATCTTTTCTTACAAAATGTATGTTCACATCTTTTGCTCTTTTTATTTAATTGTGTTGTCTTTCAATTTTTGATTCATAAGAGATCTTGACATATTCTAAAAATAAGTCCTTTTGATAGAATGTTGTGAATATTTTCTCCCAGTTTTTGACTTGAATTTTCTTAATATCTTTTGAGGAGTAAAGTTTTTAATTTTAATGATGACCACTTCATCAGTTTTTCTCTTTGGATTCATGGCTAGTCCAAGAGATGTTTAACCCAGGTCGTAAAAGTGAAAGTGAAAGTGTTGGTTGCTCAGTCTGGTCAGACTCTTTGCGACCCCATGGACTGTAGCCGCCATGCGACCCCATGGACTGTAGCCGCCAGGCCTCTTTGTCCATGGGGTTTCCCAGGCAAGAATACTGGAGTGGGTATCTTAGGAGGTATGAGAGCCTCACCTTGACCTCTTTGCACACCACAAGGTGTTTTAAACTCACGGTATAAGGCTCAGTCAATAGGAAATTTACATTTCAGTTGGCCTCCCCTGTACCTTTTTCCTCCCATGTGTGGAATACGTGTCGTTCGTTACTGGAGGGACACCTAGCCACAACTATAAATAACAGTAAATCAACTGAGAGCTCTTATTCCCTGCTTTTATTCTTTCAGTTCTTTTGGATTATATTGTGGCGAAAACTTCTGATATTTTTACCTCTCTCAAGCACTTGCTGTTACCCTCTTCTTCCGTTTTTGTAAACAGTGAGCTGTGCTCAGGCTCACTACCTTCGTGTAGACAGCCAGTGTTTAGCTAGCATTTAGTAGGTAGGTTTTTTTTTTTTTGGTTGCCTTGTATTTTTTTCTCAGTAATTACTGGGTTTCTTCTTAAGATGGTGATTAAATCTTTCGTTTAAATTTTTATTTAAAAGTTGAATTAATTTTAAAGAAAATATTTAATACAAGTAGGATGGAGGGGTTATCACAAAACTGAGTAACCTTGGCCAAGAAAGTGGTGTGGAAATGAGTGAAATTTGAAAACTCTAGCATTTCTTAGGCATCTTGATATTTTCTCCTTTCATCTGTGGTGCTAACTTGTCTAACAAGAATTTACTGAGCATCTGCTTTGTGTAGAGGACAGTCCTGAGAATATGAGAAGTGTAGTGTTCTCTGCTTTGCAATTTAGATTTGGAAGAGGATGTGTGTCTGTGTGGCAGTGGCGTGAGTGTGCTGTTCAAGTGGCCCGCACATCATCCTGACAGAAGCCAAGATCACCTCTGGCTAGGTCTTGAGGCCTTGACTCACACTCATGTTTTCCCCCAGGTGCCTGTCTCTTTTCCTGAATCCACATCAGTTTTGCAGGGTGAAGGGGCTTTTGTCTGTAGGCATTTATCTGAGAAGGTCTTTGTCCAAAAGGAAATGTATCACGTTGGTGGTTCTCAGAACCAGAATTCTGGCTCCAGCACCCCTGTGCTTAATTGTTCTGAATCTCAGTTTCTTCATCTTTGTTGGCAATGGTAGAATCCAGTCTTCTTCCTGCTTCATAAGGCAGCACGGGTAGGATGTGCGTTTACTCTTTTATTATGATCAGTATTTGAAATATTGATAGTAAATGCTTTTGAGGGTATTTGGAGCATTTAATTTTTTCTTTTTTTTTTCCTAGGTCTTGATGCAGAACTTTATTATGTGAGAAATGACCTTATTAGTCACTACGCTCTATCCTTTAACCTGTTAGTACCCAGCGAGACAAATTTCCTGCACTTCACTTGGCATGCAAAGTCCAAGGTAAGAGAGGGGTTCACCAAAGAGGCCAAGGCAGGACCACCCAAGCCCAGAGGCTGAGGCAGAGGCTGGATCTCCGGGGTGGGCTGCCAGCTGCACAAGAGGGTCCGTGGGTAGTGGGCTGTAGCGGTACTGGGTCTTCTCAGATTTGTGTTTTAAATCTTGAGCCTATTACTCTAGACTTTTAAATCCTTGAAAATGAAATAGCCTTTCATTTGAAAATGCAGAGAAAGCTAGTCATGCATGTGGCTAGCTTCTGACAGAACACTTATTTTCAGGCTTTTCAAGCAGGGATGTAGCTCTAGCTGGAAGAGGGGACAGGTGGACCTGCTAGTGACTGTGCTGTTATGATGAAGAGCTATGAATGAAGTGTTGGGAGACTGGTAAGATAGGTGGTTTAGACATGCTTGAGGTCTTGGGTACAGTTCTCCCAGTTATGGAGAAGCAGTAAAAGGAAAGAACAGGACGTGTAAGCGCTCGTGTTGGCGCTGGCTAAGCTTCTTTAACTGTAACAAACTTCTTGCCCGGTTTACTTGTTGCTGAATTCTTCAGATTTTTTCTGTTTGGGCTCCTTTATTGTGGTAAGTTTTCTCTTAAGTCAAAGAGTGAGAGGCTAACTGTAGAGTCCACCTTCCCCGATCAACTTCAGTTTCTTTTCTTTTGTCAGTCTCATCTATAAGCTTCTGAGTAGGATTTTATTTGGGAAATAAAAATAGTTTTTGCTATACTAAAACAAGAATACCTATTGTAGAGTTTATTTTTTAAAAATTATTATAAAGTGGTATTTGTTATTAAGCAAGTCATTTAAATCTGACCCCTTTAATATAGATCTTTGTATCTTCTTAGAAAAAAATAATGGTTATTGGGAAAATTCAGCTATTACAGAGTTGTTTTAAGAACTGTTAAGACTTTGTACATCTGAACTGAGAAGAATAATCATTGTTTATAATTAGGTGTACTTGATACTTGAAACCATACTTCTTTTTCCTTTTTAAACAAAAAGGGAATTACCTGATACATGTGTTGCACAGTACTTTTTCCCTACCTGATACTATGTCTCGGCAACTTTCCACTTTTGTAATTACAGATTTAACTCAGTGTCTTTAATGGCTTTATAATATGATATTATATGGATGTATGATGTGTGGGTATTTGTTAAGTGCTTCATTGATGTATGGATTTTTAGTAACATTTCCCTTCCCCATTACAAATAGTTTCATTCATTTGGCAGGCAAAATTTTATAGTAAAGGGATGGTAAAAACAGTTGGTAGTCATCTTTTGTTGCTGTTTCTAGCATTATTATTAATGAATATAGAATCATAGAAAAAATATGTGTGTCAATGTGTGTGTATGTATATAGGTATATGTGTGTGTATATATATTAAGAATATCTAAATTTGTTCAGAAATTTTTGTGTACTTTTGGCATTATTTCTGAATAGTACATTGTGATCAGGAAGTGAAATGACTGGGTCAGAAAATGTTCATGATTAAAATTTTGATTGCTATTGCCAAATTCTTTCTCCCATCCCTCTCCCAAGATGGTACCAATGAGCCAACATTCCTTACAAAGTGAATAAAGTGCTTATTTCAGTTCACTGCTTAATACTAAATATTTTAAGTATATTTGTTTGCCAATTAGGTAAGTAAGAATGATTATGTAAATATGCATATATCCACATTTTTATATATGCTCACACGTATATTAGAGAAACATACACATATAGACATAGGTGTATTAAAATACACCTGCCAGAATGTTTTGATTAAAGTTAAATTAGCTTGGATCCTGGGTAAAGTGTATGTGCCTAGCTGTATAGAACACCTCAAGTCCAACATTATTGCCCTGGGGGATCCAAATAGGGGATGTTCTTTTGGGAGTGGTTAGATCACTTCAGGATGAAATCTGCAAAAACAGAGGGAGAAGATTTATGTGATCTAAGAACATTTAGTAGATGGTAACTTGGATATGCTGAAGTAGCAGCATCAATGACGTAAGTCACGCAGAAAAGGTTCACTTGAGACATTTTAATCTGAGGTCTGTTAGTTTGAATGAGTAGGCACCTGGACTCTTCAGAGAGACAAACCTAATGCATTTTTCAGTACTGTGTGACTTTATTATTACTTGGGTTACCTTATCATTATTTGGGGGAGTAACTTTTAATTTTTATATAATTTCAGACAGAAAATTACAAAAACAGTGCAAAGAATTCTCATTTATCCTTCACCTGGATTCACAAATTGTTGCTGGTTTGCCGCATTTATTTTATGATTCATTCTCTCATTCTCCCTACTCTCATGCACACAGATGTTTTTCCTCTTGAACTGTGTGTAAGGGAATTGCATGTTTCATGCCCTTTTACCCCAGTGTACATCAGTGTGTATTTTCTAAGGACAGGAGCGTTCTTTATATAACCAAAGTACAGCAGTCAAAATCAGGAAACTCAGCACTGACACAAGACTGTTCCCTAGTCTCCAGAACTCACACTTCACCAGTTAATCACAGTCATGTTTTGTGTGGCTTTTTTTCCCGCTCCTGTGGCCTTTCTTTGTGTGTCTTGACTCTGGCATTTAGGGACACAGAGGCCGGTGGAGGGCCGCCTCAGTTTGAGTTGCCTGAGGCTCGTCGTGACCGGGCTCTCGAATGCCTCTTTGGCGGGAACACCAAGCTGCCCTCCACTGTGCACGTGATGGCAGCTTGTCCTTTTACTGTGGGGGTTACTGTGGCCGCTCAGTTCACCACGTTTCTCCACTGTCAGTTCTCTCCTTTATAATGAACAAGTAATTGTGGGGAAATAATTTGAAATTAGGGCTTCCCAGGTGGTGCCAGTGGTAAAGAAAACTCACCTGCCAATGCAGGAGACATAAGAGATGCAGATTTGATCCCTGGGTTGGGAAGATCCCCTGGAGGAGGGCATGGCCACCCACTCTGGTAACCCACTCTGGTATTCTTGCCTGGAGAATCCCTGGGACAGAGGAGCCTGGTGGGCTACAGTCCATAGGGTTGCAAAGAGTCGGACACGACTGAAGTGACTTAGCACGCACACGTGTGCACAATTTGAAATTATATATTAAAATTCTATAACTCAACACCCTTTCAAACACCAGTTTTTGCACCTGTGTTTAAAACTCGGTTTCACTTTTAGCCATTGTGATTTTTCTTCTCACTGAAAGAGGTCAGATCTGCACTGAGTAACCATTTGGTGGGAGTGTTGTAGAAGGAATTTAAACATTTGTGGAATGGTGGTCTTGAATTTGAGGTTCCCTTGCAACTCTGAGATCCATTGTTTCAAGTAGAGCAGCTTTTTATAGTCTCCAAAAAATTGATGGTTAGTCCTTTGTTACTTTTCCCATCTGTATTGTTGATGAATATAAAAACAAATAATACATATATTTTAAAGTTGTGAAAAATCTAATGAAATAGTAGAGATTTTATTCTGAGTGAACTATTGACTTTAAACAGGATGTGATTGTTTTGGGGCCCACTTGGGAAAAAAAGATTGCTGATATGTATGTATACCATGAGAATATTTCCCAGGCAAGAGTGTGGGTAGTGATTTAGGAATAAAAGGCAGTGTGGAATGTGACAGTTAGAATTGAACAGAATTAAACCTCCTATTCATTAGTTTTTAAAAATATACATACACTAATTTTTTTTTTTTTTTTTTTAGTGAGTTTCAGGGATCTGACTGCTTATGAGTGCCTGAGGAGTTTTAGAAACCTGTAGACAAGGAGGAAATTGGAGTGGGGGAGAATAGATAGAAGAAGGGGCTCAGATGAATGTATATGTTTGAACGGGAAGCAGTGTTGGTCTGGGTACATGTTGGGTGAGGAGGAGCCATGGTATAGCTCTACTGTACTTGGCATTCTTTACATTATCTTGTAGAGCATAATTTCTAAGCTACTTCTGTGGCAGGTGTTAAACACCATCCTTAGTGTACATTTGGGCTGCCCTTACTGGTATGATGGTCTTTGTAAGTCAGAAGTTCCCTGACTTGCTGGAGGCCATCACCATTTATTTACTCATCGTGGCCAGAAGCCTAGAAGGGATCCTGAACGCCTCCTACACCTTCCAAGTCCAGATGATCCAGATGATTCTCTCTCATAACTCCACCTTAAATTAGTTTCTTATCTCTCTTGAGATCTAATGCCTCCTCCTTAACTTCGGCTTTCATGCAGCCTTCTAACTGGTCTTCTGGCCTCTGGACTGACCTCTTGCTGCACCCCCTGCAAAGCTGCTCTGAGGCTCTCAGTTGCCACCAGGATAGAATTCTATTTCATAGGGAGCCTTCATGATCTCATCCTCGTTTTCTGCCCGCCCTCCAGCTGATCGTTTAGTGTCTTTTCTTATTTCTTGAATGCCCTGTCCTCTGTTACTGTGCTGCTGTTTGCTGTGCTAGAAATACCCTGTCCCCATTCTTTACTTCATTAACTCCTGTTTATCTCATAAAACTTAGACCTGCTGTCACTTCTTTTTCGTCTGTGTCAGGTGCCCTTTCCTTTCACACCCTTATCATGCTCTTAAGAGTATTTTTGTAGTTGATCTTCTTTTCTCTCCCTTTGAGGCACTGAGCACGTCAGAGGTAGAGACCTCTGTTCATCTTTCTCTGGGTCTCTCGTGCCTGTTGTGGCACCTGGTACTTAGTTACAGGTGCTCCTTAACTAACTATGGAAGAGATGCACAGGGCACAGCTCAGCAAAGGGGCAACTTCTGAGCAGTTAGAGCTTTTCAGAGTTAGGATGTGCTGCTTTAGGGGCAGTGGATTCCTGTATCTAGAAGTGTGAAAACATGGTTTGGGTATGCTTGACAAACTATTTGGCAAACTAGTCACACACTTGGGATTTTGCAGATATTTTACTGTGAATAAAGTTGTAAATTTGAAAAAATATAGTTTTAAATTTGAAAAAATGAATGTAACTCATAGTTTGAGCATATAGCTAAGCTTATTTCACAGTTCATCTGTAGAAGGTATAAGAATTCAAAGGAAAGTACTAGTTATGTTATGTCTTAAAATGTTTTATAGTAAAAAGCGAAGGAGTGGGTGTATGTTAAACCTAATGTCAGGTTTGACCTCCATTGCAACTCCTAGTTCCAGCTTTAGGTCATAATTTCTTTTGTGGTTTTAGCACAGTTGTTTAATTGAAGTTTGTCTATTTTAAAAGTTAATCTTTTGAGTATTTTGTTTATGCATATGGTACAAAATGTGAAAGGCATAGGGGTATGTAGTGAAAAATAAATCCCCTACCCCTTTCTAGTACCATCCCCAAGCAATCTAGCCACCTAACTCCCCTTCCATTGGCAACCACTGTTACCTGATTCTGATCTCCCCTTCTAAAGATAGTCTGTACATGGATAAGCATCTAGATATGTGTGTGTGTGTGTGTGTGTGTGTGTGTGTGTGTGTGTGTGTATTTGAAATGATAGTCATGCAAGGGGGCAGGAGAGACGTGATGAACAGTTCTTCACCTGATCTTGTTAGCTCTGGGATGCAGTTAGGAACTTTCAGAAGGAGAGTCACAAGGCTCCTCGGCTCCAACACTTTGCAATTATTGCTTTTAAGAATTACCAGAAGATGAGATACTTGCTTCCAAAGATCTTCAGTCCTCTTGGTATGTCACTTCATTGTGGATATTGTAACATTATCAAAGTTTCTGATAATAGTGTTCTGCAGTGACTGTGTTTTATCTTGCCAAACAGATTGTGGTCTTCTCAGAGACTGGAGCTTTTTCTTACTCTTGACATTGTATCACACTGCCTTAGAGAATGGTTGGTGAATATAATGGGTTAATTGCAATTCCAGATGGGGTAAGAACTCTGATGTTGCTTTTCTTTCACAGTCCCCTTACTGGTGGTTTTAACAGATAACAATTTGCTTCTGCATTCCAGAACATTCTCCAGTATCCAGGAAAAAAATTTGCAATTGCATCTGTTAAGTGTCAGATATTTTAGATAGCTGAAAGGCAAAAATATACCAAAGGTAGCAGAATACTTAACAAACTCAGTCCCATCCTATAAGCTGTTGTCTAGTTTCAGGAATTCATCATTGTCAGGAGGGTCTGCAGGGAACTTGTCCAGAGTTCCTACAGCAGCCCTGGGGGCCAGCCTGCTGTATCCCCTGAAGAGTGGGGTTTCTGTGAGAAAGGCAGCATTTGTGATAATTTCAGAGAAATTGAAAGGCTGTTGGGTTTCAGGCAAAGTGTACTCACTTTAAATCTGTACTGGGTTCCAAGAGGAAGTGGCTTTACTCAGCAGCTGCCTATTTGCAGTTACCATTTGTTTCAAGTAAGGGAAGATTACCAAAAATGTTTATTTCTTAGCTTATTCAAATATTTATGTTTTTTCTTATTTCTTTTCTGAAGTATTTTGGCTCAGTCTTTGTTCTGATAAACAACTGATTTTCAAATTTTCTTTGTTCCAGTAGATTATGAATGTTAGCTTTAGAGCAGATCTGTTTCTTCAAAGGATTATTGGCCAGTGAGAGTCTGTATAGATCGATGGCATGCCAAAGTAGAAAAACTGCCCTTTAATAATAAGCAGTTTCTAACCCCAGAAACTACAATTTAAAATTTTATATTCTGAAGATTCTTGAGGGAGAAGAGAACTGCTTTGGAATGCCTTTCATGTTTAGGCAGTCCCTCAAAAGGGAGGCCACAGAGGGCAGGAGTCATGCTTTCACACTTTTAGTGTTCCAGGCTGCTGCTGGCCAAAGGGTTGGGCTTCTCAGAAATGCTGCTCAACCCCTTCACCACTTCTCCGCATGCCTCTGATGCTACCCAGCTCCATTCACAAGCCCATTTCTCTACCTTCTGCCCTCACCCCCTGCCACACTGAGGCTCTCCAGTGCTGGTCTGGTCCCTGCCCTCAGACTACAATTAGGGCCTTTAACCTTGTTTGCAGCTCGCTCTGTCTACTGCCCCAGGGGTTCTGGTCCCTGGCTGGCTGTGCCTCTGCTTGCAGTTATTGAGACCTCAAGTAAAGGAGATAGCAGGTGTGGGGAAGCATAGTAAATCTGATTTTCAATCTGCTGTGTTTGAGAGCTGCTGTAAGATTATTAGGCACATATGTCTAGTAAGTTATTGGGCATATGGGAGAGAATGAAGATGTAGGAGAGCGAGAGAGACGAGTTGATGACACCGGATCCCATTAGTGGTCTAGCGGGCTAAGGCTAGTGTGCTGAGAGAAGGTTTTATCATTTGGAGAGGAGAATGAATCTCTCCTTGGGAGTGGAGTGCAGAGAAAGAGTGCTCTAACAGATCTGCCTGGAAAGTGAAAAGTGAAGTCGCTCAGTCGTGTCTGATGCTTTTCGACCCCATGGATTGTGGCCTACCAGGCTCCTCCGTCCATGGAATTTTCCAGGCAAGAATACTGGAGTGGGTTGCCATTTCCTTCTCCAGGAGATCTTCCTGACCCAGGGATTGAACCTGGGTCTCCCGCATTGTAGGCAGACGCTTTACCATCTGAGCCACCAAATCTGCCTGGAGCTGAAAAGAAAGGCAGAAAGAGGGGGCAGGTTCTTGTGTGCCAGGTGTAGGGGACAGGAGCATTGTCTGAGAGGAGGAGAGTGGGGCGGTGAGCAGGTGGTGAAGCCGTGAGTCCCGTGAGGTTTGGAGTGAGAAGACTAGGGAGAAAGGGCTGAGTGGGGGAAGGGACTGCTGAGCAGGATTAATGGCCTACCCTGAACATGGGAATCATCGTTGGGTAAGAGCAGCTTTTTCTCTGGTCTGTGGTTTCCCCCGGCTGTGCTGGGCAGCAGGGGTGGCGTGAGAGGTAGTCAGTGTTCTGATGGCAAAAGATGGTGTTGGTAGCCAGTCTTCTCTGGGGCACAGTCTATGGAAAGTGAAACCAGGTCCCTGGATGGATAGGCTGGAGAGAATGGAAATAGCGTTACTGGCCATCACATCCCAGCTATGAGCACAGCCCTTGGTTTACAAATGTGCTTCATAAATGTTGGTGGAATCAGAGTGTTGGAAACAAAGAACTGGTTTTGTAGGACTCAGAGGTTGTGATGGGATCTTTGATAGAGTGGGATTTTTACATTTGTTTTGGTTATGGAGTACTTCTTCAGTACATAGGAATGCTGAATATTAATATCAAAGCCACCAGGAAGATGGCAGGAGGCAAAGCGAGCCGAGCGCCACAGGCTCTGTAAAGTCGTCGTGGGACACTGATGATGATGGCGTGAGAAATAGCCATTGTGAGTAGAAGCTGTGAGCTTCAGAGTACAGGGGCTTGTGCTTGAGGAAGGGAAGTAGAGAAAGGACCTGAGGATCCTGAAGGAATGCTCACCCTGCTGTCTACGCCCTGAGGGTTGAGGGTTACAGGGTCCAAATGATAGGAAAGCCTGGCTGGAGGAGAAGGCAGGGAAGACTCTTGTGAAGAGGCCGACAGCGTGAGAGTCTCTTTAGTCTAGTGGGGTTCCCAAGATAGGGGACAATACAGAGGGGCAGGATTGCTCTCGGCGGGGCACAGGAGGGCTTGTGTCAGAATCTTGGAGGTCAGGAGCAGACTGGCCAGTATGGGGAAGTGCAGGGGGCCATAGTGTGGCGACCTTGCAGTGACTGCTGATGCTACTGTGGTCTGCGTTTATCAGAGGGGACCTGCACCAGACTGACAGTTAGGTGTGTCATTAATTTTATTTGATCCTCAGCAGCAGCAGCATTTTATAAAAACTGAAACTCAGGGAAAAGTTTCTCATGGTTCCAATCCAGTTCTTGCTGACTGTGTTGAATTTTTTTCAGGCAGTTGCCTTTAATGTATTTCTTTGTTTAGAGACAGCATGGATATAGGAATATAGTCAAATGCATTTTCTTAATATTAGTAAGTGTTGCTGGAAAGCCTGCTCATTCTTGGCCCGCACTTGCTGGGCTGTGGCTCTCTCACACCCCCTGGTGGCAGTGACTAAGTATTGCAGCATGCTAAGGTGAGAGGGAACACTTCTAGCCAAGGAACTAAGTCACTGATGAGCAACAGCGAGAACATTTCCTTTGTTATGAACACGGCACTTAACAAATACAACTTTTAACAATTGTTTGTGTATCTGTCTTAACTGTAAAGCAGTGCTTTAATACTTGCATATCCCTATAGCGTTCTGGGTATACCTGAATGGCCCAGTACCCTGATGCTGGGAAAGGAGGCAGGACAACAGAGGATGAGATGGTCGGATGGCATCACTGACTCAATGGACATAAGTCTAAGCAAGCTCTGGGAGATGATGAAGGACAGGGAAGCCTGGCGTGCTGCAGTTCACAAAGAGTCGGACATGACTGAGCAACTGAACAACAGCAACAGTAGTGTTCTGGAACTTTCAAGCAAAGTGTGAAAAGGGGAACTGAGAGAGGGAGTTACAGTCATTGGATTGATCCTTTCTTATCTGTGGGTTAAACACCTCCTGACTCAGTCAGTGCCCAGGTGTCCATCCTTTCTCTTATAATCTGGGAGGTTACCCTTTCCCTGTTTTCTTTCATCTTTGTTATGTCCTGTTTGTTGGTTTTTTCCATTAGCATGTACCACATTTGAGTATCTCCCATTGAAAAAAGGAAGATAGGCTTTGGAGTCTATTCTGCCGTTACCTAATGACGTTCTTTCTAGTTAGGCTTCTTGAGAGTGGTTTCTTGAACCTCTCCCACACTGTCTTCCCAGCCCTCTGCCCTTTGGTTTCTGCCAGCCCCAGCCTTCACTGGAAGGCCTGTGACCACTGAATGGGAGGGGCACCCTTCTCATTGTCCCAAGGACAGGACAGAGAATATTGGGAAATATAAGGCCTTGTTGAGGGTCTTAAAGATGCCATCCATTCTGAATTTCAGCTATTGCTTTGCAGTTTGAGCTGTTTCTTTCATGAACATCTTGCTAGCAAAAGGGGTGTGTTTGGTGTTTGATATTGAGTGATGCTGATTGGTTCTATTAAGCCACCTATAGAGGCCAGGTATTGATAGAGAATATTGGTGTTCCAGAGACATTTTTCTAGTCATCTGTCTTCTTTCTGGATTCTGAATCACTTGAGATCCAGAGGTTAGGTGGACATCCAAACATTAACTCTATTAGTGGTGAAAACTGGACTAGAGAATGTAGCATAGATATTTTATGAGAAATTTGTACTTTGGAATCTACTTGTGAGGTGAGTGGATCTGTAGATAGACCTTCATCTGCCAGTCACATACAGGCCCTCAGAGCTCGGCTTTTATCAGCTAGAGAAGACACTGGTGGCTAGTCATGGGCTGTAAATTATGCATCTCAATCCCTTGGCTCTTCATGTCTGTCTGCCTCCCTAGGGCTTCTCTGTCAGTGACTGTGATCCTCAGCAGAATTTCTGAATCCTAGGTGGCAGGTTGTATAGGAAAGTGGTGGTACTGTTCTGGGCGTGAAATAGAGGGTGGCTTACTGGACTGAATTTTTATCCAATTGAAAATTCCCAGAAACAAATGAACAAGCGTAACAAAACAGAAACAGAGTCATAAATATAGAAGACAAGCAGGTGCTTGTTGGGGGAAGAGATAGGTGAGGGAAATTAAGAGGTGCAGACTTCCAGCTGCAAACTTAAAGAGTCAAGGGTATGAAATTTACAGGGTGGAGGGTATAATCAATAACTAAATAATATTGTCTTTGTGGTGACGTATCATAACCACTTATTGTGGTGATCATTTTGAAATGTATAAGAAAAAAATCACTGCTGTATAACAGGAACTAACATAGTGTTGTAGGTCAGTTATACTTCAAAAACAACAAACGTACAAACAAACGTACAAACAAACTCAGAAAAAGAGATCAGATCAGATTTGGTTACCAGAAGAGGGGGACAGGAGGGGAATTGGATGAAAACAATGAAAAAGTACTACAGATTTCCAGTTAAAGATAGGGATGCAATGTACAACCTGATAAATATAATCAACTGCTGTGTGCTATGTATGAATGTTGTTAAGAAAGTAAATCCTGAGTTCTCATCACAAGGAAAATTTTTTTTATTTTAGTTTTGTATCTATATGAGATGATAGATGTTCACTAAACCTATTGTGATAAGCATTTCATCATGTATGTAAGTCAAGTCATTATGCTGAAACCATTTTATACAGTGATATATGTCAATGATATCTCAATAAAACTGGAAGAAATAAATAAAACACACCCCCAGGTAGTAATCTAATGAGTCATGTAAGAAGCAGCACAGTTTGGTGGGGAAACGTCTTAGACTCAGCAGATCTGGATTCTCACTCTGGCTGCTTTGCATATGTTAAACTTCCCTGGCTTGCTGTCTTTGACTGTTAAAATACAGGAACGTTCCTAAGACTGTTTCTGACAATTTGGACTTTTAAAAATAGAGCTAGATTATTTGTTAATGACCAAAATCAGTGTGGTCAAGCTATACTAAGCCCTGTCTGTTATCACAGGTCCAGTTTGTTTATTTCTCCATATTATAGGTTGAATATAAGCTGGGATTCCAAGTAGACAATTTTGTGGCTATGGACATGCCCCAGGTCAACATTTCTGCTCAGGGGGAAGTTCCACGCACTTTATCAGGTGAGTCTCAGTGACAGAGTTTAACATGCTGTTTTTAACTGTATCCCCTGTACCTGGAGAAGGGCGTGGCAACCCACTCCAGAATTCTTGCTTGGAGAATGTCATGAACAGAGGAGCCTAACAGGCTACAGTCCATGGGCTCACACAAGAATTGGATACGACTGAAGCAACCTAGCACATACGCACACACCCATGCCTTTAGAGAGCATAGGTGTAAGATGCATAAGTTCTTTAACAAGTGATTTTTGTAAATAAGGATTTTTGGACTTTTAATCAGTTTCTTCTTCCCCCTTCCTCTCTGGAATCATGTGCACTCGGCTCTTCCCTGCCTCCTTTTCTGCACTGTTGGCCCTGACCTGAGCCCCTTTGCCCCTTCGTCTGAGCTGCTTTTCTTCCATTAGCTCCCACACTGCAGCCTGCCCAGTCACTTCCTCAGTGCCCCACCCTCATCTGCTGAGCACCTTCCAGATTCTCCAGCTGGTGTGCTGTGCTTAGCATCTGCCCCTGCCTGTCTGTTTAGCCTGTTGCTGGATCTGCCCCCGTGCTCCAGCAGTGCCAGGCTGCATGCGATTCTCAGAGCCAGGCCTTTGCCCATGCTGATCTCTATGTTTGGAACCATTTTTTTCATCTTTCCTGCATCTGAATTTCTGTTCATATTAAATATTCTGTAAGACTCAAAGTCTTTACTCTTTTTTTCTGCCTCCTCTCCCTCCATTTGTTAACTCTTTCTGTTCTTCCTGCCCTGTAAGATCTTTTATTTAATTGTTTAAACTTTATCACATTATTTTGTAATTCTTTGTCCTTGTCTGTGCCTGCCAGCCTGTGGCCACCTGAGGGCAGGAGCTGTTTCAGCTGTCTACCCTTGGTGCCTAGCGTAACATCTGAACAGGATAGGCTCTCAGGACATGCCTGAGTAAATGATATGTATCATGTTTATACCAGTTTGTTTTGAGCGTCTTTTGAGAAGGGCTCCTGAAGATGTGAGATTTAAAGAAAATGAAAAGTTTTAAAACTTGAAAATATAAGCCCCAGTGTTATGAAACTTTCTTAACTCACTAGTAGCATACATTAATCTAAGCTTTAAGAAAATATGAGAAGGCTGATTAATTTTTATGGGCTAGTAAAGAAATTCAGAAATGCTCATATTGTTCATATGCTGATACATGTGGTAGAATGATGCATTCTAAATTTGTAGAAAGAGTCTTAAACTGAAAGATTGGAAAAAAAAAAATGCACCAAAGTCTGTTATCCCATTGCTGTGGTAATTGATTAAAACAGTTGCTGCTTAGAAAGTTTTTTTTTAAATGCATAGGTGAGAATTTATCAGTTTCATTTATAGCTTTATATTGGATCTTTTCCTTAACAACAATACATAATTGCATTTTGGTGGTAAAATTGTCTTTCCTTTTTATCAAGTAATTTTTGTTATTACTGTTGTTGATTGTGCCTGGTAAGACAGTGGAGTTTGTCTTATGATTTTGTATCTTTACTATGTGGTAATAAGAGAATTTAGGAGACAAATTGGTGTATTAAAAATCATGAGCAAATTTGAAAATAATTCTCTTCCTTTGTCTTGATTTGTTCTTTAATGTTAACTTTTATAGTACTTTGTATTTAAAGCTGTGTAGTCTAAAGATAAATTCTCTGAAAGTTTTTGCTTACTATTTTATGTAAATGTATTATTTTTTAGTTTTATTGCAACAGAAATACATTCTAAATTATGGGACATTAATGTTGATTTTTAGAAAATGTAAATATTTTTTCTTATTTATTTTTTTAACAGTGTTTCGGGTCGAGCTTTCCTGTACCGGCAAAGTAGATTCTGAGGTTATGATACTCATGCAGCTCAACTTGACAGTAAATTCCTCAAAAAACTTTACAGTCTTAAATTTTAAACGAAGGAAAATGTGCTATAAAAGTAAGAAATTTATTTACTAAAGTATGTATTTTATGTAGATGTGAGAAGATCAAAAATAGATTTTGTCATCTTTTTATAGATTTGTGTTCCAATCTTGACTATAGTTACAAGTAAGAAAAGAGAGCCTAACTGATGAAATTCTGAAATAATTACCATGATAACTTCTAGCTAGGAATCTCATTTAGGCCCCACTCAGTCCCTGCTTTCTCTAAATTTTTTGTCAGAGTTGGTAAGAATGTTTTCCTTTAGGAATGTGAAATAGCACCAATGGCCCAAGAGGTAAAGAAATTATAGACTTTAGATAGGGGCCCCTGAGTGATGGGATGTTAACTTTATGAATTACCTTTATATAGAAACATTGCCTTTATGAATTACCTTTATATGGAAACATTGCCCTGGACCCAGAAAAACATGTTAGAATTATAACTCTATCCTTGGTGGAATACTGGAATAGGTTTCCTTTTGTTAACCTAAGTTTCAGGTTTTTTTTTTTTTTTTAATCTATAAAATGGTATAACCTGTTTCAAGAGATAGGTGGGTTGATTTTAGATTAATCTACTATCATGAAACTTAAAATACTATGTCGATACTAGTTGTTGATAGTTTTTGGCTTTGAATAATCTGTTACTCAAGAAATTGCAGCAGATATGAAAGAGCTTCAGCACACACGAGTTCATAGAGCAAGAATTTTAGAATTCTCCTTAAAGGTTATCTAATCCAACCCACTCACTTAAGTTCCATAGAGATTAAAGTGACCTGAATTTACCCATCACAGTGGTGGAGCTGGTTAGTATGTAAGGTAGAAAAAAAAATACTAAAGAAAACTTGCTGAGTTTGGGTTTTGCTGAGTGACAACCATGTTCCAAGTGCTTTACAAACACATTAAACCCATTTAATGCTTATAGCAGCCTGATGCAGTAGCTTCTCTCATTATCTCCAGTTTCTGAGGAGGAAGCTGAGGCTCAGAGAGTCCAACCAACTTGCCAAGACCGGATAACTAAGTGGTGGAGCTGAGTTGCAAACCTGTGCTTTTGCTTCATTGTCAAACTGTCTCTTAACACACTTCCTAGTTAGGGTTACTGCTGAGTGTTATGAGAACACCTGAGGCCAGCAGGTGTTCATTAGCCAGAATTAAAATGCTAATGTCCAGATATGTGCCAGCAAAAAAGCGATACTGCGTTAGAATGGGCATTTTTTTTAAGCTCTCATTTAATCTTTTAATTGAGAGTAAACAGTTGCTCTCTCTATATTTTCCCCAGTTTTATTGAGATATAATTGGCAGATATCACTGTATAAGTTTAAGGTGACAGTAAATGGTTTGATTTTCATGCATTGTGAAATCACAACGTATGAAACTTATCACAATAAGTTTACTTAGCAGCCATCATTTCATGTGGGCTTCCCCAGTGGCTCAGACGGTAAAGAGTCTGCCTGCAGTATAGGAGACCCAGATTCAGTCCCTGGGTCGGGAAGATCCCTGGAGAAGGAAATGGCATCCCACTCCAGTATCCTTGGTTGGAAAATCCCATGGACGGAGGAACCTGGCAGGCTACAGTCGATGGGATTGCAGACACAACTGAGTGACTTCACTCCATCATTTCATGTAGTGAACAATGGACAGAGAAAGCAAAAAAAGACAAAAATTTTTTCCATGTGATGAGAATTTAATAAATTAGGATTTACTCTCTCAACAACTCTCCCGTAATCATACAGTTAACATATAACATATGACATGTATACATTATATCTGTAGTAATTATCTTGTAACTGGAAGTTTGTACAGTTTGACTACCTCCTCTAGGTCCCCTTTCCTCACACTCGGCCTCTGATAATGTCAAATCTAATCTCTTCTCTTATGATTAAAAAAAAATTTAATTCTTGGATTCTGAAAATATAAGTGAGATCATGGAGTATCTCATAGACTTTCTCTGTCTGACTTATTTCACTTAGCATAAGGCCCTCAAAGTCTACCTGGATTGTTATAAATGGTAGGATTTTCTTATTTTTTATTTTATTGTGTTTGTGTGTGTATTTTCACCACTTCGTTATCCAGAATAGACATTTTTGTAATGAAAAGTTAGCCCCATTTTAGCTTTAGTGTTTTGGTACATTTGTCAGTTCTTGCATATCCAGTTACATACTTACTTTCATGTAATTTTAAAGCCAAAGTGGACTTTAGATACAGAGTGCAGAACAGATGGTTCCTGGTCCCTAGGGAGGTGGCGCTGCCTGTACAATGGCGCTTCAGCTGTTAGTGCTTAAAGGCAGAATGATGGCCAAGTGTGATGGAGTCTGTGGAGCACACCAGTGCTAGTACCCACTGAGGTTTAATGCTCAGCTGATACTCAGAATGATCTCATACCCTCTTATTTTCTTTATTATGTACATGAAAACTAACCATTGATGTGGTTTTCTGTTTTAGACTTAATATTGAACCAGTCTTTTTTTTTTTTTTGGTGGTTGTACTTCTGGCCACCCTAATCTTCCAGCTCATGGTTCTTACTTTAGTATGTGATCTTAATATATTTCTTTATATGGTTTTCAAGCTTAGTACTGTTTGAAAAGTGTCTGTAACAGAAAACGTGCATGTACTGTATTGAATGTTAATTGGTGGTACCGGCAAGAAAAGTTTCCTTTATCATACGAGGATGGAAACTGTTGGTTCAGACAAGTTTCATTACTCTGAAACTCCTCAGTGCCTTTACACTCTGGTAATGTGCACTGTTAGCCTCCACAGAGGTTATAGTATGTAGGTTTTCCTAGACTTCTTGACCACAGAAACCCTTTTTCCAATGAGTAACTGTAATTGGCTAATATAGGCATACACTGTTGATTGATGAATATAGTGATGATTATCAGAATAGTAATGTAGCATTTATCATTTTGCAACAAATACCTTGTTACTTAGTTTAGGCAGTGTTCTTTTAGAATATAAAACTGTTAGAAAAAATTCAGAAAAATTTAATTACAATATATAAGGATTTTCATGGAAAAGAATTTCTAAAGCATCTTTTATCTCCTTTTAAATTCAGAACTTGAAGAAGTAAAAACTTCAGCCTTGGACAAAAACACTAGCAGAACTATTTGTAAGTGTTACTGTATTTTTCCATCATTAGGGGTGAAAAATAATTGATTGCAAATAGACTTGATTTCATGAAGCTTGGAGGTTTTGTGGTTTCCAATTTCCCAAAAGATTAAGTGATGCTATGCTATTTATTTAACTGATGTTTTGTAGAATGGTATATTTAGATGGAACTATTTGAATATTGAAAATTTTGTAAAGTAAAATTCTAAAAAACTTTTATAAGCAAGAATTTATATCATCATTTCAGGTGGCCATAATTAAAGTATGAATGTGAAATATGTGTAAGATCTTCATCTGTTTAACAGATGAAAGTTAGAAAATCTAATTCATGGCCTAGATGCAGCTCTCAGCTAGTTTCATCCTGGTGAAAGTACAAGCTGAAAGATCCACGTTGTTTAAACCTACAGAGCAGAAACTCAGCATAGGTTTTTACTTTTTGGTAATGGTTCCGTAAGATTGTATAACTTAGACTTCTTCCTTTTCTGATATGGATGCATCATTAAGTCTTACTCTTCCTGAAGCCGTTTTAATAGCAACATATTAAGATATTGTTAGATTCTCTTTATGGAAGTAAACTAAGAAAAACTGGTGCAGAGAAATTCAAAAATAGAGAAGTCAAGGGAATGTTTTGATAACCCCCCATGTGACCATCCCCCGCCTTAGTAATCATCAACATTTGCCAGTCCTGTCCTGTTGATTCCTTCCTCTTTCAGACAGGTGCATAGGTAGAGAAGGGTAGAATTTTTTAAAGCACATCCTAGGCATCATGCCATTTCACCTATAAATGTTTCAGTGTAAAGAGCTTTTAAAAGCCATTAGTTATTGGAGAAGGAAATGGCAATCCACTCCAGTGTTCTTGCCTGGAGAATCCCAGGGACGGGGAGCCTGGTGGGTTGTCGTCTCTGGGGTCTCACACAGAGTCGGACACGACTGAAGTGACTTAGCAGCAGTCAACAAGCCACAATCATCCAACACCTCTTTACTTGTATTTGACTTGTCACGTGTAACAAAACTAACTCCTCAATGTCTTCTAGTAGCTAATCCATGCTCCCATTAACCTGATTTTCTCAAAGCTGTCTGTGTGTAGTTTCTTCCCTGAATCAGGATCCAAATGAAGCAAACTTACACTGTATGTGGTTGACATATATTATATTAGTCAGAAACCACCCCTTTCCCTTCACTGTCATTTATTTGTTGAAGAACTTGACTCATTTGTCTCATAGAATTTTCCACATCTGCATTTTAATGGTGCCATTTAACATGTTTTTCTCTCTTCTAAACTGGTAGTTAGATTTTGTACTTGGTTAAATTGAATAGTTCTGGATATTTCAAAGTATACCGTTTTTAAAGAGAAAATAATATGAGATTTATCTGCCTTTTAAAAATATTTCATTTGGATTTGTCTTTGAGAAGAAATTAAACTATTTTTAAAATATCACTGCTCCCCAAGCTTACTTTTAAAATTCTGGTGATTTTATCCATTCCTTTTATGCTTAGGATGATTATTTCTGACAAGGAGAATAGAGTGTTGTGTATCCTTGGTTTCTTCCTTGCTTCTTCTCTCCTCCCTTCCCTTTCTTTGTTTTCATCTACCTAACATTTACCAAGACACTATGACATGCCAGGTGGTATGATTGAGGCAGAAGATTAAACCTTGAATGAAACAGACTTTGTAAGCCCTCTGGGGCTTCTAATGCACCAGAGAAAATGGATAGGCAATAAGCAGTGATAACAATATCCTGTGGCAAGCTGTGGCATGGCAAGCACAGGGTGCTTTGGGACCCTGAGGAGAAGGGTATGTAATCTCCTGTGAGGAAATGCGGGGCAGCTTCCTGAGGAAAGTGGCGTCTCATTTGAGACCCGAAGGGTGACCAGGTGGTAGCAGGTGACACGTCAATGAGGGGATGGGAACAGTGCATACACTAGTCTGGAATTAAAGGTGATCAGGCAGGGTGCATTTGGGCGTGTGCCCAGCAGAGCGGCGTCCGCTCCTCTGCCCTGGAATGTGCTGAGGTGGATGCTGCCAACATCAACCTTTGGAACCTTCCTTTCCCAGCCCTTCAAGATGAATGACCCCTAGCGTTCTTAAGGAAAGTCCTGCTTTCTTTCAGGCTGCAGGTCAAGTATAGCTGTTCTAGAAGCCATTTGGGCTCTCTGCATCGATCTGTGCTGGTTCATTATTTGTTGATTCAAAGTTTAAATTTTAGAAAGCAGTCTTAAAATAAGTTTTTGAAAGCTGTCGCTTTATATCTTTTGTCCTGACGTATTCCCATAACTCTGCATTTGTATATCTGTCAGTTTGATATCTCCACATAGACATGTATGGGTGCTCTTGGACAAAACAAAACTCTTAATTCTCTCTTTCCCCAACCTGCTTCTTTTTCCTCTTTATAAAGGTGCCTTTTCCACCTAATTCTTTAAGTCAAAGCTTTGATTCCTCTTTTTCTATCTTGGTGTAATCCCTTTAGCAAACTCTGTTGACTCTGCTTCCCAATCCACGAGCTTCTTACCTTCCCTGTACCATCCTTGTCCAACCCATGGCCATTTCTTTCTTGGCGTGTTCTTGCTTCTGCTCTTGCTCTTCCCCACAGTATTCTTTATATAGCATGCAGAGTCATCTTTGTTTTTTTTTTTCCCAAGTATTGTTATGTGTGTCATTCCTTTGCTTGAAGGCTTGCAGTGACTTCCCGTATCATTTAGGATAAAACTCAAATTCTTCAGTAGAATGCTGATGTGAGTACTCATTAATCTTCAGTTACACCAGTTGCAGTTCCATCATTGTTTCTGCTTCTCTGTCTTCCGTTCTGCTTGCTCTTATCATGTGGATCTTTGGTTCTGCGTCTTTCTCTGTTGCTCCTGTGTGTATGTGTGCACATGTATCTCTGTGTCTTTTATTTCCTGTGGTGCTGAGGCTTTCTTTTTGAATAACATTAAGATGAATATTATTTCATGAGTAGAGTCTTGTTTTCCTGCTTTTATTTTTAAGAACAGATAAGCAAAATAATTTCTTTTAACTCTCAAGAGAAAAAGATGAAAAAAGTTTGTTTGTTTTACCTTGTGGGTTGCTCTGCTGTGTATTCCTCCTCCTTTGAGGAGTGGTGATTGGCAACATAGATGTCTCATCTCTCACACCAGACGCCACTGTTGCGGAAGGGTCTGTAGAGCTTGCTGTCCAGTATGGTGATTACTAGCCATATGTGACCATTTAAATGAATGAAAATGAAATAGAATTAAAACTTCAGTTCTTTCATTGTACTGGCTACGTTTCAAGTGCTTACTAGCCACAGGTGGCTGGTGGCTACTGTACCGCATGGCGTGCTGCCGAGCATTTCCCTCTTGGACAGCATGACTGTAGGATAGATGGTTTATTATGTGTATGCCACTTGTGAATTGTGCTAATTAACCAAAAGTTCAATTTTAAAACCCTTTTTAAACTACAACAAAAACACGTTTTAAATTGTATGGATTTATAGCAACACACTATTGGTAACCGATCTTATAAAAAAATGGACATGTGAAATGAAGATCTCTTTTACAAAGAACAAGATACTCATGGTGTATATTGGGTTACAAAGCAATTGATGACATTTGTTTCAAAAGCTTAATGTGCTGTTCATTTTTATTTCAGATGATCCTGTACATGCAGCTCCAACCACTTCTACACGTGTGTTTTATATCAGCGTAGGGGTTTGCTGTGCAGTAATATTTCTTGTAGCAATAATATTAGCTGTTTTGCACCTTCATAGTATGAAAAGGATTGAACTGGATGACAGGTATCGTACATCTTTGGGGAAACGAAAAAATAAAAGCAGTTATTTGCATATACATGGGAGCCTACCCATTCCCATGCTCAGCGGTGCACAGTGGTGCAGGGGAAGAAGGGAGGGTGATTAAGCCCTGGCCAAAGGAAAAATGCCATCTTTGTGTTTCTCTGTAGTTTTATTTAAAAAAATTTGTGAAGTCAGAAATTACAGTTTATTATTTGGTGAAAAAGTAGAGATCAATTTTTTTCTATCCCCTTTGACATGACTGTCTTCTAGACTTCTAGTGCCTTTTGAAATAGCCCTACTTTTTCCTCCTCGCTTGTCCCTCCATCATTATCTGTCCATTCGTCCATTCATCCATCCAGTTTATTAACATTTATTGAGAACCTGCTATGATTTAAATCATTAGTTCTCAACCTGGTTGCCTATTAGAGTCATGGGTAAACTTTTAAAATATATCAACACCCCTTCCAAAAATTCTGATGTTATTGGTCTAGGGTGGTGTTTGGGCATTCAGTATTTTTTTTTTAAATTAAAGCTTCCCTGGTGACTCTAATGTGTAGCCTTTGAGATACACTGGTAGATATTATGCTAAGTGCTAGGAATAAAACAATAATGATGTGCTATCATGGCTTCCAGTATTTAATCTTTGACATTAAACATAGTTATAAAAGTTTATAAATTTGATGATATGTATTATAGTGTGGGAATATAGCTGCTTGTCCCAGCCTGGGTGAGTCAGGATGGCTAGAAGTACATTGTAGACAGCATAGGGTGAGGGGCAGAGATGAAATGATAGATGAGTGTATTTTCTTAGTCCACAGTTCTCGTTTCCCTCCTTAGTGATTGCCGCTTCCTGACTGAAGACATTCTCAGCCTTGTGACTTGGCTTTCAAGGTGTCCTCCTTTAAAGTGTGGAGATAAGCACCCCTTCCTCTTTGAACTTGCCTCTCACGCTCCAGTCAAATCATTGCTTGTTCCTCACCTTTGCTCTGCTCTTTGCCCTCTGGGACTTTTGTTCATGCCTTCCTTTGTTCCCTATATTTGCCATGGATTCAAACCCTCTCCATTCTTCACATCTCAGCTCCATTGCCATCTCTTCCATGAAGTCTTTTTAAGCCCCCCAGCCGTCAGTTCCTCCCTCCTCTTTTTGTCTCTCTTTCCTTCCCTGTTTCTCTTTTTCTCGTTTGTTAGCAGTTACTGTACCTTTTCCCTATGTACTTGTCTCTCCTGCTCGAATGTAAGCTTTTTCCAGTTAGGAAGCATTGTACCTTACTGCTGACCCCCCAGTCCTGTGTGGTGTCATACAGAGAGTGAGTAAGCGTATGTCTGGCAGAAACAGCACAAGGGAATGGGGGAGGCTGGCTGGATTAATTCCTGCCCCTAAGTGTTCTCTGTCCCCTCTGTTACACTTCTATCTGAGCAGAGAAAGTTAAGAGAAAGGAGGTCAGAGTAAGAAAGGAAACAAATGGGTGAGGTGTTTCAGAATGTTTTGTGTGTATGACTGTGTTCATTAGATTTGGGTTTTGTAGAGAAAGAGCTAAGGAGGTTGTGAGGTAACAGGAACATTTTGATGGGACTCTCGAGAGGGGATATGGCAGAGTTAAAGGTCACTGGGAGGCATAGCATTTCAGAGTTAGTCTTGATAAACACTTTCTTCTGGAGGGTTTGCTTGTGTGTGAGGGCACTGAACCATGTATAGCCAGGTCAGAGTTGTACAAAAACTTATGAATTTGTGGGGCTTATACCTTTGCTGCTGAAATAATTCGTTACCACCTGTTAATTGGTGTTCCAGTTCTCTCCAGTTTTTTGACAAAGATTCCAGACGATGCCTGATGAGAAGCATATTTCATCATCACTTGTTTTCAGGGTACAGCCTAGTGGTTAAGAGCATGGACTGGAGCCAGCACACCTCTGAATTCTGGTTGTGCTACTTGCTAACTTTGTGGCCCAGAGGAAGTTTTGTAGCCTCTTTATGTTTTGGTTCTCCGTGTCTCTAAAGCAGAGATGATCATGGCACATACTAAGAAAGCATGTTGTTAAGTTCTAGTGAAATGAAACCGTCAGCTGTTAGAACAAGCCCTGCATATGGTAAGTGCCGTTATTAGGCTTCTTCTTTTCAGAAAGTTGCAGTGTATTGGTAGTAATGGATTGATTTCTTCTTCACCTCTTGCCTGTTCTACTGCTGCTGCTAAGTTACTTCAGTCATGTCCGACTCTGTGTGACCCCAGAGATGACAGCCCACCAACCAGGCTCCCCGTCCCTGGGATTCTCCAGGCAAGAATACTGGAGTGGGTTGCCATTTCCTTCTCCAATGCATGAAAGTGAAGTTGCTCAGTCATGTCCGACTCCTAGCGACCCCATGGACTGCAGCCTACCAGGCTCCTCTGTCCCTAGGATTTTCCAGGCAAGAGTACTGGAGTGGGGTGCCATTGCCTTCTCTGCCTTTTCTACTAGCTGTTATTGATTACTTGACAGCAAGCTAATAGTGGTGACTAGAAGTTCCGTGTAGTAATCTAATAGTATTCGAGGCACTTGCTTCTTCCCTTTGCACTGGGCCATGTGAGATAACAGTGACTACCAGTGCATCAAGTGTTGTCTGCTAGTACTGTACCAGGCTCTATATGTGCAGTATTTTATTTGATGCTCACAGCCACTTAATGGGTATAATGCTGTCCTTGTTTTAAAGATGAAGAAACAGACTTGAAGAGATTAAATAACTTCTTTAGGGTTGTGCTTCTAGAACTAGAGCAGAGCAACAGGAAGGACTCATTGTTGTTGTAATGAAAGTGAAAGTGTCTATCGCTCAGCCATGTCTGAGTCTTTGCGACCGCATGGACTGCATCTTGCCGAGCTCCTCTGTCCATGGAATTCTCCAGGCAAGAATACTGGAGGGAGTTGCCATTTTCTCTTCAGGAGATCTTCCCAACCTGGGGATCAAACTGTGGTCTCCTGCATTGTAGGCAGATTCTTTACTGTCTGAGCCATAAGGAAAGGCCAGTTGTAATAGATGTATTGTAATAACTCAGTATTGTAATTGTATAAAGCACTTATATTTCATTTCCCTGATGGCTCAGACGGTAAAGAAACTGCCTGCAATGCAGGAGATCTGGGTTCAATCCCTGGGTTGGGAAGATCCCCTGGAGGAGGGAATGGCTACCCACTCCAGTATTCTTGCCTGGAGAATTGCATGAACAGAGGAGCCTGGCAGGCTACAGTCCGTGGGATCACAAAGAGTCAGACACAGCTGAGCAATTAACACTTTCACTTCTTTTTCACTTGTTATAGGCCAGGCACTGTTCCACGTGCTTTATATCCATTAATTCCCTTAGTCTTGACAACAGCCCTGTGAGGTTTGATGGAACCCACGGCTCCACGGAATTCCTTGCACAGGGATGGTAGAGAGTTTTTCCATTCCTGACAGTCAGGGACCAAGAGTCCAGTTCTTCACAGCTTATTTAGAGGCAGAGACCAAAACTGCCTAAGGGGGTGCTCATGCCAGGGGCAGTTGGAGCCTATGTGTGTGACTTGCCCTCTCCTTACAGTACAAGCTCATCTTTTCCATCTCTGCTGTGCCAGGGGAGTGTGTTCTGGAAAATAAGAGCTTCTGTGAAGTCTTTGCACAGAGGAACTGGCCTCTGCCCTGTCTGCCCCATAGTTTCTCCCTATTGGCTCTTGAATATAGGAGAACTCATTCCTTTGTGGGTTGCTTGAACTTGTTGTTTTACAGTATCTTCATTTTCCATTATCTCATTACTGGCGACAAGGCCGTTTTATTTCCCTTTATTCATTTCTGTGTCTGGTGTCTAATGGCTATCGTTGAATGAATATTGCATGAAGAATTTCTTGAAGGAGGGATGAGTGGAGAGAGGCAGGAAGCATTCTGTTAGAGCAGTAATTCTTTGCTTTTTTGATACATATCAGTAGCTCATATCAGAAGCAACCATTTTGTGTGCTTTATAGCTTTCTATATGAAGAAAGTGTGTTTTTCTCTGTTTATTTATTGATTGATCCAATAAGTGTTAGTTGAGCGCTCACTAAGGCTCAGTTGGGCCCACTTGAGGCCTCCTGGGCCAGGCCCTGGCTTTAGTGTTGGGGAGGAAGGAGTGAAGAAACAGGTACTTTTCCTGCTTTCATGGAGTTTATAGTTTGCTGTAACAGATATTAAACCAGAAATCCCTGCTAGAATGTAGGCTTCACGAAAGTAGGGATCTTTGTTTATTGTGTTCACTACTGTATCGCCAGCACTTGGCACAGTATCTGGTATATAATAGACAGTAAATAGTGTTGAATGAATAAATGAATTAGATATATAAATATAAATTATAACAAGTGCTCTGAAGGAAAATGATGATCTTTGCACTAAATTCTAACTTTAACTCTATAGCAGTGTTAATATCTGCTAATCTTACTTGCTTATGAAAGGTAAATGAGATAATTTATTTAGACTTGTGTTAAACTATTAAGTGCAAGCAAGTGTCCATTTTTATCTCACTTTTTAATCTCATGGGCTGTAGCTATGTATATACTGATTTTAATAGGTACCAAGGGTTGATCCTCAAATGCTCCATCTTTCTCTCATAAACCTGGGATTTCAAAGGTTTGTTCTGGCCGCTTGACATAGTGCTTTGCTCATTATTCAGTTCAGTTTAGTTCAGTCACTCAGTCCTGTCCGACTCTTTGCGACCCGCAAATGAATCGCAGCACGCCAGGCCTCCCTGTCCATCACCAACTCCCAGAGTTCACTCAAACTCAAGTCCATCGAGTCGGTGATGCCATTCAGCCATCTCATCCTCTATTGTCCCCTTCTCCTCCTGCCCCCAATCCCTCCCAGTATCAGAGTACTTTCCAATGAGTCAACTCTTCGCATGAGGTGGCCAAAGTACTGGAGTTTCAGCTTTAGCATCATTCCTTCCAAAGAACACACAGAGCTGATCTCCTTCAGAATGGACTGGTTGGATCTCCTTGCAGTTCAAGGGACTCTCAAGAGTCTTCTCCAACACCACAGTTCAAAAGCATTAATTCTTCGGTGCTCAGCTTTCTCCACAGTCCAACTCTCACATCCATACATGACCACAGGAAAAACCATAGCCTTGACTAGACGGACCTTTGTTGGCAAAGTAATATCTCTGCTTTTGAATATGGTGTCCAGGTTGGTCATAACTTTCAGCCACTAAATATGTACATGCTCATAACATTGTTGCATGCCCAGGCTTTTCGAGAATCTGAGGTGGTACAAGAGTGCCACCTACTGTTGAATTGCTGAAGAGAAACACAGTACCTAGTAAATACTTTGGGATCTGTGCATATTTATTCAGTCATTAGTGTTGGTTTCAGGTAATATTTAAATTGTACTTTCTACATGTATTACGTAACTTGAGCCTCCCCTAGATCCTGGGATGTGGGTTTTCTTAATCCCATTTTATGGGTAAATATTTGTATTCTATTATATTCTCCATCTTTGGGAATGATAATGCTTCTCTTCCCTCCCCATTATTGAATCCTGGACTTCTACAGTTTTAATTTCTGATATGATCTTTGAGTCGTGCTCAAAACTTCAAAAACAGGTGCTCTGTGGTTCTGAGGATTAGGGATGGTAATATTAGTAATAATGTACATAAATAGTAATAATAATTTAGAAATGTATATTTGAGGGCAGGGCACTGACCTAAAAGGATTATATTTTTCATGTAATTATTTTAGCAACCTTTTCAGGGGTAGTATTGTAGTCATTTTATCCATCAAGAGCTTGAGGCTCCAAAAGCACCATTTTGCCTAAGGTCATACAGCTAGTTAATAAATGGTGGTGCTGGCAGTTTTGATTTCAAGGTTATACTTTCCATCTCTTCACTGTGCTATCCTGTACCTACTATACATGTAGACCTGTACAGATCAATTTTTGAGTAGCAGCTTTTTGTCATCATGTGTATTTTTAATCATTGGGCTTTGACTATTGCGTGGGGTGTGGTCATTCAAAAGATTTTCATTTTTAGGAAAGTTCAGAGTCTCTGATTGGACTCTGCTGATCCTACAGCTAAGGGAGACATGGAAAGTAGCCCTTCCTTCTTGAGGGTATGACATCTTGCCTTTGATTTCACACTTCATGCTGAATTTCTATGCTTTACTTTTCCACTGCTGCAGAATTACTAGACTTGAGGCAGTGTAATTAGAATGTGGTCGAGGGTGACCTGGGATAAGGTGGTTGTCCACTGACAAAATGAAAGGACATTGATTTATAGTAATCTTAAGTATGAAGTTGTTTGAGCCTACCATCTTCTGGGTCTCTTGATTACTTAAAAATGTGGCATAATAAAATGCTTCACGTGCTAATGATTTCTAATAAATTCTATAAATTGCCAAAAGGTGGGATTAGGGAAGTAGAAGAAGCAAAATGTATTAAACTAGACAGACTTGAACCAGGTAGGGTATCCCTTCCCAAGCTTTGAGCATGTTTAATTTGCTTTCATATGCCGTCATCTGTAGGCCATTTGGTTATGGACCATCATTAAAAGAATCCTGTCTTTATACTCCTTTTCTTAAAAGCGATCTAAATTGAGTGGCATGAGTTCTTAACTAAGTATTGGTCCACAGTTCCCTAACATATTGTATGAGGTTCAAGACTGCTATCTATGATATTTGAAGAATGCTACATTTTGTGAATGACTTTGATATGATGACTCTCCTGATGATTGTGGAGGCAGAAAGGAAAGAAAAGAATAGAGCTCTACATTATAAAGTAGAGTAAAATTTCAGTATGAAACATTTGTAATGGAGATCCATGCATTATTGTGATCTCTGTTAAGGTTTTAAGCTGGTTATAATGGCTCCATGTGTTTTGTATGTATTGAAAGAGGAAATTTCTCATTGAAGCTGACTTGCCAAGTGTTTCTCTTTTAAAAATTATTTGCAGCATCAGTGCCAGCAGTAGTTCCCAAGGGCTGTCTCAGCCATCTACCCAGACGACTCAGTATCTGAGAGCCGACACACCCAACAATGCAACTCCTATTACCAGTAAGAGTTAATTTAATTCTAAAAGTTAAAGATGATTTACTAAAATTGTTTATGGTCTGTCCTTGGTCCTGTCTGTCTTGTCCTTGGTTAATTACTTATGGGACATATGCCATGCTACATTCATAGAATCTAACATATACAGAATTAGGCTTAAACTTTTGTCTTCTAGAACATTGAATGAAACATTCCAAAATTAGAGTATTAAATTTTAGGTTTAGTTGTTAGAATTAGTTTTAGGGAAGTTTCTATAGATTATGTTAAAGGGCTACTGAATCACTTCTGTACAAATTCAAAAGGAGGATTTTCAAATAGTTAGAATAAGCCACTGAGCTCTATGAAGACAGAGACTTGGATTTTAATGAATTATTTGATGGTCTCATGGGCTGTGGTAAGGACTTTACATTGTTTTCTGATCATGATGGTAAACTAGCTGCCATTGGAGATCTAATTTCCTTTATTTTGAACAGGATTTTAATTAGTTTTTATACTGTAGCTATTCATGGGAAAATAATCATTCTTGGAGTATAATTTAGACATAATGAGGATTGAGAAACGTCATTCACCAAACAAGAAACAACACAATCATCAGGATAGACAGTGGGCCACAAGTCAGGACTCAACTCACTGGTGCCATTGATTAATTAGGTTTTTGTAGGCAAGTTACCTTTATCTCCCTTGGACTGACATTTATTTTCTAGTAAACTAAAATTAAGAATGTCTGTTCTTGGACTTCCCTTGTGGTCCAGTGGTTAAGAATCTGCCTGCCAGTACAGGGGACACAGGTTTGATCCCTGGACTGGGAAGATCCTACAGGCTTCAAAGCAACTAAGCCCATGGACCACAACTGCTGAGCCTGCATGCTGCAAAATACTGCAGCCTGCGTGCCTTAGAGCCTGTGCACCGCAACCAGAGAGGCCACCCGGTGAGGAGCCATGCACTGTATCTAGAGAGCAGTGCAGCTAGAGATAAGGCCAGGCCCAGCAGTCAAGACCCAGCACAGCCCCCAGATAAACAGATGATCCTAGGAGTGAATGCAAAACGCAAAGTCAATTAAAAAATGATAAACAACATTATTTAAAAGATATGAATATCTGTTCTTCACCCAGTGCCCTCCTATGGTCTTTCAGTATTGCTTCTCATTAAGAAGAATCAGGATTCTTTGGAGAAATGGATGGTCTTAGGACTGGGTCAGGAATAAGTAAGATAACCTGGGACATTTGTTGAGCCCCAAATCAAGGAAACTACTAAAGACAAGAGCTTTCCAAAATGGAACCACTGAGCATCAAAAAGAATAATGACTGTAATAGATTAAAGTGATATAAACGTGAAATGTAGAAATATGTAAAAATCCACAAATTTGTAGTGGTACTTTTTTAAAAAAGTTCCTTATGGGAGTTAACTGAGGCACCAATAATACCTTACTCTGACATCTGAGCATGAACTATTTTGCACTAACCAGATAGTGCTGGCTTATGAAGGGAATATTATTTTTTAACAAAAGAATCCCAGCTAATAAATGCAGAAGGAATGATAGACTCAGAATATCATACTTGTATCCCTTAATAAAATAATTGATTCAGGAAAAGATTGTCCATGTTTTAAACTATATGAACAAAGGGAGGTAGGGAGCTTTACCATTTGAGGGATCATAGTGTTACTGCCTGAATCCGGTATTGGAACTTAGTATCATTAAAAGTGGGATAGCTAGGTAGTTTGTATTCCCAGGTGGAATATTCTTGTCTTCTTCCCCCCGCAGAGAGTTAACCTGTATCTAATTAAGGCTATAAGACTGACTTTCAGTTTACAGGGATAGAGGAACGAGTTAGATGACACTAGAAGAGTCCAGATGGGAAAGGCAACGGCACCCCACCCCAGTACTCTTGCCTGGAAAATCCAATGGACGGAGGAGCCTGGTGGGCTGCAGTCCATGGGGGTCGCTAAGAGTCGGACACGACTGAGCGACTTCACTTTCACGCACTGGAGAAGGAAATGGCAACCCGCTCCAGTATTCCTGCTTAGAGAATCCCAGGGATGGGGGAACCCAGTGGGCTGCCATCTATGGGGTCGCACAGAGTCGGACATGACTGAAGCGACTTAGCAGCAGCAGCAGCAGAAGAATCAGATGCTGCATTTTCTCCAGGATAGTTCATCTAGTTTCTTTGGTAAGATGTGGCAAGAAAAACAAAAGGGAGAAGAAGCGGGCATTGTAGCTTAAAAGAAATCTAAGAGAAATCATAGCAGCAGTTAACATCTCTACCAAGGAAAGAAAGATGTATGTCCCTTAGGATATAAAATGATAAATGTGAGGGTCAGTCAGTCAGTTCAGTTGCTCAATCGTGTCTGACTCTTTGCGACCCCATGAATCGCAGCACGCCAGGCCTCCCTGTTCATCACCATCTCTCGGAGTTCACTCAGACTCACGTCCATCGAGTCCGTGATGCCATCCAGCCATCTCATCCTCGGTTGTCCCCTTCTCCTCCTGCCCCCAATCCCTCCCAGCATCAGAGTCTTTTCCAATGAGTCAACTCTTCGCATGAGGTGGCCAAAGTACTGAAGTTTCAGCTTTAGCATCATTCCTTCCAAAGAACACCCAGGGTTGATCTTCAGAATGGACTGGTTGGATCTCCTTGCAGTCCAAGGGACTCTCAAGAGTCTTCTCCAACACCACAGTTCAAAAGCATCAATTCTTCGGTGCTCAGGCTTCTTCACAGTCCAACTCTCAATGTGAGAGTAGTTTAGATTATTCCTAAGAAACACATCATTGCTTTAAATGTTTAGCTTTGCCCATTAGAGTCATTTCTTGACTGTGGATATAACTTTAAAGAGGTAGATAAGCAAATCATTATATATGGTAAAAGCAAAATGCATTTTAAAAAGTCAGTGGAAGTACAATTATTTTTTGACAGATTTTTAAGTTTACCACCAATAAGTTTACTTGTTTTTGTAGACATTACCTTAAGGAGATAGATAGTTCATTTCTTATGTATGATACAAAATAAATAGTGTTTTTTTTTAAAAAAACAATAGAAATATATTTGCCTGTAAATAAAAAGAGTGAAAGGAGCAGAAAAAAATACTTGAAGATAAAGGAGTCAAGAGTTTTCAGAAATAACAAGACACAATAGTATACAGATGGAAGAAACTCAGAGAACTCCAAGAAGGATTAAACACTCATATATACTAGACATACACACACACCTAGATGTATCATGGTCAAATTGCTGATCAGTGGGATCAGGTTTTGTCATCCTAATGCATCCTTTTATAATAAAGTTTTTCAAAGCTTTTCATGTAGTTCTTCCAGCAGCCACTGATAATCATTGTCTGAGTCCACCCTTTCTTTCTGGATTTTTCTTCCCTAAAATACCATTCCAATTTCTGCTTGCTAATAGCACTAGATCTTCCTTTTATTCTAATTTTTTTGTTGTTGCAATGGGAATTTTAATTTATGGCCAGAAATTTTGTTTTGCTATCATCATATTAAGAATGAATATGAATCAAAGGAACTGAAAAACGAATATGGATCTCACAATGGTATGACTAGGCTGTATGGATGCTAAATGATTAAACCAATTATATATATATATATATATTTTTTTAATTTTAAAGAAAAGATAGTTTTACAAACAACTCTTCATTTGAAGTTTTTTGTTAGGAGACTATATTAGAAAATCTTTGGAGAAAAAAGCAGTTCATTCAAGGGATTAGGTTAATTCCATGAGTCAAAGCTTGTTTCATTTGGCAGAAAAGCAATTGAAGTCGTATTAATAAAATATTATTTTTAGTGTTTCTTGTTTTAATTCTGCATTTTAAGGTTTTGGGGTAGGTGGGAAAGTGTTTCTTTAAAATTTAGTATGGCCTTCATAAGTAATTCTCCCTGTGTGTGCCTTTTTCCTTTTTGATTCTTACCTTCATTTGTTCCTGTGACTTGACTCCTGGGGTTCTAACTGAACTAGTTGATCCTGATGCCATAAGAAGGTATTTATATTTCTTGGTTTGGCTTTGTTGGCTCCTCAGGTTATCCTACCTTGCGGATAGAGAAGAACGACCTGAGAAGTGTCACTCTTTTGGAAGCAAAAGCTAAGGTGAAGGATATCGCAATATCCAGGGAGAGGATAACTCTAAAAGATGTACTCCAAGAAGGTACCTATTCTCTCAAAATCAGGTTTTCAAGGAAGATTTACTGTTAGTATAAATATTTTTTTGTTTCAGATTTTAAGAATTTCATCTCATTTCATCCCTAAGGATAGAAAGCAGTTCAGTTCAGTCGCTCAGTCATGTCCGACTCTTAGCGACCCCATGAACCTCAGCACGCCAGGCCTCCTTGTCCATCACCAACTCCCAGAGTCCACCCAAACCCATGTCCATCGAGTCGGTGATACCATGCATCCATTTAATCCTCTGTCTTCCCCTTCTCCTCCCGCCCTCAATCTTTCCCAACATCAGGGTTTTTCAAATGAGTCAGCTCTTTGCATCAGATGGCCAAAGTATTGGAGTTTCAGCTTCAACATCAGTCCTTCCAATGAACACTCAGGACTGATCTCCTTTAAGATGGACTGATTGGATATCCTTGCAGTCCAAGGGACTGTTAAGAGTCTTCTCCAACACCACAATTCAAACGCATCAATTCTTTGGCACTCAGCTTTCTTTATAGTCCAACTCTCACATCCATATATGACCACTGGAAAAACTATAGCCTTGACTAGACGGACCTTTGTTGGCAAAGTAATTTCTCTGCTTTTGAATATGCTCTCTAGGTTGGTCATAACTTTCCTTCCAAGGAGCAAGCATCTTTTAATTTCATGGCTGCAGTCACCATCTGCAGGGATTTTGGAGCCCAAGAAAATAAAGTCAGCCACTGTTGGCACTCTTTTCCCCATCTATTTCCCATGAAGTGATGGGACCAGATGCCATGATCTTAGTTTTCTGAATGTTGAGTTTAAGCCAGCTTTTTCACTCTCCTCTTTCATTTTCATCAAGAGGCTCTTTAGTTCTTCTTCACTTTCTGCCATAAGGGTGGTGTTTTGTGCATATCTGAGATTATTGATATTTCTCCTGGCAATCTTGATTCCAGCTTGTGCTTCTTCCAGCCCAGCGTTTCTCATGATGTACTCTGCATAGAAGTTAAATAAGCAGGGTGACAATATACAGCCTTGACATACTCCTTTTCCTATTTGGAACCAGTCTGTTGTTCCATGTCCAGTTCTAACTGTTGTTTCCTGACCTGCATACAGGTTTCTCAAGAGACAGGTCAGGTAGAAAGCAGTGCACAATTTATTTTCTCTATAAAACGGATCTTTATTTTCCCTTTCTTTAGATTTTTAACTTGCCTTATTAAGCTTTGGTATGATTTTGATATTCAAGTATATTAAAGCATGATTATTAGTGTTTACCACCTTTAAAAGGATATATTTCCTGTTTAGTTCTTGTCCAAAGATGATCACTTGCTCACAGGCCTTTTTGAAACATTCTCAGTGATTTTCTCTGTGATGCAAAATTTAGGGGTTCCAGCAGAAGGAGATGCATCGGTATTGGAGTTATGCCCAAATTCCAGTTTCAGTCCCACAGTTTATTACCTGCATGACCTTAGAGTAATCATTTCCTGTCTTCCATAACCAATTTCCTTGTCTATAAATATGGGCTTATGTTTTCTACTTTAGACACGAAGATTAGATGAACTGATAGGCATTAAATGAAGTAACACATGATAGGTGTTTGAGAGATAAGACCCTGCCCTTCCCTGTTTGCTGGTCCTTGCTTTCTTTTTAAGTTTCAGGGTATTGACTGGGGACAATGCTGAAAGAAGAGGACAGAAATTAATAATAAAATACTTTACTGAGCTCTTCAAGTTGCTAAATAGACAGTAATTTTCCCCCTTCCATAACTCAGTTTGAAATGTTTTGGATGCATGTGAGTCATTCTGAATTCATCTATCAGTTAGAGATGCTTGTTTGTCAGTTACAGCTAAGGGAGGGGCTTGAACTATCCCAGAGGCAAATAGTCATTAATGGAAGCAGGTTTTTTTGTGTGTTTTTGAATGTATAAGGAGAGTCTATTTTTCTCCTTTGTCATTGCTCTGAGGCTAAGTCTAGAAATTCATAAATGTCTCTGGATAGCCCATTACTGAGCTCCAGTGCTCTTGCTGCTGCTGCTAAGTCGCTTCAGTTGTGTCTGACTCTGTGCAACCCCATAGACGGCAGCCCACCAGGCTCCCCCTTCCCTGGAATTCTCGAGGCAAGAACACTTGAGTGGGTTGCCATTTCCTTCTCCAATGCATGAAGGTGAAAAGAGAAAGTGAAGTTGCTCAGTCATGTCTGACTCTTAGCGACCCCATGGACTGCAGCCCACCAGGCTCCTCTGCCCAGGGATTTGCCAGGCAAGAGTACTGGAGTGGGGGTGCCATTGCCTTCTTCCCAGTGCTCCTAGCTATATTGTTAGTTTGTTTAGGCTATTTCAGAAAGTTTTGTACTTAATAATTTTATGAGCTTTGTCATATGATCTCAGTAATTATTGTTTTTCCTTCTAGGTACTTTTGGGCGTATTTTCCATGGGATTTTAGTAGATGAAAAAGATCCAAATAAAGAAAAACAAGCATTTGTGAAAACAGTTAAAGGTAGGATTTGTTCCCATCCTGTCTCCATAATGCTTTTCTGTCTAAGGTGGCTTATGCCAGTGAAATTGTTTCAGATTTTCAAAGTGTGACAGACCTTTCAATAAGTCCATGTTAATTTAGCTCATACAGGCTAACTTTTAGGAGATTTGTGTTGTTCTCATTAAGGTATAGAAAATAGAAGCTAATAGTTAAGACATTATGCATTCGTTAGATGGTACTCAAAGTGAAAGTCACCCAGTCATGTCCGACTCTTTGAGACCACATGGACTATAGAGTCCATGGAATTCTCCAGGCCAGGATACTGGAGTGGGTAGCCTTTCCCTTCTCCAGGGGATCTTCCCAATCCCGGGATCTAACCCAGGTCTCCCGCATTGCAGGCGAATTCTTTACCAACTGAGTCATAGGGGAAGCCCCAGATAGTACTTAGGCTTCCAGTTAAACTGCATCCATTTAACTTCTCTTTTCCTGTATCTAATATTATGTTTTTCCTAGGTTCCAATTATTTGGTTTTTCCTTCTTAAAAACATCTCAGCACCCCCTATCCCCAGTACTGAGGAATTGTAAAGAAAAAGATGAACCACTGTACCTTATGTGTATAGCTGTTATTTGCCTTCCTCTCACTACTGGTACCCCCTTTTATTTTGCTATTATATATAATTTGCAGAAAATATCCATTTGTGTGTGTTCTGTCTTGGTAGAGTTTTACAGATACAGCCATAGTTAGAATTGCTGCCCCATGAGGTATTTTCATTGAAAATTTTGATAGTTGTTGCCAGATTGTTTTCTAAAAGGTAGTGCTTAGTTTATATTTTCATTAACAGAATACCTATTTTCACATGTTCACCTTTTGGAGAAATACATTGCTTAGATTTTCACTTACCGGTTTATATAAAATTTTCAGTTAGAGATTCCCTATAAAAATATACTAGAATATTTTTAATATGGTATATTGCCTAATACTGGTAAGTTAGCAAACCTTTTTATGATATTAAAATTTTAATGATTTATGACTGGTATTTGTAAAAGTTTAAAAGTCCCTTGGACTGCAAGGAAATCCAACCAGTCCATCGTAAAGGAGGTCAGTCCTGGGTGTTCAGTTCATTGGAAGGACTGATTTTGAAGCTGAAACTCCAATAGTTTGGCCACCTGTTGCAAAGAGCTGACTCATTTGAAAAGACTCTGATGGCTGGGAAAGATTGAGGGCAGGAGGAGAAGGGGACGACAGAGGATGAGATGGTTGGATGGCATCACCGACTTGCTGGACATGAGTTTGGGTAAACTCTGGGAACTGGTGATGGACAGGGAGGCCTGGCGTGCTGCAGTTCATGTGGTCTCAAAGAGTTGGACACAACTGAGCAACTGCACTGAACTAAAATAATTCTTAGTTGAGTCTGTTTGCTTATTTTAAGAGAAGGAAAAAATGTGGTAATTTAAAGAATACTTAATTAAGCCTGACAGTGTCTGATGTAAAGTGAGATAACTAGAATATTTTGGAAAAACAAATTTAGCATTTCAAATGCATGAATTGAGGGCAAAACTAAATTCAGTTTTATGAGTAGAAGGTGACAATTTTATGAAGTTCACAACATTAACTTATAAGAACTTATGTTTAATGTTAATTTATAAGAATTTATGTTTCTAAATTTACTTAAAGGAATTCTTGAAAAGTCTGAAGGGCTTATGTTTATCATTTCTAAAAATTGAATTGTACTAATCTAACCAAAAAAAAATCTTAGGAATTTACTTTCTTTTAATTTAGCAAAATTGTTTAAGGATGCTACAAGCACAAACTTACACTTTTCTTTTCTAAACAAATGATTTAACTTACTGTGTTCAATATTTATTCATTCACTTCTCCTAATCATAAAACACTTTTAAAAATGGATATTTAAGTTTGGTCCCACTAGGTTTTCTGACTAGTGTTGAAGGATACTGTACCTATTACTCTTTGTAAATGTAAAATTTGAGCCCTAATTTTAATAACATCTGTCTTTTGTTACACTTTCTCCACTTTTTAAAGGAAATGTTTCCCCTTAATTCTAATATTTCTTCTGGAGGTTTGTAAATATTCTATGGATAATTTAAAGTGAGCTAATATTAATTTATTCTGAATAAATGTAGAATTAACTAAAGAGGTTTCTATACAGAATTGGGTTGATTTAGGATTGGAATAGGGGAGAAAAGGAAATAATAGTGATAAGAAAACACAATGCCGATACTGGGACTGTTTCACAAGATAAGATTTCTCTGTCTGTATACATTTGCATTGTAGTCACTTGCTTGTTTCTGTATCTTACCGCTGTAATTATAATGTTCTCTCTGAGTTATACGGAAACCAGAGAAGGCACAGTGAGTCCTTAGCCAAGATACAGTCATGGTTTGTGTGGGGAACACAGAGGAAGTGTACTGACCACAGTATTTGCTTTAAAATTGTTAGATAGCTCCACATGATTGTTTCTGAGATTTATTCTCTTGGAATGTTATTTTTATTTTTTAATTGAAGCCACATAGAGCTGACAAAGTTCTCTCACAAATCTGTGTGCTTTGTTACATGCTGTTCAGTTAAAAGTACAGCTTAAAATACAAAAATAAGCTTTTAAAAGATCAGTGACCTTTCCTTTAGGCAAAAGCACAAAATTGGAGTTTGGCTTCTTGAAAAGTTCCTAATTTTTCACAGAAACTTAATGGATATGCTGATGTAAATTTCCAGAGATTGAAATTAGGAATCTGAATTTCACACAGTGAATATTGTGAAATTGAATTCAATAAAATAAATGAATGAATTTGAGGTTATTGGTATTAAGTTGTTATTTTCTTTTATAACTTCTAATTTTTTACAAATTAGGAATTAGTAGGCTTTAAAAAATCATTTTGTTCTTTCTTGAAACTTTTAGAATGTAAGTTATTGTATAGTATTCTTTTCAAATACATACAGTTTGAGTTAGACCTTTCAGTATTTAAAATTAAATGGCTGGGGAGATGGCAATGGCACCCCACTCCAGTACTCTTGCCTGGAAAATCCCACGGATGGAGGAGCCTGGTGGGCTGCAGTCCATGGGGTTGCTACAAGTCGGACACGACTGAGCAACTTAACTTTCACTTTTCACTTTCATGCATTGGAGAGGAAATGGCAACCCACTCCAGTGTTCTTGCCTGGAGAATCCCAGGGATGGCAGAGCCTGGTGGGCTGTCGTCTATGGGGTTGCACATAGTCGGACACGACTGAAACGACTTAGCAGCAGCAGCAGCAGCAGGGCCAAACTGGGTAAAGAATCCAGGAAAATAATTTTTCATTACTAAATGTATAAAATTATTTCCCCCAAAGTTTTCTTAGCTCATTATCCAGCTCGTGTCCCTTGCTTAAATTAAGAACATGCTTATCAAAGTTAAGAACTTGAAAAATTATGCAAAACATGACATTGTGAAATTACTTCTTCCTTTACTTGGGTCTCTGTACTAGCTGGCAGGAAGATCGACTCTTACCAATTAGGTGCAGACGTCCAACTATTACTAGTTTTAAATTCTAAAAAATTCCTTCCAGCCCCCAAATACTGATAGTTCTGGCCAGAATTTGATTAAAAATTGTTTATATTACAGAAAGAGTAAAAAGACATATCCTGCCATTTACTGAATGATCCTAAATTTTAAACAGTTTCTAAACAACTAAAATTTATTTCAGCAGACATTGGGGTAAAGCAATTTTTCCAAAGTAGCAAGTGTTTCAAGTCCTTGGGTTTGTATCTACCCATTTTTTATTCCTACGAAAGTTTTAAGTGAAGCCATCTGGAGTGATTCCATGGGTTAGTCTTGGAAGTAAGTGAAATTAATAATTTCTCAGCTTTGACAGCTCTACTTTTAAGGAATGAGTATGTGATCATGGTGCTTGTTGATGGTTCAACATTTTCCTAGGTAGGACTGGAAGCTGGATGTTGGCTTTTCCAATCTTTGTATCTTCTTCTCCTTCCTACTGGGTTGATTATAAGATATGTAAATTATTATTAGTATTTTTTTTTTACTGTTGACATACATTATTGATCTCTTTGAAAGTATTTTTAAAGATATACTCTTGACTTTGTTTTTGATATCTAAAAACCATTTTAAAAAATTAGAATTTATTTTCAGTTACATAATGAAAATATACTCTTCACTTAATGGAAATGTTCTTTTCAAACAGGAAAGAATATCCTCTATTTTATTAAGATAGAGGAATCCTTATAGATTTGTACAAATATTTGATAGTTTTTTATTTAATTCATTTGAAGGTGCAGACTAAAGACATTAATAAACTGCGTTATCATGTTTTATTTAAAAAGATTGAATTAAAAGCCAATTTTAGTTCTGTTTGTTGCCTGGAGAAAAAACCATGAGTTCAGAAGCTAAAGATAAAATAGAATAATCCTACTAATTTTGACTAGTATATGAAAATTAAATCTTTTTCTACTAATGTAGTGGTACTTCTTTTGTTTGTTTAGCTACATAGAGATAAGAAGGAAACAATAAAATGCACCACAGTCTCCTGTGGTCATTCTTTTCTAGTTGTATGTTTGTAAAGTTAGAAAATTTGCACGGGACAGAAAAGTACAAAATGTAGCTCTCCTACCTCTTAGAGTAGCCACCCTAAACAATTTCTTATGACTCTTTACCAGTAAGAAGAAAAACATCCAAATATATCTGATTTTCAAAACCATTTTTTAAAAATACTTTATTCTACATTACAATACTGTATTTGTTTTGCCATACATTGACATGAATCAGCCACAGGTGTACATGATCTCCCAATGCCGAAGCCCCCTCCCACCTCCCACCCCATATCATCTCCCTGGTTCATCCCGTGCGCCAGCCCCCAGCATCCTGTATCCTGTATTGAACATAGACTAGCGCTTCGTTTCTTACATGATAGTATACATGTTTCAATGCCATTCTCCCAAATCATCCCACCCTCTCCCTCTCCCTCAGAGTCCAAAAGTCCGTTCTATACCTCTGTGTCTCTTTTGTTGTCTCACATAGAGGGTCATCATTACTATCTTTCTAAATTCCATATATATGTGTCAGTATACTGTATTGGTGTTTTTCTTTCTGGCTTACTTCACTCTGTATAATCGGCTCCAGTTTCATCCATCTCATTAGAACTGAGTCAAATTTATTCTTTTTAAGGGCTGAGTAATACTCCATTGTGTGTATGTACCACAGCTTTCTTATCCATTCATCTGCTGATGGACATCTACGTTGTTTCCATGTCCTGGCTATTATAAATAGTGCTGCAGTGAACTAGTGCTGCAGTGAACATTGGGGTACATGTGTCTCTTTCAATTCTGGTTTCCTCGGTGTGTATGCCCAGCAGTGGGATTGCTGGGTCATAAGGCAGTTCTATTTGAAATTTTTAAGGAATCTCCACACTTTTCCATAGTGGCTATACTAGTTTGCATTCCCACCAGCAGTGTAAGAGGCTTCCCTTTTCTCCACATCCTCTCCAGCATTTATTGCTTGTAGACTTTTGGATCGCAGCCATTCTGACTGGTGTGAAATGGTACCTCATTGTGGTCTTGATTTGCATTTCTCTGATAATGAGTGATGTTGAGCATCTTTTCATGTGTTTGTTAGCCATCCGTATGTCTTTGGAGAAATGCCTATTTAGTTCTTTGGCCCATTTTTTGATTAAAGACCATTTTTAAAAATAATTTTTATTGGACTATAGTTGACTCACAGTGTTGCGTTAGTTTCTGCTGTGTAGCAGAGTGAATTAGTTATACATACACATATGTCCACTGTTACAGATTCTTTTTCCATATATGTAGGTCATTACACAGTACCGATTTGAGTTCCCTGTGTTATACAGTAAGTTTTTGTTGGTTATTTTATATATAGTAGTGTGTGTAAGTCAATCTCCTGGTTTTTCCCTCTTTCCCTTCCCCTCTTAATAACCATAAGTTTGTTTTCTATGTCTTTGACTCTATTTCTGTTTTGTAAAGAGGTTTATTTGTATGCTTTTTTAGGCTCCGCATATGCCCTTACCATGTGATATTTGCCTTTCTTTGTCTGACTTAATTCACTCAATGTGACCATCTCAGGTCCACCTTTATTGCTGCAGATGGTGTGATTTTATACTTGTTTATGGCTGAGTAATATCCCAGGTATATATGTACCTCATCTTTTTTATCTATTCCTCTGTTGATGGACATCCAAATAAATTTGATTTTGAAATATAGCTGATCACATAAACACAGTTTTTTACCTTGATTTTAAAATTTAATGTATTTTGTACATATTCCTGTGTCAGTGCATATAAATCTGATTTTTTAAATTAAGATATCTGCATACTGTTCTTGCATGCTAAAATTTAACTAGGTCTCTGTTGATGGGCACTTTGGCTTTTGGTTGTTCTGAGTTTTTGCTGTTACAGTTGAACAGTATTCTTGTTAAGTTATGTATAGATGAGTTTTTGTGAGTAGACTTTTAGCAGTGGGATTAATGATGGTACATGGTATATGTATTTAAAAATTTTGTTGGATGTTGCTTCCTCTACCTACCCAAGATGCTGTTCATGAGCCTGTTCCCTTACACTCTTGCCCTAACTGGCAGGTAGCTGACTTTTTTGTCTCTTCCAACCTTAAGAGGAAAATGGCATCTCACAGTTTAATTTGCTGGTGACTCAGATGGTAAAGAATCCCCCTGCAATGCAGGAGACCCAGATTTGATCCCTAGGTTGGGCAGATCCTCTGGAGAAGGGAATGGCTACCTACTCCCTTGAGAATTCTTGCCTTGAGAAGTTCCATGGACAGAGGAGCCTGGTGGGCTACAGTCGGTGGGATTACAAAGAGTCAGACACAGCTGAACGACTTTCACAGTTTAATTTACATTTCTTTATTTAGGAATGAGGCAGAAAATCCTTTTTAATTTTGCTGATTCTTTATGTTTCTTTTTAAATAAACTGTTTATATCCTTTGCCTCTTTTTCAAATTTTTTCCCTGTTGTATGAGGTCTAAGGCCAAGGGTGGGGTGGGGGTGGCAATTGGCCCTTTATATGCCTTATGTGTTGCAGATATTTATCCAGCCTATTACTTTCTCTACCTTGTTATTTCCACTTTATGTAGTCAAACTTATCCTTACTGGCCTTTGTAAATATTGACCTTGTCAGTGAGATTCTATGTACTACAATGGAATTTTAGGCTAGACCTGTTTAGATTTACCTGAAACTTTTAATGAAAATTTACCATATAGTCGGTTATTCAGTCACTAAGTCGCGTCTACTTTTTGTGACCCCATGGACTATAGTGCACCAGGCTCCTCTGTGTACCACTGTCTCCTGCAGTTGGCTCAAATTCATCTTGATCAAAATTCCAGCAGATTTTTCTCATAGAAATAGAAAAACTGATGCTAAAATTAACGTGGAAATGTTAAAGATAAAAAATAGCCAGAATAATCTTGAAAGAGAACAAATTTGGAGAATTTATGCTATACTTAATTTTCAGATATACTAGAAAACTATATGGTAATCAAGAAAGTCTTATATAGACTTAAGATTGATGGAACAGATTCCATTCAGTTCAGTTGCTCTGTTGTGTCTGACACTCTGCAGCACCATGAAATGCAGCACGACAAGCTTCCCTGTCCTTCATTATCTCCCAGAGTTTGCTCAAACTCATGTCCACTGGGTCAGTGATGCCATCCAACCATCTCATCCTCTGTAGCCCCCTTCTTCTCTTGCCTTTAATCTTTCCCAGCATCAGGGTCTTTTCTAGTTAGTCAGCTCTTCATATCAGGTGGCCAAAGTATCGGAGCTTCCGCAACAGTCCTTCCAGTGGTTATTCAGTTAATTTCCTTTAGGACTGATCTCCAGTCCAAGGGACTCACAAGAGTCCTCTTCAGCACCACAGTTCAAAAGCATCAATTCTTTGGTTCTCAGCCTTCTTTGAGATAGTTCCTTACTAATATCAGAAGATATTGGTGTCATAAGTGTAATATTATCATACTATATATGACAATATTTTTTTTTTTATATACAGATCAAGCTTCTGAAATTCAGGTGACAATGATGCTCACCGAAAGTTGTAAGCTCCGAGGTCTTCATCACAGGTGAGAGCAGAAACCACTCAGCATTTAAGTGTTAAGTACACTTGGTAACATAGTATGCTGTGTTTTTAAAAATGTTATAATGTGTTCTTAATAGAAAGCCTTTTTGGAATAGCTTAATTTTTTTCTTGAATATAAAAATGAAATGCATGCTCATTGCACAAAATTTAAAAACATAATAAAATGTAAAGAAGAGTATATAAGCTCACAAGATAATTATAGCTGAGCTTTCAGGAAAGGGCTAATTTTTATGTGTATATTTCCCTTTAAAAAGTAGAATAATGATATACGTATGCTAAAAAAAATCGTTGTTAGGAAATTTTGCACATCTAGAGCGGGGGTGCCCAGGCCTGTTAGGAACTGGGCTGCACAACAGGAAGTGAATGGCGGGTGATCTAGCAAAGCTTCCTCTCCCGCTCCCCATTGCTCGGTTTACCGCCTGAATCTCCCCGCCCCTGCCACATCTGTGGATAATTTGCCTTCCACAAACCCAGTCCCTGGTGCCAAACAGGTTGGGGACCTCCAATGTAGAGTACCAAAGACCAAAATATAAACACCAATAAGCCCACAGCTTAAATTTATTGATAGTTTACATTTTGCCTTTTGTGCTGTGTATGTATTATTCTTTTATTTAGGTAGATATAGATATAGTTATTTGTGATTGTGGAAATATTTTAAACTAAATTGGATATCTCAGCACTTTTAATGCTTTTCCAGCATGCATTTTTCTAAAACGTTGAGAATATTTTCCTACAAAATCACAATACTATTATCTTTAATAAGGTTAGCATCCTTCTTGTTATAGCAAAAAAATGTATTTAACTTTTCATGTAAGTAACTATATAGATTCATATCCATATTTTAAGACTACTTGTAGTTCATTAAATGGTGCATCAAATTTTATTTAACCAGTCTCTTATCATTAGTTTTCAGTATGATTTTTTTAAAGATACATATAGTTTTATTATATGAAGAAAATTTTTTAAAGCTTGATAGCAGTCCTTTTCCAGAGCTATAACAAGATATTTTAACTTCTGAGCCAAAAGGGGCATAATTATAGTATCACATTATGTAGTGGTATCAGTGTTTGGGCAACGTGTTTGTTGTTGTTCTAAAGCACTGTACAGAGTCCGTTTAATTTGTGTGCCTACTAGAAATTTGGTCACATATGTTTGAAAAATGGGAGGGTGACCATCCTTATTGGAATATATTTATAGACTTCTAGGAAAAAATAAAGTAATATGTGCAAAAGGCATTATACATTATAATTTCTGTGTACTTTGAGCAGTTACTTGAATTCTGCAAAAAAAAATGACTGTGCAGTTTTATTTTTGAGTTTTATTTATACTTCAGTTCATATTCAAAAGAATTTGAGGATGTAAAAAGGCAGCTATAGTAAGATCAAAAAAATGGTAATGAAAACAAAACTGAGTTTTTGGTATTGTGATGCTGGAAAAGCCAACAATAAGGATATAAAGCAACTCTTAGCTTCTGGGCAAGCAAGGCTGAAGGAAGTATTAAAATTTGTTAAATCTCAGTAATAGAAGAGAAGGAAATGTACATGTTTCCTGGTGGAGAAAAGATTTTCTGGCTTCATACTCTGAGACAGATGTCTCATTAGGTTTATCATATATTTGAGACATTGATTAAGTTGATGAACATTGAAAATAAAGCAGCCAGAGACTTTTGAAAAAATTGACCACACAGTAATGAGGGGCTAAAAATGTCCTTTTGAAGGATTAAAGTCGTGTACTTTTAAGAATATTACCTTCCATTGGCCTGATTCACTGATTTAATCTAAGAATAGAACTCATTTGAAGAGAAATAGATAGATAACTCATTCCTTAGATTATATTTTCTGAAAAAAGCTACATTTTATTTCCTCTGAGTAACAAGATAAGAACTGGGTAATGATGAACTGAGAAATGTTCTTGTTGACAGTGCTGGGAGTACTTTATCATGCTGACCCTCGGGGGAAGAACCAAAATGTTAAATACTAGTGTATAATATTAACCTGATACTTAGGTGCTTAGCTAGTATTCTTACCCTGATGAAAGATCTGCACCACATCAGCACAAAAGTGGGTGGCAGGGATAAAAATAGACAAAGCCAGAATTTTCTCATGAAGCAGTTTTATATCCATGGTAGCCCAAAGGTGCTTTGGCTGACAAATGTTCACAGCAGGCATTTGTTGCATTTTCTCAGGCAGCTTTAAGCTACAGGATTTTCCAGCATCCAACTAGGATGAATTAATAGCCACAAGATACCCTTTGGAGAAGGAAATGGCACCCCTTTCCAGTATTCTTGCCTGGAGAATCCTGTGGACGGAGGAGTGTGGTGGGCTACTGTTCATGGGGGTCATACAGAGTCGGACACGACTAAAGTGACTTAGCAAGATACACTTAAATGGTGGGATGGGATGACTTACTGAATTAGGGTTGTTACTGCACGTTCAGTGATAGGGGCAGTCTTCTAAAGATAGGTTATGGTTTGATCCTGATTAATTGTTCTTTCCAGTCATAAAGTGATACCAGGACTCCTAGGTTTTAAATTAGCAAAACACATTGTTAATATGTAGAACGTATATGGTTCTTTCTACTCATGGTAGGAATTTATTTCATTTATAAGGGGACTAGGGAATACCGACCACCTGACCTGCCTCTTGAGAAATCTGTATGCAGGTCAGGAAGCAACAGTTAGAACTGGACATGGAACAACAGACTGGTTCCAAATAGGAAAAGGAGTCTGTCAGGGCTGTATATTGTCACCCTGCTTATTTAACTTCTATGCAGAGTACATCATGAGAAACGCTGGCCTGGAAGAAACACAAGCTGGAATCAAGATTGCCAGGAGAAATATCAATAACCTCAGATATGCAGATGACACCACCCTTATGGCAGAAAGTGAAGAGGAGCTAAAAAGCCTCTTGATGAAAGTGAAAAAAAGGAGAGTGAAAAAGTTGGCTTAAAGCTCAACATTCAGAAAACGAAGATCATGACATCGGTCCCATCACTTCATGGGAAATAGAAGGGGAAACAGTGTCAGACTTTATTTTTGGGGCTCCAAAATCCCTACAGATGGTGACTGCAGCCATGAAATTAGAAGACACTTACTCCTTGGAAGAAAAGTTATGACCAACCTAGATAGTATATTCAAAAGCAGAGATATTACTTTGCCGACTAAGGTCTGTCTAGTCAAGGCTATGGTTTTTCCTGTGGTCATGTATGGAGGTGAGAGTTGGACTGTGAAGAAGGCTGAGTGCCGAAGAATTGATGCTTTTGAAGTGTGGTGTTGGAGAAGACTCTTGAGAGTCCCTTGGACTGCAAGGAGATCCAGCCAGTCCATTCTGAAGGAGATCAGCCCTGGGTGTTCTTTGGAAGGAATGATGCTAAAGCTGAAACTCCAGTACTTTGACCACCTGATACAAAGAGTTGACTCATTGGAAAAGACTCTGATGCTGGGAGGGATTGGGGGCAGGAGGAGAAGGGGACGACAGAGGATGAGATGGCTGGATGGCATCACGGACTCGATGGATATGAATCTGAGTGAACTCCGAGAGATGGTAATGAACATGCATGCTGCGTGTGCGTGGTACCACATGCGTGGTAATGAATGGCGTGCTGTGATTCATGGGGTCGCAAAGAGTCAGACATGACTGAGCGACTGAACTGAACTGAGGGTCTACAATACATTTTTTTGACCCCTGATGTCTAGACTATAAGAAAATTAGAGATACCAAGGGAACTTTTCATGCAAAGATGGGCACAATAAAGGACAGAAATGTCATGGACCTAACAGAAGCAGAAGATATTAAGAGGTGGCAAGAATACACAGAAGAACTATACAAAAAGATCTTCATGACCCAGATAACCACGATGATGTGATCACTCACCTAGAGCCAGCCATCTTGGAATGGGAAGTCGAATGCTGAGAATGCTGAGAAGACTCAGCAGTGCACAGAACTGGAAAAGGTCAATTTTCATTCCAATCACAAAGAAGGGCAATGCCAAAGAATGTTCAAACTACTGCACAATTGCACTCATCTCACACACTAGCAAAGTGATGCTCAAAATTCTCCAAGCCAGTCATCAACAGTACATGAACCGTGAACTTCCAGATATTCAGGTTGGATTTAGAAAAGACAGAGGAACCAGAGATCAAATTGCCAAGATCCATTGGCTCATCGAAAAAGCAAGAGAGTTACTCTATTTCATTGATTACACCAAAGCCTTTGTGTAGATCACAACAAGCTTGGGAAAATTCTTCAAGATATGGGAATACCAGACCATCTGACCTGCCTCCTGAGAAATCTGTATGCAGGTCAAGAAGCAACAGTTAGAACCAGACAATGGACTGGTTCCAAATAGGAAAAGGAGTACGTCAAGGCTGTATATTGTCACCCTGCTTATTTAACTTATATGCAGAGTACATCATGTGAAATACTGGGCTGGATGAAGCACAAGTTGGAATCAAGATTGCTGGGAGAAATATTTATAATCTCAGATATGCAGATGCTACCACCCTTATGGCAGAAAGTGAAGAAGAAATGAAGAGCCTCTTGATGAAAATGAAAGAGAAGAGTGAAAAAACTGCCTTGAAACTCAACATTCAGAAAACTAAGATCATGGCATCTGGTCCTGTCACTCCATAGCAAATAGATGGAGAAACAATGGAAACAGTGACAGACTTTATTTTCTTGGGCTCCAAAATCCCTGCGGATGGTGACTGCGGCCATGAAATTAAAAGACTTGCTCCTTGGGAGAAGCTGTGACCAACCTAGACAGCATATTAAAAGCAGACATTACCTTGCTGACAAAGGTCTGTCTAGCAAAGTTATGGCTTCTCCTGTGGTCATGTATGGATGTGAGAGTTGGACTATAAAGAAAGCTGAACACTGAAAAATTGTTGCTTTTGAACTATGGTGTTGTAGAAGACTCTTGAGAGTCCCTTGGACTGTAAGACGATCAAACTAGTTGATCCTAAAGGAAATCAGTCCTGGGATTCATTGGAAGGACTGATGCTGAGACTGAAGCTCCAATACTTTGGCCACCTGATGTGAAGAACTGACTCATTGGAAAAGACCCTGATGCTGGGAAGGATTGAAGGCAGGAGGAGAGGGGGACGACAGAGGATGAGATGGTTGGATGGCATCACCGACTTGATGGACATGAGTTTGAGCACTCCAGGAGTTGGTGATGGACAGGGAATCTTGGTGTGCTGCAGTCCATAGGGTTGCAAAGAGTCAGACGCAACTGAGCAACTGAACTGAACTGTCTAGGCTGCTCATGGCTCTGTGTATGCATGTGTTTATTCATTGTTTTGTTCTCTTTTATTAAGTGCCCAATTTTGCGCTTGGAACACTGCCAGGCATGAGGGTTAGAAATGAGATAATGATCTTTAGTAATCAGATTATAGAATTTATCAAGCAAACTCAATATATTCAGCAACAAATGACGCCTGGTTTCTGATTTCACCTTTTTAAAAAACTAGGTTTGGTATGTAATTCATCATGTTTACTTCATTTTTTACCTTCTATGATTAAGAGTTGTAAAGTACTGAAATATTTTAAAGCATTTTGGAATTCTGTTCACTCCTTTTCTAGTGGAATTTTGAGAATATTTTTTTATTGTAAGTTAAAATAGCTGTATAAATAAAAGATAGCTATCAGTTTACTTAAATTCCATTAGGACTGCTTCATAAAAAGTACTTGAGCTGTTTTTCTTGTGGTTTGACTCTCCATAGGCCCAAGTGTGCCTGGTGGTAGGCACTGGGCTGAAAGCCTCACGGCTCTCACTCTGCAGGCCCACTCGGCAAGGTGGAGAATTGTACTAGTTCCTGTCCCGACTGCCCCGGAACCTACCTTTCCTTTATACCCCTGCGTCTGCTCCCATCTACTCTTTTATAGATCCCAGACCTTCCTCTTTATCATCTTTCCCTTTATAAACTGGGCAAAATGAAGAGCAGCCATCTGTTCTTGAAACATTTTTGTGCAGCTTGTTATTTCTCCTGGAGGGCTTTTATATAAAGGGTAAATGCTTTGATCTCATCCAGCAAACTTACTGGGCTTGAGTCAGATTCCTTTAACCCTGCTCAGTGAATTTCAGTCATTAAGAAAGGAGCAGAAAAATAATTTTGAAAGTTAAATAGATTGGACAGATCTTTCACATACCTCTGAAATCATAGTAGGTTCACTTAAACCTGAGTGCACACCTGTTCATCATTTTTTCCACTGTTACTGAGAAATAATTGACATATCACTGTATAAGTTTCAAACATACAGCATGATGGTTTGATTTATATATATTGTGAAATGATTACTGCAGTACATTCAGCTAAAATTATCTTCTTACATAGATACAATAAAAGGGAAAGAATAAAGGAAAAAAGTTTCCTCCTTGTGATGACAGCTCTTAGGTTTACTCTCAACCACTTTCCTGTACATTCTACAGCAGTGTTAGCTGTAGTCATCAGGTTGGCTCAGAGGGTAGAGTGTCTGCCTACAGTGCAGGAGACCCGGGTTCAGTCACTGGGTTGGGAAGATCCCCTGGAGAAGGAAATGACAACCCACTCTGGTATTCTTGCCTGGAGAATCCCATGGACAGAGGAGCCTGGTGAGTTACAGTCCATGGGGCCACAAAGAGTTGGACATGACTGAGCGACTTCACTTCAGTACTTATAGTGAGAAGTCTGTACCTTTGATAACCTCCCTCCAATCCTCCTGCTGCAGTCATTTTAGGATGTATGGGACTTGGTGTGAAAAGAAGCTCTGTCTTGCTCCCCTGGTAGGAAATATCCAATGATCCAGGGGAAATAGGGTTTTAGAATCAGTTGAAGACCTGACGTTTTCCTTCATGTGCTTGCCGTTATTCTTGGCAGATAACCTTATCACTTACCCCTGCATGGATTACCTCCCCTGTGAAGAGGAACTAATCATCGCTGCCACTCCCAGGCTATAATACAAGCAAGAAGCCTTACAGAGAGGCTACCACAGACAAGTGTACTCATCTAGTCTTCATTTTCCTGGCTCCACAGGATCAGTGCTTTCCGTCTTAGTAGCTCCTGCACAGCAGAAGGGGGCCCATAGCTTTGACTTGTGCACTGTTAGGCCAAAATTATGTGACTGTGGTTTTAATAAATATATACTCAATTGAAATAACGTAGGAAATACAGAAAAGCAAGGTAGGAATGATCTAAAGTCCCACAACTCAGACAACAACTCTTGGCACATTTTTGTGCAGAGTTTTATTATTTTTCTACTGTATTTATAATTATCCTGCAAATGTGTGAATTTTGTATTTTGCTTTCCTGTAATGTAAGCTTGTACTCATATTCTCATAGCATCTCTTTGTGACTGTATATTTTGTATACTAGCCTATTATTTGGATGTACTTTCTTACTTTTGGACAATCATGTTATTTGCAACTTTTTTCTAATAATCCTGCATTAACTATCCTTGTTCATATAGCTTTATGTTAAATAATGTTTCCTTATTAATACGCTTAGAGACAATTTTCTAAGTTAAGGCGGAGAAGTGTTTTTAAGGTTATTTGGTGTTATTTCTGTGGCACAGAATACAAAGTATTGGGTGTTTTAAAAAGTTCACTTTAAGTTTTGCCATCTAGGATTTTCAGCTTAGTGGGGGAAATGAGGTATTAATAATTATGTAAAAAGTTATATAACTTTGGGAAACATTATTTCCAGTACCAATGGAAGAGATGTCACTAGGCAGAGGATGTATGTATTTATGTCTGCCCTGGAGATTTTAAAAGGAACAAGTTTTTTTGTTTTTATTTTTTTTTAAAATTACATGCTTGGCTTTTTGCATATCACAGCAACTTTTTATGGTTGGGGGTGTCCCTGTGTTAGAGGTGTGGAAACTAAGGCCAAGAAAGATGGTCACACAGACAGTAAATGGTAAATTTAGGATTTAGAAATCTCATGTGAACTGCTAAGAACTCTTTGGCTTTGTGAGATCGTTTCAGGCTCTTGATTATCATATTCTTTTCTGTAGACTGCACAGGGGCCTTTTTTTTTAAGTGTTGATAATGAACCAAGTAAAATATTCTCATATGCTCATCATCAAGTCATCTTTTGGGTCTTTTGATTACCCTTTAGAGTAACGATTTAGTGTGGCTAGAGTAGTATCTTAGAAGAGTCTAGTCCACAGGAAACAGCTTTTGAGTTTTTCCCTATCAAGAAAGTGGATACATGGGAAGCATTAAAGTCTATTCTAAAAGAGCTTTATAATTTTACATTTCAAATGGTTATGTGTTTTTAAATAAGTTTGAGACTTTTTGTTTTCTTTTAGGTTATCTTTATTTTACTACTTTTAATTAAAAATAGCCCCCTGAAGTTTCAGATTTCACTTGTGTTCTCCTGATTTCTTATTATTTTATAGAAATCTTCTTCCTATTACCAATGTGTGTATAGAAGAAGGAGAAAAGCCCATGGTGATATTGCCTTACATGAATTGGGGGAATCTTAAATTGTTTTTACGGCAGTGCAAATTAGTAGAGGCCAATAATCCACAGGTGAGAAAAATTCGCCCAAATGCCAATTATTTATTTGCCAGTAGCTTCTAAATAATATCTTTGAAAGTAGATGTTAACATTCTTGAATACAAACTGTTTAGAAGTCTGCAAAAAGAAACTCACACTGAACCAGAAGGTGTTGCTAACTTGTTGATTTAGAGGAAGATGGTTTGTGACTCCTGTCTTGAGGCTGGTGCTGAAGGTTTTCCCTGTGTAACCATGTGTGTTATTCATAACCACCTCAGACCCTCTGTAACATCATCTCAGTCATTTTCCTGATAATTCTTTGAAGGTACTTGCACTAGATCTTTCTTCTAGAAATGAAAATAGACCTTACAGAGGTTGTACTCCCCCCAAAAACTGGTGATAGCCAGAGGTATACATTGTGGGGAATAATTTGATATCCAGGATTTCCAACAAGTTGTTGGAGGCTGTGTCCATCAGCATCATGTGGGGGAAATTTCATTCCTTAATCTACAATACAGGCACACTGGCTTCAGAGAGCACATGAGAGTTAGCTGTAAACTTGCATTAGTTTGAAAATGCTCCCTAGGGGATAATCTCCTATAAAATAACAAGTTATTTAATTATAAACATTAGAAATTTACCTGGAGAATTCAGCATTCATTGATCAGATGTTTATTGAGCCACTGTTATATATTCTGGATGTTGGGGTGATATGCCTAACAGATGAGAGATAGTCAACTAAATGGTCGACAGTAAGGACTATAGTAGATATAAGTATAAGCTGTGGAAACATATTCTTAGTCAAGAAGTAGCTTTTAAAACTCAGTGTGCAGGTAGAAAGTATTTGGGGATAGAGTAAGATGTGGGATAAAATAAACAACTACCATCAGTGTTTTTGTGCTAACCACAAGCATTGTCATTTTCTGTCACCTCAGGCAATTTCTCAACAAGACCTGGTCCACATGGCTATTCAGATTGCCTGTGGAATGAGCTATCTGGCCAGAAGGGAAGTCATCCACAAAGACCTGGCTGCTAGGAACTGCGTGTAGGTGCCATGACTTGTCACTGTGGTTTGATGTTTAGCGCTCCCTGGATTTGGGGTTCTCTAGAGGAGTCACAGTGGGAATTGTGTTGTATTTAAGAGTGACTGTGTTCCTTATGTTTTTCAACATGCTGATTGTATTTGATGTTCATGTCTTTCCTTTTCAGCATTGATGACACACTTCAAGTTAAGATCACAGACAATGCCCTCTCTAGAGACTTGTTCCCCATGGACTATCATTGTTTGGGAGACAATGAAAACAGGCCGGTTCGGTGGATGGCTCTTGAGAGTCTGGTTAATAATGAGTTCTCCAGTGCTAGTGATGTGGTAAGTGCTGCGGCGCCCATATAGCAACAAAATGTGGACGAGGCTCCAAACACGTTTAGAGTGTTTTCCACTTTTTAAAATCTAGTATCTGTTCCCCCAAATTTTTATTCAGAAAGCAAGTGTAGTTAGCTCCCCGTCAGCTGATTTGTGGAGATGAGCTGCAACCGAAACTGTGGGACCATCACTGTGTGTAATCTTATTCCATCCTCACAATAACCTGTGAGAGAAAGATAGACACCATCCCAGTTTTAAAGGTATATTGAAGATGGGCTATTTAAGTCTCATAGTGACCAAGTGGCTGTCAGATAGTAAAGATTTATTATCTTTTTTCTTCCCGAATGACCTCTTCCAGGTTTTATGGCCTGTATAATTTATAATTCCCCAGATGTCACTCTCTTCCCTCTTGTCAGTGTCTAGGTGGTTCTGCTCATCCAAGGAGATCATATAGTGGGATCCTTTAAACTTAATGATGTATAGTTTCAGAAGCCACATTTATTGGTGTGTATTTTGCAGCTATTTTAATTGCTTTTAATTTCTGTCACGTTTTAGTTGGATTTGGAAAATTGTTTTTCTGTCTCTTGTTTACTGCGCTTTATTATTATAGCTGAATGTTTAGAGATTAGGTAAAACTTCTGCTTACAAGTCCCCTGTATCAACCGGGATCTTTTAGTGTTGCATGTAAAATTTTGTAGGGTAATTTGCTTCAAAGTTTCAGCTGTAAAAATCAGACTTACATATCATTGTATCCTGGGTCTCAGCGATTTGTTTATAATATAGGGTTACCCTTTTACTAAGTTTGTGTTGTTTAAGGACTTCTCATTTAATACACACTTTTTTCCAGTGTATTAGTGTCCTGTGACTGCTGTTGTTATACCCTTGGTGGTAAAGAGCAGAGATTTATTCTCTCACAGTTGAATTCCGGAAGTCACATGTTTGAAATCAGGGTGTAGGCAGGACCATGCTCCCTCCAGAGCTCCTAAGGGAGAAACTATCTGGCCTCTTCCAGCTTCTGGTGGCTGTTGGCATTCCTTGGCTTGTGGTTACATCTCTGTGCTCCATGTTCATACCATCTTATGCTCCATGCGCTTGTCTCTCAAAACTCCTTCTACCTCTCTTACAGTGATATGTATGATTGCATTTAGGACTCACCTCAAAATCCAGAAGTTACTCAAGGTCCTTAATTTAATCACATCTTTTTTTCATATAAGGTAATATTTATAGGTTTCAGGGATTAGAATGTGGACATATCTTTGTTGCCACCATTCAATCCACAACTCAGTAATTGAAGTTATTTAGTATTTCCTTGTTGAAGGCAGGTATTCCAGTTTAAAACCTTTGAAATGAGAATGATTTATTTGGGGAGAAATCCTCTCTTGTTATTATACTCTTCTACTTAAAATTTGTTTTTTTCTTTGTCAGAAGTTAGGTTGGCTATTTGATATATTGTGCCTTTCTGCAAACCAAGCGTCTTGATAAAATGTACTCACTTGATGTGAATGAACGATTTCCATATGTACTTTTTAAAGGTTTTATTTTTTCCCCCAATAAATGAAGCTCTTCCGTTATGCATATCTACAAAATACTTTCTAAACTTAAAGTCAGCTACTGTCTGGAAAAAAAAGTAAAACAACTTATCTGACACTTGTCAGATGGGCAGAGTAAATATGGATGATGGGGACTTCCCTGGTTGTCCAATGGCTAAGACTCTGTGCTCCCAATGCAGGGGCCCAGTTTCGATCCCTGGTCGGGAGCTAGATCCCACATGGCGAAACTAATAGTTCGCAGGCTACAACTCAAGATCTCGCATGATGCAACTAAGACCCAGTGTAGCCAAATAAAAATAAATATTTAAAAAAATGGATGATGATAAGAAGGATGTTTTCTGCTTCATGGAGCAGCTGCAAAGGTTAATAGTGGATAGAAACTAGCTTCATGTTGCCACAGTCTTTCCCAGCCAGAGGTGTGGGTTCTGCTGGAGAATGGGTGGAAGTGGGAGAAATATATGCTGATTCTTAGATACTGAGCCCTGAGGGTTCAGCTTGTATGCAGTGGGGAACTAGGTCTAGTCTGTTCTTCCAGAGCTGTGATAATAAAACTTCTCTAACATTAATGTCACAAAGTTAAAATTCCAAGTAAAGCAGTACAGATGCACAAAGCAGCTTACATAATTCCATAGTTACGTAAAGAGAACCTGGACTTCTTTGCGGGGAAGGAGGGGTCGCTTTTTTGTTTTTATGTTTGTGTTTCTCAAATGATACTTTTAAAAAGGAAGGCAGAATTTAGGCCAGCACACAGCTGCTGTATTGAATGACAGTAAGGACCAGTTATACACAAGTGCTTGTTTTTCAGGTTGCCAAACCTATGTTCAGAAGTTCTGAATAGTAGATGAAATACCAGTTTCTACACTAAGCAAAACTGTTTTCATGGGGGCGAAAATTGAATTTAACTTTGGTGTTAGAACATAATTCTAAAACATAATATCGGTTGACTTAGAGCTGTATAGGTTTCCAAGTTCACCCCTGTAGTAGGAAAGCCTACATATGAACACTTTTGAATGCAGAAAAGTAAAAGAAACTTTCCTTACATTTTCTTTGAAAATATCATTCCATGGTTGATTTAAAAGATTAATTAATTCATCTCTTTCGGGTGTTAATACTCTTTTCAGTGGTTGATTTTGAAATTTTATGATTTTATTACCCAGTGAAATATAGCATAGTTGCCTTAGCAGACATGAGGTGGCAGTCATGGTGAACTCAAAACTAGTTTAACAGGCAGGAAACCAGAAGATATTTCTGAGGTCACAGTCTTCAAGAATGCTATGTAACTTCAAGAGATTGGGGATTGTTTGATTATTCTCTAAGAAAAATTTTCAGAGAGGTATGCATGATGGTACTGTTTGCTTGCACAGTGAAAACCCTCAAATATGCCTGCTTAACTTAATGTATCTGCTTATTTCTGTGTAAGTATTCCATTTAAGTATATTTAAGCTGTATTAGGAAATTTTTTAAGGAGATAAATTTTTAGTAACACTTATTGCATATTTCACAGGAACTCCAGAGTAAAAATTAGATGATACACTTCAACTAATGAGGTTTCAGTTAATAATACATTTCTAGCCAATATGATCTACATCTCTTCAGCTTGGTACACTGTGCTGAATTAGCTGGCAAAGTCCATGTAGAGCATACATTGCTTAGTTAAGCAATATTTCAAAATCATAGTTAGGATCAGTTATTCTTACTGTTACTATATTTACAAATTTTACAAGAGTTCATATATAAGAACTTGCCTTTCGTCAGAATAGAGTCATCATACCAAATACCCTGTTACTTGATCACTTGATGGCTTTATTTTTAAAAATCACCACAGTCTTACTAGTAAGAAGCTTAACAGGAAAATTACTTTAAAATCATCTCTACTTTTAGTGTGTCATAGCATAAACGTGAAATATCTGTGTGACCCAAGTCCTTCGGAGCAGTATGATAGTGAGCATACCCGTCGATTTACATTTAACATGGTCAGAATCTAAAAGGTTCAGATTTTTCTTCTTTAGATTCTTACAATGCCATTTCTTTTAAGATAGATAAATTTTTCCCTTAAGTATCTTTTGTCTTGGATAATTGAGATTGAAAGGAATGGAAATACCTTTCTGTTTCCTATGACTCTGATGGGACTTATTTAGTGTAAAAATGTAGCCTTTCAGTTTTGTGAGATTGAATATTTTTTGAATTCTTATATTAAAGCACACGTGTTAAATTGCCTTTTAACTTTGATATTGAAAATGTATAATCATGTATTCTGATCCCACTTTTCCTTTATGGATAGAGTTGGTTGTTGTTTTTTAATTTTGAAACTTATTTTATATTGGCATATAGCTGTTTAATAATGTTGTGATAGTTTCAGGTGGACAGCAGAAAGACTCAGCCACACATACACATGTGTCCATTCTCCTGGAGTTGGGATTTTAAAAAACTACATTTAACAGTCTTCTTTTGGGCTGTAAAACTTCATTCAGAGTCATTAGTAATGTAACCTCCCTTCCCACCAGAATATCTATGCTTGTAAAATGCCTGTATTAGCTATTAACGTAACATCTAACAAATGATATTACTGCCTTGGAAGGGACGTTTTCTCTGCCCTTCAAAAGACCCTTAATATTTTTGCATTCGTTTATATTTAAAAGTTCTCCTTGGAAATACATGAATGTTTTCCATCTTAAAAATAATACATTGCATTTCTGGCTTGTGTTTTAACAGTTTTTACTGGAAGGATTCAATATTTCACTTGTTGACATAATGTTAATATAAGCTTTTAACTGTTCAACGTAGGAAATATGCACAATTAGATTTGACTAGTTATAAATCTCTAATATTATTCTAAGATATGATGTCATCCTAACCATTCTTAAAAATTTCTGGATATTGTTTTTATTCTGTTTTCATCAGATGTGGTACTGCCATAGATTTTTTTTTTTTTTTTTTGGTGACTTGTTTTTCCTTTATTTGAGAACAGATTTTTGATTTATATCTTCTTTGAATTATTTAGCTAATTATAGTAGCTAACATAATTCTGCTAAGAGGCTACCTTCTATTAAGAGACAAATGTAGTCAGGAATGCACAATTAAGAGTTTTTCATTCTACTTTTCTTGTCTTTGTGGTATTGCATAGTGTTTAAAAAGCATTTTCTTGGGGAAAACAAATCAAGGAAATGATTTCCATGCTGGTCTTATCAGTGTAGTTTATGGCAATGAGGAGATCCTTTAAGGTATTTGAACAGTTTTTAGGGTGCAGGGCATATGAAAAGTGGGCTTCCGTGGTAGCACAGGTAAAGAATCTGCCTGCAATACGAGAGACCTCACTTTGATCCCTGGGTTGGGAAGATTGTCTGGAGAAGGGAATGGCAACCCGCTCCAGTATTCTTACCAGGAAAGTCCCATGGCCAGAGGAGCCTGGCAGACTACAGTCCATGGGGTTGCAAAGAGTCGGACATGACTGAGCGTCTAACGCTTTCACTTTTACACATGAAAATGTATTCATTGACATTATTTTTTCGTGAACATTAGAGATTATTTCTAGAAGAAGGAGAGAAATCTGTTAAGTTATCCAGATATTCTGTTTGGTGTAGAGTGCTTCTTAAATTACTCCTGTTTGCCCAGTGCCATGGAAAGTCACTGCCACAATCCTGAACAGACTCAAGCAGGAGAAACTCATGTTTGTAATATGCCCAGGAAGAGTAGTCTTCTGAACTGCTGTGATACTGCGGTATCAGAGAGAGCACTATAATTTTCAGAGAAGGCTTATTATTTCTAAAATAACAGAAAATGTTCCATTTTATGCTATTCCCTCATTATTAATTTTTGAATAATACTTAAGAGTCCCATTACTTATTTTGTTTCCATTATGGTTGACATTTTATACATCGACAATCTTACAGATGTACTTTTTATTTATTTTTGGTTGCACTGGATCTCCATTGCTTTGCACAGTTTTTCTTTAGTTGCAGTGGTCACGCCGTGTAAGCATCTCACGGAGGTGGCTTTTCTTGTCGCAGAGCACAGGCTCCAGGCTTCAGCAGTTGCAGCACACAGGCTCAGTAGTGTGGCGCATGAGCTCAGTTGCTCTGTGGCATGTGAAATCTTTCCAGACCAGGGATGGAACCTGTGTCCTCTGCATCGGCAGGTGGATTCTTAACCACTGTACCACCAGGGAAATCCTGGACTTATTATTTAAATACTAAATTTATGTTAAGATGAATTGGTTAAAAGATGTTAGGAAAAAGCTGGAGAAATGAAAAGATCATTGAGACATTAGGAAATAAGGATTTAAAGTTTAATATTAACATTAAGAAAAATATTGTTTAGTTTTATGAAATAGTCCTAATATTTCCTGAGAATGAGGAATAAATGGATTTACTTTGGCAACAGTTAACATAGTTTCAGAGTGACCAGTTCTTGTCTTGTGATCAAGTAGTTACCCTCAATACATTTTCTGTATTTGGCTCTCCTTGAGACTAGATTTGATTTAGGTCATACCTGAATGGTTTAGTGGTTCCCCCTACTTTCTTCAATTTAAGGCTGAATTTGGCAATAAGGAGTTCATGATCTGAGCCACAGTCAGCTCCCGGTCTTGTTTTTGCTGACTGTATAGAACTTTTCCATCTTTGGCTGAAGAGAATATACTCAATCTGATTTCGATGTTGGCCATATGGTGATGTCCGTATGTAGAATCTTCTCTTGTGTTGTTGGAAGAGGGTGTTTGCTATGACCAGTGTGTTCTCTTGGCAAAACTCTATTAGCCTTTGCCCTGCTTCATTCTGTACTCCAGAGCCGAATTTGCCTGTTACTCCAGGTGTTTCCTGACTTCCTACTTTTGCATTCCAGTCCCCTATAATAAAAAGGACATCTTTTTTGAGTGTTAGTTCTAAAAGGTTTTGTAGGTCTTCATAGAATCATTCAGCCTCAGCTTCTTCAGCGTTACTGGTTGGGGCATAGACTTGGATAACTGTGATACTGAATGGTTTGCCTTGGAGACGAACAGAGATCATTCTGTCGTTTTTTGAGATTGCATCCAAGTACTGCATTTCAGACTCTTTTGTTGACTATAATGGCTACTCCATTCTAAGGGATTCCTGTCTGTAGTAGTAGATATAATGGTCATCTGCGTTAAATTCACCCATTCCAGTCCATTTTAGTTCGCTGATTCCTAGAATGTCAACATTCACTCTTGCCATCTCTTGTTTGATCACTTCCAATTTGCCTTAATTCATGGACCTAACATTCCAGGTTCCTATGCACTATTGCTCTTTACAGCATTGGATCTTGCTTCTATCACCAGTCACATGTGCAACTGGGTATTGTTTTTGCTTTGGCTCCATCCCTTCATTCTTTCTTCAGTTATTTCTCCACTGATCCATTCAGTGGATTTCTCCACTAAATCCATTAAATTATTTCTCTACTAAACCATTCAGGTATGACCTAAATCAAATCCCTTATGATTGTACAGTGCAAGTGACAAATAGATTTAAAGAAATAGATCTGATAGAGTGCCTGATGAACTATGGAATGAGGTTCATGACATTGTAGAGGAGATAGGGATCAAAACCATCCCCAGGAAAAAGAAATACAAAAAGCAAAATGGCTGTCTGAAGAGGCCTTACAAATAACTGTGAAAAGAAGAGAAGCGAAAAGCAAAGGAGAAAAGGAAAGATATATCCATTTGAATGCAGAGTTCCAAAGAATAGCAAAGAGAGATAAGAAAGCCTGTCTCGGCTATCAATGTAAAGAATAGAGGAAAACAATAGAATGGGAAAGACTAGATCTCTCTTCAAGAAAATTAGAGCTACCAAGGGAACATTTCATGCAAAGATGGGCTTAAAAAGGACAGAAATAGTATGGACCTAACAGAAGCAGAAGGTATTAAGAAAAGGTGGCAAGAATACACAGAAGAACTATACAAAAAGATCTTTACGACCCAGTTAATCATGGTGGTGTGGTCACTCAACTAGAGCCATACATCTTGGAATGTGAAGTCAAATGTGCCTTAGGAAGCATCACTACAAACAAAGCTAGTGGAGGTGATAGAATTCCAGTTGAACTATTTCATATCCTGAAAGATGATGCTGTGAAAGTGCTACACTCAGTATGCCCGCAAATTTGGAAAACTCCGCAGTGGCCACAGGACTGGAAAAGGTCAGTTTTCATTCCAATCCCAAAGAAAGGCAATGCCAAAGAATGCTCAAACTACCGCACAATTGCATTCATCTCACACACTAGTAAAGTAATGCTCAAAATTTTCCAAGCCAGGCTTCAGCAGTATGTGAATCGTGAAGTTCCAGATGTTCAAGCTGGTTTTAGAAAAGGCAGAGGAACCAGAGATCAAATTGCCAACATCCGCTGGATCATGGAAAAAGCAAGAGAGTTCCAGAAAAAACATCTATTTCTGCTTTATTGACTATGCCAAAGCCTTTGACTGTGTGGATCACAATAAACTGTGGAAAATTCTGAAAGAGATGGGAATCCCAGACCACCTGACCTGTCTCTTGAGAAACCTATATGCAGGTCAGGAAGCAACAGTTAGAGCTGGACATGGAACAACAGACTGGTTCCAAATAGGAAAAGGAGTACATCAAGGCTGTATATTGTCACCCTGCTTATTTAAATTCTATGCAGAGTACATCATGAGAAATGCTGGGCTGGAAGAAGCACAAGCTGGAATCAAGATTGCCGGGAGAAATATCAATAACCTCAGATATGCAGATGACACCACCCTTATGGCAGAAAGTGAAGAGGAACTAAAGAGCCTCTTGATGAAAGTAAAAGAAGAGAGTGAAAAAGTTGGCATAAAACTCAACATTCAGAAAACGAAGATCATGGCATCTGGTCCCATCACTTCATGGGAAATAGATGGGGAAAAGAGTGCCAACAGTGGCTGACTTTATTTTCTTGGGCTCCAAAATCCCTGCAGATGGTGACTGCAGCCATGAAATTAAAAGATGCTTGCTCCTTGGAAGGAAAGTTATGACCAACCTAGAGAGCATATTCAAAAGCAGAGACATTACTTTGCCAACAAAGGTCCATCTAGTCATGGCTATGGTTTTTCCATTGATTATATATGGATGTGAGTGTTGGATTGTGAAGAAAGCTGCATGCCAAAGAACTGATGCTTTTGAACTGTTGTGTTGGAGAAGACTCTTGAGAGTCCCTTGGACTGCAAGGAGATCCAACTCGTCCATCCTATAGTAGATCAGTCCTGGGTGTTCATTGGAGGGTCTGATATTGAAGCTGCAACTCCAGTACTTTGGCCACCTGATGCGAAGAGCTGACTCATTTGAAAAGACCCTGATGGTGGGAAAGATTGAGGGCAGGAGGAGAAGGGGACGACAGATGGTGAGATGGTTGGATGGCATCACTGACTCGATGGGCATGAGTTTGGTTAGGCTCTGGGAGTAGGTGTTGGACAGGGAGGCCTGGCGTACTGCAGCTCGCTCTTGGGGTCACAAAGAGTCAGACACGACTGAACTGAGCTGAGAATAGATATTTTCCCTAAGAGATCTTGTGAACGTCTCTTTCCTTTCCTGCCTTATCCTTACCATTCTATTTAATATTCCTTCACATGGCCCCATTGTTCTGATGGAGCAATGTCAAAGCATCTGATACCATGGAGGAAAGTACTGTATATAGCAGATATATGTGATGGCTTGGTAGGCATCCAGTATTAGATCTGAGGATAGATTTATGATAGAATTGGTCTCTTTTCAGTCATGTGTGACACTCTGTGCCCAAAGATTGCTGATTTGTGAAGGTGAGAGTTAACAACATGTACTAAATTTGATTCTTGTTCCAGTCAGTGTGTATTTTTGTCAGTGCATTTTATATACAGTCATTGTACACTTGGGCACTTTTTTTAACTGTAGTAGAATAATATTGCCATAATATAAAATATTGTGGCATAAATATAAAGATTATTAAGATTTTTAGGTGATAGTTTACACTGAAGTTATTAAAAAGACACCTTTAAAGCTCACTTGTATAAATTTATTAATCAGATCCCTACCTCTGTCCTTTGCCTCTCTCTGTTCAACATGCCACCACTGTACATCCAGTAAAGCTTTTTAATTTTTTGTTTTGTTTTAACAGTCATGGATGTGATTTATTGGTAAACTGATTACTAATAAAAGTAAGTTTTATACTAACTTTCTTACAATTCAGGTAGGTCACAGAATGAAGAAAACAAAGCAAACCCCCAGTTCTTAACCTCTAAATGTTACATTTCCTTCCAGCTTACCTGAATATACAAATATATGAATGACTGTGTATGGAGCTATACCATTAAATTTACTTGAGTAGTGTTATTTTTTTTCTTACTTAATGTTTACTTATCTAATTAGAAAAATTAAAGAACCATCAGTTTGAAATTAGAGCAGTTAACACAAAGGGGCAGCAAACTAAAAAAAAAATCAAATGGCTAAAAATAACTCAGTTATAATAGTACAATTTATAGTATCATTTTTCTCAGTAAAAGAAACAAAACCACTAAATGTCTTTACTTCTAGATAAGACTGTTTTCTCTGCAGAAAGGAAAAAAAAGCAACTAGTGATTTGCAACTATAATCCAATGTAACTATTATTTATCCCAGCAGCATCTAAAAATACATGAACCACACAGCACAAAAATCTCCCTTTAGAAAATTATTGTATTAGTTAAGCTGTTTATTCTTGCTGTGAAGTTAGTTTCATTTGTATAGGCCACAAAAGTTTAATTGGCACATTTTACTTAAGAATAAGACAAAGTAAGTCTTTCTTTTTAAAAATTATGCGATATTCCATTTTCAAAGAACAATCCCAGATACTTTGTTCATTATATCAGTGTTCTACCATAAGCTGTCAGGCTTTTTAAATGATCGCTAACTATTCAAATACCTGAAGTTTATCATTGCTGTGTAAACTGTTAATTTCTTTTGAAGATTTGTGTACATTTATAATATGATACAATTTTGTACTAAAGAATTTTTTTTTTAAAGATAACCTACAGTACATATACTTAATTTGCCTCACAGATCTTAGAGATACAGTATAAACATTTAAGAACCACAACAGAGTCCACTGTGGTTCAAACTTGAATGGATATTTTCTTGGACCTAGTACAGAGGTTACTGGCTCAAGACCATAGTCCAGAGTGACATCAGCACAAGATTCTCTTGTAGACTCTACTTCTTTGAAAAAGAGCACGCTTGGTTATGTCGTTGTTACTCAGTCGCTAAGTCACGTCCAACTCTTCTGCGACCCTTTGGACTGTTGCCCACCAGGCTCCTCTGTCCATGGGATTTCCCAGGCAAGAATACTGTAGTGGGTTATCATTTCCTTCTCCAACAGATCTGCCCAATCCGGGAACTGAAAGTGCATCTCCTGCAATGGCAGGAGGATTCCTTACCACTGAGCCACGAGGGAAGCCCTACACTTGTTTATACATGGCTTTTAGCCTTGAGCTACAGTTACGCTACAAATCCTTCCCACCCTCCCAATCGAAGTCAGTCACATGGAGATATGTACCTTCTCTGAGCAGTTCCCCAATCAAAGTTACTCATGTGGAGATGTGTACCTTCTCTGAGCACCATTCCCCAATCAAAGTTAGTCACGTGGAGATGTGTACCTTCTCTGAGCAGTTCCCCAATCAAAGTTACTCATGTGGAGATGTGTACATTCTCTGAGCAGTTCCCCAATCAAACAAAGTCATGTGGAGATGTATACATTCTCTGAGCACTGTTCAGACAGTCCTTGGTTTTCTAGCTCTGATGGAGATCTCAAAGGCACTCAGAAGTCCGTGTGCTTACATTCAGACCAGGATGAACTTTATGAATGCCACTTTCCTCCATTAGTGACAGGCCACAGATTCCAAAGTGTACATGCAAAGCATCAAAATGATTATCTACCCACTTGACAAATCCCCCATGAGTCAATCTTGAGTTGATGAGATGTAATTTTTGTGTACCTCAAAGTTCAGTTCAGTCGCTCAGTCGTGTCCCACTTTTTGCTACCCCATGAATCGCAGTACTCCAGGCCTCCCTGTCCATCACCAACTCCTGGAGTTCACTCAGACTCGCGTCCATTGAGTCAGTGATGCCATCCGGCCATGTCATCCTCTGTCGTCCCCTCCTCCTCCTGCCCCCAATCCCTCCCAGCATCAGAGTCTTTTCCAGTGAGTCAACTCTTCACATGAGGTGTCCAAAGTACTGGAGTTTCAGCTTCAGCATCATTCCCTCCAAAGAAATCCCAGGGCTGATCTCCTTCAGAATGGAAATTTAGAGTTGAGTTGCTCCCACTCAAAAAAAAAAAAACAAAAAACGGTATCTTCATATCAGGTAGCCAAAGTAATGGAGCTTCAGATTCAGTTCTTCCAATGAATATTAAGGTTTGATTTCTTTTAGAATTGACTGGTTTGATCTCCTTGCAGTCCAAGAGACTTGTAAGAGCCTTCTCCAACATCACAGTCCAAAAGCATCAGTGCTTCGGTACTCAGCTTTCTTTATAGTCCAACACTCATATCTATACGTAACTACTAGAAAAACCATACCTTTGACTATACAGACCTTTGTCAGCAAAGAAATGTTTCTGCTTTTCAATATACTGTCTAGGCTTGTCATACCTTTTCTTCCAAAGAGCAAGTGTCTTTTAATTTCATGGCTGCAATCACCATGTGCAGTGATTTTGGAGCCCAAGAAAATAGTCTGTCACTGTTTCCATTGTTTCCCCATCTATTTGCCATGAAGTGATAGGACCAGAAACCATAATTTTAGTTTTTGAATGTTGAGTTTTAAGCCAGCTTTTTCACTCTCCTCTTTCACTTTCATCAAGAGGCTCTTTAGTTCCTCTTCACTTTCTGCCGTTAGCGTGGCATCATCTGCATATCTGAGGTTATTGATACTTTTTCTGGCATCTTGATTCCAGCTTCTGCTTCATCCAGCCTGGCATTTCACATGGTATTCTCTGCATATAAGTTAAATATGCAGGATGACAATATTCAACCTTGATGTATTCCTTTCACAATTTTGAACCAGTCCATTGTTCCATGTCTGGTTCTTACTGTTGCTTCTTGACCTGCATACAGATTTCTCAGGAGGCAGGTAAGGTGGTCTGGGATTCCCATCTCTTTCAGAATTTTCCACAGTTTATTGTGATCCACAAAGTCAAAGGCTTTGGTGTAGTCAGTGAAGCAGATGTAGATGTTTTTCTGGAACTCTCTTGCTTTTTCTATGATTCAACACATGTTGGCAATTTGATCTCTGGTTCCTCTGCCTTTTCTAAATCCAGCTTGAACACCTGGAAGTTCTCAGTTCACGTATTGCTGAAGCCTGGGTATACAAATTACATGTCATTTTTACTGCCTTCAGGTATGCACAAAAACTTTCATCTTTTAGGTGAAGGGTTCTCTAACCTTCTAAGCAAGCATCTTTATTTACTTGGCTTAAGTCAATCTCCAAGAATAACTAGGAGTGAAAGGTCAATGGAGGTTATTGCTGTGTGGCCAGTATCGTGAGGGTGAACTGTTCAAGGATTCTTTGATGGATTGAATGAATACCCAGATATGAAGAGCCTCAGAAACCACGGTGATTTAGATTTGATCTGTCTTCTGTGGGAAAAACCTGCAGGGAGTAAATCCAGTCAATTATATCATCCCTGTTCACCACATGCTAGAAGTCCAACGTTTCAAGCATGGAGAGCGCAAAAATGCAATAGTCAGTTGCTCACCCCAGCCCTTGCACCTTAGCTCATGGGAGCGTGGGTGACCACAGGCTGGCAGGAAGTGAAGACAGTGCCAGGTGGGTGGCTGTGCAGCCCCACTGAGGGTGCTGCCTGGCTCCACAGTGCCTTTCCGCAGGACCAGCTTATGTCGCACACTCACTGTGGCCACCAGTTACCTCCTGCAGGCAGCGCTGGAAGAACTGCACGGGTTGGTTCCATAGGAGATCCAGCTGCTCATCCTCCATGGCTGCCACGCTGCTGCCAGTAAAGCTTTTTAAAGTAACATAATTCTATAGATACATGTTTCAGCAGTGGTTAGTTGGAAAGGAGTTAAAGTATGTCTGAAAAATTAAACTTGGTAGAATATTATAACTTCAAAATTGGATATTCAAAAAGGGGTATATATTAGTAAACCTATACCTTGAATACAGCATAGTGTTAGTTTTGGAAGTTTGTGAAAATTGTTTAGTTAATGTCAGTGAAAACTGAGTTAACTCAAGCCTCTACTTCCAGGAATGTTACTTCGTGATATTTTGATCTTCACGGTGAACTCTTCCTTTCCTGTGGTTTTCAGAACTCCTTGTCCCTTATCTTCTTGTTTTACCTGTTGTTGTCGTTCAGTCCCCCAGTTGTGTCCCACTCTTTGTAACCCCGTGAATTGCAGCACGCCACGCTTCCCTGTCCTCTACCTCCCAGAGTTTGCTCAGACTTGTGTCCATTGAGTCAGTGATGCCATCCAGTCATCTCATTTTCTGTCAGCCCCTTCTCCTTCTGCCCTCAGTCTTGCCCAGCATCAAGGTCTTTGCCCATGAGTCCACTCTTTGCATCAGGTGGCTAAAGTATTGAAGTTTCAGCTTCAGCATCAGTCCTTCCAATGAACGTTTGGGGCTGACCTTTTTAGGATTGACTGGTTTGATCTTGTTACTGTCCAAGGGACTCTCAAGAGTCTTTAGCACCACAGTTTGAAAGCATCAATTCTTTGGCACTGAAAGCTGGACCAGCCTTCTTCATGGCCCAGCTCTCACATCTGTACATGACTACTAGAAAAACCATAGCTTTGACTATATGCACCTTTGTTGGCAAAATGATATCTCTGTTTTTAAATATACTGTTTAGGTTTGTTGTACTTTTTCTTCCCAGGAGCGAGCGTCTTTTAATTTCTTGGCTGCAGTCACCATCACAGTGATTTGGAGCCCAAGAAAGTAAAGTCTGTCACTGTTTCTATTTTTTCCCCATCTATTTGCCATGAAATGATGGAACCAGAGGCCATGATCTTCATTTTTTGAATGTTGAATTTTAAGCCAGCTTTTCCACTCTGCTCTTTCACCCTTATCCAGAGGCTCTTTAGTTCCTCTTCGTTTTCTGCCATTAGGGTGATGTCATCTGCATATCTGAAGGTGAAGGTGAAAGTTGCTCAGTTGTGTGTGACCCCATGGACTGTACCCTGCCTATCTCCTCTGTCCATGGAATTCTCCCAGCCAGAATAATGGAGTTGGTAACCATTCCCTTCTCCAGGGGACCTTCCCAACCCAGGGATGGAATCCAGGTCTCCCACATCGCAGGTGAATTCCTTCCCCTTTAACATCTGAGCCACCAGGGAAACCCAGCGTATCTGAGGTTATCACTGTTTCTCCGGGCAGTCTTGATTCCAGCTTGTGATTCATCTAGCCTGGCATTTCTCATGATGTAGTCTGCATATAAGTTAAATAGGCAGGGTGACAGTATATAGCCTTGACATACTCCTTTCCCAACTTGGAAACCAGTCTGTTCCATGTCTGGTTCTAACTTTGCTTCTTGACTTGCATACAGGTTTCTCAGGAGGCAAGTAAGGTGGTCTGGTATTCCCGTCTGTTTAGAATTTTCCACAGTTTTTTGTCACCCACACAAAGTTGTTAGTGTAGTCAATGAAACACAAGTAGATATTTTTCTGGAATTCCCTTGTTTTTTTCTATGACCTGACAGATGTTGGCAATTTGATTTCTGGTTCCTCTACCTTTTTCTGATCCAGCTTGTACATCTGGAAGGTCTCAGTTCATATACTGATGAAGCCTGGCTTGAAAGATTTTGAGCATTACCTTGCTAGCCTGTGAAATGAGCCCTATAATGTGGAAATTTGAACATTCTTTGACATTGTCCTTCGTTGGGATTGTAGTGAAAACTGAGCATTTCCATGTTGTCACTGCTGAGTTTTCCAAATCTGCTGGCATATTGATCTTCTTTGTACAGTGCTTCTGTGTATTCTTTCCCTCTCTTCTTGATCTCTTCTGCTTCTATTAGGTCTTTACTGTTGCTGTCCTTTGTTGTGCCCATCTTTGGATGAAATGTTCCTTTGATATTTCCAATTTTCTTGAAGAGATCCATTGTTTTCCTCTATTTCTTTGCATTGTTCACTGAAGAAGACCTTCTTGTCTATCCTTGCTATTCTCTGGAACTCTTCATTTAGTTGTGTATACCTACCCTTTCTCCCTTGCTTTCAGTTCTCTCCTTTCTTCAGCTATTTGTAAAGGCTCCTTTGGAAGGCTTTCCAAATTTGGAAAACCCAGTAGTGGCCACAGGACTGAAAAGATCCATCCTCATCCCAGTTCCCAAGAAGGGCAGTACTAAAGAGTGTTTAAACCTCTGGACAGTTTCACTCATCTCCCATGCCAATAAGGTTATGCTCAAAATGCTGCATACTAGGCTTCAGCATTATGTGAACTGAGAACTTCCAGATGTTCAAGTTGGGTTTAGATAAGGCAGAGGAACCAGGTGTCAAGATTGCGTACATTGGCTGAATCATAGAGAAAGCAAGGGAATTCCTGAGTAACATCTACCTCTTGTTTCATCAACTATGCTAAAAGCCTTTGACTGTGTGGATCATAGCAAACTGTAGAAAACTCTTAAAGAGATGGGAATACCAGATCATCTCACCTTTCTCCTGAGAAACCTGTATGCCGGACAAAAAACAACAGTTAGAACCTTGTATGGAACAACTGGTTCAGGATTGAGAAAGGAGTACAAGGCTGTTTATTGTCACCCTGTTTATTTAAATTGTACACAGAGCACATCATGAGAAATGCCAGACTAGATGAGTTACAAGCTGGAATCAAGTTTGCCAGGAGAAATACCAACAACCTCAGATATACTGATTCTAATGGTAGAAAGCAAAGAGGATCTGAAGAGGCTCCTAATGAAAGTGAAAGAGGAGAGTGAAAGAGCTGGCTTAAACCTCAGTATTAAAAATCTAAGATCACGGCATCCGTTCCCATCACTTGATGGCAAATAGAAGGGGGAAAAGGCAGAAGCAGTAACAGATTTCTTCTTCTTGGGCTTTAGAATCACTGCATATGGTGAATGAAGTGAGGTTCAGTTGTTCAGTCGTGTCTGACTCTTTCATGGACTGTAGCCTGCCAGGTTCCTCCGTCCATGGGATTTTCCAGGCAAGAATACTGGAGTGGGTTGCCATTTCCTTCTCCGGGGGATCTTCTCAACCCAGGGATCAAATCCAGGTCTCCCGCATATGGTGACTGCAGTCATGAAATTAGACGATGACTGATTCTTGGCAGGAAAGCTATGACAAGCCTAGACAGCGTGTTAAAAGCAAAGACATCACTTTACCAACAGTATCCATATAGTCAAGGCTCTGGTCTTTCCAGTAGTCACGTATAGTTGTGAGAGCTGGACCATAAAGAAGGCTCAGCACCAAAGAATTGATGCTTTCAAACTGTGGTGCGGGGAGAAGACTCTTGAGACTCCCTTGAACTGTAAGGAGATCAAACCAGTCAATCCTAAAGGAAATCAGCCCTGAATATTCATTAGAAGGACTGATGCTGAAGCTGAAGCTCCAATACTTTGGCCACTGGATGCAAAGAGTTGACTCATTGGAAAAGACCCTGATACTGGGAAAGATTGAAGGCAGAAGGACTAGAGGGCAACAGTGGATGAGATGGCTGGATGGCATCACCAGTGCTATGGACATGAACTTGGGCAAACTCCAGGAGATGCTGTGGGATAAGGAAGCCTGGCATGCTGCAGTCTCTGGGGTCACGAAGAGTTGGACATGACTTGGCAGCTGAACAACGTTCAGATTATCTGCTTCTTGACTGAGCTTTGAGAATTCTTATCTTCCAAAGAATTTGTCTGTTTCATCTGAGTGTCTAAACTTATTGAGAAAAAGTTGTTCATAATATTCTCTTACTGCTTAACACCTGTAAGAACCTTTAATGATATCACCTTTCTCATTCATTATATTGTTAATTTATAACATTTATTTCCTTTAATATGGCAAAAGATTTATCATTAATGATATTCTCAGAGTTAAGAATTGTTTTCACTAATTTTTCTGTTTCATGTTTCATTGATGTCCATCTAATCTTCATTATTTACTTTCACCTACTTACTTGGGGTTTAATTTGTTCTTGTTCTAGTTTCTTAAGGTGAAAATGAAAGTCACTAATTTAAGACTTTTCTTCTTTTCTAATATTGATGTTTAATAGTATACATGCAGGATCCCACAAATTTTGCAATGTGTTTTTATTTTCATTCAGTTGCAAGTACTCTGTTATTTTCCTTTTGATTACTTCTTTGACATGAGCTATTTGGATGACATGTATTATTTAGTTTCTAAATATTTGAGGATTTTCTAGATTTCTGTTTTTGATTTCTAAATTTAATTCCATTGTGTTCACAAAACCCTACTTTGCATGAATTAAATCCTTTAAATTTATTGACTTCATCATGGTCAAGAATTTGGTCTACCTTAGTAGTAAATATTCCATGTGGACCTGAAAATACACATTCTATTGTTGTTGGATGGAATGTTCTATAATTGTTAGTTAGATAAAGATAGTTGATACTGTCTTTCAAATCTATATCCTTAACTGATTTTCTGTTTTATCAATTACTGCAAAAAGGGCATGGGAATATGTTCAATGATCTTTTTAAAGGATTTAAGCAATGAAAAAAAAAAGTTGTACATATTTACCTGTGCAGTTACCATGTCTGGTACTCTCTGTTTTTCTGTTAGAGCCATATTTCCATTTGACATTATTGGTTTCTATCGGACTTCCTTTACCATTTCTTATAATGTGTATCTGCTTGTGATAAATTCTTTCAGCTTTTTTATTTCTGGGAAAGGCTTTATTTCTCCTTCATATTTTGAAAGATATTTTAGCTGGGTATTTTTCATACAGTAGATGTTGAAGATGTTTAAAGATGTTGCTTCACCGTCTTCCCTCTTGAGTGGCTTCCAGTGAGAAAGTATCCTGTTTCCTCTGTATATTAACATTCTTTTTTCTGGCAGCTTTTAAGATTTTCTGTTTATCAGTAGTTTTGAACAATTTTATTATATTCGGTAAATTTCTTCATGCTTATAGTGTTTGAGATTTGTTGAGCTCTTAGATCTGTTGCTGTATAATTTTAATCAAATTTGGAAACATTTCATTTGCTATTTCTTCATCATTCTTTCTGTCCACTGTCCCCTGTCCCATGTCTCCACTGCATGTTTTTGAGGACCCCACTTACAAATATATTCAGCAACCTGAAGAATGAGAGGTCAATGAGAGATCCTTCTTTAAGAATTTTCTGTATCTTCTCTCTCCTATCTCTTGCTTGAATCCCATCTCAGATGAGGTATACCTCCTCTTATGCCAAACTGTACCTTTTCCTGAACTTCTGGGCCCATTCACCTGTCATTGCTTGGACCTCTCTTCCAGTAATCATATGTCCAGTTTCTTTGTCCCTATTGCTTCCTTGGCATAAAACCCAAACAAACTCAATAAAAGAAAATGGGCTCTTACCAGCCCATTAAGGTACAATCCTTCCACTCCTCCTCATAACTGAACTTCTTCAAAGTGTAATATACTTATTGTCACCACTTTCTCATCTCCCACAGGGCCATGATAATCGTTATCTATTTTTATTGATTTATTAAACCTGCTTGTTTAAAAGCCCCCAATGATTTCTTCATCCTTTCTGACCATTGCAGGTATGTTTAGAGACTAGAATCTCCTTGAAATTATTTCCTTTCTTGGTTTCTGAGACACAGCATTCTCTGGATTCTCTTCTTACTTTTCTGCTTTATTTCACTGTTCATCTTTCCTTTCTCACTAACTAAAAGTCAGCATTCCCTATGTTCTTCTCTTGGCTTTCTTCTCTTTCTATTTGCTTCTTTATACCTCTGAGAACCGTAAGCTCTCTGTTTATTCAGTCACCACTTTCATGAAGCTGATGTCCAGTTTATAATATCCTGCTTTTGTGTCTTTCTAGAAGTCCAGACCTACGCTCCACCCATCAGTATCTTGACCTCAACGTGCCCTATAGCAAATCAATCATGTTTCCCCCAAACCAGACAGTCTACTTGTTGTCCTCAAATGTGTAGCATCTTCACAGTGCAAAAATTATGCTGACATTTTCAGAAACATGGGCCCTGGGTACAAAAGCACAGTAGATATCTATGCAATGTATCTAATAGTTAAGAGGGACACCTTAGGCCACAAAGGTCAATGAATAAATCATTTACTCATAAATAACAACTGTAGTCGAGGGAGCAGATGGGATCTCCAAAGGGAAGTCTGTGGGAGTGAGACAAAGAGAAATAGGAAGATTCAACATGGAAATAGAGGGTAGAAGAGGACAGTGTGAGGCCCTCTGAGATCCTTTTATATAGTCAACTGTGCAGCTCTCCAAGGATAAGGCTAAGGCTAACATTGCTGGGTGTGAGTGATCTTAAAATAAATGCCCCAAAAGGCACATGCCCATGTGTGTGCACAAACACACGTTATCAACTTCAATTCTGTAAATATGGAATACCTGCTAAAGGAAAATCATTAAGACAGAGTTCCCCCACTGCCAGTGGAGGGGATGGAATTCTAGCAGAGCTGTTTAAAATCCTAAAAGATGGTAATCTGAATACCCCATATCTATTTAAAAGTTGAATTTTTTTTTTTTTTTTTTTGGCCACACCATGTGGCTTGCACTGTCTTGAACCTAGGCCCTCGACAGTGAAAGCTCAAGAGTCCTACCCACTAGATTGCCAGGGAATTTCCCCCAAATTTAATTTTTAGTTAAAAGCTGGCCCAAAAGAAAACTTTAAGTCTGTATTAAACTGGGGCACTGGTGAATGCCTTGAAATGTTTAAGGAAGAAATAATACAAATTCTATACAATTTCCTTCAGAAAGTTGAGAGAATACTTTCTATTAATAATTCGTGCTGGGGCTTCCCTTGTCACTCAGCTGGTAAAGAATCCACCTGCATTGTGGGAGACCTGGGTTTGATCCCTGGGTTGGGAACATCCCCTGGAGAAGGGAAAGGCTACCCACTCTAGTATTCTGGACTGGAGAATTCCATGGACTGTATAATCCATGAGGTCACAAAGAGTCGGACACGACTGAGCGACTAACACTAATAACTCATTCTCACTAATAACTCATTCTCATTCTTGAAACATCACCAAAGAAAACTACATATCATTATCATGGTCACAAATGTAAAAATTGAAGGTTTAGACTGCATAAATATATTTTAAAATAATATGACCACATAAACTTTATCCCAAGAATACAAGCTTTTTTTATCGTTTGAAAAATCAAGCAGTGCAATATACCATATTAACATACTAAAAAAGAAAAACCACATGATCATCTCAGTAGATGCAGAAAAAGTATTACAAAATATCCAAAATTCATTTCTAATAAAAATTTCTAGCAGTCTAGGAATAGACACACAAATTCCTCAGTTTGGTAAAGGGCATCTACACAAAACAAAACACTATAGCTATTACTGTACTTAATGCTGAAAGGCTGAATTTATTTTACCTAATACCAGTAACAAGATAAGGACACCTACTCTAATCAGTATCGTTCTTAAGGTTTTAGCCGGTGTACTAAGGCAAGAAAAGGAAACGAAAGGCAAGAAAAAGAGTGGATAGAAAAAGTAATTTTATTTATGGACAACTTGATTGTCTATGAAGAAAATCAAGTAAATGAGATAAGAAAAATCTAGAAAAACGGGTTTGGAAAAATATAAGATCAGTGTTCAAAAATCAGTTGTATTTCTATATACTAATAAAAATCAGATATTAAAGTTTTTTGAAAAAAATAGCATAATGTATAAAATTCTTAGAAATATGACAAAAATTGGGAAAGATTTTTATGATGAACACTAGGAAACATTGTTGAGAGAAATTAACACCCTACATAAATGGAGTGCTGTACCTTGTTTTTGGGCCAGAAAACTCAATATCGAGATGTTCTCCAAGTTGATCTATAGATTCCACACATTTTCATACAAAATATTTACAGACTTTAAATGTTTTCTGTAGAAGTTGATAAGATTAATATGAAAAGAAAACTTTTCACTTCACAAAACACTTTGAAAAAAAGACGTGATGGGTTTGATTTCAAGTTACAGTCATCAGAACAGTTGTGGTATTGGCACTAAGATAGGTAGTTCAGTGGAACAGAAGAGTGTCTAAAACTTGACCTGCATATGTATGGACAGTTAATTTGCAACAGAAGTGCTAAAGCAAGTCAGCGAAGAAAGGATTGTCTTTTAAGTAAATAGTCCTAGAGCAACTGGACATCCAGCTACCAGGAAAAAAAAATGAACGTCAGTTCATAACTTGTTCCATGTATGAAAGGTACCCCATGCACAGACCTAAGTGCATGACCTAAAACTATAAAACTCCTAGAAGAGAACAGTAGAAGAAAATCTTTGGGGCTTTGCTTTAAGCAAAGATTTCTTAGATAAGACACCAAGTAAAGATCTGTAAAAGAACAAATTAGACTTTATCAAAATTTGAAACTTGTTCTCTTTGAAATTGTGTTGAGAGAATGCGAAGACAAGTCACACTTAGAATGTTTGCAAATCGTATATCTATGGTAAAGGACAAATTTGCAGAATATATAAAGAACCCTAGAAATTCAATACAGGCATTCCCCACTTGCAGAAGTTCGCTTTATGTGACTTTGCTTTTACAAAAGACCTATGTTAGTATAATGATTTTCACAAACCAAGAGAAATCCAAAGAGGATTTTGGTTTTACAAAAGAAGGTAAAAATCAAAATAGCTTTCAAGTGTTTGTTTTGCAGTGGCGATTATAGAGGCATCTCTCACCCTAACTACCCTAACCAAGAGTGGCCTTGCCAAGCTCCTTACCCAGGCACTGCTGCTGCTGTTGCTGCTAAGTCGCTTCAGTCATGTCCAACTCTGTGCGACCCCATAGATGGCAGCCCACCAGGTCCCCCATCCCTGGGATTCTCCAGGCAAGAACACTGGAGTGGGTTGCCATTTCCTTCTCCAGTGCATGAAAGTGAAAAGTGAAAGGGAAGTCGCTCAGTTGTGTCCGACTCTTAGCGACCCCAGGGACTGCAGCCTACCAGGTTCCTCTGTCCATGGGATTTTCCAGGCAAGAGTGCTGGAGTGGGGTGCCATTGCCTTCTTCAACCCAGGCACTACACTTAGCATATCAGCATCTAGCCACTGTAGCTTTTAATTGTGTTTGTGAACATCTGTGATTTATCTTGATTTATATTGTGTGTCTGTTAGTAATTACTGCCTCACTTTATACCATTTCAGTGTATAAATCGTTTCATAGGAATGCTCTACTTTCAGATAGCAAGAGAGACTTGTAATAAAAAAGCAACCCAAGGGACTTCCCTGGCAGTCCAGTGGTTAGGATTCCGTGCTTCCAACGCAGGGGTTCGGGGTTCAATCCCTGATTGGGGAACTGAGATCCCACATGCTGGGTTGAGGGCCAAATAAGTAAATATAAAAGGGAAAAAAGCAACCCAATGTTAAAAAAAATGGGCAAAATATCTAAACAGATGCTTCACCAGTGAAGATACATAGATGACAAATAAGCTTATGAAAATATGATTAACATCATTAGTCATTAGGAAAATGCAAACTAAAACCACAATGAAATACTATTACATACCCGTTACTGTGGCTAGAATTGAAGACCAAAGTGTTTGCAAGGATATGGAAAAGTGGTAGCTCTCTTACTCTGCTGATGGGAATGTAATATGGTCCATTCATTCACTTTGGAAGGCAGTTTGACAGTTACTTAAAAAGTTAAACATATACATACCACATCTAGTCATTTTGCTTCTAAGTAAATGAAAGCAGGTGTTTTCCTTACCAATACTTGTACATAGATGTCCATAGCAGCTTGTTTTTATAGCTAAACCAGGAAATAATCCAAATGTCTATCAACAGGTAAAAACTGCTTTATTCATATCCTGTTCAACAATGAAAAGTTGATACATGCTACCTCATGAATGAATCTCAGAATTGTTATTCTGAGTGAAAGAAGCTAGGAAAGATGTACAATTTGAATAATTCCATTTATGTAAAATTCTATAGTCCTTGGGTCAAGAAGATCACCTGGAGGAGGAGGGCATGACAACCGACTCCAGTATTCTTGCCTGAAGAATCCCATGGACAGAGGAGTCTGGCAGGCTACAGTCCATAGGGTTGCAAAGAGTTGGACACGACTAAAGCGACTTTGCATGCACGCAATAGAAAATGCAAACTATTGTTAATGACAGAAAGCAGATTAATGATTATCTGGAAATAGTAGGGTGGTGGTGGAGAGGACTAGGGGAAAAGGATTAGAGCTGTAAGAATCTTTTGGAAGTGATGGATTTGTTTATTGTCTTGATTATGGGACTTGTTTCGGAGGTGTATACATGTGTGAGAAAATAGCAAATCAGTTTACTACAGTAAAAATAAAAACTGTCATCTGTCTTTCCTGTCTGACCATCACTGCTAACTCATCTAAGACTACTTCCTAAATTTGCAGGATCTTTAGACCCAGCTAGGTCTAAAGATAGATGGGTCTAAATATCTATTAAAAATATTGACTTCCAGGCCTCCAAACTATTAAGATGGGGCTGGGGAATCTGTATTTTTAACAAACACTCCAGGTGACTCTTATTATTACTCAAGCTTGGAAAGCACTTGTCCCAGATTAAATTAATTCTTCTTTGGTCATCTGAACCTATTTCCATGTATGAAAAAAGGATGTTGAGTTTTTAGTGTTAACAGATTTTTAAGCCACAGAACACTTGATGATGCTCTGCTGTGGTCAGATGAGATCATTCAGAATTGGACGAATTTTTTTTCTTACCATATATAATATATTGAGATCAGCCTGGCATTATAAATACCTGAAGTAACAAAACGAAAATCTCTGAATAGTCCCAACATTAGTGAACATTCCATCAAAGAGTAAAAAGAATTTTATTTGTATACCTGTTGACAAGTCACATCAGTGTGTTAGTGAGCATCACATGTTGTTAATGAAAAAAGGTATTTCATATATTTTATGTATTAAGCTATAAAATAATACAAGTTGGAGAAGAGGATTAAGAGAAATAGAACATTGTTAGTCTTTACATGTTCCTTAAATGGACATAGCAATACATTTTACATAAAACTCTGGGAAAAACAGTCTGACCTTCTTACTGGCCCCTTTCCAGCAACATCAAACAAGTGGAAATTATAGAATGTCTGTCTAAATTTAAAATCGTTATCAGAAGACTTTAGAGAACAAGTTTTCCACAAATCGTCCTTGTGCTATTTGGTCTTGATTTTTTTTTTTCTTAAAGAGGGTTGGTGAGCCAACATGTGATTAATCACCTTTTGTGTTGTTGTTAGCTTCTAAGGAAATGAAACTGCAACTTTCCATTTGGCTTTATTGTTCTTTTTGGTGTTTATTAGTGCTGCAGTTTGTAATACAGGAACCGTACATAGATGGTGCTTAGTGATAATGTGGACAGAACAATGTGAAAGATGTACTTTTTAAAAGTCCGCTTATATATGTTACACTGTTATGATACCTGTGTACACTCCAGGTCACAGATACCACCAGCATTACTGTCTTACAGTCAGAAGTTGTTAGAACTTCTTTTCTCAGTGGATGGGGTTACTGAAGTAGCAGCATCCAGTTCTTACCAATTCTCATTGTTTCTTCCTCCAAGATTGTTTGGATTGATTATTCCTTCCCCACAGCTGCTGCCCCAATGACTGAATAACAGATCCGTCTCATCTTGTAAAGGCTCTGCTCCATCTATGTAGGTGAACTACTTTCCCTGTGGAAATAGGACACCACTTTAAAAATTAATCATTGCATTGACTAATTACTGTCATTAATAGAGTTTATATAAAGTTTCACTTCAGTTCAGTCACTCAGTCGTGTCCAACTCTTTGCGACCCCATGAACTGCAGCACACAGGCCTCCCTGTCCATCACCAACTCCCGGAGTCCACCCAAACCCATGTCCATCGAGTCGGTGATGCCATCCAGCCATCTCATCCTCTGTCGTCCCCTTCTCCTCCTGCCCTCAATTTTCCCCCAGCGTCAGAGTCTTTTCCAGTGAGTCAGCTCTTCTCATCAGGTGGCCATAGTATTGGAGTTTCATCTTCAACATCAGTCCTTCCAGTGAACACCCAGGACTGATCTTTAAGATGGACTAGTTGGATCTCCTTGCAGTCCAAGGGACTCTCAAGAGTTTTCTCCAACACCACAGTTCAGAAGCATCAATTCTTTGGCATACAGCTTTCCTTATAGTCCAACTCGCACATACATGACCACTAGAAAAACCACAGCCTTGACAATAGACGGACCTTTGTTGGCAAAGTAATGTCTCTGCTTTTGAATATGCTCTCTAGGTTGGTCATAACTTTCCTTCCAAGGAGTAAGTGTCTTTTAATTTCATGGCTGCAGTCACCATCTGCATGGATTTTAGAGCCCAGAAAAAGAAAATCAGCCATTGTTTCCACTGATTCCCCATCTATTTGCCACATAAAGTTTAAAGGTAAAGGTAGACAGATACCTGTGTGTAAGCAGGCACTTTCTTTTAACTTTATTAATTTGAAATCATTTTTCCATTTTTAAGCAGAATAGAATATTATTCTTAAACTGGTAAGTTTATGGAAATTTCAGTAGACTCTGTCTGTGTGGAGATTTTAAAAATACAGACCCATCTGCATCTGATCCTGTTCTCTTCCGTCCTCCCAAAGCATAGCCCTCAAGGATGGCCATTGCTCTACCCAGTGGTAACAATTAATGAAAAAGATATTAAGTTCAAAAAGTTTAACTCTTTGGTTTGGTTATTTAGGATAACTCTAAAGGCAATGCCAAAGAATGCTCAAACTACCCCACAATTGCACTCATCTCACATGCTAGTCAAGTAATGCTCAAAATTCTCCAAGCCAGGCTTCAGCAATACATGAACCGTGAACTCCCTGATGTTCAAGCTGGTTTTAGAAAAGTCAGAGGAACCAGAGATCAAGTTGCCAGCATCCGCTGGATCATGGAAAAAGCAAGAGAGTTCCAGAAAAACATCTACTTCTGCTTTATTGACTATGCCAAAGCCTTTGACTGTGTGGATCACAATAAACTGTGGAAAATTCTGAAAGAGATGGGAATCCCAGCCCACCTGACCTGCCTCTTTAGAAATCTGTATGCAGGTCAGGAAGCAACAGTTAGAACTGGACATGGAACAACAGACTGGTTCCAAATAGGAAAAGGAGTACGTCAAGGCTGGATATTGTCACCCTGCTTATTTAACTCCTATGCAGAGTACATCATGAGAAACGCTGGACTGGAAGAAACACAAGCTGGAATCAAGATTGCCAGGAGAAATATCAGTCACCTCAGATATGCAGATGACACCACCCTTATGGCAGAAAGTGAAGAGGAACTAAAGAGCCTCTTGATAAAAGTGAAAGAGGAAAGTGAAAAAGTTGGCTTAAAGCTCAACATTCAGAAAACGAAGATCATGGCATCTGGTCCCATCACTTCATGGGAAATAGATGAGGAAACAGTGGAAACAGTGTCAGACTTTATTTTGAGGGGCTCCAAAATCACTGCAGATGGTGACTGCAGCCATGAAATTAAAAGACGCTTACTCCTTGGAAGAAAAGTTATGACTAGCCTAGATAGTACATTCAAAAGCAGAGACATTACTTTGCTGACTAAGGTCCATCTAGCCAAGGCTATGGTTTTTCCTGTGGTCATGTATGGATGTGAGAGTTGGACTGTGAAGAAGGCTGAGCGCCGAAGAATTGATGCTTTTGAACTGTGGTGTTGGAGAAGAGTCTTGAGAGTCCCTTGGACTGCAAGGAGATCCAACCAATCCATTCTGAAGGAGATCAGCCCTGGGATTTCTCTGGAAGGAATGATACTGAAGCTGAAACTCCAGTACTTTGGCCACCTCATGCGAAGAGTTGACTCATTGGAAAAGACTCTGATGCTGGGAGGGATTGGGGGCAGGAGGAGAAGGGGATGACAGAGGATGAGATGGCTGGATGGCATCACGGACTCGATGAACGTGGGTCTGAGTGAACTCTGGGAGATGGTGATGGACAGGGAGGCGTGGCGTGCTGCGATGGCGTGCTGCGATTCATGGGGTCGTGAAGAGTCAGACACGACTGAGCAACTGAACTGAACTGAACTGGTCTAAAAAGGATTGAGAACAGTGTTTCATCCTCCCTTGTTTTCTGAAAGGGTTTGTATATGAAGGTGCTGTGGTTTCGGTTGTGTTCTCCCAAAAGATACATTGAAGCTCTTAACCCCTTTACTTCAAAATGTGACTTTTTGGAATTGTTAAAGATATAATGTTGAAATGAAGTCATAATTAAGGTAAACCTTAATCCAGTATGACTCATGTCATTATAAGAAAAGACACTGGCCTCCAAGGGGAGAATGATAGGTGAAATAGAGGTAGAAATGGAAGTACTACAGCTGCAAACTGAGGAACACTTAGGATTGCTGGCAAACCACCAGACACGAGGAAGAGGCAAGGAAGGATTCACCCTTACAGGCTTCACAGGGAGAATAGCCCTGCTGACACCCTGATTTTGGACTTCTAGCCTCCAGAGCTATGAGATAAATACCATTGTTCAAGTCACCTGGTTTGTGGTGCTTTTTATGGCATCCCTAGCAAATGAATAATAGGCTTGTATTATTCTTTTCCTTCAAGCTTAATAGAACTCACCCAGTGAAATTGTTTGGATATAGAGTTTTCTTTGTGGAAACATTTTAAATTGTGAATTCAGTTTCTCTAAAAAACATTACTGAGCTATATATATATATATATAGGTGTCTGTTTTGGTAATTTGTGTATATCAAGTAATTTGTTCATTTCATCTAAATTGTTGAATTATTGGCATAAAGTTGAGCTACTTGTAATATTTTTTGATTACCCGTCTGTAGGGTCGGTAATGAAATTTCCTTTTTTATTCCTCATTTTGGTTCTGTCTTTTTATCTTCTTTGATCAGTCTAGCTTAGAGTTTCCTCAGTTGGGGGCAATTTTGTGTCCTCTATCCTGGGGGTTTGGGCATTTGGCAGTTTCTGGAGGCATTTTCAGTTATCACTACTTGGGGCATCTAGTGGCTGAAGGCCAGGGATGCTGCTGAACTAAACATCCTGCCATGCACAAGGCAGCCTCTTGCAATAGAAATTCAGTCACTCTATAACGTCAATAGTGCTGAAGTTAAAAACCTATTCTGGGATTTAAAAAGTACACATCCTGCTTTCAAATATTATGCCACCTCATATTTAATATAAGCAGCTTACAGTACATTGTTTTCACTCATCCCTACCCATCCTTTATGCTGTTGTGGACATACATTTTATTAGGTTGATGCAAACATAATTGTGGTTTCAGACCATGAATTGTAAATCATTATAACTAGACTCAAACACATCTTTATTAATCAATATAGGAAGCATTACAATCAACACATTTTTGCCAGTGAGAAATAAGTTTGTTCATTCCTGTAATGTAAAAACCCATTCTTTGGGATTCAACAAACTCTCAGGAAAGCATTTTCTGCCTCCTGCTGGTTATGGAAGCATTTTCCCTGCAAAAAGTTGTAGAGATGCTTGAAGAAGTGATAGTCGGTTGGTGAGAGGTCAGGTGAATATGGCAGATGAGGCAAAACTTTGTAGCCCAGTTCGTTCAACTTTTGAAGCTTTGATTGTGTGACGTGAGGTCTGGCATTGTCATGGAAAAGAATTGGGCCCTTTGTGTTGACCAATACCAGCAGCAGGCATTGCAGTTTTTTGTGCATCTCATTGATTTGCTGAACATGCTTCTCAGATGTGTTGGTTTTGCTGGGATTCAGAAAGCTGTAGTGGATCAAATGGGCAGCAGACCACCAAACAATGTCTGTGACCTTTTGGTGCAAATTTAGCTTTGAGAAGTGCTTTGGAGCTTCTTAGTCCAACCACTGAGTTGATTGTCACTAGTTCTTGATTAAAATCCACTTTATATTGCATGTCACAATCTAATCGAGAAATGGTTCTTTGTTGCATAGAGGAAGACAAGATGACACTTCAAAATGACAATTATTTTTTTTCTTATAATTAAATTTATTTATTTTTTTAATTACAATACTGTATTTGTTTTGCCATACATTGACACGAATCAGCCATAGGTGAACACAATCGCCCAATGCCGAAGCCCCCTCCCACCTCCCATCCCACATCCTCTACCTGAATCATCCTGTGCATCAGCCCCATGCATCCTGCATCCTACACCAAACATAGATTAGCGCTTCGTTTCTTACAGGAAAATACACATGCTTCACTGCCATTCTCCCAAACCATCCCACCCTTTCCCTCTCCCTCAGAGTCCAAAAGTCCACTCTATACCTCTGTGTCTCTTGTTGTCTCACATATAGGGTCATCATTACTGTCTTCTAAATTCCATAAATATGTGTCAGTATACTGTATTGGTGTTTTTCTTTCTGGCTTACTTCACTCTGTATAATCGGTTCCAATTTCATCCATCTCATTAGAACTGAGTCAAATTTATTCTTTTTAAGGGCTGAGTAGTATTCCATAGTGTATATGAACCACAGCTTTCTTATCCATTCATCTGCTGATGGACATATTTTGATTTTGGGTCAGCTCATGAGGTACCTCGGAGAAGGCAGTGGCACCCCACTCCATTGCCAGGGAAGGCAATGGCACCCCACTCTTGCCTGGAAAATCTCGTGGACGGAGGAACCTGGAAGGCTGCAGTCTGTGGGGGTCGCTGAGGGTCAGACATGACTGAGCGACTTCACTTTCACTTTTCACTTTCATGCGTTGGAGAAGGAAATGGCAACCCACTCCAGTGTTCTTGCCTGGAGAATCCCAGAGACAGAGGAGCCTGGTGGGCTGCCGTCAGTGGGGTCACACAGTCGGACACGACTGAAGTGACTTAGCAGTAGCATGAGGTACCTACTTACCAAGTTTTCCACCTTTCCAATTTACTTCAAATACCAAATGGCTGTAGAATGGTCCATGTGGAGTTCTTCAGCAGCTTCTCATGTAGTTGTCAGCTGATGATGACCGGCTACTGTGCTTCTCATTTTCAAGCCTCTTGTCTCCTTTGCAAAACTTCTTGAACCACTACTGCACTGCATATTTGTTAGCAGTTCCTGGGCCAGTTGTGTTGCTGATGTTGCAAGTTATCTCTACCGCTTTACAACTCATTTTGAACTTCAATAAGAAAACTACTCGAATTTGCTTTTTATCTAACATCATTTCCCTAGTCTAAAATAAATATAAAATAGCAAGTAATAAGTCATTAGCAAAAAAATAAATAAATGTACATTAAAATGATGTATAATATAACCACATTTATTTAATTGTATTCCAGTATCAAATGGTAAATTTCAACAGTGTAAAAACCGCCGTTACTTTTGCACCAACCTAATACTTCCATTTATATTATACATGCCATAGTACATGGGATTTTGCTTTAAACAGTTTATTAGGGAAATTTTTAAATGAGGAAAAAATACCTAGTTCATATGTTTTCAGCATTCTTCATGCTTTGACTAGATCCAAATTCCCATCGGTATGTTTTCTTTCCACATGAGGAACTATTCCCATGTGTCTCACAGTGTAGGTCTGCCGGTGACATGTTCTCTCAGCTTTTGTTTGAAAACTTGTATTTTGTCTTCATGTTTCAAGTATATTTTTGCTTAGTATAGAATTCTTTGACAATTTAAAAAATACTCTAAGAGATACCATTCTACTGTTTTCTTGTTTGTCTAGATTATAAGAAATAAACCTATTGTTCACTAATACATCTTTTAAAAATCTGTATACTTTAGATAATATTTCTAGATTGTATTATTATTAAAAGGCTTAAAATTTAATGCATTGTGCTTAAATGTTTTAAACAGACCAGTTCTTGTGTTTTCCTCTCCTCTTTTTTTCCTTTCCTTTTTTCCCCCATCACTTATAAAAAGTGTATTTTGTGGCAAGTTATTTCTTTGAGCCTGTTTCCTCATCTGTAATATCAGGCTACCAATGATGCTTATAGGTTTGTTGTGAAGGAAAAACGAGAAAAAAAAAAAAAAAAAAAGGTTTAGAATTTGAAGGGATTCATAAACATGATAGCATGGTACACATATATCTTCCTCCTTATCCACCTTCAGCTCCCCTGACCTCAAGGCTCATGCGTGGTAGCAGATGAGTGGGTATCCCAGTCTGGGTCCTTCCCTGCCTCATGGCAGCAGCTGCATGTAGACATATTCCTGCCAGCCACTCCCCATATTCCTGCTGTACGCCCCAGAAGCCGCAGCTGAACTGAGCAGCCTGGTTGGACCATGACTAAGCACTGTTGCCACTGCTTATGATTTCTGCTCCTACCAATGGTTTACATGTTGATTTTAAATAAATCTGGTCTTTTACTCAAGCAAGGTTGAGAGATATTCTTTCCGGATACCAAAATTTCCAGAATTTCTGTTAATTTAAATTATTTGAATATAGTAAAAATCCATGACATTGTATTTTACATGATTCACATTTTCCACTTCTCAACTATGCAGACTAGCCATGGTATTTAAAGTAACATTTAAATATTAGGACAATTTTAGAAATAACGATTTTGAGTGGTAGGGCTTGTAATCAACAATAATTCTTTCCAGTGGCTCTAAGAATATACAATAATAATATTCATATTAAAGGTTGCATTCATTGAAGTGTTCTTTTCTGTTCAACAAGAGAATCTAACTGAATATGTCGAGTTGATTGGTATTTTTTATCTGTACCTGGCCGCAAGTAGCAGCGTTCTGACCACTGTGTTGAATACCCCCTCATGGTGTTGCTACCCTTCTTCTCAGTGGGCCTTTGGAGTGACGCTGTGGGAGCTTATGACTCTGGGCCAGACACCCTACGTGGACATCGACCCGTTTGAGATGGCCGCATACTTGAAAGACGGTTACCGAATAGCCCAGCCAATCAACTGTCCTGATGAACTGTAAGTTTCTTTCTGAGCTTGAAGACATGGATTTGATTCCATTTACACTGATTGGGATGAAAGAAATAAGAACAAGTGTCCATACTAATACAGAGACTACTCTTTTGAGACTCATGCCTCTCTGGACTTGAATTATACTCCTGTAGAGAAACCGTAAGCTTCCCTGATGGCTCAGTGGTAAAGAATCCATCTGCAATGCAGGAGATGCGGGTTCAGTCCTTCAGTGAGGAAGAGGAGGAAATGATATCCCACTCCAGTATTCTTGCCTGAAAACTCCAGTACTCAGAGGAGCCTGGTGGGCTCCAGTCCAAAGGGTCACAAAGAGTCGAACACGACTGAGTGAGCATGCACGCAGAGAAACCTCAGAGTCAGCCAGACTCATTCACTCTTGAGTGCATTTGACATTAGGATTTTTTGTCTCATATTTGTAGTGATTAATCCAAAATACTCATTTGCATAGTGAGAAAACACTGAACATGCTGTTAGTTATTCAGTCGCCCAGTCATGTCCAACTCTTTGCAACCCTATGGACTGCAGCATGTCAGAATTCTTTGTCCCTCACCATCTCCCCAAGTTTGTCCAAGTTCACGTCCATTGCCTTGGTGATGCCGTCCCACCATCTCATCCTCTAATGCCCTCTTCTGCTTCTATATAGAGCCTTTCCCTTTGCCATCTGGCCTTGCCAGCTGGTGTGAATTGATATATGTATAAGGAAGACGTTCTGGTCTAGTGAGTGAAGTATCTCCCGTCTCCTGCTTTTACCACATAACTAGTCTTCCCGTATAATGGGATCAGAGTGGGCAGGAGGCTCTTCAGGGGTGATGCAGTGCACAGTAATTAAGTCTCAGTTCCAGAATCCCCTGAGGTTTTTATACTGTGATGAAGGGGCAGCTTTGTACAGATTTTACTATAGATCCAGGATTCTTACAGCTTAGTTACAGCTTCCCCTTCCTCCAAGTTTTTCTCTCACAACTTGCATACAGTTGACCCTTGAGTTTGAGTTCTGCAGGTCCACTTCCATGTAGATTTTTTTTCAGTAATAAATGTTGCAGTATCACACAGCCTGTGGCTGGTTGAGTCTATGGATGTGGAGGAACTGAGGATATGAATGGCTGACTATAAGTTATATGCAGATTTTTGACTTGTGCAAAGGGTTAGCTCCCCTCACCCCTGTGTTCTTCAAAAATCAACTGTGCAGGATAAAGCAGATTATTATTTTGACTGTGTTTTAAATAGTTACATAAAATCTCTACTTGGTGGTATATTTTGACATGTTTCAGAATTGAAATGACATGTAATGTCCAGATAACTCATTTTTGCTCTGCGAAGAGATTCATTTTTAATGTCTTCCTCTCCACACCCACATTTAGACTGAAAATGTAGCTGGTATCATATTGATCAAAAGGTTAAGAGTAACACCTTGTGGAAAAACCCAAACTTTTTGGCCAACCCAGTATATCATCAATAGGCAAACTTTCTGGTTGTGTCGCTGCAGATTTGCTGTGATGGCTTGTTGCTGGGCCTTAGATCCGGAGGAGAGGCCCAAGTTCCAGCAGCTGGTCCAGTGTCTCACAGAGTTCCATGCAGCCCTGGGGGCCTACGTCTGACTCTGCTGTCACGGTCTCACAGCGTCAGGAGGAAGGTGCCTGCCGGGCCTGCTTGGAGCCAATCTTGGATGCCACATAAGTCACGCAGCGCCACAGAAGCACATTTGTCTTCCAGAACACCATGCCTTAGGAATGCTTTAGAATTTGAACTCTGTAAGACAGACTTAATGATATGGAATATTTTCTAGATATCACTTTTATTAGATTGAACTGAAAATGTTTGTGTAAATTTTTGGCCAAAATTTTTTTAAACATAGTTAACTTTGGACTAGGGTACATTGTTACAAAATAAATAAACAGTTTTTTAAATTGTTTAAACATGGATATTTGGAATAGCTATCTTAGTGCCAACTGCTTTTTTTTTTTTTTTTTAAATTCATCAGTGTAGGTGATTCACCTTTAAAGTTTTTGTTTGCTTGTTTTAATATCACCAGTCTTGGGAATGATTTGTCTTCAAGATGCAGTACTTTTTCTTAGGAAAAGAAAAACAGAAAAAAAATGTTGGTAGGCCTTGTACAGGAAAAGCTAATGTTGGAGAAAGAAAACTTAAAGAAAAGCTAGAGAGGAAAAAGAAAAATTCTTACTAGAAATAGAAACTGGCCTTTCATGGAAAATTGTTTCTTTTTTATTTGTTTAATGAAAAAGGGTTCTGCTTTCTTATTTTGGGGGAAATAGGAACTGAGTTCATTGAAACATCTTAAATTTGGCAGAACCTAGCATTTCTGAGAGCCAGGAGTGGGCTTGGGGGCAGGTCAACAGTAAACAATGGTGATTTTATTTATTTTTACTCTTTGGAAAGGAGATAACAGAATTCCAGAAAGTGAAATCCTGTTTTCATAGTTAAGACTCCTTTTCTTGCACCTAGAATAGTGCTATGCACAGAATGGGTGCTTGAGTTGTTTTGAGTTAAAAAATGTAAACAGGTAGATTTTGTGCTTATTTTCAAGGCTGACTTAAGTATAAAATGCTTTTTTAAAAAAAGAAAACACTTGAAAAATTAAAATATTTGTTTTATATTATGACAGTATTGAAAATGTTCTTCGTAATGAATGAATGATTGTGTCTGATAAATCTTTGAACACACAGCAGCTGGATACCCTGTTTCGTTTCATGCATGTCTCACTCAGGCTCCCAAGCCCTAAAACAAGTGCAGTTGACTCTACTCAGCCACCAGGTTCTAATAAAAAGTTGAGAGTATTATTACAGGACAGTATTAAAACACTAAAGCTTTTCTCCAGAGCCATTAAATTCAGGGTATATGTGTTTATGCTTGGCTATAGTTGGCCTAAGGCAGAGGTGAATGGGCCTCTTAAATGTTAATAGCTAGGCCTTGCAGGTGCCTGCCTCTGCTCCCATCCCCAGGAGAGAGTAGTAGAGAGTACATAGCAGTTGAAGGCTTTTGCTCTTGTTAAAAGGAACTTTATGAATCAGCAGTTCATTTGGAGAAATAGCTCACATGGTTCGTGCTCTACTACAAGCAGCCAAGACCGTGGTCGCTCTGTGTGCTTCTTTTTAATACTGGTTCTTCGGTTTTATGAAATACTCAGCCCCCTAAAGGGCCAGCTCTTTGAACTTTGTAAGTCGTAGAAGTTTGGGTTCACAACCTGCAATCTTAGAAGACATTCAGTCGACAAATATTTATAGCATTTACTGTATATTATTATGTACATGAAGTGAGTGTTTAAGCTCTGGCATCACTTCTAACATTCAGTTCATATTTTTAAGTGTTCGGGATAGTATGTTGTTTAGATATCACAGTTCAGTACACAAGATCAGTTCAGAGAAGAAAGTGCTGTCATTGACTTCTACCCTAAGTTAGCATGTAGTAAGAGGAGCTCTCAGTTTGCGTGGATGTGCAGTGCCTTTAACCGTATCTCTGTTTATAAGTTATTTTATGTTTGTATATTTGTTTTAGAGGTGGTTTAAGACTTAGATAGGTTTTTCTTGCTGAACTACTTGGAGTCATTGACTTCACCAAAAACAGCAGTTATAAGATTTCCATGGCTGGTCTCATTCCAGTTGTTTGTGGATATTACTGAATAGATTTTGTAGAAAATGTAATTTTTATAGGAAAGAAGCAAATTGGCAAAGTGCTGATGTGATATAAGCTGACTCTAGTGACCAAGAGCACTGTTACATTCTCTCCTTTCTTGTAACAACCCCATTGTAAGAAAATTTTCTTTCTAAAAGTAAGGAAGTTTGGTTTGTTCATTCAGTTTGTATTTACTGAGAGCCCACTGTACATCTGGCCTTCAAGATATGCAGGGAACAAGACATTGATGTCCCTCCCATTTTAGGTCTCACATTCTAGTTAGAAGGCTCAGATAATGAACATAAGCAAGATTTTGGTAAATATTATAAAAGGAAAAAATACAGAGTGGTATCATAGAGAGTAACTTTACGTGTCTTTAGTCAGGCTTCTCTGGGCAGCTGGCATTTGAGTTGAGATCTGAATAACAAAAGGCCAACCATGAGACTGGAAATCCAGACAGAAGGGACATCCTTAGAAGCCTTAAAGCAGGAGCGAGCTGACCTCCAGTGTCAGCCATCCCTGTTCATTCTCCAGATCTTGCCACTGGAAGAAGAGAATAAAGGCCAGTGTGGCCAGAATGTTGTTAGGGAAGAGGGCTGCAGAGGAGATGCAGAGACAGACCTGTGTGGGGAGGGTAGATTGTAAGCCAGGCAACACATTTATATTTTAAATACAATGGAATTTCATTCAAGGAGTGTGTAAATAAGGGTGTGACGTGGTCTGCTTGGCTTTTACAGAATATTATGCCAACTTCTTGTGAAGATTAGATGATAGGGAGGCAAGGGTGAAGGTAATGAGACTGTAAGAAACTGTTGCATAGTTTAGGAAAGACAAGATAGTGCTTTGGGACTAATCTGAGTAGTGCAGGAAATCAGGAGAGAAAGATTGGACCTGACTTGTTGGATGTTGGAGGGTGGGGTGAAGAAAGAAAGAGCGCTATCAGGAATGATAATTTGACACTTGAATGTATAGTTGAATCTGTATGGCCAAACTATACACTGAGATGGAGAAAAACTCAAAACTTCAGAACAGGATTATGCTTTGGCAGGGGAAATCAGTAACTTTGTGTAAGCCATGTTTGAGATGCCGATTGGTAATCTCAGTGGAGATTTTTAAGGAGATAGATGAGAACCTGCAGCTCAGGAAGGAGGTCTTAGCGAACATGTAAATGTAGGAGTGTAGCATGTGGATCATATTTAAAGCCATGGCATTGGATGAACTTGCTTTGGGAGCAGTTACAGATGGAGAGAAGATCCTGGGACTGAGTCTTGAGCACTCCAACTTGTAATGGTCCAGTGAAAGAAGAAAAGAATAAAAAGACTGAGAAGAAACCACTCTGCTTGGAAAAAGCAACAACAACAAAAACAGGAAAAAGGAAAGAAAGTATTTCAAAATGGAGGAAGAAGTCTGTGTGGGATTTGGCATTATGGAATTATTGGCAGAAGCAGTAGGGCTTGGAGCAAGTTGAAGTGTAAATACTAGGTGGGAAAGTGGAGACCTTACTTGAATGTTTTGCTGTGAAGGAAATGGCGCTGTAATTAGAGGAGATCAGAGAGGTATTGGGGTAAGGGATGTGGGGGGTGGGCACAGGCATGTTTGTTTTCCAGGTGAAGATACAGTATCAGGAAACGTTTCCCTGTTCCTGGGAATGACTACGCAGAGGGAGAAAAATCCCTTGGGTGTGGAGTCCTCTTCATTCTTATCATTTGGTTTGCAAGCATGAAAACCTCTAGCCACCAATCTCTTTCCTTGTGGTAAAGGTTATGTTTTTACTGTGGCGGGGGAATGTGAGGGTGAAGTGAAGTGGTGCACAGAACTTTTAACATTTCCATCATGTGAAAACCTGAGCCCACATGCCCCAGAGCCTGTGTTCTGCAACAAGAGAAGCCACTGCAATGAGAAGCTCGCACAAAACAGCTGGAGAGGAACGCTGCTCATTGCAGCTGGAGAAAAGTCCTTGCAGCAACGAAGACCCAGTATAGCCAAAGTAAATAAGTGAAATTATTTTTTTTAAAAGATGGAAATTGATTATACTTGAAATTATTCCTCTGAGCAAATAATAGTATGCCATTTGTTCATATTTGGTTTATCAGTATTTCAAAACTAAAACATTTTTTAGCAATTTGTTTTTGGAGAGGGGTAAGCACCCCGTTGCGGATATACAAAATTGGGAAAAACACACATAGTTTGAAAATAAAATAACTATTTACCCTTAAAAAAAATTAAGGCCCAGTGCATGGCATCTGAATGTTCCATTTGGAATCCACTTTTTGTGTCTTTCTGAACTTTTTTTCCGCCTTCTTGGCTCCACGAATCAGTCCTGCTGATGTTAGCTAGCATGCGTCATTATGAATGATGCATGAATGATCACTTGGCTGCAAGCCATCGAAACACGATTATAATCACTTACAGGCTTATTTCTCTCACATAACTCCAGAGAGAGAGAAGCCAGAGCTTCTCTGGGTGCAGGGATCCCAGGATATCACCCATTACCCACTACCTCCATTTTGGCTACTCTCTCAGCTTTAACATGCTTTTGTTGTGAGAGACCCCCAGGGCCTAGATTTGTAGTAGGCAGAAAGATAAGAAAAGGATGAAAGGCAAAAGACATGAGTTAATTGAGTCTTTTCCTTGAGGAGACAGCTTATCTGTAGTGTACTTCCACCAGCATCTTACTGGCCAGAGGTGCAGCACATGGGCACCCCAGCAGTCCACCATCTTGGGAAATAAAGTTTTGTTGGATTTTTTTCAAAGATTTATTGAGATTTAATACACAAATCACCCTTCCAATGTACAACCCTGATTTTCAGTATATTCATAGACTTGTGTGATCACCACAATTGAATTCATTTTTACCAGTGCGAAAAGAAAAAACCCCATACCCATCAGCAGTCACTCCTAATTCCATTCCTACCCTGCCCTCGGCAACCACAAGTGTGTTTTCTGTCTCTAGATTTGCCTGTCCTAGACCTTTGATGGAAATGGTATCATATAACATTTAACTTTTTATGTCTAACTTCTTCCATGTAGCATAACATTTTGGGGTTCATGCATATGTTAGCATATTCAGTGTTTCTTTTTATGCAAAATTTTCCATTGTAATGAATATATATGTATGTATATGTGTGTATATATGCGTGCATGTATGTAAACATATACTATTCATCAGTTTATGCACATGTGAGCACATATATTGAACAAGATTTACCTTCCATTGGTAAGAAAGTAGGGATGGCTGTTGGTGGGCAGCTAGCACTGTCTGCCCTTGTGCAGAAATGGGGTAAGGGGCTGGTCCCTGGGCTCCCTGAGCAGTATCACTGCTTCAGAGTTCTGTCAGTATAAGAGGAGGAACAGTAGTTGTGAAGTCTTGCCCAGTGTAAAGAGGGCCCAGTCAGCTTGTTTTTGGGTTGGTGAGTACTGCCGTTATTTGAGAAAGCCACATCGGGACAACTGCCTAACATTTGAGCCTCTGTATCCAGAAAACCCTACTATTCCATCATGATTGCTGTTCCTTTGGCCTCAGCCCTACTATTTTCCACCAGTCCATAATTCTGCCGCCACTTTATAGGTTTGGCCTTGTGGGGATATTTTTGTTTTCAATGTTTGGCCTGCAGTATCTCCCACCAGGTGCCTTTCCTCTAGCTTCAGTCTCACTACCTAGAGCCTGTGGGATTAGCTGTCTGTCTCCGTAAAAATTCTTAGTAAAAAATCTTAAACATTTGTTTATTCATTTAATGAAATATCACGTGAATTTATTGAACTATATTTTATATGCTTTTCAAAGACTATTTGCATTCATGTAAGGTTTGTTAATTTTGAATTGAAAGTATTTGGTGACAGTGTTACTTAATATACATCTAAAGAACATCTTAGATGTTGTCTGCATAACTCAAGAGAACAGGACATTCTGGACACTGGTGGACTTGAGGAGGAATTGGTCATAGGCCCTGGCCCCAGAAAAGTGCTGGAGTTCATATTCTGAATGAAGCTCATCTAACTCTGACTTGTTCAGGCCAAAATAGGTGTGACTTGACCGTAATCTCTTCATCAGGAAGTGCAGTGTCTTGATAAACCTGTGTTTAAGTTTTGTGTTGGAATCTCTAGGCAGTGTCCCTCTGGCCTTTGCTCTTTTTTCCCCCCTCTTAGATACCCACAAGATGACCTGACTGAAAGGAGGGCAGCTTTATTTGACCTGCCAGGCATTCTTGGTCAGTTCATCAGACTCCTGTCCTGGGGCGGGGAGGGGGCGGGGGTGCGGGTGGCGGGTAAGTACTCCCTAGGGGTTCCTTCCAGCCTCTTCTGGGAAGGCAGGAAGAGGAAGAGACAGGAGGCCGCAGCCAGGCACCGCTGGGCTTTGTGGAAGCCTGGGGCTGGCTCTGCCCTGAGGGCTGCCCCGTCCCCACAGCTCTCACTGGCCGCCTTATGCCAGCCTCAACTCAGCCTCAGACTCATGTGTCATGTCCCGCTGAAAGGAACATCCTTCCCTTTCCACAGGAGGCAACATTTCAAATGTATGTAAACAATAGAATAAGATTTAAAAGCAGATGTAAAGATTGTTTCCCACCCCCCCTCAAATGATCTTAGCGTAGAGCTGATATCACACTTTAGAGCTGGAAAAGGAATATCCTAACTTCTATTTTAGTTCAGTATCACTTCCCAGACACAGGATAAAAAATAGGCTTTTTCATATGGTGATTTTTAGGGAGTGGGTGTTTTTTCCAGCAAGGGAATAGACACTAATACTGGAGTAGTCACTAATATTCCAAAAGTGGGCATTTTAATATCTATCTGTCTAGTTAGTGAATGTTTTTATTTTAAATCTGTGGGCGGTTTTGGTATTTTTGGAACATAGCATTCAAGGAAAACAGGCAAGAAAGATTTCTGGGGTAAATGGCCAGTGTGTCATGAAGGACTTCATTTATTGCAAGGTTTAGACAGTTTTGTAGGTGATGGAGACTGAGTGAAAGGCCTCCGTCTAAGGTGGTGTGGTCACATTTGTTTTAGTGGCTGGTGGCCATTGCTGACTAACACCAGGCATTGCCTCAGTTATCCACACAGTCCTGTTAAGTAGTACCGTCATCTCCATTTTGCAGTGGAGGAAAGGAATGCTGAAGTGGGCTGCGCAGGTAGTATGTGGTGGAGCTGTGAATTCCCTCCAGGGAGTCTGATCAGAGCTCAGGGAAAAGGACACCAGCCACTGGGTAGAGGAGAGTATTGCAGGGGTGTGGGGGACTTGGTGGACCCTGCTTGCTCATCTCCACATTTGTCATGCATAAGGGACAGGATTGTTGAGAGTGAAAGTCGGATGGGGGCCTGATAAACATGACAGCTGGAAGCTTTTACTACGAGAAATTCACAAGGGAGCTGATCAGAATCAAATGAAGGTGGATCTTAGCTGAGGCCTGGAGACAGGACTGCCCTGATCGGTTACAGCATTGTTCTGCACACTTTTGACTGTACCTGAATCTGCTATAACAAGGAGTGGGTTAGATACGATAAACACTGATTTTCTCTCATGTTACAGTCCAAAGGGAGGAGAGTGGAGTGACTCATTTTCCAGAACCTCTCAGGGTCCTCAGTCCTTCTGTCTTGTTCCACCATTCCATCGACTGCTAATGTGGCCACAGCCAGGTCTCTGCCACAGCAGTGTTCCAGCTCCTCAGAGCAGAAGCGGAAAAGCAAGTAGTTTCCTTTCAGGTAAGAGAGAGGGAAGTTGTGCACATCACTTCTGTTCACATTCCATTGGTGGGACCTTAGACACCCAGCTGCAAGGAATTCTGGGAAATGGGTCTAGTTAAACTAAATTCCACCATTCCCAAATGAAACTCTAGGATTGTGGGAGAAGAGAATAGATTTGAGGGCCAGCTCGGAGCCCACCACAGGAGAGAAGGCTGAATGTGGGGGTGATGAAGGACTGTAGTTTTTCTGGACAGGTGTAAGCGTGAGAAAGCTTCAGGTGTTGGTGAGATGTATTTCATGTGGTCACTTGAGTCCCAGCTGGGCAAAGTAGTTAGGCCAGGATATTAAGGGCCTGGAGCCTTGCGTCATAGAGGCTACAGAGTAGATGTGAGATTAAGTAATAAGTGGTTGGATTAGGAGTTAATGTTTTGTGGGTAGAGTAGGCTTGACGTTGGGTCTAGAAGTGGCATAGTTCTGGGGGATGGGGAGCCATGGCTTTGGGAGGGGGACATGGTGGTGCCCAGAGGTGAGGCCCTCCCAGAGCATATTCAAGGTTCCCTGCACAGCAACCAGCACATAGGACCCTCCACCATCTGGGCCTGCCCTCTGCTCACACCTTCCCTTCCCTTGCTTTCTACCCACCACACGAAGCCAGTTGTTCCTACACATACACTTTTTATATGACTTCTCCCATTCTCTCCCTTCCAGTCAATGTGCACCACACCACACTTCCCTTCCGTCTAGGTAAAGCCTCACCTGCAGAAACCACCACATTTCATCTCTCCCAAGAGACTGTCCCTTTAAAATTTAATTTTTAAAATCTTTTTTTAAGTTTTGTTGAGGTATAATTGAAGAAACCTGCAGAAACCACCACATTTCATCTCTCCCAAGAGACTGTCCCTTTAAAATTTAATTTTTAAAATCTTTTTTAAGTTTTGTTGAGGTATAATTGACAAAAGTTGTATATGATCAAGGTATACATGTGATGGTTTCATATAAATACACATTTTGAAATGATCACACAGTCCAGCGGATTAGCGTTCATTGCTTCACAGTCACCTTTTTTTTCCCACCACTCCCACTCCCCGCCCCTCTGGCAGCCATCTGTTTGTCCTCTGCATCTGTCGTTTGTTTCTCTTTTGTTTGTTTTCCAGGTTCCACATGTAAGTGAATTCACATAGTATTTATCTTTCTCTGACTTTTTTCACATGGTATAATCCATGTGGTTGCAATGGCAAGATACTCTTTTATGTCTGAACAATCTTCGCATGTGTGTGTGTATACACCACATCTTCATTCATCTATGGACGGACATTTCAGCGGCTTCTGTATCTTGGCTATTGTGGATAATGCTGCAGTGAACATAGGGATGCATATAGGTTTTCAAATTAGTGTTTCTATTTTTTTTTTTTTGGAAAAATACCAGAAGCAGAATTGCTGGGTTGTATGGTAGTTCAATTTTAATTTTTGAGAAATCTCTGTACTCTTCCAGAGTAGCTGCTGCACCAATTTACAGTCCCACCAGTAGTGCATGAAGGGTCCCTTTTTTCACATCCTTGCCAACACTTGCTATTTTGTAATCTTTTTATTATAGCCATTCTGACAGGTGTTAGGTACTATCTCATTGTGGTTTTGGTTTGCATCTCCTTGACAGTTAATGATGCTGAGCATCTTTTCTTGTGCCCATTGACCATTTCTATGTCTTTGGGAAAATGTCTGTTCAGGTTCTCTGCCCATTTTGTAATTGGGTTTTTTTGGATGTTGACTTGTATGAGTTCTTTATATATTATGGATATTAACCTCTTATCATACTTATGGTTTACAAATATCCTCTCCCATTCTCAGGCTGCCTTTTTGTTTTGTTAATCATAATCTTTGCTGTGCAAAAGCTTTTAGTTCAACATAGTCCAATTTCTTTATTTTTGCCTTTGTTTCCCTTATCCAAGAGGCTGACTTGAACCCTAGAATTTTAAAGCATCCTCTTGGCTTCTATCTGGGTACCAGCTAGCTTCCTCTTCTCTTATTTATAGTTTGTAACTGAAACTTGCATATGGCAGTTTGGCCATCCCAGCCCTCTGTGTACACACTGCATATCTGTAACTAACTGGCAGTTTCTTTGCTTATGTTCATGTCAAATTTCCAAGACAGGCCATCTGCTTGGCCCTGCCCATCTCATCTTTTCATGCCACAGCATAGCTAACTTGTGTGCTACCTGCCATCAGCCAGCCAGTCATGGGCAGGGGAACAGAATGAGACCCACATCTTCCCCCAGCTGCTTCTCGTGCTGGGCTCAGAGCTGCGGCTGTGGCTGTGGGCACAGTCATGGGAAGAAAGGCAAGCTCCTCATTGCCTTGTTGTCCTGCCAGGCCTTGGGTGTAGGAGGGACTCTTAGGGAGATGCAAGTTGTTTGTCCTTATCGCTGAGGAATAAAGTTTCTATTGTACCAAAGGGATGGGATGAGCTGGCTGAGTATTGGGTTGTTGGTCTGTTCCTTCCAGAAGAACACTGAGGAGCTCTCTGCCAGTCCCTGGGAATGAGAAGGATAGGAAGACATCTTGTTCTCACAGTCTGGTGTGGGTGGCAGGGGAGGACAGAAGAGGGGGTGCAGGGCAGATAACCAGCCAGTTATGGTACAGTGTATATGAGAGGAAAGGCTCTGAAGCTGGGGCACCCCAGGTTTCCAGCCCCACAGAGCCTTACCCTGGGCAAATAAAACCAGCAAAGCCTGAACTCTAGCGGAGGGCATCGCCAGCATCTCCAGAGATGTGGGCTGATCCCTGGAGGGGCAGTGGCTCCTGTTCTAAGAGGGAGCTGCTCAAGCCTCTCCTGTGGGATGAGAATGCTGCTCAGGGCTAATGTGTGGGTTACATGGGCATGCATGGCCCTTGTCCGTGTGAGTGGCCATCACCTCTCCTGGAGTCTGGTTTTCTGACTGGTGTGAGGAGAGCCTATATTCTAAACCCAGTAGCTCAGACCACTGAGGTCCCAGAGTCTGACTGCAGTTTTGCACACACCCTGAGTTTGAGCCTCATCCTCACAGTAAGGAGATCATTTGTGGGATCAGCTAGAAATGGTCTGGCTGACCTCCTCCCCCGCTCCCTCCATTTTTATTAAAACTTTTATTTGCAAATCCAGTTCTTTCTATCCAAAAATCTGTTTGTTGCAAAACAAATGCTCCGTTCCCAGAGATAAAAACCAAAAATGTCCATCTTGTGGAAAGCTGTATCACGTTAGGTCAGTTCTCTTCCTAGGACCGGGAACAGAGTCTAGCCTGGCCTCCCAGCCCACACAGCATGGTTGCACCCAGAACAAGAACTGGGAGAAGTTGAGAGCACAGGCCTGAGGTGGTCCCGTGAGGCTGGACCTCCCCCAGCCTCCCCGGAGATGGCTCAGAGACTCTGGCCCTGAACCTTTCAGGGAAGTCCCTGCATGACTATGCAGGAGAAGCAGCCCCTCTCAAGCCCTCAACCATGGGCCCTGCCCACCCTCTGGCCCTCTCAGAAAAACAGACAGCTGCTCTTTTGTGGAAAACCCTCTGGGCTGCCATCCACTCATTAGTACCTTTCTTGCTAGGAACTCTGCTGGCCAGATGACAACATTCAGTACGACTTAGTCTGAGAGACCAGCCTTGGTTCCTCTCTTTTTCTCACCCGCATACTCAATCCACTCCTAGAATGTGCCCCTGCACCCCCCACCCCCACCCCACCACTTCTCCACTCCATCACCAACCCTGTTTTCCGGGCCTCCATTACTCCTGCTAGAACACTTCAACCCCTTCCTAAATGAAGCTGCCCTCCAGCCTCCCTTACTTCAGGCCATAGTCCTCACAGCTGTCTGAGCTGAAGGGCCATTGGATCATCACAGTGGGCAAGTATGGCACAACTTGATTCTCCAGAACATCTGTGGACTCCAAAAGCCTGGGTAGAAATTCCAGAAGGAATAGCACAGGAAGTATCACCTCCTTCCCCTGCAAGCTGTGAGTGAAGGGAGGAAACCACAGGAAACAGAGCAAGGACAGCGTATACTAGACAGGGGACCTCTGGGCTGGAGTTTTCCCAGCAAAGAAGCCGCCACTGTCTGGGCCGTCCCATGGAAGCCTTGAGTTCCCTGGGGCTCAGAGAGAAGGAAGACTGACCATGGCATGACCTTGGGCTCCTTTTCAAAGCTGCAGGCTAGGCCAGGGCACCTCTCAGAAGTCTGGCTCTCTCTCGCTTGTCCAGACCCATTTTGTGTATGGTCTGTCCAGCTGGTGCCCCATGACTGTCCTCTCCTTCACTCTGGCCCTGCTTGTCCTCCCGTCTCATCTTACCTTCTCCCTCCTGCTGACCCTTCCTGGCAGCTCCCTGACTTAGCCCTCGGAGAAAATCCTTCTCGTGTTCCTCAGATGCCCCTCCCCTTTCTCAGAAGAGCTTTCTCATCTCTCGCTCTTGCCAACACTCTTGTCCCCTCCCGCCCTGGGTCCTCTCTCAGGGTGGTCTTCATCCCCTGTGATTCTCCCGTCTCTAATGGTCCCTCCTCTGTCTAGACTTCCCTCTGCTCTCCATTCAGTGGGCCCTGCAGGGTAGCATCACAGGAAGAGGCGGCTCAAGCACCCCTGGGCCATCTCATGGCTTGCTCAGGGGTCAGCACCCCAACCTGTGACCAGTGTCTATTCTCTGGGATGCCTCCCTTGGGCAGGTTCCAATGCTCCTGAAGCAGCAAGACTCAGCGTCCTCCTCCTGACCCCTCAACCACATCACCCTGCGCAAAACACTGTTTTCTCAGTGCTTCTCTCTCGGGCCCTTTCTTCCTCTGCCTCTAGCCTTCTGCATAGGCTCCTTTCTCTCCCATTCACTCAAATATGGAACTTCCTGAGGCTCCCTAGCCCAGCCTTCTCTCTCCATTGTCTTACTCAGTGGTTCCATCTATACTCAGATAACTGCTCCATGCCAAGCCGCCGCCCCCCCCCCGCCCCCACCCCCCACCCCCACCTGGAGCTCTAGTCCAGGCCTTTTTGAATATCTCTTCCTGGGCATTCCCACCTGGATGTTACTCAGCTACCTCAAACCAACACAGACAACACAAAAACTCATCCTCTTCATTTTTGGTCCTCCATCAGGGTAGGACTGGGAGCCACTTTCACTCCTTCTTTAGTAATTCTTACTGAGTCAACCAGGGGCAGAATTTTGGATCTCTCTGACCAAGCCTGCTGCAGCCCCCATCCTCCTAAGAGTGTCTTGTCTGTAGGCCAGCCTCTCCTGTATCTTCTGCCCCCTCCCCTTTCATTTTCTTCCCAGTCTTGGCTGCCAGAGTTAACCTTCTTTTTCTATTTTTTGAAACTCACTCAAGCATTCTGAAAAACTGGTATGAGAAATGTTTTCCAATAACAAATACTGATGCATAGCCGAGATATGTATTTTGGAGTCTGTTACATTGTAAGCTTCCTAAGCAATGAAGGATCACTCCAGCCTCTTCTCTGCAACTTCTTCTAGCACTTAGGGCTTATGAAATATAATGCTTTATTGGAGCAAAGAGTAAATTTTACTGGCCAAATAAAGGTGATCTTCCCACTGAGAAATATGCACATATGGAATTCATTATTCTAAGAGTTCCTACTGGCAGAAAAAAAAAATCTAAATGTATTCAAAAGCCTTGGAGGAAGGTATGTGGGAGACAAGGTTGTTTTCTAAGACACACGCTCCTGAAAGAAACAGAAGAATGGAATGCACTTAGTACAATCTACTGGGTGAGATGGTCACGTGTAGGAAGTTTTTACATGAGACCCACTGATGGGGTCCCTTTTCCACTGCATAGCATCGTGCTGGCTCATATGTTTATGCATTCACTCAACCTATATTTAAGCATGTGCATGGTCCAGGTAGAGTCCCTGGAGCTGCTTTTCTAGTAGTGATAGAAACTTCGGCCCAATGGCCCTGACCTCTGGACCCAGACTTGAGACCACAAGGCGCCTACTGGGGTTGGGCTGCTGCCTGTGGTAGTGAACCACTAAGGAAATGACCCATGGCCTAGACATCATCACTCTCTGCTCTAATTCACCAGCACAAACATCACTAAGAATGTCATTCCGAAGAGTTGGCTTGGTTGGCTGACCTGCCATGGAACAGAGGTACCGGCAGCCACCGTGGCGGCTTCATGACAGATGCCTTCCCTCCCTCCTTCATGCCCAGGAATCAGATTCCTTGATCTGCGTATTTTATTTTTAAAAAATGTATGCAGCAAGATTAGAAAGCACACAGTACCTTTGTTACAAATATACTTTCTCATCTAGGCACAGGATACCAGGAAGCAGCCTTGAAATTGTTTTCGAAGATCTAAGGAAAATATGTTTGTGTGTAAATGTACTTGCTACAGTAAGCATTTGATTAACTTCCTGTTATCTGGGAGGAAATGCCAAGTTTTGGATACAGGACTAGAGTAGAGTGTTAGATTAATCCTTAACAATAAGAAGGGAAAAAAATATGTTGAAGTCTAATTTTGTCTTTTCCTATTCCCCTTTCCTGGTGGCTCAGTCAGTGAAGAGTCTGCCTGTGATGCAGGAAACCCAGGTTCAGTCTCTGGGTTGGGAAGATCCCCTGGAGAAGGAAATGGCAACCCACTCCAGTATTGCTGCCTGGAGACTCCCATGGACAGAGGAGCCACCAGGCAGTCTACAGTCCATGGGGCCACAAGAGTCGGACATGACTGAGCTACCAAACCTGCACCTATTCCCCTTTTCATGTCTCTAGATATGTGGAATGTTGGTGTAATAGTATATATGTTATTAACTCACACATCCCCATTTGTGGGAGAAGATAATCAGGAAACATACCTCAATATTTCTCAAGTTAATGTAGATTATTCGGAAGAAACTTTTTCATCAGTTTCACAGCTGGCCACAGACTTCATCCAGAGCCTTTTAGTAAAAAAATCCAGAGAAAAGACGGACAGCTGAAATCTGCCTGTCCCATTCTTGGCTGCAGCAGTGGGACTTTGGAAACTTGTTTCACCCTGAAGAAACCTCCAGTTCCTCTCAAAGTCAGGATCATCCAGTAAGGTCCTCTGAGGACAGGACTCACAGGCCCTCTTGTAATGGCACCTGCAGTGACCGAGAAGACAAAGAGAATATCCCGGAGGACAGCAGCACGGTGTCCAAGAGATTCCGCTTTGACGACTTGCTGCCCAGCCCCACGAGCTTGTGTCCGATTTGCTCTGTCAGCACTTTCCTCCTCACCCCATTTGAACTGAGTGTGGAATCTGAAATCCACTCCAGTGTGAGATTGTGGTTTGTAGCTTCATATATGGCATGTTTATATTGTAAATGCACTTTTGCATTGAAGAATTTAGGGAAATGTTTGAATGCTAAATTAGTAGTGACTAGCACAATTTCATTCCCTATACTGAGATATCAACTCTTCAAAAAATATTTAAATATATAACAAATAAAATTGTACTTCTGAGTTTACATGTTAATGAAAGAGTTTGGGTTCAAATGAGTTTATCAGAATGTCTTCCATATCAGGAATAAAGTAATTTGGGTTATATTATGGTTGATGTAAACTAAACAAAATGAAGACATTTGAATTTAATAGCTTCTCCAAGGTAAGCCCTACACCATGCCTCTATTGACAGAATTTTGTTTAGGATAAGTTTCAAGTTTAAATAAAAATATAGCTATTCTATAGATGCTTGAGATATTTAACACTTGAAAATGTTTTTCAATCATGGATATTTTGAAACTGCATTGCATATGATCTGTTATATGAGACAAGTCCTTTAACCAGAGCAGAAAAGGGGTTAGAAACTGGATTAGGGATATTCTATAGAAGGCAATGGCACCCCCACTCCAGTACTCTTGCCTGGAAAATCCCATGGACAGAGGAGCCTGGAAGGCTGCAGTCCATGGGTTCGCTGAGGGTCAGACATGACTGAGCGACTTCACTTTCACTTTCATGCACTGGAGAAGGAAATGGCAACCCACTCCAGTGTTCTTGCCCGGAGAATCCCAGGGACGGGGGAGCCTAGTGGGCTGGCGTCTCTGGGGTCACACACAGTTGGACATGACTGAAGCGACTTAGCAGCAGGAACCTCTCTTTAAAATTTTTCCTCATTTTAATTTTCTGCACTGTATTCTGGGTAGATTTTTGTAACCTAGCTTCTGATTTACCAGGTGTTTTTTTTTTTTCCAATTATAGTTGTTCTGCTCTCTAATGGAATTTGAGTTTTAAAGTTCAGTGTCTCTTTTTTTCATTTCCCAGAGTTCTCCTTTTTTGGAAAAAAAAAAATCTCTTTACTTAAGTAGTTGCTTATGTTTTTCATTACACTTTTTGTTTCTTTAGTCATTTTACATATTCCTTTTTAATAATTTAGATCTATTAATTCCATTTCTTAAATTTCTTAGTCTCAAGCTGCTCATGTTTTTGCTGAGTTTCATTTGTGGTGGTTTCTTTTCTCATGTGGTCCATAAATTTGGATTGTGATTTCATGTCCTTCCAGGCCTTATTTGTCAAAATCTCATGGTACAGTAAGATATGAATAAGAAATAATATAGGAAGGCAGGTGGTGGTGCAGGAGTGGTGACAAAAATTGTGATCATCACCAGATTTTTTCATCAAGTAGCTAGAAAATGCAGGAGACTCAACTGACAATTAGAACTAATAAAACTATTAGAGGTAAAGGAAAAGGCAAAAACAACCCCCCAAAAAAAAGAGGCCTAGTAAAGAATAGCTTACTAAAACCATTAACATTTCAAGAAGCCAACAATACCTAAACAGAGTAATTGACTTTTAAAAAGAATTTTATAAAAATAGCTTTATAAACAATTATACAAAATAAGAATAAGCAAGTCTTAAAATGTGCAACTTATACAAAAGTCTGTCAAGCATTATTGAAGATACTGAACTTTTAAAAAGCAACCCTGAATAAATGGAGATGTTAAACATGTTCCTGGTTACAGAGATGCAAAATTATAAACATGTCAGTTCTTCAGAAATTAACTAATAGGTTCAATGCAGTTATAAACAAGGGCTTTTTAAATGAATGGGAGGGGGGCACTTCTAGTGCGACAGAATGGGAAGAAGGGGCTGGAGTTGGGAATTTCCCTTCTCTCTTATGGAAGATCAGAGCTGACCAGAGTTGGATATTTCAAGAGAGAAATTGCAAAGTATACTAAAAGACAAAAAAAAAAAAAACAGCTTGAAAAGACAGAGCAAACAGAACTGGACATGGAGGGGGGTGGATATTAGAATTATGAGACCATAAATTCAAAGCAACTAATATGCTAAGGGTTAGAGTATCAACATGCAAAAACAGATGAGCGACGTAAGCAGAGGAACAAATGCTAGAGATAAGAAGCGAGACAGAAATAAAGAATTCCTTTGATGTGCTTATTAGTAGACTGGAACAACTGAGGAAAGAATCTGAGCTAGAGAATAGCTCAATAGAAAGCTCCAAAACTGAAGCAAGGAGAACAAAGACTAAAAGACAAAGCAAACAATCAAAAAGGAGCAGAAGATTCTAGGTCTATGAGACAGCACCAATGTGTAGTATGGGGGTAATGGGAGGACCAGAGAAGAAAAGTAAGGAGCAAAAGAAACACTTGAAGCAATAACTACCGAAAAATTTTGTTTGTGTTACAAAAATTTTTGTTTGTTGGTTACTAAGTGTCAGGCACCAAACCACAGAACTGGGAAGAAGCTCAGAGAACATCAAGCAGGATAAATGCTAAAAGAGAGAAGGAAATGAAGGAAGGGAGGGAGGAAAAACAGAAGAAAGACTAGGCGCATCATTTTAAAACTACTGGAAATAAAAAATAAAAAGTTCTGAAAGAAGACAGAGAGGAAAAACAACTTACCTACAGAGGAACAAAGGTAAAAATTAACATAGGACTTCACCTCAGAAAACATGCAAATCAAGAAGGCAGTGGAGTGAAATTAAGGTGTCAAGAGGAAAAAAAAAAAACTCACCAACCTAGAATTCTCTATCCTGCAAAAATTTCCTTCAAAAGTGAAGGAGAAATAGACACTTTCTCTGACAAAAATTCAGGAAATTTGTTGCCAATAGACCTTTTAAACAAGAAATATTTGAGGAAGTTCTTCTAGAGAGAAAGAAAATAATATAGGTCAAAAACTTGGATCTATACAAAGAGAGAATGTTGAAAAAATAGTGAGTGAGTGTAAAATGAACTTGGCATGCTTATTCTAAAATTTGGGAGAAAAATGTTCAAGAATAGATAAGAATATTTTCAAAAGATACAGAATGATGGTGATTGGTAGTAGTGATGGTGGTTAGGGTGGGGAAGATTATTAAGGATTTGAAAAATGTATCACTGAAACAGAATAGAGAGCCCTGAAATGGGCATATTTACATGTGAAAATGGGGGAACGATTTAAACAACATTTTCTTAGGATGAGAAGACTATTCAATTGCTAGTTTTCAAAACTATCTATATGAAAAAAATAAAATTAGAAAGTTATAACCTCAAAAATTAATATTAACCCGATGCTGTAAATTTAAATATGTTACATGAAGTGAAAGTAAAAGTTGTTCAGTTGCGTCCAACTCTTTGCAACCCCATGGAATATACAGTCCATGGGATCTCCAGGCCAGAATACTGGAATGGGTAGTTTTCCCTTCTCCAGGGAGTCTTCCCAAACCAGGGATCAAACCCGGGTCTCCCGCATTGCAGGTGGATTCTTTATCAGCTGAGCCTCAAGGGAAGCCCAAGAATACTGAAGTGGGTAGCCTATCCCTTCTCCAGCAGGTCTTCCCAACCCAGGAATTGAACCGGGGTCTCCTGCATTGCAGGCGGACTCTTTACCAACTGAGAAGAAAAAGTTAATTTTCATACTATATGAAACAATAAATGAGAGAACTTCATATGAAAAAAATTCTAGATGAATAATGTGAACATAAAGTTTATAGAAGAGAAAACATAAATGTTCAACAAACACAAGGAAGAGGCCACCCCCTCTGAAGTCAAGGAGATGCAGTGAAATGCAGCAAGAGGGTCTTTTCTTTTTAATAACATGTATCAAGAATTAAACTCATTTTTAATATCAAGTGTTGATGAAGGAAATTGGTACCTTGACTGAAAGACCTGAAACTTAGTACAGCGTTATTTATAACTGTAAAAAAGTAGACATAAACTTATCAACAAGAGGCAGATGGAGTATGGATCCTGCCTAGTAATGGAAGTAAATCTGGAGGAACTGACCTTGGAGAACATCCTGTTTGTTAAACACAAAAGACTAAGTTGCAAAACACTATGTACAGTAAGATGAACCTATGAAAAAAATAAACTACAAGCAGAACTCTAGAGAGAGGTCTGGAAGAGCACACGGCAAGTAACCAAGGAACGAGAAGGGAATAATAGCTACTGAGTGCTTGCTTTGTGCTGAGATGTTACAGATTCTTTACATGTACTAGCTCTAATATTCCCAGCAATTCTGAGAAGATATAACTCTGAAGACTCTCAGATTTAAAGTTCTATATCTTTATTCAGTTCAAGGACATTTTCTGAAATTATGTGTTTGATTGTGTTCTCCCCAGAAATCTGTTTTCTTTTTGATGACTCTTCATTCATTCTCTAGATCTTTTAATTTTTCTCTCACATTTCTCACTGCTCTGTTTTTTTCCCCTATGTTTTAGGTCACAGTGATTATCAAACTTGAGGTGCACCCCAATCTTCTGGAAGGCTTGTGAAAACACACAGATTGCTGGGCCCCACCCCTAGTTTCTGTTTTAGTAAGTCTGGACTGGGACTCAGAAATTTTCATGTTAAAAAGTTTCCCAGTAATACTGATGCTGCTAGTTGGGTATCACATTTTGAGACCTACTGTTCTTAGGTATTTCTTCTACGTCTTTGCATTTTTAAGTTTGAAAATTCCAGTTTTAATTTCCAAGAACATTTTCATTGTTTTCTATTTTCTGATGACTTTTCCCCCTTTGTCTATAAGAGAAAAACCTCCTAAAAATCTCCCTGAGGATACCAAGTAGGTTTTTTAAAGTTATTTTCTATTCCCTACACTATCTCTGTTTCTTCTGGGTTCATGGTTCTGATTATCTCAGCTTTTTTTTTATGGGTTGTTGGTTTTACGCAAAGATCTGGGGATCCTTGGCTACACATTTCTATCTGCGAATGAAGGATTTGTGTTTTGATATAGATGGCTGGTATTTATCTTCTCTACCATGATAGAATCTATTTCTTCAACAGTCCTCTCCTCCAAGTTGGAACCTTTGGCATATCAACTGGCAAGGTTCCATTTAAGGGTAATTGCCAAGGCCTCTTCTCTTCTAGCCCCCAATAAAATGGAGAAATCTTCTCCTGAGATGGTAGCACTGGCTGCAGGAGCTCCCAGCCTTCTCCCAAAATTCTAATTTCTTTTATAAGGCACCCTCTGGTTTGGCCTGGGGTGGGTACCATCTTGGCCTACTGTTCTTCCTACTCAATATAGAGGGCAAGCATACAGTGGATGTTCTCTTGGACACAACTCTTTCCAGGTGGGCAAAGGACTCACCCTGATTTCTCCTCTCTGCTGTCTCCTGACCTCTGTACCTGTACCTTCTGACCACAGACTCATCCCAGGTCCCCATGAGCAGTGGTTCTCACCTCCCAGGCATCTACATCTCTGGCTGCCTCTCTGTTCTGCCTATCAGGATGGTCCCATATGATTTTCTTCAAACTCTTCTGGTGGCCCCTCTGCCATTCTTAGTGCTGTGATTTATATTTCCTTTTGCCATTTTTTTAAACTAGTGGAATCAGTATTAAAATGGAACTCTTCAGTTCATCTGAGTCACCTACGTGACTCAGATTCCACCAATTCCGAGACAGACCATCACATACAAAACTTGTAAGAAAATGTCCAAGGAATGTTTTGTTTCAAGAAAATGAAGGAAGAGCAAGGAAGATGGGAGAATTTCTTTGGAGACAATCTTATTCTAAATCCTACCCCCTCCCACTGCTTACAGGCCACCTGTAGAAGGGCTGGGCCACAGGGAACAAGGAGGAGAGTGGGGAGCAGGGAGAGGGAAGCAGCCAGCAAAAGCTGTTCCCTCCTCCTTCCTCCAGCAGCTCAGTAGGAGATGAGGATGAGCTGGCCCCATCCCCTGGTTCCCTGAACTACCACAGGAAGCCTGTGAGTCTGGGTACCTGCTCTGTCTCTGGTCCTCTCCTTTCTCTCCCACCTTGCCTCTCTCTTCTTCCTGCTTTCATCCCTTACCTCTCCTCTCTCTCATTTATTGCTGATTATACCAGCTTTGGAGAAGGCAATGGGACCCCCACTCCAGTACTCTTGCCTGGAAAATCCCATGGACGGAGGAGCCTGGTAGGCTGCAGTCCATGGGATTGCTAAGAGTCGGGCATGACTAAGCGACTTCACTTTCACTTTTCACTTTCATGCATTGGAGAAGGAAATGGCAACCCACTCCAGTGTTCTTGCCTGGAGAATCCCAGGGACAGGGGAGCCTGGTGGGCTGCCATCTATGGGGGTTGCACAGAGTCGGACACGACTGAAGCGACTTAGCAGCAGCATACCAGCCACACATTGCTAAATTCTCATCACTCATTTTTATCAGGGACTATTACACCCTCTCTTCCCCTCTCTTTCTGTGTATTCAGCAAACACCACTGCAGACTATGGTGGTGGATCTAAGAGGAGATAAGAACACACAAGTACAAACAGTGTGATCAAGTTCCAAGAGTCAGCAACATGAAGGAGGAACCCAAAATTCAGCCTGGGGTATCCCAGGAGCTAAGGCTTCTCAGGAGCTAAGTCAGGAGGAAGAGTAGAGCTGTCCAGGAGAGGGGGATTTAGGAGGACTCTTCCCTGCCAGAGAGAGCATGGTATGCAGAGTTCTAGAGACATCACAAGGTCACTTTATTCTGCTATTGCACACCTCATCTCTACAAGGCAAGCAGCACAGTGTGAAATACCTCTCACATGTCAGGAAACAGGCTCAGAGAATCTGTCCCACAAGCACTCACAGACCAGAACTGTTTTCCACGCAGTGACAGAGAAGCTGGCAGTAAAGAGAGAAGGATTTGATTATTGCTTTGGACTGGTCATGTTATAGGATTCTTGAGACTCAGTTCAGTTCAGTTGCTCAGTCATGTCCGACTCTTTGTGACCCCATGAGTTGCAGCACACCAGGCCTCCCTGTCTATCACCAGCTCCCGGAGTTCACCCAAACTCATGTGCATTGAGTCGGTGATGCTATCCAGCCATCTCATCCTCTGTCATCCCCTTCTCCTCCTGCCCCCAATCCCTCCCAGCATCAGAGTCTTTTCCAGTGAGTCAGCTCTTCGCATGAGGTGCCCAAAGTTATTGGAGTTTCAGCCTCAGCATCAGTCTTTCCAATGAACACCCAGAACTGGTCTCCTTTAGAACTGACTGGTTGGATCTCCTTACAGTCCAAGGGACTCTCAACAGTCTTTTCCAACACCACAGTTCAAAAGCATCAATTCTTCAGCACTCAGCTTTCTTCATGGTCCAACTCTCAAATCCTTACATGACCACAGGAAAAACCATAGCCTTGACTAGATGGACCTTTGTTGGCAAAGTAATATCTCTGCTTTTGAATATGCTGTCTGGGTTGGTCATAACTTTCCTTCCAAGGAGTAAATATCTTTTAATTTCATGGCTGCAGTCACCATCTGCAGTGATTTTGGAGTCCCAAAAATAAAATCTGACACTGTTTCCACTGTTTCTCCATCTATTTGCCATGAAGTTATGGGACCAGATGCCATGATCTTAGTTTTCTGAAGTTGAATTTTAATCAAACCTTTTCACTCCCCTCTTTCACTTTCATCAAGAGGCTTGTTAGTTCCCCTTCACTTTCTGCCACAAGGGTAGTGCATCTGCATATCTGAGGTTATTGATATTTCTCCTAGCAATCTTGATTCCAGCTTGTGCTTCATCCAGCCCAGCATTTCTCATGATGTACTCTGTATATAAGTTAAATAAGCAGGGTGACAATATGCAGCCTTGATGTACTCCTTTTCCTGTGAGCACTGTATTCACACTCTTACTACTATCTCTTTGTAGTGTCTTAAATATCTGATAGGGCAAGATTTTCCATTTTGTTTTCCTTTAGATTCTTTGTTGGCTTCCCTGGTGGCTCAGAGGTTAAAGCGTCTGCCTCCAATGCGGGAGACCCGGGTTCGATTCCTGGGTTGGGAAGATCCCCTGGAGAAGGAAATGGCAATCCACTCCAATATTCTTGCCTGGAGAATCCCATGGACGGAGAAGCCTAGTAGGTTACAGCCCACGGGGTCGCAAAGAGTCAGACACGAGTGAGCGACTTCACCTTCTTAGATTCTTTGGCTGTTAGTCCTGTGTATTTTAGAATCAACCTGTCAGTTTCACTAAAAGAAAGAAAAACAAAGAAAACCAGCCTATTGAACATTTTGATTGGGAATTCATGAATCTAGAAATCAAAGTAAGGAGATTGGACATCCTTTTACTTCAAATACTTATATTCCTTTCTTTCTTCTTCTGTTATTGCTGTTACATCAGCCCTCTGTAATTGTCCCATAATTCTTGGATATTTTTCCTTTCCTTCTTGCTTTTCAATTTAGGGAGTTTCTATTCAAATATTTTCAAGCTCACTAGTTCTTTCCTCAGTCATGTGCAATCTACTGATGAGCCTGTCAAAGGCATTTTTTCATTTCTGTTAATAGTGTTTTTCATTTCTAGCGTTTCCCTTTAGGTTCTATCTTAGAGTTTCCATCTCTCTGCTTACACTATCCGTCTGTTCCTACATGTCCAGTTTTTCCCCATTAAAGTCCTCAATGTATTAATCACAGTTATTTTAAATTCCTAGCCTGATAATTCCAAAATCTCTGCCATATTTGAGTCTGATTCTGATAATTTGCCTTTTAACAAGGTTTGCAATTTTTTGTTGAAAGCTGGATGTGAAATATTGTGTGAAAGGAACAAATAGAGTAGTAGTGGAATGTTTTACATTTGTCTGGCTAGGAATGAGGCTGTGTTCACTGCTAGCTGGAGCTATGGTCAGAGGCTGAATTTTCTTCTAGTATTTTTGTTTTGGTCTGTCCTGTTGTCACTGAGTTTCCCCAAGAGATTCCTTCTTAAATCGGATCTGAGGTTTGCAATCGTTTCGCTGTTATCCCTGTTGTACAGGATGTGGAGGTGGGGGAAGGGACACACTCTGTAGTACCATCATTGGATTTCAGTCTTTTAGTAGGCCCGTGTCCCTGGGCACCACAAGCACTTCCCAGCTCCCTCACCCTTTAAGTGAGACAGGAAGCTCAGAGGAGACTGGAGTTGAATAGTGTCCTTTCCTCAGGTTGGTTAGACTTGAGCAAAACTCAAGTCAGTCAGGCTTTGATAAAATAGTTACCCTTGAGGGTGGGCCATGTCAAGGAGAAGAGAGGACTCTGGGCATATTCTAAAATGTTTATTTGTCCCCTCCTCTGCCAGAAGCACAAGGGGAAACTTCTCCAATCTTTACATGAGAGGTTGAGGCTCCTGAAAGTAATAAAAGTGTTAGGAATCCCCATGACTGCCCCCTTCAGAGTTTTTAGCTCTCAAGCTTGTCTATGCTGAGCTTCCAACAATCTGTCAATTGTAATTTATATTTTTTATCATACTGACCTCTGCTCCTGGGACTCTCCAGGTGAGATACGGGTCTCCGTATCCAACTGTTTCTCTAGTTTTCAGGGAAACAGTTTGCCTTATGACTTCAATTTTCTGTGGCTCTAAGAAGAGCTGTTGATTTTCCATTCGTTTAGCTTTTTTTCTTATGTGGAGATGATGGTGATGACTTCTAAATTCTCTACATTATATCTGGAAGTGCAAATAACCAAAATGTCTATCAAATGATGACTAGATAAACAAAACATGGTATATTCCTAGAACAAAATATTATTCAGCTCTAAAAAAGAATGTAATACTGATAAATGCTGCAACATGGACGAACCATGAAAACACTGTGTTAAATGATGAAGCCAGTCGCTGAAGACCACATGTTAAATGATTTCATTTGTATGAAATGTTCAGAATAGGCAAAAATGTAGAGACTAGGACTGTTAGGGCTTATTTCTGGACTCTCAGTTCTATTCCATTAATCCATATGCCATCCTCATGCCAGCACCATACTGTCTTGGTTACTGTAGCTTTGTAGTAAGTTTCGAAACTAGAAGGTTTAAGTCTTCCAACTTTATACTTTTCTCAAGATTATTTTGGATACTCTGCATCCCTTGTATTTCCACGTGAATTTTAAGATCAGTTTGTCATTTCTGAAAAAGAAAAGAAAACCCCGGCTAGGAGTTAGACTAGGTTTACACTGAATCTACAGGTCAATTTGGGGAATATTTTCATCTGAACAATATGAAGTCTTCCAATCCAGGAACATGAGATCACTTTCCATTTACTGAAAACGTCTTTAATTTCTTTCAACAATGTTTTGTAATTTTCTATATACAAGCCTTGTATTTATTTTGTCAGATTTATTCCGAAGTATTTTATTCTTTCTGATGATAGAGTAAATTGGATTGTTTTCTTAATTTCATTTTCAGACTTTATTGCAAGTTTATAGAAATACAATTGATTTTTGTATGTTGATACTGTATCCAGCAACCTTACTGAAGGAATGTTGATTTTTAATATTGAATTTATACCCAGCAAGCTAACTAAACTTTCTTATTAGTGCTAATAACTTATATTTTTCTACAGCCATCACAGCAATACAATATATAATGTATTGATGGACCTCATACTCTTCAATCTGTTATATGGCAAATTAATTGATTGATTTTCTGTAGTAATAATATACCAATTTTGTATACTCTGAGTGAATACAACTTGATGCTGTATTCTTTTTATATATTGTTGCATTCAATGTAACATTTAAAAATAATTCTAAAATATATATTCATGAGTGATGATAGTTTCTAAGTTTTGTTCTTATACTTTCTCTGTTAGATTATAGCATTAAGGTTTTGATGCCAGCCCCCACAAGGAAAAATGTATTGGAGATATTCCTTCTTTTCTATTCTCTAGAAGAGTTCATGTATGATTGAAATTATTTATTGAATAATTGTGAACAGTGTTGAAGTGACTTGTATCTAGAGTTTTCTTTGTGATAAGATCTTTGATTACTGATTCAGTTTCTTTTGAAGTCAATAATATTTAGCTTTCTATCATTCTTAAGTTGTATTTTCCCTAGCAACTTCTCTATAACATGTTTCAAATGTATACAAAATATTTATAATATTATTTTCTTATATTTGTAATATCTACAGCATTGGTAATTATTTCACTTTTTTTATTCATGATATTGTCGCTCCATCATGTCTGACTTTGTGACCCTGTGGATTGTAGCCTGCCAGGGTCTTCTGTCCATGGGGGTTCTCCAGGCAAGAATGCTGGAGTGGGTTGCCATGCTCTCCTCCAGGGGATCTTCCCAACCCAAAGAAGATCTCTCCCTTGCAGGTTGATTCTTTACCATCTGAGCTACCAGGGAAGCCTAAGAATACTGGAGTGGGTAGCCTATCCCTTCTGCAGGGGATCTTCCCAACCCAGGAATTGAACTGGGCTCTCCTGCACTGTAGGCAGATTCCTTACCAGCTGAGGTACCAGGGAAGACCTATTTATAATATTATTTTCTTATATTTTTAATGTCTACAGCATTGGTAATTGTTTCACTTTTTAATTCATGATATTGGGTGAATGTCTTCTTTTAATGACAGGTTTTATCAGAGTTCAATTTTCAAAATCTTTTCAAATAGTAAATTTCTGGCTTTGCTGATCCTCAGTATTGCATCTCTGTTTCATAAATTTCTTTATTCCTTTACATTTATTTAGATTTGCTTTGTACTTTTCTACATTTAAAGGTTTATTTTAGGTGTTTTTTTTCTTTTCTAATATATTGTAGTCATTACCTTTTCTTCTAAATACTTCTTCAGCTGGATCACATGAGTTTTACTTACCATTTTCATTATTAGTAAATTGAAAATACCTTTTAATTTCCATTATGATTCCTTAACCCATTGGTTATTTAGGAATGTATTCATTAATATTAAAATTAAAAATTTCTGGTTATCTTCTGTTGTTGTCAACTTCTAGAATAATTGCATAGTGGTCACACAACATGCTCCATGTGTTTTCATTCCTTTCAAATTTGTTTTATAGCTTTATGGTAAAATCTGTCTAAATGTTACAGTTTACGGTAAAATTTGTCTAAATGTTGCACTACTAAGCCTATAACAATGCAGGCACAGGGGCTTAGTTGCCCTGTGGCATGTGGGATCGTCCTGGGCCAGGGATTGAACCCAGGTCCCTGAATTGGCAGGTGGATTCTTAACCATTGGACCACAAGAGAAGTCCTTCACAGCATCTTTGTCTGAATGGCATACTTTATTGGGCTTTCCTTGTGGCTTAGCTGGTAAAGAATCTGCCTGCAATGCGGGAGACCTGGATTTGAAACTGGGTTGGGACGATCCCCTGGAGAAGGGAAAGGCTACCCGATCCAGTGTTCTGGCCTGGAGAAGTCCATGGGGTTGCAAAGAGTTGGACACGACCGAGCAACTTTCATTTGCATTTTACACATGTAAAGAACGTGTACTCATAAGTTATCAGGCACAACAAATGTGTCCTTAGGTCAAGTTTCTTGACAGCATTGCTCAAAGGAGCTCAACAATATTGCTGACTTTAGTGTACTTGTTCTATCAGTTACAGAGAGAGAGATGTTAAAATTGGCTAAGTCAACTTTCTTTTAGTTAATATTTACATGATAAATCTTCTTCCTTTTCACTGTAAATCTTGCTGCTTCTTTATAACATATAGCTTAGAAATAATATCACTTGTGTTTCATTTTGATTTTATGTAAAGTGAAGTCGGCTCAGTCGTGTCTGACTCTTTGCGACCCCGTGGACTGTAGCCTACCAGGCTTCTCTGTCCATGGGATTCTCTAAGCAAGAATACTGGAGTGGGTTACCATTTCCTTCTCCAGGGGATCTTCCTGACCCAGGGATCGAACCTGGGTCTCCCGCATTGGAGGCAGATGCTTTAACCTCTGAGCCACCATGTAGTTTGACTATTAATTACTAATATATTTAAATTTAATTCAAATCCATGTGCTATCTATCTCACTGGGTCTCATAGTTTTCTGTCCTTTCTTATTTTTGAATAGATTTATATTTTAATAATTTCATTTCTCCTCAGCTAGTTTCTTTCTTTTTTTCAACTAGTTTCTAAGTACACTAAATATGTGCTCTACTTTCATTCTTTTGGTATTTACCCAGGAAATTATAACAATTTATTTTTGATTTACAAAAGTTAATATTAATCAATGCCTTTACGTACCCCTTGGATAATGAGATGACCTTAGAACACTTTAACTTCATGTAATTTTTTTCTCATTATTATCAAATACACTCTATTTCACAATAATATGTTTCTTTAATAATTAGCTCATACATGACTGATAAACAGTGATGTCAGCATCACTCAGAAACTCTGCTATTTTGCTTGTAATTTTCTCCAGGACATTAGTGTTTTGAAGCCATGAGAGGTACACTTTCTTATAATTAAAGACAAAGCCTTAGTGTGATGCAAAGACCTTAAGAAAAAAAGCTAAAAATTCTGCAGGCATGCCTAACTTTAGTGCAAGCAGAGGCTGTTTTACTGGCTTTAAGAATGTCTAGGGGCTTCCCTGGTGGCTCAATGGTAAAGAATTCACCTCTTAGTGCAGGAGATGTGGGTTCAATCCCTGATCCAGGAAGATCCCACATGCCATGGAGCAACTAAGCCCATTCATGAAAACTACTGAGTCTGGGTTCTGGAGCCCTGGAGCTACAACCGCTGAGACCCCAGGCCGCAACTACTGAAGCCCACGTGACCTGCAGCCTGTGCTCCCAACAAGAGAAACCTGAGCAGCTAGAGAGCAGACACTGCTCTCTGCAGCTGGACCCAGCACAGCCAAAAGTAATAAATAATAATTTAAGAGAACCTCCAACACATTTGGTAACTTTGGCCATCTGGGTAACTAAGTGCCGGGAAGCCAGCGTGAGGAATCCCGCCCGTGACAAGGTCATGAGGAAGGAAGCCTGACAAAATGCAAGGGCAAGGGCAAGGACGTGATCAGGCTTCAGGGGTTCCCCCTGGAATTTCCTGAGCATGTACCCCCAAACCAAAAATCTGCCGGCCTCTGTACTCTGCTTTTCCACTCTTCTGATATTCTCTGGAAAAGTCAACTCAGGGCTTTAGTCTTCTGCATTTGAAAGGGATGTTTCAGTCAAACCCCCTCTGATAACTCTCTAGCTTGCCTAACAGGTTCCCCCCGGACCTCTTACAGCTTGTGAATTGCTTACAGCCCCCCACAGCTTGTGAATTGCTTACAGCCCCCAACCGCAAGAGGCAAAAGCGTAAAAGCATCTTAAAGATACAGAGCCTTTTCTAAAGAGCTAAAAATCATATTGGTGACGAGTTTTCACTGTTGACTCAGTGATTGCTGCCAGGCCTCCATATTCTTTATCTTTTAGGTACCTGGGAGGATGTTTATCAATGTAAACGGGATATGGAAAAAGATATATAGTAGTTTTGATGTTAGCAACACTAGACTTTTGAGTTAATTACTTTTCTTGTGTTATAAATCACTGTACTCCTTTTACTTGTTATAAGTTGCTATATCTTTGCTATGTAAGAATGTAACTTTATTTAGTGCTTTCTGAGAGTGGCACCAGACTTTGGGAAGATCAACACACAAATAAGCCTTCTGGTTGACAAACCTTATCAGAAAAAGGCTGTAAAATGTTAATCGGCCCTTTTGGCTGGAACATGATGTAAATCACCTAAGACCTGTGTATACAACTAGGTATGCAGAGAAAAAGCCTGGTTTTGATAAGAGTCTGGGCTGCTAATGCCGCATAACTTTGTGTTACCCATTGATCTCCATATTTTATCAAAAGTATAAAGGCCTTCTGAACAACAGTGGATGGACCAGTTTCTCGGACTAGTCTCTTGGCCTAGATTTTGGGAATCTGGCTCCCCCTGTGTCTCTCTCTCTCTCTTTTTCTCCCTCTCCCTCCCTCTCCTCTTTACTCTTAATTTCAGGCTGAAGTCCCATCTGGAACGGGGTGGCTCACCAAGTCTACTTACTTGTCCTGGCTTCTAAGACCCACTCGAAAGGGAGCCTAAGGCGGGGCACCCTTTGATATTCAAGTGGGTGCCGGTGGCCCAATGTAGATGGTGCAAATCTCTTGTCCTGAGATTTTATTGGTCTTCCCGTAACCCAAGTTATTCAGCCTCCTTTCACCACTTAATTTTCCTACTGCACCATTCTTCTTAATCTCTTTTATATTTCTATATAAATAAGTTTTTCCCTCGCCTATCCGTCTCTCCTTCGAATCACCCTGGTTCCACCGAGGCTGGACCCCGACAATTAAGAGTGCAAATCAAGAAGCTGCAAATAAATTTCTTCTATGTAGAAGTAAGGTCTAACTGATGAAGTCTACCCTCAAACTATTTTTTTCAACTTGTTTCATTGTTTAACTAACATGACTTCTATTGTGTATAGCTCCATGAGTTCTGACCCAGGTATATATTTTGATAACCACTACCGTAATCAAAACAGTTCTTTTTGTTCCCCAGCACTTTCAAACTGTTGTTCCACTTCCTTCTGGCTTCTTTGGTTTCTGATAAGAAATCCATAGTCATTTGACTCTTTGTTCTTCTAAAAGAAATGTTGCATCACTGTTTTCTTATTCTTCCAGATTTCAAGATTCTTCCCCTTGTCTTTATTTTTCAGCAATTTGATTATGAAACGTCTAGCATGAACTTCTCTGAGTTTATTATTTTGGATTATTTTAGCTTCTTGACCCTGTAAGCTTATTTTTTCCCCAAATTTGAGGTTTTTGACCTTTTTTACTTCATGTATGTTTTCTACACTACACTTTTTCTCCTCTTCTTCTGCAAGACGATTTTTGTGTTGACAAAATTATTTGACAATTTTGATATTATCACACAGGCTTCTTAGGCTCTGTTCATTCCCTCCCCACCCCCCCATCTTTTTCTCTCTGGTGTTTAGATTGGATAATTTCTTCTCATCTATCTTCAAGTAAATAGCTTTTTTCTCTGTCACTCCATTAAGTCTATCCAATGAGACTTTTGTTTCAGTTATTATATTAGTTTTAAAATTTCCTTGTGGCTCTTTATAGTTTCTATTTCTCTGCTGAGATTTTCTATCTTTCCATTAATTTTAAGTTTCATTCTTATTTTATAACAGCTGCTTTAAGGTCTTTATCAGATAGTCCCAATATGTATGTCACATTTAGTGTCGTTTCCTCTGAGAGTTGACGTTTTCCTAGTTTTTGTATGCCAGGTAGTTTTGGATTGTGTCCTGGCCATTGTAATTATGTTGTGAGATTCTGGGTCTTGTTTAAATCCTATATAAAGTATTGAAATTCTGAGTGAAGAGGCAGTCAGCTCACTTGGATTCTGGCTGCAGGTTCCAATGAGCCTTCTGCCATGTGTAGTTTTAATACTAAGTTCCATTTTCAGCCTTTGCAGTGCTATTCCGATCTATCCTGCATGTATGCCACCTAGTGGTCAGTTTGGTTCCAAGAGCACAGTCTATCTCAGTTTAGTTCTCAGCTCCTTTGGTATGCTGTTTAGAATTAGATCTATGCATGCACCTTTCAGAGGTGAGCCCAGGATTTCACAAACAAATTCATAGGATTGTTCTCTTAAGTTCCTCCTTCTCTGCAACCTCCTACATGCTTTTTATCTCTCTGTTAGCTCCATTTTGGTGTTCTGGCTAGGAAACTAACGTTGGACCTCTAGTTACCCGACTTCTCACGTTGCATTCATGTCTTGGGACAAGTGACAGAAGGGTAAAAACAGCAATGTAGGTTTATCTCACCCTCTTGGGATGCTCTTTTCAGTACAAATAACCCTGATGAAAGAGTAAGGTTCCCTTCCAATAAAGTTTTAGGTCCATCTGGAAATTGTCCTGGAATTGTTCTTGGAAATAGTCAGTTTGTAGTCTGTCTTTTTTTTTTTTTTTTTTTTTTTTAAGGCAGATGGCTTATCTCTTTTGTCTCTTCTTTTCTCTGTAATTCATTATATATTCTGGATATTATTTACTAGCTGATATATTGTATGCAAACACTTTCCCTATTATCACTAACTTTTTCTTCTTTGTTTTGATATAATAAAATTCATTACTTCTTTCCCATTGTTGACTTAAGAACATCTTCTTATCTAATAATTATAAACATATTAGCCTAAATTTTCTCCTGGTACTTTTATAGATGAGTCCACATTTGTCAACGGATAAGACAACTTTGTTTCCCCTTCCACATGATAAACTTAATTGTTCCTAAGTCATTGACTGAATATTCTGTCCTTTCAAAAACTCTTTTGCAATGCAACCTTTGACGTATTTAATTCCTATACATTCATAGATTTCATTCTGTATTCTTTATTCTGTTTAATTATCTACTTGTTTATACCTGAATCAATACTATGCTGTTATGATTACTATAGCTTTTTAGTATGCTTTGTTATATTAAAGGACACACTTCTTCCTTATTTTCTTTTTCTTATCTTTTCCAGTCATCTTCTGTATTCTTCAGGCTTCCCTTGTGGCTCAGCTAGTAAAGAATCTGCCTGCCATGTGGGAGACCTGGGTTCAATCCCTGGGTTGAGAAGATCCCCTGGAAAAGGAAAGGTGACCCATTCTAGTTTTCTGGCCTGGAGAATTCCATGGAGTGTATAGTCCATGGGGTCGCAAAGAGAAGAATATAGAAAAAGTGAAAGTGAAAGTTGCTCAGTTGTGTCTGACTCTTTGCAACCCCATGGACTATAGTCCATCGAATTCTCCAGGCCAGAATACTGGATTGGGTAGCCTTTCCCTTTTCCATGGGATCTTCCCAACCCAGGGATTGAACCCAGGTCTCCTACATGGCAAGTGGATTCTTTACCAGCTGAGCGTTGTAAAGGTTCTATATTCTTGTAATTTTCTCTTTCAGATGGATTTTGGAATCTCTTGTGAAATCCCTTTAAGCATTTCTATTGTAACTCTAGTTAATAATTACATTTCAGTGAATTGACATGTTAATAAAGAGAATAATCCCATCCACCATCACACTATATTTTATAATTGTAATGTATTATTTTTATGTCTTCTAAAATTTTATAATTTGCTTCATATAGGTTTTTCACATTTCAAAATTTATTATATATTATGAACTTGCAAACAGAAATTTTATAGATTTTTGAAAAAATAAATGAGAATTTTTCTATTATATTTAAAAAATGGTTTTGTTGGTATAAAAGAAAGCTACTTGCTATACCCTCTAACTAGTTCTGACAATTTATCCATTGGTGTGTTATGAAATTTTCTATGTATATAATTATATTACCAATAACTAGATAATTTTGTCTGTTTTTATTTTTTCTGGGTTTATATATTAATCTTTTTCTCCCTTTGAAAAAGCCTTTAAGACAGTCTTCAGTATTTATAGTTGCCTTATATCTTGTTCTTTTACATTAATGAAAATACTTCCAGTGTTTCTCCACTTTCTGTGATGTCTTCTGTAGCTTTTTGAGAGGCACTATCAGTTCACTTCAGTTCAGTCACTTAATCATGTCTGACTCTTTGTGACCCCATGGACTGCAACACACCAGACCTCCTTGTCCATCGCCAACTCCCAGAGTTTACTCAAACTCATGTCCATTGGGTAGGTGATGCCATCCAACCATCTCATCCTCTGTTGTCCCCTTCTCCTCCTACCTTCAATCTTTCCCAGCATCAGGGTCTTTTCCAGGGAGTCAGTTCTTTGCTTAAGGTGACCAAAGTATTGGAGTTTCAGCTTCAACATCAGTCCTTCCAATGAATATTCAGGACTGACTTCCTTTAGGATGGACTGATTGGATCTCCTTGCAGTCCAAGGGACTCTCAAGAGTCTTCTCCAACACCACAGTTCAAAAGCATCAATTCTTGAGTGCTCAGCTTTCTTTATAGTCCAACTCTCACATCCATACATGACTACTGGAAAAACCGTAGCTTTGACTGTAGGACCTTTGTTGGCAAAGTAATGTTTTAATACGCTGTCTAGGTTGGTCATAACTTTTCTTCCAAGAAATAAGTGTATTTTAATTTCATGGCTGCCGTCACCATCTGCAGTGATTTTGGAACCCCCAAAATAAAGTCTGTCACTACTTCCACTGTTTCTCCATCTATTTGCCATGGAGTGATGGGACCAGATGCCATGATCTTTGTTTTCTGAATATTGAGCTTTAAGCCAACTTTTTCATTCTCCTCTTTCACTTTCATCAAGAAGCTCTTTAGTTTTTTCTTCACTTTCTGCCATAAGCATTATCTGCATATCTGAGGTTATTCATATTTCTCCCAACAGAATGCTTTTACAGCATCAATTAAGACAATCATTTTCCCTTTCTTCTTAACCTGTTAATATAGTAAATTTATTTTAAAATTATCTAATGTTGAACTGGGCTTCCCTAGTTGCTCAGATGATAAAGAATCTGCCTGCAATGCAGGAGACCTGGATTCGATCCCTGGGTTCTATCTTCCCTGGGAGGATCGCCTGGACTAGGAAATGGCAACCCACTCTAGTATTCTTGCCTGGAAAATTCCATGGACAGAGAAGCCTGGCAAGCTACAGTCTATGGGATCGCCAAGAGCGAGACAGGACTGAGTGCCTAACACTTAACACTTAATATTGGACTACCTATCAATTTCTGAGTTATCTCTATTTGGTAATAGCATATTGTTCTTTTGATCTTTAGATATAACTCAGGGTTTGATTTTCTAATTATAAAGTTAAATGCAAGTTTATAAACACAGCTACTCTATATTCTCATTTTACCTTACTACATTTGCTGTTTTTTGGTTGTAGTGTTATATTCAGAAATTGTTTACAAGTTTTTAGGCTAATAGTTATTGTCATCTGTTCTTTGAAGGTTTGATAGATTTTTCTATGCATAATATATAATCCTACTGCTTTATGTAGATGGAAAACATTGAAAGATAGTAAATTTTTATTTTTGTTTTAAAATTGTTATGATTAATATGCAACAAAGTGCACAAGTCTTGAGTCTTTATTTTAATGAATTTTGATCATTATATATACTGTGTAATCATCACTCAGATATTTACCAAGAAGCTCATCCATAAAGTCAGGTATCCCTCAGAAAGGAACCTATGTATCTATGGTCAATTGATCTATGACAAAAGAGGCAAAAATATACAGTGGAGAAAAGACAGTCTTCAATAAATAATGCCGGGAAAACTGAACAGCTATATGTAAAAGAATGAAATCAAGACATTCTCTAACACCATGCACAAAAATAAACTCAAAAGAATTGAAGAACTGAATGTAAGGCCAGATACTTTATAACTCCTAGAGGAAAACATAGGCAGAACACTCTTTGACATAAATCACAATAATATCTTTTGGATTCATCTCTTACAGTAATGAAAAAAAATTTTTAATGGACAAATGGGACCTCGTTAGACTTAAAAGCTTTTGCACATCAAAAGAAACCATAAACAAAATGAAAAGACAGACTACAAAATGGGAGAATATTTGCAAATGATATGACTAACAATGAATTAATTTCCAAAGTGTACAAAGAGCTCATATACCTCAACATAAAAAAAAATGAAGCAAAGATCTAAATATACATTTCTCCAAAAACACATACAGGTGGCCAAATGGCACATGAAAATATACTTCACATTGCTAATTATTATAGAAATACAAATCAAAACTACAGTGTGCTAACAGCTCACACTGGTCAAGATGGCCATCATCGAAAAGTCTACAAAGGAGAAATACTGGAGAGGATGTGAAGAAAAGGAACTTTCCTACACTATTGGTGGGAATGTAAATTGCTGCTAGTCACTCTGGAGAACAGTATGGAGGTTCCTTAAAAACTAAAAATAGAGCTACCATATGATCCTGCAGGGGCTTCCCTGGTAAAGAATCTGCCTGAAATGCAGGAGACATAGGAGACGCGGGTCTGATCCCTAGGTCAGGAAGATCCCCTGGAGGAGGGCATGGCAACCCTTTCCGGTATTCTTGCCTGAAGAATCCCATGGACAGAGGAGCCTGATAGGCCACGGTTCATAGGATCACAAAGAACAGGACATACTGAAGCGACTGAGCACAGCACATGATCCTGCAATCCCACTCCCAGGCACATATCTGGAGAAAACCACAATTTAAAAAGATACACGCACCACAGCATTCACTGCAGCACTGTTTACAACAGCCAAGACGTGGAAGCAACCTGAATGTCCATCGACAGATGAATGGATAAAAAAGATGTGGTATACAATGGAATATTACTCAGCCACAAAGAAATGAAATATTACCTTTTGTAGCAACACAGATGAATCTAGAAATTATCATACTAAGTGAATTAAACAGAAAAATTAAACAGATATTACTTATATATGGAATCTTGCTTTGCTAAAAATTTTACTTTTATTTCAGGTTCAAGGATTTCTTTACCAAAGCAACCACTCATTACACATAAGTAAACAATTTCAATGTTTAATAGAGGATTATTTAACTTAATTTCAACATGCAATCATTAAAAGAAAAGAGAAATACATCACCAAATTAGGCTGGCCAACATCCAGACTTAAACAGAGTACTGAGAATTATCCCAGGCAGTATGTCCACTCCATGGGTGAGACTTCAAATTACAGTTTCAGGGGATCCTGCTTATAATACCAGGCCACAAACTGATATTAATAATTTGTGCGCAAAAATGCAGCTCTGGTTTTAGTTTAATCTTTTTACAATGCTGTTTGTTTCACATTGTGAGTCATAGGATTTCATTAAACTCCATATGGTTGGCCAGACCTCCAGGTGCTCAAGAATTCCAAGACTCACTCCCTTTTTTATCTAAAGTGCTGCCTGATTTGCTGTGCTTGCAGGCAGGGATGGAATCCAGGCAGTATTCAGGCAGGTCAGAAGCAAGATCAGAGGCCTGCTCTCCTGCTTCAGAAGCCTTTATTTTAATTTCCTTAACAGTAGGCCTCAAGATTGTTTAGGCTGAAGAATATAGGAATAAGGCAAGTCTTCTTAATTCTGTAAGTTAAGTAACAATTGCAGATAGTTAATAAAGAAACAAGTAATGGGTTAAACAAGGCAGAAAACAATTTTTGAGCAGTAGGGGATTTAGGCAAGAAAAGTCCCCCATGAATGAGAAGTATGTGTTTGAACATCAACTCCTACATCCATTAACTTATTGGTGGCGATAGTAATAACAGTGGAATATTCTATCAAGTTACAATTATGTTTATGAAATTTTGTAACTCTTTGGTTCCTTGCAAAATTTTACTTAACAATTCTAAGGAAAAGCTAATATTAGGAACAAGATAGGAAATAATATTTGAGTCCATAATAAAAATTTCTCATGGGGGAAAAGTAATAGGTGACCCCCTTTCAATATATATGATTAACATGTGCTAGACCTCCAGAAAAAGAGGTTTCTCACTGATACATAGTTGTTTCTACATCATTGTTACAATATACATAAATTGAGGGGCTACTTCAAAAAAAAAACATATTAAAGGACTTAGGGACTTAGTCCATTCACAATAGTTAGTGGAGTTGTCCAATAAGCTGCTGCTGCTGCTAAGTTGCTTCAGTCGTGTCTGACTCTGTGCGACCCCATGGACAGCAACTCACCAGGCTCCTCTGCCCCTGGCATTCTCCAGGCAAGAATACTGGAGTGGGTCGCCATTTCCTTCTCCAATGCATGCATGCATGCTAAGTTACCTCAGTTGTGTCTGACTCTGTGTGACCCCATGGATAGCAGCCTACCAGGCTCCTCCGCCCACAGGATTTTCTAGGCAAGAATTCTGGAGTGCATTGCCATTTCCTTCTCCAATAGACATGGCTCCCCAAATGCAAGAAGATGGTCCACATAACAGTCCTTTGATAATCTTGTCACAGTCTATCAGTAAGTGGGTGCAATTATTAAAGTAACACGTGAAATTGGCACATAAAACTTCCGTTCATGACTGAGCTATATCTTTACCAGGGCTGTATAATCTAGCAAAGAGATAAATTTTGTCCATAGAAGGTCAAAGTTAAGAAAGAACAGGCCTTGTTTGCAGTACAGTGATGTCAACCTGAGTTCAAAAGAACAGGCCTTGTTTGCAGTACAGTGATGTTAACCTGAATTCAAAAGAACAGGCCTTGTTTGCAGTACAGCGATGTTAATCTGAGTTCAAGTATGGCTCATGTTTTTCCTGCTGAAGACACCCCCAATAACTTTCTTCATATTTTTCTTTTAATTGTAGCATATCCTTGAAGGTTGAAGCATGAACGACAACCTACATTATAGTCAGGCTTTCAAGAGTAGTCTATTCATGAGAATAACAATGTGTTAATGGCACATATTTCAGTTTTTCCTGTCCAGGTATCATCACTAATACAGTATTATCCTTTCCCTGTGAAATCACATCAGCAGTTATGGAGGACTGTTGGGCTCCTTCACCCAAACTTTAGCTCTGATTGCATGTGTTTCATTTGTGGATTCAAACCCTCCATCATCTCTAACGGTTAATAAAGTGGGAAGTTCTTCTTTTTGAACTTTGTCAATTACATATGAAAAATTCAGCAATTGGGCAATTTGATTATGTTTATTAATAACAAGATCATGCTTTCCTTCATTTTTAAAAATTACTCTAATTTCTTCTTGCTAGTCTGAGTCTATAACTCCTCCACAGACATAGAGCCCTTTCACTGTTAAAAACTGGAGCATTCTTAGATTAATCCAAAGTACTCAGGAGGTATTTTCCAATACCCATTGAAATAGCACATGCCAATCTTTTAGTAACTCTACATTCAGATATAGAGTGAAAATCCAGTCTAGTGACCTCAGGAGTAGCTTGGAAAGGAGCTAATGCTAGTGGGCTAATTTCCCAATACTCAGTTATTTCAGGATGCAAGTCTATTTTATGAATCTGTAAGTTTGGAATAGTCATTCTTATCAAAGCAGTTTCTGATTCTCCTATCTGTTGTTCAGCCACTCAGTCATGTCCGACTCTTTGCGACCCCATGTACTGTAGCACACCAGCCTTCCCTGTTTTTCACCATCTCCTGGAACTTGCTCAAACTCATGTCCATTGAGTCTGTGATGCCATCCAACCGTCTCGTCCTTGGTCATCCCCTTCTCCTCCTGCCCTCAATCTCTCCCATCATCAGGATCTTTTCTAATGAGTCAGCTCTTCACATTAGGTAGCCAGAATATTGGAGCTTCAGCTTCAGCATCAGTCCTTTCAAATAATATTCAGGATTGATTCCTTTAGGATTGACTGGTTGGAGTTCCTTGCAGTCCAAGGGATTTTCAAGAGTCTTCTCCAACACCATAGCTCAAAACCATCAGTTCTTTGACACTCAGCCTTCTTTATGGTCCAACTCTCACATATATACACGAGTACGGAAAAAAACTATAGCTTTGACTGGATGGACCTTTGTTGGCAAATTAATGTCTCTACTTTTTAATATGCTCTCTAGGTTGGTCATAGCTTTTCTTCTAAGAAGCAAGTGTCTTTTAATTTCATGGCTGCAGTCACCATCTGCAGTGATTTTGGAGCCCAAGAAAATAAAGTCTGTCACTGTTTCCACTGTTTCCCCATCTATTTTGCCATGAAGTGATGGGACCGGATGCCATGATCTTTGTTTTTTGAATGTTGAGTTTTAAGCCAGCTTTTTCATTCTCCTCTTTCAGTTTCATCAAGAGGTTTTCTAGTTCCTCTTTGCTTTCTGAGTCTCCTGTAGGTCTATTATTTAAAATATTGAAAGCACAATTCAAGTTAGTCCTCCAATTTTTATGAGAGCTCTCTCCAAGTTCAATTAATTGCTGTTTAAACAAACTATTCTTTCAATCAAACCAGCAGCTTGAGGACAATAAGGAATATGAAATATCCATTGTATATTATGTTCTTGGGCAAACTCTTGTATTAACTTACTTTAAAATGTGACATTTTTACCCTAAATTTGGAAATGAAGTACCATAATTCAAATTAATTATTTCCAATGTTTTAGTAATATTAGTCTGATTGAGTTTCCCAAAGTGGATACTAAATATCCAGAATAGGTATCCACTGCAGTACTTACATACTGGTATCCTTTTATCTAGAATTAATGGACCAATATAGTCAATTTTCCATATCTGCCCAGGTAGTTTCCCACATGCACACTGTCCTTTAACTAGACATGGTAAGCTTCTATGCTTAATATATTGACAAGTTGGACATTGAATAATAACATATTTAATGAGATTCATAGTTAAGGAAATACCTCAATCTTGAGCCTACCTCTGTGTTGCTTTTATCCCAGATGGCCACATTTTTGGTGTGCCCACAGAGTCAAACCTTTTAAGTCGCTGGAGTCTGAATCAACTTTTATGCTTGGATTTGGGTTTGTTCACCTGTAATAGAGTTATACCATCATTCCATAGAATTTGGAACACTGTGTACATCTACATGAAAGACTTAAACATTAGTAGTTTGAACAATTTCCCAGATGTCAAACCATAATTCCTTTCCCCATAGCTCTTAGAAGTGAATTTGCCAATTATTCTTTACACAAAGGGGAAACCAAGTGGCCAACCCATTGGCTACTGACCAAGAATATATGTATATATGGCATTCCATTAGATTTTCTTACTTTCATACCTGATAAACAGAATATAACTCAGCAAATTGACTACTTTTATCTTCTCCAGTCATTGTCAGCAACTTAGCAGTGACCAGATTAAATGCCACTGCTTTCCAATAGCGAGTGACCCTATATAAGTTTTCCTTGTGCAGTTAGAGTCAAAGGGCTTTCTCCATTTTACAAACAACTCAGTTATATCAGGCTTAATTACAGCCTCTTGCTTGAGGCCTTCTATAGAATTTCAGAAATCCTTTCAAGTAAGGCAGCAACCCCAAATGGCCCAGGTTTGGCTTGCTCCTGAATATACACCATTTCCATTTCATTATGCTGGACTCCTGGGCTTGCCCTTTCTGTAGGTTTGGGGTGAACTTTGTACCCATTGCATGACTGGCACTTGAGGTCTTAATATTAAATTATGATCTATAGTCAATTGTTCCATATCAAGCAAAGCCCAATAATAAGCCAATAATTCTTTCTCAAAGATAGTGCAATTTCTTCCAGCCTCTGGAAATTTCCTGCTCCAGAGGCACTCTTTTGCCTTGCTGTTTTTGCCATAAACTCCAATTAGCATGCGATACACTTACAGACCACATGCAATTTTATGTCCCTTGGTTGTAGCTCATGGGGTATGTGATTATTGGGATAAGCTTTAGAATAATTCAGTTAAGCTTTTTAGCAATAAAACATAATAGTAAGGCACTATCCCCATTCATGGATCACAGCCTTGTCATGGTGAAGGAACTTGCATAACTCAGTGAAGCTACAAGCCATGCTGTGCAGGGCCACCCAAGATGGATGGGTCACGCGAAGAGTTCTGACAAAATGTGGTCCACTAGCGGATGCAATGGCAACCTGTTCCAGTGTTCTTGCCACAAGAACCCTATGAACAGTATGAAAAAAACAAAAGATGAGCACCCAGGCTGGAAGGTGTCCAATATGCTCCTGAGGAAGAGTGGAGGGCAATTACTAATAGCTCCAGAAAAAAATGAAGCCATTGGCCCAAAGTGGAAATGATGCCCAAGTGTGGATGTGTCTGGTGGTGAAAATAAAGTCCAGTGCTGTAAAGAATACTGCATAGGAACCCAGATGTTAGGTCCAAAAATCATGGTATTGGATGTGGTCAAGCAGGAGATGGCAAGAGTGAATGTTAACATCTTAGGAATCAGTGAACTAACATCGATGGGAATAGGTGAATTTAATTCAGATAGCCATTATATCTACTACTGTGGGCAAGAATTCCTTAGAAGTGGAGAACCCTCATAGTCAACAAGAGAGTCTGAAATGCAGTACTTGGGTGCAGTCTCAAAAATGACAGAATGATCTTGGTTTATTTCCAAGGCAAAACATTCAGAATCACAATAACCCAAGTATGTGCCCCACTGATGCTAAAGAAACTGAAGTTAACCAGTTATATTAAGAACTACAAGACATTCTAGAATTAACAACAAAAAAGATGTCTTTTTTATCATAGGGGATTATAATAAAAAAGTAGGAAGTCAAAAGATACCTGGAATAATAGGCAAGTTTGGCCTTGAAATACAAAATAAAGCAGGGCAAAGACTAACAGAGCTTTGTGAAGAGAACATACTGGTCATAGCAAATACCCTTTTCCAAGAACACAAAAGATGACTCTACACATGGATATATCACCAGATGGTCAATACCAAAATCAGATTGATTATATTCTTTGCAGCCAAAGATGGAGAAGCTCAGATTGTGAGGCTCTGATTGCAAATTTCAGGCTTATATTGAAGAAAGTAGAGAAAGCCACTAGGCCATTCAGGTATGACATAAATCAAATCCCTTATACAATAGAGGTGATAAATAGATTCAAGGGATTAGATCTGGCAGAGTGCCTGAAGAACTATGGATGGAGGTTCATAACGTTGTATAGGAGACAATGGCCAAAACCATCCCAAGGAAAAAGAAATGCAAGAAGGCAATCTAAGCTGAGGACGCTGTACAAATAGCTGAGGAAAGAAGAGAAGTGAAAGGCAGAGGAAAAAGGAAAGAGATCCAACCAGTCCATTCTGAAGGAGATCAACCCTGGGATTTCTTTGGAAGGAATGATGCTAAAGCTGAAACTCCAGTACTTTGGCCACCTCATGCGAAGAGTTGACTCATTGGAAAAGACTCTGATGCTGGGAGGGATTGGGGGCAAGAGGAGAAGGGGACGACAGAGGATGAGATGGCTGGATGGCATCACGGACTCGATGGACGTGAGTCCAAGTGAACTCCGAGAGATAGTGATGGACAGGGAGGCCTGGTGTGCTGCGATTCATGGGGTTGCAAAGAGTTGGATACAACTGAGCGACTGAACTGAACTGAACTGAAACCCTACTCAATGCAGAGTTCCAGAGAACAGCAAGGAGAGATAAGAAGGGGCCTTCTTAAATGAAAAATGCAAAGAAACAGAGGGAAACAATAGAATGGGAAAGACTAGAGATCTCTTCAATAAAATTGGAGATATCAAGGGAACATTTCATGCAAAGATGGATACAATAAAGGACAGAAATGGCAAGGACCCAACAGTAGCAGAAGAGATTAAGAAGAGGTGGCAAGAATACACAAAAGAACTATACAAAAAAAAAGTCTTAATGACCCAGATAACCATGATGGTGTGGTCATTCACTGAGAACCAGGCATCCTGGAATATGAAGTCAAGTGGGCCTTAGAAAATATTATTGCAAATAAAGGTAGTGCAGGTGACAGAGTTCCAGCTGTGTTATTTCAAATCCTAAAAGATGATGCTGTGAAAGTGCTACACTCAATACATCAGCAAATTTGGAAAACTTGGCAGTGGCTACAGGACTGGAAAATGTAAGTTTTCATTCCAGTCCCAAAGAAAGGCAATGCCAAAGATATTCCAACAACCATACAGTTGCCTTTACTTCACATGCTAACACAGTTATGCTCAAAATCCTTCAAGCTAGCTTTCAGCAGTGTGTGAGCCAAGAACTTCCAAATGTACAAACTGGATTTAGAAAAGTCAGAGGAACCAGAGATCAAATTGCCAACATTCAATGGATCATAGGGAAAGTAAGGGAATTCCAGACAAACATCTACTTCTGCTTCATTGACTACAGTAAAGCCTTTGACTGTGTGAAAAGTGAAAGTGAAAGTGACTCAGCCATGTCTGACTCTTTGTCAGTCCTGTCTGATTCTTTCTGTAAAGTCCGTGGAATTCTCCAGGCCAGCATACTGGAGTGGGTAGCCTTTCCCTTCTCCAAGGGATCTTCCCAATTCAGGGGTTGAACCTTGCATTGCAGGCAGATTCTTTACCAGCTGAGCTACCAGGAAGCCCCAAGTAGTTGTGTGGATCACAACAAACTGTGGAAAATTCTTAAAGAGATGGTAATACCAGACTACTTGACCTGCCTCCGAAGAAACCTGTATTCAGGTCAAGAAGCAACAATTAGAACTGGATGTGGAACAGCAGACTGGTTCAAAACTGGGAAAGGAGTATGGCAAGGCTGCATATGGTCTCTCTGCTTATTTAACTTACGTGCAGAGTACCACATGCAAATGCCATGCTGGATCAATCATAAGCTGGAATTAAGATTGTTGGGAGAAATATCAACATCTTCAGATGTGCAGATGATACCACTGTAATGGAAGAAAGTGACGAGGAACCAAAGAGCCTCTTGATGAGGGTGAAAGAGGAGAAAGAAAAAGGTGGCTTGACACTCAGCATTAAAAAGCTAAGATCATGGCATCCAGTCCCATCACTTCATGGCAAAGAGAAGGGGGAAAAGTGGAAGTAGTGACAGATGTCATTTTCTTGAGCTCAAAAATCAGTGTGGATGGTGACTGCAGCCATGAGGTTAAAAAATGCTCGCTCCGTGGAAGGAAAGCTGTGACAAACCTAGACAGCATATTAAAAGCAGAAACATCACTTTGCTGACAAAGGTGTGTATAGTCAAAGCTATGGTGACTGCAGCCATGAAATTAAAAGACGCTTACTCCTTGAAAGAAAAGTTATGACCAACTTAGATAGCATATTCAAAAGCAGAGACATTACTTTGCCAACAAAGGTCCTTCTAGTCAAGGCTATGGTTTTTCCTGTGGTCATGTATGGATGTGAGAGTTGGACTGTGAAGAAGGCTGAGCACCGAAGAATTGATGCTTTTAAACTGTGGTGTTGAAGAAGACTCTTGAGAGTCCCTTGGACTGCAAGGAGATCCAACCAGTCCATTCTGAAAGAGATCAGCCCTGGGATTTCTTTGGAAGGACTGATGCTAAAGCTGAAACTCCAGTACTTTGGCCACCTCATGTGAAGAGTTTACTCATTGGAAAAGGCTGATGCTGGGAGGGATTAGGGGCAGGAAGAGAAAGGGAGACAGAGGATGAGATGGTGGGATGGCATCACCAACTCGATGGACATGGGTTTGAGTGAACTCTGGGAGATGGTGATGGACAGGGAGGCCTGGCGTGCTGCGGTTCATGGGGTTGCAAAGAGTTGGACATGACTGAGCAACTGAACTGAACTGATGGTTTTTTCCAGTAGTCATGTGTAGATGTGAGTTGGACCATAAAGAAGACTGAGCACCAAACTGAGGCTTTCAAATTGTGTTGCTGGAGAAGACTCTGGAGAGTCCCTTGTACTATTAGGAGATCAAATCAGTCAATCTTAAATAAACCCAGAATATTAATTTCAAGGACTGTTGCTGAAGCTCCAATACTTTGGCAGCCTGATGTAAAGTGTCAATTCATTGGAAAAGACCCTGAGGCTAGGAAAGATTGAAGGCAGAAAGAGAAGGGGGGCAACAGAGGATGAGATGATTAGACAGCATCACCGACTCAGTGGACGTGAATTTGAGCAACTCTGGGAGGTAATGGAGCACAGAGGAGCTTAGCGTTCTACAGTCCATGGAGTCACAAAGAGTAGAACACAACTAATCCATAACAACATGTGCCCACGATCTTCATCGATCATGTGAAACAATATTTATTTACCAAAGTAACAAAAGATTTTAAGAACAAATGTAAATCACTTAAAGGCAAACAAATTTACATAGTCTGTTATCAAAATCCACATTCCAAGAAAATCCTGTTCTCTTAACAGAGAAAAACCACATTCTAGTCTGACACAAACTTACTGTTAATAACAAATTTATTTATCTAGTTGATTGTAATTTAATCTTAAAAAGTCCTCTCTTGAAGAGGTAGTACTTTTGCAAAGGCATCAGAGTGAAACCATAGATTTCTGTAATGACAGAAAGGCTTAAAAAGGCATATTTAAAATCTGATTACAGTGCAATTGATAAAAGTAACTTGGTTACTGCTGTGACACATAACACTTTAAGACAGTAACTAGAGTTATGACTAACATTTTTCACGACATCAGATCTTTATGAATTCTGTATAATTTCTAAAATATCTGTATTAGTAAAATTTACCATACAATATAATCCAAGGAGATGTATTCATGTAATAAATCTGTAACATACCAAGTGATGTTATTTCTTTGGGATGCCTCAGAGGCCCTCTGAATTACCTCAAAATTAGCTAGAGGTCAAAAGAACTTAATTAGAATCTGATTTTAGGAGTTCTGTCAAAAATATCAAAGGGTTTAGAATATTCAGTGAGATAAAATCATAGGTCATTATGAAACAATAGTTATTCATTCAGCCAAATTAACAATAAAGGATTTCAAAGGTAAGTATAGAACAGATCACTTAAAAGGTAAAGAAACATAAAATCTGTTATCAAAGGCAGTTCAACATCTCAAGAAAACCTGTACCATGTATGAAACTCTTTTCTCAGAGTCCGTCTTCCGCAAACCTTTCTTCTCATTTTTGTATCCAAAACTTTATTTTCCCATTCAGAAATGGATACCTGTACGTCAGACCTACTTCCTTTTCCCTTAACAAAATGCAATTCCATTCCTCATAACTTCTTTATTAAAAACACACATTCTACTTTCCTTGAGCAACCAGGAACTGTCCTTTTATTAGCATTCTCTAGGTTGGTGAACATAAGTACCAGTGATAAGTTCTGCAAATATTTACTCTCTTACAGAGAACATCTCAGGATAGCACCAAACATATTCATTAATTGTCCAAAATATCTTTAGTTTCTCTGTAAGAGGAAGCCTGTGTGTAGTAATTAATGTTTTAGCATCTTATATTATTCTGTTGTTGTTCATTCACTCAGTTGTGTCTGACTCTTTGCTACCCCATGAATGGCAGCATGCCAGGCTTCCTTGTCCTTCTTTATCTACTGGAGTTTGCTCAAACTCATGTCCATTGAATCGATGATGCCATTCAACTATCTCATCCTCTGTTGCCCTCTTCTCCTGCCCTCAGTCTTTCTCAGCATTAGAATCTTTTCCAATGAGTTGGCTCTTTGCACCAGGTGGCCAAAGTACCAGAGTTTCAGCTTCAACATCAGTCCTTCCAATGAATATTCAGGGTTGATTTCCTTTAGGATTGACTGCTTTGATCTCCTTGTTGTCCACTTAGAAGTGGCTTAGTTATTTAATAAAATTCCATCATTTAACTTAATTTAGCACAACCCTAGAAATTCAAGTTACCAAAACCTGGAGAAACTATTTTAGATAGACATTACTCAAGCGTAATAATTCTTAATAGTGTTTATCATGGCAACCCACTCCAGTGTTCTTGCCTGGAGAATCCCAGGGATGGGGAGCCTGGTGGGCTGCCGTCTATGGGATCACACAGAATCGGACACGACTGAAGTGACTTAGCAGCAGCAGCAAAAACTCTTATCTCATTTACATTTTATCTCCTTAGAAGTTTCTTCACATCAAGTTACTTTGTCAAGTGGACTCAATATCTGGCCCAAATGTGAAATATGTTGTCACCAGAAACCAAATAGGCTCATATATTTTGAGCCTCCTTTTGTCTGGGGAGTTTTAAAATTATATTATCTTTTGTTTAGAATTATATTATCTTTTGTTTGGGTAAAAATATCTCTATGGGCTTCCCAGGTGGCACTAGTGGTAAAGAACCCACCTACCAGTGCAGGAGACATGAGACATGAGCTCAATCCATCAGGAAGATTCTGTGGAGGAGGGCATGGCAACACCTTAAGTATTCTTATCTGGTGAATCCAAGGACATAGGAGCCTGGCAGGCTATAGTACATACGGTCACAAAGAGTCAGACACTGAAGCAACCTAACACGCATGCACACACCTTATGGTAGGCGGAGAGGAGGGTCTAGCCTCTCTGACCCAGCATGGTACATTCTTCTACTTTCTCAATTTGAGTGATCCACAGACATTAAATAACTTCTAAAGGTTTGACTCCTTTAATTTGAGGTTCCATTTCTCACACAGTACAGTGGATATGCCCCATTTAGTAGCTAATGAGCAGTAAGGCTCAAGATTAAAACGTGTATTCGTCTTAACCTCTTTTTCTTAAAGAGTGGTGTTTTGTCTCCTGAATCCTGCTCACAACACTAATTTGTGTTTTACTGTAAGTTTTACTTTCAGTCCAGGATCAAAGGATTTGTTAACAAAAGAAACCACTTGTCACACACAAATAAACAATTTCGGTATTTAATTGAGGATTATTTAATTTACCCCTTCATGGATCACAGCTCTGTTGCGGCTAAGGGGCTTGAATAACTCAAAGAAGCTATGAGCCATGTCATGCCAGGCCATCCAGTACAGACAAATCATAGTGAAAAGTTGTGACAAAACATGGTCCACTGGAGGAGGAAATGGCAACCCTCTTCAGTATAACAAGAACCTCATGAACAGTATGAAAAGATAAAAAGATATGACAGTATCTCAATATTAAAAAAAAACACCTAAGATAATGGCATCTGGGTCTTATCACTTCATGGCAGATAAAAGGGGAAAAAGTAGAAGCAGTGACAGATTCTATTTTCTTGGGCTCCAAAATCACTGCAGATGGTGACTGCAGCCATGAAATTAAAAGGCACTTGCTCCTTGGAAGGAAAGCTATGACAAACCTAGACAATATATTGAAAAACAGAGACATCACTTTGCCAACAAGTGTCCATATGGTCAAAATTATGGTTTTTCTAGTAGTCATGTATGGATGTGAGAGCTGAACCATAAAGAAGGCTGAGTGCTGAAGAATTGACACTTTCAAATGGTGTTAGAGAAGACTACTGAGAGTTCTTGGACTATAAGGAGATCAAACTAGTCAATCCTAAAGGACATCAACCCTGAATATTCATTGGAAGGACTGTTGCTGAAACTGAAGCTCCAATACTTTGGCCACCTGATGCAAAGAGCCAACTCTTTGGAAAAGACTCTGATGCTGGGAAAGATTGAAGGCAAAAGAAGAAGGGAGTGGCAGAGGATGCGATGGTTAGATAGCATCACCAACTCAGTGCACATGAATCTGAGGAAACTCCAGGAGATAGTGAAGGAGAGGGGAACCTGGCATGCTGCAGTCCATGGGGTTATAAAGATTCAGACATGACAGTGACTGAACAACAAAATTTAACTTAATTTCAATATACTACCATTAAAAGAAAAGAGAAATAGAAACAACAGGGAAGAGTAATAGCACATACATCATCAAATTGAGCTGACTGACATCCAAACTTAAACAGGGTGCTTGGAAGTCCTGAGTAACAACAATCTGGGGTCCCAGTTGGGAAAAGATCCCAGGCAGTGTGTCCACTCCACCAGTGAGACTTCAAGTTGCAATTTCAAGGGTTCCTGCGTATAAGCCCAGGCCACAAACTGATATTAGTTTGCACACAAAAATGCCGCCCTGGTTTTATTTTAATCTTTATACAGTTCTGTTTGTTTCACTTTATGAGTCATAGGATTTTGTTAAACCCTGAGCAGTTGGCCAGACCTCCAGGGGTTCAAGAATTCCAAAATCCACTCCCTTTCTTATCTAAATTGCTACCTGATATGCTGTGCTTGTCAGAGAAGGCAATGGCACCCCCACTCCAGTACTCCTGCCTGGAAGGCTGCAGTCCATGGGGTCGCTGAGAGTTGGACATGACTGAGCGACTTCACTTTCATGCATTGGAGAAGGAAATGGCAAACCACTCCAGTGTTCTTGCCTGGAGAATCCCAGGGATGGGGGAGCCTGTTGGGCTGCGGTCTATGGGGTAGCACAGCATCGGACACGACTGAAGTGAATTAGCAGCAGTAGCAGCATGCTGTGCTTGTAGGCAGGCGTAGAATCCAGGCAATATCCAGGCAGGTCAAAAGCAAGGTCAGAAGCCTGCTCTCTTGCTTCTGAAGCCTAAGCGAGATTTCCTCCATTTTAATTTCCCTAAAAAATAATCTTAAAACTTATATACAAAACAGAAAGAGACACACAGATAAAGAAAACAAATTTATGATTACCAAAGGGGAAAGCGGGGAGGGATAAATTAGAAGTTTGGGATTACCATTTATGCACAGCTATATATAATATAGAAAACAACCAAGGACCTACTGTATAACACAGGGAGTTATACTCAATATTTTGCATAACCTATGAGAAAAAGACTGCAAAAATGAATCTGATGTCATCCTATTCAGAGTTGTTACATAATTTAAAAATATTCCTCTCCAAAAATTATGCCTTATTTCATATTCTTGATATTGTCTATTAAAAACTTCTTTTTGGCATTTTTTTCTCTGGGTCACACTTGCCAAAGATTTGTCTTTTTATTGATTTATTTCAAATAACCAGTCTTCAGATGTAGTGATCATTTCCATTAAAAAATTTTTAATTTGCAGTTTTTGTTTTTACTGATTGGACATATTTCTTCTAATATGTTTGGTCTATAGTTTTTGTTTGTTTTAACTTGTTGAGTTTAAAATTTGTTTCATTAATTTTTAATCTTTCTAATAAATTCATTTAAGGCTATAAATTATTCTCTTAGTCTATGTTTGGCTGCTAATCACAGGATTTGAAATGGAGTGGTCTTGCTTTTATTTATTCCTAAACATATTTTCTTACTTTTGGTTTTAAAAAACCCACTTAATGTAAAATGTGCCATATTAAGTACTGTTAAGTATATTAACATATTGTGAAAGGGACCTCCAGAACTTGATCATCTTGCAAATCTGAAACTCTATACCTATTAAACAACTCTGGTCACCACCACTCTACTTTTTCTATGATTTTGACTAATTTAGATACCTAAGTGGAATCATACAGTATTATCTTTTTCTGATAACTTATTTTATTTAGCATAATGTTATGCTCAAGGGCCTGTCGCGTGCTGCACACGTGGCAGCACTCTCTTCCTTTTTAAGGCTGAATGCCGTTATATGCATGCACCACATTTTGCTTTTGCATTTATCCATTAATGAACATGTGAACTGCTTTTACCTCTTGGCTGTTGTGAAGTGCTTCTACATACATGGGTGTGAAAAATATGTCTTTGGCACCCTAGTTTCAATTCTTCTGAATACCTATCTAGAAGTGGGATTGCTAGATTGCATAAGAGTTCTATTTTGCGGAATCTCTATATTGTTTTCCACAGTGATTATACCACTTTACAGTTCCACTAAGAGTGCACAGGAGTGTCCGCTTCTATGCATGCTTACTAACACTTGTTATTTTCTCTTTCTTTTTCCTAGTAATTATTATCCTAAGGGCTCTGAGGTGGTATTTCACTGCAGTTTTGTTTTGCACTTATTTGCCATTTTTCATTGGATTATTAGATTTTTTTTCTTGTTGAGTTATAGGAGTTCTTTTTATATTCTGAACACTAGACCCTCATCATATATATGACCTGCAAATGTTTTCTTCCATTCTTTTTTTTTTTTAACCCTGTTGATTATGTCTTTTGATGCACAAAAGTTTTAAACCTTGAGGTAATCTCATATGTCTATTTTGCTTTTTTGCCTGTGCTTTCAATGTCATATCTATGAAATCATTCAGCCCAATGTCATAAATCTTTTCACTAATGTTTTCTTTTGAGAGTTCTATAGTTTTGAGTCTTACACTTAGGTATTTAATCCACTTTGAGTTAATTTTTGTATATAGTGTAAAGTAAGGGTTCACCCTCATTCTTTTGCATGGGGATATTCCGTTTTCCTTCTATTATTTGTTGAAAAGAGTATACTTTCTTCACTTACTTGTCTTAACTCTCTTGTTGAAGATCACTTGACTATACATGTGAAGAGTTATTTCTACAATTTCTCTTCTATTCATTGATTTATGTATCTGTCTTTTTGCCAGTATCACACTGTTTTGATTACTGTGCCTTTGTAGTATGTTTTGAAATCAGGAAGTATTAGACTTTGAACTTTGTTTCTCTTTTTCAAAATTGTTTGGGTATTCCATGTCTCTTGAGACAGCATGAACTTTGGGATTTATTTTTCTAAGTCTACAAAGAATGTCATTGAAATTTTGAAACTGATCACACTGAATCTGTGAATCACCTTAATCAGTACAAACAGCTTAACAATATTAAGTTTTTCAATCCATGAGCATGGGGTGCCTTTCCGTCTATTTGTGTTTCCTTTCATTTTTTCACAGTGTTTTGTAGTTTACGGTGTACTAAGTTTTCATCTCTCTGGTTGTGTTTATTACTAGATATGTTATTCTTTTTAATGCCATTGTAAATAGATTTGTTTTCTTAACTTTCTTTTTATAAGTGAAGCTTAATTGATTTACAATGCTATATTATTTTCAAGTGTATAGCATAGTGGTTCAATATTTGTATAGATTAAATTCCATTTAAAAGTATTCTAAAATATTGCCTATATTCCCTGTATTATACAGTATAACCCTGTAGCTTATTTATTTTATACATAGTAGTTTATACCTCACATTTCCCTATTGCTTTCTTGTCTCTTTTCTCTCTCACTGGTAGCCACTAGTTTGTTCACTATATCTTTGAGCCTGTTTCTGTTTCATTATATTTATTCATTTGTTTATTTTTATATTACATATATAAGTGAATTCATATTTGTGTTTCTCCACCTGACCTATTTCACTAAGTATAACTGCCTCCAGGCCTTTATTGTTGCAAAAGGAAATGTCTTTCTTTATTATGGATGAATAACACACGTATATAACATATGGAATATATATATATGTATATATTGATATTATCTTCTATATCCATTCATCTGTTGATGGACACTTAGCTTGCTTCTATATCTTGGCTACTGTGAATAATGCTGTTATAAACATTGGGATGCATGTATCTTTTTGAATTAGCATTTTCATTTTCTTTGGATATATGTCCCAGGGTGGAATTGCTCAGTCACATAGTAGTGTAGTTTTCATTTTTGAGGAAACTTCATATTGGTTTCCAAAGTGGCTATACCAGTCAACATTCGCACCAACAGTGTAGTACAGTTCCTTTTCCTTCACATCCTTGTTAACATTTGTTGTCTGTGATCTTTTTGATGATAATCATCAAACAGACAGATGTGTGGTGATATCACATTGTGGTTTTGATTTGCATTTCTATGGTAATTAGCAACCTTGAGCATCTTTTCATGTACCTGTTGGCCATCTGTATGTCTTCTCTGGAAAAAGTGTCTACTCAGGCGTATGGCTCAATTTTTAAGTGGGTTGTTTGGGTTTTTTTTTTTGATATAGAGTTATATGAGCTGTTTATATGTTGTATCAGCCAAAAGGTTTGTTCAGTTTTTCCCATAAAATGGTTCTAGTGGCAGTTAGTTGCCTCTAATGTCATTTGAAACAATTTTGTTAGAGTTTATTGTGACAGCTATCATATCAGCATTCATGAAAAACTTATCAAAATTGGTGAATTTGGGGGTAACCATTTTAACACTGAAGATGAAAGAGAAAAGCATCATTTTAGCATATTATGTTTTATTATTTCAAGAAAGGTAAAAACACAACTGAAACACACAAAAAGACTTGTGTAATGAGTGGACAATGTGCTGTGACTCATCAAACATGTCAAAAGTAGTTTGTGAAGTTTCATGCTATAGATTTCTTGCTGGATGATGTTCAGTGGTCGGATAGACCAGTTGAAGTTGATAGCAATCAAAGAAATTAATTGAGAACAATCAGTGTTATACCACATGGGAGATAGCCAATATACTCAAAATATGCAGATCAAGCATTGAAAATTATTTGCACCAGTATGGTTATGTTAATTATTTTGATGTTTGGGTTCCATATAAGTTAAGCAAAAAACAAACAAACAAAAAAACGCTTCTTGACCATATTTCTGGTTGCAGTTCTCTACTTAAACATAATGATAATGTTCCATTTTAAAAACAAATTGTGACAGGCAATGGAAAGTAGATACTGTTTAGTAATACAGAATGGAAGAGATCATGGAGCAAAGTGAAATGAACCATCACCAACTACACCAAAAGTAGGTCTCCAGCCAAAGAAGCTGATGTGTATATGTTGAAATTGGAAGGGAATCCTCTATTATGAACTCCTTTCAGAAAATCAAATGATTAATTCCAACAAGTACTGCTCCAGTTTGGACCAACTGCTCCAAATTAGACCAACTGAAAGCAGCGCTCAACGAAAAGCATCCAGAACTAGTCAACAGAAAATGCAGAATCTTCCATCAGTAACACAAGACTGCAAATTTCTTTGATGTGCTTAGTCACTTCAGTCATGTCTGACTCTTTGCGATCCTATAGGCTATAGCCAGCAGGCCCCTCTGTCCATGGAATTCTCCACGTCAGAAAACTGGAATGAGTAGCAATTCCCTTCTCCAGGGGATCTTCCCAACCCAAAAAATTGAACCGGGGTTTCCTGCATTGCAGGCGGATTCTTTACCAGCTGAGCTACCAGGGAAGCCCATTTCTTTGATGACCAGCTAAAAACTATTACAGCTTGGCTGGGAAGTTTTGATTCGTCTGCCTTATTCATCACACATTGCAACTTTGGAAATCAATTTATTTAGGTCTTTATAAAATTCTCTTAATGGAAAAAAATTCAATTCCCTGGAAAACTGTAAAAGACACTTGGAACAATTCTTTGCTCAAGAAGATAAAAATTTGAGGAAGATGGAATTATAAAGTTGCCTGAAAAGTGGCAGACAAAATGATGAATACATTGTTCAATAAATTCTTGGTGAAAATTTAAAAATGTGTCTTTTATTTTACTTAAAAGCTGAAGGAAATTTTTGGCCAACCCGACAGTTTAGATTAACCCCGTATCAGACATATCATTGTCAAATATTTCCTCCCATTCAGCAGATTGTTTTTCATTTGTTGATGGTTTCCTTTGCTGTACAATAGTTTTTAAGTTTAATTTGGTCTCATTTGTTCATCCTTGCTTTTGTTTTCTTTCCCTGAAGAGACAGATCCAAAAACATGTTGCTACTAGCTATGTCAAAGGGCATTCTGCCTATGTTTTCTTATAGAATTTTTGTGGTTTCTGGTCTTACATTTAGATCTTTAATCCACATTGAGTTTATTTTGTATGTGGTATGAGAAAATGTTCTAATTTTATTCTTTTGCATGTAGCGGTTCAATTCTCCCAGCACTACTTATTGAAGAGACTGTCTTTTCGCTATTGTATAGTTCTCTTTTGTCATAGGTTAACTGACGTAAGTGCTTGAGCTTATTTCTGGCTCTTTATTCTGTTCCATTGATCTACTGTTTTGTAGTTTTGTTATAGTCTGAAGTCAAAGAGTGTGATGGTGAGAGATGGTGCTGGAGATGGAGGGGCTGGAGGCAGAGTCAGGTGTGAGTCTGTCTAGTTCTATTCTCAGTGCCTGTCACTGCATATTGATGGCTGAGTCAGGTCCTAAGGTGCTAGAGGAGGAGCCCTGAGGGTCAGGTCTGAGCTGGGTCCACTTCCTGGCATTTTTTTAAAAGCTGTTTATTTATTTTCAGTTGTGCTGGGTCTTCGTTCCTGCGCAAGGGCTTTCTCTAGTTGTAGCAAGCGGGGGCGACTCTCAAGTTAGGTGTGAGGGCTTCTCCTTGCAATCGCTTCTCTGACTGCAAAGCACAGGAGCTAGGCATGCAGGCTGCATTGGTTGTGGCTTGCCGGCTCTAGAGCACAGGCTCAGTAGTTGTGGCAAATGGGCTTAGTTACCCCACAGCATGTGGAATCTTTCCAGACCAGGGATTGAACTCCCATCCCCTGTGTTGGCAGGCGGATTCTTAACCACTGGACTGCCAGGCAAGTCCAGTGGCACTTTTGGATTCCTTATTCAGTCTCCTAACTCATTATTAATCTGCTCAACTTTTCTATTTCTTCATGATTCAGATTTGCTATGTTATGTGTTTTTAGGAATTATCCATTTCTTCTAGGTTTAATTTATATAAACAAATATTCTTTGTTGTCAAAAAGATATTTTTATTTCTGTATCATCATTTGTAATATCTCCTCTTTCATTTCTGATTTTAGTTATTTGAATATTTTCCCTCTTTTTTAAGAATTATTATGTATTTGGCTACACCGGGCCTTACTTGCTGCTCCTGGAATCTTTGATCTTTGTTGTGGCATGCAAACTATTGGTTGTGGCAGGTGGAATCTAGTTGCCTGACCAGGGATCAAACTCCAGCGCCCTACATTGAGAGCACAGCTTTAGCCACTGGACCGCCAAGGAAGTCCCTTGAGTGTTCTCTTTTATTCTTAGTTAATCTAGCTAAGAGTTTATCAATTTTGTTAATCTTTCAAAAACTTAACTCAATTTTTTTCTATTCTCTATTTCATTTATCTCTTCTCTCATCTTTGTATTTCCTTGCTTCTGCTAGCTTTGGTTATTTTTTGATAAGCTTTCAAAAACTCTTTCAAAAACTTAATTTTGTTGATTTTTTCTCTTCTCTATTTCACTTCTCTCTTCTCTCATCTTTGTATTTCCTTGCTTCTGCTAGCTTTGGTTATTTTTCAGTTATTTACTTACTTATTTTTGGCTGCACTGGGTCTTTGCTGCTGCACTGGGTTTCTCTAGTCATGGCGAGCAGGGTCTACTCTCTAGTTGCGGTGCACTGATTTCTCATTGGCGTGGCTTCTTTTATAGCAGAGCACGAGCTCTGCAGTATGTGGGCGTCAGGAATTGAGCTGTGTGGACCCTGTGGTTGTAGGTGTCTAAAGCCTGGGCTTAGTAATTGTGGCGCATGGACTCAGTTGCTCCACAACATGTAGAATCTTCGCAGACCAAGGACTGAAACTGTGTCCCCCTGCATTGCAAGGCAGATTCTTAACCACTGGATCATCAGGCAAGTTGTACCTTTGGGTTTAGTTTCTTTCCTCAAAGTTTTTCTAGCTATAAATTTAGGTTATTAAATTAACTTGTTTTTAACATACACACTTACAGCTATAAAATTTCCTCTGCACTGAAAGCAGTGCTAACTGCACAACCAAGTTTTGGTACACTGTATTTTAATTTTCATTTATCTCAAGATGTTTTCTAATTTCTCTTGTGGTTTAGTCTTTGGTCCATTTGTAGCTTAAGAATGTGTTATTTAATTTTCACATAGATATGAATTTTTCTGTTTCCCATGTGCTTTTGATTTCTAGTTTTGTTCCATTTGTAATCAGAAAAGATACTTTGTATAATTTTGGTCTTAAATGTGTTAAGATTTGTTTTATGGCCTAATAGAGGTTAAAGCCTCTGCCTGCAATGTGAGAGACCTGGGTTTGATCCCTGGGGTGGGAAGATCCCCTGGAGAAGAAAATGGCAACCAACTCCAGTATTGCTGCCTGGAGAATCCCATGGACGGAGGAGCTTGGTGGGCTACAGTCCACGGGTTGCAAAGAGTCGGACATGACTGAGTGACTTCACTTCACTTCATGTAAAGCCTTTGACTGTGTGAATCACAATAAACTGTGGAAAATTCTGAGAGAGATGGGAATACCAGACCACCTGACCTGCCTCTTGAGAAACCTATATGCAGGTCAGGAAGCAACAGTTAGGACTGGACGTGGAGCAACAGACTGGTTCCAAATAGGAAAAGGAGTATGTCAGGGCTGTATATTGTCACCCTGCTTATTTAACTTATATGCAGAGTACATCATGAGAAATGCTAGGCTGGAAGAAACAAAGGCTGGAATCAAGACTGCCGGGAGAAATATCAATAACCTCAGATATGCAGATGACACCACCGTTATGGCAGAAAGTGAAGAGGAACTAAAAAGCCTGTTGATGAAAGTGAAAGAGGAGAGTGAAAAAATTGGCCTAAAGCTTAATATTCAGAAAACTAAGATCATGGCATCCGGTCCCATCACTTCATGGGAAATAGAGGGGGAAACAGTGGAAACAGTGTCAGACTTTATTTTTGGGCTCCCAAATCACTGCAGATGGTGACTGCAGCCATGAAATTAAAAGATGCTTACTCTTTGGAAGAAAAGTTATGACCAACCTAGACAGCATATTAAAAAGCAGAGACATTACTTTGCCAACGAAGGTCTGTCTATTGTCAAGGCTATGGTTTTTCCAGTAGTCATGTATGAATGTGAGAGTTGGACTGTGAAGAAGGCTGAAGAACTGATGCATTTGAACTGTGGTGTTGAAGAAGACTCTTAGTCCCTTGGACTGCAAGGAGATCCAACCAGTCCATTCTGAAGGAGATCAGCCCTGGGATTTCTTTGGAGGGAATGATGCTAAAGCTGAAACTCCAGTACTTTGGCCACCTCATGCGAAGAGTTGACTCATTGGAAAAGACTCTGATGCTGGGAGGGATTGGGGGCAGGAGGAGAAGGGGACGACAGAGGATGAGATGGCTGGATGGCATCACGGACTCAATGGACGTGAGTCTGAGTGAACTCCGGGAGTTGGTGATGGACAAGGAGGCCTGGCATGCTGCGATTCATGGGGTCACAAAGAGTTGGATACGACTGAGCGACGGAACTGACTGACGGAGCTGACTGATGTAATCTTTCATAGAGAATGTTCCAAGTGTCCCTGAGAAGAATATATCTTCTTTGGGGGAGAATGAATACATGTGTATGTATGGCTGAGTCCCTTCACTGTTCACTTGAAACTGTCACAGCATTGTTAATAGGCTCTACTCCAATGCAGAGTAAAAAGTTAAACGAAACACAAAAATATATATTCTGTTGTTATTGAGTGGAGTGCTCTATTAGATCCAATTGCTATATTGTTCGAGTTCTCTGTTTTCTTATTTTCTGTCTGTTTGTTCTATTTAGTATTGAAAGTGGGAGTATTGAAGGCTCCTACTATTACTGTATTGCTGTCTATTTCTCCCTTCTACTCTGTGGTTTGCTTCATATATTTAGAAGCTTTGAGGTTTGGTATTCATAATTTTTATGTCTTCTTGGTGGATTATCTCTTGTAACAGTTTTTTATTTAGTCTATTTTGATCTTTGATATTAGTACTCCTCTCTTTTGGTTACCATTTGTAAAATATCTTTTCATCCTTTGCCTTCAGCTTATATGTGTTCTGAGATCTAAAATGAGTCACTTGTAAACAGCCTTTTGTTGGATTTTGTTTTTTTAATCCATTTAGCCAATCTGTGTGTTTTGATTGAGGAGTTTATCTATCAACATTTAAAGTAATTAATAAGAGGGAAAGACTTACAGTTGCCATTTTGTTAACTGTTTTCTGTTTGTCTCATAGCTTTTGCATGTCTCTCCTTTCCTTTCTTAATCTCTTCCTTTATGTTCCTTTTTCTTTTGTAGTAATTATGCTTTGGTTCCCTTCTTATTTCCTTTTGTGTATGTTCTATGGGTGATTTCTTTTGTGAATGCAATTGCATCAAACCACCTAAAAGTATAACATTCTATTTTAAACTGATAGCAATTTGACTTCAATTATGTATAAAAATTTCTGCTCCATTACAGCTCCCCACTTCCTATATTATTGATGTCACATATTACATTGTATTCCCATAACATAGGTTTTTTTTGGTTTAAAAATGTTTTTGTCATGTGTATTTGTCATATATGCATCAAAAGTTACTATATTTGCTTCTGTATTTAGATTCAGTCCAGTCACTCAGTCATGTCTGACTCTTTGTGACCCCATGGACTGCAACACACCAGGCTTCCCTGTCCATCACCAACTCCTGGAACTTGCTCAGACTCATGTCCATCAAATCAATGAAGCCATCCAAACATCTCATCCTCTGTTGTCCCCTTCTCCTCCTGCCTTCAGTCTTGACCAAAATCAAGGTCTTTTCCAGTGAGTCAGTTCTTCACATCAGGTAGTCAAAGTATTGGAGCTTCAGCTTCAACATCAGTCCTTCAATGAATATTCAAGACTGATACCCTTTAGGATGGACTGATTGGATCTCCTTGCAGTTCAAGGGACTCTCAAGAGTCTTCTCCAACACCACAGTTCAAATTCATCAATTCTTTGGCCCTCAGCTTTCTTTATGGTCCAACTTTCACATCCATATATGACCACTGGAAAAACCATAGCTTTGACTAGACAGACATTTGTTGTCAAATTAATATCTCTGCTTTTTAATATGATGTCTAGGTTGGTCATAACTTTTCTTCCAAGGAGCAAGCATCTTTTAATTTTATGGCTGCAGTCACTATCTGCAGTGATTTTGGAGCCCAAGAAGATAAAGTCTGTCACTGTTTTCATTGTTTCCCTATCTATTTGCCATGAAGTGATGAGACTGGATGCCATGATCTTAGTTTTTGAATGTTGAATTTTAAGTCAGCTTTTTCACTCTCCTCTTTCACTTTCATCAGAAGGCTCTTCAGTTCCTATATTTATGTATTTGCTATTACTGAAGATCATTATTTTTTTCTTTCTTTTCCTTTAAAACATTGAGATGTACAACTATATCTGTATAATATAATTGTATATATATTATAATACATAAATTACAGGTGTACAACATAGTGATTTATAATTTTTAAAGATTATACTCCTTTTATAGTTATTTAAAATATTAGCTATATTCTCTATTTTGTTTAATGTATTCTTATAGCTTATTTTTTTATGCACAATAATTTGTACATCTTAATCACCCTCTTCTACTTTGCTCCTCCCCTTTTCCCTCTCCCCCACTGATAAGCACTAATTTGCTGTCTACATATATGAGTCTGATTCTTTTTGCTCTACTTATTAGTTTTTTGTAGTTTTTGGATTCCACACAGAAGTGATATTATACAGTATTTGTCTTTTCTGTTTGACTTATTTTGCTTAGCACAGTGTCCTCCAAGTCCACCCATGCTGTTGCAAACGACAGATTTTCATTCTTTTTATGGCTGAGTAGTACTCTCTTGTGTGTGTGCATGTGTAATTCACATCTTTTTATTCATTCATCTGTGGTTGCTTCCATGTCTTGACTATCTTGAATAATGCTGCTTTAGTGTTTTTGTTTTTGACCAAGAATAGAATTGCTGAGTCATATGGTAGTTCTATTTTTAGTTTTTTGCGGCATTTCCAGACTGTTTTCCACAGTGGCCTCACCAGTTTACGTTTCCCCCAACAGTGTTCTTGGGTTCTTTTTGTCCACATCTTTGTCAACATTTGTTATCTGTGATCTTTTTGATGATAGCCATCAGATAGATAGGTGTGAGGTGATATCACTTTGTGGTTTTGATTTGCATTTCCATGGTGGTTAGCAATCTTTTCACGTGCCTATTGGCCATCCGTTGCTTTTTTGAAAAAATGTCTATTCGTTTCTTCTGCCCATTATTTTTAACCGTGTTGTTTGGATTTTTAAGATATTGAGTTGTATGAGCTGCTTATGTATTTTGAATATCAACTGCTTATTGGTCTTATCATTAGGATTCCCAGTAGCATTCTCCTATTCTGTAGGTTGTCTTTTCATTTTGCTGATAGTTTCCTCTGCTGTGCAAAAGAGAAATCATTATAATTTTTAATGGTTTCATATTGCTTACTTTGTTTCATTTCAACTTGAAGGACTCTCTTTAGCATTTCTTCTTGAGCAAGACTAGTGTTAATAAATTCTCTCAGCTTCTGTTCATCCGGGAAAGTCTTAATTTCTCCTTCATTCTGAAGGACTGTTTTGTCAGATATAACATTCTCAGCCAACAGTTTTTTTTTTTTCTTTCAGCAATTTGAACATATCATCCCACTTGCTTTTGACCTGCAAAGTTTGAGAAATTCACTAAAAAATTTATGAAGGATCTCTTATGATTCTCTTTTGCTGCATGTAAGATTTTGTCTTTGACTTTAGACAGTTTGATTATAGTGTCTCATCATGGTTCTCTTTGGACTTATTTGAGCTTCTTGAATCTGTGTGTCCATTTATTTCCTTAGAATTGGGAAATTTTTAGTTATTGTTTCTTCAAATAAACTCTCTGTCACTTTCTCTCTGGTATTTCCCCAGAGCGTATGTTGGTCCAGTTGATAGTGTCCCTTAAGTTGCTTTGTTCAGTCGCTCAGTTATGTCTGACCTTTGAGACCCCATGGACTGCTTCCCTGCCTTTTACTCTCCCCGAGTTTGCACAAATTCATGTCTATTGAGTCAGTGATGCCGTCCTACCATCTCAGCCTCTGTCATTCCCTTCTCTTCCTGCCCTCAATGTTTCCCACATTAAGGTCTTTTCCAGTGAATTGGCCGTTTGCATCAGGTGACCAAAGTATTGGAGCTTCAGCTTCAGCATCAGTCCTTCCAATGAATATTCAGGGTTGACTTCCTTTAGGATTGACTGGTTTGATCTCCTTGCAGACCAAGGGACTCTCAAGAATCTTTTCTAGCACCACAATTTGAAAGCATCAGTTCTTTGTGGCTCTGCCTTTCTTATGGTCCAACACTTATATCTGTACATCACTTTTGGAAAAATCATAGTGTTGACTATATGGACTTTTGTTGGCAGAGTGATGTCTCTGCTTTCTAATATGCGGTCCAGGTATGTCATAGATTCCCTTCAAGGAGCAAAAATCTTCTAATTTCATGGCTGTAATCACCATCCACAGTGATTTTGGAGCCCAAGAAAACAAAATCTGTCACTGTTTCCATTATTTCCCCACCTAAGTGCCATGAAGTGATAGAAAAACCATAGATTTGACTATATGGACTTTCGTTGGCAGAGAGATGTCTCTGCTTTATAATATGCTGTCTAGGTGTGTTATAGCTTTCCTTCCAAGGAGCAAGCGTCTTTGAATTTCATGACTGCAGTCACTGTCAACGGTGATTTTGGAGCCCAAGAAAACAAAATTTGTCACTGTTTTCATTTTTCCCCTGTCTATTTCCCATGAAGTGATGGACCAGATGCCATGATCTTAGTTTTTGAATGTTGAGTTTTAAGCCAGATTTTTCACTCTCCTTCACCTTCCCTCAAGAGGCTCTTTAGTTCCTCTTCACTTTCTGCCATTAGGGTGAGATATCATCTGTGTATCTGAGGTTATTGATATTTCACCCAGAAATCTTGATTCCATCTTGAGCTTCATCCAGCCCTGCATTTTGAATGACGTATACTGCATGTAAGTTAAATAAGCAGAGTGACAATATATATCCCTGACATACTCCTTTCTCAATTTTGAACCAGTCCATTGTTCCATGTCCAGTTCTAACTGTTACTTCTTGACCTGCATACAGGTTTCTCAGAAGGCAGATAAGATGGTCTGGTATTCCCATCTCTTTAAGAATATTCCATAGTTAGTTGTGATCCACACAGTCAAAGGCTTTGGCATAGTCAATGAAGCAGATTTTTATATAATTCTCTTGCTTTCTTTATGGTCCAACAGATGTTTGCAATTTGATCTCTGATTTCTCTGCCTTTTCTAAATCCAGCTCGTATATCTGGAAGTTCTTGGTTCACATACTGTTGAAGCTAAGCTTGAAGGCTTTTGAGCATTACCTGGCTAGCATGTGAGATGAATGTAATTATGCAGTAGTCTGAACATTCTTTGGCATTGCCATAAATCCCTTAGAGCTCTTCTTTTTTTTTTTTTTAATTCAGTTTTTTTTTCTTTTTGCTATTCTGATTCAATGGTTTTGAATGATCTTTCTTCAAGCTCGCTGATTCTTTTTTCTGCCTGATAGTCTGCTGTTGAACCCTTCATTAGTTTTCAGGTTAGTTACTGTATTTTTCAGTTCAAGAATTTTCACTTCTTTATTTTTCTATACATAAACTTCCTATTTATTGATATTCTCATTTTGCTTGTGGTGAGTTCATGGTAGGTGAGTGGTGTAAATGTAGGTCACAGATGGTGCTGTGAAGAAACTAAGTCATTTACTTTTTCTTATAGGCACGCAGGAAGACCACATTTCCCAGTGTCCAGTGCCTCTGGATGGGGCCATGTGATTAGTTCTCATCAATGGAATTCAACTTCTTGACCCACCTCCTAGGCTATTCTGTGAGGTTCTTGGCTGCTCTCATCACCTATAAGGCAGCTATCTGAATACATTGGAACCAGAAGAAACCTGCAAAAGGATGGAAGATCCATTAAATGGGGACACCCAACCAGGAACATTCACTTTGTTAATCTGAAGGAGGAAAAAGTCTATTAATCCACTGAGATTTAGGTTTGCTATAGGGATTAGTTGATTCTGACTGATACAGAAATTGGTAAAGAGACTGGAGTCTTGCTGAAATTAAGTCCTACAGCATATGACATTGCCATAGCAGTAGGTGCAAGCAGTGATGAAGCTATGTTGGGGGCTGGAGAAATAGAGATCTATGTTGTTGAAGAAAAAGCACTGAATAAAACCATCATTTTTTGAAACATGAGAGGAAGACCCCATGCCTAAAGGGTCATCAGAACCAAAAAGAGATGGGAAATAGAGTATTAATATGTGTGGATATTATTAGCCTTGATGGCAAGGTATTTCCAAGGTATACATTCAGGAAAGACTCAGTCAGTGTAAATGCCAAAATAAAAGGAAGCTGGGAGATCCCAGATATTTGGCACCTTGAAAGAAGGAAAAGACAAGTATTTTGAAGTCCCAAATAGTAAGATATAGGAATTTTTTAAGCTTTAAACAATAAAGGCTCAGTAAAATTTAGCAGTTGAATTAAATACTCAGTACAAATTTAAAATTTTGATCTTTTTTGTCCAAGCAGGGTAGGCTCAAAGTAGCTGCCTTTACCCTGAGAGAAAGGCAAAGGAAAAGGGTGAGAAAACACTTCAGGACTTGAGAACTATGACCAGGAAAAACCCTGGTTATGGGCAATCCACTCCAGTATTCTTGCCTGGAGAATCCCACGGACGGAGAAGCCTGGTAGGTTACAGTCCAGGGGTTGCAAAGAGTCGGACACAACTGAGCGACTTCACCTCACCTCACCTCATGATTAATAAATGAAATGGAAAGCAAGTAGATTACCAACCCAACCCAGTGTTTGAAGGAATGAAATTTTGTAAGCTATGACAAGCCTGGACAAAAACTGACTCTGCCTGTTCAAGACTTAAAATAATCATCACAATGGAAGTGGCTGTGCAGTGAGTGTTGAGCTGTACCCCACACTCCCTCCATGTACAGAACATCCTGGAATCGTCTCTTATCTGTCAGCAGTCAAGGTATTTGCAGCAAGTTCCAAGGAACTAAATGGACTAAACACGTTGGTTTCCCACAAAGTCTTTGACTCTTAAAATCATGAGCTTTACATCTCCACCTGGATGACTAACAAGACATTTCAGTCTTATACTATCAAAAGGTGAACATTTACAACTTCTAATCATGACCAAAATGGATTAAAGAGCCAGATTTTCTTCCACCCAAAATAACAGAAAATTGGACAAATATATGAAGCAGTGTTGTTAAGATATTAGATATTATGCAGTGAAGAACAGTGATTCCTGAAAAATGGGAAGAAAATGAGGTGAACCCTATGAAGGTCCCAGCTTAATTTCTGGAAAGGAATCCAAGGAGAGCTTAGTGGTCTCCTCAGGCTGAGAAGTTGGTTTTAGGAGGTCCTGGTGGCTTGAGTTTGCAGGGCAAATCATCAGAGAGGAGTTGCACAGATAGAGAAGTCTGGATATCTGCAGATGGCTGTTGAAGTATTCACCTGAGTACTGGCCAGTGCATGAAGATGAGAAAATCTCACAAGGCTGAAGTAAGTATCACCAAAAAATGATCAGAGGGAAAATCCCTGTAGCTCACACAGGGACAGACGTGTGCCTTTTTTCACCATCCAGAGGAAAGTTACTTAGTTCACAAGGTATCAGGTGTGTTCATCTCAGCAGTGGAGAAAATTTAGGTCCTCTACTAAATTAGACACTACTCTGCTGCTGCTGCTAAGTTGCTTCAGTCGTGTCCAACTCTGTGCGACCCCATAAACGGCACCCCACCAGGCTCCCTCATCCCTGGGATTCTCCAGGCAAGAACACTGGAGTCAGTTGCCATTTCCTTCTCCAAGGCATGAAAGTGAAAAGTGAAAGTGAAGTCGCTCAGTCGTGTCCGACTCTTAGTCACCCCATGGACTGAGGCCCACCAGGCTCCTCCGTCCATGGGATTTTCCAGGTAAGAGTGCTGGAGTGGGGTGCCATTGCCTTCTCCGGACACTACTCTGGTCCTATCTAAAAGCTTAAAAGCAAGATCTGAAAGAATTACACTGGCTCTAAGTGACTTAGTTATGTCTGATAATGAGTTAAATATATTTATAGGAATACAGAAATATACATCACACAACAAGGTAAAATTCTGAATGTCTGGCGTATACTCAAAAGATTGCCACACATGCAAAGAAGCAGAAAGATATGATTCATAATGAAGAAAAATCAGTCATTAGAAAGTGACTCAGAAATAATATAGATGATAGATTCAGTAGGTTGGGACCTTCACACAGTTGTTACAACTATAATCCCTATGCTCAGGAAGATAGATGAAAGGTTGAACACGTTAAGTAGAGACAGAGAAAATATAAAGAATACTCAAATTGGGCTTATAGACACGAAAACTATAATGTCTGAGATTTTTTTTTAAAAAACATGTTACAAACGATACATTAGATATTGTGGAAGAGAAGACTGAATTTGAAGACAGAGCAATAGAAATTATCCAAAATAACACACAAAAGGAAAAATACTACAAATAAACACACAAAGCATCAGTGTGTTTATTTGTAGGGACTTCAAGCATCCTAATATACATGTGACTAAAGTCCCTGAGGAGAGGAGGTGAAAAACCTCTTTTTCCAGCTTTGCAACATTGCTATCATAGGACATTGTATAAGTTTAAGGTGTACAATGTGTTGATTTTGTACACTTACAATTTGCAAAACAGTTACTACCATAGCATTAGCTAATACCGTCATCACAGCGCATAGTTACCATTTCTTCTTTGTAGTGAGAACATTTCAGATTTACTCTTTGTAATTTTTGTTTTAGTTGCTAAGTCATGTCCAGCTCTTTGTGACCCCATGTACTGCAGCATGCCAGGCCTCCCAGTCCTTCACTATCTCCCAGACTTTGCTCAAACTCATGTTCATTGAGTCAGGGATGCCATCCAACTATCTCTTCCTCTGCTGCCCTCTTCTCCTTTTGCCCTCAGTCTTTTCCAGCACCAGGGTCTTTTCCAGTGAGCTGGCTCTTCACATCAGGTGGCCAGAGTATTGGAGTGTCAGCTTCAGCATCAGTCCTTATAACAAATATTCAGGATTGATTTCCTTTAAAATTGACTAGTTTGATCTCCTTCCAGTCCAAGGGATTCTCAAGAGTCTTTTCCAGCACCATAAGTCAAAAGCATCAGTTTTTTTGGTGCTCAGCCTTCTTTATGGTCCAACTCTCGCATCCATACATGACTACTGGAAAAACCACAGGCTTGATGCTGTGGAACTTTGTTGGTGAAATGATGTCTCTGCTTTTCAGGTGACAGATCAGGAAGCAGCAATAGCAAAAAAAGTTGCATGGCTAACCTTAGTACAGTTTCTGCAGTGACTGCTATTACTGTAGACTCATTGAACACACACTATGTTCCAGACACTATGCCAGAGATTTGCATATTTTATAGCTACCATCTGAAGGTGGTATTATTATCCACATATGTTAGGTAGATGGACAAGGAAGGGTCAATTAATGTGGCTAAGGACACACAGTGGGTGAATATCTCAACTGGAATTCAAATCCAGGCCAGGGTGACTGCCAAGCCAGCCCTCTTTGCTGCCACATGGAAGCAATCTTCTTTCTGGGTGGACTGTGCAGTGACTTGAGAGGTCTTACTGTCTTTCGAGCTGCCCTGCCAGGAAATGCTAATTTTTTTCTCTAAGACTCGAGAGCCTTTAGAAGGTAAACCCAGAATAGAGGGGTTTTCCTGGGGTGGTTCCCCAGGATGCTGGCAGTACAGAGTGGGTACCTGAAATAGGACATGCTTCTCTATTAACATGTGATCACCCTCTCTGAACTAGGGCCTCCCTTCTTCTAGGGACTCTGGAGACTGGGGGAAAGTTTTCTGCACTGGCCTTGACTCCCAGGTCTCACCATGGGTGTGCCTCTGCACTAATTCCTTCATCATTCTGAGCCTCATTTTCCTTACTTGAGTCTTGGGTAAATGGGTGATGTAACTCCTGGCCCTTGGGTAAGTGGGTGCAGCAAACACTCTGTCAAGCTGTTCTGGCCCTAGAAAGTTCAGTAAGGCTGCACTAAACTCAAGGCTCCAAGATGCTGTGGGACGGGAGGCAGGTAGTAGCACTTAGCCTCATCACCTGGTTCACTTCCTTGCTTGTACTTTGCACATGCTCTACCATTTCTGAAATGAGGTTTCCCCGTCTCTGAAGGGGGTATGGCCATGGAGCTTACCTCCTCGCAGTGTAGGAGGACTCCATGATCACGTATTTGCCAGGGCTGGGGACAACACAGTTGGTGTTGGTCCACTAATGCAAGGACTCTGATGCTGGGTGAGGAGTGTGCTCCTGGCGCACAGGATGAGGAGCTGCTACCTTTCTCCTGCCAGCCTAGGGTTTGGCTGAGCAATGCAGAGTTGGTGACGAAAGAGACAGAAGCCTGAGGTGAGTGCCTTTTTCTCTTGTGTTTACTAAAGACCAGCCAGGGGCATCAAGGTTCACGTTTCCATAACCCTGGGGATACTCTGGGAGTGTTACAGGGAGCCCTGAAATTGCAATGTTTGCTGGGTGTGGGTCTTCCTACAACCCTGATCTGCTCAGCACTGCCTCCCCCTACTGCCTGTGGATCAAGGCTTGGCTCGTGGGTGCCTGTGGATTTTCCAATAAGAATCTCACTATTAAGATTTTGTGCAACCTCTGGAGGACTTGGTTCCAAATCTAATAGGTGGGGAGCTGGTCTATCAATGCCTTCTAAATTTCAATCATTTACATGTTATTTGTATGTGTGTGTGTGTTTACTATATTTGCATAAAATCATCCTTTATTTGCTCAACACTCTTCTTTAAAAACCTATTAAAGCCCTATTAAAAAGAAAAAAAAAAGTGCAATGACTTGAAGAGGAAACTTTATGTATACCTAGGATAAATGAAAATTTGACACAAATAAAAAATGTCTCCATAAAAATCAAAAGACATTAGAATAGCAGGTATGTCCTATACTACCTTTGTAACCAGGAAGGGTTAATTTTGACTCCATAATGAATCTGTTTCCTTGACTTTAACCCTAGTTTTTGCTGTTGTTATTATAATCTTATGTAATAGCCTGCCTCAGAGAATTTTGAACCCTCTCCCTGACCCTTAAATTAAAGTGCCTTTGTTTAGCTAACAGGGCTATAATCACTGATGACTGTGATATCCTTAAATTCCTTGTGTAGGGAGTTGCGCTGCTTGTCAACATGCCTCAGAAATTCGTGTTTGGAGGGCTGGAATCATGGATAGCTGTGAAATTCTTGTTTATTGATATGACAGGAGATATTCCATTTCACAGCACCTGTGAAATGACTGTACATCCCCCCTGCCAGAGGCTTGCCATTCTAGGGATATTTGCAAGAATTAAATTATCTTTTTACTTTCTTTCCTCACTTCCTCTCATCTCTGATCCATAAAAGAACCTGGCATCCAGGCCCTGACAAGATGGTTATTTTGAGATGTTAGTCTGCCATCTTCTTCTGGGTCAGCTGGCTTTCCAAATAAAGTCATGTTCTTTGCCCCAGCACCTAATCTCTTGGATTTATTAACCTATCGTGTGACAAGCAGAGTTAGCCTGGACTCAGTAACATCAACTGTGATACCACATACCTGTGAACTACAAATTGGCACTTGCAGAGAAGCCTAGTAGGTTACAGTCCATGGGGTCGCAAAGAGTCGGACACGACTGAGCAACTTCACCTTGTCAACTATAAACTGGCACTTGCCAAGAAGATTGGCAGTGTCTGAACCACAAGGGCATTTGCTAACTGCCTCTGTGGAGGACTTCCCTGGTGGCTCAGACGGTAAAGCGTCTGTCTACAATGCGGGAGACCGGGGTTTGAGCCCGGGGTTGGGAAGAGTCCCTGGAGAAGGAAATGGCAACCCACTCCAGTACTATTGCCTGGAAAATCCCATGGACAGAGGAGCCTGGTAGGCTACAGCCCATGGGGTCGCAAAGAGTCGGACACGACTGAGCAACTTCACTTCACTTCTGTGGAGGCTGAACCCTGTGCTCCCACAGCTGCTGCACTGCAACACTCTCTGAGGGGATCCAGGGTGGAGTGAAGCATTCTGTGCTCCAGGGAATCTGGTGGAGCAGGCTTATAGGTACTCCGATATTTTCAGGAACTGATTTCACAATCCCAATCCTTGACTCTCTTCATATCTAGAAAATTACTAAATCTCTTCATGTTGATATTAGGGGAAGAACACTGATTGAAACCGCCCACCCTGGCCAGTTGAGTTCAGTTCAGTCGTTCAGTCGTGTCCGTCTCTTTGCGACCCCATGAATCGCAGCACACCAGGCCTCCCTGTCCACCACCATCTCTTGGAGTTCACTCAGACTCACGTCCATCAAGTCAGTGATGCCATCCAGCCATCTCATCCTCAGTCGTCCCCTTCTCCTTCTGCCCCCAATCCCTCCCAGCATCAGAGTCTTTTCCAATGAGTCAACTCTTCTCATGAGGTGGCCAAAGTACTGGAGTTTCAGCTTCAGCATCATTCCTTCAAAGAAATCCTAGGGTTGATCTTCAGAACGGACTGGTTGGATCTCCTTGCAGTCCAAGGGACTCTCAAGACTCATCTCCAACACCACAGTTCAAAAGCATCAATTCTTCGGCACTCAGCCTTCTTCACAGTCCAACTCTCATATCCATACATGGCCAGTGGAAAAACCATAGCCTTGACTAAACGGACCTTAGTCGGCAAAATAATGTCTCTGCTTTTGAAGATACTATCTAGGTTGGTCATAACTTTTCTTCCAAGGAGTAAGCGTCTTCTAATTTCATGGCTGAAATCACCATCTGCAGTGATTTTGGAGCCCCCAAAATAAAGTCTGACACTGTTTCCCCATCTATTTCCCATGAAATGATGGGACCGGATGCCATGATCTTTGTTTTCTGAATGTTGAGCTTTAAGCCAACTTTTTCACTCTCCTCTTTCACTTTCATCAAGAGGCTTTTTAGTTCCTCTTCACTTTCTACCATAAGGGTGGTGTCATCTGCATATCTGAGGTGATTGATATTTCTCCCGGCAATCTTGATTCCAGCTTGTATTTCTTCCAGTCCAGTGTTTCTCATGATGTACTCTGCATAGAAGTTAAACAATCAGGGTGACAATATATAGCCCTGACGTACTCCTTTTCCTATTTGGAACCAGTCTGTTGTTCCATGTCCAATTCTAACTGCTGCTTCCTGACCTGCATACAGATTTCTCAAGAGGCAGGTCCAGTGATCTGGTATTCCCATCTCTTTCAGAATTTTCCACAATTTATTGTGATTCACACAGTCAAAGGCTTTGGCATAATCAATAAAGCAGAAATAGATGTTTTTCTGGAACTCTCTTGCTTTCTCCATGATCCAACGGATGTTGGCAATTTGATCTCTAGTTCCTCTGCCTTTTCTAAAACCAGCTTGAACATCAGGGAGTTCACGGTTCACGTATTCCTGAAGCCTGGCTTGGAGAACTTTGAGCATTACTTTACTAGCATGTGAGATGAGTGCAATTGTGCGGTAGTTTGAGCATTCTTTGGCATTGCCTTTCTTTGGAATTGGAGTGGAAACTGACCTTTTCCAGTCCTGTGGCCACTGCTGAGTTTTCCAAATTTGCTGACATATTGAGTGCAGCACTTTCACAGCATCATCTTTCAGGATTTGAAACAGCTCAATTGGAATTCCATCACCTCCACTAGCTTTGTTCGTAGTGATGTTTTCTGGAGGCCCACTTGACTTCACATTCCAAGATGTCTGGCTCTAGATGAGTGATCACATCATCATGATTATCTGAGTTGTGAAGATCTTTTTGTACAGTTTTTCCGTGTATTCTTGCCACCTCTTCTTAATATCTTCTGCTTCTGTTAGGTCCATAACATTTCTGTCCTTTATCGAGCCCATCTTTGCAAGAAATGTTCCCTTGGTATCTCTAATTTTCTTGAAGAGATCTCTAGTCTTTCCCATTCTGTTCTTTTCCTCTATTTTTTTGCATTGATCACTGAAGGCCAGGCACCATAGTAACCATTTGCATAAGTTATTTTCTGACAGGAAATCCTGATAAGGAATAGAGAACTAATAAGCCACCACCAACCTGAAGAGTTGGGAAAGATCGAAAGGAGACACTGGGTGTCCGTCGACTTCCCAGAATCCCTCTTGCTAGCATCCATCTTGGCTGAGCGATTCACGTGCCAACAGAAAAGACTCTGAATTAGAATGATTGACCAAAGACCACCCAGAAACGAATCCCATCACCATAAAAACCCAAGTCTGCGAGCCATGCGGCAGAGCAGTTCTGGATTCCCATACCCTACTGCTCTCCACCTGGGTGCCCTTTCTCAATAAAGTCTCTTGCTTTGTCAGCACACGTGTCTCTCGGACAATTCATTTCCGAGTGTTAGACAAGAGCCCAATTTCAGGCCCTGGAAGGGGTCCCCTTTCCTGCAACAATATCAGCTCCTTGTGATGAGCAGAAAACCTTTTTGTAAACTAAGTGGGTGATTGCACTGAACTCCCCCTTCACTAAAAGATTATATATTGACCTTCCCTGACCACCTCTTTGGAACAATCTCTCAGAACTAACTCAGGTTTTGTCTCCCGGGCTGCAGTTCTCATTTTGCCTCCAAATAAAGTTTAAATTGCAACTCTCAAATCGTGCATGTTTGTAGTCAACATACCACCCTTGGAAAGTGCAGAGCAGCTCCTGTGTTTCCTCTCAACTTGCTGCTTCCATGACGTAGACCTCCTCCCACTATCTGAGTACACAATGTAGACGGAGAGCACAGCCCATTGTTATTCATCACCTCACTCTTATCTCTGTGGATAAACAAATTACCCTTGTGGTTTTGCAGGGTAAGGGACAGAGTTCTGGGGCTCCAAGTCCAGAGACGCCTCTGATGTAAGGACAAATGGCACATCCAAATAGGAAGTCCCGCTTGCTATCCAGTCCCATTTGAAGAATTGCAGACATTCTGGGAGAAGCATAGAAGCAGAGATTACATCAGGAGTTTATCTGCCTGGCCTCCTCGGGGCCAATGAGGCAACCCCTCTCCCTGTCTGCTAAACAGCCACAGAGAAAAACACCATGTCCTCATCCAGGGTTGGGAGCTGCCTATGACTTCCAAGGCCCGGGAAAGTCTGGAAGAGCAGAGCAGGAAGACAGAAGTCAGGGACATGTCTGCACTCATTAGGGCACATCCAAAGCAGAGATTGGGCCAGCAGAGCTCTGTGGACATCTTTGTTGTCAGTATAATAATATCTAATATTGATTGAGGCCAGGAATATGCTCAGGCCTTGAGTGTGAGGAATGATCTTACCTGGACCTCATCTCAATCCCTGCAGTCAGCCCTATCAGCATTCTTTTTCATAGAGAGGTTGGCCACAAAGAACTTCCTCCACCCTATACCCATGTCTCTAGTTCTCCTATTCACTCTCAATTTTTTAAAAACCAACTCTATAGGATATTTTTTAGATACTATCAGTTTGCATACAGTAAGATGCACTCATTTTAAGTGTACACTCAGATGGAGTTTTAATAACTGCATCCATCTGGGTAGTTCAGTTCAGCCACTCAGTCGTGTCCGACTCTTTGTGATCCCATGAATCACAGCACGCCAGGCCTCCCTGTCCATCACCATCTCCCAGAGTTCACTCAGACTCACATCCATCAAGTCAGTGATGCCATCCAGCCATCTCATCCTCTGTCATCCCCTTTTCCTCCTGTCCCCAATCCCTCCCAGCATCAGAGTCTTCTCCAATGAGTCAACTCTTCACATGAGGTGGCCAAAGTACTGGAGTTTCAGCTTTAGCATCATTCCTTCCAAAGAAATCCCAGGGCTGATCTCCTTCAGAATGGACTGGTTGGATCTCCTTGCAGTCCAAGGGACCCTCAAGAGTCTTCTCCAACACCACAGTTCAAAAGCATCAATTTGGCGCTCAGCTTTCTTCACAATCCAACTCTCACATCCATACATGACCACTGGAAAAACCATAGCCTTGACTAGACGGACCTTAGTCGGCAAAGTAATGTCTCTGCTTTTGAATATGCTGTGTAGGTTGGTCATAACTTTTCTTCCAAGGAGTAAGCGTCTTTTAATTTCATGGCTGCAATCACCATCTGCAGTGATTCTGGAGCCCCCAAAAATAAAGTCTGACACTGTTTCCACTGTTTCCCCATCTATTACCCACGAAGAGATGGGACCGGATGCCATGATCTTTGTTTTCTGAATGTTGAGCTTTAAGCCAACTTTTTCACTCTCCTCTTTCACTTTCATCAAGAGGCTTTTTAGTTTCTCTTCACTTTCTACCATAAGGGTGGTGTCATCTGCATATCTGAGGTGATTGATATTTCTCCCAGCAATCTTGATTCCAGCTTGTGTTTCTTCCAATCTAGCGTTTCTCATAATGTACTCTGCATATAAGTTAAATAAGCAGGGTGACAATATATAGCCTTGATGTACTCCTTTTCCTATTTGGAACCAGTCTGTTCCATGTCCAATTCTAACTGTTGCTTCCTGACCTACATATAGGCTTCTCAAGAGGCAGGTCAGGTGGTCTGGTATTCCCATCTCCTTCAGAATTTTCCAGTTTATTGTGATCCACACAGTCAAAGGCTTTGGCATAGTCAATAAAGCAAAAATAGATGTTTTTCTGGAACTTTCTTGCTTTTTTGGTGATCCAGTGGATGTTGGCAATTTGATCTCTGGTTCCTCTGCCTTTTCTAAAACCAGCTTGAACATCAGTAAGTTCATGGTTCACATATTGCTGAAGCCTGGCTTGGAGAATTTTGGAGATTTTGGAGAATCCTGTGAATAAGGATATTATAAATATTTATGTACAAGTCTTTTTGTAAACATACATTTCCATTTCTCTCAAAACCTAGGAGCGGAATTGCTAGGTCACATGGCAAGTATGTAAGGAACTGTGAAATTGTTATACTTACACTCTTACAATGTCTGAACAATGTATGACAGCTCTGGTTGTTTCACATTCTCTCCAATGTCTGGTGTTATCAGTTTTTAAATGTAAACCATTCTACTGGGTCATTTGTGACCCAATGGACTGTAGCCCACCAGGCTCCTCTATCCATGGGATTCTCCAGGTAAGAATACTGGAATGGTTGCCATGCCCTCCTCCAGGAGGATCTTCCTGACCCTGGGAAACTGGGATTGAACCCATGTCTCTCATGCCTCCTGCATTGGTAGGTGGATTCTTTACCACTAGTGCCACGTGGGAAGCCCCATTGGATGTACAGTGGTTTTAATCCATATTTCCCACATTACTAATGGTCTGAGAACACTTTCACGTGGTTTATTGGTCAGTCATACGTTTTCTTTTATAAGGCATGTTTAAATCCTCTGCCATTAAAAAAAAAATTGAGCCATTTGTCAACTAATTATTGAGCTGAGAGTACTATATATATTCTAGATACAAATTCCTTGTATAATGTTTGTTTTGTGACTATTTTCTCCTGGTTTGTGGCTTGTCTTTTCATTTTCTCAGCAGTATCTTTTGAAGAAAAGAAACTTTTAATTCTGATAAAATCTAAGTGATCATTTCTTTTATGCTTTATGAGTCTTGGTCAAGAAATCTTTGCTTGTCCCAAATTTAATTACTCCTCTATTTTCTTTCAGAAATTTTAGTTCTGACTTTTACATTTAGGTAAATGCTCCACTTTACATGGACTTTTGTGTATGATGTGAGGTGAGAACTGAGGTTCCTGTTCCTTTTTTCTTTATAGACATTCAGTTGTTCCGCCATCATTTGTTGTAAAGATGATACCTGTGGGGCTTCCCCAGTCGCTCAGTGGTAAAGAATCCATCTGCCAATGCAGGAGACATGAGTTCACCCCCCAGATCAGGTTCCTGTTTTCTACTGAATTATCTTGGTATCTTTGTTGAATATCAATTGACCATATATGTACGTATTTATTTCTGGACTCTAATATGTTCCATCAATCTTTTGTCTCTATAACACTTTCTTGATTACTGTAGCTTTCTAGTGTATCTGAAAATCAAGTATAGTATAAACTCTCCACATTTGTTCTTCTCTTTCAAGGTTATTCTGGCTATTTTAAAATCTTTAACATTTCCATATTAATTTTAGCATCTGTTTTTCTATTTCTATGAAAAAAAACTTGCTGAAATTTTGATTGAGATACTATTGAATTTATAGGTCACATTGGGGAAGAAGTGATGTCTTAAAGCAGAGTCTCGCAACCCAGGAATATGGTATATCTCTGAGAAATGGACTATTCCCTGCCATGTCTGTAAACAAAGAAGGTTCACCTGACATCTAACATCCATCAGTATTCTTTCTTTCCTCAGGGAATGCATTCTCTCGGGCTCACCAGCTCATTGTCCGTGGTGGCTGCAATTGCTGATGACTGTAACATCTTTTGTTTAACTGACTCCCCGAGGAAGGAAAGAATATCTGCCTGCTAGCAGCCATCAGCCAGGGGCTCAGTGGTAATCTGCCTCCAATACAGGACACACAGGATCTTCGGTCACTGGGTCAAGAAGGTTCCCTGGAGAAGGAAATGGCTACCCACTCCAGTATTCTTGCCTGGAGAGTCTCATGGACAGAGGAGCCCAGAAGGCTACAGTTCAAGGGTTGCAAAAGAGTCTGACATAACTTATGGACTAAAGAACTTTTGACTGTGTGGATCACAATAAACTGGAAAATTCTGAAAGAGATGGGAATACCAGACCACCTGACCTGCCTCTTGAGAAACCTATATGCAGGTCAGGAAGCAACAGTTAGAACTGGACATGGAACAATAGACTGGTTCCAAATAGGAAAAGGAGTGCGTCAGGGCTGTATATTGTCACCCTGCTTATTTAACTTATATGCAGAGTACATCATGAGAAATGCTAGGCTGGAAGAAACACAAGCTGGAATCAAGATTGCCAGAAGAAATATCAATAAGCTCAGATATGCAGATGACACCACTGTTACGGCAGAAAATGAAGAGGAACTAAAAAGCCTGTTGATGAAAGTGAAAGAGGAGAGTGAAAAAGTTGGCTTAAAGCTCAACATTCAGAAAACAAAGATCATGGCATCTAGTCCCATCACCTCATGGGAATAGATGGGGAAACAGTGGAAACAGTGTCATACTGTGTCCAAAATCACTGCAGATAGTGACTACAGATAGTGACTACAGCCATGAAATTAAAAACACTTACTCCTTGGAAGGAAAGTTATGACCAACCTAGACAGCATATTCAAAAGCAGAGACATTACTTTGCCAACAAAGGTCCATCTCGTCAAGGCTATGATTTTTCCAGTGGTCATGTATATATGTGAGAGTTGGACTGTGAAGAAAGTTGAGTGCTGAAGAATTGATGCTTTTGGACTGTGGTGTTGGAGAAGACTCTTGAGAGTCCCTTGGACTGTAAGGAGATCCAACCAGTCCATTCTAAAGGAGATCAGCCCTGGGATTTCTTTGGAAGGAATGATGCTAAAGCTGAAACTCCAGTACTTTGGCCACCTCATGTGAAGAGTTGACTCATTGGAGAAGACTCTGATGCTGGGAGGGGGTTGGGGGGCAGGAGGAGAAGGGGACGACAGAGGATGAGATGGCTGGATGGCATCACGGACTCAATGGACGTGAGTCTGAGTGAACTCTGGGAGATGGTGATGGACAGGGAGGCCTGGTGTGCTGCGATTCATGGGATCTAAAAGAGTCGGACACGACTGAGCGACTGAACTGAACTGAACTGAAAGAACAACAGCTGAGGTGCATATCAAAGAAGTGATTTCAGTGAGCCCAGACTCTTGCAAGTTCCCATACATTAAAAAAAAAAAAAAAAAGGTAAATTCTTTAACTTGAGATACCTGGTTTTCTTTTAATTAACAATAATCTTTTAAAAAATACTTTATTCTACTTTACAATACTGTATTGGTTTTGCCATACATTGACATGAATCAGCCACATGTGTACATGATCTCCCAATGCCGAAGCCCCTCCCACCTCCCACCCCACACCATCTCCCCGGATCATCCCATACACCAGCCCCAAGCATCCTGTATCCTGTATTGATCATAGACTGGCGCTTCGTTTCTTATATGATAGTATACATGTTTCAGTGTCATTCTCCCAAGTCATCCCACCCTCTCCCTCTCCCTCAGAGGCCAAAAGTCCGTTCTATACCTCTGTGTCTCTTTTGTTGTCTCACATACAGGGTCATTGTTACTATCTTTCTAAATTCCATATATATGTGTCAGTATACTGTATTGGTGTTTTTCTTTCTGGCTTACTTCACTCTGTATAATCGGCTCCAGTTTCATCCATCTCATTAGAACTGAGTCAAATTTAATATTTTAATGTTCAAACTACCTGAGTAACAGAGCAGGACCCCAGGGGGCCTTCTAGGGGGTGAGCAGAACAGGCTTTCCCGGTATCCTCTGCTTTAGCTACTCTCTGAAGTACCTAGATAATAATATTTGATGCACATTTCCTGAGTTGTTTTGCAGATGTAAAAAAACTTTCCCTCTCCAACAAATAAAGAAGTTAACTACTTGATAATGATGAGGACATAGTCCCAAGCCCCCTGGAGACTGAGGACTGATAAAGGTAACCCTGTGACACCACCCGGATGTCTCCCCATCAGTCATTTCAGAGAATTATGCATAAGCTGACCATATACCCTTCAACCCCCTCCTGCACCTGGCTTTTAAAAGTGTTTTGCCAAAACCTTTCAGGGAGTTAGAGGTTTTTAGGGCATGAGCCACCTATTTCCTTGAAGGGCCCTTCAGTAAATCTATCTCTGCTCCAACCTCATCGTTTCTATTTGTTTGGCCTCACTGTGCATTGGGCACAGGAACTTGCATTAACACTTGTTACAAAGCTTCTATTATATAACCCGGCTCTCCAGCTCACCTCCTCAGAGCAGTTCTTTCAGGGTTCCTTGAGCTGCTGCTTCCCACGCTTGGAGTCCTAGAAATTCCCGCTGAATAAAACATGTCTCAACTTTAAGGTTGTAAATCATTTTTAAGTCTTTGTTTTAAGTCTTTGTTAACTCTTTGTTTCTTTAGGTTTTCTTAATAAAATTTTGTAATTTTTAATTAACAGAACTTGTACATAGTTTGATAAATTGATCTCTATTTCATGTTTTTTGATGGTATTGTAATTGGTACTTAAAATTTTCATTTCTAATTATTTATTGTTGATAGAGATAGAATAGATTTTGATATATTCACTTTGTACTGTACGATCTTTCTAAATTCTCTAATTGCTTCTAGTAACTTCTGCGATCAATTCCTTAGGATTTTCAACATATAAGATCATGTTGTCTGCAAATAAAGACAGATTTACTTCTTTGTTTCTAACCTTTATTCATTTATTTCTTTTTTTAATGTTATCACCCCGTCGTCATTCCAATATTATTTTGATTAGAAGTGGTAAGACGTACATCTTAGGATCATTCTTGTTTTCTTTCTTGATTCCCACATCATATCATCACCATTAGATCATGCTGATTCTTCCTTTGAAACACATCTGGAATCAGATGAGTTCTTATGCCCTCTATAGAGTAAGCTGGTTGAAAGTGTGGACTCTAGAGCCAGAGTGCTTGGGTTCAGATCTTGACTTAACCAGATACTGGCTAGATATACTTGGGCAGTTACCCAACTTCTTTGACTCAGTTTTTTGATTTATGAAAAAAGAACATGATTATAATTATATCTACTTCACAGTAGGTTTTGTTGTTGTTTTGTGAGGACTAAGCCTTGGTTCATGGTATGTGCAGTGTCAGTATCAAGTAAACACAACAGCCAGGTGGATTGTCTGAAAAGATAAGTCAGAGCTTATCACTCTCTAGTTCAAAACCCTCTGGGGGTTGCCATTTCACAGGATGCTCAACAAAAGCCCCCACCTCCCAGTTCAGATACTCCCTTCTGCAGGGAAGAGATAACAAGAAGTAGTGTAAATTGGCAGGGGAAGGTGAGGGTAGCTGCCCTCTCCCATTATGAGGTTCCCTGCCCTCCCAGAAGTGTGTGCTTGCCCAGACCTAACTCCTATCTCCTCCCTGAGATAACAGGACCTCGACACTTCACACAGACCAGTCCCAAAGGGGCACTGGGCATGAAGCCCAGTAATTAGATGAGCAAGCTGGGGAGGCTGGAGAGACCCCAGTGAGGTCCTGCCCGGCAGCCAATGTGGCTGATTTCCTGATGAGCTGTGTGTCATGTCTATGTGGTCCTGAGGTCAGAGTAGGTCAGTTGGCTTTGGAGGGGCACTGGTCTGCCTATGCCATCTTGAGGACAGGATCTAGTCTGGTGTTTGAACGTCCTCACTCTATGTTCAGGACTTCAGAGGCTGAACTGGTAGGACCCTGGTGTTGGGTACCAGGGTTACAATGATGGACGAGACACAGGCCTGCCCTCACAGTGCTTACTATCTATCATGGAGGCGGACAGGCAAACAGCCAGGAGGCAAGCACTGGAGTAGCAGGAACTCCCAGAAGGGTGGCTTGGGGGGGTGTGACAGGCAGAGATTTCCAGGGAAGGCCACAGTCCAATTTCTCAGAAGTAAAAATTGCACCAATCTTCATTGATTTCTTTAGGGATGGACACTCAGGATATTTTTTTTTTCCCAACAGTTTTGATAAGTGGAGCACTGCCACCCACTTCTTACCATGCCTGCACTGATGTCAGCTGGGCATCCTGTGACTCAGCATCCTTGGCTGGAAGCCTAGCCAAGAGCTGTGCATCTCTCATCTCCAGCACCAGGGAAGCAGAAAGTTCTGCTGGGTGATGAGCGCTGCGGCAGGCCCCACACTGCACTGGGCGTGTGCCATGCATGGCTCCTCATTGCTTGCACCTCTCTTCTGTGAGGCCGCCGTCACTACTGCCATCCTAGATATGGGCAAACTGAGGCTCAGAGTGGTTCTGTTTCATCCCAGCCACACAGCTAGGAGGAGGCCCAGCCTGGACTCAAACACAGGTCTGTCAGTCTTTGTGCATGAGCCCTTCCCACAGAACCCAGGACTTACCTTCATGCCCTGGGATGTTCCCAAGCAAGGGGCAAGTGCCATTTGTGGTGTCTCTCTTCCAGCCTCCAGGCATGCGAGTGTTGCAGAAGCCAGGGCTGTGATTCTAGGGGTTTTGGACCCGCTCCCAAACTTCAGCCCACTCTGGCAAACTTTTTACCCAGCCTGCAAGGTAGCCTTGGACAGTTCTCGTGACAAGCTAAACTCTGCAGCTGAACTCTACCACTTCACCACCTGCCCAGCAGGAACCAGCATTCTCGTTGGCCAGTTGCAGGGAGACACAGACCAGCTGACACCCCTAGCCAGAGGTAGTTCCCCTTTGCGGCAGGTAACACATTAAGGACCACAGTGATGCCACCACAGTTCCTTGTATCAAGCCCTTCCTGGGTGCCAGTTGGAGGTTCTCCATTAAATCCTTCACCTTAAATCTGAATCAGAATTTTGATCCTCGTTTTGGGAAAAAGAGGCTCAGAGAGGTTATTTTTCAAAGTCATGATATCTGATATGAAACCCAACTGACCCAAAGTCCATGTTCTTACCCCAACAGACTCTCTTCCCTATCCACCCTCTCTCCCTTTATCTGACCGTGTCAAGAGCTGCAGACCCCATAGCACCCTGGGACACAGTTTTGCTCAGGATTGTTCTCTGGACCAGGAGCCTCAATTAGGTGCCAGGCTAAGGCGAATGTGCTTTCTCTGCGGTTAGTTAGCAGGACACTGATGGGTATCCAGGAGACGTGACTGCAGAGTCAGGTCCCTGAGATGCTCCGTGGGTCACCCTCCCAAGCCCCACCTTCACACATCAGGAGCTGGGCCGAGGGCTCTCTGTCCTGGCTACATGTTGTAATCCCCTGACCTGGATCCCACCAGAGATTCTGATTCAGTTGGTCTGGAGTAGGACAAAATTATGACTGTTTTTAGAAATCTCCCCTGCCCTAGATGATCCCCATTTGCAGACCCAGGTGAGAGTCTTGATTTGAATGGTGCAAATTCCTGTCATGTCTTGCCCTCTGGCTCAGGCTCATAGATTCTGCAGGAGATTCTGAACTGGGATCCAGTGGCGATGTGGGGGAAGTGAGCCGTGGGGGCTCTGTTGACGGGGACCCTCATCAGGGCACAGTCCTCCCATGGCTGGGCTGTCTGGAGATCCAGGGTCTTCACACATCTGGGCAGAGGCTGGGCATATCCTGGGAAAGCAGATCCCAGTCCTTGGCTAGCCTCTCTCTCAAGGACTAAACAATTTTGGTGCTTTGAACTTTTTTCCTTGGAAGCCTGACTTTGCAGTCCTTTGGATTTGGCTGAGTGCCGAGTTCCAAGGGCCCACTGACTAGGATGCTTCCCGGAGAGCTCCCTAGGCGACAGGCATCATCCATTCTTTCTCTCTTCATTCAGCTCTGTTACTCACTCCTCTGTGGCAAACTCTCCACCACCGCTGAGTCAGGGAGACATAGCAACACGGATGACATATTTGCAGAACACAGCAGGGCGGGTGTGCTGGTAGGGCCAAGGGACAAGGCTGTGCACATTTGCCAGTCTGATCAAATGTTCCTGCTTTAGGCCTGCCCATCCTCTGGCCAGACTCCAGGCCTATGTTCCACTCTGCCCTAGGGGAGCTGGTAGCGGGGTGGTCAGAGCAGGAGTTCACATAGGGTCCTCGGTGCCCCTGAACAGCTGCATCGGGAAAGCTGAGCTCGGACACCGATGCTCCTCAGACCGCAACCTCTCTGCCCACTTGATATGGGGGTGGGAGGGGAGCACTGAGGGGAGTCAGGGGCCTCAGAGCCCTTCCCAACAGAACTCAGCCAACCTTCTCACCCCAGCCCCTCACCTGGGGAACTTCCTGTTTGACAGCTCCTCCTCCCTGCAGGAGCACGTTGGTCAGCTGCTTGCCCCACAGGCCAGAGCCCTGGGGAGGCCCTGCCCACCTGGCCTGTTCTCACTGTGCTTCCAGACAAACTGTCCCAGAAGGAGCTGTGTGCCTGAAGAAGGGTCTGTGGTCCTGTTATCAAGAAGGTGTGGAAACCCTCACACTCTGACAGGTGAGTCAGAGTGTCTTCCCACAAGCCACGGAGCATTAGGGCCAGCCTGGAGGAGCCCTGAGCTCTGGTGTGGGTCCCCGGGATCTGAGTCCTGATGAGGGTCCCCCGGGATCTGAGCCCTGATGAGGGTCTCCCAGGCTCTGAGCTCTGCTAGTGGTCCCTCAGACACAAGCTCTGTGATGTCTTCTCAACAAGGAACCTTCTGCGGAGGACTCTGTCTCGGGCACCACAGCACAGCCAGGTGCTCTCATAGCATCTGTTTTTGGAGTAAAGGCCTCAGTAACAGACTGCCTTCCTTTCCCCTGGCTGTCCCTCCTTATCTTTATCCCACGGTCCCCCCCACCTCCACCCCCGAATGAGTGCCTGCTGGCCATCCTCTGGTCTCCTCCTTCCAGGAGCATTGCAGATGTGTCTTCTTGGGGAGAATTCCAGCCCATCCTTTTCATTTTACTACCTGCTGTCCTGTGCCAGTCCTCTACTCTGCCCCCTCCCATTCCCTGTGCACCTCCTCCCATCATGGGCAGCAGCCTGCAAAGGACTGACGGCTCAGAAGTCCCAGCCTGGCCAGCTGCCACAGGAGGCCAGCACTTCACAGGAGGTGGTGTGGGTTTGGTGCTGGGCCCAGGGGGGCTCACTTCCTGGATAGAGGCAGTAAAGGAAGGCCTGTCTGGAGACCCAGAGATGAAAAAGTGAGGATGGGACTTCCTGGTGGCAGCAGTGGCTAAGAATCCATCTGCCCCTCTTGCTACGACACCGCCACCATCATGGGCTGCATGCACATCCTGGGAAGGGCTTGTCCCAGTCAGCTCTCCCCTGCCACCACATGTCCCCATCTGGCTGGAGCTGACGTCTGACAACATGAAGGAGCAGATCTGCAAACTGGCCACGAAGGGCCTGACTCCCTCACAAATCGGTATGATCCTGAGACACTCACAAGCTGTTGCACAAGTAGGTTTCATGACAGGCAATACAATCCTGAGAATTCTCAAGTCCAAATGACTTGTTCTTATCTTCCTGAGGATCTCTATCATTTAATTAACAAAGCTGTAGCTGTTTGAAAGCATCTTGAGCAGAACAGAAAGGATAAAGATGCTAAATTCCATTTGATTCTTTTTTAAAAAATTAATTTATTTTAATTGGAGGCTAATTAATTTACAATATTGTGGTGGTTTCTGCCATACATTGACATTAATCAGCCACAGGTGTACATGTGTCCCCCATCCTGAACCCCTCTCCCACCTCCCTCCCCATCCCATCCCTCTGGGTTGTCCCAGTGCACCGGCTTTGAGTGCCCTGTTTCATGCATCGAACTTGGATTGGTTATCTGTTTCACATATGGTAATATACATATTTCGACGCTATTCTCTCAAATCATCCCACCCTCGCCTTCCCCCACAGAGTCCAAAAGTCTGTTCTTTATATCTATGTCTCTTTTGCTGTCTTGCATATATAGTTGTCATTATCATCTTTCTAAATTCTATATATATGTGTTAATATACTGTATTGGTGTTTTTCTTTCTGACTTACTTCACTCTGTATAATAGGCTTGCATCTGATTCTGAGTGAGAGCTGTATTTACCAGTTGGCTCCATATTACAAGATGAAATGAGTCTTCCCCACCCCCCGCCCCACTCCCAGTTGGAAATCCAAGTCATCCACAGCCTCTGCCCTGGTTGCATAAATTTGCCTATTGTACTTAAGCAATAAAATCATTGTTTAACAACGAAAAGGAATCCACCTGCCAATGCAGGGCACATGGGTTCTGTCCCTGCTCCAGGAGGATTCCTCAGGCTGTGGAGCAACTGAGCCCATGTGCCACAAATACTGAGCCCGCGTGTTGCAACCACTGAGGCCTGTGCTATGCTCCCCAACAAGAGAAGTCACTGAAATAAGAAGCCCATGCACTACAATGAAGTGAAGACCCACTGCAACCAAAAAGAAATAAATTTTAAAAAGAAGAAGAGTAAAGATGGAAGGGAGGGCTCAAGGGGAGGAGGGGGTCAAAGATCATGGCCCTTCCCTGTGGTCTGGGAGGACTGGGCCCCCCTTCCTGTGGGCAAATTTATGGCAGAACCAGGCATCGTCTCCTTCCCATATATGCCACATGTGGCTGCAGGTCACGACACAGGAACTGGAGAAAGAGGGGCAAAGTGAGAGAGGGAAGAGCGGAAAACCAACCGGAGTGAACTGGGCCCAGGAGGGCCTGATAACAGGGTTAAGGTGCAGAGCTGGGGTACCTGGGAGATTTGGGGATGGAGTGGGAGGCCGAGGTGGAGGAAGACAGGACAGTGTCTGAACAGGCACACTCTCACTTACGCCAGTCCAGCGGATTCCATTCTTTTCAAATATATTGATTCCCTTCTGATAGCTAAGCTCTGATGTCTTTCACATGATTGACAGCAGTTTTACATTCTCTTTATGCTAATAATTCCCAGAAAGTAAACTAAAAGCAGACTGTCTACTTAGGTATGGGCGTAGGACAAAACATTTCCAAGTACTGTTTAGGATGGGATGCTCAAAATTTTCAGAAAATCAGCTTTGATTCAATAGATTAATCCCTTCTTAGATTTGCTATATTGTTCTAACTCCATCAAATATACAACTTTTGTGTATTTGGATTTCAATTGCATTTTTTAAAGAAGCTCAAAAGTAGTACCATTTTGCCTAAAAACACCTTTTTACTATGGGAATTTCAATCCCAAAAGTAAAGAAAACATTAAAACAAATCCGAATGTGCCCATGACCAGCTTTAATAATTAACACATGATGGATCTTGTTTCATCTCCAGGCCCCACTCCCACTCCTTCCCCTGCCTCTGGCCACTGGATTCTTTTAAAGTAAATTCCAGACATATCATTTCATCTGTGTGTATTTCAGTTTCTAAGAAGGACTCTTCCTTCAAAAACAACCCCATGCTATTGTGACACCGAAAAGTTGACCATCATTCCTTAATTATCATCAAATATTCCATTAAGTTCCACAGTTGTCTCATAATGGTTTTTTACAGATGACTTGTTTAAATCAGAATATGAAGTTCTCACATGCATTGAATTTAGTTGACATCTATTAAGTCTCCTGTAATATCCAGCAGTTCTACTTCTCTATGTTTTTGTGGCTTTTTCGTCATTTACTTATTGAAGAAACTGTTATCTGTACTGTAGAGTATCCCATATTCTAGACTTTATTGACTGCACTCTCTTGTTGTCATTCACATATTTCTTTGTCCCTCTTTTTCCTGTGAATGGTAGTTAGGCCTGGAGGTTTAATCAGATTCATAGGCCATTTTCTTTTTCTTTTTAAAAATTATTTATTTTTGGCTGCACTCGGTCTTTGTTGATTTGCGAAGCCTTTCTCTGGTTGCAGTGAGTGGGAGGCTACTCATCGTTGCAATACAAAGGCTTTTCATTATGGTGGCTTCTCTTCTGAAGGAGCAGGGGCTCTAGATGCAAGGGCTAAGTAGTTGCAGCACATGTGGGCTATTCGTGGCTTAGTTGCTCCACCGCATGTGGAGTCTTCCCAGACCAGGAGCAAACCCATGTCTCCTGCATTGGCAGGTGGATTCTTACCCACTGCACCACCAGAGAAGCCAGCAGTTTTCTATAAGAACATTTCATAGATGGTGTGATTTCATTCTCATTTTATTGCAGCAAAAATCACGTAAATGCCTGTTTTCTCTGTTTTTGTGAGATATTCATCATAGAGTGATGTACTGCAGCTTTTCATCAGCATTCTAGTCAGCAGTTTTAAAGGACAGTCACTAATGAACATTGCCTAGATTCATTATTACATTAGGGTATGCAAAATGATTTTCAAATTCTCTTCATCTCTTTTGAATTTATCAGCTAAGATTCTTCTATAAAGAACTTTCCTACATCAACTATTTAGCTATGCTGAAGTATGGTTTGTGCCAGAATTGCAATAAATGATTGCTTTTTATCAATTTTCAAAATAAGCTAGTAGCCTTATATCTTCTAAAGGTGGTCAGTGATTTGGATGAGTGTCTGTCTGGGACCTTAGCTTACTGAAAACCACCAAGTTAGCTGCCCCAGTCTCATGGATGTAAATTGAAGACACACAGCTGCTGGGGCAAACAATGGATTTCTACTCGTGTCACAGAAAGCAACATGGGCTTTATGTAGGCATCAGTCCCTCTGTCTCCCAGGTCCCATGGGCGACACAGAGCAAGCCCAGGTGTATGCCACACAGGCAGTAGGGTTGTGTCACAATGAGAAACACTTAGCTAAGCGGATGAAAAGTCATCTTTGTCATGGAGATCCCCCAAGGCAGTTCTCTGCCAACGTGACCCTGATAAACAGTTTGGGCAAAGAGTGACCAGGGTCTTGTGTCCTTCGCCTGCCCATATCAGACATGCAAGTGTGTTCAGGGCCCATGGCCTGAGTCAGAATTTTTTTTTTTTTGTATTATTATGCATGGGCTCAGTTATTTTTAAGCATATTTGACATGAAGTTTCATTGCAATCATTATTCTTTTTGATGCTCAAATTGTTTCATGTCTATCTGGCCAGTAAGACTTGACTTCTGTGATCTTCTGACATGACCCTAGTAGTCTTGGGTAGCATCCTTGCTTTTTTGTATAAGCAAGATATTACAGGCTCACCTTGTAAATTTTCTGCTTTAGCTTCTGGATATTTCTCCCAGAAGCCTTGTATTGGGAGATGCTATTTAGAGACCATAATCTGAGTGCTAGGAGTGCTTGTTGCTACTGGATAAGTCATGAATTCTAGGTCTTTTCAGATGGCAGAGCTAGGAAATAAGTATTTGGGTTTTGACATAAAAATACATCCTGAATCAATATTAATATTTCAGAGTAAACTTTAAGATTATAGAATTTGACTTAACATTTAAAATTTTCTATTTGTATCTCTTTTATGCTGAAAATTTTGATTCCTATTAACATTAGCATAATTATTTATTTTTTCATAAAACACTATACCATCAAAGTAATGTCACTAATGTTATCACTGCAGTATGATTATTGAGGTAAGCAACTTAAGATTTCTTTGCAATTTATTTATCATATATCTTATTCTTAATATTTAGCTAAATTACTGTATTTTAATGTCACTTTAATAATTCTCTGCATGGTTAAGCCACTTAAGTTCATTTAATTTCACTTTCTTTAGTTACTCTGTAAAATATGGAAAATCTACATGGTTCCAAAATCAAAGCTGTAAAGTAAGGTAGTCTCTTCCCCTAAATCTTTTACAATCCGCCTCCATGCAGGAAACCATTTGATTTCCTCTTCAACTGTTGCTGCTTTTGTCTTGAAATACAGGCAACTGTGAATAGGAATATACATATTTCCCTGATTTTTATAGAAAAAGTAGTATACTACACACAGGATTCTACACCTTGCCTTTTTTTCATAGAACAATACACGTTCCATACTTTATTCCAAAAGCACAAGCAGATATTCTCCTTATTCCTTTTCATAGCTGCATGGAACTCCATTGTATTGACATGCTGTGGTATATAAAATTAATCCCGGACTGCTGGAAATGTGGATTTCCAGACTTTTGCTGTTACAAACAGTGCTTCAGTCTTACAATGTGTCATTTTGTATTCTTTACTAGTGTATCTTTGAGATAGATTCCTAGATGTAAGATTTCTGAGTAAAAGGGTAAACATTCATATAATTTTGCTGCTGCTGCTGCTAAGTCGCTTCAGTCGTGTCCGACTCTCTGCGACCCTATAGATAGCAGCCCACCAGGCTCCCCCATCTCTGGGATTCTCCAGGCAAGAATACTGGAGTGGGTTGCCATTTCCTTCTCCATTGCGTGAAAGTAAAAAGTGAAAGTGAAGTCGCTCAGTCCTTTCCAACTCTTCACAACCCCATGGATATTACCAAATTCCTCTCCTCAGAGTTTGCTATTTTGTATTCCCATCATTACAGACATTTTAAGGAGTAATGTGAGACTTTCACTTAAAAGTTACAACATATCAAAATTGTATATATTTAGAGAGATTTAGACTTATAATAAAATACTTTAAAGTTCAATTTTGAGCAGAAACTAATACAACATTGTAAAGCAAGTATACTCCAGTAAAACAAAAAGATGAACATGGTTGAGACCATTTTTAAAAAGTTCAGTTTTGAGAGACTACAAAGAGTTTCAGAAATCTTTTAGGGTTTCCTGAGCAAAGTTTTAAAAGACAAGTGGTATAAGAAATTGCAGAATGATTGTTTGGTTTATATTCGTGTTGTGTCCAAGTGAGACTTTGATGTCAGGTAGATCTGTGTCCCCATTCCCGCCTCTCTGTCTTGTTAGGGTGACTACAGATGAGTCATTTAGTCCCTCGGAGATTTCTGGGGAAAGAATTTGTGGGAATTGTGAGATGAGATAATACGTGAAAAGCCCTTAGCACAGAGTCTGGCACAGGTGGGTGGACCACCACGTGGGAGGAATTATTAGGAGCTGACTTGTTCTTCCCAGGACCACATTGTCCCTCCTCTTCCTTGAGGATCAGAGAGGAGAAAGCAGCTATGATGGGACGGGGATAGGGAACTAGGTTGAGCAACTCATCCTGGTTTGCCCTGGACTTTTCTGGTTTTTGCTCTGAAAGTCCCACTCCTTGGGAACTCCTTGAGTCTCACATGAACTGGGATGGTTGGTTGTTGGGGGCCAGAGTGAGGAACTCCGCCCTTGGCAAAGGTCATGAGGAAGAGGGCTTCGGCATACGCAAAGGTGTGACCAAGTCTCAGGAAATTCCCCTGCTCCCGAGCATCTAACCCCAAAACCAGAGCCTATCTTGTACTCTCACCTACAGAGGGCTCTCCCCCATAACCGTTTCTCTCCAAGAAGGAGTAAACATGCAGCTCCAAGGCAGTAAAAATTCCTGAGCGTGACTAGAGTGTTTCAACTTACGGGACTCCTCTGAAGGTTATCTAGCCTGCCTGTATAAGTTCCTCCGGCCACAACAGCCCTCCAACCTTGAGAGGCATGAGATGTTTTTAACTTACTAAAGGCAAATTCTTGTGAGAAGTTAGAAATTCTTAGTATAGTGGGTTGGTTGAGAATTATATTGATAAAGGGTTTTTCATTTGTTGTGTCAATAATTGCTGCTAATTCCCTGCCCTAGGTGGGACAAGGGCGTCTCAGGTTAAGCCTCTCTGTGGACACATGATTGTTTACTACCTCTCAACCATAAACAGCACAGAGAGTTTTGGAGTATTTTGAGAGTCTTAATTAACATAGGGCTTTTTCTTGTTGTTGAGTCAATGATTGTCTCCAGGCCTCCATATCCTTTAGGTACCTGGGAATATATTAATCAATGTATTTGGAATATAGAAAAGGAAATATAGTAGATTTTGATGTTAGAGAAATAAGTGTTAACCTCAATATTAGACTTTTTGAGTTAATGAATTTTCTCTCTTGTAATAGATCACTGTACTTTGTTATAAATCACTGTGTCCTTGCTAGGTAAAAATGTAACTTTGTCACTATCTTAAGACTAAGTAGATTAAGAGGAACATTGGTGAAAGGATTTTCATTTGTTGGACTGATGTTTGCTGCTAAAATCTCCATATTCCCTGCCCTTATAATGAATATAACTAGCATATAAGAGAAATGAGTATTAACCCAAAGGAGAAATAAGTATTAACCTATAGGAGAAATAAGTATCAACCTTTAAGCATATAGGAGAAATAAGTATTAACCTATAGGAGAAATAAGTATTAACCTTTAAGATTAATCATGTTAATCTTGGGTTAAATAAACTCCTTTCTTGACTGTAACTCATTACACCCTTACCCTATAGAAATGTGGCTTTATTTGGAGGGTGGTGCTTGGTTTAAGAAAAACACGCTTGGAAAAAATAAGTTTTCTGGTTATCAGAAAGAAAGAGTTGTGAATGTCAGCAGGCAGAAATGGCTTAAAGATGATGTAAAACCCCTAAGACCTTTTTTTATGTAAAGCACCTGATTTTGATAAGGTCGGGACTGCTGACCCCTGTATTCATCCCTATATGTAACAAAAGGTATATAAGCAAACCCAAAAATAAAGAAATCAGATCAGTTCCGGAAAGATTGATTCCCTCATGTCGTTCCTTTCTGCTCCCCAATTTTCTGGCTGAATTCCCATCTGGAGCGTGGGTGCCCGCCATGCAGATGGTGCAAATTCCCTTGTCTGGAATTTAATCGGTATCCCATGTAAACCAAGCTATTCAGTCCCTTTCTCTCTCTCCTACTATTTTCTGGCCAAATTCCCATCTGGTGCATAGGACCCACCAAGCCTACTAACTTTGCCTGGGCTTCTAAGATCAGACCGGGGAGGCCTCAGTGCCTCCCCTCCTTCGGGAGAATGGGGAAGACGCCTGCGGCCTTCATAGGTGGTGATTGGTACCCTGTGTTAACCAAGTTATTTGGCCTCTTTTTCTCTGCTAAATTCCTAGTCCCTCTCTATCTGTAATTAAATAAGTTTTTCCTAGGACGCCTACTCCGTCCCCACCTTCGAATTACCCTGGATCCACCGGGGCTGGACCCCGGCAGTTGGTCACCCTCTTGGGGAAACAGGTCTGGGTCGAGGGCCCCAGGGACCTCTGCCAGAGGCTGGAGACAGGCAGAACACATCGCCAAACAAAAAACCTGCTGTCACAGAGGGGACCAGAAATGTTCTGAAGTTAAACGGAGCTTTCGTCTTGAATGGCTTCTGCCAAGGGAAGCTGGGTTGTCGGGCTCCTTTCTCTAAGTCTGTGACTAGGAAGAGTTTCTCATAAGGCCTTTGACTTTTTGGTATCAGCTGTAACTGAAAACCCCCTTGGCCATGGCAGAATGTTGATATCTTATTGGTAACAATAGTGAGGTTTTTTTCATGTAATAAAAAGCAATCCTAGGAAATTGTATCTAATCATCCCTATTCACAGGAAGATGGGATTCCCAAGTGGCTCAAATGGTAAAGAATCTGCCTGCAATCCTGAAGACCTGGGTTCAACTCCTGGGTCAGGAAGATTCCCCTGGAGGAGGGCACAGCAACCCATGCTAGTATTCTTGCCTGGAGAATCCCATGGACAGAGGATCCTGGCAGACTACAGTCCATGGGGTCTCAAAGAGTTGGACATGACTGAGCATTCACAGGAGGAAGTCATTGTTTGATACTAACCATGCGAGTGAGAACACAGGTGTTTGGCAGCCTCAGCCTCATGGCAGGCCAGACTGGTATCACTCAGCTCCAATTATTTCAATATTTTTGTGAAAGAAAAATGTCCTTTCATAGACTGCACGGTACCCCAAGATTGCCAAGAAGTAGGCCACTCAGCCAGAAAGTTCGGGAATGTGCTGGGAGCTACCAACCCACCTCTGACATGCTCCAGGAGCATCACTGGTGATCAGCTCCCCAATTCCTGCCAAGAAACAGGCATAGGGTGTGGCAGGTCAGCCACTTCGAGGTTTAACCCCGATGGGTTTATAGCATGAGTCATACAACCAAATCCCATTAACTGCCTCTGAAATTGTAACTTCATGTTCAGAATAGCTTAGCACTTCTTCAAGACCCAATTCATTTCTCTGGCAGGGTGCGCTGGCAGTGGGAAACACAAGCAACTTCCTGTGGCAGGTTACTCAACACTGTGCTGCCTTTGATCTCAAGTTCACCACCGTGTTCCCCACCCTGCCCTGTAGTTTCAAGCGCCTTGTAGTCCATCACCCCTGTGGTGGGACTTCAGCCACCACAACCATGGCCTGGCACCCGACAGCACCCACTGGAGTGAGTGAAGCTTCCCCACTGTGGGCAGCCCTGGTAGGGTGATCCCAGGCACAGGCAGGATATCCACTCCTGGCTCCAGGCCCTCCAGGTTATCACTCTGATGCACATGGGTGGGTGAGGGGTTGATCAGACCAAGCACTGGCCAATGGGGACGTCCTCTCCTGGGACCATGATTCTCCAAAGAGCTGTTCGAGGGCTGAGCAAACGTCTGGACTTAAGGCCTCTTGCGTTGCTGTGGTGTAACTGGCTCAGAGGTGGCCTGGCCCCCAGGCCTCCCGCCTGCCTTCCCACCTTGCTGCTCTGTTGCCAGTTAGTGCAATCTCATGGTGTGCCTGGGGCCACAGCACTTGGTCGGCACCAATGGTGAGGAAGGCCTGTGGGCCACCTTGCTTGGGGACTTGCTTGTGAAGCAGTCTGGCTCCTCAGAGCCTGGGGAGTTTTAAAAATGTTTAAAAATTGGTTTCTTAAGTAATACATAGACATAACCCTTATACAGAATTTGAGATGTGTAAGAAAACGCAGTAAAAGTGAAACCTCTCTCCCACTCCAGCCCCCCACCCCATGCTGCCAGCATCTTTGTTTCCCCCAAGGCTACCCTGCTGTGCTGTGCTTAGTTGCTCAGTTGTGTTGTACTTTTCCGAACCCATGCACTGTAGCCCACCAGGCTCCTCTGTCCATGGGGATTCTCCAGACAAGAATACTGGAATGGGTTGCCATGCCTCCCTCCAGGAGATCTTCCCAAGCCAGGGATCGATCCAGGGTCTCCTGCATTGCAGGCAGATTCTTTACCAGCTGAGCTACATATCTATTATTACGGTAGCTTTTAACAAATTATTTGTTTTGGTTTCTTTTTTTTGGATGTGGGCCAGTCTTTTAAAGTCGTTATTGCATGTGTTACAATATTGCTTCCATTTCATGTTTTGGTCCTTCATTTCTTACTTTTGGCTACTAGGTATGTGGGATCTTGGTTCCCCTACCAGGGATTGAACTCAAAACCCCTGCATTGGAAGGTGAAGTCTTAACCACTAGACCACCAGGGAAGGGAGTCCCCACAGTGATCACAGATGGAATCCACCTACTTAACACCCTGCTTTTCCCCAGTAATAACACCTTAGAGTCTCACTGTTTTGGATGAGAGGGAGGAGCTGGGTGCTTTTACTAAGGAACAAAGGCCACTTAGATTTATTCAAGGTGGAAGCCTGGCTCTAGGTGACTGCAGGAGGGGGGCTGGGTGCAGCCTGTGAGATGCCCGGTGGATCTTCTGGCACCACTGCCTATTTTCTGTTGGGAGAAATCATGTTGGAGACTTGACAAGGGCCACTGAGTAAGCTCTCATCCAGGTGCCTCTGCGTGTGTGTGTGAAAGTGCAATGTGTACATGCATGTTGTGTGTGTGCCGTGATGCAGGCTGCACATGCATTTCTGACACCCACCACCTTGTGCAGGGTGTGACAAGCTGGGGGAAGTTGGGCCGTATTCATCGTCTAGCACCGGGACAGGGCCTGGCACAACAGGTGCTGGCGTCATTTATTCCTGGCCGCCCTGCCCCGCCCCCCAGCATGAAGCCTACTCTTTAGCCCATCTACAGAATCGATTTCCAGCTTCTCTGGAAACCAGTCCCTGCTCAGGAAACCAGTTTGCTGTTTCTTATATTGTTTCCTTTACCTGGAATATCCTCCCAAGTTCATGATCGCTTGTGGAAATTGAGATCATGCTCTCTGACCCTCCTTCTCTGGAATGATTTTCCTGATCAGTTGGACCGGCCAAAAGCCTAATGCTTTCACACAGTGACCCTCCCTGACCCTGCTCCCAATCCTGACACCGACACCAGTGGCATGATATTATATGTGTAGATGGAATGTTCTTCACCCAGGTCTGTGGCTTCTGATGACACCTGGAACCAGAGGGCTGGGACAGCCTGGGCCCTCATCCGTGGATCTGTGGGGAGCCATAGTCTTTGCAGCTGGGAACGCTTGGCAGGTAACTTCTCTTTCTCACTATCTCCGGGCTAATCTTCTCTTTAAACTGAGAAAGAGGGAGGTGGGAGACCGATGAGGTCTTGGCTCACACATCCCCATGGTGCAGGAGGGCTGAGCGTTTTCCTGACCTGTCTGGGTGCTGGTTCACCTGGGGACTGGCGGTCCCCGGCCCCTTCAGCTGTGGACAGAGGAGAGGAATCACAGCGGTCTGGGGCTGCCCTCAGAATTCACTTGCTTAATCATCACTTATTCGACAGGTATTGGTTGAGCTCCTGATATGGATGGGGATAGTGGGGACAGAGCTGTGAACACCACCATGTCCAGCGCTTGAGGAGCGGATCTCCAGGGAGGGAGACCACCAGCATGCAAGTAAGTGATGAGCAGAGAATGAAGGTTCAGCAATGCTGTGAAGCAAATAGAGGAAGAAACCTGGGTTTGCAGTGGGCTGGACACTGGCAATTGTCAGGATGGTCAGGGAAGGGCTTTCCGATGGGAGATGCCTGAGCAGGAACTCGAAGGAAGTGAGGGAGGCCACGTGGGAGCAGAGGGAATGCCAGGCTGTACCAGGGGGTGTTCAGGGGAGAACAAGGGCCCAGTGTGCCTGGGAGGAGTGAGCCAAGTGGTAAGAGAGCAAGCCCAGGTGAGGATGCAGGGGTGGGAACATAGCACACAGGCCACAGAAAGGACTTTGAATTTGACTCCCTGGTCCCATCACTTCATGGCAAATAGATGGGAAACAGTGGAAACAGTGTCAGACTTTATTTTAGGGGGCTCCAAATCACTGCAGATGGTGATTGCAGCCAGGAAATTAAAAGACGCTTACTCCTTGGAAGGAAAGTTATGACCAACCTAGACAGCATATTGAAAAGCAGAGACATTACTTTGCCAACAAAGGTCCGTCTAGTCAAGGCTATGGATCCAACCAGTCCATTCTAAAGAAGATCAGTCCTGGGATTTCTTTGGAAGAAATGATGCTAAAGCTGAAACTTCAGTACTTTGGCCACCTCATGCAAAGAGTTGACTCATTGGAAAAGACTCTGATGCTGGGAGGGATTGGGGGCAGGAGGAGAAGGGGACGACCGAGGATGAGAGGGCTGGATGGCATCACGGACTCGATGGATGTGAGTCTGAGTGAACTCCGGGAGTTGGTGATGGACAGGGAGGCCTGGTGTGCTGCAATTCATGGGGTTGCAAAGAGTCGGACACGACTGAGAGACTGAACTGAACTGACTGAACTGATAGCTCTCAGGTCTCGAATGGACCATGTTATAGCTCTTAGACAAATCAGTGTTACAGCTCTATTTTATTTGGAAGATAACAGGAAAATCCATCTTTGAGGCGTGAGGGCTCATCGATCTAAAGACACGAGGAGAAGAGCGCCCCAGCGCGCAGGAGAGAGAGAGAGAGGCTGGCTTTGGCTCTTCTATTTATGTTTATCTCTCCCTGGGCCTGTCCTATGTAAATTGGCCCAGCCGGGAGTGCTGTTTGTTCTACCTGAAGTCTTCACTCTGGTCCTCGGACCTTCTTTTGTTCTATTTTCACGGGCTTTCCCCTTCCTTGTCTTGTAGCCACCGCCATTTTGGACTCCTTTTCCCCGTTCTACCTACCTAACATTCCCCCTCAAGAGATGGGAGGCCCAATTCTTTGGGAATAGGGGCATCGAAGTCTTCCTGGCTACTTTCTGCTGAACTGGGATGGTGAGGGGGTATTGGGCCTCCCCCCTCTTGCTAGTCTCAAGCCTCAGAGTCCTTATAGTGATGTCCATCTAAGGGTGTGTGATATTTTCTGTGATCGGCTGTAGTTTTACATCTTTGTTGAACTGCACTGTATGTTGTAGCTTGTTGACCTGGGCAGAGACAAAACAGGTTAGGCAATTGACAGTACATGGAATAATCATAAGCATCATCAATATAGCATAACAAGGACTAGTAGGGGCATTAGTCACTTTTAAATTCACATCACCAGGATGGCTCAAGTCCCTCCTTGTTCAGGGATCAGAAGATCTATCTCCTGTCTGTTTTGGAGTATAATCTCTGTCAAGCTGTGTTGGCTCTTTAGAGCTATCTTGAGAAATCTTATCCCCAGAAACTAGATTTTGGGGGTGTTTATTAGAATGGCACTCATTGGTAGTCCTGAATAGGTATCTGAGATCTCCCAAGGGCTCACAGATGTATTGACTGTCCTTTTCTGTTTGTTTGTTTGTTTGTTTGTTTGTTTTAGTAGTGAATCCAGGTGTCATATCCTGGTACCTTGACTACTGTGGGGGGTAGAAAGTATTATAGGGTAGGGGCCCTTCCATGTGGGCTGGAGTTAAGCTTTTGGGGATCCATCTTTCCAGACTTTAACTAGGACTTGAGTCCCTGGAGCATATAGTGGTGACTCCTTAGAATCTTTTGGGTCCTGGTTTATACTCCACAAGTGTATATCCCGTTGGAATTGCCCAATGGCCATGGGATAAGACTGGAGGGTCTGAGCCTCTGGATCTAGGAAGAGGTCATTGACATAAACAAAAGGTCTCCCATATAGCATCTCGTAAGGACTAAGACCAAGCTGTTCCTTAGGGGCAATGCGGGTGCGGAGGAGAGCTATCGGTAACGCCTCCTTCCAACCCAGGGAGGTCTCCTGGGTTATCTCTTTTATTGCTGATTTTAAGAATTGATTGGCCCTTTCTACTTTTCCTGAAGATTGAGACCTCCAGTCACAATGGAGATAATAAGTAATGCCGAATGCTTTTGAGACCCCTTGGGTGACCTTAGAAGTAAATGATGTCCCATTGTCACTTTGTAATGACCTGGGCAGACCAAATCTTAGAATAATTTCATGGAGCAGTTTTTTTACCACCTCCTCAGCCTTCTCAGTCCGGGTGGGAAAGCCTTCAATCCATCCTGTGAATGTATCTATCATGACTAATAGATATTTATAACCTTGAGAAACTGGCATCTGGGTGAAGTCCATCTGCCATCTGCCAGTCCTCTCCTGGGTAGGTCCCACGTTGTTGGATGGGCTGGGCCAGCTGGGTTCTTCGAGCTCCTTGGGGGTTGTTTTTTTGGCAAGTGGGACAAGAGGAGACTACCTGTCTTATAGTTGTTTGGAAGCCTGTTCCTCTGAAGGACCTTTCTAGTAATCTTTGGAGGGCCTTTTCTCCTAAGAGTAGTGGCATGTAAGGAGTTAACCAACTTCCATTGGAGGCTTCCAGGCAGAGAAAGGAGTCCCTCCTTTTGGAACCACCCCATATGATCTTCTTGAAAGCCCTCGCTCTTAGCTTTAAGAGTCTCGCCTTCAGTATATGAAGGAGTTTCTGGCAAATTAGTCTGTGGAACTAAGGTGGCAATCCCTATTAGGTCATGGTTCTGTAATGCTGCTCTCCTAGCTGCCTGATCAGCTGCTTGGTTCCCTGGTGCCACTTTTGTGCTCCCTTTTGGTGTCCTTTACAATGGGAGACTGAAACCTCAGTGGGCAGATGGACTGCCTCCAAGAGTCGAAGAATCTGATCACCACATTTGATTGGGGACCCTCGGGTAGTCAAGTGGCCCCTTTCTTTCCAAATAGCCGCATGTGCATGTAGCACCAGAAAGGGATACTTGGAGTCAGGTAAATGGCTATTCTTTTTCTTTTCCCAGCTCTAAAGCTCAAGTCAGGGCTATGAGCTCAGCTAATTGGGCTGAAGTACCTGGTGGCAGAGGCTTAGTCTCTATGGTCTCAAAATTGGAGACTACTGCATACCCGGCTCTTCTTTTTCCATCCAACCCAAAGCTGCTTCCATCACTGTACCAGATTTCCTCAGGGCTGGTCAGAGGATCTTCTGACAATTCTTCTCGGGGTTTTGTCCAGTGGTCCAAGGTTTCTAGACAAGAGTGAAAGGGGAGAGAGCCCTCGAGGTTAGGCAGGAGGGTGGCTGGGTTAAGAACCTCACAAGGGGATATATTGAGGCCTGGATTTTCCATCAGCATTACTTGATATCTGAGGATTCTTTGATCAGACATCCATAAGTGGCCTTCCCATTTAGGAGTTGTTTTACTTGGTGGCTGGTAAAAATAGTTTGCCCCCAAAGGAGAGTTTTAAAGCATCTTCTATCATGATTGCAATAGCTGTTAAGATTTCGAAGGCAGGGGGCCAGCCTCGGGTAGTTGGATCGAGCTTTTGGATAAGTAAGCTACAGGCTGGGGCTCAGATCCCAACCTTTGAGTTAACACTCCCAAGGCTATTCCCTCTCTTTCATGGACATAAAGTTGGAATGTTTTTTCTGGGCCTGGCAACCTCAAGGCAGGTGCCTGAGTTAAGGCCTGTTTTAGTGTAGTCTCTGCCTTTTTTTTTGAGGAGTTCTCTATATCAGTGGGATTGAATCATCTCATCCCTTTAAGCTTTCATATAAGGGCTGGGCAATTAGACCATAATTGGGTATCCAGATTCTACAATATCCAGTTAGCCCCAGGAAAGTTCACAATTGTTTTCAAGTTGTGGGGGAGGGCAACTGGAGGATTCCTTGTACCCTATCAGAGCACAGCCTCCTAGACCCGTGTGTAATCTGAACTCCCAGGTAAGTGACCTTTGTCTTGACCATCTGTGCCTTAGCACGGGAGACCTTATATCCTCTTTCTGCTAAGAAGTTTAGAACCTGAATTGTTGGGCATGTTGTTGGGCACTTTTCTCATCTGGAGAGCAGATTAGTAGGTCATCTATGTATTGTAATATTTTCCCATTAGATCCCAGGTCCAGATCTAGGAGATCCCGGCTAAGGGCCTGTCCAAACAGGTGCAGGCTATCTCTGAACCCCTGAGGTAATACTGTCCAAGTCATCTGTTGATGATTTTCTCCTGGGGCCTCCCACTCAAAAGCAAAAAGAAATTGGGATTTTTAATCCAGTGGTATGCAAAAAAAAAAAAAAACAAAATCATCTTTGAGATCCAAGACTGTAAACCACTTGGCACTGGGTGGGATTTCTCCCAAGATTATGTAGGGGTTGGGTACTGTGGGATGGAGGGGGACTATAGCTTCATTTATGATCCAGAGATCTTGAACCAGTTGCCAGGTTCTGTCTTTTTTCTTTACTGAGAGATTGGGGTGTTACATGGTGAACTGGTGGGGACCAATAGCCCACAAGCAAGGAATTTATTTATTTAAGGCTGTAACCCCTCTCAAGCCTCTGTTTTGAGAGGGTATTGTTTCTGATCAGGAAACCGAGTGGGATCTCAGAGGACAATGATGACTGGTTCAGCTTGGTGGGCTCGTCCAGGAACCCCTGGCCCCACACCTGGAGGTTAATTTTGTCTTCCCATAGTTTTTGGTCCCTCTCTACTGAAGGTGTAATGGGTTCTTCAGCAGTAACCAGGAGCTGCAGGGCTCTAGGGGATGAAAAACTTCCCATCACAAGGGTGGTTCCCAGTTTAGTGAGTATATCTCTTCCCAATATGGGAGTAGGGCACTCAGGGACCACCAGAAACTGGTGGGAAAATATTTGTCCATCCCAGCAACAAAGACGTGCTTGGGTGAATCTTTTAGTCATTGCTTTTCCTGTAGCACCCAAAATGGTACAGGTTTGGGAGGAGAAGGGTCTGGAGTAGGAGATCAAGACAGAGTAGGTAGCCCCTGTGTCACCCAAGAAATTCTCAGACCTACCTGCCACATCCAGTTGCACCCTTGGCTCCAGCCCCGTGATGGTTATCTGTGACAGGAGGGCTGGCTGGAGTGGACCGCTTCAGTCCTCTTGAACCATCATGAAGGTAGTCTTGGCACTTGACCTTGAGGCTCTTGGATCTGGAGGGCAGAGTGCCGCCCAGTGTCCCAGTTGATGGCATTTGTGACAAGCCGTTTTAGGAGACTTGTCACAGTTTGGACACTCTTTGGCCCAATGCCCCACCTGTCTACAGATCAGGCATTTGTCTCATGCTTTGTCCTTCAAGGACTCGGGGTTTGCCATAGAGCTTTCCTGGAGGGCTGCCAGCATCTGGGCATGCTCTTTCTCTCCTTCTCCTGGGCCTTGGCCTCCTTCTCCTGTTCTCTGCTATAAAAGGTATTGGTGGCTGTCTGGACCATCTCATCTAAAGAGGCAGCGGGGTCCTGCTGTTGTAACTTAATTCTGATATCTGATGCACATTGGGACAGGAATTTGTCTTTTAAAATCACCTGTCCCTTGTAAGAGTCTAAGTCCAGATTGATAAACTTTTGGAGTGCCTATTTTAGCCTTTCCAGAAAGGCAATGGGGTTCTCATTGGGCTCCTGAGTTATTGCTGAGACTGGGCACAGTCCCAAAATAGGTTTCCTTCTGTTTCCATGGGTGAACTTCCTTAGGGGTGAGTCTTTCTGAAGCTTATCCTACCCAGAACTGTTGCAACCTGAGAGCCAGGTGTCCCCGGGTCAGGGTGCAGATCCCCAGGCAGGCTGAGGCATGATAGCCTCCTAGAGTTCGAATCCCCAGGCAGGCATGATGGCCTCCCCAGAATTGGGTCCCTGGGCAGGTCGAGGTGTGACGACTTCTTGGGACCCCTGGGACTGGCAGATCCCCAAGCAGGTTGAGGCATGACAACCTTTTGAGGACCAGATCCCTAGGCAGGTCAAGGTGTAACGACCTCCTGGGACCCCTGGACTGGAGTTGGGCATCCCCAAGATTTCCAGTGTGACCAGTACTGGGTAGGATTAGCGGGTTTAGTGTATTTCCCTCCCAAGGCTAGCTATTTTTGGTTGTCTTTTCAGAAGATTGTAAAGGCAACCTTGTGGGTCTGGATGAGGCTCAGGAAAACAGCATGAAACAGGAGGGAAGGGGGCAGAGCACAACCTTTGAAAGAATGACATAGCACAAGGGTATAATGTAAACCAATTAAAATCAATTGGGTCTAAGATGACAAGTCTAATTCAAGTAAAACTTAATCTTCAATCTATAAGCCAAAAGACACCCAGAGGTGGCAGGACAGCTCCAAGACACTGTGAAAAGATGGAGGAGTGGGTGGTTTCCCAATGGCTGGGATGATCCTCCCACTCATTAGCATATGAATTCACCCCACTAGCAAAACCGAGCCAGGCGGCATTCAATGGCCAGTACCCTGTAGAGTGCAGCGCTTTTTTTCTGAATCTTAACAAGTCTACCTCGTATCTATCGCTTTCTCAATGATTTTTGTAATGAGACCTCAGAGCCTTTACTTTATTAGTTTTGGCCGGGCTTGAATCCTGGGAGAGAGCTGAAGAACAGGAGGAAAAAGCAGTGGGAAAAACGTGCCGAGGAATCCCCTACATAGCCCACTGGAAAACTGGCTAAATATCTGACTGGTGCTCACCGTTTCTTTGGTTTGATCCTTGGCACAGAGAAGAGAAAGGACAGAAGAACCCCCACCGGCTTGTGTAACAGCTACTGGGCCTCAGCAGACAGCGCCTTTGGGACACGCTGAGGAGCAGCCTCTCCAGAGGCCCTCAGTTGTGCCCCTGCCGAAAGGGGATTAAGATTTCGTTAGGCATGTCCCTCCAGCCAGAGGAGCGAGGACCTCTTACCTTAACTGGGGGTCTTCTGGGATCCGAGACTGGGCCGTGTGGGCCTTCCACTGTCCCGGTTTCCAACACAATGGGCCTTTCCCCTGCGCTGGATTTTCTTCGCGTTCCGCCTCTACCGCGGGAGCCTTGCTGAGTTGGGCTCCGGCTGTGCTTGGCCTGTTCCACGAGGAGGTTGCTTCAGCCAGGTTATATCCGAGTCACGGCACCACAGATGTCACGTGTGTGTTCCTCGATTCTTTGTCTCGTCACAACAAAGATTTGGAGTGACAGACATTAAAGGCCCCTTGGCGTGTCACAGCTCTCAGGTCTTGGATAGACCGTGTTATAGCTCTCAGGTCTCGAATGGACCATGTTATAGCTCTTAGACAAATCAGTGTTACAGCTCAGTGTTACAGCTCTATTTTATTTGGAAGATCACAGGAAAATCCATCTTCGAGGCATGAGGGCACGTTGATCTAAAGACACGAGGAGAAGAGTGCCCCAGCGCGGGAGAGAGAGAGAGAGCTGGCTTTGGCTCTTCTACTTATATGTTTATCTCTCCCTGGGCCTGTCCTATGTAAATTGGGCCAGCCAGGAGTGTTGTTTGTTTTACCTGAGGTCCTCACTCCTGTCCTCGGACCTTCTTTTGTTTCATTTTCGTGGGTTTTTACCTTCCTTGTCTTGTAGCCACCGCCATTTTGGACTCCTTTTCCCTGTTCTACCTCTCTAACAGAATGATGCTAAAGCTGAAACTCCAGTACTTTGGCCACCTCATGTGAAGAGTTGACTCACTAGGAAAGACTCTGATGCTGGGAGGGATTGGGGGCAGGAGGAGAAGGGGATGACAGAGGATGAGATGGCTGGATGGCATCACTGACTCGATGGACATGAGTTTGAGTGAACTCTGGGAGTTGGTGATGGACAGGGAGGCCTGGTGTGCTGCAGTTCATGGGGTCGCAAAGAGTCGGACTCGACTGAGCAATTGAACTGAACTGAACTGAGCTGGGAAGGGTGCTCTGGACTCGAATGTTCTAGAAGAGTGACACCAGACTTACATTTTAAAATGACCTTTCTCCAGGTGGTAGTTTGTAGAGGGGCCATAGCAGAAGCAGGGAGACCAGGGAGGGGCCACAGCAATGACTCAGGCGGGAGATGGGGGTGCTTGAGCCAGGGTGGCAGTGGAGGAGATGGGAGGTGGTCTAGTTCTGGACAGATGCTGAAGAAAGAGCCAGAAGATGTTGTGGGAGGGAGGGAAGCCCTAGAAGGAGGAGACGGGGAAGGCACTGAGGTGTCCAGGACAGACCTAGGATGCCCCCACCTCACCGACTGGCTTAGTAAAACAAACCTTCTCCAGAATGGGCTTCAGCATCTTCTTGATGCTTATAACTTGTGGGGGTTAGAGACACAGGTTTGAGGAAGACAAAGCCTTGCTTCCCTTTGGGATCATGGTGCAGGGGACCTCCTCATAGGTAGGGCGACTGAGGGGCCCTCGCTTTCACTCCAATAGCCTGACCAAGCCTGGCTGTTCTTTGCAGGAAAACCATCTGTAGCAAGTAAACCCATTTGTCACATTTAGAGCAAATTCTCAAATTTGATACTGGAAGATGGCTTTTAGTAAATAATTTTGGTAAAATATGCCTTTTGCTGTAAATAAACAGCCCAGTCAGGCTGGTCTCACTGCAAGATGTAAGAAATTCTGACCCCATTGGCCATTGCTGTGGGAAATGGCTACTCTGTGTCCTTTCAAACAATAGAGTTTGCAGAAATGTAAACATCGCCTTTTTTCCCTTGGTGTCCTGGTAGGACACTCCACTCCCCCTCTGCCAAGGTTAAATAGCTTCTCCAAGGAGGCTCTTCACCAAAGTTGAAGGTCAGGACTGAGCCCGAACCCCGACCGTTACTCACCCCCGCCCTCCCCACCTCCCTCCCAGTAGGACTTCAGCTTTCAAAGAGGAAATGGGGAGGGGGCTTTGTGGGTCTGGGCATCTGTAAGTTTCGGGGCCAGAAAAATCCTCAAGTGTCTGTGATTTTGGATACTGCTGCTTAAAGCTTTGTTCTGAGGACTGCCTTCTAATAGGCTGCCCCCACTCCCTACAGAAGGCCATGCCAGGGCTGGGCTGTGAAGCAAGACAAGGACCCTGGAGTCGGGGAAGCAAACAGGGGTCTTCCAATGGCCAGTTCTGACCTGCAGGCTGCCGGAATTTGCAGGAATCATGATGGTGGTGGCTAACACTGATTGTGTGTTTGACACTGTTCTAAGCACTTGGCATGAATGATACCATCTAATCCTCACAACTGCCAAATGAAATACATGATACTGTGGTGCCATCTTACAGTTGAGGAAATCTAAGCTTGGTGAGAAGAAGCACTGAGCCTGGGGTCACATGGTCTAGGAGTAGTGGGCCCAGAGTGGGAGCCCTCATGGCATGACTCAAGACCCTGCCTGGTGACAGTAGCCAGTAGTCACTGGCCCTTCCTCCAGAGTCAGATGTCAGGAGTAAAATCAACCCAGCTGAGAACCACTGCCATCTATTTTGATTATACCAGATTAAGAACTTCTGTTTCACATGGAGAAGTATTTGCAATTGTTAAAAGTGTGGTTTTTGTTTTTTAAATTAGCTCTCTTGCTGTTCCTAGAACAACCTTTAATTAAATAAAATTCTTGCTTTGAGATCTGTACAAAAAAGATGCATTCTTGCAGCAGTCCGAGTTAATGTGTTGGTAGTTTTCAATGTACTAAAATTTCTATGTAACACATTTGTGTGAGTGTGTTGTTTTCACTACAATTTTGAGGAACAGGAAAATTTTCATGTTAAAAACATTCAGACCAAATGTTGGCAGACCCTCTAAGTCTTTCAGAGGTGGGTTCAGAGAGCTTGGTTTCACATTGGAAAGCAGCCGCAGAGAGAAGCAAGGATTTGATGAAAGTGCAGGTCAGGCAGGAGAGCAAGGTCACCTTGAGTCTCCATTAGACAAATCCTGCAGGAGGCAGGGAGGGCGTGTGGAGGAATGGGTCCAGGCAGGAGAGGATCCAGAATTGAGGGAAGGAAAATAAGACTGATTCGGGCAGCAAACAGAAGAAAAGAAAGGCCTCTTGCCCCATGTGGTTCTAACAAAGAGCCCCCAATTCTCAGTGACGCAGGGCCAGGAGGTTAAACCCAGAATAATCATAATGAAAACAATCTGTTTGCACCATTTTATGCTTCCAGAAATTCCCTGGAGAGAGTCCAAGGTGGAGAATCCCAGAGGAAGTGCTGCTTGTTGGAAGTGAGAGGGGGGGTGGTGGGAGGGAAGGAGGACAGTGTTTTCCCAGGTCCCAAGGATTGGGGGAGCCGGCAGCTCTGGGGATGATAGAGTGAGGGGCACCCCGCAGGCCTCAGAAACAACAGCTGTCTTAAATGTTCCAGAAAATGTATTCTTTCCCTGAAATCAACTTGTTCTCCCTCCTCCGAAATTGGGAACCAATTTCAGGGCTCCCCTCCTAGGAAATCTGCAGGGGTAGCTGACCTTAGGCCAGGACTCGCCACACAGTAAAATACAGCAAACCTGACCAGGGACAGGACACCCACCCTCCGGAAGTGTCCTGAGCTCCTGGGCAGTCCTGGAGAGAGGGAGACTGGCCCCGGTAGACAGGGGGCCCTTGAGCACGTATCCCGCCCTCCTTTTCCAGCCATTGTGGGAATTTCCTTCTTGGGATAGGACTGGACACTTTCAATGTGTCAGAGTTTGTGAGATGTGGTCCAACTCTTCATTTCACAGACAGGAATCTGAGGCTCTGTGTGTGACTTTTCCAAGGTCACCCGCCCAGGCGTCCTGACCACCAGCTCAGGGCTCTTCAAAACCACCACTTCCTTTTGGCGGAGTTCGGTGACTGGTCCAGAGCCTCTCTCTTTGTCATCCAAAGACACACAGCCATCCTTTCCTGTGTCTTCTGAGAAAGTGTGAGCGGGTGAGGGGCGTGTCCTGGCCCCGAGGGAGAGCGGATGGATACACTCCCCACCTTCCCGGCAGGACAGACCCTCAGCTGGGTGTTGGGTTGAGGTGAAGGCTAGGGACAGGGTTAGGGCTGGGAGTGTGGTGAGTGTTGAGAGCCTGGCAGTCCCGTGTGGGATGAGGAAAGTCCTTGGAGGACTTTGGGTGGTACTGAGTGGAAGTCAGTCTGGTCAGAGAAGGCCTTCTGGGAAAGTGGGCCTACAAAGGATGCTCAGGATGTCAGCTGGTGAAGAAGGGCCTGGGAAGACGCCCCCACAGAAGGAACAGGGGCTGAGAGGCTGGAGAACAAAAGACGTGCTTGGAAAAGCTCAGGGAGTCCGTATTGACTACAGGGCAGGGTTTACTGGGGGAACAAATGATCGCTAGACATATACTGAGCACCAGCTGAATGCATGTGCTGTGCTAGATGCCAGAGACAAAGGTAGATGAGACTTGAGCTGAGAGTTTACCAAGAATTCTTCTGTTCATTTTCCCAACATATGTACAGAGGCCCTTTTCTTGGCATACTCTGTGGGCCTAAGGAAGAAAGTGTGGTCCTCACTCTCAATAACTCACCATGGGGAAGGCTTCAGGAGCCAAAGGGCTGTGGTTCCTGCCTCCTTGTAAATTCCCAGTCTAATCCTAACTCTTGCACACACACCCTCTAGGGGTCCTTAGCTGGGATCCTTGTATATCTTGCCCTACCCACCAGGGAGTCTGTGTTTTCCCTCCCATTGAGGATTCTCAAAGGACTCCCTTAAGAACCACCAGCCCCAGTGCAAGCCAGGGGCTTGCCAGGAGGGTTCAGAGCCCAGTTCATCTGGAGAAAAGAAACCCAGGGCTCTGCATTTCAGGATGAGGGGTGCTGAGAGTCTTGGCCCTTCAGGCAGCAGAGCCCCAGCTTTGCAGCGTCTCTGCTTCACGTTGAGGGCTGTCGCTACCTTAACTCAGTGTCCTCCTTTCGGGTGACTGGAGCCTGATAAGAGGCTCACTTCGCACTTGGAAAGTACCATACAGTTTCCAGTGACCTCAAAGCTTTCCTTTGGCATTGGCGGAGCAGTGTGGTTTCTATGTCACAGATGAGGCCACTGAGGCTTGGAGAGCACGAGGCTGGGCTTCCTCCAAGGTTGATCTTCTCCCCACGCCCAGGCCCTGCCCTGCAGCCCCCGCCCCTTCCAGCCGCCCATGACTTCCCTCCCAACACAGGCCACAGAGCTCTGTTCCTATGTAATGGGAGTGGATTCCAAAACCAACTGTGAAGTTTCCTGAAAGGAGGTCCAGGGCCGCCAGTTTCAAGGGCTCTAGCAGGGCCCTGCCCAGGAAGTGCTGAGCCAGTACTGGCTGGGGCACGCTGTGCGGACTTTGGCCTCAGGGGCCTTCCTCTCCTCGTTAGGGAAGGAGGCTGGGGATGCTGAAGGAGACCTTTCTGGGAACCACCCTAGGGGAAATATTTCTCCTGCTTGGCCTGCCCTGTGCTAGGCCGCACCCACCCTTGGCTTTAGCAGGGCTTTGGCACTGGGAAGATAGGGCCTTAGCTCCTGGGCCTTGCAGGGGGCAGAGGTCAGCACATTCCAGGGTTTGGCCTTTCCATATCCATCAGAAAACTCACAGCAGACGGAAGGCCTGGGCCTCCTGGTCTGCGTGCGTCTCTGCTGGGGGACAAGACACACCACTTCTGGTCCCACCTCCCCTCTGGACATCCCCAGCTCACCTGCCTGGTGTTCCCTCTTGAGGCACACAGGCCTCCTCTGGCCCTCACAGCTCTATCCCCTCTCTCCTCCGCCTGGAATAACCTCTCCTCCATCTTCCCCTGGTGACTCTTGCTCTTCCTTCAGCCCCACCTCCCCACTCCCTTCTCCAGAACCCCTTTATGGACCCTGGGATGGTTGGTCTCCTGTCCTATGCCCTGACCTTTTTCTTCAGAGCACACGTGCCTCACAGTCACCTTTAATGACCCGAGGTTGACCCACGGACCTCCTGCCTTCAGGCGCAAGAGGGCTAGGACAGTGCCTGCCTCTTGTGTGCCAGGCCAGACACAGTGAAATCTGCTTAACTGTGTTTATCGGTTATGTCAAATATTCTAGCCTCAATGGGGTTTCTGGAAGATACTGCCTTGAGGCCTTGCACACACCTGGAGTATGAGGCATCAAGCATGGCCCAGAGGAAGCCCTTTAGGACAGGGCAGATGGGAAGTGTGGGCTCACAGTGAGAGGCCAGCGTGCAGTGCCAAGGTATAGGGTTGGTGGGGCAGTTAGTCCAAACAGGACAAAATTTCTTGGAGTAGATTTGCAGAGAGAGGAGAGCCCTGGGGAAGGGGCAGTGACCAGCTGGGTTTGGCTAAAGGCAGATTTACTCAAGCCTTCGTGCACCCAGGGATCACTGAGCAGGCCGTGGGTCCACATCTGGTGTAATCTTCTCTCTGGAGCTCCACTTTCCTCTTCTGTAAAGGAGGGACCTGGCTGACAGGGTTGCTGGGAGGTCAACTGAGAGACCATGCGTGAGAAGTGAGCCAGATGTCACTTTGCTTTTTCCTTTTCTGCAGAACCTCTGGCCAGAGGTGAGGCCCATGGAAAGTAGTCGTCACTGTCTGGGTACTTGCCCTCCTCTGACACATGCTTTGGGTTCTTGCAAATATTGCCAAGGTAAAGGGAGTTTTCCTTGCCCATTCAGTGGCGCTTCCCAGGGACCAGGCACTGTGTGGCCACCAGGCAGAGGCAAGAGCACTCTGCCCTTGGAGGGCCCATTTTCCTGGGCTCAGGGATGCCAGAGAGCTGGCCCTGACCAGCTGCTTAGTTGGAGACCAAGGCCCCGCTGTCACCACACTCTTTCTTTGGAGGTCTGGCCAGTCCCTGACTTCCCATCCTTCGCTGCGGGTCTCCAGTCCAGACTCTGGAACTCCAGGCTCCTGTGGCCAACTGTCCTGGAGCCTTCCCCATACAGGGATGACTAGACAGCTTGCCTAGGGCCCAAAGCTAAGCTCACGAAGCTCTCTGACCCTCACCTCAAGGTATGGCTGCTCCAGCCTTCCAGTCCTCAGGCTGCAATCCTGGTGGCCCCAGTCTTTCCCAGGCCACACCCAGCCTGCCCAACAGCCCTATCAGTGCTGCCTTAAAACAGATGCAAAAATGCATCGGTAGTGGCAGAAAGCAGACTGGAGATTGCCTGGAGTGTCGGTGAAGGAGACAGGACAGAGGGCCATGAGGAAGCTTCTGGAGGTGATGGGAAAGTTCTTTTAGCTTTATTTATTTGGCTGTGCCTGGTCTTAGTTGAGGCATTCAGGATCTTTAGTTGCTGTCTGTGCCCTCTTAGCTGGGGCATGTGGAATCTAGTAGCCTGACCAGGGATCGAACCTGGGTCCCTGCATTGGGAGTGAAGAGTCTTAGCCATTGGACCACCAAGAAGTCTCAATGTGATGGGAATGATAAATATCCTGACTGTGGAGCTGGTTGATGGGGATGTATGTGTGTCAGAACTCACCCAACTACGCACTTCATGTGGAGTTTAATAGATGCTACTTATACTATAATAAGGCTGTTTCTTGTTTATTAAAAAAACAGATGTTTCCAGTGACCTCTGTGAGTTCCTGGACAAGTCTCTTCCCCTCTGTTACCCTCAGCTTCCCCACTGTAAGTTGAGGGTCTCTAAGAAACCTTCCAGCTTGACCTTCATGAACTTCCATCCACACATCTCCTTAGAGGCAGGGCCCATCCTCAGGGGAGGGCATGAGGCTGTGTGGCCCAGGTCTGCCCAGCACTTTTCTGATCCCAGCTCAGCTCACCGTCTCTCTTCACGTAAGTGGTTTAGACCAAGTCATTGACTGGGTATAGGTGGAAGCCAGGGAATAGGGCCAAGTCATGTAGGAAAACAAGGAAGTGAGTAACGCTGTGACTCCACAACTGCCCAGGCTCCTCTCAGGCCCAGAAAACTCCCAGAAGGCTGGAGAGAAGTGTGGAAATGTTATCAACATGAACATTTGTCAGGTGGGGAAACAGGCCCAGAGAGATGTCATCTCTCAAGTCTGCTGAGTTGGGACGTGGCAAAGTTGATGCAGAAATGCAGGTTGCTACTAGCTAGACTTACTGTGGTGACCACTTGCAACATGTACAGATATTCTGTTGTACACTTGCAACTAATACAGTGTTGTATGTCAATTATATCTCAATTAAAAAAATAAACAAATGCAGGTTGCTGGACTCCTGATCCAGTGCTCACACACAGCCCCCTCCCCTGAGGGTCAGAAGACATGAAGGTCATACCTGGATCCCTGGGCCTCTCTAAGCTAGTTCCCCAATGACCGCAGGCTCTGCCTTTGATGCTCACAGAGGACTGTATCCTGTCTGAGCACTAAAGCAGCTATGCCCCATTTGGGGCAGGGGATCAAGGGCTCAGAAACTCGATCTGAGGGGCCTTGATTGAGCTGGCTGGGACTGAATGCCCCAAAGAATTGATGCTTTGAAACTGGTGTTGGAGAAGACTCTTGACAGTCCCCTGGACTGCAAGGAGATCCAATCAGTCCATCCTAAAGGAAATCAGTCTTGAATATTCATTGGAAGGACTGATGCTGAACCTGAAACTCCAGTACTTTAGCCACCTGATGTGAAGAACTGACTCACTGGAAAAGACTCTGATGCTGGGAAAGATTGAAGGCAGGAGAAAGGGATGACAGAGGATGAAATGGTTGGATGGCATCACCAACTTGGTGGACGTGAGTTTGAGTAGCTCCGGGAGTTGGTGATGGACAGGGAGGCCTGGTGTGCTGCAGTCCATGGGGTCATAGAGTCAGACATGACTGAGTGACTGAACTGACTGAAACGCCCCACATCCATCCATCCACGGGTGATTCTCCAACTGCTTTGTGAGGCTGGCATCATTAACCCTGTTTTACTTCATTTACTAAAGGAGAAATCTGATATTCTGATCACTGAAGCAGCTATCTCTGGTCCCAGAGAGCTGCTCAGTGGGGTCACCAGAACTGGAATGTAGTCTGCCACACTGCAGAGACTTTCCAGAAAGAAGGAGGCAGAGATGGGGAGAGGGAGAAAGAGCAACAGCAGCAGAATCTGTCAGCATCAGGGCCACCTTCTCCATGCCACTGTCCTATTAACTGGTATCTCCTCTTCCTCTCTGTTCCCCTGCCAGGTGTTCTCAACACAGCAGCTGGGACCCCACTAGAAAGTGGTCAGACCATGCCTGCCTTCTCTGCTCAGAGCCCTGCTGAAGTCCCACTTCTAGAGCCAAGCCCAGGTCCTGGCAGTAGCTGTGAGCCTGCCCCCAGAGACCCTTTTCCACTCTGACTTCCCCTCCACACCAGCCTCACCCTCCTCCCTGCCTGTCTGGCCACAGGGCCCCATGCTGTCCCTACAAAACACCAAGCACCCTCCTGGCCTCAGGGCCTTTGCACTTGTTCTCTCTGCTCAGACCTTCTTTCCAGGCATCCTCATTGTCTAACTTCTTCCTTCCCCTGAGTCTACGCTCCAGAACACCTTCCCTGAGCTCCCCGATCAATACTGCAACTTCTTTCCCCAGCCCAGTGTTCCTGATCATCCCCACTCTGCCGCATAGGACTTACCACTTTCTAACATATAATACAATTTGATTGTTGCTGTTTAGCCAGTCAGTCATGTCAGACTTTTTTGCGACCCCATGGACTTTAGCCCATCATGCTCCTTTGTCCATGGGATTTTCCCAGGCAAGAATACTGGAATGGGCTGCCATTTCCTCCTCCAGGGGATCTTCCCGACTCAGGGATCATACCCATGCCTCCTGTAAGTCTCCTGCATTGCAGGCGTATTCTTTACCACTGAGCCACCAGGGAAACCATAATACAATTTACCTATTTATTATATTTATTGTCTCCCTCTGGACAACTCCAGCTCCATAAACACGGGGCTCAGTGACTCTTTTGTCAATAGATTAAACCCCAACAACTAGAGTGGCACCTTGAACAGTGCCTGGCATGGAGCAGACCTCTAATAAACACTTGCTGAGTAACTGAATTTGTTGAGGGTTGCTACCCTCGAAAGATAAGGGCTTGTGAACCACCCTTTCCTGGGTTTCACTGCACCCTTCCAGCCCTGACCAGCAGCTCAGTTTTACCTCCTTAAGCCGCCATTTCTCATCTATGAAATACGATTAATTTTTGATATAATACATATGAGGGGCCTCACAGAGGGCCTGGCTCACAGCATCTGTGTGAGAGCCAAATGTAGGGAGAAGTGACTTTATTTAGCAAATAAATGTTAACTAGAAGAAGCTCTGGCACATTAAATAGGACGAGGAGCCTGAAAGCCTGCAAACTTGACTTGAGTGTTAAGCTCTTATCAGAGGAAATATTTTCTTCCTTCCTTGAAGGGAAATCTTGTAGTCCCTGAAGCAGGAGTTTGAAGGAACAGTGCCAAGGAGTGAGGAGCCCAGTCTCAGCCCAGAACATTCACTTCCTGGCAGGGGTTTGGGGACACTAACTTTCGCTCTCAGGACCTGTTTTCTCATCTATGAAATGAGATGAGGATGCCTTCTCTGCTGACTCCAGGGGAGGTTATAGGGATTGAAGCAGAAAGCACTTGCGAAATACCTGGTGGGCAACATGGATTGCCTTTACGGAGGGAGCACCCAGATGCCATCCAGAAGTAGATGCTTGCTGCTTGTTATAGGCTGGGCTACGGCATCTCAAATTCACATGTTGAAGCGCTGCCCACAGAACGTGACCATACTTGGAAGTAAGATCTGTAATGCTGTTCAGTCACTAAGCCGTGTCCGACTCTGCGAACCCATGGACTGCAGCACCCCAGGCCTCCCTGTCCCTCACTATCTCCTAGAGTTTGCTCAAATTCATGTCTATTGAGTCAGTGATGTCATCCAACCATCTCATCCTCTGTCACCTCCTCTTCTCTTGCCCTCAGTCTTTCCGAGCATCAGGGTCTTTTCCAATGAGTTAGCTCTTCACATCAGGTGCCCAAAGTATTGGAGTTTCAGCTTCAGCATCAGTCCTTCCAATGAGTATTCAGTGTTGATTTCCTTTAGGATTGACTGGTTTGATCTCCTTGAAGTCCATGGGACTCTCAAGAGTCTTCTTCAGTAACAATTTGAAAGTAACAATTCTTTGGTGCTCTGTCTTCTTTATGGTCCAACACTCACATCTGTACGTGGCAACTGGAAAGACCATCGCTTTGACTATATGTACCTTTGTTAGCAAGTGATGTCTTTACTTTTTAATATACTGTCTAGCTTTGTCATTGCTTTCCTTCCAAGAAACAAGCATCTTCTAATTTCATGGCTGCAGTCACCATCTGCAGTGATTTTGGAGACCACAAAGAGAAAATCTCACTGCTTCTACTTTTTCCCCATCTATTTGCCATGAAGTGATGGGGCTGGGCCCTGATCTTGCTTTTTGAATGCTGAGTTTAAGCCAGCTTTTTCACTCTCCTCTTTCACCCTCATCAAGAGGCTCTTTAGTTCCTCTTCATTTCCTGCCATTAGGGTGGTGTTATCTGCATATGTGAGGTTGTTGATATTTCTCCTGGCAATCTTGATTCCAGCTTGTAATTCACCCAGCCTGGCATTTGGCATGATGTACTCTGCTTACAAGTTAAATAAGCAGGGTGACAATATGTTGCCTTGTTGTACTTCTCTCCCAGTTTTGAACCAGTCCATGCAGAAGCCTAACTGCTGCTTCTTGACTCATGTATAGGTTTCTCAGAAGGCAGATAAGATGGGCTGGTATTCCCATCTCTTTAAGAATTTTTCAGTTTGTTGTGATCCACATAGTGAAAGGCTTTAGCATACTCAATGAAGTGTAAGTAGATGTTTTGCTGGAATTCCATTGCTTTCTTTATGATCCAATAAATGTTGGCAATTTGATCTCTGGTTCCTGTGACTTTTCTAAATCTAGCTTGGACATCCAGAAGTTCTCAATTCAAGTACTGCTGAAGCCTAACTTAAAGGATTTTGAGCATGACCTTACTAGCATGGGAAATGAGCCCAATTTTCTGGTAGTTTGAACATTCTTTAGTACTGCCCTTCTTTGGGATTGGGATAAACAATGACCTTTTCTAGTCCTGTGGCCACTGCTGGGTTTTCCAAATTTGCTTACATATTGAGTGCAGCACTTTCACAGCATCATCTTTTAGGATTTGAAATAGCTCAGCTGGAATTCCATCACTTCCACTAGCTTTGTTCATAGTAATGCTTCCTGAGACCCACTTGACTTCACATGGATGTGGATGTCTGGCTGTAGGTGAGTGAGCACACCATTGTGGTTATCTGGGTCATTGAGACCTTTTTTTGTGTAGTTCTTCTGTGTATTCTTGCCACCTCTTTTTAATCTCTTCTGCCTCTGTTGCTGCTGCTGCTGCTGCTAAGTCACTTCAGTCGTGTCTGACTCTGTGTGACCCCATAGACGGCAGCCCACCAGGCTCCCTCGTCCCTGGGATTCTCCAGGCAAGAACACTGGAGTGGGTTGCTATTTCCTTCTCCAACGCATGAAAGTGAAAAGTGAAAGGGAAGTCGCTCAGTCATGTCTGACTCTTAGTGACCCCATGGACTGCAGCCCACCAGGCTCCTCCGTCCATGGGGTTTACCAGGCAAGAGTACTGGAGTGGGGTGCCATTGCCTTCTGCCTCTGTTAGGTCCTACTATTCTGTCCTTTATCATGTGCATCATTGCATGAAATGTTCCTTTGATGTCTCCAATTTTCTTGAAAAGATCTCTAGTCTTTCCCATTCTATTGTCTTCCTCTATTTCCTTGCATTGTTCATTAAAGAAGGCCTTTTCTCTCCTTGCTATTCTTTGGAACTCTGTATTCAGTTGGGTATATCTTTCTCTCTCTCCCTTGCTTTTTGCTTCTCTTCTTTCCTCAGCTATTTGTAAGGCTTCCTCAGACAACCACTTTGGCTTATTGCATTTCTTTTTCTTTGGGATGGTTCTGGTCACTGCTTATTATAAAATGTTATGAACCTCTGTCCTTATTTCTTCAGGCACTCTACCTACCAGGTCTAACCCTTTGAATCTATTCATCACCTCCACTATATAATCATAAGTGATTCGATTTAAGTCATTGCTGAATGGCCTAGTGGTTTTCTCCACTTTCTTCAGTTTAAGCCTGAATTTTGCAATAAGGTGCTGATGATCTGAGCCACAGTCAGCTCCAGATCTTGTTTTTGCTGACTGAATAGAGCTTCTCCATCTTCAGCTGCAAAGAATGTAATCAGTCTAATTTTGGTGATGTCCATGTGTAGAGTCATCTCTTATGTTGTTGGAAAAGGGTGCTATGACCAGGGCATTTGCTGTGAAAAGAGTGTCTGCTTACAGACCAGGTTTGTAAGGAGGTAATTAAATTTAAAAGAGATCCTTAGGACCATTCTAACCCTGTATGGCTAGTGCTATAAGAGGAGGGATTTTGGTCACGGACACACAGGGAAGGAAGACCACGTGGGCAGCTGTTGACAAGTCAAGGAGAAGAGACCACCCTGGCCATCGCCTTGACCTTGGGTTTCTGGCCTCTAGAGCTGTGAGACAATAAAGTTCTGTTGTGTCAGCACCCCATCCTGTGGAACTATAGTTACAGCAGCCCCAGGAAACCAAGGGAGAAGGTCTGGATGAGATTCACAGAATGTTAGGAAGCCCAGGAACTCACTTCCTCTCCAACTTAAAACCCCTCCCCAAACCTACCACTGATGATGACCCCAGCATCAGTCCTCTGGGGCCCTGAGTTCACTCGCTGCCTCCCTGGGTCCTGGAGTTGTCCAGTTGAGTCTCTCAGTGAAATATTCAGTAATTTAAGGGGAGTCCTGGTGGCACCATGGGGCTGCTCTGGGCAAAGACCCTCAGGAACACACCCCATTGAGGTTCCAGGAGGAGAGGTTTCTGGGAGGGTTTTGGTCACATTGACTGAGAGGGGAAGGGCAGCCTCTGCTCATCTTTTTCCTCTTGGCAGTGCAAGGAGAGCAGGTGCCTGTTTGTTCTGGAAAGGCCTGGCACTGCCCAAGGCTCTGTGCCCACCCACTCATCCCTCTCATGCTCCTAAGCCCTGCCTCGGGTACTGGGCTGTTGGGTTTGGGAGAACTGATTGTGTGGAGGGATTCCCTCTGGGCAGAGATGGCTCAGACCCCTCCCATGAGAGTGCTGGGCTCTGGAGACCTGTCCTCACATGGTCCTCAATACTCTCTGAGGTCACTTCTGCTGGGGCAGTGCGTCTCCAGAGCCTCCTCTCCTGTAGTGGACTTATTTAGTCATGACACTCAGTGGGTCCACTCACCTCTCCCAGAATCACCCACCTCTGTCCCCATTCAGATCCCACACCCCTTTAAAGTGCTTCTGTCAACAATGCAGGCTAAAATTAAGGGACTGAGACCCACACATCAACTTTGTGAAGGTGGACCCTCTTGGAAGAGTTTCCAAGTCAGGTGCTGGGCTAGGAATCCTGTAAAACCTTGGTAGAAAGTTGCCTATTTCTGCTGTAGAATAAGTGGGGGGGAAGGCGGTTTCTTGCCAAACAAGGCTACCGACATACACTCCTTTAAAAATCGAGGCGCAGCTGTGAGTGTTTGTCTGTTGTCAGGTAACTGTCAGCCTGCAGCACATGGTCTGAAGCCATCTCCTCGTTTGGCTCTTGACTTAGGAAAACAGGAGCCCGGGGCCAGGCCAACATTCCCCCAGCCGCCCACACCCATGCGCCCAGGCCCGTGGGGAGAGAGGTCTGAATTCCAGCCCCACAGCCTCGTGCCTAGCTGCTGCCTGGGCTGAGGGAGACTCTAAAGGTCAGTCATCCTTGGTCAGTTCAGGGCACAGCTCCCAAGGAGATGACTGTCCTGGAAAAGCCCTGCTTCCGCAGTAGCTGCTAGCATGTGGGGTTTCAGATCCACAGGGAATACTGTTTGACGTTAGGCAGTCCAGAATCCAGATTGTAGATTTGGGTGTGAATATTCCCTCCCACTCAGTCATTTTCAGTGAAGGATTTGGGACTTTTGCTCCTTCCTTTAAGCTTCTCTATAAATACGGATATTTTGTAACAGGATCTGGACCACACGCTGACATGAAGTCTGCGGTCTCTAATGTATTTATGCAAAGGATCAAATTGAAATGGACTGCTCCTGACAGTCCCAAGGGAGGGTGGCTTGGTGGCCTGTGCTTGCGGGTGTTAGGAGCTGAGTGACCCGAGACCCCCACCTCTGACCTCTATCAGCGGAGGAGGCTCCTGGGAATGCAGATGACTGAGGAGCCAGCCTGGGACCCTCCACGCCTAGGAGTCTCCAGAGGCCCCTTGGTGTGGGCGGCCTTCTGCAGCCAAGGCTGATAGGTCCCAGAGGAAGGAAGCTGCCTTACCCAGGGATCTTGCCTGCATCTGCAGGCACGATGCCTGAGCTCACTGAACCTGCTGCCAGGGAATTTCCTCTTTGTTGCCTCTAAATTAACATTAAGGCAAAAAAGTCATCAGGAATGTTTAAAAAGATGTTTAGGGAGTTTCCTGGTTGTCACCACCATCAGCTCTCTGTCCCTCCTGCTTTGGCTGCTTGATGCACTTGGAATGCAGAAGGATGCCCCAGGAATCATAAAATCCTGACTAGTTTTTGTAGATATTCAATTATGCTTACTAGATGAATCTCACCAAGTCAGGAAAATGAGAAATATGTTCAGAAAAGATTTCCAATAACAGTATTGGAAACCACACTGGACAACCTGGGGTTGGTAGAGTGTCTTGCCCCATCCCCAGGGCATCTGAGAGTGACTAGCTGTCCTGACCACAGCTGAGCGCCTCACCCCAAGGCATCTGCTTACTGTGGGAAGGAAGGCAGCTTTGGGTGACTGAGCTCAGGAAGGTGGTAGAGACCATTCCTAGATGGCAGTGGAGGGGAGGGGCTGGTGTTCCTGCCCTGTGCACAGAGGAATAGCCATCCAAAGGCTGAAACTTTGCTCGTTTTACTTTCAGAGTGGTTCCGCACTGGCTAGAATCAGACTGATGCTAAGGGTCCCTTTTCAGGACTTTTAGATAGGGACACACAGAATAGGAAGCAGAGACAGACAGACAAACATCCAGAGACAAGTCATCTCAAGAGAAAGGCAGATCCACCAGGTCGAGAGCCACAGACACCAGCGTCTGCGAGCGGCAGGATGCGGGGCCTCCTTGGTGCATGGGTGGGCCCCTGACAGTGAGGCTCACGCCCCAGCCCTGCACTCACTAGCTGGGCAAGCCACAGACTATCTCAGCCTCACCATCCTCTCTGAATGGACGGTGATGGGAACTCCTCCAGAAGGCTGCTGTGAGCGCCCCTTGATAACACACACTAGGAAGCTGGTGCTGTGCCCGGGACCCAGGTAGGGCAGACACTCTTCTTAGGGTTAAACCCAAACTCAAGTCCCAGCTGCCGGACACTGCTGCAGTCCTGCCCATGCATCTCTCTCTGTCCTGCTTTTCTTCCTTTCAATGAACAGCCACCATTCCAAATAACCTGAGTGTCTGTGTTTCTGTGTTTCTGACAGCTTGGAATAGCCTCTCTAACACAGAGATAAGAAGAACCATATTGATTTGTTCCAGAGTCCAGGTAGCCCGGATGCCCGTTCCTCCAGCACTCCATGTTCAATGTGTGGGAAAAACAGCTGGCAGGTGTTGGCTTGGCCTTCGAAGGGCGGGGTCTCAAAGGGAGTGCCCTTTGAGTCAGTGCAAACAGAACCAGATGCAGTTATGGGGCCCTGCCCAGTTGGCTGAGCTCAGGAAGGTGGTGGAGACCGTTCCTAGAGGGCAGTGGAAGGAGGGGCTGTATCCCTGCCCTGTGCACAGAGGAATAGCCACCCAAGGGCTTGATAGCAGTCAGCAGAGAGGCCTGTGCACCTGTCTGTGTACTGGACATGAGCACACGTAGGGAGATTGGATGTGCAAGAATGCAGGGTTTCCCAGATGGCACTAGTGGTAAAGAACCCGCCTGCCAATGCAGGAGACAAGAGATGCAGATTCAATCCCTGGGTGGGGAAGATCCTCTGGAGGAGGGCATGGCAACCCACTCCAGCATTCTTGCCTGGAGAATCCCACAGACAGAGGAGCCTGGTGGGCTACTGCCCATAGGGTCACAAACAGCTGGATGTGACTAAAGTGACTTAGCACTCACAGGGTGTTCCGTGTCTGTGCTCGTGAGTATGCTCCTGCCAGGATGGGTGTGTGAGGGCTGAGCTGGGGGAGGAGTGTGTGCAGGCTTGTGTTTGGGGAGAGCTGCAGGGGCACCTGAGGACGGGTCCTGTGCACAGGTGTGAGTTCTGTGTGAACCACATGCAGAACCACACGCTCGGTTCTGTGTGTGGCTGGAGTGTGGGGAGATGACCCTTTGTCAGCATAGGGTTGGGTGGAGCAGCCACCTGGCTGACAGGGCTATGATGACAGCCTCTACAGGGCTGTGCGTGCCAGGAACCAGAGGCACTCAGGAACTGCGACGGAAGACAGGAATGCGGAAGTCACAAAGGTGTCCCTGGGTCTCATTTCAAGCGACATGAAGTGACCTTTGCCTGGGCTACTTGGGCTGCTGTTGCCTTGCCCTTGCCTTCGGGAGGTTTCACTTTTCTTCCCGCTGTTTTCACTTTCAGACTCCCTTGATGAAACCCCGGGGCAGGATGGTGGGATAGCTGCGGTGATGTGTGCCCGGCTCAGGTGCCAAGGCTGGCCATCCTGCGTGGAAGCCACGTGCTTGGTCTGCACCAGTGGCTGTACTGGGCCAGCCTGGCCGGCCCGACAGGAAGCTGTGACTTCCCAGAGCACACGAAGGGGGTCTCCCGTGTAGCTGTGAAAATAGCTCCCGAGAGGAGACATGGTTTCTCTAAAGAACACAGAGACGGTGCCAGAACTGGGACCAGACCAGCTGTCAGGCCATGGTGGAAGACACCTGGCCGATTGGCCAACAGCTGGTAAAGGCAGGAGCTAAACCCCCGATCCAAGTCCTAATGGTCTGAATCAGACAGTGTACATGGTTCCTCTCACCGCCGCCACTCCGGCTGTGTGGGTACTGCTCTCTGTGCTCGCTTTGTCACCATCCTCCCTGCCCCCTTCTGCTGATGCGCCAGGCAGGCCCCAGTCTCTCCCACTTGGGCCACACTCACCCAGTAGCCTCTGAGGTCCCCTCAAGACTTCTGCCAGGATAATAAACCTGGGCCTCTCAGCTCTAGTCTCCAACCCTTCAGACAGACTCCCCTGCCACTCTCAAGAGGGTCCCTTCTGTGTGGCAGGCCAAGAGCAAACCTGGACTTCTCTCTGGGTGGCTAACCTCCAGCTCCCATGCCACCTTCCACTTATGATACTGAGCAGAGCCCTATGGGGCTCCTGGGCACAAAGCCTTTCTGTGCCCACTATTTCTTTGGTTATAGGAAGCAGCTTTCATTCAGCCTCCAGGACCTTCCCGGGTTCCAATGGACAGGTTTCAAGCAGTTACGAATTAGAGAAGGGAGAGTATGTGAGGACAGTAAGAAATAGTTAAGAGCAGCCTTGGGGCAAGGTCCTGTTTCCCCATCAGTGGATGCACTACAATATCTTTGAGCTATTTTGCGGATACTGAAACACCCTCTGGGTGGGAGAAGTCAACAGTTAACAGTGGTATGCTGCCCACAAACATGTAGATCCCAGACCAGTTGGAACCAGAAAGTTGATGATGCTGACTCCCACTCACCTTCACAGCAACCAATCAGAAGAATGTCCACAAGCTGACCGTGTCCTCTTTGAATAATTACTGTAAAACTTCTCACTATTGTCTCCCAAGTTGGGACAGATGGTTTTGAGGGCATTGGCTTGCTGAGGCCCCCTTTGCCTGGCAAAGTAAGAAAGCTATTCTTTTCTACTTCACCCAAAAGTCTGTCTCCAAGATCCAATTCAGCACTGGTACACAGAGAAGCTGAGCTTTCAGCATCACTTGGGGTCTGCCTGACTGGTCCCTGCTCACTGCCCTCCAGGGCCTTGGGCTCTGGTGGACAATCATCTGGGCTCTGCATTCTCCAGAGTGTCCCTCAACAACAACAATGCCACACATACATGGCCCCCGGGTGGCCGTGCACGCCCACAGGTACTATGCATCCTTAGGGAACACCCCCTCTCCCAAAGCACTGCTTGCCTGCAGGCTGCTTGCCCCTCTTCTGGCCCTTGTGAACCAGTCCAGCTCTGCCTGAGGCTTGTTTTCCTGGCTTCCTCTCCTGTCATCTCCGGGGTCTCCAAATGGGTTGGGGATCTATTAACAAGCAGTGGGTCCTTGACAGTCCTCAGGCTGGAGTATGCACGTTCTCCATTTCAAATAAAATAATGGTAGTCTTTCTCCAATTAACAGAAAAAGTTCATAAAAGAGAATTCTCCATTAAGTCCTGCTGCCATTAAGCTTTTGACATCTGTGACCTCAAAAAAAAAAAAAAAAAAGAATAACACATTTGATATAAAGCATCTAGATTCTAGCATCAATTTGTCACCCTTAATCTTCACATTAAATTTGCTACTGTTTATTTTTACCCCACTGACATATGTCAGAAGTGAAATGGTGGCATGGGGACCCTCCCCACACTGGTGGAATGGATTCAGTGGGCCCGTTCTCTCAGAAGTAATTCAAGAGCAGCTCTGCTGTCACCTGACCGGAGGGTACACCTGATCTGAGTGTCTGGGGAGGTCTGGCCAGGTGGATGCCTGTCCCCAGCACCCTGACTTGGTCCAGAAAGGCCCTCAGACACCTAGTATAGCAAGTTACTAGATTTAATGAGTAAAAATAAAGAGCACACAGTTCAATGTGAATGTCCAGTTAACAATGAATAATTTTTAGTATAAGCATGTCCCATGAGATATTTAGGACATACTTATGTTTAAAAAGGGCTTCCCTGGTGGCTCAGAGGGTAAAGCGTCTGCTTCCAATGCGGGAGACCCAGGTTGGATCCCCGGGTCGGGAAGATGCCCTGGAGAAGGAAATGGCAATCCACTCTAGTATTCTTGCCTGGAGAATCCCATGGACGGAGAAGCCTAGTAGGTTACAGTCCAGGGGGTCACAAAGAGTCGGACACGACTGAGCAACTTCACCTCACCTCACCTCACCTATGCTTAAAAAAAAAAAAAAAGAAAAAACCTGCTGTTTGTTGGAAATTCAAATTGAACTGGGCATCTGGCATTTTATCGGAGGACCCTAACCTGGCACTTATATCTATGGTGTGTGCCATCCAGTGTCAGAGACTCTGCAAGTAGTTTATAACTCACAGTCAGAACTGAGCTTGGTCAATGATCTATGTGTGTGGGCAAGTGGAGGCCTTTCCTGGCATAATGCCCCTCTCTGGGGTTCTAGAAAGTGCATACAGCCTCTAGCCAATCTTATGGATGCCCAGATCCTCAACACTCCCAGAGGTCACTCCAGCACATCAGTTTATGCAGCAGTCACCAAACACATAGTGCTCTGGGTGTATGCTTCCATCATCTTTCTTGCTTTTCTTTCTCTTCTTTGTGCATTGCTATAGATTGAATTGAAGAAGGAAATGGCAACCCACTCCAGTATTCTTGCCTAGAAAACCCTGTGGACAGAGGAGCCTGGTGGGTTGCTGCTCCTATGGCTGCACAGAGTCGGACACGACTGAAGTGACTTAGCATGTGTGCATGCATAGGTTGAATGCTGTGCCCCTCAAATTCATATATTGACACCTGACCCTGACAGTGATGATATTTGGAAGTGGGGCCTTTAGGAGGCAATGAAGTCATGAAGGTGAAGCCCTCAGGAATGGGATTAGGGCCTTTATATGAAGGACCCTAGGAGCCTCCTTTCCCCTTGTGAGAACGCAGTGAGAAGACACTGTCCATGAACCAGGAATCTGCCAGTGCTTTGATCTTGGACTTCCAGACTCCAGAAGAATGAGAAGCAAATTTCTGTTGCTTATTAGCCTTGGGCTATGGTATTTTGTTATTGCAACCTGCTGCTGCTGCTGCTGCTAAGTCGCTTGAGTTGTGTCCGACTCTGTGTGACCCCATAGACGGCAGCCCACCAGGCTCCCCCCTCCCTGGGATTCTCCAGGCAAGAATACTGGAGTGGGTTGCCATTTCCTTCTCCAATGCATGAAAGTGAAAAGTGAAAGTGAAGTCACTCAGTCATGTCCGACTCTTTGTGACCCCATGGATTGCAGCCTGCCAGGCTCCTCCGTCCATGGGATTTGCTAGGCAAGAATACTGGAGTGGGGTGCCATTGCCTTCTCCGTATTGCAACCTAAACATCCTGTTTTCTTTTTCCTGAACACATTTTTAGAAAGGAATAAGGCAGCATGACAAAAGCCCTTAGCTCAGCATCATAAGCACAATAGACATGGACAGCATCTCTGTGCCTGATTCCCATGTGAGATCAGAGCTGGACATTGTCCAGGTTAACAACACTGCCGAACATATCTGTGAGATAAACATGTTTTCTCTATTCTTAATCAATAGCATTTCCAAACCTTCTTAATAATAGTTGTGGATTGGAGATATACAAATAGAATCAAGATTTTTGAAAAATATTCAGTATTTGAAACTTAGATTAATTATTCACTTTTACTCTGAAGAGTCACACTTTAGGCTGGTGTTTACTCATACACTTGTGAAATACTTTGGGATGATTTCTCCAAAAGACAATGACTTCAGCAAGGTCTGCCCCATGACCTTGCATGGGTTTCTGGGGAAGTGTCCACTCCCCAGTCAGCCCTGGGAGGGGTGGAGGACTGGGTTCCTGCCCCTCCCCAGCTTTGAGGGGCAGCAATCACATTTCCCTCGACATCAGTCTGGGCTAAAATTGCTGGCAGGTTGACTCCTATTTCTTTTTGTCATGAGTTCCCTGAATATGCCAGGTCATGAACTGCATTGGATGTTGACAGAAGGAATGGGAGAGAGTTGGAGCTACACCACCTTTTATTTGTGGAGGCAAAGGGCCAGGATGGGAGGGTGGTAGACCCCGGCCTTGGCTGAGTGGTGAACAGACTTCCTGCTTGCTGTGCTCCAGGGGCTCTGCTCCAACAAGTCACTTAGGCATCTGAGCCCAGAGAGGAAAACCTGGGCTCTGATTTTGGGCCGTATGGCCCAGTAGGGCAGCACAGTCCAGCCCCATCCAGCATGCTCCATGTCTGCCTGGCTGGGCTCGGGGGCAATAGTTATCTGCTAGAGCTGCACATGGGGAGTCTTCTTAGGCCAGGGGCTGGAAGTCACACTGTCCAAGGAAAGGGAGCACATTCGGTGGGGGGCACTTGGCATGAGTTTAGCCACATGAACTTTAGCATTTTTGTAAAGGGTTATAAAATTTTTTCTAAAGCATTCAAAGCTAGAAAAATGTGACACCAAACTCACCAGTAATCATTTATGACACTGTGATAGGCTGTAGAATGACTTTTTAACCTCTGCCACGTTGTCACGTTGTGTGGCTATATGACGAAGATGGCTTTGTCTGCCCAGCAACACTGTGACCTCCTTACGGGGAGGGCTGTGTGGTGGCAGCTTGATCCATAAGGGGAACCAGGCACGAAAGAAGCAGAGTTGGGCGAGATCTTCCCAATGCTTAGCTCCAAAAAGCAGGTTTATTTTACAAGTTGGTGATCCAATCAATTCATTAAAAACATCTTTCATCTGCCTTTTATGACGCCTGGATCACATCCCTGACCCTTCTTTGTTCTTAGTCCTCATTTGAGGCCTCAAATCTCCTGAGGCCTGAGAAGGCAGGGTGCACGTCACAAGGAATGTACAAGGGGAGGGACACCTGCATAGTTGCCAGGAGACACCTGCCCTGGCAGATTCCAGGAGCTGCAGATCTCCAGAGAAGGAGAGGCAGCTTTATGTTCATCTGGGGGGCTGCCATGGGCTCCCTCTGTGGTGTGGCCGCTGGAGGGATGGCTGGGTTGGCTGAGTGCACAGGGAACCCATTATCAGGGATTTTCATGTGTGTGTTGCTTCCATGTCCCATGTTCCCTGGCAGGATGAAAGAGGATTTGTTTTATGCCCCATCTGAGAACTTTAAAAAGGGAAAGATGAAAAGAAATAGGAAAATCTCGGTTTAGATGAGAGCAGCCAGGATCGCGTCAGATTTCTTGGAATGAACAGATTATCCTGGAGTGAACGCATTCATTCACTCAACAAATATTTACTGAGCATCTTTTGAGTGCTAGGCAAGGATCCAGGCACTGTTCCACAGGCTCTAGTAAACTGTGGCTGTTTTGAGTGATTGAGTCAGATCTGGGTCAACCCCTGCCTCGGAGACTTCATACATTCATGAGCACAAGCACGCCAGCCCTCCTTCCTATGCAGATATGATCAGCCCAGGCTGCTGTGGGAAACAGGTAGACCCTTGGCAAGGGCCCAAGGTGAAGTTTGTTTATTTAGCCCCTCGGGCAGACACAGGGCAAAGAGGAAGGAGCCTAGCAGCTCTGAGGCTCAGCCCTGTGGAATGACCCTGGCCTTGGCATTAGGCTGTCCTTATGTTCCTATAGCAGGAACACGTGCATTGTTTCCTCTTCGGGGGACATCTGCCCTGCGTGGAGAGTCCTCTGACTTTCAGCCCAGAAGTGGGTGCTGTGGATGGAGCTTAGGGAGTCAGAGGAAACTGAGGGAGAATTCTGAATGCAATTACTAGATAACATTTTTTAGGTCTCTGCAGAAGTATGGTTTGGTGTGCTCTTAAAACACGAAAGATGGGGCAAAGAGAAAATGCAGCAGAGAAAAGGAAGGCCTGAGTCTGACCTGGGAGCAGGCAGAACACCCTTTGATGGGCATCCCTGCCACTTACCTCCACTTTGAGCACCAACAATGGCCCTCAATGCCTATGTTCTGTTCTTTAGCCACAGCAACAATGACTAGGAGTAAGTTGGAAAATGAGCCAAGAGTCAGTGCAAGCCAATGTCAAAGTCCTCACTGCTGTGAGCTGAGCCCAAGTGGAGCCAGAACCTTCCCTAGCTTGGGTGGCAGGGGCCCACTTTGCGACAAGCCTGCTATATTCACTGAAGGGCTCAGGCCAAGGCTAACTTTCCTCTATAAAGTGGTGGTTTTGAAGCATGGTCTGTGGATCATCAGCAGCAGCATCACTCAGGAACTTGTAAGGGATGCAAATTCTTGGCCCTTCTCAGACCAGCTGCATCAGAATTTCCCTTGGGTGTTTGAGGAGTATTTACCATGAGGATGCCAGGAGGGAGCCTGAGAAGCAGTTGAGGTGGGGACAAGGGAAGCAGGAAGGGGTGGTGTATAGACTAAACTGAGAGCAAATTCCCATGAGTATATGTTCGAGGCTGTGGAGAGCCTGCCAGGATCAGGCCTCCAGGGAATAAGTTAACAAGGTCCCTGGTGCTCTTGTCAAGAGTAATCCATTGTGATGGTGTAATCCCCAGGCCGGTGTGCAATGGACTGAGAGAAAAAATAGAGACAGTCTCAGGAAGCTTAACCATAAAAAGGACAAAAGACAGATCAGGGGCAAGAGGAAGCCAAGAGGTGGGTGATTGTTCTGTTATTAATGTTGGAAACACAGAAACATAAGCAAATTTGCTGAAGGAAGAGGTTCAAAAGAGAGTTGAGGCTGCAGGAGGGAGGGAGCCAATCTGAAGGCGCGTATTACTGCCCAAGGGAGCAGAAGGGGATGGACTCAGGGCACAGCCTGAGGGTTGGTCACTCTTGGTTGAGGAGATGGATAGCCCTTGCTGGAAATTCTCTGGCTTCTAAGCTAGAAGGAAATAGAAGCAGGTGGGGACAGATAAATGGGAGAATTGAAGGTGTTAAGGCGCTGTGTGATGGTGAAGTGTGAGGTCAGCTGCAGTGGGTGTGGGCGTTCCAGGGGTACAGCAGCGCCCAGTGGAAGGAGGTGAGGAAGGGGCCGAGGGGGCCTGGGCTGGATGTCTGAGCTTACAGGAGGCAGGGTTCAAGGAGCAAAGGCTTGGAGTGGCCTCAGGGACCCAAGAGAAAACCTCCAGCTGGCCCCCGTGGCTACCGCCTGGACTTATTTTGGAGAATGAGCAGTTTTTCTCAGGCAGTGGGTCCTGAGTGAGTCAGTCCCACAAGATGCAGGCGGAAGGAGCAGAGGGGCAGAGGCTGAGGAGGTGGGGAGTTGGGACCGCAGACGCAGGGTTCAAGGTGGGCTAGGCTAGGCTGAAAGGGTGGGATGGAGGGAGCAGTTGGGTCTAAGAGGAAACATGGAGGGCTCTTGGAATAGAGGAGGGAGGAGGATCTGACTCCAGAGACCTTGAGTTTGGGACCATGTCCTGGGCCAGGGTGGGAGGCTAACTGCTAGACTAAGTGGGCACAGGCTGAACCTCAGGGGCCCAGAGGTTGCCAGGGCCAGCCAATGCTCTGCAGGCTCTGAGCCTAAAGGAGGAGGCAGGGATGAGGGGGCCAACATCCCATTCCCTGAGTCCCCACCGGGCTGTGATGTCGCCTCTGATGGCCTCTTTTCTCACTCTGCCCAGATTAACCCAACCCAGTGCAGCTCCCACCTTCTCCCCAAGCCTTCCCTGATCACCGTGACGTATAGTTTCATGTACATGGATGCATAAACAAGATCATATGCCAATCAAAGAGTTATCACCTATGTCTTATAAGGATGTCACTATAGAGTATAGGCTTCCCTGGTGGCTCAGTGGGAAAGATTCCATCTTCAAGGCAGGAGTCGTGGGTTCGATCCCTGGGTGAGGAAGATCCCTTGAAGGAGGGCATGGCAACCCACTCCGGAACTCTTACTTGGAGAACCCCATGGACAGAGGAGCCACAGTCCGAAGGGTCGCAAAGAGTTGAACACAGCTGAGCCGCTGAGCACACATGCAGTGCGCAGTATATCATGTGTATTAGAAATGCTTAAAAATAGAAATGAAAACATATTAGAAAACAGATACAAATAGAAGCTGTGATGTATCCTGCCTGCTGCTTAAAAGATGACCCAGCACCCCCCAGGCTGCACACATCCCACTTTGAGACAATAGGGCTGCAGTGTGAGCTGCTGGGGTGTGCTGATATCTCAGATTTTCCCCATGTCTCCTTAGTAAATAATAATTGTGTCATGGGCATAGTAGTTGGTCAGTAAATATTTGTGAAAGGGTCAAAGAAACAAGCGACCCAGGAAGGTTTTAGCATAGAGGCTGTGTCACATCATGGCCAGAGGTGTGGACTTTGGAATCAGATGGATTGCAGTTCAGGTTCCAGCCCTGACACTGAGGGCAAATTCTTAGGTCCCCTGGACCCTGATTTTCTCCCCCAGCGAAAGGGGCACAATGTCCAGAGTTCCCTGTAGGTTGCTGTGGGCTAGAGCTCACCATGAGGGGGCGCTGCCAGGCAGCGGTGTGACATAAGCCCCTGAATAGCCAAGCTCTCATAGGAGGGCACAGGATGGGTGTGAATTTTGGCCAAAGTCAGTGACTGGAACTTGAGCACCAGGGGAAAATGGTCAAGGCAGGACTGGACCAAGAGTAGCTTCCTGATGTCGTTTCAGGCAAAGGATTGGTTTGTTTTCAATTCTGAAAATGGTACTTATGGAAAACTGCTATGTGACCAAGTGATTTTCTGTTTTTTTTTTCTTTAAATAAAGCTTATTATATTTGCTTCATTATAAAGCAAATTTCTCAAAGAAATGAGAAAGATGTAGAAAAAATGAGATGAAAAAACTCACATTTCCACCATGGAAAGATCATCTTTTAACATTTTGCTATATTTTTCATCTTAAAAAATTCTATGTCTTTTGAAAAACATAATTGTGAGTATTATATAAATATATATATGTGTGTAATCTGTAAGTTTGTCCTATTTTTTATTTGACGTTATGACATAGTGTCTTCCTCATTATTACAGATTCTTTCTGAGCATGAATTTTAGTGACCATGTCCACCCCCAGAGCTGTTTTCCCACAAGTTTCCGGAGGCTTTGCAGCTCGGCTGTCTCCTCCGGTGGTGGGCAGTCCAGCCTCCATCCTTGTGTCTTCAACGGGCAGGGCCTGACTCCAGCATGGCATTAGAGCTCCGCGGCACATGAGACCCAGCAGCAGGATGAGGTCTGTGTTTAGAAGACACAGGTGCCAAACCACACTCACCTCTGACCTTTACTCCTCCACCCTTCCGAGTAGTAACAGCGAGACCTGCCTAGCACGGCAGCTTCGAGGTTATGTGAGATTCTGGCTCTGAGGCCACTCTCTGAATTGCCTGGTGTTGTCCGAACCTTGGTTTATTGGATTCATCAGCGTACTTTACCTGCGAGCAACAGGAAGCCAAGACCAACTCACTGCCTCACAGAACTGCAAAGTCCAGATGCTGAGGTCCAGTGGGACCCAGGGCCCTGAGGGACACAGTCACAAGCCTCGGCGACCTTTGTCCCACATTCCTGCTCCTTCAGTAGTCACATCCTGGGACAGATTTACCCAGAATCTGTGCCTCCCTCATCCCCGCCTCCAGGAAGGCATCCCCACTGCTGGCAGCCCCCCGAAGAAAGCATGCTCTCCCAACTGCTCCAGCAGAGGCCCAGGCCCCATGCCCTCTGCCCCAGTGGGGGCCAGTGGGGCCAGCCACCTAACCTGAGAGTGGGAAGAGGGGAGCCAGGAGATGTGGGGAAGGGCCGGCAGGAGATGTCCACTTCTCTGGCCATCGTTCCTGCCACTGTGGCCAGAGCGAGGTTCTTAGGGCACCTCAGGGTGAGGGAGCTGGGGGCTCCCCGGGTCTTGGGTTCCAACACTCCGGGTGGCCCTCCCCCTCCTCCCCCATTGGCTTCACACGGAAGCAGTCAACATTCTCTTCCCGAATTCCCAGCAATGGGGCCACACCCCCCAGCGCTCCCGCCTGGTGACCCATGACCAGGGAGGAGGCCTCACGGAGAGAAGATCACTGGAAAGTGAACTCACCAGGTGACTCAGCACCTGAGGAACACGGCTCAGGGTGTGTTAGGGACCCCGGCCCAGTTGAAGGGCCCCACAGAGCTCTAGAGGCCCCAAAGTTACCGCTGAGAAAGCAGAGCTGTTTCTTCCTGTAAGGGCGGGGGCGGCAGAGGACAGAATGGGGAACTGTCAGAGGAAGGGTTGGCTGCATCAGGTCAGGCGCCCTAGAAGGCCCAGGTCTGTTTACTGGGGAGGAAGGTCTGTGATCAGTGCAATGGGGATCCCAGGTGTGGTAGGGGCTCCTGTTCTGTCTCCCGGGCATCCTGCTATCTCCGTGTGTTTGTCCTTGGTCCCTGCCCCGAAAGCTCACAATCCACCTGATATGGGGTCCGTCCAAAGAGCGAGGAAGGTGTGTGCACAGCCAGGTGGGACCCATTCCCTCTCAGAGGAGGAGATAGAAGCAGGCCTCAGAGAACCTGTAGGAGCTATGGCGGGTAGGAGGGAAGGAAAGAGGGAGCCAGAGGCCCCAGACCTGGACAAATACAGGAGGAGGAGATTTGGGTCAAGAAGCAAGACTGACAAAAGAGCCGACTGCCTTCAGAAGCCAGGTGGGAGCATGAGGCCAGACCTTGACTCAGAGCCTGACCGGAGCAGAGCAGGATCCGGTGCCCCGGGGACAATCAACATTGTCCAGGCTGGGTGGGAACTTTCAGAAATTCAAAAGTGCTTAGCACAGCCTCCGTCGGGGCTCCCGTGGATTGACCCTGCTGTGGACACGTGTGAAGATTCAAGGAGAGGGCAGGGTGAGGAAATGTCTATGTGTTTGCGTTGCAGCCCAGGCCTCCGGCTCCCAGGCAGGGGTGGTGGCGGGGTAGAATTCCAGGGTGGGGACTGGGACGCCCAGCTTCTCCTAGTGCATGTGGAGGGGTCGAGGGGACGCTTCAGTGGGGGAGAGTGGAGAGGGGACCTAGGAGGGTGCCTCACTCTGCAGTGCCCCTGCTGGACCCCCAACTTCATCCCCAGCATCAGGAGAGGATGAGGCTCCAGTTAAGCTCCTCAGGGACAGGCAAGTTGGGCCTTTCCTGCCTCAGCCACCTCAGGCCTGGGTGACAGGTGACCCCCTCCACCCTGCACGCAGCTTCCACAGCAGGGGCTGGATTAAGGGCTGCCAGGCTCCCTGTGGGAAGACATTTCTGGAGAAAGGAGGCCTCCTAAGGAGAAAAGTAGGGAACAGCTGAGGATGGAACAGGGCCTAGGAGGGTGCACTGAGCTGGGAGAAAGCAACCACGCTACCAGTGATGATCATTTCAAGGGCTTGTGAGTCCTGCTCACTCCTCACGCAGCTCCGAAAGGCCGATGCTGCACCAAGAGGTTGAGTGACTTGCCTTAGGCGACACAACCAGTAAGCTGACAGGGCAGAGAGAAAAGGGGTCCCTCTCTGGACCATACAGGAGCGGATCAGCTCTTTTTGGGAAGGTGCCTACCCAAGGCCTCTGACCTCCAGTTCCTTCTCCAGAGCTGGGGGAGGGGGAAAGACCTGCAGATCAAGGCAGTCACGTCACCTGGCGCCGGTGGGTCAGCCTGAAGGTGTCTCTCTGAGTTCTGGGGCTCTGTTTGAGCCACTGGAAACAAGAAAGACCTTAGGAGTTCCCCAGGACCTGGGTAGACTTTACAGCAAGTCAGGCCATTTCCCTGGGGGCCGGCCACCCTCTACAGGGGCCAGGAGGGTTGTCATTGGTGAGGAGAAGAGACCTAAGTGGTAGAAATATAGCAGGAGGCATAATTTTGAATATCACAGAGAAAAATATCTAGCGGCATTCAAATGACACTGCTGGCCATCAGTCTTAAGGCAAAGAGTTTTTTGCAAAAGTTATCCATCAAGTCCCTGTGTATAAAAGACAAAAGTCAGAGACACCCCCAACATTCATCAGCAGTGGAAGCTTACATAACTCCTGGTTGTCCACACAGCCATTCAAAAAATGGTGACAAGCCCCTCTCAGCATGGAAAAAATGCTTATTGTAAAAAGTAGGAGCCAAACAGTACACTGTGATTTTTCTAGGAAAAAACATGCTTATTGGAAAGAAACAGGAAAAATAGAAAAGTCAGTAAAGGTTTAATAGCGGTGCCAAATGGGTGGAGTAGAGTTCAAACACAGTTAAATTATTTTTGAAAGACTATAACCTAAAGATTAACAAACAGTTAACAAACACCATGGCAAAGAGGCAAAGCACTAGTTTTCTGGTTACTTGGCAACATCCAAAGGACAGGATCCATGGGCCCGGGGCCCTCACATGGCAGGATCAGGAGGTTGCAGTGAAGTCCGTGCGCTGCAGGGAGGCTGGCTGAAGACCACACAGGAGGACTGGCTGTGATAACTCCGCCTGGGGACAACCTGAACCTGGGTGGATGGAGCACAAAGGATGGGGGGCCAGCTGGGGCTCCTTGTCCAGAGGGAGGAGTGCAGAGTCAAGGCTGTGGAGGCCTCTCTTCTTCCCGCCTCTACTGAATCTCCTGCCTCTGCTGAATCTCCTGCCATACCTCCCCTCAAAGCAGCAAGCGACCTGCACTGGGTGAGACCCAGAGCTGGAACAAGACATCAGGCCATGAGAAGCCCTTCCGGGAAGAAAGCGGACCTGCCATCAGTGTGCCCACCCTGAGCAAACACTGGTGGCCCACAGGTAGCATACAATGCAGCTGGGGTGCCAGGAGTGGGACACCCTGCCCCTCCCTCTCTTTGCTGCATTTTCCCGTGGGGAGAGGGGAGCAAGGTCAGCCCCTGAGTGAGGCCCAGGTGGCCTGCTGCAGGTGCCGCAGGAGGGAAGGTGCGGTAAAGAAGAAAGGCTTGAAGGGCCCTCAGAGCTGGGTTGAGAAGGATCCCAGTGGCCCCAGGCTGTGCTCAAACCCCCACTCAGGCTGGTGTGCTGCTGGCAGCGGAGGTCCTGAGCGAGCAGGGATGGGTGAGGCCCAAGGTGGACTTCAGAGCCCTGAAAGAGCCCTCCAGTGGGGGAGTGGGGAACAGGGGATGCACTTAGGAGCTGAGACTTTGCTCTGAGTGGTCAGGGTTTGAATCTCGGCTCTGCCACCTACTAGCTGTGTGGCCCTGAGCAAGTTATTTTAACCTCTCTAAGCCTCAGTTTCTCCAAATATAAAATGGCACTAATAGAAGTAACTCCTCTTATTGGGTTGTTTTGAGGATTCAGTGAATCAGCTTGTGCCAGTGCGAGGCAGGACTGTCAACACTGAGCGTTTGTTCAATAAAAATATAAACTAGTGGCCAGAACCGCTCACTGGGGATGAGGCTGCCACACCAGTGTCATCTGGATGCAGAGATACCCTGCACCTAGTGGGGAGTGTAGTCACTGGGGACCCCTGCCCCATCCCAACCCCACCCCACCCCATGCCCATCACCTTGGTACACAAGGAGCTAGGTGGGCAATGAAGTGAAGGGAAGTGAAAGTCGCTTAGTCGTGTCCAACTCTCTGCAACTCCATGGACTACACAGTCCATGGCATTCTCCAGGCTAGAACACTGGAGTGGGGAGCCATTCTCTTTCTCCAGGGGATCTTCCCAACCCAGGCAGAGTTAGCTCCAGAGGCTAACTCTGTTGTTATGGGGGCCCAAATCATAGCTAAGTCCAAACTGTCATAGCCCTCCATCTGTGGCTGCAGGAGTGGTGGGTGTGGTCTGGAGACGGATAAACACACCAAGGGGCCCCTGGCCAGTCAACAGTGACAACACGGCTGACTAGGGAGGCCTAGGGTAGGGGGGTGGAGGCGGCAGAGTGGAAGGGAGGGCAGCGGGAGTGGGGAGCCTGGTATGCAGGCAGTAGGGGATTGGAGGCCTCTGGAGCAGTGAGGCCTTTGCCAGTCACTGGGTCTTTCTGGGATTCATTTCAGCTTGATTCCACTTAATAAACATCTTAAAGCTACAGGATATGCTTGGCGAAGAGAATGAACACAGAAGCTTTGTCCCAAAGGGACCACAACTGACTTAGAGGAAGAGACCAAGCTCAATTCTGCCAACCACCAGGCGCCCACTGGGCACCAGCAACTCCCGCACGAGCACTGGGGACTTAGCACGGCCTCATGCACACTTATAACAGCTGGGAAGGGGCACAGAGGCACTGAGAGGTGGTGTAGGCCTCTTTATTAAGTAACACAGCTGTGAGGAGGGGCAGTGGCATTTATGTGTGACTTGGGGGTCTGTGCCCTCAGCAACACACGCATCGTCTCCACTGCTACCTGTGATAATAAAGGCAAGAGGAACACACGGTGTGTGTTAGGGAAGAGCTCCAAGCCTCGGCTTGTTCATCTGTGAAATGGGCAAAATGCCTTTAGTTTCCTTTAGTTCTATTGTTGTTATGGGGGCCCAGAACAGATAGCAAGAGGAGCCACCCTTGAAGGGTAGAGACCAGCGCTGCAAGCCAGGGAGAGGAGCATGAGCCGAAGCCGGAGAGGAACGCGACTGCTCCAGTTTCAGGCGGAGAGGAAGTTTCAGGGCTAAGACTGAGAAGCTGCTTGGCTCCTTTGTTTTTCTCCTCTGCTCTGCACCCCTGGAGCAAGTTCTACTGGCCCCTGTTTGCACTTTCTCCCTCTCAGGTCTTCCTCAGGCCACATAATCTGGCCTCTGCTCATATCACCCATCGCAAACACTCCTGCCAAGGTCCTATTGCCAGTCCAATGGCCATCCTTGGATCTTATCGTCCCTTCTCAGCATCCTGGGCATGCTCCTGACCTCCTCCTCAGAACACTGCGCCAGGGCTCTATCAACATGTGGACGTGCATTCTGGGATTTGCTCCTCTCCATACTGAACTCTTCCCCTCTGTCTCCTTTGCTGGCTCCACCCCCTGCGCCACCTGGGTGTTGCTGTGGCTGCTCCTGGACCTACTTCTCCAACACACGCTCACCAGGAGACACATCCGTTCTCGAGGCTTACCCACTGCCTCCATGTGGATATCCAGCCCCCAACCTCTAGCCCAGCATACCCTATGAGCACGGGACCACTGTGCCAGTCTGCTTGCTGGATCTCTTTCCTGCACGTACCCCAGGCAATCTGAACTCTAATGAGCCTCAGGGACTCACCACATTCCCCCAATTACTGCTGGTCCTTCTGGGTCCTTCTCCAGCACTCAGCATCACCAATGCAGGTTGCCCAAGTCAGACCCTGGGAGTCATCCCTAACATCTCCCTCATTGACACTTGGATGCCCAACATCTTTTGTGCCTTTCCTTCTTCCCCAGAATCATCCCCATTGCTGCAGAGCTCCTGGGATGTCTTCCAGACTGCCCCACTGCACACTGACCCAGCTGCCCCATAAGCCCATGTAAAGTGCAAACCAGCATGGTCACTTCAGAACCCTTTAAAGGCTCTCCATTATGTTGGGCAGAGAAGGCAATGGCACCCCACTCCAGTACTCTTGCCTGGAAAATCCCATGGGTGGAGGAGCCTGGTAGGCTGCAGTCCATGGGGTCGCAAAGTTGGACATGACTGAAGCGACTTAGCAGCAGCAGCATCATGTTGGACATAAGACCTGCACTTCATTGCGTGCCACTCGGTGCTCCAGCTTCTTGACTGCACACCTCTCACTCTCTTCTGGTCTCAGTCCCAGCCAGACTGAAATCATGGAGTAGATTTACCTTCCTTCACTCTAATCCTCCTGATCCTTACAGTCCCTAGGGCTCAGCTTGAAAGTCACCTCCTCCAGGCAGCTTTCTTGTTGCCCTTTTGTGTTCCTGCAGCCAGTGTACACAGCTCTTTGCTACGTCACTCTGATGCTTTCTCTTCTTGCTCCCCACCCTGAGATCCTAGAATCTTTGAAGTCAGGAACTGTCCTTGTGCTTTGTTTTTCTAGTGCTGAGAGGTATTTGCTGAAATCACAGGATCTGAGAAGAATCTTAGAAACAGAGGCTGAGAGTGTTCTTTTAGGGAAATGGGTTGCTGTAGACACTGAAAGGAAGCAGTCAGATATTAACTACAATTCTTAGCCTCCTTCGAATGGGTGACCGTGTGACCCAGTTTGGGCCAACAAGATTTAAGGAAAAGCAGCGGAGCATGCACAGGAGAGATCTGCTTCCCTGAAGTGATCACAGCTCCTTCCTATTTTCCGTCTCCTCCTTGGAATTAGGAGAGGAAGCTGGTAGAAAAGCCAGCCATGAGGACAAGAAAGTGAAAGTGTTAGTCGCTCAGTTGAGTCTGACCCTTTGTGACCCCATGCACTGCAGCTCTCTAGGCTCCTCTGGCCATGGGATTTTCCAGGCAAGAATACTGGAGTGGGTTGACATTCCCTTCTCCAGGGGATCTTCCCACGGAGGGATCAAACCCAAGTCTCCTGCATTGCAGGCAGATTCTCTGCCATCTGAGCAACCAGGGAAGTACATGCACTAAAGAATCTTGAAGGGACCTAGGTCATGGTTCTGGACTGCCTATCAGTGTCTTTTTGTTACAAAAGACCAATAAAACCCATTGAAGTCCCAACTTCAGTTGGCCCAGCTGTTGGGTCTCCACTACATTTAGGTGAACTCTCCCTAGGAAAGGTAGATGATGGCAGATAACCATCTGTGGACATCTGAATAGACCTTTCCTCTAAAGATGATGCTAGTCCTAAGAATGGGCAAAGGCAAGATTAATGGAGGAGGACAAGGTGGGGTTGGAGAGGCTGACCCTGCCTGGGATTCTATCAGAAGACCACAGCAAGGCCTTACTCAATGTGTGAGGAAGATGTGCTAGTGATGCAGCCCTAACATGACCATAACCTTGACCTGGGCCTTCTCTGCTAACTGCTTGGTCTCACTTGTGAAATGAGGCTGTTAGAATAGATAACTTTTCAAAGGTATAGTGCTATAAGTCTGGGCTTTGGAGTCAGGAAAGCAACATCCATCTTCATGGCTTACTAGCTATATGACTTCCAGGCACTCTTTGGTTGACCTCATCATCATCTGTAAAATCCAGATTATAACAGTGCTAATAACTGTTGGGCTAATGCTAGGGTTCTGTGGCATCACATCTGGGAGTGCTAGCAGAATGCCACGTGGAGTCTACCATGGCTGCTAAAGCCCAGTGCCCAGCACATGCTGAGTGCTCTGTAGGGGGCCATTTTGTGTTTCAAATTCTCCAAGCTGGCTTACTAACCAATGGGTTTCATGCTTCCTCTGGATCTGGGCCTGCTGCAGGGCTCCCGAAAGCCTCTCTGGTTGACCCTTAATCTGTGGATGAGTGAACTGGCCCAAAGCCGCCTACAGGCCAGTGGCTTTTCCTCCAGCTATGTGCTGCTATGCCCAGGGTCCTGGGGCCGCAGGTGGAAAGGAGAAGCCCCTGGACACAGACAGCCCAGACCAGGCCCAGAAAGGCATCAATCAAGCCTTGGGTAGAAATAAGAGACCTACGTGGTCCATCTGTCCTGTGGCTCCTGTCTTAGCCAAATCTTCCTGGTAACTGAGGAGCATCCTTTCCTGGGAATAGTTGGGAGGGGGATGTGGGGGGTGGGTGGGAGGGGGGCTTGAAAATGTTGGCTCTTCAAGAGTGACAGGAGTTAGGGAGCTGGAAAAACACCTCCAGAGCTAGATTTCTTAGTGCAGCTGCTTTGGGCAGAACCTTCTTATCCTTCGCTTGGAAGTCTCACCTTCTTTCTCTTTCCAGCACTATGTATCTTGGTGGAAAAAATCTTGGGGAAAAAAATTAAGCGCCTGTTCTATTCCAGCCCTGAAAAGGAGATCGGTGGGTGTACCCCGTTTGTCCACGGCCCCACTCTCACCGCTCCTCCCCACTCCCACCCTCCTGGCAACACTCCAGGCCAGAGCGAGCCATGCTGACACTCGACAGCACCTCCAGTTTACCTTGGCTCGGGTCCAGCCCGGGGCGGCCCCCCACTTCTCCACCTTTGCTACCCGGGCCCTCTCTAGTGCAAAGAGCAGTTTAAATATAAATCAGTCCTCGACACAAACAGAGCCTCAGCTAGTCTCAGAGCCATCACCGGAACTGAGAGCCCAGGTTTTCGGCGAGTGCAAACAAGCAGAGACCGGCTCTGTAAATCTCCCAGATCGCATCGGGAGGGGCGCGGAAGCTCCCCTCCCTTCACAAACGTCGGCTCCCCTCCAACCACCCTGGCTCCCGTTGGTTCCCTCAGCTCCCCCGCGCCCCCGCCTCCTGTCTTTCACCTTCGTAGCCCTGCCGATCCCTTCTCTGGCCCCCTCGAGTCTGCGGGCCCGCGCCGCCCACCCTGCCGCGCCGGCGCCCCGGGGTGCCCCCACGCTCTGCAGCCGGCCGCTCCCGCTGCAGACCTCCCTCGCCCCGGGCCGCCACCCCCCGCCCCCACCCTGCGGCGGGCGGGACCTTCTCCCGGGGCGGTCGAGCCTTGCGGGTCCCAGCCCAGCTGCGGACGCGGAGACAGCTTCGGCCGGAAAGAGGTCAAGCGCCGCCGGCCGCCGCGTCACACCTGTCTGAGGGGGCGGCGGCGGCGGGGCGGGGGCTCGCAGCGCCTTTGACACCGAAGGGAAAGAGGGAGGAGGGAGCGCCCGTTTCATCATCGGCGGCGGCGGCCACTTATAAAACTTCTAGGCGCGCACCCTCGCGCTCACTCTCCTCCGGCCAGCGACACGGCGCCCGCCACCCGCTGGCCGCCCGCCGCAGCCCAGGCGCCCCGGCCCCGCTCGCCCGGCCTCCCGCCCCGTGCTGCCGCCTCCATGGGGCTCCTGTCCAAGCCCGGCGCGCGCCAGGGTAGCGCCGCCTCTGCGGGTCGAGCCGGCTGCAATCCCGCTCTATCTTCAGCAACATTAAGGTGAGCGGAGAAGCGGGGCCGTCGAGCCCGAGTCGCACAGGGCGCACCGTCGGCGCGGTCCCAGCGTCTGTGCTGCAGGCGCCTGGGAGGCGCTGAGGGTGCGGGCGCCCACCCTCGCAGTACCTCGGTCGATGCTGCGCTCCCCAACTCATCTCTCCGCGGACCCCGCACCGTGGGCAAGGGGGGCGCCCTGCCAGGCAAGCCGGTGCTGGTCGTGTGTGCGTGTGCGCATATGTGTGTGCATGCGTGTGTGTGCATGTGTGTGTGCATGCGTGTGTGTGCATGCGTGCGTGTGCGTGTGTATGTGTACGCGTGCGCTTACTCCACACGCCCTCCTTGGGGTAGGAAACGGCGATGAAAGTTACCTGCTTATTGGGCCAACTCTATTCAGGTAGTCTTGGCACTAGGGTAGGGAATTGCCCAGTTCTTTGAACAAGAACATCTCCGGGACACGGTTTTGGGCTCCTGTGGGAGTTACTTTGTTAAGGGCGTGGGCTTGGAAGTGCCTCGTCTGGCGCCTTGTAGGGGACAGGCTGTGGTCCCTCTGAGAAGAAGATCAGATCCCGTCTCAGCTTGAGTGGGTGGCAGAAAGCCATTCTCCACTGTGCTTTCCTCGTCCCTGAGGGCGGCAGCAAGCGCGTGGGCTCTGCTACCTGATGGGGCTGCTGCCTGCAATGTTAAGAATTCCCCTGAGGCTGGCAACCTACACTGCAGCTCTTGGACCAGCTTTCCAGGTCCGGAACTAGCCCCCGGAAAGCAGCGGCTTTTGGTCTATGCAATAAAGTCTAGGCAGATGCCTGGCAAGTTATGGAGAGTGGGTGAAGAAAAGCTGGGTGTAGGCAGTTGTGTGGTGAGGTTGCTTTCCTCCACTCACAGGTCCAAGAGGACTGGAATGGTGGAATGCACACTCAGGCTTTTTTGCCTCTTCTGGGAGGGCAAAATGCACCTCCTGTGGTGAGGACGTGGGAGGTGGTGGAGGCCAGGTCAGGTTTCCTTGGAGTCAGGGCAGATGGTGCAAACAGGTTGGTTATGGCAGTCACACAGTCAGATTCAGGCGGTAAAGCCTCCAGTGGTACAATTAAGGGAACCCGGAACACGAAGGGGGATAAAGGTCTCTCTGGGCTGGTTTTGTGTCCAAAAGAAAGGGATCTGGAGGTCACAGTGGAACCAATCTGTGTACTAACGCATATTGTTAGCAATAGAGCTGGGCTCCCTAATCCTGCTTCTGTTCTTTCCCCATACCACACTAGGCTGAATTGATTCCATGGTTGGATGTAAGAAAGACAGAAATTTTCAGAGTTTAAAATAATCCTCCAATCTCCTCATCTTTGGCCAGACCCTGATGCGAACACTGTGGCTTTGGTCCCATCATTTAAAGAAAGTTTAGAAAGGTTTCAGTAGAGAATTGTGGAAAATTTTGTGTTTATAAATTAGGAATTGGGAGGAAAGAGCCAGAGTAATCATCAGGTGGTCTGAAAAGAAAGAGGCCCAGGAGGGAGCCAGACTGAGGCTAAGTCCTCTATTTTCACCACTCAGTGTTGGGAACAGGAGGGACAGCTCATAGCCAGGGTAACCCCAAATGAGATTATCTGTTTAGACCCGCCCCGAGTCTCTAAAATAAATGAGTTTACGGCAGCAGTTTCTTTGAAGATCTATAAATATAAGATAATTTATCACATGCTGATGATTTAGTCACACGTGCCTGAGGCTTGGGCCCAGGCCAATTGGCCTCCTTAAGACTCATACCAGTTAAAAGTTTTTCTGCACTCTGAAAACCAGAATTTTTCAATCACTTCTTCCCTTAATCCATAGTAATTCTAAGGCCAGAGTTAGGAGCAACTTCCACTAAGCTTCACTTACCAGCTTGAAAACAGGTAGGAAAATTGATATCTCAAGGCAAATCTGGGGCTGGAATTCCATTAGTTAAACTCCCTGAAGCCTTTTCTTCCAGGGGACATTGCTGACATTTGGGGGCTTTGCTATTTGATGAGAGATTTCCTCCTCCCAATAAGAAGGTTGGTGGCTGCCCTGCACCTTCCCAGGGGTGTGTGTGGACTGCACATGTTTTGTGACATGTGTGATATGGGAAGAACAGGGACATCCAACCTGAGGACCCATCATTTTTCCAGGTTCCTCATTGTTGGGACAGATTGACCAGTAGGCTTTACGTGTGCATGTGTTCAGTCGTTCAGTCATGTCCAACTCTTTGCAAACCCATAGACTTTAGCCTGCCAGGCTCTTCTGTCCATGGGATTTCCAGGCAAGAATGCTGGCATGGGTTGCCATTTCCTCCTTCAGGGGAACTTCCTGATCCAGGGATCAAATCCTCCTGCACTGGCAGACAGATTCCTTACCACTGAACCACATGGGAAGCCCAATAGGCTTTATGACATTCTTGCAATACCCCACATACCATATGGTTTGGGAAAAGGCATAAAACAAGGGGACTAAAACCCAAGCCTCATGCCATCCCCTTTACTTAACTAGGTGATACTGGAAAGCATTCCTGAGCCTCAGAGTCCTTAAGTGAAAAAAACTGGGTAATATGAACAATGCATACCCCCTCCCAGGGCTGGTGGGGGAGGGCTTCCTAAGAATTCTGTGGAAAGAGGCAGAGGAAACAGCTTTGTAAATCATGCTGGGCTTTCTGGTATTGGCATCATTGTGAGGTCAGTTCTTGCCTCAGCAAACAAGACTCAGCATACAAACGTCATTTCGAATCTATTATTCTACCAATTATACCTTGTTCTGTGAGACACAGTTAATAGTTAAGAGAAACTGCAATTTGTAATAATAATATCCCCAAAATAACAATAGTAGCTAACAGCAACGGATCTGTCTGAATGTACTTGAACTATGGAAATAGTTTACCCATATGCAATCCTCATTACAGCTCTATCAACTTTACACTATTACTGTTCCCATTAATGATAAGGAAAACAAGGCTTTGAGAGGCTGGTCTCTTGGGTGTGGATACATAGAAAGGGTGGTGTGTAGAGGAGCCAGGAATGTGAGCCGCTGAAGTCAGAGCCCCAAACCCTAACCCCTGTGTGCCTGGCCCTGTCTATTGCACAGTGCTGGATAGCTCTGTATAAGCACGTGGAGATACCTTGGATGTACTTATTCCGAGCAGTCAGGGGTTTCTCCAGACTCTGGTGACACAGCCCAGTTGTGACCAGTGGCTGCAGCTCAGATGTGTATAGGCACTAACAGGTTCAGATCTTTTCATTCTCCCTGGTCTCATTTCAAGAGCCTGGTGACTCTCAGGCATGGGGTGAGTTTTTGGTACCTCCTTCTGCAGGAGTCAGTACAATTGTTATTTACTCTGGAGAGTCACTATTGCTTCTGACTTGTGTGCATGCCTGCATAATTGCTCAGTTGTGTCCGACTCTTTTGTGACCCTGTGGACCGCAGCCCACAGTATTGGTGAACAAAATCTTGGTTTTCTCTGCCCACTGAAGCCGAATAAAAATTACAGAGACAGAGTTTGGAGGATATAAAAAGTGGCTTTAGTCCTTAGCTGGCGGACAGGGCAACATAGTAGGCTCAGGCCTCAAGAACTGTGCCCTCCTTCCTGAGGAGGGGTCTACGGGTTTATATAGGATGAGCACTTGCGGCTAAGGGTCAGTGATGAAGAACAAAGGTGCTAGGATCTGGTCTTCTTCCTCCTGCATTGCTTTGAAAATAGCCATAGGCTGGCTTCAGGTAGCCTCTGACAGTCTGGTGGCCCAGTAGTTGGGTCCATTGTGTATTTTTACTTGGGCCTTCTTTCTGATACAGAAAAACTTCTGAGGGTTGATCTGCCAAGAGAGTGCTATAGAGGTGAACATCAAATACAGAATGTAATTGGCATAGAACCAGAGGATAATAGGTGCAAAATGTAGCTTATGCAGATTTAGGGGGCAGAAAACCAAACTTATTTACAGACATGCAGAGATAGGGGGCAAAAAAGCAAGCTTAGTTACAGAGTACAGATTAGGAACAGTTAAAAGTAAAAACTAGGAAAGTTCGGGACTGTTCACTGTTCTCTTTATCTTCTTTGTTGAAAGGGAAAGAAAAACTCATTCCTAATTTTTCCTTTTCACTGTAATACCAGGCTCCTCTGTCCATGGAATTCTCCAGGCAAAAATACTGGAGTGTGTTACCTTTCCCTCCTCCAGGGGATCTTCCCAACCCAGGGATCGAACCCACGTTTCCTGCATTGGCAGACAGATGCTTTAGCACTGAGCCACTTTGCTTACAGCATTCTTTTTTTTTTTTTTTAACATGTAATGATTTTTAGTAACATAAGGCTAATTAGAATGTTATTGAATACAAATTATAAACACATGTTCTTAGAAATAATTACTGTATGTATTGTATTTTTTAACTCCTTTTCTTATTAAATAAATTTTAAATTAAGAAATAGAGGACCGGCCCTGGAGAAGGCAATGGCACCCCACTCCAGTACTCTTGCCTGGAAAATCCCATGGATGGAGGAGCCTGGTAGGCTGCAGTCCATGGGATCATGAAGAGTTGGACACAACTGAGCGACTTCACTTTCACTTTTCACTTTCATGCCTTGGAGAAGGAAATGGCAACCCACTCCAGTGTTCTTGCCTGGAGAATCCCAGGGATGGGGGAGCCTGGTGGGATGCCGTCTATAGGGTAGCACAGAGTCGGACACGACTGAAGCAACTTAGCAGCAGCAGCAGCAGAGTACTTGCTCACCAGCTATTGTCAGGGGGAACAGTTCGGCATTCAGAACTCTTAAGCTCCAAATTAAGAACAGGTTCATTCAATGTTTTGGGGGCACGAGTCGGGAGATGAGGGGAAACCTTGGTGGCTAACATATCCTAGCAACCTCAAAGAGATCAGTTTCTTCTTAAAATGAAACTTTTGGAGCCAAACTGGGGTTATCTTATAGAAGGAGTGCTTGATTGGTAATTGCTGCCCACATTTTGGGAACTTTCACGCCCAGGGTCCCAGCCTGGCGAAATAATGGCTGTCCTGTCAGTGGGGGTGGAAGGCGGGGGAAGAACAATGGGAAGAAGGAGATCTCACAGCTGGGCCTGAGTGACTCTGGTGACCTCCCCCAAGTGCGGGAGGGGTGCTCTGTTCTGGCCTGTGTCCATAATGTCCAGAGACTTCTGACCCTCAGTCATGGGGCAGCAGCTTGGGCTTAACTTCTCCGTTTCCAGAGGAAAGTGCTACATCCCCACAACCTGCAATCCATGCCTCGGGAGACACTGAAGAGAATCCCCTGGGCCAGAGAATGCCCTCATCCCCCTATGAGCTGACATGCTCTTTCCTTCCTGGGCTGTTTCTCTGACACAAGGGATCGCATATGTTATGCTCTCCAGGGTGTCTGTCCCTGGGACTAGGTGGGGTGGAGGTCAAAGGTTATTCACATCCTTTCCTCCTGTGACTGTGCCTCAAGCCCTTTCCTGGTTTTCATTTTGTCTCCTGGTGATGAATTTAACAAGTGGAAAGTGAAAGTGACTCAGTAGTGTCCGACTCTTTGCGACCCCATATAGTATACAGACCATGGAACTGTCCAGGCCAGAATACTGGAGTGGATAGCCTTTCTCTTCTCCAGGGGATCTTCCCAACCCAGGGATCGAACCCAGGTCTTCCACATTGCAGGCAGATTCTTTACCAGCTGAGCCACAAGGGAAGCCCAAGAATACTGGAGTGGGTAGCCTATCCCTTCTCCAGCAGATCTTCCCGATCTAGGAATCAAACCGGGTCTCCTGCATTGCAGGCGGATTCTTTACCAACTGAGCTATCAGGGAAGCAAGTGGAAGAAGGATTTATTTTGAAATAATTACCGATTCATAGGAAAAATGGTGCTGAGAGGACCTATGTACTTTTACCTGGTTCCTTCCAAGGGTTTCACCTTACATAGCTGCAATGTAAGACCAAAAACAGGAGCGTGACATTGCAGTAATGTGTGAGTATAGTTCCAGGCCATTCGATCACGTGTACAGATTCAGGGACCTGCCATCCCTCTGCTTTAAGACTATCTATCCCATTGCCACCGAGATCTCCTCTGACAACCCTAACATGTTCTCTAGCACTGTAACTTTGTCATTTTGAGAACATGATATAAATGAAATATGTGTGTGATCTTTGGGGATTGCTTTTTCATTCAGCATAATGCCCTTGAGATCATTCCAAGCTGTTCCATGTATCAACAGTGTGTTCCTCTTTATTGCTGAATACTGGTCCATGGCATGGATGTCATCATGATTTGTCCAGCCATTCACCTACTGAAGGACGTGTGGGTTGTTCCAGTTTGGGGCTATTACAGGTAAAGCTGCTATGAACAATCATATAGGTTTTGTGTGGGCATAAATTCTCGTTTTGCTGGGGTAAAAACCCTAATGCTGGGAAAGATTGAAGGCAGGAGGAAAAGGGGATGACAGAGGATGAGATGGTTGGATGGCATCACTGATTCGATGGACGTGAGTTTGAGCCAGCTCGGGGACTTGGAGATGGACAGGGAAACTTGGCGTGCTGCAGTCCCTGGGGCCGTGGAGTCGGACATGACTGGTCGACTGCATTGAAATGAAAAGCCCAGGGGTGCATTTTCTGGGACGCATGGTGGTTTCCTGTTGATTTTTTTTTTCTTAAAGAAACTGCCAAACTATTTTTCAGAGTGGGTATAACATTTTACATTTGCACTAGCAAGGTTTGAGAAATTCAGTTCCTCTACTGAATTTGTTGTTACTGTTTTTTATTTTAGCTATCCTTTTTTTTTTTTTTGAAAGAATTCTTCCCCTACAGAAGGGCACTGCCACTGGTGAAAATAAACTGGAAGACCTCATTTTTATACAACAATAGGATGTCAACACTGGCCAGGACCTCCTCCAAATGAAAAATGGACCCAGAGAGGGGTGGTGACTCCTGCAAGGTCTCAGGGAACTAGGAGTATTTTAGTTGTTTGAATCGGTGTGTAGTGAGATCTCAGTGTGGTCTTGATTTGCATTTCCCAATTGGCTGGCGCTGTTACACATCTTTTCATGTGCTCATTTGCCATGTGTATACCCTCTTCAGGCTTCCCTGCTGGCTCAGTTGGAAAAGGATCCACCCGAAATGCAGGAGCATGAGGTTCGATCCCTGGGTTAGGAAGACCCCATGGAGAAGGAAATTGCAACCCACTCCACTATTCATGCCTGGAGAATCCCATGGTAGACAGAGGAGCCTGGCGGGCCACACTCCATGAGGTTGCAAGGAGTCAGACACGACTGAGAGACTAAACAGCAACAGCAGCAATACCGTCTCCACTGAAATATGTGTTCATATATTTTGTCCCTTTTTGTATTATATTTTTGAATTATTGTTTTGAGACATTTTTTTTTTTACATATATGAGATACAAGTCCTTCATTGGGCATATTGTTTCCAAACATTTTCTCCCAGTCTGTAGCTTTTCATCCTTTCAGCAGAATCTTTCACAGAGAAAAAGGTTTTGATTCTAATAAAGTCTAATTTATCAATTTTTTACCTTATGGATCCTGCTTTTACTGTCTAAAAACTCTTCACCAAATCCTAACTCATAAAAGAGAAATCCTGTGTTTCTTCTAAAAGTTTTATACATTTTTTTTTACATTTCAATCTGTGACCCATTTTGAGTTAATTTTTTGTATAAGTGTGAGGTTTAGGTCAAGGTTTCATTGTTTTGCCTGTGGTTAGGGACAAATAAATGGTTCCTGCACCATTTGTTGACAAGACTGTCCATACGCTATTGGATTGCCTTTGGGTCTTTGTCACAGATCAGTCAGCCATACTTGTGTGGGTCCATTCAGGGTTTTCTATCATGCTTCATTGATATATGTGTTTATCTCTCTGCCCATACCACCATGTCTTGATTACTGTAGCTAAACAGCAAGTCTCGCTATCAGGTAAAACTTGACTTTCATCCTGCAATGGTTTGATTACCAAATCTTATCACCCACTCAGTTTCCCTTCTCCTTTGCCTTTTAGGAACAGTTAAGAGCAGATTTAAAGCTTGCTTTTAGTAACTGGATGGAATCTTATGTATTTACATGCTCCAGCTTTTCTTCTGGCTTGAGCTGAATGGTTGTCTTTTCCCTTGAATTTGATTTTTCAGTATATATTTCTAAACTTTTTCTATTCATAATAACAGCCCCACAAAGGAGATATAAGCATTTCCATTTCATACTGGAAATTTAGGGTTCATCCAAGGCCACATATCCAGTCAGTGGCAAAGCAGGAATTCCCACAGGTGTCAGCTCACTCCCAACCCTGTCCTTCCCATGGCCACAGAATGCCTTTCAATTCCAGAATCTCTTGTCCATGAACATTTGGATCTGAGCTTAGTGATCTCTGAGGTCTTTTTAGGTTCTCAGATTCCCATCTCATGCTAACAAGTTGCTGATTGAGATGAGACCAGGAGTAGGGCCAGCTGGATCTCAGCTTTGCTGGGAGACCTGCTCTCAGTTCAGTTGCTCAGTTGTGTCCAGCTCTTTGCGACCCCATGAATTGCAGCACGCCAGGCCTCCCTGTCCATCACCAACTCCTGGAGTTCTCTCAAACTCATGTCCATCGAGTTGGTGATGCCATCCAGCCATCTACTCTCTGTTGTCCCCCCTTCTCCTGTCCCCAATTCCTCCCAGCATCAGGGTCTTTTCCAATGAGTCAACTCTTCACATGAGGTGGCCAAAGTATTGGAGTTTCAGCTTTAGAATCAGTCCTTCCAAAGAACACCCATGACTGATCTCCTTTAGAATGGACAGGTTGGATCTCCTTGTAGTCCAAGGGACTCTCAAGAGTCTTCTCCAACACCACAGTTCAGAAGCATCAATTCTTTGGCACTCAGCTTTCTTCACAGTCCAACTCTCACATCCATACACGACTACTGGAAAAACCATAGCCTTGACTAGATGGACCTTTGTTGGCAAAGTAATGTCTCTGCTTTTCAATATGCTGTCTAGGTTGGTCATAACTTTCCTCCCAAGGAGTAAGCGTCTTTTAATTTCATGGCTGCAGTCACCATCTGCAGTGTAATCACTGCACTTTATTTTGGAGCCCCCAAAATAAAGTCTGACACTGTTTCCACTGTTTCCCCATCTATATCCCATGAAGTGATGGAACCGGATGCCATGATCTTTGTTTTCTGAATGTTGAGCTTTAAGCCAACTTTTTCACTCTCCTCTTTCACCTTCATCAAGGGGCTTTTTAGTGCCTCTTCACTTTCTACCATAAGGGTGGTGTCATCTGCATATCTGAGGTTATTGATATTTCTCCTGGCAATCTTGATTCCAGCTTGTGCTTCTTCCAGTCCAGCGTTTCTCATGATGTACTCTGCATAGAAGTTAAATAAGCAGGGTGACAATATACAGCTTTGATGAACTCCTTTTCCAATTTGGAACCAGTCTGTTGTTCCATGTCCACTTCTAACTGTTGCTTCCTGACCTGCACATAGGTTTCTCAAGAGGCAGGTCAGGTGGTCTGGTATTCCCATCTCCTTCAGAATTTTCCACAGTTTATTGTGATCCACACAGTCAAAGGCTTTGGCATAGTCAATAAAGCAGAAATAGATGTTTTTCTGGAACTGTCTTGCTTTTTCCATGATTCAGCGGATGTTGGCAATTTGATCCCTGGTTCCTCTGCCTTTTCTAAAACCAGCTTGAACATCTGGAAGTTCACGGTTCACGTATTGCTGAAGCCTGGCTTGGAGAATTTTGAGCATTACATGACTAACGTGTGAGATGAGTGCAATTGTGCAGTAGTTTGAGCATTCTTTGGCATTGCCTTTCTTTGGGGTTGGAATGAAAACTGACCTTTTCCAGTCCTGTGGCCATTGCTGAGTTTTCCAAATTTGTGGGCATATTGAGTGCAGCACTTTCACAGCATCATCTTTCAGGATTTGAAATAGCTCCACTGGAATTCCATCATCGCCACTAGCTTTGTTCGTAGTGACGCTTTCTAAGGCCCACTTGACTTCACAATCCAGGATGTCTGGCTGTAGGTGAGTGATCACACCATTGTGATTATCTTGGTTGTGAAGATCTTTTTGTATAGTTGTTCTGTGTATTCTTGCCACCTCTTCTTAATATCTTCTGCTTCTGTTAGGTCCATACCATTTCTGCATGAAATGTTCCCTTGGTATGTCTAATTTTCTTGAAGAGATCTCTAGTCTTTCCCATTCTGTTCTTTTCCTCTATTTCTTTGCATTGATCACTGAAGAAGGCTTTCTTATCTCTTCTTGCTATTCTTTGGAACTCTGCATTCAGATGCTTATATCTTTCCTTTTCTCCTTTGCTTTTGCTTCTCTTCTTTTCACAGCTATTTGTAAGGCTTCCTCAGACAGCCATTTTGCTTTTTTGCATTTCTTTTCCATGGGGATGGTCTTGATCCCTGTCTCCTGTACAATGATGTGAACCTCCATCCATAGTTCATCAGGCACTCTCTCAGATCTAGTCCCTTAAATCTATTTCTCACTTCCACTGTATGATCATAAGGGATTTGATTTAGATCATACCTGAATGGTCTAGTGGTTTTCCCTACTTTCTTCAATTTCATTCTGAATTTGGTAATAAGGAGTTCATGATCTGAGCCACAGTCAGCTCCCAGTCTTGTTTTTGTTGACTGTATAGAGCTTCTCCATCTTTGGCTGCATAGAATATAATCAATCTGATTTCAGTGTTGACCATATGGTGATGTCCATGTGTAGAGTCTTCTCTTGTGTTGTTGGAAGAGGGTGTTTGCTATGACCAGTGCGTTCTCTTGGCAAAATTCTATTAGCCTTTTCCCTGCTTCATTCTGTATTCCAAGGCCAAATTTGCCTGTTACCCCAGGTGTTTCTTGACTTCCTATGTTTGCATTCCAGTCCCCTATAATGAAAAGGACATCTTTTTTGGGTGTTAGTTCTAAAAGGTCTTGTAGGTCTTCATAGAACCGTTCAACTTCAGCTTCTTCAGCGTTACTGGTTGGGGCATAGGCTTGGATTACCGTGATATTGAATGGTTTGCCTTGGAAACGAACAGAGGTCATTCTGTCCTTTTGAGGTTGCATCCAAGTACTGCATTTTGGACTCTTTTGTTGACCGTGATGGCTACTCCATTTCTTCTGAGGGATTCCTGCCGGCAGTAGTAGATATAATGGTCATCTGAGTTAAATTCACACATTCCAGTCCATTTTAGCTTGCTGATTCCTAGAATGTTGACATTCATTCTTGCCATCTCCTGTTTGACCACTTCCAATTTGCCTTGATTCATGGACCTGACATTCCAAGTTCCTATGCAATATTGCTCTTTACAGCATCAGATCTTGCTTCTATCACCAGTCACATCCACAGCTGGGTATTGTTTTTGCTTTGGCTCCATCCCTTCTTTCTTTCTGGAGTTATTTCTCCACTGATCTCCAGGAGCATATTGGGCACCTGATGACCTGGGGAGTTCCTCTTTTGGTATCCTATCATTTTGCCTTTTCATACTGTTCATGGGGTTCTCAAGGCAAGAATACTGAAGTGGTTTGCCATTCCCTTCTCCAGTGGACCACATTCTGTCAGACCTCTCCACCATGACCTGTGCATCTTGGGTGGTCCCCCATGGCATGGCTTAGTTTCATTGAGTTAGACAAGGCTGTGGTCCATGTGATTAGATTGACTAGTTTTCTGTGATTATGGTTTCAGTGTGTCTGCCCTCTGATGCCCTCTCGCAACACCTATCATCTTACTTGGGTTTTTCTTGCCTTGGATGTGGGGTATCTCTTCATGGCTGCTCCATAAAGCGCAGCCGCTGCTCCTTATCTTGGATGAAGGGTATCTCCTCACCACTGCCCCTCCTGACCTTGAACGTGGAATAGCTCCTCTTGGCCCTCCTGCGCCCGTGCAGCCACCACTCCTTGGATGTGGGGTTGCTCCTCTCGGCTGCTGCCCTGCACTGAAACCTGGAAACAGAGGAGGGTATGGGCTGGCTGGGTTGTCTACAGTTAATCTCAGCTCTCTTTATTTAGAGGACCTTGATTCCCTGGAATGGATTAAATTTGATCAGAAGTGATGGATGAAACCAAGGCCCAGAGACTCAGACTACACAGCAGGTTGGATGGCTGGGCTGATGCTGTGCAGTGATCACCCCTCTCACCATCTCCCCAGCCTCGTCACCTTGTTGGGTGGAGGTTCCACAGAGGCTGTGGGTTGAGCAGAGAGCCCCAGCTGGGGCAGTAACCCCAGGACTTGTGACCTGTGGGACACGTGGTCTGGTCAGCATTGGCACTGACCCTTACAGGGTTGACCTCTGCCTCTAAAAATGTGGGAACACTAACTCTTTCTTTAAGGTTTAGTGTGTATCCAAGTCCTTTAGGACCCTGAGAGTCCCAACGATGAGTTTTGCTTACCCAAACATCAGCCTTAACTATATATGTTCTGAAGTGTGCCCCATCCAATGCCCTTGGGAGATGTGGCCTGGAGCACAGAAGGCCTCAGTTAAAATGCAGGTGGCACCAGTAAGCTTCAGTAAGCTAGTGGCTGGCCCTGAATTCTAGAGGAGTGACCAGATGTCCACACTGGAGGAGGGCAAGGGGATGAAGGTGGGCTCTGGAGATGTGGCTTAACTAACAGTGATTATTATGTTTCTGTGGTAGTTGACATTTTATCCTAGAATCAAGTGAATTTTATAATTTTCTCCCATAATATACCTGTGTGCTTCCAAATAATATGTTGTGTCTACCCCAAAATGTTGTAGTAACACTGATGCTCCAAGAAGCCACACCATGTTTGGCTCAGGTCTTCCAGGTGTGACCCCAGGTAGAGTTTGGGAAATGATACCACAGGCCTCAAGTTAGAACTAGTTTATGTGATTAACTCACCCAGCCAGCTTGTTGGGCATGGAGAGAACGATACCTAGGAAATGTCAGTGGGGTAGGTATGGAGTATGGGTGCAGGCCATTCCTGGGCTGAGCCTGTGGGACACCCCAGGAGAGGAGCTGGCTAGAGGATGCAGTGAGGCCCCTGTGGGCTTGGGGAGGGGGGTGCCTGGTTGAGGGCAGACAGGAGGCAGCAAGGGCCACACTGGTCCTGCCCTACTGGCTGCCTGAGAGATTGCAGGATGAATTAAACTGTTTTTAGAAGTCCTTCCTGCCAGTGTCCAGGCCCTTATGAAATTGTCCTGCTTTGCATTTTAGTCACAGTGCATTTGAGGGAAATGGGGAGAGCTAAGCATCACTCTATCACAAGCCTGTACTGCATGTCTACTGTGGAGGCACTTCTTCAGACGTCACTGGTTGCACTCAGCTCCCTAAGAGGCCCCCATGTTTCCAATGACCTGTAGCGCCCTGCCTCTCAGCGTGACCCACGGCCTCAGTATATGTAGGACCGAGGGGGTTCCCAGGATGTAGACTTTCAGGTTTTGTTTTGTATAAATTTATTTATTTTAATTGGAGGCTAATTAATTTACAATATTATATTGGTTTTGCCATACATCAATATGAATCCACCACTGGTGTACACGTGTTCCCCATCCTTCAGTTTTAAAACTGAAGATGTTCTGGGCAGATGGGGATAAGTTGGTCACCCCACTGCCTCCCTTGCTGTGACATTTTATAAGAATGGACTTCCAGCCCCTGACTATAGGGTGGGAGAGGAGACTATGGCAGGTCAGGGATGGTACCTAGGATGGAAATAAGCCTCCTGGCAGGAAGAAACTGGAGGCTTCCAGGAGAAGACGGGTGGCAGGGCCCACTTCTCCCTCTTGTTTGTATGTGAAAGTCCTCCCGTCTGGCCCTGCCTTCATTGCCCGTTATGACTTGTACAACATTTTTAACTTACTGTGTAGAATCCATACAAGTAATGATAAAACTGAGCTATAGAAACACAGCGCCAGAGTGGAGCAGCGCAGGGGCAGAGGTTTTGGTATGACCAGGGTGCCGATCCACATCTTGCTAACCAATTGAGTGAGGATCACCCCAGTGCCCAGGTCTCAAGAGCCCCTGTGCTGTTTACTCATTCATCGCCCATGCTCGCAGCCTTATCTGGTGGGGCAGGAGTTTTGCTCAGCGTATCCTCGAAGACAAGAATGCACCTTGCAAGAGGCAAAAAATGGAAAAAGATGTCCCAGTGCTGCCCCAAAGCCTGAGAAGAAAGATGGGGTGCCCTTCTGTGCTGAACATGCCCATGGGAATGCCCTGGTACTTCATGCTCACGTGAGAAGACCAGTCCAGGGCTTTTGGGTGAGGCATTCTTGTGCTAGCTGAGCTCACATGCTGGGACAGAGCTGGGTCTTAGACTCCAAAATGTAGCTGCAGTGAAGCCAGCCAAATTTCGACGTGCTGGCGTCTATAATGGCAACCCACTCCACTGCTCTTGCCTGGAGAATCCCAGGGACGGGGGAGCTTGGTGGGCTGCCGTCTATGGGGTCGCACAGAGTTGGACATTACTGAAGCGACTTAGCAGCAGCAGCAACAGCAGGCGTCTATATAGCTGAAGAAGTGGCCTTGATTACGCATGAGAAGTTTATTCATTTGAAGTTTTTATGCACTGACCAGTTTAAATGACTTCAGCATCTGCTCAAAGAGAAGAAGCAATGTTGCTTACATAATTACAAAGCAGAACATGAAGCTCTAGGTAGTAGTCTCCTGAGTGGCCCAGAGAGACTTCTGGCCAAAGAACGAGAGAAATTAAAGCATCTAAAATGTCCTCAGTGGTATCATCAGCACTATGGAGTGGAAGCCTTACGACACAGGCAAGCGGAAGGAGCGCAGAAAGCTGGCCACACACGGTGCTGCCTAACAGTCCCATAACACTCGTTTCACTCAGAGGTGCTTGGTCTTTGTCGATTCCAGTGACCAGACTCCTGTTTGTGAGGACACACATCAGGCTCTCTTCAGTGCTGCCAGGGGTATGAACAGGTACCCTGCAACAAACCAGTCAGCTATTCCGAGGCTCCTTTCTGCTGCCCACTGCATTTCAAGTTGCCTCAGACGGATAAGCCCGAGCTGCGGGTGATGGTATGCAGTGCCCTCCTTCACCCTTGCTTTTTGACCCTTCACTAACCCTTGAAGATCCTCTAGTCAAAGAAATTGCTGAAGGTCCAGTGGATGTTTTGGGCCACATGTAGATTGCTGGAGATGGATGCTGATCACAGGGATTCAAAATTCTGAGAAAGCCTCTACAACCATTGCCTCAGAGAGGAGTGGCTGCTGCACGCGGGAAGCCAGAACCCACCCATGTCAGCTGATAGTTGTTTTGGAAACCAGTTGACTTTGGGGGATTTGTATTTCCCATTCTCTAAGGAAGTATTTCTGACTGTCTCACTAAAGGACAACCCAGGCTACCTTGTTTTTCTTCTGGATTAATGAATGCTATATAGTCTAATCAAATGTTGGGGGCAGGGACCAATAGTATCTTTAAATTGTGATTTTTAAAAAAAATGTGATTTTTTTAAAAATTGTGATGTTTTCTCACTCTAGGCAAGGAAGAGAGTAGGTGATTCCTGTCATAGCTGCTGAGATTGGGGCTGTGCCTAAGGGGAGAGGGATTTTTGTAATGCTCTTTCCCAAGCCTTGGGATAGCGATAACCCCAGTGGCTCATTATCTCTGTCCAGCAGCCTATATTTTAGCCTTTCATCACCTCTTCCCTAATTGAGTCATCTGAAGCTCCTCTCCTCAGTGATCTCTGACCTATAGCCTCTGAGAAAATAGTCCACAGGACTGGGCCTTTCTTAACCATCCATCTTGCTTCTAAACTATGTGAAGTTTCTGTAGTGGCTATCTTATGTAAGATCCAATAAAAATATTATATATAGTTTCTAGTAAATGTTAAAATGCTATATATATATATATATAAAAGAAACACAGTGCCCTTTGCACTTTTCAGAATTACTGAATTAACTGAAATTCAGTGATGCGAAAGCTCATGTGTTCAAAGAGGCTGGAATCTTCTTGGCAATGTCCTTGCACAGCCCCAGTGATGGGGACCTCACCACATCACCAGGCAGGCCCAACAGCTGTGGCTTCACAGGCAGTAGGCAGCTCTGTCCTATGTGGGGTCATATCTGCCCTTCTATGTCTATCCCCTGGAGCCGATCCAGCAGAGCCCCTCTTCCTGGTCACTTTCCTCACTGCGTCTGATAGAAGGGCAGTCTTCCTTCTCCCACAGGTCCCTCTAACTGGGTTGACACAGAAAGCCCCAGGGGCCTGGGCTACCCTCTTTAAAAGCCTATTTGGCCCTGAAGGTGGGCCTTGCTGAAGTGGCCCCCAGCTGCTCTTGTTCCGGATCACAGAGCTGTGACCAGACCCTCACTGGTTCTGGTCATCACTCAAAAAGGAGGGCTCAGGCCCTGTGGAGACTGGTGGGCCTGGGATTTCCTGGAACCAGCAAAAATCTTCCTATGATGGGCATCCTCACCCCATCAGGCCCTGCCAGTTTGTTATGTCCTCAGGAGCCCAAGGCCTACTCACACGCTGCCTTCTCTCCACCGTCTTCTCTCACTTCTCTCAGACTTGGGAGCTCTTAACGGAGAATCCTTGCCAAGCGTGGAAGAGCCCTGGACACGTCGTTGGGTCCATTCTCCAGGCTCCAGCTGGGCAACATCTCTCTGGAGCAAGCAGACACGGGGCTCGCTGGGACCACACTCCCTGACTTTATCACCAGGGAGTGGGACAGAGACCCTTATGGAGGGCATCTGCCCTAATGCCAGTGGGGACACTCCTGTGGATCCCTGCCTGTATCCTAGGCTGCACCCCCACATCCCACCCACCCATGGCCAAGCCAAAATGATGTAGAACTGGCCTTGCTAGTGGGCTATCTGCAGCCCTGGGCCCTGTCACTGACTTGGACAAGGGAGCCTCGGGGCCGTGGCTGCCTCTTCACTTTCAGACTGCAGCTGCTCCTGGGACGCTACCCTGCTGGGCTCGCTGCTGCTCCAGCCTCCCTGTCCCGGGAAAGCTTGGGTCCCATGAGTCAACCTGTAAGTTTAATACACAAACATGTACATATAGTTCGCAAGGAGTGGGGACAAGTGTTAGTCAGGCCTGTTTTGGTTTACCTTACAGTCATAAGTACTTAGAATTCTCACCCTCAGCACCAACACATTTTTAGGAGCAATTATGACTTTCTGAGCTATCACCACAAAGCCCAATGCATTTTATTAGGACGCATCTGTGTGATAAAACATGGGGCATATGGATATGCAGTTGTGAATGCCAGTGCATTGGGGGGCACCTATATGTGCCAAATTTAGTGACATAACAAGGTCAGGTCTTTTCAGCAATGCTCTCTGTGCTGTGGGGCACATGATGTCCACGTTGTAGAGTGGAGAAAATTGATGGGCAGTTCGAGGGAACTGCCACATCACAGTGACAGAGCTGGGGTTCAGGGACACTGTCTTAAAAGCCAGTTTGTGTCCCACCCCAAACCCCAACCAGCCAAGCCAGGCCTTTGCTACTTCAGTCTCCAGACCGACAGACTCAGCAGGCTGCTTACTTATAATTATTGCTTTATTTTCCTAAGCCAAACTTGACACTGGTGGCCCCCAAATGCCTTGTTCCTCAGTTTTCCTCTCTTGCTGCACGTTCCCTCACCCACAGTACATACGCATTGACAACAGGGCCTGGCATAGGCGGGGGCAGCAATCAAGAGGCTTAGAAACCCTTCCTGAATGAATAAATGGAAACCCAGTCCACTGAACAATGCTTAATCATGTAATTCATCTGTTCAGAAACGTATAGTGAGGAAATGACTTGTGTATCTAGCAGTTGGCAAGACAGTAAATAAATCTTGGGACATCCGCCTATGAAATATTTACGAGTCAGGTTTTAAAGATTTATTGTGAACAGTTTTGACTTGGGGGAAGAGTTCATTCTATAAATTTAAGTAGAGGTGGCAGGATGGACATCCGTGTGAAGAGATGATCCGGATCCACAAGACCTGAAGAGGATATGCCTGAACAGAGGTTGTTTTCTGAGTGGGAAGCCTATAAATGGTTTTGCTCTTCCTCTTTGTGACATTCTGTGTTTTCCATATTTTTACAATAAACGTGTCCTGCATTTAGAATAAACTACCAATTAAAAGCCCTGAAGTTTGTGATGATACCCCCACACTCACCTTTGCCTGGTTCAACGAGCTCTGTCATTGTGGTCTGTGAAATGAGATGTGAGTTGGGAGGAGGCTGGTCTCCAGGTCCCCGAGGATGGACCAAGGATGCAGCCAGGAGGGCAGCCAGGGGATGGGACTGTCTGCAAGGACCATTCCTGTGTTGGTCACTGTTCCTGCTGCATGTTTTTTTTTTTGGTTGCACTGGGTCTTCGTTGTTGCATGCAGGCTTTCTCTGGTTTCGGTGCTAGGGCTTCTCATTGTCATGAATTCTCTTGTTGCAGAGCACAGGCTCTAGCACGTGGGCTTCAGTAGTTGTGGCTTTCAGGCTCAATAGTTGTGGCACATGGGCCTAGTTGCCCCGTGGCATGTGGAATCTACCCAGACCAGGGATGGACCCTATGTCCCCTTCATTGGCAGACAGGTTCTTAACCACTAGACCACCAGGGAAGTCCTCTCACTGCATTTATTCTTATTATTATTTTTTTAGTTTTATGGCTCCTCAGTGATGGAGATGAAGTAAGATAATAATACCTTAGTTCTTAAAGAGAGGCAAACCTATGGAACATTTTCTTTTCTGGGAATATTGAGAAGTGTTTCTGTCCAGGAGGCCTCTCTGCTGTGCTGGTGCCCACTCCCAAAGGCTGGCTTAGAGCCTGGGAATCCAGTCCTAAGGGTTGGCCAAACATCTTAGGGAAGTGAGTGTACCTGATGGGCTCTGTGCTATTTAGGAAGAGTGGGCCTGAGTGGTGAGGACAGAGGCCAGGAAGGACAGCATCTGCTCAGGGGTGCCTGGGATCCAGTGCTGAGTCTGAAGTTTTATACCTGGGAGGATGTGGCAACATTCCTGGGTGGGCTTTCATGCAGTCATTTTGGTTAGCCATGAGTCTTTTGGTGAGCGCTGTTTGCAAGCTGGCACTCTGCTAATGTCATAAACAGCAGGGGTTTCAGAACTCTGAGGCCAGGAATGGTGTCAGGATGGCTGCCTGAAATGCAGTCATTCATTCATTTATTCATTGTTGTTCGGTAATTAGTCATGTCTGATTCTTTGAGACCCTATGGACTGTAGCATGCCAGGCTTCCTTGCCCTTCACTATCTCCCAGAGTTTACTCAAACTCATGTCCATTGAGTCAGTGATGCCACCCAACCATCTCATCCTCTGTCGTCCCCTTCTCCTCCTGCCCTCAACCTGTCCCAGCATCAGGGGCTTTTCCAGTGAATCAGCTCTTCACACCAGGTGGCCAAAGTATTGGAGCTTCAGCTTCAGCATCAGTCATTCCAATGAATATTCAGGGTTGACTTCCTTTAGGATTGACTGTTTTGATATCTTTGCTGTCCAAGGGATTCTCAAGAGTCTTCTCTAGCACAACAGTTTGAAAGCATCAATTCTTTGGCACTCAGCCTTCTTTATGATCCAACTCTCACATCCATACATGACTACTGGAAAAACCATAGCTTTGACTAGACGGACCTTTTTCAGCAAAGTGATGTCTCTGCTTCATGCAATACGTAATTACTGATCACTTAGTCTCAACCATTGGAGGTACAATGATGAACAAAACAGAGTGGACCAAGCCCTCCTGAGCAACATAAACAGTGGGCAGATGCACAAATAGATGCAAAGTTATGTGTCAAATAAGAGGGGAAAGAATTGGGTTTTGTGAGGGAGGAGGAGGTAGAAACAGAGCTGGATTCTGCTCAATACATCTGGGGTCATGTACTCTGAACTCTAACGTGTCACCTTCATGCTTCTGCTATTTAACCTCTGCATGGGGAACACAACTGTGAATCAGAAAGTGCCTGTCTTCCAAAGGCTTTTTTTTCTTTTAATTTTTTTCTGTTTACAGGTTTATTCAACATAAAACAGCCCCTTTCTAAAGGCTCTTGTTAGTTGCAGTAAGATGAGAGAACTATTGTGAATTGTGGTTTTCATCCATATGACATAACATAGGACCCTCATGTTACAAATACTTAGAGTTACTGGATACAATAGAATACCATCAAATATTTGAATACAGAGCTGAACTTGTAAGAAAGGAAGTGAAATCTTCAGGGGCAGGAAGTGATGAACAGTGTATCTGCTGATTCTGTAGCAGGGATTGAGGGGAGATTGTGTAAAGAAATTCTCAAGAAACTCGTGATGGAGATTGGGTATTAGTAATCTCACAGGCACCAAATATGACATGGGGTGTTGGCACACAGACTCATGCATGAAAGTGGGTCCTTGGTGAGAAGGTAACCAGAAAAACTCTACCCACCACCTGGTTAGAGGAAAGAGGCATATCTCTAACTGGACCTCTAGGTGAAATCATTCTGAGAAATCAAAACCTCACGTCTGAGCCACATGAGCTTGGAAGCAGAATGTGTACTATCCACACAGTGTGGGGATCTCTAGTCAAATAAATTAGCATAGTAAATTGGTTCTGGACTGGTGCTAACTCTTTGCTCTCTGATAGACACAGAGGAAAACCACTCTGGAGGGATACTTCTGCAATCCAGACCAAAAGTATCCCAAGGGAAGGCTGTGCCCATGGAAGCAGAGCTTCCACTAAACAGTCACACAGGAAATGACCCACCATAAGCCACAGACAGCACATATATCATACATCATTGAGGAAGACTAGCACCTCAAGATTTTGCGAGAATGGTACACCTTGAAAGAGACTATAAAATTATATTGAGGGCTTCCCTGGTGGTCCTGTGGTTAAGAATCCACCATGCAATGCAGGGGACACTGGTCTGATCCCTGGTCTGAGAAGATTCCACATGCTGAGGGGCATCTAAGCCCGTGCAACACGACAACTGAGCCTGAGCTCTAAGAGCCCGGGAGCCACAGTTACTGAGCGGTGGGCGGTGTCCACTGAAGCCCGTGTGCCCTGGAGCCCACACTCCACAAGAGAAGCCACCATGAAGAGAAGCCCATACATCGCGCCTAGAAGCAGCCCCACCCCTGGCAACTAGAGAAAGCCCGCATGCCGCAGCGAAGACCAGTGGAGCCAGTAAGTAAATATAAATATATACTGGCACGTTTAGAGAAGCGAAAGAAGAAATAGAAAACACCAAGGAAGAACAAACACTATGAAAAAGGAACAAGCAGATTTGAGAAACATAGAAATTCTATAGCTATAGAAAGTAAAAAGTGAATGGCTAGGTAGTAGGTTAGATGAAATGACTGGTTAATTAACAGATTAGATAAGTTCCCAATTTGAAGTCCTTAACTTAATGACATCTGCAAATGGAAGACAAGGTTGAAGAGTCACCTGAACACAGCATAGAGGAATAAAGAAGTGGAAACTGTGACCTTCCAGAGCAGAAGCCTGGCAAGCACAGCCTTGGCCAAGTGACCAAGTTTAGCATCACCAGTGATAAGTTATCTCGAAAATATGTACCCTTTAACTAATAGGGTGAGAAGAGCGTTTCACCTCTGTGGTGTTCCTCCCTGAAATATACCTGAAATATATAACCCCTGTATAACCTCGAGAAAATCATCAACAAACCCAATCTGAAGAGCATTTTACAAAATATCTGATCAATACTCCTCCAAACTAGGAATGTCTGAATGTCTTGTCACAGTCAAGAGGAGCCTAAGGAGATCAAAGAGCCAAATGTGGTGTGGCGTCCTGGCTGGGATTCTGGGACAGAAAAAGGACATGAGAAATCCCAGTGAGATCTGAATAAAGTATAGTTTCATGAGTTAAAAGAAAAAAAGAAGTGAAAACTATAAAAGGCAGTTTAAGAGATATGGAAACAGTAAAAATAAAGTCCAATATAAGTCTGAAATGAGTCCCAAAGAAGAGAACAGAATGAAGAGGTGAAATAGACAGTATTGAAAAAAATGACAAAAAAAAATCTCCAGAATTAGTAAGACGTATAGTACCGCAACATGAAAAAAGCATAGTAATGTCTAACAGGAATTTACAAAAAGAAAGTATCCCTATACATATCATGTATAGCTTCCCTGCACCAGCTTCCCTGGTGGCTCAGTGGTAAAGAGTCCGCCTGCAATGCAGGATCCCTTGGTTGGGAAGATCCCTGGAGAAGGGAATGGCTACCCACACCAGTATTCTTGCCTGGAGAATTCCATGGACAGAAGAACCTGGAGGGCCCTAGTCCATGCGGTCTCAAATAGTTAGACAAAACAGAGCAACTAACAGGCTGATTTGACTTGGGTCCCTTACTTCTGTCTCCTACCCAGACTCAGGAAAAGGAAAGTAGCTGGGCTACTTTCACTTCTGGGCTGTTTCTTCAGCATCATCAGTTCTCTGATCTACAGTTATAATTTCGCTCCTGGAGAAAGGAATGGCTACCCACTCTAGTATTCTTGCCTGGAGAATCCCATGGATAGAAGAGCCTGGTGGGTTACAGTCCATGGGGCTGCAAAGAGTCAGACATGACTGAGCAACTAAGCACAGTGTCAGTATATAGGGGTTGGGAGGCCATTATTTTGCCTACTGCAGGGTTTAATCACACCAGAGCCAACAGCAGATACAAACACACATATGTATGTATTGATATATGCATTGAGATTTATTTCAAGGAATTGGCCTATACAATTGTGGGGGCTGAATAAGCAACCCGGAATTCACAGGGCAAGCAGTCAGGAAAGGATGATCACAGGCACTGGGCCAAAGCTCCTGTTGAGGGGAGTCGATCTCTCTCTCTTTCCACTGTGCTTTTAATGTCTTCTGATTATTTAAACCAGGCCCACCCAGGTTATCTAAGATAATCTTCCTGAAAGTCAACTCATTATATATTTTAATTACAGCTGCAAACTTGCTTCACAGCCAACACCTAGATTAATGTTTGATTGAATAACTGGAGACTGTAGAGTAGCCTAATGGACACATTAAAAGTGCTGTCACAGGGTCAAAGGGCAGTGACATTCAGGGCAAGTATGGAACAGAATGTGGCAGCAGGGAGGAGAGGTGAGCACCCCTGGGCAATAGGCCTGCAAAAGGAGAGATTTGCAGAGGGGCTTTGCTGACATCACTGATGGGAGGAATGGGTACATAGGGGTGAGCTTCTGCAAGGGAGCCTGAAATGGGGCATGGCATCTTCTCCTTCCCACAGTGAAAATCCTGTCATCAATCTGTGCTTCCCTCCCCTCCAAAGAGCAGACCCCCAGTGTATCACCAACATCTCGACGACCCTTCCTTCTCTGCCCACTGGTGTTCATCTCTGACCTGCTGCTGCGGTCATAGTCCCCTGGGCTGCAGACATGAGTTGGTCATGATACTGGAAAGGGGGTGAGCTCACGTCTGCCGCCCCCAAGGCTGCGGCTTGTAGGTGTCAAGCTAATCTCTCCCCATCTACAGACGCTTATTGATGATTTCATTCAGGAGTCTGGAAACCTGCTTGGAGAGAGCACAGCCAAACAAACCAGGTGCGGATGATGAAACCACATTGCCTTGCACTTGCCGTTAAGCGCTCCAGGCAAGGCAGCGGGGATGTTCCAAGGAGCTGAGAGGCCGATGGAAGTGCACAGGCAGAGCTAGTTGTGGGGTGCTCCTGGCTGCTGCCACGACAGCGCTGACAGAGCCTTAGCATGCAAACAGACCCTATACTCGGGTGGGCAGATGGCCAAGGGGAGGGCAGAGGAACCAAGGGTGTGCCTCTCAGGTTTACCCTCATTCCTTTGTAATGGGTTTACAGCGGTTAGGCCTTGTCTCCAGGAAGGAAATGCTGGAAAGAAGGATTTGGGTTAGAGTTCAGGGGGCCCTACGTGAATCTGAGGCAATGGTTCCCAAAGTGTGGCCCCTGTACCAGCAGCATTGGCATCACATGGCAGCTGGTTAGAAATGCGAGTTCTTGTGCCCTATTGCAGATCTACTGAATCCAAAGCTAGTGGTGGGGCACACTACTTTAACAAACCCGCTAGGCCACTCTACTGTGCCCTGAAGTTCAAGAACCTCTGCTCCGAGGCAAAGCACACATCAGAGCACTGATTCCTAAGCAGAGGTCACTGAGCCAGCTGTGATAGTCTTATCCCCAAGTATTCGTTAAAGTGACTGATGGGAAGTAACCATATTAAATGGAAATGGTTGCCAGGGAATGTGAGTATCTAATGTGGAGTCGTAATTGATGGGATGAACATTGAGGAGCATTCCAGGCAGGCCAGTGGAGGCCTCCTAGGGCATACCATGGAGAAAGGAGGTTGGGGAGGGGAGGGTGGGGTGGGCAGAGCCTTATTGGGCTTGACGAGTATGGTGGCCACGTGTTGAAATTGGGAGAATCTCCAGGGGAGCTTGGGCACACAGGCGTGCTATGTGAGGCTGAGTTCCATTTTAACCTCTTTTTCCCACAGGTGGTTTGGAAATAGCAAATTTTCTTGGCGGTCAAGAGCAGGGGTGTTCTAACTAGTGATATTTATAACCTAAAGTTTACTGTAGGTAAACAGGGAATTTGAGAAATTGGCTTGCTTTCTCCCTTGCTCTCGCTCCTGCCCTCATTTCCTGTGTTTAGACTGGACATTTCACGTCATAGAAAAGACCTTGACACCCTGGACGACCCCTCCATGCAAAAGGGCAACAGTGGAGGTCCCTGTGGCCCACTCCCCTGGGCACTCCCTGGGGCCCTGGGTGGCGGAGGTGGGAGGAAGCGGCCAAGGGTGCGGGTACCAGGGAAGGATGTTTGATTGCTTTTATCTAATGTACTTTTTGATGGGAAGGAGGCTACCATGCCTTGCTTGGCCTCCTGCCTTGACCTTTCCCGTAAGAGTTTCCTTTCCTCTCTCAGTCCAACCTAGCACCCGAGGAAATTGTCCAAGAAAGGTTTTGAGCATTTTCTGCACTGCTGATGGTCCTCTCCTATCAGCCAAAGGCTGGATCCCACCCAGTGTCTTCTACCTTGCCCTCTCCAGACCCTGCAAGTGTTTCTCCCTTTGCCCTGCTCCTTGCTGATCTGAGGAGTGGAGTGGGGAGGAACGTAGACACAGCGCAGGGGAAGGGGAGGCACATAGGAGGAGTCCAAGAGGTGAGGCCGTGGAAGGGGTGGCCCTCAGTCCAGAAAGGGCCAGGGATAAATGGAAGTGGTGGAGAGAGGGGAACGGGAATAGAGGCTCCTTTGGGGGCAGAGATATCCTGGGCCACTGTGCTGGCCAGGGGGTGAGCAAAGAAGACCAAGCAGATGTGCTGACCACCGCGTTCGGATGTAGCCTTCAGTGACAAACTGCCCACCCCTGGAGCAGGGGGCCAGACGCGCAGACTGTTACCCATTTAAAGACTAGACACAAGACTGGACTTGGACCAAATCATATATGTTGTAAGAAATCAGGTCGCCTCTGTCAGGCACCAGATCCTTTATCTTTCAAATCAGAATTCCCATGTCCCAGAGAGCCTCATCAAAGGCCCGTTTTTTTCTCCAGATTCTTCTGCAAATTTAGCTAGTGAAGTTCTGTTAGGAGAGATCCCTGGGGCTCCACTGCAGGCAAACCTTCCATCCATAGATGGTGTCCTGCATCTGTGTGAAGTCTAACAAGGCATGAGGCTCTGCCCTCGTGCAACAAAAGATAACAGAGATAATCAGACAAGACATCTTCCCACAGCTGCCTTCTTGCTCAAAGATTGTCAACATAAAGCCTTAAGGGGATTGATTTCAAGACCCCAAGTAGTGATTACTGAGTCACCATTTTAATTTAGTGATTACTCCCTGAATTCTGTATGGTCCTGAAGGGATCTTCTTTCTTCCTGGGTGTGGGGTTAAATAGCTGTCAGAAGTGAGGCTCTTTTTCCCTAGGGGCCAGCTCGCCTGAAACCAGGGATGGCTCCATTAATGTCCACTTGGGTCTTTCCCTGCCCCACAGCCCACTTCTGCCTCCCACCACTTACCCTGCTCCCCATTGTCTTTGGAGCCCCCTGCTTCCTTTTTCTTGGTCTTCAGATACTCACCACCCCCACCTCTCCTTAGTCATGACCTTCTCCCTTGCTAACACCCCCTGGTCTACTGACACACCCTGACTGGAGGCTTCTTCAGTCTTGTCCCCAAATCCTCCATTGGCTTCCTTTTCTCTACTCTGCTACAGGTTGTTGTTTTTCAGTCGCTCAGTGATGTCTGACTTTTTTCACTCCATGAGCTGCAGCACACCAGGCTTCCCTGTCCTTCACCATCTCCTAGAGTTTGCTCAAACTCATATCCATTGAGTTGATGTTGCCTTTAAGTCCCCTTCTCCTCCTGCCTTCAGTCTTTCCTAGCATAAGGGTTTTTCCAGTGAGTCAGCTCTTTGCATCAGGTGGCCAAAGTATTGGAGCTTCAGCATCAGTACTTTCAATGAATATCCAGGGTTGATTTCCTTTAGGATTGACTGGTTTGATCTTCTTGCTGTCCAAGGGATTCTCAAGAGTCTTCTGCAACACCACAGTTTGAGAGCATCAGTTCTTCAGTGCTCAGCCTTCTATATGGTCCAACTCTCGCATTTGTATATGACTACTGGAAAAACCATAGCTTTGACTATATGGACTTTTGTCAGCAGCTTTACTTCCAAGGAGGAAGCATCTTTTAATTTCATGGCTGCCGTCACCATCCACAATGATTTTGGAGCCCAAGGAAATAAAATCTGTCACTGTTTCTACTTTTCCCCTTTCTATTTGCCATGAAGTGATGGGACCAGATGCCATGATCTTAGTTGTTGTTTTTTTTTAATGTTGAGTTTCAAGCCAGCTTTTTCACTCTCTTCTCTCACCCTCATCAAGAGGTTCTTTAGTTCCTTCTCATTTTCTGCCATTAGAGTAGTATCATCTACGCATCTCAGTTTGTTGATAGTTTTCCTGGCGATCTTGATTCCAGCTTGTGATTCATCCAGCCCAGCATTTTGCATAATGTACTCTGCATATAAGTTAAATAAGCAGAGAGACAGTATACAGCCTTTTCACACTCCTTTCCCAATTTTAAACCTGTCGGTTGTTCCATATCTGATATTAACTTTTGCTTCTTGACATGCCTACAGATTTCTCAGGAAACATGTAAGGTGTTGTGTGTATGGTGGTGTATGTGTGTATACATACCTCATCATATTTACAAACTGCTCCAGAGGGGTTGTGCCCTGCTTAACCCACAATGATATTTAATAAACATTTGCTTATCACATTACTTCAAGTGTTCCTTCTGGGAGAAATTAGTAATGATGTACCCCTGTATCCCCTGGCCCCTCTAGCCCCCTAAGATTTGTTAAATCAAATAGACCAAGGGAATTGTAGACTGTGTCTGCACCTTTGCCAGAGAGAGGCACCATTTCAGTCTTCATAAGGAGACACAGCATCCCATGAAGGTTAAGCCTTGACTTGTGTTTTTGAACTAAGTAAGGTCTTTGGGAGCTGATCTGCTGTATAATCATGATGGCCCTGGGATCACAATTGTGATGGTGTCACAGAGAGAGGTCCACAGGTTCCTAAGGGGATGTGTCAGCAGGGGAGTAGCCTAAATAAGGGAAGCAATGTTCAAACATAGCTTGACAAGGGGAATCAAGCCAGCAAGGAGGCAAGGGAAGGTGTGGGAGAATGTTCTAGGCATAGGGAAGCATACACAAGGACTCTGAACCTGGATGAAAAAGACCACATTCAAAGAGTAGATACAAGTTCAGTGTGTTTGGGCTGCTGATCCAGGAGACCTCTTAAAGGTTTGCAGGCTGCAGGCTTTGGTTTAGAGCAAGCCTAGAAAAGCCAGTCAGGGGACTTCCCTGGTGGTCTAGTGGCTAAGACTCCATGCTCACAAGGCAGGGAGCCTGGGTTCAATCCCTGGCTGGGGAACTAGAAACCACATGCTGTAATTAACACCCAGTGCAGTCGAATAAATACATAAATAAAAAAGAAAAGTCACTCAGTCTGGAGTTCTGTCTTTCATAAGGTCCAGACAGATCAGTGGGTAGACGTTTCTGGCCTGTGGAGAAATGCCTGAAGACTGACCCTGCTACCTGTGAGAATTTGCCCTCAGCTAAGACGGCAAGGCACCCTACAGGACAGCTTTGAAAGGCAGGAGGGGAGGCGGTTTCACTTTGTGGAGACAAGGAAGGCCCCTCCATTCCACACGGGCTTCCTGTAACTACTTGGCTCCCACAGAGGAGAGGTCCACACGTTTAGGGAAAATTCTCATGGAACGTGAGTCAGGTCCCTCCAGGAATGGAGAGAATGTGGGAGAGCCTAGGGATAAGAAGGAGGCACCCAGGTCAGGGGAGTGGAGCCCAGAGGCAATCAAATCAAGGGTGAGAGGGGGAGAGGCATAGGAGGCCTTGGCTGTCATGGTGTTTGTCCACAAAGGACAAACATGAGCAATAGAAGAATTAAGAAAACAGCTGGGTGAATTGGAAGGGACATGAACAGCTAAGAAAGCAACGTGCTTTCTTAGTCACATGAAGAGTGGGTGAGTGCAGACTCTCTGAAGAGGGAGGAGGAGATGTAGTAGGCCTGGGAGAGGTAAAGATGGTTTCTAGTAGGGTCAGCTGAGGACATCTGGCCAGAGGGAGAGGATTCTGTCATTGAACAGAATGATGAGGACCAAGGGAGTTTCAGGCATGCTTCTAGTGATTGCCAGAAATCCTTGGCTTGTAGCCACATCACTCCAGTGTCTTCTGCCTCCAGTGTCCTGTGTCTCTGGATCCAAATTTGCTCTTGTAAGGGTGCCTGTCACTGGATTAAGGCTCACCCTACTCCAGGATGACCTCACCATAACTTGATTATATTTGCAATAATGTCACATTCATAAGCACCAGGGGTTAGGCCTTTGACATTTCTCTTTGGAGACACAATTCAGCCCATAATATCCAGCAAAGAGGCTGGGGACAGCACAGGTCATAGGAAGTGTCCCTAGCAGAGGCAGAGGGTGGAGAGAGAGAGAAGATCAGTCATGAGGATCATAACAAAGATGCTGGGGGACCACCTGGGGCCTGGAGGGAGAGGGGCTTGCGGGGAGGGAAGTGGAGGCCCATGGGGCATGATGGCAACAGATAGTCTGGGTTCCCTGCCAGAGTTATCTGCAGGTAGTGTGGTTCCTTTGGGTTCATATCCTTGATATTTTGACTGTCATCAATCAGTAGGGAATGGAGACCACCAGCCTCCACGTCCCTCTGGCGATCCCCAGGAAGTCAAGGGTGGGACTCAGCACTTACAAAGAACACATCCTCCTCCTCATGCATTTGACAAAGCCTTTTCCTCCTGCCGTGCTCCTACGAGCGGCCAGGAAAGCGGAAGGGAAGTCACGCCACAAAGTGTGGCAACTGTGCTGTGCTGGGGCATCTGCCCTGAACATCTTGCCTGCTGGCAGGGGCGGGCTGGAGTTTCCAGGGAGCTGCTGTCGCTTTCAGATTGATGGGGTCTTGGAAGGAAGCAGGCATGCCTGAGGATCACTGTGGTTGGGAATGGGCAGGGGAATGCTGGAGTGAGCAGGATGGGGCGTGAAGATGCTTCTGTGCAGGAGAATGCTGCTGCCAGGGGGCGGCTCTGTTCTGCTGCTTGTGCGCGGCTCTGGAACACCACAGCCTCAGGAGGCGCTCTGACATCAGGTCGGCCAGTGAGGTGGACAGTGACAGTGAGCAGGCCCGGAGTCTTGGCGTCCACGCACGCCCATGTCCTGGCCTGTCCTGGTGGGCAGCCGGCCCACCCTTGTCTCAGGCGTGTCTGCTGTCTTTGACTCTATTACAGGTTCTTCAAGCTTGGTTCTCAGATTTCCAGTGACTTTGATTGGGCTGGGTGTGCTGTGGTTTATCAGGAACTCGGCGGCCTCTGAGAGGGTGAGCACAGGATTCCAGGCAGAGCTTTCCTGGGCGAGGGTTACTTCCTCATCCTGCTGGGGCACCTACCGTTCCCTATAGAAACTCAAACTCCATATGGGACAGCCTTGGGGAGACACCCAGACCTGCCCCCCTTCACTGCTCAGTGTGACTCCAGTCTTTCTGTTAAAAAGCCTGGCAGGGCCAAGAGGTGAACATGAGTCTAGGATTTCATTTTTCCAAATGGAGATGTTTGGGAGCTCTGATGTGCAGCTGGCCCTGGGAGTCACCCTGCTGACAGTGAAAGAATTAACAAGGATTTGCTAAGTAGTTGATTTATCTCCTTGGGAGATAAATGGGCACAATAGAAGGCAAAAAGGAAAAACCCTATATCTTCCAGGAATTTACAATCTGCTTTAATAATTTTACATCTTCCTACTCGTGGCTTACAGGTGCTGATGTAACCAGTGGTTACATTCCCTGAAGTTCATTCTTTCCTGTTGATTTGTTTATTGTCAGATATTTGCCGAGCAGATCATCTCTTCCTCATAAAGTAGTAGCCAGCCGTTCTTTGCGGTCATTTCCTCCTCTGCCCACTGGCTGGCAACAGCTCTGTGCTGGATGCCAGGATTGCCGTAGGGCCCCAAACACTCAAGGTAGTTGTAATTGCAGTCTGGGCTCAGGGCCATGAAGGAAAAATGGAGAGTGTGTGACAGGAGGGACATTCTTCACCATCATATAGAAACGTGAGTAGAAGCTCAACAAGGGAGGAGGTGGGAATGAAGAGCCCCTGCCCCAGACCCTGGTAGACAGAATGGGCCCCACCCCCAGAAGTTCTAAGGTAACACGTCATCTCACACAGGTGATGAGTTTTCCAGCCAGCTACAAATGTTACTGCCTGTTATCCCAGACCGTAGCTAGGGTAGTACCCAAGGAGAGGCCGTGGTGGCGGGAAGCTCAGCGAGGCCAGAGGTGGACGCGAGCTGGAACAGGGAGGCCCTGCAGGCTGGGGTGCTCTGCTTGATCTTGATCTGAGCTGGTGGAATTCCACTGGAGGGATTTTTCATGGGTCATGAGAGGCTCTGATCTCCATCTTCAGAAGATCATGCTGACACACCATGTGACTGTATTTCTGTGAAGTCCAAAACTGGCGAACTTTGTGAGCTGCTAGAGGACAGGAGCTCACCACCCTGGAGAGGACGGTGGCTGAGAGGGCACCCGAGGCTGCCTGGGAAGCTAGAAATATTCTGTTTCTCGCTCTGCGTGCTGTCCCTCTGGCACTTTATCAAGCTGACTTGTGCCTTTTGTGGTGAATGTTATCCATTCTTCAAAGATCACTCTGGCTGCTGGCTAGAGAATAGATTGGAAGGAGGAAGGAGTGGGCTTCAGGAAAGGATAGACACACCCGACCCGTAGTGGCCAGGTGGGCCTGCCAGCCTCTGGATGGAAGGCGGCCGTGGAGGCGGAGACACAGCGTGGCTTAGAGCCCTGGTTTGGAGGCGAAAGCACAGGGAGAGAACTGGAATCCAAAGGAGGCAGTCAGTGTAGGGTAACGTGGTCGTTGGAGGTATGAATTTCAGATACTGGTTCTGGGGAGTAAAGTCGAGCTGTGTGGGAAGTAGGGGGTTGAGGTGGGAGGTCTGCAGTCTAGCATGGACTGGAGGCTTTGGCGTGCCACAAGGGTGAGCTCTGTGGTGGACGAGCAGAATGCCCATGGGTGTGTGTGTGCAGAGAGACAGACAAGGGGGGCTGAGGATGGAACAGAAAGAGCTCCCACAGGAATTTTTAAGGAGGAACACTTACAGAGACTGCATGAGCTCGGGAAGCAATGGCATCAGAGATGATGAGGGGAACAAGGGTGTCGGGTGCTGCAGGACTTAGGTAAACCTGTCATCGGATTTGGCCCTGGGTTTGGCAGTTAGGGAAAAGTCCCATAACACCTGGGTATCTGTAGGTGGCAGGAGACGTCTGTAAGGCCACCCCTTTTGCCCCCCTCTCCCACCTCCTCCCCCTTCTTCTTTCAGCCTGGCTTCCTTTCCTCCCTTGAAATCTTTGATGTTAGTACTTGAATCTGAAGTTCTGTGTTTCTATAGGAGGTTTTCTAAGAGATTGTATTCTTTATTTAAGGGCTTCCCTGGTGGTGCAGAGGTTAAAGCGTCTGCCTACAATGTGGGAGACCTGGGTTTGATCCCTGGGTTGGTAAGATCCCTGGAGAAAGGAATGGCAACCCACTCCAGTATTCTTGTCTGGAGAATCCCATGGACGGAGGAGTTTGGTGGGCTACAGTCCACGGGTCACAAAGAGTCAGACACGACTGAGCGACTTCACTTTTACTTTGGCGGTTAGATAACCAGCTATCTTGGTGAAGACAACTTCAGTGGTGCCTTCTTTGCCCAAACTCTCATGCGATCAGGGTTCTGGGTGGAGCAGAATGATGGTGTCACTTGGCGTACCTTGGGCGCTACCATTTACCAACTGTATGATAAGAGAATTTTGTAAGCTTAACTGAACCTCAGTTCCCTCGTCCTGAAACCAGCAGAATCGTATTTGCCTCTCAAGGGTATGAGGATTCACTGTATGCAGCAGGTACTTATTAAACATCTATTATGTGCCAGATGGAGAAGGCAATGGCACCCCCACTCCCAGTACTCGTGCCTGGAAAATCCCATGGACGGAGGAGCCTGGTAGGCTGCAGTCCATGGGGTCGCTAAGAGTCGGACGTGACTGAGCAACTTCACTTTCATGCATTGGAGAAGGAAATGGCAACCCACTCCAGTGTTCTTGCCTGGAGAATCCCAGGGACGGGGGAGCCTGCTGGGCTGCTGTCTCTGGGGTCGCACAGAGTCGGACACGACTGGAGCGACTTAGCAGCAGAAGCAGGAGCAGCAGCAGCATGTGCCAGATACTCAGCCAGATGCAGAAGAAACAGACCAAAAAACAAGCAGACAAAACTAATCGTTACACAGACAAGGTGACGTGAGGAAAACTGCCCTCCAGTGCTTCCCTGTGGCCATGAAGAACCAGCCTTCTTGGGCAGAAGGGTCGCTCCTTCCTGGCCAGCTTCCCAGGATCCTGGGCTCTTCCAATACATGCTTCCACACCCTACTTTCTCCCTAAAAACTCACTTCCCCTTCCTTGAGAGCAGGAAGGGAAGGGCTGACTCTGCAAACCCTTCAGGGAGGTGAGGGAAAATATTAACATCCCATCTTGTTTTTACAAAGAATAGGAAGAACATAAAATCGGTGAGGTTTCTATATTAATACAGTATGAGTGGTGTTTTCCTGCCGCAAATGGATTCATAGTTTCCCAAATGGCGCCTTATTTCACCTAACAAATTACTCTTGTGCCAACTTCCAAAAAAAAGACAAATGGTACTTGTTTTCCAAGAAGGAAAGCTTTTCTGACTTAAAAATAAAAGTGACTTCGGAAATTTCTAAAGAAGAATTTGGACACATACTTACATAAATGTCAATGATAATTTTGTTTCAAAGTTTTTATTTTTTCTGGGAACCCTTGAGCACCATGCTTCTAGCTAATCTGATAAATTCATTTTGGTCTGTGTGCTCATGTTTCATCTCTTCCAGAATTTTTTAAAATCTACTATTTCTAAAGCCCACGCCACATGTCCTGGTCACCTTGGGCCATCTCTCACCCTTTGCTCTTTCATCCTCCTTCACAAATGCCACCAGGAGAGTCTAGACATCTGACTTCCTCATGGCTGGGGCTGAGCTTCAGACAGTTACCAGCAGGGAAAAGCCAAAGGAAAACAACGGCAGCCAAAAGCGTTTGAAGATTTCTGGTATCGCTGCAGTGTCCCTTCCGCTGCAACGGAAATCCACGTGTTTCTTTACAGATAGTACTGATTTTTACACATCCAAGGGCCCTCAGGACTCAGTCTTATCAAAGGCCTCTCCTAGACTCAATAACAACAAAAACTACAGAATTATGTGGCTTGGGGCTTGCAATGTCCTGTTCAGTCTTCTCTTACCTAGAGGCCTTTAGGTGAGATTTGTTTTTCTAAGTGAGTGGGCTAAACTAAAAATGGCTGGAAAATCCTGGTCTAACCCAGTTCCTTGGCGACTTGGATTGGAGAGGTCCTTGGCCCACCGCCCACCCCCACCAAGCAGTGTGACCCGTGGGAGAGACCACTGAAGTGCTGCGGTCCCCTGGGCTTGCTGTGGCTTCTGGTGGGTTCCCGGCCTCTCTGTGGAGCAGCTCCCACAGACCTCCGATGGCGTGTCAGGCAGTAAGGTCACGGTGTGGAGAGCAAAAGCTAGTTAGAGGATGCCGGGCAGAGACACGCAGGGGCCTCCCCAACGGGCAGAATCAGAGTCCCAGCTCTCCAGACTGGCCACTGCCCTCTTAGGGAACAAGGACGCCGTGAGGGGATCTGTGTTGTTCTTTTTAGATTGTTCTGATTTTCATACTTCCCAGGGCACCTAGGACCGTGTCTCATCAAAGGCTTTGTCTAGTTTATGATGATACGAAAGACACTACTCAAGTACCGTCTGTGACTACCACCCGCTTGCACCCTGGGCTGGCTATTTTGAATCTCTGAGCTTTATCATTGTTCAGGCTTTCTTCCCACGTGGGAATGTACCTGATTTCCTGAATCACTTCTTAAAAGACATATTCCCCTTTGGGGCCACTGAACCATGGTTTGGATCCAAAGTCACACCCTGCTGAAGGTACAGGAGGGTAAGCAGGCCGATGGGGCCGAAGGAGGCCTTCACTCCAGGACACATCTTTGCTTTGCTTCCTCTCTTGGCAGGACAGGGGCAAGATTCCGCTCTCCCCTCGAGCTCAGAGGAGCCAACCCACAGACCTCTTTCCTTTCAGATGCTGCCTCTTTGAGGTCGTTGGGAAACAGCCGGAAGTCACCTTGTCTGAGTTTCCTTCTTTGTCCCTATTACATTAGGACCTCTTGAGCCTGGAGTCTCTCACCTCCCAGATCTTATCCATTGGGTGAACTTCCAACCAGGACTGAGAATGGGCTATGAGAGTAAAGACACTAAAAAAATAGAAATATTCAAGTGGAGATGGAGAGACACCCTAAGCCAGCACCACTTTCCAGCCGTGTGACTTCTGTTGGAGATAGACTGACCACTTTGGAAAATCCTAGTCAAATGAATGAGGTGTCAGGATGCATGAGTGTCCTAGGGGCTGAGGGAGGGAAGGTTGTGGAGAAGAGCCTGGGTACACTTCTTGGCTTGACTACTTAGGCCCATAACAAGTACATATGCCTTTTTTTCCCCTTTGAAAAAGTGGGGACAGAATTATTAATTTGTTTATTGGATTTAGCATCAGGAGGTGGATTTGGTTCATAATTCAAGATGGCAGGCTCAGCATGTGTTTGTCTCCCTTCGTCTCTAATATCCTCATTAGGGTAAGAGTAATGAATTAAAAAAATATGAAAACTAATAACAGAAAAAGAAAAGTACAGGCATTATGAGTGGATGAAACATCCTAAAAATCTGAGCAAGGTGGTTGGAAAGTGTCGATAGATGAGGCAAAGTGGAGGAGGGTGGACTCTGAAGTGCATGTGTGGGGGCTGACGGTAGGGGGAGCCCCTGGGCTTGGAACTTGGCACAGCCAAGGGGAGGTGGAGGTTCCGAGTGGGCAGGGATGGAAGAAGGCAGAGATGACAGACAAGTGGAGCTGGACCTGAGGGGTTAATACAGCACAGCCCTTTACCTTGGGCTTCTCTCCATGCCTTGAGGGACTGTCAGCTGGTGTGGGTGGGCACCCAGGGCGTAAGCCCCACTGCTGGCTCCAGGCTTGCTTGCCACAAAGTGAAGTGATTCAGTGAGGAGACAAATACTGCTGGAACTATTAAAAGTCGGGGGAGAAGAGGGAGAGAGAGGGGGCCCTGCGTGCGTGAGCTGAATCCTCTTCCATCGTGGCACACAGCCAGAAGTGAGGAACCAAGAAGTTGCAAAACAAGAATAGTATTTTGAGATATGTGGATGTAATCGACAGAAACACTAAGAACAGTATGTCCCTGGACTGTAGTACTTGAGGTAGGCTACAGCTGAACATAGGGCTGGCCTTGTCATTCTTAGTCCTTCCATATGACAATTTTTTAAAAAACATGTGCATGTGATACCTTGAATTCAAAATAAAAGAAAAAAGGTGAAAATAAATGTAAGTGGATTTGTGATTAAGTAGGAGGGATCCCAGCTGACCACGAAAAGGGGCTTTTGAATGGCAGTGTGGCACAAACCCAGCTGGGTTGTCACCATAGCTGGCAGCTCTGGTGCTGGCCCAGAGACGTGCGAGCCTCTGGCTGTTCATGCCTCCCTGCCCCAGTCCGCTTCAGCCTGGTGAGGAGGAGCAGCAAGGATTCTGGGGCCAGATCTTGACCCACACAGGTTGGAAGGACGAAAGCAAGTGGCACCTCTAAGACTCCTCTCTCACTTAGGAGAACTGCTTGCACTTCTGGGCAGGGCAAGATTAAGGCTTCCTGAGCTCTTCTTTACTCTTTCTTCTCACTCTTCCTCCTACCTTCCTTCCTTCTTTCCTTATTTAGATTACTGACATCTGCTGCTTAAGGATGGGAACATTGATCTAAACTGGGAGGTCACAGCCAGTGTCCCAGGCCAGCCCCACCTCCTGCTCCTGAATGGCGTTCTTCCCACTCCTGATTCCCATAAGTGTGTTAAACTATCTCGGAGACATCACATCCTGGTGAGCCTAGGGCATCGGCTGAATTTTCTAGAGTTTTGCCTTCATCGGGATGCATGTGGACAAAATCAGAGTTGGTTGACAGCAGAGCCAGTGATTAGATGGGTAGTAATCCTGTGAGGACCACATGTCAGAAATTCTTCTAGCGTCCCTATAATTCTAATTAGATGCTTCAGATCATAGTTCTCTGTTTAGTTCAGTAAAGAATGTCATGAACCTGCATAGCAGAAGAAACTATGGCTGGGCTGGACTTTGACCCTTTCTTGTTCATCTCGAGCATAAGGGTTTCACTCTTTGTCCTAACGGTTTACCCCTATAGTCTGATTATTTACTTACATAAAGCTCTGAAGTTTGGCTGGGGCCTGGGGTCCCACTCTGAACCTTCACTTGGTGTCTCAGCATCTTTCAGCCATTCTTAGCTCTTTGGCAAAGGTGGTGAAAAGAGTCATCTCTATTAGAAGAAAGATCTTCATGACCACTCCAATCTCTCTGCTTCCTTCCTGTCTGAATTTCCTCTCCATGTTTGTTAAGATTGGAAAAAGAATAGAGCTGTGAATGTGAACAGTTAGAAGTTTTAGAGCTTCCCGTCCACCACACCCTGCAAAAATGTTGTTCCCTTGCATTAACTGTCCCTTCGCACTTCCTTCTACAAGATGTGCCTGAAGACTTGTATAGTTTTAACACACACACACAGCTAGATGTTTACATTAACACACACACTTAAATATCTATTTGGATTTTGATGGTTTCAAAGTGAACTCTTTAACAGATTTATTCCAATGACACTGCCAACGCTCATAGTTAAAAAAAAAAAAAAAAAAAACTGTTTGTGGAATTCCGTTCAAAGCCTCAGAAGATTATTTTGAATACCTTCCTGGTTGCAAATCATTTTGAAGTCAAATTTTCCTTAAATCAACTTTATTGAGGTATAGTTTACATATTATAGGGCTCCCTTGGTGGCTCAGAGGGTAAAGAATCTGCCTGCAGTGCAGGAGACCTGGGTTTGATCCCTGGATTGAGAAGATCCCCTGGAGAAGGGAATGGCAACCCACTCCAGTATTACTGCCTGGAGAATTCCATGGACAGAAGAACCTGGTGGGCTACAATGCATGAGGTCGCAAAGAGTCACACACGACTGAGTGACTAACACTTCATTTCACTTTACATATAATAAAGTGCACAGATGTTAAATGATTGATGAGTTGCTTGTAGACTGATTAAAAGCAATGCTGAAGGGGAAATTTATAATGATTGAGGACAGACCCTTGGAATAAACCTGCAGCTTCCCAAATGGCTCCTCTGATGGACATATGTTTTGGAAGAGAGTTCATCAGTTTACACTATTTAAAGACCTATTCATTCACTTGACAATGAATGAGCCCCAATTAAGGACTAGGCATTGTTCCAGACAAGAGGACATGGCATCTTAAAAACACACATCATTTTTCCTCTGTGAATTCTGGATTTTGGTGGGGGTGATGACCATAAGTGATAAATGTATGATGTAGTTTTAGGAAGCAATTCAGTTCACTTCAGTTGTTCAGACATGTCTGACACTTTGCGACCTCATGGACTGCAGCACACCAGGCTTCCCTATCCATCATCAACTCCCTGAGCTTGCTCAAACTCATGTCCATTGAGTCAGTGATGTCATCCAACCATCTCACCCGCTATTGTTCCCTTTTTCTCCTGCTTTCAATAGTTTCCAGCATCAGGTGGCCAGAAGTATTGGAACTTCAGCTTCAGCATGAGTCCTTCCAATGAACAGTCAGGGTTGATTTCCTTTAGGATTGACTGATTTGATCTCCTTGCCATCCAAGGGACTCACAAGAGTCTTCTCCAACACCACAGTTCAAAAGCATCAATTCTTCGGCATTCAGCCTTCTTTATGGTCCAACTCTCACATTTATACATGACTCCTGGAAAAATCATAGCTTTGACTAGATGGATTTTTCAGCAAAGTTATGTCTCTGCTTTTTAATATGCTGTCAAAGTTTATCATAGCTTTTCTTCCGAGGAGCAAGTGTCTTTCAATTTCATGGCTGCAGTTACCAACTGCGGTGATTTTGGAGCCCAAGAAAATAAAGCCTGTCACTGTTTCCATTGTTTACCCATCTATTTGCCGTGAAGTGATGGGGCTGGATGGCACAATCTTAGTTTTTGAATGTTGAGGTTTAAACCAGCCTTTTCACTCTTCTAGGAAGCAATAACTGCTATGAAAAGGACAAAAGTGGAGTGAGGAGATAGAAAATGCTGGTGGGCTATTTTTTAAAAGATAATACAACCATGTAATATATCTTTATTTTCTTTTCCTTTTGTGAAGAAGTCTCAAGACCCAGATTCTATCATAAGCTACTTTTAAAAGGGACATGGAATCCTTCCATAAACTAAATTCTGCAGAATGCTAAAGTCTGTAGACGTTTCATATATATATACAGGGGGTCACATGGCTAAAGAAGCCATTGAGAAAGTTGGGTAAAACAAAGCTAAAAGCCAGTCTTTACTGAAGGTTTCCTTAGAGACTTTAATATTCTAATACAAACTGTAAATATTCACAAGGAAGGATGGTAGCATGCAGTGTTTTCCAAACTTTTTTCTCCTGGGAATCCTTTCAACTCAGAGCATCTCAAACAAGTGGTGATCTGCCTAACACATTGTGGGAAATCCTGTCCTAGAGTTTTCATGCCACAGGAGATGGGAAAGCAACAGAGAGGTTCAATTATTTGGGCAGGAGGAGGGAGAGGTGGGAGCCTGGGCTTATTAGCTCCCTCTCCAGAATGTGAAGCACACACTGTGGCTCAAGCAGGTCTCTAGGGCTTTAAGCACAGACCCTTTTATGCAAGCCTATCAAGGCAGCGGGAACAGGTATTGTCAAAGCTCCTGTTTGCTAGTGGGGAAACTGCTGTCAGAGGGTCAGATACATAGTCAGAGGTCACACCATTCATTACAGAGTCAGAATGTGAGCTTTGGCTTGTTTGAGTCCCAAACCCCAACTATCAAATCCCACAACACCATGTCATCTAAATGGTGGTGCAGGATGGGTTGCAACCCAATGAGCAAAACTTTCCTTCTCCCACCAGTCCATCTCCCTATGCTCCTAAGCCCCACAGTCTTATGAGGGATGGATTTCTATCTGCCCTGCATGGGGTCAAGTGTTTGCTGCTCCATGTCACACTGGCCATGGAGCAGGTACTTGATAACTTCCAATAGCCTGAGCCCTGTCCATGTAAGCTCAGTAGTGAAACCAGATGGCTGTGACCTTGAGCAGCTCTGGACAGAAATCTACTGGAATCTTCTCTCCACTTCTATCTCTTTAACCAGCATCTTCTGCCCACCTTTCCTTCCCCTGAAGCCACAGATCTCATTCCTCTTCATCTGCTGAGTCCACTGGAACCTGGGGTCTCAGATACACACCAGCACTTCTGTGGGGCACCTGTAAGGGACCCCAACCTGGCAGGGCCGCATGGCTGAAAGCTGGCAGGGCAGTAGGCTCTGCTGGGCTGTGAGGTGAGAAAGGCGTCACCTAGCTCTAGGTGGAGTCTCCCACGTCGTGTCTGCAGGGATTTTTGTATTTACTGGAAAGAGCAAAGATATATCTTTCAGGAAAAGATCTGAGACAGATTTTTTTCCCCACCATCCTCACCTTTCTCTCCTCAGAGTGCTAGGGCAACAGGAGAGACTGTGTGCTTCGTCCCTCAGTCAGGTCCGACTCTGCGACCCCATGGACTGTAGCCCACCAGGCTCCTCTGTCCATGGGGGTTTGCCAGGCAAGAATACTGGAGTGGATTGCCATGCCCTCCTCCAGGGGATCTTCCCAACCCAGGGACTGAACCCAGTTCTCCCTCATTGCAGGCAGATTCTTTACCGTCTGAGCCACCAACCAGCTGCTCAAGTAGAGATTAATCACTCCTGTTAATTCAGTACTGATTTGGTTAGAGGGAGACTGGTATTTTTGAACTTTATATGCAGTAACTTGGGTGTTCCAAACCTGAACTCCTGTCCTCTCTCTCCATCTGGACTCTTCCTCCTGGGCCCCCATCTGATGCACAGCCTTGACCCCTTCCTGGCCTTCAGGCTGGAAACTCTGCCCCTTTTCTTCCACCTCAAATCAAGGACAAGAGCCTTGTCAACTTAACCTCTGCAGGAGCCTCTAAGCTGCCACTCCCTGCCTCCCCACTGCCTTGGACATTGGCCCAGCCCTCAGTGTCTCTCCCAGGCTGCTCTGACAGCCCTCAGCCCTCTGCTGGAGGCCATCCTGAATGCCAGTCACATGCCAAGCCATCTGGAAGCCTCTGCGCAGAAGTCAGCCTCAGGGCCCAGGACTTTAGGAAGCTGCTTTGAATTGGACACATAGCTGAGCCCTGTGCTGGGCAAGGGAACCATTGAAGGTTTATCCAGACAGAGATGGGAAAGATGATTTTGTGAAGACTGAGCAAAGATGCAGTGAGTGTGCGTGGTAGGGCAGTGTGTGACCTTGATGAAGTTTGAAGGACAAGAGGTTCTAGCTCTAGTGCTACATAACAAAACAGCCCTAAACTTAGTGCTTAAAACAATGGCAACATTTAGTTTGCTCATGGATCTGCCATCTGTGGAAGGTTTTGTGGGCATAGCTCACCTGTCATTGAGGGCCGGAATCCTAAGCTGGCTACAGGCTGAAACTTTAACTGGATTTATCAGCTGGAACATCACCATGTGGATCCCCCATGAGTAGAGAAGAGGGGCTTCCTTACAGTGTGATGTCTGGGGTCTAAGTTCCCATGAAAGAGCTGGGGGATTCACTATTAACTTTCAAGACTTAGCCACAGAGGTCACAGAGCATCACTTCTGCTTCCTTCTCTTTTCTAGAAGCAAATAGGTAAGATTGACCCATATCGAAAGGAAGAGAATGCAGATCCCACTTCTTGATGGATGAATGTCATTGTCACATTGTAAGAGGTGTACGTGGGACAGGAGACATTGGTGTAGCCGTCTTTGTAAAACATGATCCACCTAGCAGACTATGGCAAAGAGGCAGGCAGAGTCCAGGACCATTGTGGATGACACTCCAAAGGGCATTGGCGTTCATCTCGTGAAAAGTGGGGAGCCAGTGAGGTATTAATCTGGGTGTAACTGGCTCACATTGGTGTTTGATAAAGCTCTTCCTGGAGTGATGAGATGGAAGACTGGAAGGCGGCAGACAAGAGATCTGTGAGAGGCTGTTGAAGGAATCTGGCAGAGATAAGAGAGGGAGGGCCTGAAGCCAGACATAATCTGGAAGTGAGGGCAGGTCAAATGCAAGAGGCGCCAGATGAAATCACAGTGGCACCAAATGTCAGAGGTGAGGCCGTGCATCCAGGAGGATTTCTGGTTTCTGGCTTAGGGCACTGAGCGAACATGATGGGGAATGAAGGAAAAACTGGAGAGGTTTGTGGGGGGAGGACATTGGGCCCTATTTAGGAAGCAATTAGTGTGGGGGAGGGGTCTGAGAATGTCCGTATGAGCATGTCCAGCACAACGTGTGATGCCCTTGAGTGTAAAAACCCTGGGGGACATTCTGGAGCATAGTCTGAGATGTGGGCACCACAAATGGGGTTTCCAGTGCACATGTGCAGAAAAGGCACCGTGTCCAGGGATGGAGACTACAGACAATTTGAGTGGGGTAGGTTGAGGGTCATTAACCTTCAGGGCATGATCAGAAGAAGATAATCTGGTAAGGCATCCAAGACTAAACTGCCTGTATCCTGGACATAGCAGGTGCTGTGGGCTTAGTGCCAGGCTCTCCAGGTGCCTGGTTTGCCCAGTTCTGGGCCTGCCTCTCACACAATGGAGAAGCCACAGCAGGGTCCTGCCCTCGTGAGCCCTTGGTCTCCCCAGCTCTGAGGCGCTAGGATCCCCACCCCCTACCCCCCACATCCCCCGCTCTGGACTTCTGTTTCACCATTTGTAAGAGAGACTGGATCATTTTCTAGACTACCTTTAGCACAAAATGTTGAGAATCCAGTGCACGAGAAGAAGCAGAGCTGAGCCTCCCTGGGGAGGCAGGGGTGGCGAGTGGACAGGCTTCCTCCTGCCACCCGTGAGGCAGATGGCTGTGACCTTGAGCAGCTCTGGACAGAAATCCACTGAAACCTTCTCTCCACTTCAGCCTCTTTACCTGGCATCTTCTGCCCGCCTTTCCTTCCCCTGAAGCCACAGATCTCATTCCTCCTCATCTGCTGAGTCCACTGGAGCCTGGGGTCTCAGATACACACCAGCACGTCTGCTGGGGCACCTGTAAGGGACCCCAACCTGGCAGGGCTGCATGGCTGAAAGCTGGCAGTGCAGTGGGCTCTGCTGGGGTGTGAGGTGAGAAAGGCGTCGCCTAGCTCTAGGTGGAGTCTCCTACGTTGTGTCTGCAGGGATTTTTGCATTCACTGGAAAGAGCAAAGATATATCTTTCAGGAAAAGACCTGAGACAGATTTTTTTCCCACCATCCTCACCTTTCTCTCCTCAGAGTGCTAGGGCAACAGGAGAGACTGTGTGCTTCGTCCCTCAGTCAGGTCCGACTCTGCGACCCCATGGACTGTAGCCCACCAGGCTCCTCTGTCCATGGGTGTTCACTAGGCAAGAATACTGGAGTGGGTTGCCATGCCGGAGGTTCTTCCCAACCCATGCAGGTAGATTCTTTACCAGCTGAGCCAGCCACACTGCTTCTGCCCTCTCTCCCTGGCTTACAGTGTCTCCTAGCTGATCCTGGCTTCTGACCTCTCAGCCCATCCTTCTTCCCTCTAACTTTGATTAGCATCACTGAGGGACAGTGTAAATTCCACGAGGCCCACCATTCTGGGGTGGAGGCCACAGCCTCCCCTTCCTGGGAGCCCAGGGGCAGTTAGATCTTCCCTTGACTTAGTGACATCCAGGCCGACACAGGCAGGCTCAGGAGAGGAGTGGCAGTGCTTGGCCAAGCGTCTGCTTTTGTGGTGTGTCGGTCACCTTGATTTGGATGTATGAGCAGGCAGCCTGGGCTGCACCCTGGGCTTCCAGAGGCTTTATGTTGGCAGGTTAGAGAAGAGACGTCAGTTCTGACCCCAAAGGCTAGAGCGGGGCCCCTGTGGACGGCTGGCTTGGCTTAACAAGGAAATAGAGATGAGGGTGGATCCCTGTTGCTTTCCTGAGATGCCAGCCCTTCCAGTGAGGGAAGAGCTTTGGCAGACTAGGCGACAGACTGGCACCCCGCCCTTCCCTGAAGGAAAAGTACTGTCCTCAGAAGGGGCACTTCCAGGGGGTTTGGGGCTCCGAGCCTGCTCTCAGCCCAACAGCCAAGAACCCAGGAGCACTGAGCATGCAGCCAACTCCAGATGCCACGCTCCCTCTCCACCCTTGCCACTGTGTATCTGTCCCAGTCAACCACGGAAAGCAGATGTGCTCATCACATTTACTCACACCCACAGGACAAGGCCTATGGGACAGGGTGGGATGCCTTTCCCAGGCCTTTATCTTCATCCAGAGGAGGAGCCAGCATTGGCACAAACACCTCGAATAAGAAGAGGTGGTAACAAAGCTGGGCTGGTGTGTCCACTGAAACGGCCTGGGTGAGAGCCCATCCTGCAGCCTCACTGGGGCGTGAGAAGGGAGTCTGGGGGGATGGGTGTCGATGGGGAAGGGGAATGGAGGCCCGGTCAAGTGGTGTGGAGCAGTGTGACCCCCTGCTTGTTTGTGACATGCATGGGCTGGGAGGGGGGACCCTCATCCTTCATGGGACCCAGGAGGGAGGGCAGAGCTATCAGGAAAATCTGATGAGTCAGACCTTTAAGCATGCTTCTCCAACCCTGCGGTTTTCCTGCCGTGTGACAAGAATGGCTGAAATGATGGGAATGACTGCCACGCCTTGACCAAGGTCAGGGGTGAAATGGGTCTGAAGATGACGGCATTTCACCCTGGGACCACCTGATGGGGAACGTGTTCCCAACGAGCAAGGGAGGGAACGGGCCAGGCTGCTGGGCCTCTGTGCCCCAGAGTGGAGAGCAGAAGTGGGCAGCAGGGCTCACTGTCCAGCAGCCTCACGGCCCAGTCTCCTCCCAGGTGTTCGTGCTGTGCCATGGCCTCCTGCAGCTCTGCCAGCTCCTGTATAGTGCCTACTTCAAGAGCAGCCTCACCACCATCGAGAAACGGTTTGGCCTCTCCAGTTCTTCCTCGGGTTTCATCTCCAGCTTGAATGAGGTAAGCAAGATGCTCTAGTCCATTGGAACCCACCCGAGCATCACCATGCTCACGGGATCCAGGAGGGGGCTCTGGAGGAGCAGATTGGGGCAGGGGGCACGTGGGGGATGGAGACAGCCAGATACACTTCCCCGGGCACCAGGCACTGAGCTGAGAGCCTCCGGAGTTTCCTGACCTCCTCACCACTCCCCTGCGAGTGGGTGCTCTGCACCTCCTCCAACAGGTGAGGGCACCGGGGTTCAGCAAGGTCAGTGGCTTGCCCGAGGTATGCAGGCCTGCTGACTCCAAACTCTGTGCCTCTGGTTGAGTTCTGTGACCACCTACCAGTTTATGTGCCCTCTGTCCATCCCCATCCAGAGGAAGATGAGCCGCAGGCACGCAGGTAGGGGAGCAGCTCCCGGAGGCCAACTCAATGGCCTTGACTCCCAGACAAGGTCACAGGTCTGTGACTTCCGGTCTTTTCTTTCCATGAGGCCCACTGTTCTGGGGTGGAGGCCATAGCCTCCCCTCCCAGGAGCCCAGGTGTAGTTAGATCTTCTATTGACTTAGTGAAATTCAGGCCAACGCAGGGCTCTCATGGGCAGCTTCTGAGGTGAGCTGAAAAGAAGGTGGGAGGTCTCCCAGCGGCCCCCAACCACCACCCAGCCAGCTCATCCCCCAGCCAGGTCTCCGCTGGAAACGCCCCTTTACCCTTCAGTCCTGTGTCCACTCAGGCCCACACAGGAGTGCCCCTCAGGAACCCTCCCTGCCATGCCAGGGCGGATCCCCCTGCAGTCCTCGCAGGAGGACTGTCTTCACAGCGGTCGTGTCTTTTAGGCAGAAAGCCTACCTGATCCTGGTGGCCACAACAGATCAGAGCCCAGGTCTGTCTGATGGCCACCACCCCAGGCCTCCCTCTGATTCCCAAAGCCCCTGTTCTACAACCCCCCGCCCTGCTCTTTGTCCACCAGCCCTACTCTGCCCAAAGCGAGTCCCCGGACACACTGCTGGAATCTCTACTGCTGCCTCTCTGGACACGCGCTCCGCCTCCATGGACTTCCTCCACTGTGATGGGCACACCCTTGCACACGTGCAGCCCTGGGACCCATCAGTCATGCCTGCTGGCCTCATGGGCCTCAGACCCTCCTCTGAGCTCCCAGGCCCACGTGATATTTTCACTGTTTTCTGGAGGTCTAACTTCTCTTTCCCAAACTCAGATGAGTTTTTCAACAATCAGGTTTTAGACATCCCTATGGGCATAGTCTGAGGCAAATATAAAAGTTAATTCCTTGAACCTAACAATCTGTGTGTGTACTTTGTATGAAAATGTGCATCTCTGTGTGTGTGTATCTGTTTCTACATGTGTCTGAGTCTTTGTTTGTGTCTGTGTGTGTGACTGTGTGTGTCTGTGATCTGTGTGTATATTTGTGTATCTGTCTGTGTGTATTTGTGTATCTGTGTGTGTCTGGATGTGTATCTGTGTGTGTTGAAGGGAAGTGAATGGGTGAATGTGTGGAGTAGGTAAGACAGGAACTCAGCCAAGGGGTCTTCAACAATCCCATTGATTCTTTTTTGAAAAATTTTTGAAAATTTTATTATTTATTTATTTGGCTGCACCATATCTCTGCATTGGGAGTATATGGAGTCTTAGCCACTGGACCGCCAGGAAAGTCCCAATCCTATAGATTCTGACCCCAGCACTTAAAAACAGACTAGGAAAGTAGGGCTTTTACTGGGAGAGCAGAGCGCAGCCAAATAAGAGGGAGCTTCATGGTCAAGCTCGAGGCTCCCAGCTTTTAGGGTGGACAGTAAGGAACTGGCCTGGCTTCTTGAACAGAGTCAGGGCTGGGTGTATAGTCAGTGAAGATGAACCTTCTGGAGAGGAGCCTGGGAGACACCTGAGGTAGAGGACGGTGTGTCCTGAAGTAAGATGGCTAGGAGGCCTTCACTAAGCCTGGCTTGAGCAGCTGGGGGAGAAGAGGGTCCTGGTGATCCTGCAAAGGAAGGAAAGAAAGGATTTGGTAGCTGCTTGAGCACAGGATTGAAGGCTAAGTGAAGTGAAAGTTGCTTAGCTATGTCCGACTCTTTGCAACATCATGGACTACACAGTCCATGGAATTCTCCAGGCCAGAATACTGGAGTGGGTAGCCTTTCCCTTCTCCAGGGGATCTTCCCAACCCAGGGATTGAACCCAGGTCTCCCATATTGCAGGCAGATTGTTTACCAGCTGAGCCACAAGGGGACTGGAGGCACCACAGACCAAAAGGCAGCTGCCTATCAGAAGCATGAGGGGTGTGAGAAAGAACAGGCCTGGTGGAGGGGAAGGCAAACCCATCTGAACGCCTGGAGTGTGCAGCCAGCCAGAGATGGGGAGCCTGCACGCTGCAGGCCAGTCTCCAAGCCAGTGAGGTCCTGCGGTGAGGGCAAGAGGAGACAGGGTTGGTCGGATCAGGCCGGCAGCAGGAGGAGGGGGCTTGGCTGGCAGGGAAGATGTCAGCATCTGCCAGTGAAGCACCAGCTTCACCTACAGTAGCCCTTAATGCCCGCTGTGGTTTGCCCTGGGTCCCTTGGTTTTGAGACATTAATGGGCAGGGATGTGTTACAAATGCTCTGACAGGAAGTCCACACAGCTCTTTGGGACCAGGTCAGGGCTGAGGGGATGTGGCCTGGGCTGCAGACCCCCTCCTCTCCCCAGCTAGAATAGCTGCTGCTGCTATTAAGGAAAATAATTTTTTTCAAAGGAGCTCCACTGCTGAAGAAAAGATTGGGAACCAAGGGCTTAAGCCAGTCGTAAGAGCCATAGGGGCCCAGTTCCCTCCAAGAAGCCAGCCCAGTCTGCTCCCCGTGCTTGGGGCTGGGTGCCCCCAGTCCTTCCTGAGCCTCCCTTTGGGGCCCTCCCCATTCCTCTCCAAAACCTTGCAAGTCAGCCTCAGTTAGCTTAGCTGATATGGTCTGACATTTATAATTACTTCCTGAAAAATGATAGGGGAACAAGAAGGGAATAAAATCTAAGAAGCATAACAAAGCTTTGTTTCCAGGTACTGGTTACAGAATGTCCTAGAACCACATCTGGCCAAGAACTGACACAACCTCTCAGTCAGGCTAGGCATCCTCACCCACCTTCATATTCCCTTTCTCTGTGTGTCAGAAACCATACTTTTTCTTGTCCACACAGGAGGGGTCTCCTGGGTAATCCTTCCTCTTCTTGAAAAAACCTACCATTTACTCCTTCATCCATTCATTTATTCAACAAACATTTCATGAGCACCAACTATGTGTCAAACAGCATTCTAGGTGCTGGGGAGACAGGAATGAACAGAAAAAAAATCTCTGCTCACATATCATTCTAATGATAAGTATGACATTTACTTATAGAAATGTGCTTCTAACCTCCCATGAGGGGATTAGAAGCACAGACAGAACAAGGAAAGCTGTGGACTGGCTGAGCTCCCAAGACAAGAGCTGAGGTGCAGAGACTGAGCTCTGAGAGCTGAGATGAAGGAGGCAAGAAGGAACCAGCCAAGGAGACTGAGAAGGGGCAGCCAGGGGCAGCAAACTAGGAGATGGTGGTGTCATGGAAACTCAGTGAAAGGAGGGTTTTAGGAAGAGAGCAATGGTCAACTGAATCAAAAGGTGCTGAGAGATCAAGGGAGAAGAGGATTAGCCAGCAGGCTTGGCAATGAGGAGGTCACTGATGATCATGGAAAGAGCCACATACCAAGCTTCTGGTCCCTATTTCCTGAGACAGGGTTACCTGCTTCAATAGCCGGAAGGAGACTGGCTTGGACAGGGCGGGGCTATGTGTGCTGACATCCAGGGCTCCTCTGGCTCGGGTGAACTTACTTTCTGGGGTAGATGACCATCTTGGAGTCAAGGTCAGAAGATCTACCAGCCCCTCTTTTACCATTGAAGAGCCCGCTCCCCAAGCTGGGGCCTTTGGTTCCCCTCTTTTGGTGGGGCTCAGAGAGCATGCCTTCCAGGGAGCACCAGGAGCTTGAGTTACTGGTGTTTCCAGTTGGGAAGGGACTTGGGGCGCTTTAATCCTCATCCCTCATTCACAGAAGTGGAAACCAACCCAGGGAGAGCCAGGGCTGATTAGGAGCAGAGCTTCTGGGGCAGAAACCCACCTTTGCAAGGGGCAGTAGACCAGCACAGTTAAGATAGGGCACTTTAAACACAGGTAGTCCTGGTTTGAGCCACCTCCTGACCTCATGGACACAGCAAGTTACTTACTATACTGAGTCCCAATTGTGCCATCTGCAAAATGTCTTGCTGCATGCTGAAATGAGATAATGCGTGTTGCTTGGTGGTTATTCTGACTATGAAATCGGAGTCCCTAGGGACTTTAGTTAGAGAACATGCACTGTTTCTAGGAGCCAGCCAGAATAGGAGGCTTTCTTGAATTTGACCCCAGGAGGTTTGGCCCTAAGATGGTTGAACTTCCCATGGTCTCTAGATACTTCCTTTGGTCTGGCCTAGAAGGCTGAGGCTGGGAAGGGTTTCTGACAATAGGGGAAAGCTGAAACCGCGTGCTTGGCCCCCTGTAAGAATCTCTGGGCAGAGTTGGCACCACAGCTCTGCTTGAGCCCTTAGGTCACAGCAGGCAGCGTCTTGCCTCTCTTTTTTGATGGTCAAGTCCGCTATGGGTGGGTGAGGACATAGCCTGTGGTCTCACTGGGCTCCTCTGCTCTCTCTGCAGATCAGCAACGCCATCCTCATCATCTTCGTCAGCTACTTCGGCAGCCGGGCGCACCGGCCAAGGGCTGATTGGCATTGGGGGTCTCCTGCTAGCTTTGGGGGCCTTTGTCCTCACCCTCCCACACTTCCTCTCAGAGCCTTACCAGTACACCAAGACCATCACGGGTAAGTGGCCTCCCGTTACCTTCAAGGGAATAAGGGTACATAATTCTGTATGTTTTGACTGCCGGATACACTCTGGGGAGAAAAGCCAAGGAAACTTTCTGGTGGGATAGGACAGCAGGGCTCAGGTATCCAGAAGCCCCCTGCCAACTTTGTGAGACGCCTCCTCAATCCTCCTGTGCTTTTGGTGCACATTTAAGCATTTTTCTACAGTCCAGTCAGGAAAAACTTCTACCATGTGTTTTTACAAGTTTCATAGTTTCACATGTGCATTTTGAGTTAGTTTTTATAAGGTTCTTTTTCTTCTTTTTGCATATGGATGTTAAATCCTTTAAGCATCGTTTGTCAACAAGACTCTCTTTGTTCCATTAAATATTTTTTTGCACCATTATAAAAAATCAGTTGGACTTTGTTCTTTTAAATAAAATAAGAGACACATTTTTAATTTATTTTTCACTATGCTGGGTCCTGCTTGTTGCGTGGGCTTTCTCTAGTTGCAGTGAGCAGCGGGGGTTACTCTCTGGTTGTGGTGTGCAGGCTTCTCATTGCGGTAGCTTTTCCTGTTGCAGAGCATGGGCTCTGGGGTGTGCAGGCTTCAGTGGCTGTGGCACGGAGGCTCAGCAGTTGCGGCTCCCAAGCTCTAGAGCACAGGCTTAATAGTTGTGGCGCACGGGCTTAGTTGTTCCATGGCACGCGGGATCTTCCTGCACCAGGGTTCAGACTCCTGTCTCCTGCAATGGCATGCAGATTCTTTACCCGTGAGCCACCAGGAAGCCCTCAGTTGGACATATTTGTAAGGGTCTATCTCCAGACTTTGTCTTTGTTCCACTAGTCTGTGGTCTATTCCTTTGTCACTGCCACACTCTTGATTACTGTAGCTTTACAAAGAAGTCTGAAAGTTGGGAAGAGTGATTCCTCCAACACTATTCTTTTTCAGAATTGCTTTATCTATTCTTATTCATTTGTCATTCCATGTAAATTTTATAATCGGCTTATCTATATGTTAAAAAAATCTTCGGGAAGTTTGATTAGCCTTGTATTAAATTTGTAGGTCACTTTGGAGATAGTTGACATTGAGTCTGCCAGTCTATGAAAGCAGTATGCATCACTGTTCAGTTCAGTTCAGTTCAGTTCAGTTCAGTCACTCAGTCGTGTCCGAGTCTTTGTGACCCCACAGTTGCAGCACGCCAAGCCTCCCTGTCCATCACCAACTCCTGGAGTTCACCCAAACTCATGTCCATCAAGTCCGTGATGCCATCCAGCCATCTCATCCTCGGTCGTCCCCTTCTCCTCCTGCCCCCAATCCCTCCCAGCATCAGGGTCTTTTCCAATTAGTCAACTCTTCTCATGAGGTGGCCAAAGTATTGGAGCTTCAGCTTTAGCATCAGTCCTTCCAAAGAACACTCAGGACTGATCTCCTTTAGAAGGGACTGGTTGGATCTCCTTGCAGTCCAAGGGACTCTCAAAAGTCTTCTCCAACACCACAGTTCTAAAGCATCCATTCTTTGGCACTCAGTCTTCATCACAGTCCAACTCTCACATCCATACATGACTACTGGAAAAACTATAGCTTTGACTAGATGGACCTTTGTTGGCAAAGTAAGGTCTCTGCTTTTGAATATGCTATCTAGGTTTGTCATAACTTTCTTTCCAAGGAGTAAGCATCTTTTAATTTCATGGCTGCAATCACCATCTGCAGTGATTTTGGAGCCCAAAAAATAAAGTCTGACACTGTTTCCACTGTTTCCCCATCTATTTCCCATGAAGTGATGGGATCGGATGCCATGATCTTAGTTTTCTGAATATTAAGCTTTAGGCCAACTTTTTCACTCTCCTCTTTCACTTTCATCAAGAGGCTTTTTAGTTCCTTTTCACTTTCTGCCATAAGGGTGGGGTCATCTGCATATCTGAGGTTATTGATATTTCTCCCAGCAATCTTGATTCCAGGTTGTGCTTCCTTCAGTCCAGTGTTTCTCATGATGTACTCTGCATATAAGTTAAATAAGCAGGGTGACAATATACAGCCTTGACATACTCCTTTTCCTATTTGGAACTAGTCTATTGTTCCATGTCCAGTTCTAACTGTTGCTTCCTGAACTGCATATAGGTTTGTCAAGAGGCAGGTCAGGTGGTCTGATACTCCCATTTCTTTCAGAATTTTCCACAGTTTATTGTGATCCACACAGTCAAAGGCTTTGGCATAGTCAAGAAAGCAGAAATAGATGTTTTTCTGGAACTGTCTTGCTTTTTCGATGATTCAGTAGATGTTGACAATTTGATCCCTGGTTCCTCTGCCTTTTCTAAAACCAGCTTGAACATCTGGAAGTTCACGGTTCACGTATTGCTGAAGCCTGGCTTGGAGAATTTTGAATATTACTTTACTAGCGTATGAAATGAGTGCAATTGGGCAGTAGTTTGAGTATCCTTTGGCATTACCTTTCTTTGGCATTGCCTTTCTTTGGAATTGGAATGAAAACTGAACTTTTCCAGTCCTGTGGTCACAGCTGAGTTTTCCAAATTTGCTGGCATATTGAGTGCATCACTGTTACCCTTACATTTTAACAATGAACCATGATTTAGCAAACTTTACAGCTGATGAATGAGTTTTCCAGGTGGCTCAGTGGTAAAGAATCTGCCTGCCAAGGCAGGAGAAATGAGTTTGATCCCTGGGTCAAGAAGATCCCCTGGACAAGGAAATGGCAACCCACTCCAGTGTTCTTGCCTGGAAAATCCCATGGACAGAGGAACCTGATGGGCTACAGTCCATGGGGTTGGACACGACTTAGCAACTGAACAACAACAAAAACAACTGATGAATATCTCTATTCTCCAACAGAACAAAATAAGGATCCTGTAATGTTTGGATGCCCACCATCCTCTGCCATCTTCCATGTTGCTGTTGACTAATATTTTAGTTTTGCCTGTCTTTAACTCCCTCCCAGTGGCCATTATTACTATAGTTGTTGTTTATAAATAATTCAGTACTTATTTCTATTTACTTACAAGCTTACTGGTTTCTTTGCTCACCGTTGCTTCTCGCACTTCACCCACCCTTATGGATTTAACTTCCTTTTTCCTGAAGTACATTCTCTAGTATAACTTTCAAATAGTTTTTCAAATTACCTGCCCTGTTTCATGGTTTCTTGATAATCCCTTATGATTTATATTTTCACTTTAGTTTCATCAGTTATTTAAATGTATTGATTTCTGTAATCCCTTTCTGATTGTTATATTAGCACAGATTTTTAGAATGCTAATCCTCCCACATTCTGTGTCTGCTTTTTCTTGTTCATGGTGGAGTGTTTCCTTTCTGTTACATAATGTTTCATGGTGGGTCACTGATAGTGGGAATGCTTCCCCCTGTGGACATTTTTGTGGTCTAGGTAGGAAATTTATTGACTATGCCAAAGCCTTTGACTGTGTGGATCACAATAAACTGTGGAAAATTCTTTAAGAGATGGGAATACCAGACCACCTGACCTGCCTCTTGAGAAATCTGTATGCAGGTCAAGAAGCAACAGTTAGAACTGGACATGGAACAACAGACTGGTTCCAAATTGGAAAAGGAGTCCGTCAAGGCTGTATATTGTCACCCTGCTATTTAACTTATATGCAGAATACATCATGAGAAACGCTGGACTGGAAGAAACACAAGCTGGAATCAAGATTGCTGGGAGAAATATCAATAACCTCAGATATGCAGATGACCCCACCCTTATGGCAGAAACTGAAGAGGAGCTAAAAGCCTCTTGATGAAAGTGAAAGAGGAGAGTGAAAAAGCTGGCTTAAAGCTCAATATTCAGAAAACAAAAATCATGGCATCCGGTCCCATCACTTCATGGGAAATAGATGGGGAAACAGTGTCAGACTTTATTTTTTGGGTTCCAAAATCACTGTGGATGGTGACTGCAGCCATGAAATTAAAAGATGCTTACTCCTTGGAAGAAAAGTTATGACCAACCTAGATAGCATATTCAAAAGCAGAGACATTACTTTGCCAACTAAGGTCCATCTAGTCAAGGCTATGCTTTTTCCAGTGGTCATGTATGGTTGTGAGAGTTGGACTGTGATGAAGACTGAGTGCCGAAGAATTGATGCTTTTGAACTGTGGTGTTGGAGAAGACTCTTGAGAGTCCCTTGGACTGCAGGGAGATCCAACCAGTCCATTCTGAAGGAGATCAACCCTGGGATTTCTTTGGAAGGAATGGTGCTGAAGCTGAAACTCCAGTTCTTTGGCCACCTCACGTGAAGAGTTGACTCATTGGAAAAGACTCTGATGCTGGGAGGGATTGGGGGCAGGAGGAGAAGGGGACGACAGAGGACGAGATGGATGGCATCACGGAGTCTATGGATGTGAGTCTGAGTGAACTTTGAGAGATGGTGATGAACAGGGAGGCCTGGTGTGCTGCGATTCATGGGGTCACAAAGAATCGGACACGACTGAGCGACTGAACTGAACTGAGGTAGGAAATTGCCCCAAGAGTGGCTTTATATTTGCATTTACTTGGTATCCTGGGAATGCCACTGCTTTGGAGGTAACTGTGTGATAATTGTACTGGCTTGGGATAAATTTGCACTTGTTTTAAGAGATGTGGTACTATCCCTTAAAACCCAATGGTTTTGTGAGGAGCAGCCAGTGAGAGGCCCAGTCCCTAAGTGCTCATCCTTGGTCCACTGTAATGGAATTGAGCATGTCTGAGGATAGATGGGCCACTGAGGGGTGCGCTGAAGGGATAACTGATTGTTGTTTGCTTAAATACCAGGCTTATTGTTAGCCATGTGTGCAGATCAGGTCCAAGAGATGAATCCCTCTCCATGCCAGGAGGGAATCCTTTGTAGACTGTGAGACCTACTGTAGGGAGGTCGGCTGTGAGACCTGCAGTGGGGAGGTAGAGAGCTGGAATGGATAAAACGTGAATCAGGAGCAGCCACGTCTAATGATGAAATGTTAGTTGAGTTCTGGCCGTGGGACTCTTTTCCCCACCTCCATGGTAGTCACCAGAGAACCAATTGTTTCTTCTACATTCATTGTGGCCTTGGATCTGTTTGGACTGTTTCAGCCTGAGTCTTGCTTCAAGTAGGCCCAAGAGGAAGACAGACCCAAGCCTTTCCCCCTCCTTGATCTAGACCAAGGATCTGAGGCCAGCTCTGAAGGCGAGTCAGGATTTGCTGGCCACTTTGGAAAGCCTTGTGCCATGCCCGCTCCAACGCAAGGCCCCTGCCCTTCCCCATCAGCAAGAAGAGTGGGGTAATAAAATCAGCAGGGGAGCCCCAGGCGCTGGGGCCAGGCTGCGGGGATGGCATCCTGCCAGGTGCCACACGGTGGCCTGCCTAGCCTAGGGCGGGCTCCCCCAGCCTCCCCTAGCCTGGGCCACATACCAAGGGCATTGGCTCTGCACAGAGCAGCCACCAACGGGGGTGGGTGGGGACGGGCGGGGCTCTGAAAGCAGACCCTCTGCCCCTTGTTAGGGATGGTCTGGTGGCTCAGGTCATTTCCACCACCATCCTCCCTGCTCCTAGGCAAACCTTCCAGCTTTTAGCTCACCTCCAGGGAGAGAGGAAAGAATAAGACTTGTCTCTCAGCCCGCAGAAAGGAACTGCTGGCCAAGGAAGTGAGGGCCTTGTGTTTTTGTTTGTGTCGATTCTATTTGCAACAATAGGACACAGTCCCCCTCATGCTGGCTGGGATCAGAGCAGCAGCTGGAAGTGCTCAGGGCTGGGCTACCTTCAGGGCATCTTCATGCTGCCAGGGGCTTGGGCTGAGGAGGACTCTGACCCAGGAGCCACACTGTGGGACCTAGCTGAGGCTGTGGGTGCCAGTGCAGCGAGGGCATGTACTATGCTAATATGTGCAAACAAAAATATTTATAAAGTTTCACTTCATGGGAAAAATTTGAAGTATGATTCTTCTAATGTATTCCGATGGGAACTTCAGTTTTGAACTATGCAAGTCATCAACAACAAATGAATTTCATTAAATGCACCATCCTGAAGGGTGACATGCATTTGGACAGTCCTGCGTCCGAAGCTGGGCTTTGAGACCCCTTAACAGCATGGCCGTGGGCCATTTCCTTCACAGCTGAATCTCAGTACCCCCTGTATAACATGGAGCCTCCCTCGCCCGGCTGCAAGGACTGAAGGATGTGTGCTCTAAGTTTAGCCCAGTGGCTGGCACGTGCAGCAACCATTCAGTGGTGGCGTTTATAACCAGTGGTGGTGGGGACAATCCATGTATTATGCTGGGTAAACTAGCGTTCCAAATGAGGAAGTGCCTGCTTTCTATGGAGTGTCTGGCAGCTCCCGGCCAACAGGCTGGGCGTCCTCGGGATATCTGACTGCAGCTTCTCTTTGGTCCTCACCATGCATCTGTCCTCTGCTCTAGCTGGAGCACGGCCCCACCTGGGCATAGTCCTTGCCACACCTTCACATGTGAGGCCATAAGATTTCTCTTTACTGAAGCTTAGGCTGCTGTTCTGATTCGTTCCTAGACCCTTAAGTTGGAGGTACCTGGTAATAGGGAGAGAGAACAGAGACTTTCAAATCCCAGCTAAGCCATGTGGGTGCTAAGTCTCCTCAAGCGAGCTGCTATTCACCTTTCTGAGCCTCAGTTTCTTAATCTGTAAAGTGGGAACAATAATTTCTCCACTTTTCAGAAAGTAAAATTAAATTGTGTAAGTAAAGTGCTTGGCCCACAGTAGCTGGTCAGCACATTTCTCTTTGCCTGCCCTTGATGTGGTATTTGAAATCTCTTACTCATCAGCAGTGACCCCTGGACCTGTTATCATGTGTTGCCTGCTGATTCTTTCCCTTTGGAGCAGAGCTGCTCCAGAAATGGACATGGGAAATGAAAAATGTTTTAGGAAAAACAAATTACAGATGGAGCCATTGTGGGAATCACAGAGACCTTTAACAACTAATTGCTAATTCTAAAAGGCCATGCAGACGTTTTTGAGTGTTTAGATTTTCTAAATGTCAGTGGGGTCCGGATGCCTGGCGCCTTTAGAGAAGACTAGCCACCGAGCCAAAGCCTTAAGACCACTTCTGGAATGCGTGGAGAAGTTGAGATAGGTGGGAGACAGGCCAACAGGAGACCATTTCCCCCGGGAGACAGAAGGGTCTTCGGAAACCAGTGTCTGGGAGGAGTAGGTGGAACCTGGGAGAGGTCCTGAGCCAAGGCCAGAGGGAAGTCAGCTCCTCGCAGACAATGGATGCACACGGGAGGGGCTTTCCTGTGGGAACAGTGGGATTGGGGGAGCTGACGGTATTTTTGGAGCAGTCAAGAAAAGAAAGGGAAGAGTTGCTTTCTAGTCCTTTATTTGTGAAGCTGCCAGCCCTTCACCCACACTTGTTCATCAAAAGTGGCAGGAGGGTAGTGGGAAGGCCTGGGGACAGGAGCCTCAGGCCCCTGAGTGACTGAGCCCCTTCTTCACTGGAGGATGCTCAGCCCCAGAGCAGAACCCTCAGCGATGAACCCCAGAGTCATGCAGGGTCCCTGCACCGAGGGAACTGCTCAGGGGGGCTGAGCTCAGGGCTGCTGAGGGGCAGCATCTGCCATGGGGTGAGAGGGACACAGTGGGGAAGGAATGTGTTTTGGGGATGTGTGGGAGTGCGTGTGAGGGAGGCCGTTCTCTGTGGTGGTAAGGTGGCTGTGCGTGGAGGAGGTGGGTGCGTGAGGGAAGAAGTGCGTGTGTGTAAGGGGGCAGTGTGGGTGTGTGCCAGAGGTGTGGAGAGGGTGGGGCTCTTGTGAGTGTGGAAGTGCAGGCAGGGATGGGCGTGGGGGGAGCAGCCTGGCAGGAGCCGGGGTCTCACACTTACAGAAATGTCAGTGTGTGTGATGCGGGGGTGAGTGGGTGTGTGGTTACACAGCTTGGCCAGGTGGATCTATTTACCCTGAAAAGGAAGCGAAAACAGCGAGGGAAAGGGGGGGATGTCACAAAACACATGAGTGTTATTAAGTCAACTGAGAGGAAAATATTCCTGAACAGATAAGCACAGCGAAGCTAATGAGACTTGATGTGGAACACATTTTCAATACATAGTATAGGAAGGACGAGAAATGTGTGTGGAGACATGACAGAAAACACCAGGCTGCTGTGTTGCCTGTCAGGGGATGGCCAGGAAAAGAGCTGGGGCCACAGAGAACGGGCCTCTCCGAGACCCAGCCCCAGCACCTGGCCTGAGAGTGCTCGCCTCTGTTGTGTGGCAGAGTCACAACCCTTGTTCTTCTGGGTCTCCCGTGCAGGCCCCAGTAGAGACCTGAGTGTCACTCTGCCTCCCCTGGAGGCTTGTTCATCACTTTCCTTGCTTAGGAATGAGGCTGGGGGTGTAGGCCTGCTTGGGTCTGGAGGGGAGGGGAGGGACGCCTATGAGCCAGGCTGCACCCTGTGGCCTGGCTCCTCTGGGAAGAGGGCCTCTCGGGGACCCTTTGTAGACAGGGAGGTGGGTTTCCTGGGGAGAGTCCACACTCAGACTGGAAAGGAAGACTGGTTACTATTCCAGAGGCTGCGGTCACCCCAGGAAAACTGTCAGGGGATGGCCCCACAGAAGCAGGGTGCCAGCCCCGGTCCTGCAAAGCACTGTGGTTTGGACAAACCATCGAGGCTGCCTCTGAGGACCCCCCAGGGGACACAGGAAGGAGCTCCTGCTCTTTAAGAGAACAAAGGACTGCAGGACCCAGAGCTTAGATTGGCCTCGTCAGGAGATGTAAGGCTCAGGGATCTAAAGGGGGAAGCAGCCAAGAGCAGTCAGGTATTTGGAGGCAGGTATTTGGAGGTGGAGCCCCCTGGTGGGGTCCATGCTTCTGTGGAAGAGGCTAGAGAGCTGGCTGGCTCTTTCAGCCCTGTGAGGATGCAACAGAAAGTCAGCTGTCCAGCTCCCATCAGAACCCCAGCATGCTGGCACCCTGATTTTGGGCTTCTTGCATCCAGAATTGTGAGAAACCATTCTGCTGTTTGTAAGCTGCCCAGACTGTGACCCTTTGGTATAGCAGCCCCCATGGACTCCCTTAGATTCAGTCCCTTTGGTTGGAGCCCCTCCTCATAATCTTGGGTCTTAATTTTGAATGTTCAACCTTTGGACTGTCTTCTCAACCACTGACACCAGCCTCAGGCCATTCACATCGTTCACAAGTATGTCAGCTGTTCTCAGCCGTGCCCAGGGCTGAGTTTCAAGACGGACCCGAGAGCCACCGTCTTCCAGGTCACCCTGGCCCGGGCGCCCGAGCACGCTTTGAGATGTTCTCCCAGAGGATGCTCAGCCACGCGTCTGCATCTAGTCTGGATATCAGTCAGGATATCATGACTGGCTTTGTCAAAAGGCTTCCTCCAGCCAAGTAACACTGTGTTACGGCTTCCTGCTGGTCTGGGAGCCCCATTAACAAAGGAAATGAGGTTGGTTTGGCATGACTGGCTCTTGATGAACTCATGTTGGCTCAGCTAATCCCATTTTTTCCCCTTCAAATTGCTCCTCATCAGCCTGTTAATAAATCTGTGAACAATAATTCAGCTTCACTCCCAATTGGGAGTGCAAATTAAGCGCGCATTCTCTTTGAATACTAAAATTAAGTGGCTCTGAGCCTCCCTCCTGTTCTTTCAGGTGTGTCTTTTTCCTTCCTATCCACCTAGAAACAGTTTTGATGACAAGATGAGCCAGGCAGTTGCTCTTTCCTTGGTCTGATGGCAGTTCCTCAGGAGCAGGTGGGAGTGCAGGGGCGGGAGAGACAAGCTGGAGGCACGCCCCTTGTCTGCAGCGTCACCCTGTGCACAGTGGACTAGCCCCCTCACACCCACCTCGCTGGTCACACGGCCTTCTCAGTACAAGTAGGCATTTCCCCATGGCCCCTTTAGTACTGGAAAGCTGTGTGGGAAAGGGTGTCCAGCCTCCATCTCAGCCTTGGAAACCCAGTCTTGAGAACAGAGCAAAGGGACCCTCTTCTTCCACTCCCCTAAGCTCACTCTTTTCCTGCATGGATGTGAACCCTTGCAAGCAACCCACTTGCCCTCAACTCTTTTATTATATCCATTCATTTCTAGTGACCAGCACTGATCTTACTTGTTTCTAGTTTCTGGACCCAGTTCCCAAGTCTTAAAAACCTGGGCAACAATGCCTGTCTCAAGAGTCCTGATATCTCTCTCATCTGTCTGAATTTCTCAAAGTTTCTGGCTTGAAACTTTGAATGAAAATTGATGTTACTGTGTAATCACCATATCCCAGGTTTTGTTACTGTTGTTAGTTTTAATCTGAATAAGACTATGACAAAGTCAATGTTAGTATCTATATCTGTTTCTCAAGATGAATAGACTAAGGTTCTGAGAATTCCCATTTGAACCTGGTCTGTCTGATTTCAAAATGTGATTCCTTGCACTGCTCAAGCATGCGACTCTGGCTGTCAACCCCAACTCTGTTTGTTTCTGCTGTGCAGAAGAACATGTTCTCTTAGATTCCCAGAATGAAAGTCAGAAGGCACGTGCCCATAGCAATTGTTGTCTAAAGGGGAGGCTTAGTCTAGTTGGAAAAGAACACGTGTTGTCACAGGGGCATGATGGATTGACAAGGAACCCAACCACTTCTGCTCTGCAAATAGGTCACCTTATAAATGACTTGGAGATCTCCATCATGAGTTTGGGACAGCCTGTTCCCGGCCTCCTGGTGGGTGTTGCCAGAGTTTCAGGAAGAACTATTGAGTAGCTGAATTTAGGAGGATGAGGAAACAGGTCCTTCAGAGTGGAACATTCTGAATGAGGTTCCAGGAGCTTGCTGATAGCCCAGCGAGGCTTGGCACATTGGGTGTACTTCCAGGAAACTCTCTGGAAGCATCACTGCCTTTGTCTGTTGTCCTCTTATGGGCTGCTTCTGAGGTCTTGCTAACCTCCTCCTCCTTCAGCCCTACTCACCCACCAGCAGTGCCCCCTTCTGAGTGGGGAGGTAATGGGTAGCTCTCAAGGTGCTGCCCTCCTGTGTCCTGGCAAGAATTCTCTCTTTCCTCTACTAGAATGACAAGGAAGATTAGTCAAAGGAAAGCCCACTGCTGCCACAGCCTTCCTGGGTTGCTCAGACCTTCTAGCATCCTCTCATCGCCCTAGTGCTGGATTTTTGTGCAGAGATTCTTATTTAGGCCCTTGACAGCCTACCTCAGCCTGGCCACACCTGGGCTGTGTGTCCTTGACCAGTGAAGAGGCCAGACCTTGGTCTGCCCAGATCTGCCCATCTCTGTGGGTCCTGCTCCAGGAGGGTAGCCTTTCCTGCTACTACGTCCCCTCTTTCCAAACTGGAGGAACCGTTCAGAAATTAGAGCTGAAATTCTATGTATGTAAATCGTGGGATGAGTCAAAGGGTTCACTGGCATGCAGCTGGGCTGGTAGGGGGAAAGCTGAAGGAGGGGAAAGGTCCCGGCCTGTTTCTAGTTAGCATCTCACAGCCCTGTGATAACTGGCACAGCTAGATCTCTGGTATTTTGTGGGAAGAAGAATGTGGTCTGATAAGCTTGAGCCTTCCAGAAGTGGGCCTCAGGGAAGATGGGAAATAGGCTGACAGTCAGCTAATGAACACACCTCCCTCCTTCCCTTTCCCAGGCCCCTCAAGGCAGAGGCAGACAGCCCCTGAGACGGTGGCTGGAATCGGTGGGCTTTTCTCTGACCTTATCACAGGATCTGATGGTGGGCAGGTCTGAGGAGGAGGAGGGCAATGAGGTTCTGTAAGTCAGTGGAGAGGACTTGGTGCCCGGCCTTTGCTGGAATGCCCGAGAAACGGAGAGAGGCTGCTCTTTCTTCTTCACATGGGCTGAGCTGAATTCACTCCAGGGAGGAGGAGGGGATGGGCCGCAGAAAGTTGAGGCCCCCATTTCTGCCAAAGGATCCTGATACAAGGTCTTTTGCTCCATTACTGTCTTGTCTTTAAGAGAAGAGCCTAATGTTTTAACTTCTAGAAGACTGTCCTCACCAGAGTGAGCTGGCCATGGCTTCCCACTGCAGGGAGGCCCAGACATGGGTTCTTGGAAGGCCCACATTCTGTCTTTGATGTAAACACCTTCTCCACAATAAGTCAGGAAGCAGTGGTCTCACCCACCACCACACCCTACTCTACCTGGGTCCAGGGCACCCTGCCCTCAGGACAGACAGCTGCCACTTCCCTTCCTGCAGGTGGTGCTTCCAGGTGAGGAACTTCTCGTTCCCTTTCACCTGTGTCAGAGCCTGGTCAGAGTGGGGTGGCCCCATTTAGGGCTGGCATAAGGAAAAGAAAGTTTGTTGGGAGACCTTGAATCAATTTGGAGTGCAGAATAGTCCAAGAGGAACTCAGTGGACTTGGATTTCACTGGGGCCAATTGATTCTTTTTGAAAATGAGCATGTTTAATAAAGGCAGTTTCTGACAGGTAATCTAACATTCTAAAAGTTAATGTAAAACAGTTAAAAGATCCCCAGAGAATTTTGCCTCCTGGAGACTTCATTAGGTGAAATTTCATGAGGATTTTTGTGGCCTTGGTGCACTGTGCAACATGCTATGTAAAGGCTTAATAAGCCAGTCAACATTTTTATGAGCTTTGATCACTGTTAAATGGCTCACAGAAAAATAATTTTGCCAGCAACGATGTTCTAATGAATGTGACTTTAGTCAAATAATAAGAATCAGCAAAATTAAGAACAAGAACTCTTAAAAGAAGCACTTTTTCTCTGGCCCTTTGTTTCTCAGGCTCCTGCTCCCATGCAACCAGCCTGGCCTTGTGTATCTGCTGCACACCTGCCCTGGGCTGAGCAGTCCTGCGTTCACAGCCGTGGACTGGACCAGCAACCCCTGCCTGCCTCTCACGTAGCACACAGCCTCACCTGTTTTACCATCCAAATAGCTCTTGGCTGGGTCGATTCCGCTATTTACATATGGGTCTTGAACACTGGCTAATCTCCCCTTCATGATCATGACCCTCTGGGGTAATCCAGGCCCCTTCACAGGACACAGCAGCCCTCCAGGGCTGGCCAGGCCTCACCGTAGTGGTGTTTGCACACCGACCCCACTAAACCTCTGCGCTCTTCCCTTCTGTCTCTTCCTATTGAGTCTTCTCACTGCAGAGCCCATGCCCTCCAGGAATCCTTCCCAAATCCTCTCCCCGGCGAGCCTGGGTCTGGCGCCTCCCGACATGCTCCCTGGTACATTTTCCTTTCCAACTCCGTGGATGTGAGTGTGCATGCTAGTCGCCTCAGTTGTGTCCGACTCTTTGTGACCCCATGGTCTATAGCCCGCCAGGCTCCTCTGTTCCTGGGATTCTTCAGGCAAGAATACTGGAGTGGGTTGCTGTGCCCTCCTCCAGGGAATATTCCCGACCCAGGGATCCTACCCACATCTCTTACATCTCTTGCATTGGCAGGTGGGTTCTTTACTGGTAGTGCTACCTGGGATCCCAACTCAGTGGATACCAGGCTGTATTTTTTTATTGTGGTTAACTATACATAACATTGGAGAAGGCAATGGCACCCCACTCCAGTGCTCTTGCCTGGAAAATCCCATGGACGGAGGAGCCTGATGCGCTGCAGTCCATGGGGTCGCTAGGAGTCTGACACGCCTGAGCGACTTCACTTTCATGCATTGGAGAAGGAAATGGCAACCCACTCCAGTGCTCTTGCCTGGAGAATTCCAGGAATGGAGGAGCCTGGTGGGCTGCCGTCTCTGGGGTCGCACAGAGTCGGACACGACTGATGCGACTTAGCAGCAGCAGCAGCAGCAGCAGCAGCAGACATAACATAAACTTTGCCATTTTAATGTGTCCAGTTCAGGGCATTAAACACTTCATGCTGTTGTACAACCATTCTTGCCATCCAACTCCAGAACGTTTGCATCTTTCCCAATGGAAACTGTGCTCCTTAAGGAGCACTGACTCCCTCTTCCTCCTCCTCCCGGCCCCTGCCTGGCAGCCACCATTCTGCTTTCTGTCTCTATGAATTTATCTATTCTAGGGTCCTCGTGTAAATGGAATCATGCAATATTTGTAGTTTTGTGTCAGGCTTATTTCAGTGAACATAATCTTCAAGGTTCATTCCCTTTGTAATGGAGCGTGTGTATAAGGCTCAGTATCATTCCGTTGTATGTGTGTGTCACATTATGTTTATCCATTCATCCGCTGATGGACATTTGCGTTGTTTCCCCCTTTTGGCTATTGTGGATAATCTTGCTATGAATACTGGTGTACAAATATCTGTTCAAGTCCCAGCTTTGATTTCTTTGGGGCAAATATCCAGAGTGGTATTTGGGTGAAATACTATTTACCCAAAGTGTAAATGCTGGATAATATGGTGGTTCAATTTTTAACTTTTTGAAGAGCTATATTATTCGCTACAGTGGCTACACTGTTTTACATTCTTACCAGCAATGCCCAGCATTTGTTTTCTGTTTTTTCGAAGGGTGGCAAGTGGTATTTCAATGGGATTTTTATGTGACCAATATTCTGACAATATTGTGGTTGCTTCTTTGATGATGAGTGTCCCACAGCAGTCAGAGGCTTTGGAATGGCAGCTCCTGGGCTTGTCTCAGCCACCCCAGCAGAGGGCCTGCCCCCAGTCACTCTTGACCAGGTAACTGAACAGCCAAGAGTGAGGCGGGCATCGTCCCCTGAAGCTGACAGGCCTGGGTGTGGTCCCTCAGTGGCTGCACTGGGAGCAGGGTCAATGCTTTGCACCTCTTTCCCAGTGTGGTCATTTGCCACCTAGCGCAAAAGGGAGGCCTGGTCCTGCCCCCCCGATAGCTGATGAGACAACACCAAGAGGGAGCTTTTGTCACCTAGACAGGGACAAGCAGCTTAGCTAAGCACATTTGCAAGTGACAACAGCCCATGGTTTTAGGGAACGCCAAACTTTGCTCATTTCCTCATACAAAATCTCCTTGAAATTTGTGTGAATCTTCTGAGAACAAATGCCCATTTGAGAACTTGGCGGCAGCTTTTAATTTATCAGTCCTTTAGACAGGCGTCAGCTCAAAAATTGGTAGAGGGCGGTGAGCAGGGCGTGTGTGCTGACTGGGTGACCAGAGCTGCACCTGGCCAGCTGGGTTAGCAGGCGGCCCAGGTCAGGCGGCCTGCTCTGGCCTCATTCCTGAAGCTGTCCAAATGGTCTTGAGAAGGGTAGTGGGGTCTTTTTCTAAGGACTAGTACAGCCCACCATGTGTAAATAAATGCTCATCAGCTGGGGTGTCCCAGTGGCTGCCACACTGAGGGCCCAGAGTGAGCTGTGAGCTCACTAGCAACCACCCACCCTCTGCAGTGCGTGGCCCCTTCCCTGGAATCCTCTGAGGTCTTTCAAAGTCAAGGTCACAGATGTAGGGAGTCAGATTCAGGACTAGGACCTAGATCCCAGGCCCCCAATCGAGCCATTCCAGCCTCTATGGGTCTTGCCTGCCCATGGCCAGCTGGACCTCCTCCTGGGGGTGGGCATGAGTGTGCCAGCACCACAGCTCTGGTTCTGAGTGCTGAACATGGGGCAGTGTTGGTGACAGGGTTCCTGAGTGCAGTGAAGGGCTTTCCTCCTCAGCAGGAGCATTTCACAGTTTTGTGCTTCCAGGCTAAAGTGAGAGTCAGGCCTTGCAGCATCGCTGGGTCATACCAGCCTTCCTACAAGGGGGCTGCCACAGCCGTCAGCCACGCTGACTGACCAGCGGTCTGACTTTTCATGTCTGCTCCCTTCTGGAACTATTGCCTTCTAGCCCTTTAGTGACCCACAGGAGCTGTCCCTATCTAGTCACATTATGGTCTCTGCCTAAAGGAAATTGAAGCTCAGAGAGGGTCAGACACTTGCTTAAGATCACACAGCTACCTAGGGCTAAAATCAATTTTTCTTTCTTTAAAAAATGCCTTTATTGAGATGTGATTGACACGTAAAATGCTATACATGTTAATATATAAAACTTAATGAGTTTAAGTATACACCCATGAAATTGTCATCACCGTCAAAGCATATCCATCCTGTCCCCAAGTTTCCTTTAATGATAATTATTATTATTGTGTGTGTGTGTTCAGAACACTTAAGATCTACCCTGTGAGTAAATGTTGAGTCTGCAGTGCGGCATTGTTATCTATAGGCACTATACCATCTAGCAGATCTCCAGAACTTCTCTGACAGAACTGAAACTTTTACTCTTCACTTTCCCCTGGTCCCTGGCAACCACCATTCTGCTCTCTGATTCTATGTATTTAACTAGTTTTGATTCCATGTATAGTGAGATCATACAGTATGTGTCTTTCTGTGTATGGCTAATTTCACCAAAACCAATTTCTTCACTCTTTATATTCTGCTTGTTTTGTCTCTCTCTTTGTCTCAGATTTCAGCAGAACTCCCAGCAGCCAGCCCTTCCCAGGATACTTCTCTCTGGCAGGAGGTTCCCAGCCACCTACAGAGATCAGAGGGCTCATGTGTTTGAATGTAACTAGGGAGGAACAGAGGAATCACCCCAGACCTGCCTCCCCCATCCCTGCAAAACCTGTGTTGGATCTTTTCAGAGCTGCCATTTCAGACTTGATTTCATTAAGGACTTTGAATCAGGCACACATGGGTTCAGATGCCAGCTCTGCCCCAAAGCAGCTACTTGGATGGGCCAGTAACCTCTAAGCGGGACACAAAATACGTCACAGCCTTGGCAGTCTCTGCTTGTGCAGTAAATGGAAGTTTAAAAATTCTGGTCCTGGAATTTGGGTCTCTACAGTAGAGCATGTAAGTCAGAGAAAAGCCCAGCGCTCCACCAAGGAGAGGCCTCGGGGAAGATGGGTGTCAGAGAAACCTGGCCCTGGTATCTCGCATACCTCTGCAGGCCCAGGGCAACAGCTCTGGAGCCAAGAAATAAGAAGTGGGAATGATTGTTAAATTTTGGCTATATATTTTTTTACGAAAAATATTTTTAATTGAAAAGTTTTTACTGTTGCTTTATTTCAAAAGCATCATGTGTTCCTTATAGAAAAATTAGAAAGTACACCGAGGCAAACACACACGCATGCAAAGATGCCACAATCCCGTCACCCTAAGACAGCCATGGTCTTCAGTTTTTCTTTGCATATTCAATCAGATCATGTACGTTTTATAAATTAGGGATCATATTCTTCTCCAAACTACTAGGTATTTCTTGAATCTACAAGATGTTATAGCTTCCTTCCCATGTCAGCAAAGCTACATCCCTCTAAGAGTCTGTCTCCCACTTACCCTTGTGGTTGGACCACTCTACCTGAACCCCCATACCCTGCACTGAAAGGCAGGATAATGGGTGGGATGGAGGGACACTAACCAAAGGGGCTGGGCGCTGGCCTGGGTGCACAGAGCTTCCTTGCACGCAGCTGCTGTCAGGCCTGGACAACCTTGACCCACCGACATCTTGGCCCCCTTCGCTTTTACTGAGCAGGCCTCCCTGATTGATGAAGGGACCCCCAAGCCAGCAGTTTTCACACGTGTTCAACACAAACTCCAGTGAAGAGGAAGGGAGATGGGGAGGCCTGGCTGGATGAAAATGTGTGTCTGGTGAAGAGGAGGGGCGATGAGATGAGGAGGGCAGACCCCTCCCCAGCCACACCGCCCAGAGCAGCCCTGAGCTCAACAGCACCAGGTAGAGTCGAGGAGGATGGACAGATCTTGTCCACAGCCCTCAAGTTTCCTCTCCATGGAACTCTGAAGTCCACCCAGCTCAGAGCTCTGTCCTCTCTGAAAGGACCAGAAATGAGAGTGAAACTGAACCCCCACGGAGCAGGATCAGGGATGTTAGTGGTTTCCATTGGCCTCTTCAAGGCTGGGAAAGAAGGCATTTCATGGAAAGGAGCCCTCAAGGCCTTGGAGAGCTGGCAGTGCTGTCTGTTTAGTGTGGGCCAAATTGGAAACAGCAGCATGGGAACGGCAGGCCAGCCTGTCCAGGTCCCCAAAGCCATGGGCACTGGTGCCCACAGGCCACACTAGGGCCTCTGGGGCCCTCACAGCAGGTACAGACTGGCTCCTCTGTGAGTGCAGCCTCACCCCTATCTGGAACAGGAGGTTTGAACCAGTGCGTGTCAAAGTCCCTTTAATATCCCAAATTCTTGATCCTTGGCCAGACTGGATAGCACGTTCAAGGCCTTTGGCAATAGGGGCTCCCTCGTGTGACCCAATGTGTGGCTTATCCAAGAGGGAGAATTCTGGGAGTCATGACCCCTGGGAACCTTCCAGGCTGGAGGTGACACCGTCTTCTGGGGGATAGAATGACTTCTGTCCTGCTAAAGAGAAAACACACCTTGGGGGCCTGAGCCTGAGGCTGCCCACAGGGGCGCTGAAGGCCCACAAGCCTGGATGTTGATCTTGGCTCCCCATTTCCCCGCTGGATGGCCTTGCCTCCAGGGCAGAAGCTTCGTGTTACTAACACCACCCCCTGCCAGTACCCAGAGCGGGGAAAGAATGGTCCCCCAGAAGAGGAAGATGCCTCTCCCACCCAATGAGGGCTAGGTCCCCTTAGAGCAGGGAGCTCGCCTCTCCCCTCCTCTCACCATTGTTCTAGAGCCACTCCAAGAAGGCCTGGGAGAAAGGCCGGGTTTAGAGGCTGCAGCAGGACACCAGGGTGGTGATGATGAGTGTGTGCTCTCTCGTTGCAGGGAACAGCAGCCACCTCCAGACCGAGCTCTGTCAGAAAGCCTGGCAGGGCCTGCCCCCCAGCAAGTGCCACGGCAGCCCCCAGGACTCTCGGAAGGAGACCAGAAGCATGTGGGGCCTGATGGTGATTGCCCAGCTACTGGCAGGCATCGGTACGGTGCCCATCCAGCCATTTGGGATCTCCTACGTGGATGACTTCTCGGAGCCCAACAACTCGCCACTATACATCTGTGAGTCAGGCTTGAAGAGAGCTTGGGGTAGGGGCGGGTCCTCGCGTGGCACAGCCAAGGCATACAGAGGTCTGGGGACCTGACGCACCTTGTTTGAGTCCCAGCCCAGGGCCCAGCTTTTCACCAGCAGGACAGGGCCCACGGTGTCTGTGCACTGGAGCCATGGGAGTCCCCGAGGGGATTTGCATGACCCCTTGGTCCCAGGCCAGGAATAGGGCAGTTCCTTGGCCAGCAGTACGTGGTCAAGTATCTGGTCAAGGTACTGGTCAAGAGCAGTACCATTGCTTTCTAGACCAGGCACCGGCCAGCACACGTGTCTTCTGAGCCATCCATAGGAGAAGTTGGCCTCATAGAAAACTATGCAAAATAGATAAAGTGAAAGTGACATCGCTCAGTCGTGTCCGACTCTTTGCAATCCCATGGACTGTAGCCTACCAGGCTCCTCCATCCATGGGATTTTCCAGGCAAGAGTACTGGAGTGGGCTGCCATTTCCTTCTCCAGGGGATCTTCCTGACCCAGGGATTGAACCCGGGTCTCCTACATTGCAGATAGATGCTTTACCATCTGAGCCACCAGGGAAGCCCAAAATAGATAGCAGATGATCAAATTCTTCACTTAGAATAAGCCACACTAAGCATCCTCTGGGCCCAGACCAGACAGGCCACATCCAGAGGCTCTGTGGCCCACAATCTCCCACCGCTGCTGACACATCATACCTGCAAGGAGCCTTGCCCCCAGCCCATACCTGGGTCTTCATCTGTAAATGCCCACGAGGCCACTTCTGTCCCAGCAAGCAGATTGCTCTGGCATCTAGCCAGAGGAGAAGCAGCTTGGTTCTGCACATTCCAGGGTCTCAGGTGGCTCTGGCGTTGTCTGTGGGCAATGCTACAGGTGTGGATTTGTCAGGGCCAGGGGACAGACTGGAGAGTGTCCCGGGAACCCCTCAGTGAGGGAAAGAGCCCGGTGCCCACCTCAGTCCTCTCAGCATCCTTTCTCTCTCCCCTCTCCAGCCATCCTGTTTGCCATCGCCGTGTTTGGACCAGCTTTTGGGTACCTGCTGGGCTCGGTCATGCTGCAGATCTTTGTAGACTATGGCAGGGTGGACACAGGTGAGTGTGTGCCAGGACTGCAGCCCCCAGCCAGTCAGGGCAAGGATGAAGCTGAACTTTAAATGTTTATGGCTCCCTTGCCTCCCATTCCCTCCCTCCTACCTGCAGTCGTCAGCCGGCCTCAGACAGTGGAGAGCAGATAGCATGTACCTCCTCTCTCCAGGGCCAGGCTGAATGATGGAGCAGGGGTTGCCACTGAAGAAAACACGCTTTCTTCCCTGAGAAAACATACTTTCTGCAGTGGGAAATCTTGAGACCTGGGCAGGGCCTCAGGTGTTGCCATCACAGCTGCCTTTTGAGGTCGTGGTGTTAAAAATAACTCTATAATTCTTTGATTCTAAGACGGTTTTGATTGTTTAAAAATTTTTGAGAAGACTTATTTAAGGGAAAGGAAGAAGTAGTATGTGAAATATACACATGGATTATAACTCCCACCCAGAAGAGTATAACATTTTAACCATGTGGACACAGATAGCAGGGAACCTGTGTCTAATCCTGGTTCCACCTCTACTAGCTGAATTCTACCACCTCTACTGATATTGGGCACAAACCTTCATCTTCCTATGCCTCAGTTCCTCATCTGTAAAATGGGGCTAATGATAGTGAAATAAAATTGCTGTGAGCTATTAACAATGTGACATAGATTAAGCCTCTCTATCTCAGGATGAGAAAATATAATCCACAGACAAGAGCACATGTACTGAGTTAACCATTCAGGAAGCTGACCCCAGGATGGATCCTACAAGGGCATATGGCTGTTGTAAGCCTGCCCGACACCCCCCAGCCTCCTGCAAGGCAGAGAGTGCCAGCACAGTAACAGAGGGACAGGCAAAGTGCTTTGGCAGTTCCAAGGCCAGAAAAGCGCTTCTGCAGGAGGTGATGAAGGAGGGCCTCCCAGGGAGGTGATGCATGTCTGCATCCCATGTGAGTGGAAATTCCACAGTTGGTGGTGGCTGATGGCAGAGGCCTTCCCAGGTGGAGGAAACCATCTGGACAAAGTCAAGACGGGGAATGCATGGGGAGTGTGTGGGTGGGATATAAATTCCCGCAGGCCTGATGTGGCTGGAAGGCAGGTCTGCCAGACCCTCAGAGATAACATCCCCACCCCAGTGCCTGGCACTCAGATCCAGAGGCTGCCTGTCTCACAAAGAACGTGGGCAATCATGCTGCCAGACACCACAGACTCCTGCCCTTGGGACTGTCAGACGACAGTGTCCTCTGTCAGTGCCATCCACCTGTACTTCAAATCAAAGGGCAAAGCTGGAGGAGCTGTCTGCTCAGGGTCAAGCCATGCTTGCCCTTCACTGGCACTTCCTGAGCTGGGTCCTAGCTCTTCATGACCCAAAGAGACTGGCATCTGAGCTCCCAGTCCACCAGGGACAGTGCCCAGGACAGTGTTCTCCCTCTTCTCCCTCTTCCCTGCGTGCCTGTGTAGCTTCTTCACTTACAAAGAGACACACAACAGCAGACCCCTGGAGTTGGATGGGAGGCTGCACAGGAGAAAGCATCTGCTTACCCAAGAGCCTACTCTGTTCATGGTGGCTTTTTGAGTTTCTAAGGATTGTGAGGCCTCCTTTTTAAGGGTTAGCAAAAGTGGGAGGCAGAGCACTCAGTTATTAAGAGTGCAGGTTTGGAAACCACGAATACATGGGTTTGGAAACCACGAATACATGGGTTTGGAAACCACGAATACATGGGTTTGGAAACCACGAATACATGGGTTTGAAACTGGCCAATGAAACAGTGCTTGCAGGGCAAGGTTAACCTCGCCGACCCCCCACAGGCCTCCGGTCTCTGGGGAGAGAGAGAGGATGTTGTCTTGACCAAGGTGCTACTTCCCTTGATGAGTAAAGTGAGATCATGCATTCATCCAACAAATACTTGTGTCCTGTGCTTTCTCTTCAGCTTCTGTTAACTTGAGCCCTGGAGACCCCCGATGGATAGGAGCCTGGTGGCTGGGCCTGCTCATTTCCTCTGCCTGCTTGGTTGTCACCTCTTTCCCCTTCTTTTTCTTTCCTCGAGCAATACCCACAGGAACAGAGGTAAGCTTCTGAGAACCCACAATTCCACCTATTATAAGAATTTCCTAAAAGGAGGCACTGTGTCAGGCATTTAGTCCTGTCTGACTCTTAGCGACCCCATGGACTACAGCCTGCCAGGCTCCTCTGTCCATGGAATTTTCCAGGCAAGAATACTGGAGTGGTTTGCCATTTCCTTCTCCAGGGGATCTTCCTGACTCAGGGATCGAACCTGGGTCTCCCACATTGCAGGCAGATTCTTTACCATCTGAGCCACCAGGAGGTATGGAGGGGTAGATAATAAAGCTGAGAAGTTTCAGTAAGTTAATTCTGAGTGAAATCTAATCAAGTTTCTTGATGCAGGACTTCTCAGGGGCTTTGAAAGGTGAGCATGCTTGTGAATTTCCCAAAGATGTGATTTCATCAGTGTTCCCTCACCATGGTAGCATCTCAGGGATTAGGAGGGCTCAAGAGAATATAGTCTGGGTAAAGTTCTGAGTTATCTAAAGTGCGATAAAGAATTAAGAGTCAATAAAAACTGAATGTGTGACCTGGAGCAGTTGACTTTTGCGTGTAGTAGGGCTGCTGCTGCTGCTGAGTCGCTTCATTGGTGTCTGACTCTGCGACCCCATAGATGGCAGCCCACCAGGCTCCCTCCCTGGGATTCTCCAGGCAAGAACACTGGAGTGGGTTGCCATTTCCTTCTCCAATGCATGAAAGTGAAAAGTGAAAGTAAAATTGCTCAGTCGAGTCCGACGCTTCTCAACCCCATGGACTGCAGCCTACCAGGCTCTTCCGTCCATGGGATTTTCCAGGCAAGAGTACTGGTCATGTCTAATCCTAAAGGACTGAGTAAAAAGACATTCCTAGTGCTGAAGAGTGTGCGATTGGGCTGAGTGGAGCATATTTTGAGCAGACTGACCTGCATGCATCTTCCAGTCATATCTGCTGGGGAAAGAAATCAGGGAAGGATGAGACTGGAAAACAGTGGGGAGAAGTCTGAGTGGGGGCCTTGACGTTAGCCTGAAGGATCTGAAACTTGTTCTGATCTCATGAAGTTCTAAGTGACTGGTGCCCACATGAGTGACAACTATATGAGGTTGTGGTTGGGGAGTCGGGCAGGAATGAAGGCTGGAGATGTGATGAGGCCAGTGTAGAGATGATACAGCTGAGGACCAGGGCCATGGCTGCCGGGCACCCGAGACAGGGCAGTATAGATGTCCTCGGACTTAGCCGTGAGTGGCTAAAGTTTGTGCCAAGGCTTAGAGTCAGAGGCTGAACTGGACGTTCTGCAATAAGGTGTGTGAGACTGGGTAAAATCTAGGCCCGGCCAGTGAGGAGGGCCAGGGATAGATGGCCTCAACTTGTCTTGAAGAAGAATTTCAGTGTGGCAGCACGCCATCGTGATGCTGGAGTCGGACAAACCTGAGTCTGAATCTAGCTCTGCTACTTCTAAACTAGCTGAGAGATCCGAGGCAAGATTTCTTGCTCCTAAGTTTCCTCTACTTTAAAGTACTGGAGATGGAGACTTCCCTGGTGGTCCCATGGCTAAGAATCTGCGCTCTCAATGATTCCTGGTCTAGGAACTAATATTCGACATGCTGCAATTAAGACCTGGCACAGCCAAATAAGTAAATAAAAGTAAATATTAAAGTACCAGAGATAAGAGCACCTATCTCAGGAGGAGGTTGTGAGGAATGGGACAATGTATGCAGAATGCTGGGCACGGGGCCCACCATGGAGGAGGCATGAAATAAATGGGAGTGCCTGCACCTGGTGACGAGTCTGCTGGGGGATCCTAAAAGTGTCTGAGCTCGAGGGCCTTGTATCTGTTTAGTTGTTCAGAGCTGGGCCTTGGGCTGCAGCTGACAAGTTCAGAAGTGGAAGGCAAGTTCACTGAGGGGGTTTGCACAGAAAGTGCAGGCTAAGAGTCAGGTCAGAGCCTTGGACAGGATCCAACTTTGGGCCCAGAAGAAAGAAGGGACTCTACAGAGGAGACTGAAAGAGAGAGCTGGGAACAGAGGTCATTATAGACCAGAGTGTGGCCCATAGCTCCTGGAACCCGAGGACAAGGAAGAAGTGTAGCCATGACAGAGAGACAAAGGCTGATGTTCACTCAGATGCCTCTTGGCATCAGCCAGCAGTTAGATATGAAGTGATATGCACAGATACGAAATCATATCTGGGAGGCCCTAGCGTGGATGCATTCTGGCCAGTGGCTGAAGCACCAGGCTCAGTGACATGCATGTGGTGACTGTTTTGGACACCCTTCCACATCCTTCCAGGGTGGCTGAGCACCACCCTGCCATGAGCCACTAAAACCAGAAGGATCAAGGGCCTGGGAAAGATGACTGTAAGGAACCTGTTAACATTCAAGGAAGCCATTAACACTCACCCCCCTTTGCTGCCTTCAGAGGACTCATCCCGTGATGGATGAAGCAAGGAAGATGGAAGAGGCCAAGTCAGGACAATCCCTGGTGGATTTTATTAAAAGTAACTGAGTGACCCGGCAGTCCTGGGTGGGCTGGCTTGGGTTGGGGGTGGTCTAGGATCACCTGGCCCACGTGGGGTTGGGTGTGGTGGGGGGCAGTAAGAGCAACGCTGGCCCATCCCTCCATGAGAGGTTCTGCCAGCAGCCCTGCTGACTGCTGCTTTGCAGAGTGCAGGAGACCCAAAATCTGGCAGAGGCAGCCCCACCCTCATGATCTGGCCAGCATTCTCCTCTCTTTTCCCTTCGCATGGATGCGGCTGTCCTGTGTAATCACCCGCCACCTGCTTTCTTCCAGGCCCCTCCTCACTTTATTTAGCCCATGAGCATGTTGAGTGGATCCTGAGCGGCTGTGTGTCCCCAGCTGGCCACTGAGCAGCTTGGGGCCTGGGTTTCTGTCCGGAGGAAGAGAGGGGAGCTGCCGGGGGGTGCAGGAAGGGCAGCGGTCAGGCTTGCGGACCCCGGGGACCACTGCCTGGAGGCACAGCCCTGACAGCAGTCTGTCCACAGGGTTCCCCCGCATCTTCCTGAGGCTCCTGATGAACCCACTCTTCATGCTGGTGGTCCTGGCCCAGTGCACCTTTTCCTCCGTCATCGCTGGCCTCTCTACCTTCCTCAACAAGTTCCTGGAGAAGCAGTACGGCGCCTCCGCAGCCTATGCCAACTTCCTCATCGGTGAGTCCCCAGGGCTGCCGCAGCCAGGCCTTCCCCGTGTTCATCCATGGAGGTGCACCGCCAGACCAGACAAGGGCAGGAGCCAGAGGGTTCTTGCCCAGGAGAAAGGATTTTAAAGACATACTTCCTGGTTGGCAAGCCAGAATGTTCTTGGCAGATTTCCTGGGCCCCTATCATTCCGGGCAGGAGTGGGTGGAGGTTGGGGGCTGCTTCCTCCCTGTCAGAGGGGCTGAAAGCCTGACCGTCTCCCAAAGGCCCTGACATCATCAGGGACAAGAGAGGAAAGAGCACAGATTGAGCAGGGGGCTAGGCAAGATGCTGCTGGGTGTTTTTCTTTTCCAAGGGCTTGAAGACATTCACCTGGATAAGGACTGTGGGGCCCAGTGATTCTCAAGCCCCTATACTTTAGGCTCCCCAGGAGAGCTTTAAGAAATACAGAGGTCCAGGCCCCACCCTTGAGCAGTGAAAGCAGAATCTCTGGCAGGGGGTGCCAGCATCCAGCACCTGTGTTTTTGGCAGCTGAGGCTGCAAAATACTGATGCAGTCCCACCAAGTTCCCAAGAGAATGATGGGGGCCAGTTCACTGGTGAATTTGACCATGTGGGTGTGGCAGGGTGGTCAGGGCATGACCCCTGACCTCCTGGGTGGCTCTTGGCTGTGACTTCACCCTTCTAGCCTTTGGCCTCTGACTAGCACATCAAACAGGAAGCGCCACCAGTGCCGTTCTAACCCCATGTGGTTACAGTGCAATGAAGTGCCAGGTAATGAAAGGCTTAATAAGGGCTTCCCAGGTGGCTCAGTGGGTAAAGAATCTGCCTGCAATGCAGGAGGTGCAGGAGACTTGGGTTCAATTCCTGGGTCCAGAAGACCCGCTGGAGGAGGGCATGGCAACCCATTCCAGTATTATTGCCTGGAGAATACTATGGACAGAGGAGCCTGCCTACAGTCCACAGAATCACAAAGAATTGGATGCAGCTATGTACACACAGAGGAGAAGGCAATGGCACCCCACTCCAGTACTCTTGCCTGGAAAATGCCATGGATGGAGGAGCCTGGTGGGCTGAAGTCCATGGGGTCGCTAAGAGTCAGCACGACTAAGCAGCTTCACTTTCACTTTTCACTTTTATGCATTGGAGAAGGAAATGGCAACCCACTCCAGTGTTCTTGCCTGGAGAATCACAGGGACAGAGGAGCCCGGTGGGCTGCTGTCTCTGGGGTCGGACACAACTGACGTGACTTAGCAGCAGCAGCAGCAGCATGCATGCACAGAGTTATTTGGGCTTCCTTGGTGATTCAGACTATAAAGAATATGCCTGCAATGCAGGAGACCCGGCTTCTTTCCCTGGGTAGGAAGATCCACTGGAGAAGGGAATGGCTACCCACTCCAGTACTCTTGCTAGGAGAATCTCATGGACAGAGGAGCCTAGTAGGCTACAGTCCATAAGGTCACAAAGAGTTGGACATGACTGAGGAACTAACACTTTGACTTTCTAATAAATGCACATTCAACCCACATCTCTCTGGTTGTAAGGGTCCCACTTCTTTCTTTATTGTTTGCACAGGCAGGGCAATCCTCCATGTCAAGATAAGGCTGTCAGTATGCCTGGCAAACAGTAAATGCTCAATTAATGTCATCTATTACTGTTGCAATTAAACATGTCTCAGGTCCCTTCAGGCAGCCATGCCTCCTTCTTGGGGGTCCGCATAGCACTACAAGGCCTATGCGCCCAGACCAGCTTCTCTCTGTCTGTAGGTGCTGTGAACCTCCCTGCTGCGGCCTTGGGGATGCTGCTTGGAGGGATCCTCATGAAGCGCTGTGTTTTCTCTCTGCAAACCATTCCCCGCGTGGCCGCCACCATCATCATCCTCTCCATGGTCCTCTGTGCCCCTCTGTTCTTCATGGGCTGCTCCACCCCACTCGTGGCGGAGGTCTACCCCCCGAGGTAAGGGGAGCGAGGGTGAGGAGACGCTCTTTGCTGAGTCCAGAACCTGGAGGTGGCTGCCACATCTTCTTTCCGCTTCAGCTGTCCTCCCTCCTTTTCCGTGTTGACCTGATCTCGTATGTGGCCACTGAGAAAGCCAGGTCTTAGTGTGCTCAATTATGAAAACAAATCAGAGTGCTAGTGGGCCACTAGCAATCAGCATTAGGGTTCTGTGTTTTAAGAAGCACCAGAAACTAATTTGTCCAGTTGCAAGATGAATCTGTAGCGCTGTGAGCCTCAGGAACCAGGAAATAGCTATGTTTTGCATCTGCTCTCTACCAGCTAGAATTACAGAGTCTCATTGAGCTGCTGAGGAAAGATGAGAGATGGACACTTGAAAAGGTTTGGAGAAGAACAATGAAAGTGATGGCAGACTTAAAAAATTAGGGCAGGTGAGGAAGAGGGCAGGTAAAGGATACCTGTCGGCTTGCATGAAGCGACATGGTTTTAAGTTCTAAGTTTGGCTTCATGTTAAGGAAGGGCTTTGAAGCCAAGGAGGGGATGAGCTTTTTGCTTTTTCCTCAGAGCCACCTTTCCACACCCCTTCTTTTAGATTTTGCCCAGTGAGGTTGCAATACTGGAAGACAGCATACCTGTCAGTTTTGGTGCTTTATCTTTCTCTGTGAAAGGACCTCTCCTGTCTCCAGAGGGTATGAAGGAGGAGAATGTTATTTAGGATGGAGCCGCCCCTCCCCCACTCTGGCCCACTCCCAGTTTGTACCAGTCTTCTGGCTGTGGTTGACAGAGGCCCAAGAATGCTTTCACTGGGTGTTTAGCACAGGGCTTTGTCATCAGACCAGGTCCTAGGTCTGGCACTGCCCTTTCCTAGTTGGGGAAATTTACTTCCGGTTTCTCATCCACAAAGGGAGCATCATTATCAGAACATTTCCTGTGATGTCAGTCCATGAAAAGCCCCAAGGCACAGTGCCTGGAGCGTGAGAGATGCCCCATTACTGCTAACCAGCACTGGAATAATTATTTTAGCAAAGTTCTGAACTGTGATTTATCAGCCCCTAACCCTCACCCTTCCCAGAGGAGATCATGAATATTGGACATGGAGGGCAGAGAGATTGGTGCGATCAGCCAGTGAAACTCCTGGGTTAAAGCTCAGGGGGATGCAGTAACCTGGGCGATGGCTACATAAACCCAGAGACAGGAGCCATTGAGACCCTAGATGACCTCAAGGGGCCTCAGCCCAAGCCCAGATGAAAGAGAAAGGAAGGGAAATATCACCTGTGACTTTCCCATAGCATCTGCCTTCTCTCTCATCAGAGTCCTGGCAGGTTGTTCGTCTCGACCCCTTCTGCAGTGGGGGATTTGCCAACCAAGCATTCCCAATGACTGACTAGTCAGTAGGTTTGGGCTCCTACTGGCAGAAGAAGCTGAGGTGCCATGAACACCGGCCAAATTGACCCTTGGCTTCAGTAGACATGATTCAGATCTCTGGGTGGCGCTAGCTCAAGACAAGCAGAGAAGCACAAGCACGCTAACCAGGCGGGGAAGTCACGCTGGGCTGGAGTGGCGAGGTTTTCCTTTGGTCTTGCTTTGTTTGATTCCCATTTCCTGTTTTGCTGGCAGCACATCAAGTTCTATACGTCCACAGCCTCCCGCCTGCCGCCGGGACTGCTTGTGCCCAGATTCTGTCTTCCACCCTGTCTGTGGAGACAATGGGGTGGAATACCTCTCCCCTTGCCACGCTGGCTGCAGTGAAGTCAACTTCAGCTCTATAGCTCTCAAGCAACCGGTAAGGGCTGGAGGGGCCCCGGGTCTCTGTCAAGTGTGTACTCTGACAGCCTGCTCCTCCCACTTGGGATGGGCAGGGCTCCACCCCACTCATTCCCAGCATCCTGGCCTCTGGGCCATACCCACGTTTTCTCCACCTCCTGTACCCTAGGGTCATGATCAGATGCTTACAGCCCAAAGTCAATTAAAGACTGGCCAGTGTCCAACGAATTCACATTCCTGAAGCCTAACAATGCTCAAAGCAGAAGCAAGCCAGAGCACTCCTTCTGCTGAAGCCTGCCAGTCTCACCCTGATGGGTCCTTATTGGGCACACCAGCATCCTGCAACCTGGTTGTGTCGCAAAGCCATATGGACAGGCCCACATAGATCGAGGGCAGAGGGCCTCTGTGATGTGGACCTGGAAGGTTAGAGCCAGAAGTGGTGACAGAGGCCCTTTGGTTCGACCCTTCTGAGCACTCTCAGCTGTGGCCACACAACTGGCTTGAAGGCTGTAGCTATTCAGGGGCAGATCTGGGACTAGAACCCAGGGTGCTGCCTCAGCCCAGGGCACGTCTGTGCAAGACCAGGTGTCTCCCAGCCACAGCCTCCCACTCACGCAGATCACATTCACGATGCTCACTTGGCAAGGTCCTGGCCAGCCCTCAGAGTGCTCCCTGCCTCCCCAGATCAGAGAGCAGCAAACCAACTCCAGTCATCTGTGTGGTTATTCAACAAACACCTAGTGAACACCAGACACATACATGGGAGCTGAAGATTCAGTGGGGAACCCATCAGCCCATGTCCCTGCCCTCATGAACTTGTATTCACCAAATAAAGGCACAAGAGTGTTTTTAGAAGGTAACCCATGCCACGAAGAGACTTAATGAGACAGAGAATATCTGGGGACGTCCCGGAGGAGAGTGACATTAGAACTGAACCACCAGAGAAAGAACACGCTATCAAGACCTGGGAGTGAAGCAAACGCAAGAGAAAGACCCAAGGGCATGAATGATCTAGCAAATGTGAAGAGTGAGAAGGCTAGGGCGGGCATAGAGTGTGGAGGAGGGCTATACCCAGCTAGGCCTGGGAGCAGGCAGGGCTCTGGCTTCAGACTTGGACATTCTTTATCCCAAGAACACTGGGAAGTCTATGCAGCTCCCTAAGGAGAGGAGGCAGCCTGCTCCTTTAAACCTGTGTGGAGGGCATGGGCAAGGCTAGCCATCTTCCCTGAGAGGACAGGCAAGGCTGCTTCCATGGCCACGTCTGCTGGCAGAGGAGCATGGTTCTCAGGAGGTGCAAGGACCAAGAGCTTGGACAAGATGCTTTCTCAATTGCCTTCTTGTTGAGGGAGCCTGTGGTGGCTTCTGTGGTTTTCTTATCTTTGTTTACTTACCTCTGACTTGTCTACCTCCAGAAATAATCTTGACAAGTTTCCAATAACAGCACAAGCACATCAAGACCAAGATCCATTAGCATAATATCAAGAAAAAAATAGAAAATTATAAGGGAAAATATGTGTAAAAATTCCAGACTGAGGAAGGTAGCAGCAACATTGTATACAACTTAATTATGAGCTTCCCAGCAGCCCAAGTAAAGAAGGTCCATAGTTCCAATCCTTGGTAGAAGGAAGCACACCAGTTTATTAGTTCCAATCTCTGCCCTCTAATGGCTTTGACACTTAAAGCAGTTGGACCACAGGCTGGTCCATCAAACGATGTGAGAGGGAAGATGAAGCCACCTGACACAGATGGTCCACCAAGGTGAACTGTACAACAATGTTGAGCTGTATGGTTTTATAGACTTGAGACAGAGACCTTTAGAGGCAGGAGGAATTTATCTCGGGCAGAAAGTTCAGTGGATTTCACTGTGTTTCCACTGGTGCTGCGCTGCGCTGCGCTTGGTCGCTCAGTTTTGTCCGGCTCTGTGCAACATCATGGACCGTAGCCTGCCAGGCTTCTCTGTCCATGGGGATTCTCCAGGCAAGAATACTGAGTGAGTTGCCATGCCCTTCTTCAGGGGATCTTCCCAACCCAGAGATTGAACCCAGGTCTCCCAAACTGCAGGCAGATTCTTTACCAGATGAGCTACCTGGGAAGCCCATTCCCACTGGTATCTCTTCCTATTTTTTATCTTCCTTTAATGTTCCTGCAATAAACACACAAACAGCAAAAACAAAAATCCAGAAAACCACTACTCCTGGGTAGAAGGTGGCCTGGCACAGAGGAGGGCCCTCCCAAACCCAGGTCCGCAACTGGTGGACCATACCTGGCAGTGGGATCCTGCAGATCCCCTCGCAGTGTAACTGCGGGGGAGTCCAGTGCACACTGGAAGACTGGTTTTGGTGAGACAAACAGTTTGCTGCCCAGTGATCAGAAGCAAGATCCCCAGGGCACCTGAAATCCCCACCTCGTCTCCTTTCCAGCCTCTGCATCCAGCATCACCAGGTCCCCAAGGAGGGCAGAGGGGTGACCGTTGGAGCAGGCATTTAAAGTGTGTGGAATCGAAATAATAACAGCAGGTTTCCCCTGTTCCCCTCCGTCTCCTTCCAAGATCTACTTGAACTGCAGCTGCGTCGGCAGGGGATCTGCTTCAGCGAAGACAGGCCCCTGTCCCGTCTCCTGCGCCCACTTCCTGCTCCCGACCACCTTCCTCATCTCCTTCGTGGCGCTCATAGCCTGCGTCTCGCACAACCCCCTCTACATGATGGTGCTGCGGTGAGTGCGCCCCTCCTTCCCAACGCTCCTCTCCCTTAATGTCCAGCTGGCCCCTTCTCAGCTCTCCTCCCTCTCCTGGTCCACTGAGTCCTCGGACACGAGATGTTCTTGGGGTGATACAGGGAGATAATACTGGTGTACCAGTGCCAGGGCTTTGGTGCCAGCCCGTGCGGAGTCCCACGCTGCAGCCTCACTTGGTGGGTGTCGCTGCCTCTCCATCTTGTATGAGGAGGAGGGAGGAGGCTGGAGAGGAGGCGGGGCCTGGGGAGGAGGCGGGGCCTGGAGGGGAGGCGGGGCCTGCCGGCTGAGCCACTGACCCCCTCCTTTCTGCCAGGCTCAACGCTGACTCCACACCTGTAGATTCACCTATCTTTAACTCTCCAAAGAACAGAGAGGAGGGAGGAGAATTCAGTTGGAGGCATAAAATCAGAGAAGGAAAACGAGGAAAGTTCCAGAGACAGAATAAGGACTGTAGAAAGGATGACAATGAGAAAAGCCCCCGTGTCCTAGGAGCCAGGTCAGAAGGGAGGGCGGGACAGGCAGCAGGCCAAGGCAGGTGTCCTGTTACCCCAAGCTGCCCCTGAGGTGTTGACATGAAGTGACCCTCCATTCACCTCACCCTCTGGAAAGGAGAAAATACAGTTTCAACCAAGTTGGCATAACTTACCCCCTGCCTCCCTCCCTCCTTTCCTTATCAGTCTGGCAACAGAGATGGAAAAACAGGATTTGGAAGACCCGGTCCAGGGTCAAAGGCCTAGCTCTACCATAAACTGGCTAAATGTCCTTTGGTGTTGCCAAGTTCACCAAGTCTCAATTTTCTCATGTATGTGTGTGCTTAGTCACTCAGTCGTGTCCAGCTCTGTGACCCCATGGACATAGCCTGTTAGGTTCTTCTGTCCATTGAATTTTCCAGGCAAGAATCTGGAGTGGGTTGCCATTTCCCACTCCAGAGGATCTTCCCCACTCAAGGATCAAACCCATGTCTCTGTGTCTCCTGCATTGGCAGGCAGATCCTTTACCACTGTATCAGCTAAGAAGCCCTTCCTCATGAATGAGAGGGCATTAATGATATTGAACTCAAAGGATTCATGTGGGAGTTGTATGGTAAATTGCTTTGCTTTGCTTTGCTCTTCATAATGGTTCATTATCACTATTTACCAAATTATTCAGTTCAGTTCAGTCACTCAGTCATGTTTGACTCTTTGCAGTCCCATGGACTGTAGCACACCAGGCCTCCCTGTCCATCACCATCTACCAGAGTTTAGTCAAACTCATGTCCATTGAGTCAGTGATGCCATCCAACCATTTCATCCTCTGTCATCCCCTTTTCCTCCTGCCTTCAGTCTTTCCCAGCATCAGGGTCTTTTCCAGTGAGCCAGTCCTTCACATCATATGGCCAAAGTGTTGGAGTTTCAGCTTCAGCATCAGTCCTTCCAATGAATATTCAGGGCTGATTTTCTTTAGGATGGACTGGTTGGATCTCCTTGCTGTCCAAGGGACCCTCGAGGGTCTTCTCCAACATCACATTTCAAAAGCATCAATTCTTCAGCACTCAGCTTTCTTTATAGTCCAACTCACACATCCATACATGACTACTAGAAAAATTATTACCACCAAATTAACTATTTTTATCAACAGCTAGTTTCCCCAGAAGACTAGGAGTTGAGGGGTCTGGGATTTTATCCTATTTACAAGTCAGCGTGCAAACTACTGAGCTCCTGTTTCTGTTACTATTTCATAAGGATGTTGGCAGAAACCGGAAAACTCCTAGGTCAAAGGCAAAGGACTTTGTTGCTCACAGGACAGCAAGCAATGTGAAGCTCATGTTGCATCATTTATTTGTGACCTCATGTCCTACTGGGTGGCATGGAGGGCTTCAGGTGTATGTGTCACCTGCAGTGGGTGTAGGTCACAGCTGAGGAGCACTGAGCTTGGGAGAGCCACTGCTTCTATAGACCAAGCCTGCAGCTGGTCTAGCAAATTTTACCTCATGCCTTAGGTCAGTTCACGGCAACCACACCCTTGGGAAATGACCCAGGAAGCACACAGTCAGGCCCTTGCATTCTTAGCATACTCTACGAGAATGTGTAGGGGTGCTCAGAGCAGTTTGCTTGTCTCAACACCGTCATTACCCTCTCCTCTACCATTCTGCATCTGTGCATTCCCAGTACCCATGCTTTCCCTCAAGGCCCCTGAGTGTGGTTCCCTTCTTGCACTCCAGGTCAGATGGACCACAGTGGACCCAGTAATCCTGAGAAAGGTACGTGGGTGGCTATGACGAAGAGAGGGAATAGAATAAGGAAATTTCACAGGGAAGCCCCTGAGCATTGGAGAAGGGCATTGCTGTCAGATTGCCTCCCAGAGGACTGCCAAGCCTCAGGGATGAGGAAGTAGTGGAGGGAAAGCATCATTTGAACCCCAGGGTGGGCTTTTTAAGAAAAATCTCTCCCTTCCAAGTTTGGTCAGGAGCTGGAGTGAAATTGAAGAAGAAGCCCCAGTATCCCCAAATAATTTAAAGATAATTTCCCCTGGGAAAGATGAAAGAATGGATGCTAAGTAGTGCAAAGAAGTGAAGTGAAGTTGCTCAGTCGTGTCCGACTCTTTGCGACCCCATAGACTGTAGCCTACCAGGCTCCTCTGTCCATGGGATTTTCCAGGCAATAGTACTAGAGTGGATTGTCATTTCCTTCTCCAGGGGATCTTCCTGATCCAGGGATCGAACCCAGGTCTCCCACACTGTAGACAGACACTTTACCATCTGAGCCACCAGGGGAAGGTGAGGTTTAAAGCCAGTGTTGTAGGTGACCCAGACCTTATTTGTATCACTCATGGCCCTCAACCAGGCATGGAAATACAGGCTGGGAGTGAAGATGTGCCAATAATGTATCACAAGACAGAGGTCAGAGAGCCAGTGTTAATTCAGAGCTGAAGGGGCAGAGATCACAAGGAACTCAAACTGTCTGTTAGAAGCCAGTTTGGGGTTCCCAAGTCCCATTTAGTTGAGAAACCAGGGGAGTCTATCCAGAGATAGGGACCAAAACATGGAAGCAAAGGGCCAAACCAAATCCATCTATTGTGGATTGGCCCATTGAAGGACCTATTTCAATAAAGGGAGTGTCCATTAGATTGAGATTTGAGGCACTTTCCACTGGGATCTCCCAGTGGGTGCCTCTCCCCTGCTTCACCCCAGTGGGGATTCTGAGAAGTCCCTTTCCAGTTTGCTAGCAGAACTGTGGAAATAAAACAAAATGTGTGTGGAGAGCTGAGTTCCCTTCAGCTCCGAATGCTTTCCCCTAACCAGCTCCCGCTTAGGAGTGTGCGTGCAGGACACAGGGAAACCTGGTGCCCCGGCTGGCCCACTCCTGACTCCCCATGTCACGGATGGGGGCCTTCCTCTCCACTCCATGCCTAGCTGGCATGGCAGAGGCCCAGCAATACTTCCTCCAGACAGCCTCCCTCTCCTCTCTCAGTCTCCTTCCTCAGGCAAGTGCTTTCCTCCTCTAGAGGGAAGAAGGGGGTGGGGGCGGGGGCAGGACTGGCTGCATAATTTGCAGGACCCAGTGCAAAATGGAAATGCAAGGCTCCTGGTTCCAAAATTATCAAGAATTTAAAGCCAGCCGCAGCAGAGCATTAAAGCAAACATGGGACCTTTCTGAGGGTGGAGCCCGGCAAAGCCACACAGGTCACATGCCCACCACGCCAGCCCAAAGTAGAGGATTCTGTTAGCTGCTCAAAGGAGCTCTCAGGCCAGGGGCTCTGGCTACACTTTGCAACAGGGCTGTCTTCTATTGCTGTAAAACACCACCAGAGCTATTCAGACCTGTTGCCATAAACACAGCCTTCAGTATCATCTGGTTCCCAGCTGCTCTATCCTCTGCCTCTTGAAGGGAGCTCTGGGCAGCCCTGAAAATCAGAGACCAGCGGTTCTCAAACCTGAGTGTGCAAAGAATCTCCTGGAGGACTTCTTACAATACAGAGGGCGGGGCCTGCCCCCCCCGCCCCCAGAGCATCTGCTTCTTCATCTGAGGTACAGCCTGAGAATCTGCATTTCAAACAAGTTCCCAGGGGATGCTGAAGATGCTGTTGGTGCAATGACCACATTGTGAGATCCGCTGAGAGGAACAATAGGAGCACAGGGCCCAGGTGAACCCAGGGGCCCCTCACGAGGGCAAGTTTGATGTGCCCCGAGGCTGACTGCACCACCAGAGGGAAGGCTCAGCCCTGAGTCCTCCCCTTGCTGATTTCCTGTTTGCCTTTTCAGTGTGGTGAACCAGGAGGAAAAGTCTTTCGCCATCGGAGTACAGTTCTTGCTGATGCGTCTGCTGGGTAAGTATCAGAGACGCCCCCTTCCTGGTGGCCCCAGATTAAGGGAAATCAGAAGGCTGTGGGGTGTGGGGTGGGGAGGTGAAAAGCCGCATCTCATCTCTTCATAAGAAGCTGTACATAATAAGCACAACAGCAAATGCCATATCCCATATGGACTGTTTCCGCATCACTTGAGGTTAGGAAAGTTTCCATCTATGGCATTAATTCCAAACGAAACAGTGTAAGAAGGAAAAGTGGACACAGCTGAGAATGCCCAGAATGCTGAGTGTAGGTATTTTTTCATCTCTCTCCAAGAATTCATTGTAGGAACAAAACCTCACGTTCCTGCCACAGCCAGAACAGCAACAGAGCCCAGCCCGGGCTTCCCTTCCATTTTACAAAATCCACTCCTCCTACCTCTATTCAGCAAAGGGGGCCCTCTGCTGGCAAACCCTGCCGAAGCAGTCAGCGCCCGAGGAGGAAGGGCTCTGTGCACAGGGATCAGGACTCGCTGTGGCTGTGAATGCGCTGCCTGCAGGCGTCTGCAAACACCCAGCTCGCCCCAGGTGTGAGGACACTGCAGGTCCTTTTCCAGACTGCTCATGCTGGACTGTCCCCTCTGGATGCCTCCAGGCACTGGAGTAAACACAAGGCACTCGTATGGAGACTCTTGCAGTGACAGGTACAGGAAGTAAAGGGACTGACTGAGGAGGGATTTATTAAGGACCCTGGGGCTGCCCACTGCAGCAGGGAATATGCTGACTTCAGTGGAGAGACGTCAGTTGGCATCACAGTGCACTTTCTGACCTTAAATGCTGAAGTCCCTGCGGAGCCTGTGGTGCATTATTATTCGGGAGTCTGGCTGCACTTCACTCTGTAGCAACTTGCATGATCCCTCTGGGGTGTGTGGGTGATGTCTCTCCTGGGCCTAACCAGCGGGGACCCTCTCCTACCAAAGTTGGGTGAGTGTGGGATAAGGAGGAGTGAACCAGTTTTTCAGGGGAATTTCTTGGTCCCTGGCTCCTTGCTCCTAAAGCCCCCCCCTCCTTCAGACTCTGCTCCTCTGGCCTATATTACACAGAGGACACAAAGCACCAGGGTCTGTCCTGTCCTGATGGCAGAGGCACAGTTGTCACCACAATGCCTTTCCATTTATAACTTATCATTTATAGCTTGCTCTGAAACCTCCACTGGGAAGGAAACCTTACATTCCGCCCAGCTCAACAGCAGCTAGGATAAGCTCTGGAGCCCCTCACCCTGCTTCTTCCCACCACTGTGACCACAGCCCCTCCTGTGCTCAAAGCACCTGCTGCCTTTGTTTTTTTCATTTGAGCTCAGATAACTCAACGTGGAATCACAGATAGAAATCGCAGGCTGGAGGGATCCATTCATCACCCAAGAATGCAATTCCACCCTGGGTAGAGAAAAGGACTTGGCCACCTTCAAATTACCCACTGGAACTTAGCTGAAAATTTTTCTGGACTTCATTTCTATTCAGGGAGCATCATTTAGGGAGGTCATTCCTTGTGGCCAACTTCCATCCCCCATTCACCTGGAGATCTGGGAGCGAGCAGGTCTGATACAGAGGCTGATTCTTAAAGGTCCCCACTTCAGAGCAGAGCCACAAGCAGGAGGTTACCTGTTTCTTTCCCCCAGAAGCAGCTTCTCACAGGGCCCTAAACAGAGTCTGGGAGGCTGTTTTCAGTGGATCTGAGAATGGGATGGCCTGACCCGAGTGTGGATCTGGCCAAGCCTGCCCCTGTCTAGACCTGTAGCTAAGGATGCAGGACTGACCTGAATATTCAGCAGCCATAGGGCACGGCCTCTGCTGCACCAGTTCTCAGCACTCAGCTTTGGGACAAAGACTCTGAACAGCCAGGGTGTTGGGGGCCTGGAGGTGGTGCTTGCTGTCTAAGGGCAGCTTGCCATTGTGGAAGAATGTGGGATTCAAACCTCCAAGAACTAGAGTTCCTAGTCCAGCCCTGACCCTGCTTGGCTATGCAAAGGTCAGCCAGCCGAGCCCACCTTCCTCCCCTTTAAAATGAGGGCACCCACCTGCCTCCGGGCTGCCCTGAGGGCCTGAGGAGTCGGTGTCCTCAAAAGCCTCCCGCCACCAGGTGAGCCCAGCAATCCTAAGCGTGGGAACTCTGGTATCTGTCTGAGCTGGTACAAGGGGACACCTGCAGCTCGCTGTCCTGGAAGGATGGCTCAGGTCCCTCTTCTCTTCTGAGCCTCCAGTGAAAGAGTAATTTAGGCTTCACGGAAAGCTAGTCTGCTTTCCAAAGTCACTGTGGTTCCCAGGGGTGGGGCAGAGCTGTTCTCATGCCTGTGAGCTGTGTAGGGGCCCCAGGCACCTGGCTCCCCACCCTGCTCTGGCGCCTCTGCTGACAGCTCCAAGTGACCTGAGCTCTCTGAACTCTCTTCCTGCTGATGCTAGCTTGGTTGCCGGCTCCAGCCCTCTATGGCCTCACCATCGACTACTCCTGCATCCTGTGGAGCACGAAGTGCTCGGGGAGGAGGAGAGGGGCCTGTGTCTACTACGACAACAATGCTCTCCGGAACAGGTGAGAGCCTGCACGATGTGCCAGGCCCCAGGCCCGAGCAAAGGGCCGTCATTGCTACACTCCGGTGGCAACTGTGAGGCTCTCAGGCCTGCGAGGGAGAGCCGGAGGGGAACTTGCTGTGGGCAGGAGTGGGGGCCACCACTGACCAGCAAGTCAAGGCTCACAAAGAGCCATCCAAGTAACAAGACCTGGAGGCTGCTCTGATGTATCCTGGCCCCTGTCTTCAGGCCCCGCTGGCCCTTGAGAGGGATAGCATCACAAAGAGGGTTGTTATAGGAAGAGGTCATGGCTGTGGAATGATGAGGCCAGGCCAGCCTCCTATTGCTCAGAAAGAGGTAGCCCATCATAGCTCCTGGCAGAGGCCAAGGGCAGGTGGGACCAAGCCCAGCTGCAGCACCACTGAGCTCTGCACCCCTTCAGCCACCTCACCTGCTGCCTCATCACAAACAAAATGGGGAGAGTGGGCTTCCGGGGACTGGACGGGGTCTGGAAATGCTGTGGTAGGGGCATAGAAGTCCAGGAGGAGGGCAGACCAAGAGGGCAGAGAGAAGGCACCCTTCCCGGCTGTGCTGAGACACAGCACCCTCCCAGATGGCTGGTGCTGCAGTTTTTCACTGGCCCTCTGTGTGTGTGTTGAGGGGAGGGGCACCAAGGAGGGCGGCAACAAGGAGCACTGGACTGGGAGTCGCACATAACTCCCACATCCTACAAGCCTTTCTAGGCTTGTGGAAAAAAGGAATGAGGAAGGTGGCTCCCACTCAGGTGGGGACAGATCCTTACCTGAGTGGTGATGACACATGACCCCGGGGCCACTGGGACAATAATTCTCCTCTGCTCAGTGGCCCTGGCCACAGAGCCTCCATGCCCCTCACATGTCCTGCCTCCCGCCCCACAGGTACCTGGGCCTGCAGGTGGCCTACAAGGCTCTGGGCGCGGCGCTGCTTATCTTCATCAGCTGGCGGGTGAAGAAGAACAAGGAGTACAATGTGCAGGAGAAGGCTGCCAGCCTCATCTGACCCTCGGCCTCAGCTGCTGCCCTGCTCCTGAGAGCAGACCTGCCCTCACACCTGCCCATATTTACTAACGTTAACACGGCGCCCCCTTTCTGTTTTGTAAATGAGAAAGAAAACCTCATCACCATTTGCTTTCCCTGTCCCCTCCTCCCAGAGCCCCCCCACCGCAGGGTGCCCAGGGGGCCCGTGGGGCACAGAGCTGGAGGGCTGGGTCTCTCCTGCGCGATGAGGATGCTCACTGAGGCAGCCCCGCCGGTCTCTCACCAGCTCTGTGGTTTCTCTGTGGGGAGACCTCTGGGTATCTGCCCAGAGGAAGGAGGGAGGGGGCTGGGCAATTACTGACCAGAGGCAGGCTAGGGGAGGGGGAGGCTGGCTGCAGTTCTTTTTGTATCTGGGTTCAACACAGCACAGAGCCTAGAAGGACCAACTTGCTTCCCCTCCGATCCTTGCTTCCTGCTCAAGAGGCTGCTTTGGAAGCTCTCATGTTGGGAAGTATGGCCAGTTGGTCTTCTCAGTTACCCATGCTCAGGACCAGAGCTCGGACTAACACCTGAAGACGGGCCATCCAAATGGTATTCACGTTAACTGTAGACTCTTCTGTACCCAGCCCTGTGTAGGTTTACCTCTGTCTTTCCAGGAGTATATCTCACACTAAGAAAGCCACACGGTGGTGAAGACCTGCAGCTGGCTGTGGATAGCCATGACCCCCAGCCCCCACCCCACAGTGGGGAGACAGGACTCCTCATCTCAGAGTGATGGGAAGACCACCTTCCCCTAAGCTGACTCAGGTGCAGATGAGGTGGCTTTACACGAGCTTCCCCATCTGGACTTTAGCCTGTGGGTCGTGGAGGAAAGAGAGGCTGTCGGGGATGTCAGCAATCAGGTTAGGAAGTCCAGCGAATGTCAAAAGCCATCAGGCTGTCTGGCCTCCTGTAGCCCACAGAGTAGAGGCCCTAGAGGTTGACTTTCCTGGTTTTGAACATGTTTGTGTTTATTAGCATTTTCTCAGCCTCTTTTCACTGCCTCCAGAGAGGTGGGTACCTTCCCTGGGCCTGGGCTAAGAGGTGCTGCTGCCCTGGGTGGAGATCCAGAGTCAGAAGCCAACAAAGGACTCCTTTCATCCACAAATGTTTATTGGAGACCAACTTTGTGCAAGGCAGCACTGGGGCATGGTTCTCCCTGGAGCTTCCCTGCCCTCCATCAACACTAAGGCCGCCTCCCAGAGCAGGCTCACTGGGCAGGGTGGGGGACACAGAGCAAGAACCTGGAGATTATCAACAGAACCTTGACCGTCCATGCCTCAGCATACTGAGTCTGCTCCTGGCCTTTGCCGTATAGGGAGCTGGCTTACTGTGTCCTCTGGAGTTGCTGGACATCGGTCATGGTCACGGGCAGATCTCTTGAGTGCCGCTGCTCTTAGAAGACCCTTCCAGAAGCCACCTCCGGAAAGGCCTCATATGATGGAGCGCCAGTGGCCACAGTGCTATCGTCTGAAGTCTTTGTGAAAGCCACTGTCACAGTGACACAGACAGCCTGATTCCAAAGCCACCAGCTCTATTTCCACAGATCTCACTCAGGAAGGGAAGCTCCATGTAACCTCCGAAGCCAGTTTCAGCCCTTTCAGTGGTCATGCTTGGAAAATGACTCTCTGCAACTAACCCTGGTTCTTCTCTCTGCAGTTTAACCAAATTCTGAAGGCACTGCCTTTAGCCGAGCTCATGAACAATGGAATGCCAGCCTTCAGATTCTAGAAGATGGTTGCTATTCCAAGCCTTTTTTCTATTTTGATATTTCTATTAATATAACATAACTTGGTCATGAATTTGTACTGTCATGCATATTTGCTAGAGAGCAGATATAACCTATATGTTCTGGCCAGAGACCGTCCCTTGCCCAATCCTTGGGGGCCTAAGACCCTGGGGATGGGAGGTAATGCTACTCCCAACTTATCAGGCTGGTACAGAGAAGCAGCAAGTGCCTCTTATCCTTTCAGGGAAGTCCTTTCAGTCAAGACCCCACAGTGCTGGGCTCTCAGAATCTCTGATCTCTGGCCTTGAGTTTGTATGCAGAAGTGGGGTAGGACACAGACAGCGAAGTCCATGATAGGAAGTGGCACTAACATCATAATCATCACTGATCACTTGGTCACAGGCAGCACAACTACCCGACAGCAAGTCTGCCTGCAGGACCTGTAATGATGTCACCGTCGTTTCCCTTCAGGTGCAAAGCTTAAGAAGCTTCCTGAGTGCTGGACTCTCATAGAGCGTGTTGTTAAAATGCAGATCTCTGGGATTTCCCTGGTGGTCCAGTGGCTAAGACTCTGCACTCCCAGTGCAGGGGTTTGGGTTCAATCCCTGGTCAGAGAACTAGATCCCACGTGTCGCGACTAAGACCTAGCACAGTCAAATAAATATTTTTAAAGAAATAAAGTGCAGATTCCCAACCCTCTCCACCCTGCCCCAGGGGCTATTTATATGGGGCTGAAGGGAAACCAGGAGTGGAATTTTTAACAGGTTCTTCTGTGAGGCTGATATGGGTGGTTGTCAAACCCTGTGTGGGAGTCATCAGAGCCTTAGGGATGCCCACTTATGCTTGGACCACTGAGAAACTGACAATAGGCCTTTGGTCCATTCAAAGGGGAATGGAGGAGGACAAGGTGAATCTGATTTCCCGGGTGGCTCCAATCAGGGGCTAGTGGACATGGAAAACAATGCAAGGGCCCACATTTATATTAGGTTCTATCAGTCCTGAGAGTGGAATTCTCCCTCTACAAGCTTGAAAGTGCAAAATGCATCACAGTCATTTCTTTATATTGGATGTGTCTGACTTTAGGTCTTCATGGTGCTGCCTGGCTGGAAATTCAGCATCAGTCAGCCTTGGTTTGGCTCTCAGAGCCATCCACATGTCCTTGGGTCCTGCCACTGTGGGTCTTTGGTCCCTTCCTGGTCTGAGGCCCCTAGGAGCCTGGTTTCTCCCCTGAGCCCAGAAACTCTGCAGAGGCTGGATCCCAAGACTAGGGTCCTGTGTACCCCAGTGATGCCCCTCCACCCCCATCCAGTCTAGGAAACCCACTCCCTTGCCAGCCCTTCAGGGGCTGAATGAAAAAAACCAGAAAAGGAAGGGTCTGCAGGAACCTTTTTGTCTCATCCTTCTTTAAGCCTTCTTGGCACAGGAGAGGGAAAATGCAGTAGAATTAAATGCCTTATCTCCATAAATTATCTTTTGGCCCAAAGCCCTATCTTTGCCATAGCCCCATGTAGGAGGCCAGATTGGTCTTAAGGCTCCATTTGAAGATGAGGAATCTGAAATTAAGGAAGTAACCATGTGATCAACTTTATGCAAATAACAACTGGTTGGGCCTGGACTCCAATCAGGCTGTCCAGCCCTGTCTGCTCCAGCTCCCCTATTGAGTCAGTTCCCATGGAGGTCCACTGGGCCACAAAACAGAGGTGGGGGAATCTACTGCAGGCCAAGGAAACTTGCTAATGGAGGTGGAGAGAACAGCTAATATTTCACTTACCCACCTTCTGTTCAAGTAACAAGAACATTATAGCTGTTTATTAAGCACAACCATGGCAGCCCTGTAGCACCATGAGTTTAGAGAGTCACAGAGAAAAGGGACAAAGAGGAAAAGGCTTCCAAGAGAAAAAGCCTTGGAAGAGCTACAGGCAGACAGACCTTCAAGGAGACACCCGCACTTGGTGACGAGTCAGCAGGGTTTTGCTTAGGAAACAAAGCCACATTGTGATTTTCTCCAGCTGCTTTCAAAGATGGAGAGATACAGTTAATCTGGGGGCTGAATCCAGTCAGTATCAGACTGTTATTAAAATATTATATTACGGATTCCCAGAGATTGACAGGGGCTGTGTGTGTGAGAGAGAGAGAGAGAAAAGAGAAAGAAAACAAACAAATAAAACCTTGTGAATCCAACAGAGGACACTATCTTTTTACAACCATAAAAACTAAATACCTGGGAGAAATGTCCGTCTCCTGCCAACAGCACACAACATTATAACCTTTCACCAGAGACTAAATATGTATACAGGTTGTGGGCAAGCCCTTGGCAAATTATAAGCGAGAGAAAGTTTTTCTCCCACGACACACCCTGACCACTCATCCGCTGTGATCCACCCCCACCCTGCCGTGTTGTTGCCACACCGCACGGGGTCACCGCAGTTTGATGAAGTCCCTCCCCGCAGGCACCTGCTGCAGCTTGATGACAATGACGGAAATGTGCACAGATCTTTACAGCTCACAACACCATCCACTCATTTAACAAACTCTTTAACTGGGAACTCAGGATAGGCTTGGCTGTGCTGGGAAACAAACAAACCTCACCAAGTGTTACGTGACGCAACAGGAGTTGGCGTCTTGCTCACCCAAAGCCCGCCGTCAGTCTGGGTGACTGTCAGCACCTCCTTTACATAACACACCGCCACGACGGATGAGGCAGTGGCAGGGAGTCTCTGAAGGTCTTGCAACGCTAAGCAAGCTTCTGGCCCAGAAGCTACCGCTTCACCTCCGCTTCCAGCCCCTTGGCCAGAACTAGTCGCTGTTGCTGCCTAACTGCCACAGAGATGGGGAAAGATAATCCTTCTGTGAGCTCAGAAGAGACAGAAAGCAGATATGATGGACAAGCTCTTGGCTCATCCACCACTGGGGCAAACCTAGATGGAGACAGGTGCTCACTGCAACACGTAAGCAAAGTTTGCCAGGCGCTGGGGGAGGGGGCACAGCCAGAAGAAAGTTTTCTGAAGGTGGCGACATGAACATTACGTCCCCAAAGGCGAGGAGATGATTTTGAGGCAAGGCTGAACCTGCAGGCAGTTTGCAGAAGAAAGAGGAGATGAGGAGGGAGGTTGCCTCAGAGGAAGCAGATGCTGTAGTGGCAGAGGGAGATGTGGGGTTGGCGGAGGGGTCTCCTGGGGCGAGACTTGCGGGGGCAAAGGGCCAAAGACTCAGGGAGGCTGAAGAGCCGGGGAAAGGCCCTAAGGAGGGAGAGAGGGTGAGCTGATCCTCAGTGGAGGAATCTCAGCCACAGCTTCCACCAGCCCTGAAAGGCCAGTATGACTAGGCCCGTCCTACAAACGGAGAAAACAAGACCCCTCCCAGCTGTCACTTGTGCCTTTATTTATTCACTTAGTCCCTGATGTAGATGAGGACAAAAGATGATGCACATATGGTCCCTAACCTCCAAGGTCACATAATTAAAAGCAAGAATTAGGTGCAAGGACTGAGAGTGCATTCAACAGAGAAATCAGAGAAAGGGCTTGATCCATCCTTACAAGATGGACTAGATTTCACGAAACCACAAGGTGCAAGAGAAGACATTCCAGGAGTTCTGAGAACTCACTGGACATAGGGTGCATGAAGGAGAGTTGGGGTCACCTCTGCCCAGGACCCCTCTTCCCACTTGGTCCTGACAGACGGCCTCTGAGCCTCAGCCAATACATCCCAGGGAGGTCCTCCTAACTCAGGCCCCCTCCTGGACTCTGTCTACACTGCGAAGGGGCTCCTGAGTGGGCCCTTCCATCTTTCCAGGAGTGGTCTTCTTGACACCCCATCCACGCCAGCCTGCCCGCCAGTTCCCAGGAAGTCCCGCCTCTGGAGCTTGGAGGAACTGCCCATTTACAGTCTGCTTCTTGGCCAGAGTTCCAAGGCTGCCCCCGGCCAGGGTGGGGTAGAAGCTTCTCTATGCCCTCTCGTCCCCTCTCGTCTCCTCTCTCTTCCCACCCAAGCCCTGGAAACTCAGGCTTGGAGCTGGGAGTCACAAAGGAACATCCATCCAGTCCCCCGTGTGTTGCTACCCGCTTCTCCTTTTTGTGGTCCATCCGTGTGCAATAGGACAGGAATCCCCTTCTACAGACACCAGATCCATAACGTGACCTTAGAGATTCCAGACGGGGCCCAGCATTTGTTTAAACCTTGGCCCTCATTACACTTCACTGACGTTAGCTTACAGAAGAGGGAGCAGTGATTCCAGAAGAGGCAGAAGCTCTCCCTTGGGTCCCCACTGGGAAGTCTGAGGTGAGTTTCACACTCTTCTCATCTGGCTCCTTGACCTCAGCTTCCTCTCTATTCACTCTGAGATTCCAGAAGGGGTCCTGCAGCCCAGCATTCAGCAGTTCAGGGTGTTGAGCACCCAGACTCTGCCCTAAGAGCTTCACATAAGTTTGCACCTTTATTCGTCACCAAAGAGATGCAATTACAATGCCATTTCCCATGAGGAACCTGAGGCATAGCCAACTGTGGTCAGTTCAGTTCAGTCACTCAGTCGTATCTGACTCTTTGCAACCCCATGGACTGCAACAAGCCAGGCTCCCCTGTCCATCACCAACTCCTGAAGGTTGCTCAAATTCATGTGCATTGAGTCAGTGATGCCATGCAACCATCTCAACCTCTGTCATCCCCTTCTCCTCCTGCCTTCAATCTTTCCCAGCATCAGGGTCTTTTCCAATAAGTCAGTCCTTCGCATCAGGTAGCCAAAGTACTGGAGTTTTTTGGCTTCAGCATCAGTCCTTCCCATGAATATTTAGGACTGACTTCCTTTAGGATTGACTGGTTTGATCTCCTTGCAGTTCGAGGGACTCTCAAGAGTCTTCTCCAACACCACAGTTCAAAAGCATCAATTCTTTGGCGCTCAGCTTTCTTTATGGTCCAACTCACATCCATACATGACTACTGGAAAAACCTTTGTTGGTAAAGTAATGTCTCTGCTTTTTAATACGATGTCTAGGTTGGGTATAGCTTTTCTTCCAAGGAGCAAGTGTTTTTAAATTTTATGGCTGCAGTTACCATCTGCAGTGATTTTGGAGCCCAAGAAAATAAAGCCTCTCCCTGTTTTCCTTGTTTCTCCATCTATTTGCCATGAAGTGATGGGACCAGATGCCATGATCTTCCTATTCTGAATGTCGAGTTTTAAGCCAACTTTTTCACTCTCCTCTTTCACTTTCATCAAGAGGCTCTTTGGTTCTTTTTCACTTTCTGCCATAAGGGTGGGGTCATCTGAGTATCTGAACGACTGTGGTCAGAGCCTCCGGTCTCTCCTTTCCTCCGAAGGCGGCCGGGGCAGGCACTGGGGTCTAAAGAACTGCACCTCGTGGGCGCCACCAGGGGGCGTCACCCGCCACGCCGGGCCCTGAAAAGGGGCGCGAGGGAGACCTGATTCGCACCCCCACTGGGCGCATCCTCAGCGCCCCCGCGCCTCCGCTCCTCGACCCGCTGCCACCTAGCCCCGCTTCCTGCAGCCCAGCGTACCCGCCCCGGCGTCCACTCTCTCACCCCCACCCCAGCGTGCATCCACCGATCCTGGCCACCCCGAATCTGTCCGCAGTCTGAGCCCGCCTGCGCCAGCCTTGCGTGTCCTTGAGATGTCCCACCCCCGCCGCGCGATAAAGCACCGTCTGGTCTGTTTATTTGTATTTTTAGTACGAGAGTGTAATAAACACATTCAGGAACGAGGAAGGTAGAGGGGAAAGTACCAGGAAGCCCCGAGAGGGTCTGGGAGCACACACGGCTTCCCGACGCCCTCCGAAGCGCCGTGGGTGGGGGAGGGGGGAGTGGAGGGGTGTCACAGCCTTCCCGCGGAGCCGCCGCCTGGGAACCACCGTTCTGTGGCTGCAGGGCGCTCAGTTAACCTCCCATCCCTCCTTCCTCTGGCTGGCTCCCGGAGCACTTCGTGAGACCTGGCCCTGAAACAGAAGCGGGCATCAGAGAGAAACCTGTGTGGTGCAGATCCAGGCCCTGTCCATCTCAAGGAGTGCCGGTTGCCCATCCTGTCGCAGACTCTAGCATCAGGCAGGTTCTGGAGAGGCGAGGGTGGGGGGGCGGAGTGGGGGTGGGGTGCCGGGGGGCGGCGGGAGGCAGTGAACAAGAAAAATAGAACCCATTTTCTGGGGGAATTTACAGTTTGGGAAGGAAGGCATAACCAAGACAACCAAGAAGGCACACAAATTGTGTGGTTGAGATTGGCTAATAATTCCAGATGCAACAGAGCCATGGAGAGATGCAGACAGATGCCTGCATCAGAAGGCAAGTGGGAGAGGTATGTGTGATGCTATCACAAAGGTGATAGAGGCCAATTCGCTAGTGCAGTAAGGATCAGGAGTAGGGAGGTGAACTCCAGCTGCATCGTGAAAGATGGCAGCAAGTTTATGGTGCAGGGGCCTTAGAATGAAGGTGTTCTGGGCAGAGGGAACTTCAGGCTTGGAGACTCATAGGTGAGATGCTTGAGGTGCGTTTGCCTGGAGGGCAGCAGGGAGGAAGCACGTTACAAATGGCTGGAGGTGGAGTGTAGTGGGAGGCAGCTTAGAGGGAGGATCACTGTGTATACACCTCCTTTAGTGGCTGGATGCTGCTATGGATAATGAGGAACCACCAACAGGTTTTTAAGAGGCAAGATGCCACCCGGTTTCTGAGTTTCAAAAGCCACTGGGGCTGCTTCGTTACTTGGGAAAGGGAGCCTGGCGGGCACAGGCAGGTTCTTAGGAAGATGGCCTCCTTCTTGTCTTTGTGGCTGCTGGGGAGCTCAGGCACAGGAGGAGATCTGAGCCAAGGGGCTCCGACAGCTCAGAGTGGAAGGTAGGACCAGCGAGCAGCAGGAGCCTCCCAGGCGCCTCCCTGGAGCCAGGCCTAGCTGCCCAGAGCACTGGGAGTCAGTGTGAGACATGCTGGAGTAGATTCTTGCACCAGCATGTGCCTTGTTAAAGACCAGATGTTGGGAACTGGACGTCTGTGGGTCCAACACGTGGGGTCTAATTGGTCCACTTGACACTTATGTTTTTAAATTATCCTCAAACATTGAGAGAGTTTGAACCTTGGGATTTTTCTTTGAAAAAACTTGGACCAGCACTCAAGTCCTACAACAAGGCACTGCAGCTGAATGGAGACCACTTTGTGAGGTGGTCCCTGTATTCTCAGTGTTACTGAGGCTCCACACATCACCTGCTCAGCCTCTTTGGGTATTCAAGTTTCCACAAATACCCATACATACCCTTAAAGAGTCAAGCTAAGCCACGGAAATCAGGGTGAATGCTGGAAAGGGCCAGTCCAGAAGCAAAAGGTTGTGTCTGAGAAATAATAGCTGAATAGATGACTGTCTGGAAGAAACTATGAGGGAGAAGTGACTGCAGGTGCCTGACTGGGCCCACTGGAGAATGACGTCCAAACAGAACGCCCATATTTCTCCCCAGACATCCTTTCATTGACTTTCCCATCTCACTAAATGGCACTCCAGCCTTCTAGTTTAGCTCAGTTCAGTTCAGTCGCTCAGTCGTGTCCGACTCTCCACGACCCCATGAACCGCAGCACGCCAGGCCTCCCTGTCTATCACCAACTCCCAGAGTCCACCAAAACCCATGTCCATCGAGTTGGTGATGCCACCGAACCATCTCATCATCTGTCGTTCCCTTCTCCTCCTGCCCTTAATGTTTACCAGCATCAGGGTCTTTTCAAATGAGTCAGCTCTTTGCATCAGGTGGCCGAAGTATTGGGGTTTTAGCTTCAACATCAGTCCTTCCAATGAACACCCAGGACTGATCTCCTTTAGAATGGACTGGTTGGATCTCCTTGCAGTCCAAGGGACTCTCAAGAGTCTTCTCCAACACTACAGTTCAAAAGCATCATTTCTTCAGTATTCAACTTTCTTTATAGTCCAACTCTCACATCCGTAGATGACCACTAGAAAAACCATAGTCTTGACTAGATGAACCTTTGTTGGCAAAGTAATGTCTCTGCTTTTTAATATGCTGTCTAGGTTGGTCATAACTTTCCTCCCAAGGAGTACATATCTTTTAATTTCATGGCTGCAATCACCATCTGCAGTGATTTTGGAGTCCCCCAAAATAAAGTCTGACACTTTTTCCATTGTTTTCCCATCTATTTCCCATGAAGTGATGGAACCAGATGCCATGATCTTTGTTTTCTGAATGTTGAGCTTTAAGCCAACTTTTTCACTCTCCTCTTTTACTTGCATCAACAGGCTTTTTAGTTCCTCTTCACTTTCTGCCATAAGGGTGGTATCATCTGCATATCTGAGGTTATTGATATTTCTCCAGGAAATCTTGATTCCAGCTTGTGTTTCTTCCAGCCCCGCATTTCTCATGATGTACTCTGCATATAAGTTAAATAAGCAGGGTGACAAAATACACCCTTGACGTACTCCTTTTCCTACTTGGAACCAGTCTGTTGTTCCATGTCCAGTTTTAACTGTTGTTTCCTGACCTGCATACAGGTTTGTCAAGAGGCAGGTCAGGTGGTCTGGTATTCCCATCTCTTTCAGAATTTTCCACAGTTTATTGTGATCCACACAGTCAAAGGCTTTGGCATAGGCAATAAAGCAGAAATAGATGTTTTTCTGGAACTCTCTTGCTTTTTCCATGATCCAGCCTTCTAGTGATTAGACCAAAAATTTGAAGACAGTAGAAAATAAGCCTTTCTTTAAAAAAATAAAAAGTCAACTTTACTGATATGTAATTTGCATATAACAAAAGCACTCATTTTAAGCCTACTTAAATGAATTAAGTGTGGTGTTGGAGAAGACTCTTGAGAGTCCCTTGGACTGCAAGGAGATCCAACCAGTCCATTCTGAAGGAGATCAGCCCTGGGATTTCTTTGGAAGGAATGATGCTAAAGCTGAAACTCCAGTACTTTGGCCACTTCATGTGAAGAGTTGACTCACTGGAAAAGACTCTGATGCTGGGAAGAATTGAGGGCAGGAGGAGAAGGGGATGACCAAGGATGAGACGGCTGGATGGCATCACTGACTCAATGAACGTGAGTCTGAGTGAACTCCGGGAGATGGTGATGGACAGGGAGGCCTGGCGTGTTGCGGTTCATGGGGTCCCAAAGAGTCGGACACGACTGAGCGACTGAACTGAACTGAACTGAATTATGAATTCATTTAGTGAATTTTGAATCCAGATACATAGTTTCCATAACTGCCAGAAAGCTTTTTGATACCCTTCCAGCAGTACTCCCCTCACCTCCCTACCCCATCCTCCCTCCTCATGCCAGTCACTGGTGATCTGTGGATCACAATAAACTGTGGAAAATTCTGAAAGAGATGGGAATACCAGACCATCTGACCTGCCTCTTGAGAAACCTGTATGCAGGTCAGGAAGCAACAGTTAGAACAGGACATGGAAAAATAGACTGGTTCCAAATAGGAAAAGGAGTACGTCAAGGCTGTATACTGTCACCCTGTTTATTTAACTTATATGCAGAGTACATCATGAGAAATGCTGGACTGGAGGAAGCACAAGCTAGAATCAAGATTGCTGGGAGAAATATCAATAACCTCAGATATGCAGATGACACCACTCTTATGGCAGAAAGTGAAGAGGCACTAAAAAGCCTCTTGATGCAAGTAAAAGAGGAGAGGGAAAAAGTTGGCTTAAAGCTCAACATTCAGAAAATGAAGATCATGGCATCCATTCCCATCACTTCATGGGAAATAGATGGGGAAACAGTGGAAACAGTGTCAGACTTTATTTTTGGGGCCTCCAAAATCACTGCAGATGGTTAATGCAGCCATGAAATTAAAAGACACTTACTCCTTGGAAGAAAAGTTATGACCAACTTAGGCAGCATATTAAAAAGCAGAGATTACTTTGCCGACTAAGGTCCGTCTAGTCAAGGCTATGGTTTTCCTGTGGTCATGTATGGATGTGAGAGTTGGACTGTGAAGAAGGCTGAGCGCCAAAGAATTGATGCTTTTGAACTGTGGTGTTGGAGAAGACTCTTGAGAGTCCCTTGGACTGCAAGGAGATCCAACCAGTCCATTCTGAAGGAGATCAACCCTGGGATTTCTTTGGAAGGAATGATGCTAAAGCTGAAACTTCAGTTCTTTGGCCACCTCATGCGAAGAGTTGACTCACTGAAAAGACTCTGATCCTGAGAGGGATTGGGGGCAGGAGGAGAAGGGGACGACCAAGGATGAGATGGCCGGATGGCATCACTGACTCGATGGACATGAATCTGAGTGAACTCTGGGAGTTGGTGATGGACAGGGAGGCCTGGCGTGCTGTGATTCATGGTTTCGCAAAGAGTCGGACACGACTGAGCGACTGAACTGAACTGAACAGATAACTTTACTTGTTCTACAATTTCATATAGTCTTCTGGGTCAAGCTTCTTTTGCTTAGCATAATATTTCAGAGAGACATTCATGTGGTTGTGGATATGTAAGAATTTCTTCTGTTTATTTCTGGTTAGTAGTCTGTTGGATTAGCATACCATAATTTATCCATTCACCTGGGCTTTTATGGAGAAGAAATGGCAACCCACTCCAGTTCTTGCCTGGAGAATCCTATGGACAGAGGAACTTGGTGGGCTACAGTGCATGGCACCCCAGAGGGTCAGAAACCACTGAAGTGACTTAGAATTCATGAATGAATTGGGTATTTGTTTCCAGTTTTTTTCTTTTGTTTTGTTTTTGCAATAAGGCTGAGCTCCTTATTGCAAAATTCAGGCTTAAATTGAAGAAAATAGGGAAAACCACTAGACCATTCAGGTATGACTTAAATAAAATCCCTTATGATTATACAGTGGAGGTGATGAATAGATTCAAGGGATCAGATTTGGTAGACAGAGTGCCTGAATAACTATAGACAGAGGTTCATAATATAGTACAGAAGGTGGTGACCAAAACCATTCCAAAGAAAACTAAATGCAAGAAGGCAAAGTGGTTGGCTGAGGAGGCTTTACAAATAGCTGAGGAAAGAAGAGAAGCAAAAGGCAAGGCAGGAAAGGAAAGATATACCTATCTGAATGCAGAATTCCAGAGAATAGCAAGGAGAAATAACAAAGCCTTCTTAAGTGAACAATGCAAAGAGATAAAAGAAAACAATAGAATGGGAAAGATTAGGGATCTCAAGAAAATTGGAGATACTAAGAAAACTTTCATACAAAGATAGGCACAATAAAAGACAGGAACAGTAAGGACCTAACAGAAGCAGAAGATATTAAGAAAAGGTTGCAATAATACACAGAAGAACTATACAAAAAGTCTTAATGACCTGAAAAATCACAGTGGTGTAGTCACTCACCCAGAGCCAGACATCCTGCAGTATGAAGTCAAGCGGTCCTCAGGAATCATCACTATGAACAAAGCTAGTGGAGGTGATGGAATTCCAGCTGAGTTATTTCAAATCCTAAAAGATGATGCTGTGTAAGTCCTGCACTCAATATGCCAGCAAATTTAGAAAACTCAGCAGTGGCCACAGGACTGGAAAATGTCAGTTTTCATTCCAATCCCAAAGAAAGGCAATGCCAAAGAATGCTCAAACTACCGCACAGTTTCACTCATCTCACACTCTAGCAAAATAATTCTCAAAATCCTTCAAGCCTAGGCCTCAACAGTACATGAACCAGGAACTTCCAGATGCACATGCTGCATTTAGAAAAGGCAGAGAAACCAGAGATCAAACTGTCAACATTCATTCAGTTCAGTTCAGTCACTCAGTTGTGTCCGACTCTTTGCAACCCCATGAATCGCAACACGCCAGGCCTCCCTGTCCCTCACCATCTCCCGGAGTTCACTCAGACTCACGTTCACCAAGTCGGTGATGCCATCCAGCCATCTCATCCTCTGGCGTCCCCTTCTCCTCCTGCCCCCAATCCCTCCCAGCATCAGAGTCTTTTCCAATGAGTCAACTCTTCCCATGAGATGGCCAAAGTACTGGAGTTTCAGCTTTAGCATCATTCCTTCCAAAGAAATCCCAGGGCTGATCTCCTTCAGAATGGACTGGTTGGATGTCCTTGCAGTGCAAGGAACTCTCAAGAGTCTTCTCCAACACCACAGTTCAAAAGCATCAATTCTTTGGAGCTCAGCCTTCTTCACAGTCCAACTCTCACATCCATACATGACCACAGGAAAACCATAGCCTTGACTAGACGGACCTTAGTCAGCAAAGTAATGTCTCTGCTTTTGAATATACTATCTAGGTTGGTCATAACTTTTCTTCCAAAGAGTAAGCGTCTTTTAATTTCATGGCTGCAGTCACCATCTGCAGTGATTTTGGAGCCCCCAAAAATAAAGTCTGACACTGTTTCCACTGTTTCCCCATCTATTTCCCATGAAGTGATGGGACCGGATGCCATGATCTTTGTTTTCTGAATGTTGAGCTCTTTAAGCCAACTTTTTCGCTTTCCTCTTTCACTTTCATCAAGAGGCTTTTAGTGCCTCTTCACTTTCTGCCATAAGAGTGGTGTCATCTGCATATCTGAGGTTATTGATATTTCTCTCAGCAATCTTGATTCTAGCTTGTGTTTCCTCCAGTCCAGCATTTCTCATGATGTACTTTGCATATAAGTTAAATAAACAGGGTGACAGTATACAGCCTTGACGTACTCCTTTTCCTACTTGGAACCAGTCTGTTGTTCCATGTCCAGTTCTAACTGTTGCTTCCTGACCTGCATACAGATTTCTCAAGAGGCAGGTCAGGTGGTCTGGTATTCCCATCTCTTTCAGAATTTTCCACAGTTTATTGTGATCCACACAGTCAAAGGCTTTGGCATAGTCAATAAAGCAGAAATAGATGTTTTTTCTGGAACTCTCTTGCTTTTTCCACGATCCAGTGGATGTTGGCAATTTGATCTCTGGTTCCTCTACCTTTTCTAAAACCAGCTTGAACACCTGGAAGTTCATGGTTCACGTATTGCTGAAGCCTGGCTTGGAGAATTTTGAGCATTACTGTACTAGCATGTGAGATGAGTGCAACTGTGCAGTAGTTTGAGCATTCTTTAGCATTGCCTTTCTTTGGAATGGGAATGAATACTGTCCTTTTCCAGTCCTGTGGCCACTGCTGAGTTTTCCAAATTTGCTGGCATATTGAGTGCAGCACTTTCACAGCATCATCTTTCAGGATTTGAAACAGCTCATCTGGAAATCCATCACCTCCACTAGCTTTGTTCGTAATGATGCTTTCTAAGGCCCACTGGACTTCACATTCCAAGATGTCTGGCTCTAGATGAGTGATCACATTGTCATGATTATCTGGGTCATGAAGATCTTTTTTGTACAGTTCTTCTGTGTATTCTTGCCGTCTCTTCTTAATATCTTCTGCTTCTGTTAGGTCCAGACCATGTCTGTCTTTTATCAAGTCCATCTTTGCATGAAATGTTCCCTTGGTATCTCTAATTTTCTTGAAGAGATCTCTAGTCTTTCCCATTCTGTTGTTTTCCTCTATTTCTTTGCATTGATTGCTGAAGAAGGCTTTCTTATCTCTTCTCGCTATTCTTTGGAACTCTGCATCAGATGCTTTCCTTTTCTCCTTTGCTTTTCACCTCTCTTCTTTTCACAGCTGTTTGTAAGGGTTATTTCCAAGGAGTACACATCTTTTAATTTCATGGCTGCAATCACCATCTGCAGTGATTATGGAGCCCCAAAAATAAAGTCTGACACTGTTTCCACTGTTTCCCCATCTATTTCTCATGAAGTGATGCAACCGGATGCCATGATCTTTATTTTCTGAATGTTGAGCTTTAAGCCAACTTTTTCACTCTCTTCTTTTACTTGCATCAACAGGCTTTTTAGTTCCTCTTCACTTTTAGCCATAAGGGTAGTGTCATCTGCATATCTGAGCTTATTGATATTTCTCCCAGCAATCTTGATTCCAGCTTGTGCTTCTTCCAGCCCAGTGTTTCTCATGATGTACTCTGCATATAAGTTAAATAAGCAGGATGACAATATACAGCCTTGATATACTCCTTTTCCTATTTGGAACTAGTCTGTTGTTCCATGTCCAGTTCTGACTGTTGCTTCTTGAGTTGCATATAGGTTTGTCCAAGAGGCAGGTCAGGTATTCTGATATTCCCCTCTCTTGAAGAATTTTCCACAGTTTGTTGTCATCCACACAGTCAAAGGCTTGAATTGAATCATAGTAAAAACAAGGGAATTCCAGAAAAACAATGACTTCTGCTTCACTGACTTTGCTAAAGCCTTTGATTGTGTGGATCACAACAAACTGGAAAATTCTTAAGGAGACGGGTATACCTGACCACCTGACCTGCCTCCTGAGAAGCCTGTGTGCATGTGAAGATGCAGCAGTTAGAATGAGACATGAAACCACGTGCATGTGTGCCAAGTCTCTTCAGTCGTGTCCAGCTGTTTGTGACCCCATGGACTGTAGACTTCTAGACTCCTCTGTCCGTGGGATTCCCCAGGTGAGAATACTGGAGTGTGTTGCCATTTCCTTCTCCAGGGGATCTTCCTGACCCAGGGATTGAACCTATGTCTCTTATCTTCTGTGTTGGCAGGCAGGTTCTTTGCCACTAGCACCACCTGGGAAGCCTGGACTAGGTCAAAAACAGGAAAGGAGTAGGCCAAGCCTGTGTATTGTCACCATGCTTATTTAACTTATATGCAGAGTATATCATGTGACATGCCAGGCTGGATGATTCACAAGCGGGAATCAAGATTGCTAGGAGAAATATCAGCAACTTCAGATACACAGATGATACCACTCTAATGGCAGCAAGAAAAGAGGAACTAAAGAGTCTCATGATGAGGGTGAAAGAGGAGAGTGAAAAAGCTGGCTTCAAACTCAGCATTCAGAAAATTAAGATCATGGTATCTACTTCCATCAGTTCATGGCAAACAGAATGGGGAAAAGTGGAAGCAGTGACAGATTCATTTTCTTGGGCTCCAAAATCACTGTGGACAGTGATAGCAGTCTTGAAATTAAAAGATGTTTGTTCCTTGGAAGGAAAGCTCCTTGGAAGGAGGAGGAGGAAATGAAAGTTGTTTAGTCGTGTCTGATTCTTTGTGACCCCATGGACTATACAGTCTATGGAATTCTCCAGGCCAAAGTACTAGAGTGGGTAGCCTTTCCCTTCTCCAGGGAATCTTCCCAACCCAGAGATCGAACCCAAGTCTCCCACATTGCAGGCAGATCCTTTACCAACTGAGCCACAAGGGAAGCTGTAGAATACTGGAGTGGGTAGATTTTCCCTTCTCTAGTGGATCTTCCCAGCCCAGGAAATGAACCTCGGTCTCCTGCATTGCAGGTGGATTCTTTACCAACTGAGCTATTAGGGAAGCCCATGACAAACTTAAACAGCATATTAGAAAGCAGAGACATTATTTTGCTGACAAAGGTGCATAGAGTCAAGCTGTGGTTTCTCCGTTAGTCATGTACTGATGTGAGAGTTGGACTGTACAGACACCTGAGCACTGAAGAATTGATGCTTTTGAATTGTGGTGCTGGAGAAGATCCTTGAGAGTCCCTTGGACTGCAAGGAGATCAAACCAGTCAATCCTAAAGGAAATCAACACTGAATATTCATTGGAAGGACTGATGCTGAAGCTGAAGCTCCAATACTCCAATGCCTGATGCAAAGAGCTGACTCATTGGAAAAGACCCTGATGCTGGGAAAGATTGAAGGCAAAAGGAGAAAGGGGGCTGCAGAGGATGAGATGGTTAGACAGCATCACCGACTCAATGCATATGAGTTTGCACACACTCCAGGAGATAGTGAAGGACAAGGGAAGCCTGGTGCACTGCAGTGCATGGAATGGCCAAGAGTTGGACATGACTTAGTGGCCAAACAAGAATAACCTGAGTAAAAGTGCTATGAGTATTTGTGCACACATCTTTTTATGGATTTATGTTTTCATTTCTCTTGGGGAAAAATCTAGGAGTAAATATTGCTAGATCAAAGGGTATGTTTATGCATAACTTCATAAGAAACTATTAATGCCTGTTTCCAAAGTTGAAATGGAAGTGGAAAAACACAGTAATGATCTCTTACATAGAATACAAGTATCACTAACCATAAAAGAAGATTAATAAATTGAACTACATGAAAATTCAGTATTTTCTTTTATCAAAAACACCATTAAAAGAGTAAAACAACAAGCCACAGAGAAAAGAGGTTTCCACCTTATATAATAGATAAAACACTGTTTCCAGATTCTATACAGAAAATAAAAATATACACCCAACAGAGAAATGGGCAAAGTACTTGTACACGTACTTCTCAAAAAAGAATATCTGAATGCAAACAAATACATTAAAGTGTACTTAATGTCATTAGTCATGAACAGCATGAAAAGGCAAAAATATCTGACACTGAAAGATGAACTCCACAGGTCAGTAGGTGCCCAATATCCTACCAGAGAAGAGTGGAGAAATAACTCCAGAAACAACGAAGAGATGGAGCCAAAGCAAAAACACCACCCAGTTGTGGATGTGTCTGGTGATGGAAGTAAAGCCCAATTCTGTAAAGAACAATATTGCATAGGAACCTGGAATGTTAGGTCCATGAATCAAGGCAAATTGAAAGTGGTCAGACAGGAGATGGCAAGAGTGAACATCAACATTTTAGGAATCAGTGAACTAAAATGGACTGAAACGGGTGAATTTAATTCAGATGACCATTGTACCTACTCCTGTGGGCAAGAATCCCTTAGACGAAATGGAGTAGCCATCAGAGTCAACAAGAGTCTGAAATGCAGTACTTGGGTGCAGTCTCAAAAATGACAGAATGATCTTTGTTTGGTTCCAAGGTAAGCCATTCAGTATCACAGTAATCCAAGTCTATGCCCCAACCACTAATGACAAAGAAGCTGAAGTTCTATGATGACCTACAAGACCTTCTAGAACTAATACCAAAAAAAAGATGTCCTTTTCATCATAGGGGACTGGAATGGAAAAATAGGAAGTCAAGAGATACCTGGAGTAACAGGCAAGTCTGGTCTTGGAGTACAAAAAGCAGCAGCACAAAGGCTTATAGAGTTTTGCCAAAAGAACACACTATTTGTCATGGAAAACATTCGTTTCCAAAAACACGAGAGAAAACTCTAAACATGGACATCACCAGATGGTCAACACCGAAACAGATTGATTATATTCTTTGCGGTCGAAGATGGAGAAACTATATAGTCAGCAAAAACAAGACCGGGAGCTGACTGTGGTTCAGATCATGAACTCCTTATTGCCAAATTCAGACTTAAATTGGAGAAAGCAGGGGAAACTACTAGACCATTCAGGTATGACCTAAATCAAATCCCTTATGATTATACAGTGGAAATGACAAATAGATTCAAGGGATTCAATCTGATAGAGTGCCTGAAGAACTATGGGCAGAGGCTCGTCACATTGTACAGGAGGCAGTGATCAAGATCATCACCAAGAAAAAGAAACGCAAAAATGTCTGAGGAGGACTTGAAATATCTGAGAAAGAAGAGAGCAAAAGGCAAAGGAAAAAAAGGAAAGATATACCCATTTGAATGCAGAGTTCCAAAGAAGAGCAAGGAGAGATAAGGAATCCTTCCTCAGTGATCAGTGCAAAGAAATAGAGGAAAACAATAGAATGGAAAAGACTAGAGATCTCCTCAAGAAAATTAGAGATACCAAAGGAATATTTCATGCAAAGATAGGCACAATAAAGGACAGAAATCATATGGATCTAACAGATGCAGAAGATATTAAGAAGAGGTGGCCAGAATATACAGAAGAACTATACAAAAAGATATGAATGACCCAGGTAACCAGAGCCAGACATCCTGGAGTCTGAAGTCAAGCATCACTACAAACAAAGCTAGAGGAGATGATAGAATTCCAGCTGAGCTATTTCAAATCCTAAAAGATGATGCTGTGAAAGTGCTGTACTCAGTATGTCAGCAAATTTGGAACACTCAGCAGTGGCCACAGGACTGGAAAAGGTCAGTTTTCATTCCAATCCCAAAGAAAGGTAATGCCAAAGAATGTTCAAACTACCACACAATTGCACTCATCTCACATGCGAGCAAAGTAATGCTCAAAATTCTCCAAGTCAGGCTTCAGCAGTACATGAACTGAGAATTTCCGGATGTTCAAGCTGGTTTTAGAAAAAGCAGAGGAACCAGAGATCAAATTGCCAACATCCATTTTATCATAGAAAAAGCAAGAGAGTTCCAGAAAAACATCTATTTCTGCTTTATTGACTATGCCAAAGCCTTTGACTGTGTGGATCACAACAAACTGTGGAAAATTTTTCGGAGATGGGAATACCAATACCAGACTACCTTACCTGTCTCCTGAGAAATCTGTAATGTAGGTCAAGAACCAACAGTTAGAACCGGACATCATAGCAACTGGATCACAGCATCTGGGTCCATCACTTCTTAGCAAATAGATGGGGAAACATCTGTTTGAAACATCTATGAGAGACTTTATTTTCTTTGGCTCCAAAATTACTGCAGATGGTGATGGCAGTCTTGAAATTAAAAGACACTTACTCCTTGGAAGAAAAGCTATGACCAACCTAGACAGCATATTAAAAAGCAGAGACATTACTTTGCCAACAAAGCTCTGTCTAGTCAAAGCTATGGTTCTTCCAGCAGTCACGTATGGATGTGAGAGTTGGACCATAAAGAAAGCTGAGCACTGAAGAGTTGATATTTTTTGAACTGTGACGTTGGAGAAGATTCTTGAGACTTTGGACTTTGGATCTCCTTGTAAAGAGATCCAACCAGTCAATCCTAAAGGAAACCAGTCCTTGAATATTCACTGGAAGGTCTGAGAAGCTGAAACTCTAATATTTTGGCCACCTGATGCGAAGAACTGACCCATTGGAAAATACCCTGATGCTGGGGAAGATTGAAGGCAGGAGGAGAAGGGGATGACAGAGAATAAGATGGTTGGATGGCATCACTGACTTGATGGACATGAGTCTGAGCAAGATCCAGGTGTTTGTGACAGACAAGTAAGCCTGGCATGCTGCAGTCCATGGGGTTGCAAAGAGTCAGACATGACTGAGGAGCTAAACTGAGCTGAATATCATTAGTCATTCAGGAAATAAAAGTAAAACTCCAACATGATTTTACTACATCTCCACAAGGATGGCTACAGTCAAAAAGACTGATGATACTAAGTGTTGGTTCAGTTCAGTTCAGTCTCTCAGTCATGTCTGACTCTCCACGACCCCATGAACTGCAGCACACCAGGCCTCCCTGTCCATCCCCAACTCCCGGAGTCCACCCAAACCCATGTTCAATGAGTTTGTGATGCCATCCAACCATCTCATCCTCTGTTGTCCCCTTCTCCTCCTGCCCTTAATCTTTCCCAGCATCAGGGTCTTTTCAGATGAGTCAGCTCTTCGCATCAGGTGGCCAAAGTATTAGAGTTTCAACTTCAACATCAGTCCTTCCAATGAACACCCAGGGCCAATCTCCTTTAGGATGAACTGGTTGGATCTCCTTGCAGTCCAAGGGACTCTCAAGAGTCTTCTCCAACACCACAGTTCAAAAGCATCAATTCTAAAGTGCTCAGCCTTTTTATAGCCCAACTCTCACATCCATACATGACTATTGGAAAAAAACCATAGCCTTGACTAGACAGACATTTGTTGACAAAGTAATGTCTCTGCTTTTTAATATGCTATCTAGGTTGGTCATAACTTTCCTTCCAAGGAGTAAGCGTCTTTTAATTTCATGGCTGCATTAACCATCTGCAGTGATTTTGGAGCCCCCAAAATAAAGTCTGACACTGTTTCCCCATCTATTTCCCATGAAGTGATGGGACCAGGTGCTATGATCTGTTTTCTGAATGTTGAGCTTTAAGCCAACTTTTTCACTCTCCACTTTCACTTTCATTAAGAGTCTCTTTAGTTCTTCTTCACTTTCTGCCGTAAGGGTGGTGTCATCTGCATATGTGAGGTTATTGATATTTCTCCCAGCAGTCTTGATTCCAGCTTGTGCTTCCTCCAGTCCAGCATTTCTCATGATGTACTCTGCATAGAAGTTAAATAAGCAGGGTGACAATATACAGCCTTGATGGACTCCTTTTCCTATTTGGAACCAGTCTGTTGTTCCATGTCCAGTTCTAACTGTTGCTTCCTGACCTGCATACAGATTTCTCAAGAGGCAGGTCAGGTGGTCTAGTATTCCCATCTCTTTCAGAATTTTCCACAGTTTATTGTGATCCACACAGTCAAAGGCTTTGGCATAGTCAAGAAAGCAGAAATAGATGTTTTTCTGTAACTCTCTTGCTTTTCCCATGATCCAGTGGATATTGGCAATTTGATCTCTGGTTCCTCTGCCTTTTCTAAAACCAGCTTGAACATCAGGAAGTTCATGGTTCACGTATTGCTAAAGCCTGGCTTGGAGAATTTTGAGCATTACTTTACTAGCATGTGAGATGAGTGCAATTGTGCAGTAGTTTGAACATTCTTTGGCACTGCCTTTCTTTGGGATCAGTAAGAATAGGAATTCTCATATGTTGCTGCTGGGTTGTAAATTGGTATGATCGTTTTGAATGCATTTGGCATTTTCTACTGAGGTTGAACACATGCATATCATCTGACTCAGAAACCCCACTCCTAGGTATATACCCACAGAAATGCACCACCTGTGTGCAGGAGACACAGGCAAGCTCTTTCATAATAAAATCTTTCATAATAATCCCACCTGGAAACCCTGCCATATATATGAGCACATACATATACAACACATACAGCAACTAATATAGCATCATGGATGAATTTACAAACATTTAACTGAGTGAAAAACTGAGATACAAAAGAATTCATACACAGGGCTTCCAGAACTACTCAAATGAAAGTGCCTGTTTTAAGTCAGAAAAGCATTTATGTCTGGGAGGAAAGGAAGGCTTAGTAACTGGGAAAGGAGTGAGGAAAACTGCTGTGATTGTAGCAGTGTTCTACTTCTTGAACTCCTGGTGGGTATATTCTTTTGTGATAATTCTTGAGCCATACAGTTGGGCTTCATCTGCATCTGTGTATCATCATTCACAGTATAAAGTGTCAAAATGGCAGGCATGCATCTCTGTTGGGATCCATCATAACTGTACTGCTGATCCAAAGATGAGACACAGAATCATCCTTGGGATAAAACTCACACCCAATATTTGATTTTCCAAGGGTTTATTTAATTATGGCCTTTTGACAAATTTTGTATTAAAATCAATACTCGTGGTTTTATTATACAGTAACATGTTACTGAAACTCCAATATTTTGGCCACCTGATGTGAAGAACTGACTCATTTGAGAAGACCCTGATGCTGGGAAAGATTGAAGGTAGGAGGAGAAGGGGACGACAAAGAATGAGATGGTTGGATGGCATCACCGACTCAATGGACATGGGTTCGAGTAGACTCTAGGAGTTGGTGATGGACGGGGAGGCCTGGTGTGCTGCAGTCCATGACAGTGCAAAGAGTCAGACACGACTGAGCGGCTGAAGTGAACTGAACTGAACATGTTACTATCTTCTTAAATAAATCATCTTTATATTGATGTGCTTCAAATGGAAAGCATTTCCAACTGTAAAAGTTTCACCAATTTACCTTTGTATTTATGATTTTTTTTAAATGAAGGCCAGTATTATCATGTTACACAGCACCATCTGCTCTGAAACTTATTTTAGACAGAGAAGGTTTCAAGCCAAAAGTCTGCTATTTTTGTAACTTAAAAAAATGAAGAAAATAAGTGACTTTTTATCCCCTGCTTTCTCAGTCTGTACTGTCTGATTGGGGAGAAAACAAATTAGGTGGGGAAAAAATTGAATTATCAGTTTTAACATTCAGCATGAATTATAATAAATTTTAATCTTTATTGTTTAAACTTCATCTGGCAGTTATGATGTTCTGATTAATTAATAGTTTTTACCCTAAAATATATGTGTACATTTGTTCTCTCTTTCAGAGTATAATACTTACTTGTTAGATTGTTTAACAATTCAAATTGTTAATAATTAACTAATAGTTAATTTTACAAGTTAATAAGGGACTTAATTGTTAATACATAGTTTAATTTTATTCTCAAAATCTACCTTTTTCAAGAGCAAAGTTTTTATTTTATAAAGTTCAGTTCTCTAATAATGAATTTTCTTAATTCATTCAATATGCTTGAACACATTTTAGAATTTGAAAATGACGCTCTTCCACTGGCCTTTCTATGAGATTGCAAAGGAGGGCAAGGGGGAGGGCAGGGGGACCAAACAGAAAGTTTCACTGATCCTTAAGGCAACGATTCAGGAATCTACCAATCACTGTACTGTCTGTCTGAACACCCCTTGAATCCTATTCCATGTCTTTGGTTGGGTAACCTCATAGGACCATGATGATATGTGCTGAGCAAGGATCCATGGAGATGCACCTTCCTCTCTCCTCCCACCTCCTTGTGCTGGGATGTTCATGGCACAAATAATTCACACTTGAAAAAGGAACAGAGCTATAACCGTGGTGCAGGCAGAGAGCACCAGGAGACCCTCCCAACCAGCATGGTGCTGCCCGGACTTCGTCAAGTTTGGGTATTTCATAGGGTGCAAAGCAGAGGACACACATCCAGAGAGACGTTACACATCCTGAGACACACACAGTAAGTGTCCCCTTTTCACTGTGGGCCCCATTGTTTCCGTGTGAATGATGCTGCCCCAGAACACCCCGGGGCAGTTTGGGAAAGGAAAGAGACATGTGGTCAGAATGGACTCCTGTGGAAACAAGCCCTAGGGTGGCCATTTCTGGATCAATACACCACTTTCTGCCTTCCTGTCCTCACCCAGGATCCCAAAGAGCAAACACTCAGACCACCAGCATAGGCGTCTTCTCTGAGTGAGGGTTTATCTTCGTGCACAGAGAAACTTCAGGGAAGAGAGGCCAGTGGGTGCCAGGGGAGCGCTGAGGAGAGCCAGGCCTCTGCCTTGGTTTGGGGCAGAGATGGAAACCTACCAGGTGGGGGTTTCACAATTCAGATCAGAGTAAATTCACACATTCACAGCTTTCAGATGGAGACCTTTATTTATATAGTGTGAGAAGAGAAAAAGCTTTGCTAGCTGTTTCTCCGTCTTGTGTGGTATGCTATATGGACCCACACATCCTCATCCTAATCCCCTGAGCCTGTGAAGGTTACTTTATATGGCAAAGTCTTTGCATCTGTAATTAAGGATCTTAACACTGGGAGATTATCCTGGATTACCTGGGTGGACCCTAATGCAATCACAAGTGTCCTTTTAAGAGAGGGGAAGAGAAGATTACACACAGAAAAGGAGAAGGCAGTGGAACATGGAGGTAGAGACGTGGTGCAGAGGCCACAAGTCAGGGGATGCAGGCAGCCAGCAGCAGCTGGAGGAGGCAGGGAGGGAATTCTCTCAGCCTCTGGGAGCACTGCCCCGTGCAGCCCCCTCTTTAAACCCCCACCCGGGCTGCCCCAGCCCACTTCTTAGTTTCAGCTCAGTTCTGGCCTTTAGAACTGTCAGAATAAATTTCTCTTACTCTCTGTTGGTTATAAAAAATTCTGACCAAGGTTGTGTCATTTGTTACAGCAGCCAAAGAGAGTGAGCATACCAGAACCCTAAATTCTTAACGAAAACTTCCTCCTGACAGTTTCCGAAAATGTTGGTTCTCAACCCATTTAGCTGGCAGGGATTTCCTTTCTATATACGACGAAGTGGTTATAAAGCACAGTGAGCCACCTCTTAGCCTTGAGCTGGTTAGGGGGGTTGCTGTGCACCCAGACCTGATGGAGCCCCAGGCTGGGGAGCTGGCGCCATCTACCCCCACTCCCCATGAATCCATGATTGTCTAAAACAGATTCTATATTTTATTTAAAAGTGAATATGCATATGTATTTTTAGAAGAGAAAGCTCACCATTAAATTTCTTATTCTCCGTAGACTCTACTTAGTTTATATACTCTCAGGTTAATTATAACAGGGTCAGAGGGGACACAGTCAATGATTACTTTTCAAGGATTGTGAGCAAATTTATTTTCCTACCACAAATACAGTTTGCAATAGTCTTTATAATATTTTAATAACACTTTTCCCTAACAAACATATAAAGTAAAGTCAGCATAGCATTTCTGCATCCTGAGATTAAAGGTTACATTCCAAAGAGAATTAACAGTAAGCCTAGAGTTGGCAGGTTGCAGGGTGTGCCTACAAATAAACTACTTAAGGTAATGATGAAACAATTTGAATAAGCAGAGAATTAATTTAAAAAAATTTTCTCTTTTATACGAAGGAAAACCAGTATGAATTTTGTAGAAAGAATGCATATTATTATAAATTATTCAAGCACTGCATAGAGGTTAAAAAAATTAAATGCCACCTTAAATAATTAGTATTTACATTAGGAGGGTATCATTCTAGACATCGTTCCATGTATGTGTTCAGGAAAAGCTAAATAGATATACTGAAATATTTTATTGTTTCTCAACCTTTTGGCTAAGATCAAATGTAGGTGTATTGAAGTATTTTGATAAACGTGATTTTTAAAATACATTTTTGTAATGTTATTGCATTTGAATTCATTTGTAGTTAAAACTTGAAAAATATATCAAAATGAACATGAAAGAAAGATAAAATTTCAAATAAGTGTTTATTCACTTCAACAGAATTCTGTAGGGACTTCTCTGGTGGTCCAGTGGTTAAGAATCCACCTGGCAATGCAAGGCTTGACCCTAGTCTGGGAGGATCCCACAGGCTGGGTGCCACACCCACTCAGCCAGAGCTGCAGAGCCTGTGAGCTGCACCCACTGAGACTGCATGCCTCAACTGCTGAAGCCCACGTGCCTAGAGCGCATGCTCTGCAACGAGAGAAGCCCCTGTAATGAAAAGCCCAGGCACTGCAAGGAAGACCAATGCAGCCAAGAAATTAAATAAATAAAAAATAAAAAGAGTTTTGCAAAAGTACAGGATGCTTCTGTAATTACAAAAATAGATTTTGGAGGAAGAAAACATATTGATATAAGGGTAATCATTTTTACAATCCATACTTCAATGTAGGCATTATCATTGGACACTCTGATGTGAAAGATGAGGTCATCTGATCCAGAGCCTTTTCTCCCCCATGTTGTAATATTAATATTATATGATTATATAAATAGTATTTATATTTTAGTTGTGGGTTTTCAGGTGGTGCTAGTGGACATTTTAGTTTGTAACTATAATTTGTAAAATGTTAATCTTAGCACAGTTTTTTCACTCATGAAACCATTTTGATTTACAGACATTTAACTTCAAATAAGACCTTAATCCCATTTCTTGAATGGCTTTATTCTCAAAAGTATTTATTTTCAATAATACTTTCCCTTAAATTTTTCACTTGTGATTTATTTTTCTTGAATATTTAAAAATTTCCCAAGGCTTACACAAATTAAATATTTTTACCTAGTGTCACACAACCACAACGCAAAATCAAGATACAAATACAGGCCTAATTTTAAACCTCACCATTTTGTCATCTATCCATTATCCACTACCCTCATCCACTTACACACTTGCTCATTATCATCATTCCCAGCTATGTAGCCCTGTTCTGTTATTCCCATCCATCCATCCAACACCCATCTATCTGCTTCTTCATCACTCCATTTACACACAACTTATATGCATATATATGTAACATATATGATTCAAACTTACATGCATATATATGTAGCCATCTATTCACCTACAAAACCACTCATTCAAAAATCAGTCCATTCTATCTCCCATGGATCTGCTCATCCTTTCTATTAATTCAAATACTCATCCAACCAGGATGTCAATTTATCCAGTCACAGATAGCTCTGTAAACCCATACCTTCCACAGAACACAGAGTAGTATCCTCAAATTCTCTTGTGATCTCATTCCGTTTTCCCATTGTCAAGAGAAGACCACAGCATTCCATTAGAGCAATAAAGAGGTCAGTGAGCTCATACTCTGTCTCTCAGCCATATGAAAATTCTTACAATAGCTACTGTGGACTTAAGATATACCCTGCTAAGCATGGAGTCCCCTGTTAACAATCCCCCAATAACTGAACTTTCTAAACTTACAGTACCAGATCTCTTCTTTATTGGCAAATCATCACAAAGATTACAGCCACAGACCATGAGGCAGAAATTTTGCCCATATTTGGACTGCTTTAGACCTCCTCTGACATTGGCCTGATATTTTCATTGTGGGCAAACCTTTCATAAATCCTCCCACTGCCTAACTCTCCTTCTTTATAGTCCAATTCTCACATCCATACATGACTACTGGAAAAACCATAGCTTTGACTTAGATGGACCTTTGTTGGCAAAGTGATGTCTCTGCTTTTAATATGCTGCTTAGGTTTGTCATAGCTTTTCTTCCAAGGAGCAAGCGTCTTTTAATTTCATGGCGGCACTCACCATCTGCAGTGATTTGGGAGCCCAAGAAAATAAAGTCTCTCACTGTTTCCATTGTTTACCCATCTATTTGCCATGAGGTGATGGGACCAGATGCCATAATCTTAGTTTTTGAATGCTGAGTTTTAAGTCAGAGGAAATATACATGTACATTTGGCACATATATGCATCAAAAAAACACATCTAAGAATTTTCATAACACTGATATATGTAATAACTAAACATTGGAAACAAAGGAAATATCCCTTTACAATGGATAGATAAACTGATATATTTATACTCTGGAACACTATACAACCTTGAAAATGAAACAACTGCTACTACATGCAACAGCATGGTAACTCTCCAAAACCCAATACTGAACGAAAGAAGCCAGCGATGCAAGAGTACACATGGGGTCCACTTCTCCAAAGTTTACATATGGGCAAAACCAATCTTTGCTGAAATATCAGATTAGTTCTTTCCTTTGTGGGAGCAGAATAATGCCTGGAAGGGGCATTACAAAGATCTTTCAGATTCCTTTTGTTTGTTTGATTGAAGTATAGTTAATTCACAGTGTTGGGTTACTTCAAATGTACAGCAAAGTGATTCAGTTACATATACATACATATGTATGTAATATTCCTTTCTTCATCTGAGTGATGGTTTGGTAGGTATATTCACTCTTCAAAAATTCATTAAGCTGTACACTTGTGATCTGTTGACTTTTATGCATGGATGATATATTTCAACAAAAATTTACATTAAAATGTGTTCATAGAAAGATGGAGTAAACGTACTTTTCCCTATTCCTTCTGCTAAAGTGAAAGCGAAGTCGCTCAGCTGTGTCCAACTCTTAGCGACCCCATGGACTGCAGTCTACCAGGCTCCTCCATCCATAGGATTTTCCAGGCAAGAGTATTGGAGTGGGTTGCCATTGCCTTCTGCTAAATACACTAGATAATTACAATCGAATACACTAGATAATTACAAAAAACCCACACAGAAGAAAACTGTAAAAGGTAGAAGAAGGTTGACAAGCTTTGGACCTTGGGACCTGAGGAAGGCACAGTGATGCATTCCCTGGGTTTTCTTGTTATCGCATATGTACTGAATTTGGAACTGAAGAAACTAGTGACTCAGAAATGCCACTGAGCACAGACAAAAATAAAACCCTACCCAAAGTTTGCTTTCTCTAGTCAATAAAGCAGGAAAGGAGCAACCTAGTAATATAGAACACTTTTAGTTAAACACTGCAGAAAAAAACTGAGGTCCTCTGACTTCCAGCTGCCAGCCCCAGCAAAGTCCAAGTGGTGAGTATAGACTTCTATCATCGCTAAGCTAGACTGAGGTGTTCAAGGCCAAGGTGGGAGCTGGACTTGTTGTCCCCACTAGGGGTGGGGTGGGGTTGGGGGAGTACCTCCTGCCTGCAGTGTCAACAAAGACCATGTGGGGAGTCCAGATGTTCACCCCTTCCCCAACAGTAACAAAGCCCAACTGATCTTTGACAAAGGGAAAGTGAAAGTCACTCAGTCATGACCAACTCTTTGTGACCCAATGGACTATACAGTCCATAGAATTCTCCAGGCCAGAATACTGGAGGGGATAGCCTTTCCCTTCTCCAGGGGATCTTCCCAACCCAGGGATTGAACCCAGGTCTCCCACATTGCTGGTGGATTCTTTACCAGCTGAGCCACAGGGAAACCCAAGAACACTGGAGGGGTAGCCTGTTCCTTCTCCAGAGGATCTTCTGGACCCAGGAATTGAACTGGGGTCTCCTACATTGCAGGTGGATTTTTTTTTTACCAACTGAAGTCCGATCTTTGAAAAAGGGACAAAAATTTCAATAGAGGAACTACAAAGGTGCTGAATCAGCTGGACATCATAGATTTTAAAAATCCCCCCATTTGGGCCTCCAACCTAAGTCTCATGTGCTCAGGCACTCAGTCGTGACCAGCTCTTTGCGACCTCATGGACTGTAGCCTGTGATTCTGCTTTGTCCATGGGATTCTCCCAGGCAAGAATACTGGAGTGTGTTGCCATTTCCTTTTCATAGTTTACACAAATTTAATTCAAACTGAATCATGGACTGAAATGTAAAACATAAACCTATTTTTAAACTTAAAATCGTTTTAATTTATTTTATTTTATTTGACTGCATTGGGTGTTAGCTGCGGCACGTGGGATCTTTAATTGCAGCATCAAACTCTTCACTGGGGCATGTAGGATCTAGTTCCCAGAGCAGGGACTGAACCTCAACCCCTGTATTGGGAGCCCAGAGTCTTAACCACTGAACTACCCAGGAAGTCTCTATTTTTAAATGTTTAGAAGAAAACATAGAAAATCTTTGGGACTCTGAGCTTAGTGAAGAGTTCTTAGTCATGAAAGCTAGAGCACAGTTCTTAGAAGAAAAAAATCAATAAGGTGGGCCTCATCAAAACTGAAAACGTTTACTCTGCAAAACATCCCATTAAGAGGATGAAAAGACAAGTTTCAGACTGGGAGAAAATACTTGCAGATCATATATCTGACAGAGGACTAATATCTAGAATATATGGAGAACTCTCAAAATGCAACAGTAAAAAACAAACAATCCAATTTAAAAATGGAAAAAAGACAAGAACAGTTATTTCAGAGGATATACAGATGGCAAAAGCACATGAAAGGATGTTCAACACTACTAACCATTAAGGAAAAGCAGATTAAAATCACAGTGAGGGCTTCTGGCTGAGTAGAAGGATGTGCACTCATCTTCTCCTACAAGAGCAGCAAAATCATTGACAGGAGAATGCTGGAACCTATCAAAAAAAAAAGATACTCCATGTCCAAAGACACAGAAGAAGCCTCAGCAAGATGGCAGGAGGGGCACAATCATGATAAAATCAAGTCCCATACCCTCCAGGTGAGTGACCCACAAACTGGAGAACCAGAATACTAAGGCCAAACTTGCCTGTTACCACAATTATCTCTTAACTTTCTACTTTTGCATTCCAATCCTCAATGATAAATAGAATATATCTTTTTGGTGTTAGTTCTAGGAGGTCTTCTAGGTCTTCATAGAACTGATCAACTTCAGCTTCTTTGGGATTAGTGGAAGAGGCATAGACTTGAATTACTATGATGTTGAGTGGCTTGCCTTGGAAACAAATAGATCATTCTGTCATTTTTGTACCCAGGTACTGCATCAAGCCCCATTACTTCATGGCAAATAGAAGGGAGAAATGTGGAAGCAGTCACAGATTTCTCTTCTTGGGCTCTAAAATCACTGTGGATGGTGACTGCAACCATGAAATCTAAAATCACTGTGGATGGTGACTGCAACCATGAAATTAGAAGATGATTGCTTCTTGGCAGGAGTTAGTTCAGTCGCTCAGTTGTTCCCCGAATCTTTGGGACCCCACACACTGCAGCATGCCACGATTCCCAGTTCATCACCAACTCCAGAAGATTGCTCAAACTCATGTCCCGCTAGTCGGTGATGCCATCCAGCCGTCTCATCCTCTATCATCTCCTTATCCTCCTTCCTTCAATCTTTCCCAGCATTAGAGTCTTTTCAAATGAGCCAGCTCTTTAAATCAGGTGACCAAAGTATTAGAGCTTCAGCTTTAGCATCAGTCCTTCCAATGAATATTCAGGACTGATTTCCTTTAGGATGGACTGGTTGGATCTCCTTGCTGTCCAAGGGACTCTCAAGAGTCTTCTCCAACACCACAGTTCAAAAGCATCCATCTTTGGTGCTCAGCTTTCTTTATGTTCCAATTCTCACATCAATGACTACTGGAAAAAACATAGCTTTGATTAGACGGACCTTTGTCGGCAAAATAATGTCTCTGCTTTTTAATATGCTGTCTAGGTTGGTCATAACTTTCCTTCCAAGGAGCAAGCGTTTTTAGTTTCATGGCTGCAGTCACCATCCGCATTGATTTTGGAGCCCCCAAAATAAAGTTTCTCACTGTTTGCATTGTTTCCCCATCTATTTGCCATGAAGTGATGGGACCAGATGCCATGATCTTGGTTTACTGAATGCTGAGTTTTAAGCCAACTTTTTCACTCTCCTCTTTCACTTTCATCAAGAGGCTCTTTAGTTCTTCTTCACTTTCTGCCATAACGGTGGTGTCATCTACATATCTGAGGTTTTTGGTATTTCTCCTGGGCATCTTGATTCCAGCTTGTGCTTTACTCAGCCTGGCATTTTACATGCATATAAGTTAAACAAGCAGGGTGACAATATACAGACTTGATGTACTCCTTTCCCAATTTGGAACCAGTCTGTTGTTCCATGTCCAGTTCTAACTGCGGCTTCTTGACCTGCATGCAGATTTCTCAGGAGGCAGATAGACGATTTGGCATTCCCATATCTTAAAAGAATTTTCCACAGTTTATTGTGATCCACACAGTCAAAGGCTTTGGCATAGTCAAGAAAGCAGAAATAGATGTTTTTCTGGAACTCTCTTGCTTTTTCCATGATCCAGTGGATGTTGGCAATTTGATCTCTGGTTCCTCTGCCTTTTCTAAAACCAGCTTGAACATCTGAAAGTTCACGGTTCACATGCTGTTGAAGACTGGCTTGGAGGATTTTGAGCATTACTTTGCTAGCGTGTGAGATGAGTGCAATTGTGATGTAGTTTGATGGTGACTGCAGCCATGAAATTAAAAGACGCTTACTCCTTGGAAGAAAAGTTATGACCAACCTAGATAGCATATTCAAAAACAGAGACATTACTTTGCCGACTAAGGTCCGTCTAGTCAAGGCTATGGTTTTTCTAGTAGTCATGTATGGATGTGAGAGTTGGACTGTGAAGAAAGCTGAGCGCTGAAGAATTGATGCTTTTGAACTGTGGTATTGGAGAAGACTCTTGAGAGTCCCTTGGACTACAAGGAGATCCAACCAGTCCATTCTGAAGGAGATCAGCCCTGGGATTTCTTTGGAAGAAATGATGCTAAAGCTGAAATTCCAGTACTTTGGCCATCTCATGTGAAGAGTTGACTCATTGGAAAAGACTCTGATGCTGGGAGGGATTGGGGGCAGGAGGAGAAGGGGACAACAGAGGATGAGATGGCTGGAGGGCATCACCGACTCGATGGACATGAGTCTGAGTGCACTCTGGGAGTTGGTGATGGACAGGGAGGCCTGGCGTGCTGTGATTCATGGGGTCGCAAAGAGTCGGATACAACTGAGCGACTGAACTGAACTGAACTGGAACGTTCTTTGGCATTGCCTTTCTTTGGGATTGGAATGAAAACTGACCTTTTCCAGTCCTGTGACCACTGCTGAGTTTTCCAAATTTGCTGGCATATTGAGTGTAGCACGTTCACAGCATCATCTTTTAGGATTTGAAATAGCTCAACTGGAACTCCATCACCTCCACTAACTTTGTTTGAAGTGATGCTTCCTAAGGCCCACTTTACTTCACATTCCAGGATGTCTGGCTCTAGGTGAGTGATCACACCATCAAGGTCATCTGGGTCATCTGGGTTATCTGAAGATCTTTTTTGTATAGTTCCTCTGTGTATTCTTTCCACCTTTTCTGAATATCTTCTGCTTCTGTTAAGTGAAAGTGAAGTCGCTCAGTCGTGTCCGACTCTTTGCAACCCCATGGACTGTAGACTATCAGGCTCCTCCATTCATGGGATTTTCCAGGCAAGAGTGCTGGAGTAGATTGCCATTTCCTTCTCCAGGGGATCTTCCCGACCCAGGAATCAAACCCGGGTCTCCTGCATTGCGGGCAGATGCTTTACCATCTGAGCCACCACCATTTTTGTCCTTTATTGTACCCATCTTTGCATGAAATATTTCCTCAGTATTTCTAATTTTTGAAGAAAGCTGTAACAAACCTAGACAGTGTGTTGAAAAGCAGATATATTACCCTGCTGACAAAAGTCCATATAATCAAGGCTATGGTATTTCTAGTGTTCACATACAGTTGTGAGAGCTAGACTGTAAAGAGGGTAGAACACCAAAGAATCGATGCCTTCAAACAGTGGTGCTGGAGAAGATTCCTAAAAGCCCCTTGGACAGCATGATCAAATCAGTCAATCTTAAGGGAAATCAACCCTGAATACTCATTGGAAGGACTGAGGTTGAAGCTGAAGCGCAGTATTTTGGTCATCTGATTTGAACAGCCAACTCAGTAAAAAGTCCCTGATGCTGGGAAAGATTGAGGGCAGAAGGAGAAGAGGGCATCAGAGGATGAGATGGCTGGATGGCATCACCAATGCAATGGACGTGAACTTGAGCAAACTTTGGGAGATGGTGAAGGCCAGGGAGGCCTGGTATGCGGTAGTCCCTGGGGCAGCAAAGAGTCGGACACGACTGGGCAACTGAACAACAACCAAGAATACTCTACCCAGTGAGACTCTCCTTCAGAATTGATGGCGAAATCAAAAGCTTTCCAGGTAAGCAAAAGTTAACAGAATTCAATTAACAGCATTATCAAACCAGCTTTACAGCAAATGTTAAAGGAACTTCTCTAGGCAGGAAAGAGAAGGAAAAGACCTACCTGTGGAAAAATAAGCCCAAAACAATTGAAACAGTAAAAGGATCATACATACAATAATCATCTTAAATATAAATGGCTTAAATACACCAACTAAAAGACATAGACTGGTTGAGCAGATGAAAACATGTGCGTGTATGCACTTCCACTTACCACATCACTCTGCTTGACCCCCTCAAACTGTGTGTAATTATTTTTATATTGTTAGGTTAATCATGTTCCCATTATGGCTTGCAATTGTTATTACCTTTTTTGGCGGGGGTAGGGGGATGGGTCTGGCTATTGATTGTGAAAACTGATAAACATTTTTCAGTAGTGTGATTATGTAACTATTACTGACTTAATACCATTGTATCATGACTGGTCAACAGGTAAATAAGAGAATTCTTTTTTTTTTTTAATTTTGCTTTACAATACTGTATTGGTTTTGTCATACATTGACATGAATCAGCTACAAGTGTACATGAGTTCCCAATCCTGAACCTTCCTCCCACCTCCCACCCCATATCATCTCTCTGGATCATCCCCATGCACCAGCCCCAAGCATCCTGTATCCTGTACCTTTATCACCAAAACTACCATTTAATAGAAAAACCTATAATCACTTTTTAAAATCCAGATGCATATCAGAATTATCTTGGAACTTTTGGAAAATACAATTGCCCAGGTGTTATTTCTTTTTTTCCAGAGCTTTGGATATGTTTCTAAAGAGTAGCCATGTTTTAAAACAACTGGACTATATGAGAATCTTTTATTTTCATCTAGTTTATTTCACTTTTTCTATTTCATATTCAGTGCTCCCATTTCATTTAGTTTTCCAGTTTCTCCATCTCTTCTTCTTCTTCTTTTTTTTTTTTTTGGATTTTTTTCTCAAGCCCTTATCAGGTGTAGTAGAAAAACTCTTGTATACATGTTGCTGCTGCTGCTAAGTCACTTCAGTCGTGTCCGACTCTGTGCGACCCCATAGATGGCCTCCAACCAGGCTCCTCTGTCCCTGGGAGTCTCCAGGCAAGAACACTGGAGTGGGTTGCCATTTCCTTCTCCAATGCAACTATAAGATAGATAGATAGATAGATGATAGATAGATAGATAGATAGATAGATAGATAGGATATTAGATTAATATAAATGAATATAAATAGAAATCTATTATATTTAAATTATTATGACATCATTCAAGATGCTTCTATTAGGGGACATAATATATATACCTATGGCTTTTTCATGTTGAGATTTGATAGAAAACAACAAAATTCTGTAAAGCAATTATCCTTCAATTAAAAATAAATACATTTTAAAAACATATAATTAATTCACATACAAATATTTTTCTTTTATTATCTAAAAATATATTTATAAATTTATTTTATATAAGCATCTCCAAATGAATATTTTAGTGAATGAATAAAGTCATTCTTTTACTTCAAAAAAAAGATGCTTTCATTCTTAATTTTTCTGCACTTGATAAAATATTCTCAACGAAATATTACTATGTCTCACTATGATTATATATTTTTTCTTCTTCCTTATATATCTTCTGATTTTTGCTTTATGTATCTTTATTTCTTTGTTGTTAGGTGTCTGATATGATGTCTATCTTCTTTGTGAATTGTACCTTTTATCATTAAAAATATTCATCTTTGTTTCGTTGTTAAAAATATATTTAACAAATGCATGGAGATTAAAAATAAAAAAATACTCAAATGAGGGGACATTCCTGGTGGTCTAGCAGTTACTTTCCAATGCAGAAGACGTGAGTTCAATCCTTAGTCAGGAACTGAGATCCCCCATGCCATAATGAAAATCCCGGGTGCCTCAACTAAGATTCAGTGTTGCCAAAAATAAATAAGTATGTTTTTAAAACATAGTGAGATGTCTCTACACATCTTACAGAATAGCTTAAAAACAGTGATAAAACCAAATGTTGGTAAGGATGTGGAGAGACCTGGTCCCTCACATGATGCTGGTAAGAGTGTAAAGATGTACCGATTGGAAAACAATGTGGCTGTTCTTTTAAAAGAAAAAAAACTAAGCATGAAGCTACCATATGACCCAGCAATGACACTCCTTGGTATTTATTCCAAAGAAATAAAAACTTACATTCACACAAAAACAAGTAAATGGGAAGACGGAAACAAAACAAAACAAAACAAAACAAAAAAAACCTATACAGGAATGCTGATAATAGCTCTATCTGTGATGGCCCCAAACTGGAAATAACCCAGAGGCCCTTACATGGGCGAGCAGTTAAATGAGTGGTGGTAATCCCTACTATGGAATACTAGACAGCAATGAAAGGGAACCAGCTGTTGATGTACACAACGTGGGTGAATCTCCACAGAATTATGGGGAGCGAAAAATGCCAATTCCAAAAGTTCACATACTGCATAATTTCACTTATATAGCATAAACTGACAAAGTTATTGAGACAAAGAACAGTTTAGCAGTTGCCAGAGACTAGGAAAGGGGTGGGCAGGAGAAAGTTAGTGTGGCTACAAAAGGATCTCAAGAAGAATCCTTGTGGGGATGAAAATCTTCTGCACTTTGACTGGACCAAGGTCGAAATCTATATGATGCTATAGATTTGCAAAATGTTACCCCTGAGGGAATCTGGTTAAAAGAGACACAGGATCTTATTTCTTACAACTGTTGTGAATCTACAATGATCTCAAAATTAAAATTTTAATTTAAAGCACATATAATAATATGCATAACTGAATCACTTTGCTGTACAACTGAAACACTGTAAATCAACCAAACTTCAAATTTTAAAAAGATTTTTAAAATTGCATATAATAGCAAAAGGCTGAGAATGAGACTAGTCCAGACTTTCCTGAAGAAAATGAAACATATAGATGAAGGTATAGAGCTATGTAAGCTGAGGGCTATCACTGGAAAGCCTAAGTCTTTGACTGTGTGCATCACAACAGACTGGAAAATTCTGAAAGAGATGGGAATACAAGACCACTTGATCTGCCTCTTGAGAAATCTGTATGCAGGTCAGGAGGCAACAGTTAGAACTGGACATGGAACAACAGACTGGCTCCAAATTGGGAAAGGAGTACATCAAGACTGCATATTGTCACCTTGCTTATTTAACTTGTATGCAGGGTACATCATGAGAAATGCTGGGCTGGATGAAGCACAAGCTGAAATCAAGATTGCTGGGAGAAATATCAATAACCTCAGATATGCAGATGACACCACCCTTATGGCAGAAAGTGAAGAACAACTGAAAAGCCTCTTGATGAAAGGGAAAGAGGAGAGTGAAAAAGTTGGCTTAAAACTCAACATTCAGAAAACTAAGATCATGACATCTGGTCCCATCACTTCATGGCAAATAGATTGGGAAACAATGGAAATAATGAGAGACTTTATTTTGGGGGGCTCCCAAATTACTGGAGATGGTGAGTGCAGCCATGAAATTAAAAGATGCTTGCTCCTTAGGAGAAAAGTTATGACCAACCTAGACAGCATATTAAAAAGCAGAGACATTACTTTGCCAACAAAGGTCCATCTAGCCAAAGCCATGGTTTTTCCAGTAGTCATGTACGGATGTGAGAGTTGGACTATAAAGAAAACTGAGCACCAAAGAATTGATACTTTTGAAACTGTGGTGTTGGAGAAGACTCTTGAGAGTCCCTTGGACAGCAAGGAGATCCAACCAGTCCATCCTAAAGGAAATCAGTCCTGAATATTCATTGGAAGGACTGATGCTGAAGCTGAAATTCCAATCATTTGGCCACCTGATGTGAAGAACTGACTCATTTGAAAAGACCCTGATGCTGGTAAAGATTGAAGGTGGGAGAAGGGGACAACAGAGGAGATGGTTGGATGGCATTACCGACTCAATGGACATGAATTTGAGTAGACTCCGGGAGTTGGTAATGGACAGGGAGGCCTGGCGTGCTGCAGTCCATGGGATTGCCAAGAGTTGGACATGACTGAGCGACTGAATTGACAGAACTGACTGTTGAAAAATAGTTTTGCATAAGGTTAAAGAGATGGCAAGGGTGAACGTCGACATTCTAGGAATCAGCGAACTAAAATGGACTGTAATGGGTGAATTTAACTCAGATGACCATTATATCTACTACTGCGGGCAGGAATCCCTCAGAAGAAATGGAGTAGCCATCATGGTCAACAAGAGTCTGAAATGCAGTACTTGGATGCAGCCTCAAAAACGACAGAATGATCTCTGTTCGTTTCCAAGGTAAACCACTCAATATCACAGTTATCCAAGTCTATGCCCCAACCAGTAATGCTGAAGAAACTGAAGTTGACAGTTTTATTAAGACCTATAAGACCTTTTAGAACTAACACCCCCAAAAGATGTCCTTTTCATTATAGGGGACTGGAATGCTAAAGTAGGAAGTCAAGAAACACCTGGAGTAATAGGCAAATTTGGCCTTGGAATGTGGAATGAAGCAGGGCAAAGATTAATAGAATTTTGCCAAGAAAATGCACTGGTCATAGCAAACACCCTCTTCCAACAACACAAGAGAAGACTCTACACATGGACATCACCAGATGGTCAACACCGAACTCAGATTGATTATATTCTATGCAGCCAAAGATGGAGAAGCTCTATACAGTAAACAAAAACAAGACCAGGAGCTGACTGTAGCTCAGATCATGAACTCCTTACTACCAAATTCAGACTGAAATTGAAGAAAGTAGGGAAAACCGCTAGACCATTCAGGTATGACCTAACTCAAATCCCTTATGATTATACAGTGGAAGTGAGAAATAGATTTACGAGCCTAGATCTGATAGATAGAGTGCCTGATGAACTATGGAATGAGGTTCATGACATTGTACAGGAGACAGGGATCAAGACCATCCCCATGGAAAAGAAATGCAAAAAGCAAAATGGCTGTCTGAGGAGGCCTTACAAATAGCTGTGAAAAGAAGAGAGGCGAAAAGCAAAGGAGAAAAGGAAAGATATAAGTATCTGAATGCAGAGTTCCAAAGAATAGCAAGAAGAGATAAGAAAGCCTTCTTCAGCAATCAATGCAAAGAAATAGAGGAAAAAGAACAGAATGGGAAAGACTAGAGATCTCTTCAAGAAAATTAGAGATACCAAGGGAACATTTCATGCAAAGATGGGCTCGATAAAGGACAGAAATGGTCTGGGCCTAATAGAAGCTGAAGATATTAAGAGATGGCAAGAATACATGGAAGAACTGTACAAAAAGATCTTCACGACCCAGATAATCATGATGATGTGATCACTCATCTAGAGCCAGACATCTTGGAATATGAAGTCCAGTGGGCCTTAGAAAGCATCTCTATGAACAAAGCTAGTGGAGGTGATGGAATTCCAGTTGAGCTGTTTCAAATCCTGAAAGATGATGCTGTGAAAGTGCTGCACTCAATATGCCAGCAAATTTGGAAAACTCAGCTGTGACCACAGGACTGGAAAAGGTCAGTTTTCATTCCAATCTCAAAGAAAGGCAATGCCAAAGAATGCTCAAACTATCGCACACTTGCACTCATCTCACATGCTAGTAAAGTAATGCTCAAAATTCTCCAAGCCAGGCTTCGTGAAATTCTCCAAGCTACGTGAACCGTGAACTCTCTGATTTTCAAGCTGGTTTTAGAAAAGGCAGAGGAACCAGAGATCAAATTGCCAACATCCGCTGGATCATGGGAAAAGCAAGAGAGTTCCAGAAAAACATCTATTTCTGCTTTCTTGACTATGCCAAAGCCTTTGACTGTGTGGATCACAATAAATTGTGGAAAATTCTGAAAGAGATGGGAATACCAGACCACCTGGCCTGCCTCTTGAGAAATCTGTATGCAGGTCAGGAGGCAACAGTTACAATTGGACATGGAACAACAGACTGGTTCCAAATAGGAAAAGGAGTCCATCAAGGCTGTATATTGTCACCCTGTTTATTTAACTTCTATGTAGAGTACATCATGAGAAACGCTGGACTGGAAGAAACACAAGCTGGAATCAAGACTGTCGGGAGAAATATCAATAACCTCAGATATGCAGATGACACCACCCTTATGGCAGAAAGTGAAGAGGAGCTAAAAAGCCTCTTGATGAAAGTGAAAGAGGAGAGTGAAAAGTTGGCTTAAAGCTCAACATTCAGAAAATGAAGATCATGGCATCCGGTCCCATCACTTCAGGGGAAATAGATGGGGAAACAGTGGAAACAGTGTCAGACTTTATTTTTTGGGGCTCCAAAATCACTGTAGATGGTGACTGCAGCCATGAAATTAGAAGACACTCTTTGGAAGAAAAGTTATGACCAACCTAGATAGCATATTCAAAAGCAGAGACATTACTTTGCTGACTAAGGTCCATCTAGTCAAGGCTATGGTTTTTCCTGTGGTCATGTATGGATGTGAGAGTTGGACTGTGAAGAAGGCTGAGCGCCGAAGAATTGATGCTTTTGAACTGTGGTATTGGAGAAGACTCTTGAGAGTCCCTTGGACTGCAGGGAGATCCAACCAGTCCATTCTGAAGGAGATCAGCCCTGGGATTTCTTTGGAAGAAATGATGCTGAAGCTGAAATTCCAGTACTTTGGCCATCTCATGTGAAGAGTTGATTCACTGGAAAAGACCATGATGCTGGGAGGGATTGGGGCAGGAGGAGCAGGGGACGACAGAGGATGAGATGGCTGGATGGCTTCACGAACTCGATGGACGTGAGTCTGAGTGAACTCCGGGAGATGGTGATGAACAGGGAAGCCTGGCGTGCTGCGATTCATGGGGTCGCAAAGAGTCGGACACAACTGAGCGACCAAACTGAACTGAACTGAAGGTTAAATACATAGTTGGTTCTATACCTCAGTTTATCTACTCAGTACACAGCTCAGACAAACTCACAGGTGTATCGATAGGCACATGAAGAATGTTCACAGCAGCACTATCTGTAGTAGCAGCCTGAAAGCTGGGTGCACTTTTCACTGTTAATTTCCTGGTTTTATTAATGTACTATGGCTATGTAAGATGTTATTGTGAATCTGAAAGAATTTCACATTTTAAACTGGACACATTTTACTGAAAATGATTTTAAAATTAGAGCATACAGTGAAATACAAAATCACAGTGAAAATGAAAGGACTTCTGTGATACCTATCACAGACAAATCGTAGGAACATAATGTAAGAAAAATGCAAGTCATAGGAGAAAACACATCATTTGATACCTTAGAAAAAGTTCAAAAGATGCAAATGAAAGAAAATATTCCTGAAGGGCACATCAAGATGTGATAAAACTAAAAGAAAAGCCAGTTGGGGCTCTGTATTTCTGTGAACGGGAAAGAGGAAGAGACCGGAGTGCAGTGGAGGGAAACAACAGAGGCTCAAAATATTGTGATGCTTGATTGCTTCAGCTGGGTGGAGGGTAAATGGGCATAGCTAATGACTGCCTCCTGAGAAATCTGCATGCAAGTCAAGAAACAACAGTTAGAACTGGACATGCAACAACAGACTGGTTCTAAATAAGGAAAGGAGTACATCAAGGCTGTATATTTTGCTGGGCTGGTTAAAGCACAAGCTGGAATCAAGATGACCGGGAGAAATAACAATAACCTCAGATATGCAGATGACACCACCCTTATGGCAGAAAGTGAAGAGGAACTAAAAGCCTCTTGATGAAAGTGAAAGAGGAGAGTGAAAAAGTTGGCTTAAAACTCAACATTCAGAAAGCTAAGATCATGGCATCTGGCCCCATCACTTTATGGCAAATAGATGGGGAAACAGTGAGAGACTATTTTGGGGGACTCCAAAATCACTGCAGATGGTGACTGCAGCCATGAAGTTAAAAGACGCTTGCTCCTTGGAAGAAAAGCTATGACCAACCTAGATAGCATATTAAAAAGCAGAGTCATTACTTTGCCAACAAAGGTCCACCTACTCAAAGCTATGGTTTTTCCAGTAGTCATGTATGGATGTGAGAGTTGGACTGTGAAGAAGGCTGAGCGCTGAAGAATTGATGCTTTTAAACTGTGGTGTTGGAGAAGACTCTTGGGAGTCCCTTGGACAGCAAGGAGATCCAACCAGTCCATCCTAAAGGAAATCAGTCCCGAATATTCATTGGATGGACTGATGCTGAAGCTGAAACTCCAATCTTTTAGCCACCCAATGTGAAGAACTGACACATTGGGAAAGACCCTGATGCTGGTAAAGACTGAAGGTGGGAGGAGAAGGGGACGACAGAGGATGAGATGGTTGGATGGCATCACGGACTGGATGGACTTGAGTTTGAGTAAGCTCTGGGAGCTGGTGATGGACAGGAAAGCCTGTCGTGCTGCAGTCCATGGGGCTGCAAAGAGTCGGACATGACTGAGAGACTGAACTGAACTGAACTGAACTGAATGACATGTTTTCTTCTTTCTTTTTTTACATTTTATGTATTTATGATTGTGCTGGGTCTTCGTTGCTGCTGCGTGCGGGCTTTCACCAGTTGTGGTTTAGGGGCTACTCTCTAGTTGCGTTACACAGGCTCCTCATTGTGGTACCTTCCCTTGTTGCAGGGCACAGGCTCTGTGCACAGGGTTCTTTGGTAGTTGTGGCACATCAGCTTAGTTGTTCTGCGGCATGTGGAATCTTCCCTGACCAAGGATTGAACCCATGCCCCCTGCATCGGCAGGCGCATTCTTACCCCATGTACCGCCAGGCAAGTCTGACCGGTTTTCTTTACAACTTAGATATACATTGCCAGCCTCAACAGGAAGCTTAACATAATTTTTAAAAATGGAACACAAGGATGCCATGTGGAAGAAACTTGTTTCAGTGAGATTGCCAAATTGAGTGTAACAACAGCCACACTTCATTTTTTTCTTCTATTTTCTTGTGCCACCTGGAAGAAGCCTGTCTGCTCCAGGGCAGGCTAAGGACAAGGCTCCAAATAAGGAGTCCCACAGCACAACGACCACAGTGGCACTCTGAGCAACGCCACCGCCTCTTCCCGCCACCTGCGCCAGCCCACGTCACTGTGTCAGAAGTAGCTGGAGTCAGGGTTCTGTCACTTAAACTGGAAGAATTCTGACAGAGCCCCACGGTGCATCCTGGCCCTCAGTCAGCCTGCTGGGGCTGGTAAGCACCTGAGCTGATGCAGAGGCTTAGAGTGCCCAGAGGGGCCTGCATTCCCGGCTCCTTCCTCTACTGACATACTGACTTGTGTATGGACTGGATCGTCAGGGAAGGATGGACTTGTCAGGCTTAACTAAAAGGGGGTACTTTTTCTGCCATACTTTGTCTTGCCACAGATGATTTCCTCAGGACACAATGAGAAAGTATGGGAAAGTATGGTAAGAGAGATGTTAGAAGAAGGTATGGGTGGGAGGAAGGGTGCCCCGTTTTCCACCCTTCCTATGGACTGTGGCTGGGGAGACTCGTCTCCTTCTAGAGCTTCCTTCAACCCCATCTGGATGCAGTCTCCTGAGAGAGCAAAACCCTAGAGCAAAAGTGGGGTGGGAGTTTGAAATGACCTGGCACCATAGAGGAGATACCTCAGGGCCTGTATCCCAGACTGTATGCCCTATAGTCTACAGGGCTCCAAACCAAAGGCCATTCTGAGGAGTAGAACAGTTGTTCTTTTTTCCCCCAGTGGGAAAAGAATGTTTTTTTTTTATTTTTTAAATTTATTTTTATTTAAAATTTTTATTGAATGAAAGATTCTTTAAGTTCTCTAGTGCTTTACAGCTTTCAGAAGTTTCAAACAGACGATTTCATATAATGCCATAAGAACCCTTTTTTTCTACTGCCCCTATATTGTCCCTTTCCTTTCCCTTCCCTTTCCACTGGTAACCACAGTTTGCTCTCTATATCTGTGAATCTGCTTCTTTTTGTTTTATTCATTAGTTTGTTCTAGTTTTTAGTGCTACATATCAGTAACATGGTTCCGTATTTATCCTTGTTTGCCTGATGTATTTCACTTAGCATTATGACCTCCAAGTTTATCCAAGTTGTTGCAAATGGCAAAATTTCACTCTTTTTGTGGCTGAGTATTATTCCATGGTATATATACACAACATCTTTTTATCCATTCATCTGTTGATGGACACTTAGGTTGCTTACATACCTTGGCAATTGTAATAAGTGCTGCTATGAACATTGGGGTTCGTGTATCTTTCCGAATTAGCTTGTCTTTTTTCCTTGGGTATATACCCAGGAGTGGAACTGCTGTGTCATAGAGCAGTTCTACTTTTAGTTTTTTGATGAACTTCCATGCTGTTTTCCACAGTAGCTGCACGACTTTACACACACAGCAAAAATGTACAAGGGCTCCCTTTTCTCCACATCTTTGTCAAGATTTGTTATCTGTGGGTTTTTTTTTTTTTTGATGATGATAGCCATTCTGACAGGTGTAAGCAATATATCATTATGGTTTTGATTTGCATTTTCCTGATGCTTAGTGGTTGAGCATCTTTTCATAAGCCTGTTGCCCATCTGCATTTCCTCTTTGGAAAAATGTTTATTCAGTTCTTCTGCTCATTCTAAAATCAGGTTGTTTGGTATTTTTTTTTTTATATTGAGTTGTATGAGCTGTTTAAATATGTTGACTATTAACCCCTTATCAGTCATATCATTTGCAAATGTCTTTTCCCATACAGTAGGTTGCTCTTTCATTTTGTCAGTGGTTTCCTTTGCTGTGTGAAAGCTTTTAAATTTAACTATGTCCTGCTTGTTTGTGTTTGCTTTTGCTTTAGGAAATGGATTGAAAAAATATTGCTATGATTCATGTCAAAGAGTGTTCTGCCTATGTTTTTCTCAAGGAGTTTTATAGTATCCAGTCTAACATTTGGGTCTTTAATCCATTTTGAGTCTATTTTTGTATACGGTATTAGAAAATGTTCTAACTTCATTCTTTTACAGATAACTGGTTAGTACTCTCAGTGCCACTTATTGAAGAGAACAAGACAATGTGCACTCTTAGCACTTTTGTTCAGCACAGGGAAGACCTAACCACAACAGTCATGGGGGAAAAAAAATAAAAGGAATCTAAATTGGAAAGAAATAAAGAAGTAAAACTGTCACTATTTTCAAATGACATGGTACCATTCATAGAAAATCCTAACAATGCCACCAGAAAACCACTAGAGTGCATCAATAAATTTGGTTAAGTTGCAGGATACAATATTAATAGATGGGAAACTATTACATTTCTATACACTAACCATGAACTATTAGAAAGAGAAATTAGGGAGACAATCCCATTTACCGTCACAGCAAAAGTAATAAAATATCTACAAATAAGCTTACCTGAGAAGTTTAAAGACCTGTACTCAGAAAACTAAAAGATACTGAGTAAAGAAATTGGAGATGACATATAGATGGAAAGATATACCATGTTCTCAGATTAAAAGAATTAAATTGTTCAAATGACCATACTATCCAAGGCAATCTACAGGTTCAATGCAATCCCTATCAAAACACCAAAGGCTTTTTTTTTTTTTACAGAACTAGAACAAATAATTTCAAAATTTGCATGAAAACACAAAAGACCCTGAATAGTTAAAACAATCTTGAGAAAGAACTGGAGGAATCATGCTCCCTGGGTTCAGACTATATTACAAAGCTACAGTAATCAAAGCAACATGCCACTGGCACAAAATCAGACACATAGACCAATGGAATAGGATATAGAACCCCAAAATAAACCCACACACTTACAGTCAATTTCTCTATGACAAAGTGGGGGAAATAGACAATGGAGAAAACAGTCTCTTCAGTAAGTGGAACAGTTGTACTGACTTGGGTTCTAGATATTCATCCAAACATTCAACAATTATTTCCTAAGCTCAAAGTTAAGTCTTTGGGATTCAGCAGTGGAGACTCAACTGCTGATTTGGAACTCATCCTATAGTTTTTAATAAGCAGTGAGAGAAAGATTCTAAGTAATAAACCAGGGAGTCAGACAGGAAGACATTCCAAGCCAACTATGTAAATCAAAAGAGAGCAACAAATGTCCCCTAGAAATCTCCAGAGATGAAGGTTGCTTCTCACCTTTCTCTCTGAATGAAACACACACACACAGACACACACACACACACAGACACACACACACACAGACACACACACACACAGACACACAAACTTGTTCCCTAACATCTAGGGTATAATCCCAAATGAGCATGCATTGAACAGCCCTAAAAGAACAGACCACCTGGCGGCAGCACAGCAGAAGCAGCTTGGTGGAACCTCAGTTACCCAGAATGCCAGGACCAGCTTGGTGAAACCTCAGTTACCCAGAATGCCAGGACCAGCTTGTGACACCTCAGTTACCCAGAATGCCAGGACCAGCTTGTGACACCTCAGTTACCCAGAATGCCAGGACCAGCTTGGTGACACCTCAGTTACCCAGAATGCTAGGACTCGGCTGGGAGAGCGTCTACCGCCTGGCACCTTCTCCTTGTTCTCACCCACTCACAAATTATCTGTGTGCCTTAACAGGTCAGTTGAATGCAGAGGCAAATGGGAGGGATTTGTCCTCTGGGAGCTCATTGTCCAGATATATCTAATTGCCAGGGCAAGGAGGGTGTTGTCAGCCCAGAGATCCCAAGGTCCAGGGATCCAGGGATCCATCCTGGAGATGGAGGAGCTGACATTCAGGGCCTCGTTCCTCTTCTCTCTCACGGGGCATTAAGTTTAGGATAAAGTGATGCTTAGGAGCGGTTGAAGTAGGGTGCTCCTCTCCAGCTGGGCATGTTTGCGGGTCGGGGGCAGGGGGCAGGGGGCGGGGGGCGGGGGGGGCAGGGGACACCTATGACTCTACAGAGGGGCCCAAGAGGAGGGATCTGGGGAGAGGAGGGGAGGGAGGGGCCAGACACACGCACAGATGCCAGTAGAGCCGGTCCACCACACCCTGGCTCACCGACACCCCCCCCCCCCCGCCCCGACTACTTTCATCTGCACCCTCTCGGATGGCTGAGCTGTGTGTATCAGTGTCGCAGAGGGAGAAAGAAGGGGTAACATCTAGGTTTAATTAACAAATATCCCTTGACAATTTCACGTCATTTTCTGCATTCAAAAGAGAGGTGGAGTGGGGAAGACAGACGCAGTGGGGCAATGAGAGAGGGTCCGATTCGGTAGCATCTTCAAGGCACGTCTGGGCGACCCTCTCTCGCCCGATTGCGGGCTCGGGTGGGTGGACTGACGCCTCTCAGCCCCGCAGCACCGCGGGCCCCGCATGACATCAGAGGCTAGGGAGTGCGCAGAGCGCAGGCGCGGGCGGAGAAGCAAGGCGGGAGGGGGGCCGACTGGTGCGGCTCGAGAGAGCGCTCCTCCGCCCCGCGCGCCTGAGCCCCGCTCCGCCCGATCCTCGCAGTCTGCGCCGCGCCTCGGGCGTCCAGAGCGCGCCGCATCAAGCGCCGCCTGCGGCCGCCCAGCCCCATCCTTCCTCCTCCTCCTCCTTATCTTTCTCCTCCTCCTCTGCCACCGGACACGCAGCCGCAGGCCGGGGCCGGGACGCAGCTAGGGAGTCAGGGACGCGCGCAGGCAGCCCTTCCCCCTCCGGCTCCCGCACCGCCGGCCGCCTCCCCTCGCCCTCCTCCTCTCCCCTCCCTGCTCCTTCGCTTCTCCTCCTCCTCCTCCTCTCCCAGCCCCAGCTGCCAGCACCATGTCTGCAGGGGGAGATTTTGGGAACCCACTGAGAAAATTCAAGTTGGTCTTCCTGGGGGAGCAGAGCGGTAAGTACCCGCTTATTCCCCGGGTTTGGAGTCGAGCCCACCCCCGCCGCCAAATCATCCACCCCACTGGGACCCCCGACTTCGGTTCGAAAAGGCCCCTCGGTGCCCGGATAGAGGAGATGTTTGGGGATGGGGTGGTCGTGGCCAGGCTCGGAGGGGCCGGCAGGGAGGCTCCAAGGATAGGGGCCGACGAGGCGCTGGGGCCAGAGGAGGGGGTGAGGGTGGGATCTGGGGTGGGGGTGAGGGGGTGCGGCGCGGCGGGGACACCGGAGGGCGGAGGCTCGCTCGGCGGCGCCGGCCGCGGGCGTGAAGGCTCCGGGCTCGCTGGCTCGCTCGCACTGCGGCACCGGCTGCGGGCGACCGCGCAGGTGGCGGGGCGCCGATGAGGGTCGCAGGGAGGGCGATTGCACCTCTTTAGAGAACGAGACGGCACTGGCGTCTGTCCGCTCCCCAAACCGCGGCACCGGAGGGGCTCCCTGGGGCCCCTGACGGGAACCGTAATTGCGGACACGTCCAGGCCCTGGGGCAGACGGCCGCGGGGAGAAGACCGGCATCTGTCTCTTCTGAGAAGAGCAGGTGCAGATCGTGGGGAACAGGGCGCCCACCTCCCCTGACTTACGTCCGACTGGGCACAGAACGTTCTAGACCCGTTGCCCTTCGCTGCTGTGTATTAGCCGCTTTGAGGCTCAGGGGTCTGAGCGATGACAGCAGGGGTTCCCCAGTGCAGGGCAGGTTTGGGGGATGGTACCGGGGCGCCTTGCACCGAGAGCCGCGAAGCCCGGCGCTGGGCAGAGAAAGGACCAGGCGACACGCCCTGCCTGGCTTCCCAGCACCCCCTCCCAAGAGCGTTCTCGGCGGATCCATCCAACCCCCACCTCCCAGCTCACCGCCCTTCTTGGGGGAGGGAGGCCACCGTGGCAGCGGGCCAGGGGCCAGGGAGACGGGGAGACAAACGGCTTTCCTGCTGTCTGGTAGCTCCCCCGGGGAAAGCATCTCTGAAAGCCAGGTTAGTCCTGAGGAGGGAAGACCAGACTGCAGAGCGTGGAGCCCCTGACACTTGTGGGAAGGAGTGGTTCTCAGAGCGTTCCTGCAGAGGCCTCTCACCTGAGGCTGCGGGGAGACAGGCTGGCCCTGACCTGCTCTGGGAGAAGGCTGTCTTTGGAGGCAGGACCACCAGCTCTAGCTTTACAAACCGGTCCAGTTCACCTGGTCTAGCGCCTGTTTGTACAAGGGGCCGCAACACACACAACCTTGGGAGGACCTGGTGAGCTCCAGGTGCTGCTGTGATGTGTGTGTACCTGGTGGTTGTGGAGGTCACATGACAGTCGCCTGCCGCTGCTCATGAGCTGGGATGCAGGGATGGCTCAGAGAAGGGTATCAGAAGGTGGCCACGCTCCGACATGGGTTTTAGGGCCAAGCTGGGCATTTCTGAACAAGATGAACTCAGCCAGCCAGCCCTGTGTCCTGGACTCTTGAGTTTCTGATCTTAGTAGATTCCAGTTTCACAAAATTAACTTTTTCTTGTGCCTAAAGGGATTTGGGAGTAGAGGGACTGGTCTTCACATTACAGTGCTAACCCAACCAGTGCTAGCGCCCTGGGAGCTGAATTCTTAGCTGTGTTCCCTTGAGGAGATTCCGAAGCCTCTCTGAGCCTTAGTTTCTGTCTCTATAAGATGGTTGCCTGAGGGTCGTTTTCTTACCCCCTTCATGTTTCCTCAGGGTCTCTCAAAGGGCTGGACCCTGAGAAGTTGTCAGTAAACACAGTTTTATTCCAAGTCTGAACATGCTTCTGTGAAGAACCAGGGGTTTGATGAGGAGAATGTATCTGGTGTGTTTGAGTGGAAACTCTGGGCTCAAGGCCCCTGGTGAGCTCTGCAAACCCCCTTTGCACCTAAAATCACAGAAACAAGAGCTGAAGGCCTCAGAGAGTGAGCCCCCACCTCTTCAGCATGTTTATAAGGGAAGTTTGAACCCCAGGATGGGGTGTGGACCCAGAGGTCTATTGTGAGTTGCTAACACTTCTGGGACTGGAACTCGTGTCTCCTGTTCCCAGTCACTAACATGCCATTGGGAAATGAGGTGACCTTGAATTGGGAAAGCCAAGAATTGGGAATCTTTACTCTAGGAGGTGGTGGTTACCAAACTCTGGCCAGAACTGTGGCTGAGTTGGGTGACCTGGTGGGAATGCCAGGCTAGTCGTTTGGAATCGTGGTTTCTGGGCCCTTTGAACGTGGTCATTAGGGGAAAATGTACTGCCATTAGCCACACTGGTTCTTTCTGGCAGGGAGTTCTAAAGGCCCTGAAGACTCCTCCCACTTTGTTATGTCATTAGTGGGTTATTTAGCTTCAATTTTACAGAGCTTTGGGGTCCCTGAGTTATGCAGGGGACATGTGCATCCCTGAGCCTGGTGAAGCAGAAAAATTACCACCACAACCATGACTTCCATCTTGCCTGCAAGCACTTCTACACATGTTGGTCCTTTGTGCCCACATCCTCCACAGCCTGTGTAGTGGAGGGCGCCACTGAATTCTGGCCATCACCTCCACCCTGGGTCTCCCTCCCTGTGTGACGATGGCGGTCCCTCCCCCTTCTGTACATGGGGAACTCAGGTCTGCTGAGCATAGCGGAGACTTCTAGAACAGCAGTGGGCTGGCCTGTATAAGCTGAGCCTCCTGGAAACGGGCCAGGGGAAGGAAGTGGAGGGCTAGCGCCTTCTCTTGTTTCCTGTACGTGGCATAATGGTAGCATCTCTGTAGGCCAGTGGTCAAGGACAGCTGGGTCCCAGAGAGGAGTGGCCCACCCTGGAGCCCAGTGATGAGGACGGTGCCCTGAACCGATAATACCAGGGGCATGGGGCCTTCAGAGGTATACCAGGGACCAGGTTTGGTTGGGACACCTCAAGGAGCCACTCTGGAGAGAATACCTCTAGTCTATGAGAAAGCACCCCCTCCAGGCGCAGAAAGATTGCTTGCCCTGGATTGTGGAATACAGGGCTGGCCAGTGTCAGCTTGGCAGGGGAAGGGATTGTGCAGAGAGTGTTGTAGACCCAGGATGAAGGGTTTCCTTGCAGTGGGGAGGCTGAACAAACCCCTTGGGGCTCAGATGGCTCTCTGAGCCTGCTGGCCTTGCTCTCATGCCAATGGCAGTGGTTGGGGAAAGGGGGTGATGCACACCAGTCCTGACTTGGGCACCTGGTGGCATCCAGAGAAGGGAGGCATGAGCAGATTCTGAGGAAGGAGCTCGCCGCAGGGACACAGCCCTGCTTCTGAGTTTTGCTGGCGTTCTGTGGGGGCTCCGGCTCACGCAGGGCTTCTCCAAGTGTGTGTGGCCTGGAGGAGGAAGTGTGCGGTATCTGCTGCATGCTGCCCTCTGCTAATCTCCCTTCCCCGAGACTCCTCCAGCCAGAGCAGGAAGACGGCTGCACCCAAGTTTGGTCTGCTTCCCCAGGCTGAGGCCAGCAGGCCAGCTGCCCCCTCTGACTAGGTGCCCCCATGCCCCCTGGCAGAGGCGCTGCTGGAGGTGCCATCCACACACTGGACACAGAGTGAGTGGTGTCCCTGGACTCATGCCGCACAGTGACCCTGCAGGCAGCGTTGCTGTCTAGTCATTTGCTCAACCATCCCTCTCTCCCTCTCCGACCCACGTCTCCCTTCCTCCTCCCAGCATCCATTTATTCATTCAGTCAGATCTCTGAGTGGATCCCTGCCTCATGGAGCTTATAGTCCACAGGGGAATGCAGATGTCTGCGGGTGTTAATTCCAATAAAGGTCTGCGAGAGCCGTGACGAGAGAGGAACAGCTGCTGTGGAAGCACGTAGCAGGGTGTCCTACCCACCTTCGGGGGCAGGTGACCACGGTGCTTTCTAAAGGCTTCAGAGGAGAAGAGGAGGAGATGCTTCTACAGGCAGCGTGCTGGGCTGAGCGCAGGGAGTAGGTCTCACAAGGGGCCCATCCTCTTTAGGAAGCTGTGTTCATCCTTCTCCCCACTTTGTAGAAGTGTATGGGGTGGGGAGCAGGAGGCTGAATGTGACCCTCAGGCTTGCTACTGCTGAGAAGGAAGGAGCTGTCCATCCACTTTCATTCCAGTCCTCACTGCTGGCTCCCTCCCTGCCCGTGGCTGGGCCCACCCTGGACCCCTGCCTTCCCACCATGTCCACTGCCACAGCCAGCCCGGAAGCCCGCCACTGGCCTGGTGACTGTGCCTAACCCCAGAGGTCTGCTCCTCCCAGACCTGCCGGCCCTGCTGTGCTCAGTCTAGCTGGGCACTTGCCATGGCAGAGCTTTGCTTTTTTTGAACATTTTTAAAAACAATCATATTCTGCCCCAGGACCTCTGTTGTGTTGATTATTTAGGATTTTAAAATGTTTACTAACTTTTTTAGGTACAAAAACCCTACCTGAATTTTAAGCCCCTTAAGAGCAAATTTCAGCACCTAAGATCTAGTCACCTTTCCCACCTGTCCAACTGCAGGAGGTTTGTACTTACTAAATATCTCATTTGAAAATGATGAGAGATCTTTGCTGTGTGGGATTTGCTGGTGGCCCATCAGTACATTGAAAGTGAAAGGAGTCAAGGCGGCTTTGAAATAAGGTTCTTCCTTCTGACACCTGCCAACTTTGTCAAGCCAGAGGATTTTTATCCACAGCACTTGAATCTTTCATAGAAGATTGGGTCATTTATCCTTGGTTGTGCTCAACTCACCCTTCATCTTATGGAACCTGCATTTCTTAGGGCACCTCCATTGCTACCACCATCTCTGAAGAACTGTGAGAGAGCAGCAGGCCCCCAGAGATGGGGCAGAAGGGACACTTCCAGCTTTCTGTGAGACCCAGTTTGAGTCACCAGGAGACTCCGTGCCTCAGCTTCTTGGTCCTGCTTTTTCTCTTACCAAGTTTTCTCCCTGCCTTAGTGGCTGGGTAAGAGAGGGAACCTTGGATGTTGGATACAGACCCAGAACCTTTGTATAAGAAACAGAGCTTCCTGTATAGCTCAGTGGGTAAAGAATCTGCCAGCCATGCTGGAGCCCTGGGTTTGATTCCTGGGTCAGGAAGATTCCCCAGAGAAGGAAATTGCAACCCACTCCAATATTCCTGCCTAGAGAATCCCATGGACAGAGGAGCCTGGCAGGCTACAGTCTGTAGGGTTGCAAGAGTCAGATATAACTTAGTGTGTGCTTTCTTCTTCTTTCTGGCATAAGAAAAAGTGATATCCTCAGTGCTGATGATAAATGCTCAAGAACCAGCCAGAAGAGAAACAAGAAACTGTGAGAACTGGCTTTGGTGGTGCAGGTGTAACAATAATTACATGGTCTGATTATCATTATCATTTGTAGCCTTCAGATTATAATGAATACCATTAAAATATAACAACCTCATTGTCCTTTTGTTACTTATTATATCCCTAAAATTAGCCCATGAATAGTTATCCTTATAGCTGTTATCTTGACATTGCAAGTTCAGCCAGGGCAGGCCTGAGGGTGGTACCATCTGTGTCCCATCCAGGCTGCAGAGTGTCCCTGTCTTCCCCACCGTGTCTTCCACTGTTGCAGAATGAATGAGCCATTGAATGTGTAAGGCTGTCTGGTCTCAGTATAAATAATTTAGAGAAACAGATGGACAGCCGCGTTGCAGAAGGTGAGGAAAGGTTAGGTCGAACTGCAGAATTCATAAGCGTCGGGAGTGGACTGCTGTGCTGGGCATTTCTTCAACTGTCTGTGTGTCTGTCATCATTTTCTATTTCTCACTACAGAGAAGATGGCGGAGGTTGCCAGGGAGAAGTGCCCTGTGCACCCTGAGACGGCCAGCTTTTGTTAGATCCCGAAAGACAGGCTGTCAGGAAATCAGGCCGTAGGCAGGGCTAGGCACTTAAGCCCTGAGGGGACTGTGAGGATGAGAAAGCCAGTTTCTGCTTCCTGGAACAGGGCAGGGAAGAAGGTTCCTAATGCTGGAGGACTCCTAAGAGAGCTTCTAATACTGAACTTGACATTTCCACTTCCCTTTATTATTTCGGTAACTTTGGCCCTGAACTAAGTGAGATCATTTTGAAAAGTAAATTTTCACTACCATGATACATTATTATTTTAGTAAAATGATTTATTTTTAATAGAAAGGTATATTTACTTTGGTCTCTTGGTCACAAGGCTGGTGGGGCCCCAGGTGGCTCAGCCACACATCCTGGACGGGGGCAGCAGTCGTTCCTGGGGGTGACATAATCAAAGGACAGACCCGGGTGCAGGAGAAAGCAGATTATTCCTCACTCCTGAGGGGAGGATGGAGCCTTTAAAGTAAAGGTTACGTCTATAAAATGCTTGAAAAGCATGGCAGCCGGGAGCCCCAGCAGGAGCTGGGCACAGTGGGCAGGTGAAGAAGGGGACTTCCCTTGGGTGCATTCTGTGCTGCAGACCTCAGCTGTCCTCCAGGGCCTGGGCAGCTGGGGTGGGGCTTCTTGCCTTCACGGGTTTCCCTGGAGCAAGAGGTTTCCAGTATTGGGGGGTCACAGACTGACTCAGTTTCCCCTGTGGCTGGAGAGGAGGTGAGGGCAGGTCACAGAGACTGATTTGGCCAGGAGCTGGGACTTTCTACCAAGGGTGGTGGGGAACTGGCAGAGGATCCTCAGCTGGGGGCGGCCTGGTCACCTTGCTGGGGAAGGATCCAATATTCTAGGGGCTTGGAGAGGAAGGGAAGGTGGTGTCCAGACTCAGCCAGCCCTTCCTGACAAAATGGAGTTGACCCTCCTGGGTTCCTGTGCCCTCCCCCAGTTAACCCAAGTGGCATTTGGGAAAACCCAGTGTGCTCAAGGCTCCACACAGGGAGCATAGACATGGGATTCATCCTGTTTTGCAAAGGCTCTGAGAGAGCTGGTCATGCCCAGCGACTCCCTGCTTATGTGGCAGGTTGGAAATCCAAACCCAGGTCACCATGAGTCGTGAACTGGCCTTGTGCCTCAAAGAGAGGCCCAGGCTTGAGGGGGTGGGGATACTTAAGAACACTGAGGTTGTGTGGAAGCAGGGTCCACAGTAAATGCCTCCTGGGGAATCACGTGCCAGGCTCTTTGCTGAGGCAGAGCTGGCAAACACAGCGTGGCCGGTGTGGGGTGTGGGGGGTCGGGAGTGGCCTTTAGTTCCCCCAGACTGGTAGCAATGCTGAGGCCCCGAGCAGGGAGGAGGGCTCTTGGAAGGAAGCAGGGTCTCCTCGAGGGAGTCTGATGGAGCTGAGATTGCATAGCAGGCCCTCTGTTCTCATACAGTGTGAGCTGCTTATCTGGGATTGTTTAAAGGGAGCTGATAGGGATGGTGTCACTAAAGTCCTCTAAGTCAGCCTTTCTGCCCTGGAGGAAGAATGTTCCCCAAGTTCTAGCTGAGAAATAATTACACAGGAGGGAAGAACCCATCACTCTGAGAAGCTGGTTCCCACCAGCTCTGGGGGTAACCCTTCCTCTGGCTTCCTCCTCCTTCATAGGCCTGGAGATATCAGGGCCCTGGAGACCCTGATTCTGTCCGGTGCCTGCCATCAGCTGGCCATGTGGTTGGATTAGCCCCAGCCCATCTCTGGCATTTGCAATATCCCCCTGGAGGCTAGAGGACCTGGTGATCACTGGGGCCAATGGAACTCTAACTGGTTCTTTATTCAGCACCAGCTTAGAGTAGGATGCCAAGCCAGTAACACTCCCAGCCTGGACACAGCACAGGATAGAGGGGCTGCAAGGATGAAGGCATGGGATCAGGGCCTCTGCCAACTGTCTCCCCGTGCAGCTGCCCTGGGCTCCAGTGCAGGGTCCACTCCAATCTGTCACCTCTTCTCTTGGACAGTATTCTAGGCCCACCCACCTGGGCCTAGCCCTCCCCTGCTGTGCCCTCAGGCTGCTGTGGTTCATGCCTGCGGATGATGTGTTTGGCTCAGGTTGCCAGGCAACAGGGATGGAGCTGTCTTGCCCTTCCTGCCAGGAGGCATTTATTCCATACAGAGGACCCATGATGAGGACAGCTCCCAGGTACGCCTACTCCAGGACCCTTCCTTCTGCAGGCAGGTGGGCAAGCGCTAAGCAGGGATGGCTGGGAAAGGCCCAGAGCCAAAAGGGGTGTGCAGAGTCCAGCATGGACCAGTCAGGCTTATTGACCCAGTCCTGGCTCCTACTCCAGCCCCATCACCAGCACTGTCCCTTCAAGCTGGGGGCTTCCACCCCAGCCCAGCCCTTTCTGTCTGGGTGTTGGGATGGAACAGGACCCCCTGTGCTCATTTTCTTCCACAAGACAGTAGGGTCTTCATGACTTTCATGATGTACTGACTGTATCGGTAGTCAGTACTGCTGAATGCTCCAGAGGAGGTCATTTTGTTAATGAATAGTAATGGTGATCCCCCCTTGCAGATGTGTGAGGGGGAGAGAAGTAAGGGTTTAAGGCTTGGAGAGTCACTGATAGACTCTGTCTCTCACGCATCCCTGATCGGACAGGTAGAGCTGCCCATCCCATTTTATAGATGGGGGAAGTGAGGCCCTGAGAGGCGGAGGCACTTATGCAGTGTACAGGGCCGACAAGCTGCTACCACCAAGCTCGGAAGGACCCCAAGGGCCCTGAAAACATCAAGGTAGTGTTTTCCCTGCTTCCCAGCCTGGCAGGAAGCCAGGTAAACTCACCCTGAACTCCCTGGCCCCACAGTCGTTCACAGGCTAAGTACCTCAACTTCGCTGCTACTGTCCTTCCCTAAGGACATGCCTGGGGACTGCAGGCCAGAGGTTCTGCCCTATGAGTGGAATAGTGCTTGACCCAAGGTAAGTGGGTCGTAAGCCTCAGCCAGTATTGATGGGATTATTAAGTACGCAAGCAAGCCTGTGGATGTGGTCTGTGGGGGAGTCAGGGAAGGCTTCCTGGAAGAGGTGGTATACAGTGAGCAGGAATTCACTGGCAGGTGAGAGGAGGCATCACGAGCCTCTTGGCTTATCATTAGAGGGCCCGGCTCTGCCAAGGCCAAGGCCTGTGATGGGCATGGGTCTTCCAGGGAATTGGGTGTTCTTCACGTGGCTGGGCTCTGGTGTGGTTGGGGGAACATGCTGGGAGGAGTTCTACCTGGGGAAGCAGGGTCAGGCCACATGCCAGGGTCTGAGCCTTCCCCACAAGTAGCCAGAACACACTGGGGGGGCTTCAACCCAGGAAGGGTGTGTCTATAGGTTAAAAGACAAAGATATGATCTGGTTGCAAGCAGGTGTCCTCAACCAGGCCACTGGGAACATTCAGAGGATGGAATTTGGAGAAGGGCTTGTGACAGGTGTCAACTTAAGCTTTCATCCAGGCCTCAAGTTCAGCTCTGCTGGGGATGTATATTTTCTTTATTGTTTCTCTGTTGAGTGAGGACTTGGAAACAATGAAGGGATGGGGAAGAGGGGGTTTTGTCCTTCTCTGCAAGAGCACACTATCCTCAGATGTACCCAAACTGGCTGCCTTAAGCTCCTCAATCCTTTGGCCCCTACATCTCCTGGGTGCCCCTGGACTGCTGGCTGCCCTTCCAGGCTCTTGCCATCCTGTTCAGGGCAGGATTCACCACCTGGTGAGAAGCTGCTGCTGGGGGTGTGCATGCGCCAGCCCTCTTGTAGCCTCCTGTTACTGCCTCCCTTGCTGGGCTTCCCACCCAGCAGACGCCTGACTCCCTCTTTTGCTTTCTTCTGTGGATTCCTCTTGTTCTTCTGTGTGGCTTCCAGCTCCCCAGCAAGCTCAGGGGTCCCTGAGGACTGGAGGGAGGCCCCTGTGGAGAAGAGCCTCCCTCCCCACCTGGGAAACAGAAACCCAGTCTTGAGTGGGCTGCACAAAAAGCAAAGGTGGGAGCCAGGGAGCCAGCGTGGAGGAAAGGTCCTGCCGTCCTGAACCCAGCCCCCACCCACAGGCTGGGTCATGGTCTCATAGTCTGTTCTCAAGGCCTGAAATGCCACCCTCCAAAGCCCTGGTAACCTCGGCTCCCTGCCCCTCCTGTCTTCTGGCCCTGGAGGTTATTGAGCCCCACCTGGGTATTCCTTTGTCAATGTAGCTGGTGTTGGGAGAATATCCTAACTGGGAGTCGTCAGTGGTCACTGCCGGAGAAGGCAATGGCACCCCACTCCAGTACTCTTTTGCCTGGAAAATCCCATGGACGGAGAAGCCTGGTAGGCTTCGGTTCATCGAGTCGCTAAGAGTTGGACACGACTGAGCGACTTCACTTTCATGTATTGGAGAAGGCAATGGCAACTCACTCCAGTACTCTTGCCTGGAAAATCCCATGCGCAGAGGAGCCTGGTAGGTTGCAGTCCATGGGGTCGCTAAGAGTCGGACACGACTGAGAGACTTCACTTTGACTTTTCAATTTCATGCATTGGAGAAGGAAATGGCAACCCCCTCCAGTGTTCTTGCCTGGAGAATCCCAGGGGTGGGGGGAGCCTGACGGGCTGCCGTCTTTGGGGTCGCACAGAGTCGGACACGACTGCAGGGACTCAGCAGCAGCTGTGGTCGCTGCATGTTCCATGGGCAGGGCCACATTCAGCATCTGCGAGGCCAGAGTGAGTAGGGAGGCCTGTGCCCTCAGCTGGTGCTCACCAGCAGTGCCACCCCTGCCCAGGTTGCTGGCCCAGAAAAAACCAATCTGGAAGTTGGCAGCAAGCAGCTCAGCCCAGCTTTGACCCGTGCAAAACCCTGCTCCGTAGCCCCTTTGCCCTCCTCCCCAGGGTAGAGGCGGGACCAGGAGACACACCCCTGGCTTGGGACTGCAGAACTGCAAGTGTGACCTCCACACAGGGGACAGGTCCCTCTGGGGGAGGGGGCAACGGAGAGAGAGGTGGAGGAAATGTCCTGTGCTGACCACGTTGGTGAGTGGGGAACAGACATCCCACAGATGGAGAGAATCAAGCGAATTATTCAGAACACACGTTTCTTGTATATTTCCCCATCCAGGGTGGGGAGGGGCAGGGGAGGAAAATGGGAGCATCAGGGGTGCCAGAAAGAGAAGGCCATGGAGGCACAGAGGGGAGGCCCCACCAGGCACAGAGCGCCATCGTCACGGGGCCTCTGGCCGCCTCACGCTGCGGCCTTGGGGAAGCTCGGCTGGGGTAGGTTCTAGGCAGTGGTGCTGTCCACCCTTGATGTCCTGACCAAAGAGAATGAAAGGATCCCGTGGAGACACTGATTCCTGTTGGGCACAGGAATGATGGGACCAGTTCTGTATTCAGGTGGAGGATGAGGTGAGAGGTCGGGACCCGCTGCTGTGAGGAGGCTGATGACCCCTCACCAGGCAGAGCAGGGGTGGAGAGAAGGGCTCTCACCTTGTTCCGGGGGATGAGGGAAGCATTTGTCAGCTCACTGCACCAGTGCTGCGACTCCAGGCTTCCTTGAACATACCGGTGCCTCCACAAGTCTCTTCCCAGCTAGGACACCGTGGTTCCCAGACTGGGCGGCTGCAAGTGGGGTCAAGCCTTGGATCCAGGAGATTGTTTGGTTCTGTTCTTTGTGTTAAGAGCATTTCTGAGAAGGGTTTCTTTTTGGGGAAATAAAAAGCCACTCTCAAATCAGCCACTTATTTTGGGATGTTAACAGATCCTACTTGCAGCACCAGCATCCGGGAAATGCTCCCCTGATTCTAATCCATCACTCCCCCACATCCAGCTGGAGCACTGCAGGCTGCTGCCCACGTCAGAGGGTGACATGCAGGTCTGGGAAGGTGCCCAGCTAGCCCACCCACCCTGTTGTCTCCCACCTGTGTCAGAAGAGGGCAGAACTCCAGAGGCTGGGCCAGAACAACTAGGCTCCTTCCTCTATTGTGCAGCTAAAGGGTCATCTAAACCAGAGGTCTAGCCCAGACAGCAGTGTCTGCTCATCTGTTCACCTCAGCCGGAGGGCTGGCAGTGCTGTGGGAAATGTATGGTGAGGTAGTCACAGCCTCTAACAGAGAGACCTGTGAGATTCTGTTGCAGATGCCCAGCCACGGACACCGCTGCAGGAGAGGAGGCGGAGGCTAAGTCTAGAGGAGAGGGGGCATCTTCCGGAATGTGAGATGGTTCGGCAGATAAGGATCTAAGGCGCCCCCACAGAGTCACCCTTGTGTAGCCCCTTGAATCAGATGGAACCCAATACTTGCTTCTAGCCAATATAGTATGGCAGGGATGCCAGCTGTCACTCCCATGATTGCAGCTCTGAAAGCCTCCTCTGCTGGCCTTGAAGGAGTGAGCTTCTGTGTGGGGAGAGGGTAGTGAGGGGTCCTATGGCAAGGAACTGTGGGTATTTCCTCTAGAGGAAAAGCAGACCCTGGCTGGAGCTCCCCCAAAATGGAGGCTCAGTCCTCCAGCCACGAGGAACTGAATTCTGTCAACCACCACAGATGGGAGACTTGAGGACCCGAGCTCCAGAAAGAAATGTAGCCCAGTCAATACTGTGATTGTAACCTTGTGAGATTCCAACCAGAGGATCTAGGAAAGCCAGGCCCAGACTCCTGCCCCAGGAGAGTGTGATGTAATAAATATATATTGTTTTGATCCACTTTGTGGGTCTGTTACACAGCAACAGATAACTAGTACAGATGGGGTGAAAATGTTTCCAGGGAGGACACACCTTAGAGGTGCTCTCTTTTTGCATACTAGGAGTTGGAGCTTCCAGGAGGGGCTGTGACTTGCCCCTGGCTAAGCAGCTGGCTGGAGCTCCCAAAGCAGGCATTGGAGTAGCCCAAGATTTGGACCCTGGTTCTTGCTCTGCTACTGCTCTTCCTTTGTGCAATGTTAACCAAACCCTCCTGCTCCCTGAGTTTCTGATTTTTCCTCTGTTATGTGAAGGACTGGATCGGGTGATCTCTAGGTGCCTTCTTGCCATGATTTCGTGTTCTCAGGCCACTCTGATCTGTCATCCTTCTGGAAGCCAGGCTTCAGGGCCTTACTGCAGTTTAATCTCTGCTGCTCCTCCCTTCTTGTGTTTCTCCTGGGGCTTCAAGAGGCAGCACCTTCCTGACCTGGACACACCGGTCAGCCTGATGGGCTCAGACAAACCTCTGAGGCGGAGCTCTGGGCTGTGCACCAGGAGAGTTACTATCTGACTGTGACCCTTGTGTTGTGCGACCCTGGGCAGGTGGCCCCTCTTCTCTGACCTCACATCTCAGCTCGGTGAGAGGCTTGGTCAAGTATAATTCCAAGGGTCTCAGTGGCTCCCACTCTCTGTGGTGCTGCTTTGGAGCTTGTGGGATGGAGACAGGTGAGGCAGGCTACATTTTTTTCTGGTACCCAGGCATCCAAGTCCAGGAAGAGACCTAGATAGCCACCCAGTTCCTTGTTTCCCAAGCCTGGCCCTGCAAGCACCCCAGTGCCTGGCCAATAGTCGTTTCTGGTCCACAGGGCTAGAGACAGAATCTTCCTTGCCTGCTGAGTGTTGCTGTGCTCATTGTCAGGCCTAGGGACACAGAGATATAGGATGCATCTTCCACCCCAGAAACATTGGTCCTTGTCTCTAAATTTCACCTGCAGGTCCTTCCCTACTCCCTGTATGAAGCCTGAGCAGGTGCCCTTGAGCCCATCCTGAAGGCAGGAGGGATCTTCTTTCTATTGATTGAGTGGGGAGGTCTCCATGTCCACTCTTCCCTCACCAGCCCCCTGAATGTGCAGTGGCCTGGGATTTTGCCTGTTTCTTCTGTGGCAAAGCAGCAAGGTGCTCAGAGTGAGCAGACTGTGTGAGGGTGTGCAGGGACAGGGAGGGGTGTTGGGCCCACACAAGTGCAGGGAGCAGCCCCTGTGCATGGGGAAGCCTTGGAGTCAGCACTCCTGATCAGCCAGCCCAGGGTTCCTCAGAAGGATGCCCTGTCTCCAGCAGCCTGTGGCCTTGAGGCCACCTTCTACCTGCCCAAGGGAGTTTGGTCTCATGACCAGGCCTCCATGCATGGAGGCTGTGGGCCCCATTGTCACAAGGCCCTTCTGACTAGACCTCAGCTGGTAATCTGGGAAACAAAAGCCATGGCTCTCTGCACTCTGTCTAGCCACTCTCACTACCCTGCTCTCCTCTCTCTCAGAATGGGGCTTTTAGCAGCAATGCCACCAACAATTTGCCTGAGGAAGAAAAGTGTAAATGTGAGTATGTACATATATTACTTTGCAAACCTCTGTGCCATGGGTGGGCCAAGAGTTCTCAGTTAAATAAACGACCAAATTGCATTAACATCAGCCTTGTCAAAAGGTCAGCTGGTGGTGGGAATTCAGTGTGTGCTGCTTATTGCTCTCCTCACTGTGGATGAACTCTCCGCAGCACCCATGCAGCTCTCAGACATGTGACATGATGGCCAGTGTGGGGTCTGTGTGGAGCTGGGCTGAGCCTCAGGCTGATTGGAATGGAGCACATTCTGCCCACCCAGGGTCTGGCTGTCCAGGGAAGCCAGGCCAGGGGGTAACTGTGTGTGCTGTGGGCAAGGCTCCTATTCTAGCTGGGGATGAAGGTTAGCTAGCACTCAAAGCTCGCTGGTGCTGGTGCTTTGGGGACATGGAGGGGAGATTCAGCACCTTTTGAAGCTGACGAGAGTGTTTGAGATGGTTCTCTGAGGCAGAGAGGGTCCAGACAGTAGGTGGGCTGATCACTGTGTGCTTAGATCTCAAGTAGTTTTTAAGAAATCCTGATGATTTCTCAGTTTTGCAGCTAAGACATCAGGAGGACATCAGAGAATTTCCTTACACACCAGGGCTTCTGGTGCCTGCTGGGTTGAGTGTGTGTGTGTGTGTGTGTGTGTGTGTGTGTGCCTGTGTGGTTCTGCTGGGTTCTGCCCACCAAGCTGGCCTGTCAAGGCTTGCTCCTTCTCCGGTCTGTGGTTAGAAGGGCTCACAGCAGTTCTCACCCAGCTAGGTCCTGGTTCTCTGTGAAGACTGTTGATGCCAAGTACAGTTATATTCTAGTTCCTTAGGAAATTTTCATGTTGACCAGAATGTTTAATCAGAGCAAGCCATTTCCTGAATCTGTTCAGAATCTGAGAGACATGGATATAGGGTTATACACTATATGTATATGTGTGCATAATTTTTTTAAAAAATCATCTTGTTTATTTTTTACTTTAACTTTTTATTAAAATTTTATTTTAAATAAAATTTTATTTAGAATTATGCCAAAATAAGTTTAGGTTTATAGAAAGTTGTGGGAATATTATGAAGACTTTCCATATGCCTTTTACCCAGAATGATAACTTTTTACCCCTCGTATTCATGGCACTTCTGTGACGTAGGCATTTCTTCCCCCATTGGACAGATTAGGACTCTGAGCCTCAGAGAGGATAGTGACTAACTCAAGACCACACAGTGGCAGAGACAGGAGTAAAATCCAGGACTGTCGGTGAGTGTGCTGACCTTGTGTGGGTGTGTGAATGTGTTGCTGTCCTGCTGCTTCTCTCCCCAGAACTTCCTTTCTTGTGTTGTAGGTCTGCTAGCTAGAAATAGTCTTGGTACCTGACTTTTTATTTCACTTCGGTTTTGAAAGATTTTTGCTGGGTATAGAATTCTGTGATGACAGTATTTTTCTTTCAGTCCTTCAAATGCATCGCTTCATTTTCTTCTTCTTTGCATGGCTTCTGACAAGGTAACAAAGATTTTTTTTTCTGTGTCCTCTTAGGTCTGTGATCCAATAACTTTCTTATTTCTGTGTAAACACTGAGGTGTCTCTTAAAGATATTTAAATGATATGAAAGAAATTTTTCATATTTAGCCATGTAGTGACCACTCCCTATGTTCACCATTCCTTTATGTGGATCCACATTTCTGTTTGGTGTCATTTCACTTTTTCCTGGAAGACCACCTGTAACATTCCTTGTTATGAGAGTCTTCTGGTGATTAATTCCATCAGCTTTTAAATATTTGAAAACGTTTTAAATTTCATTCTTGTTTTTGAAAGATGTTAGCTTGTATATGTCTTAAAGTTACAGAATTCTAGATTAATACCTTTTTCTTTCAGCACTTTACAGGTATTGCTCCATTGTCTTCTTGCTTGCATTGTTTCTGAGGAAAAGTTGCTGTCTTTCTTATATTTGTTTCTCTGTATATAATGTGTTATTTTTCCCTGGCTCTTCTTATGATTTTCTCTGCATCACTGATTTGGTATAGTTTGATTATGATGTAACTTTGTTTGGTTTCTTTTATGTTTCCTTTGCTTGGGGATTGTTGAACTTTCTGGATCTATGGGTTTATATTTTCTTTCAAATTCAGAATGTTTTCAGTAAAACCTTCTTCAAATCTTTCAAGGACTCCAATTACATGTATGTTAGTCTACTTGATGTCATCCCATAGCTTACTGATACTCCAATAATTTATTTCTTTTCTTTTTACTCTGCATTTTATTTTACTCTGCATATTTAGATATTAATATGTCTTCAAGTTCATTAATCTTTTCTTCTGCAGTTCAGTTCAGTTCAGTTGCTCAGTCATGTCCAACTCTTTGCGACCCCATGAATCGCAGCACACCAGCCCTCCCTGTCCATCACCAACTCCCAGAGTTCACTCAGATTCACGTCCATTGAGTCAGTGATGCCATCCAGCCATCTCATCCTCTGTCATCCCCTTCTCCTCCTGCCCCCAATCCCTCCCAGCATTAGAGTCTTTTCCAATGAGTCAACTCTTCGCATGAGGTGGCCAAAGTACTGGAGTGTCAGCTTTAGCATCATTGCTTCCAAAGAAATCCCAGGGCTGATCTTCTTCAGAATGGACTGGTTGGATCTCCTTGCAGTCCAAGGAACTCTCAAGAGTCTTCTCCAACACCACAGTTCAAAAGCATCAACTCTTTGGTGCTCAGCATTCTTCACAGTCCAACTCTCACATCCATACATGACCACAGGAAAAACCATAGCCTTGACTAGATGGGCCTTAGTTGACAAAGTAATGTCTCTGCTTTTGAATATGCTATCTAGGTTGGTCATAACTTTTCTTCCAAGGAGTAAGCGTCTTTTAATTTCATGGCTGCAGTCACCATCTGTTGCTAATCCAATCTAACATATTTTTCATCTCCCATATTATAGTTTTTACTCTAGGAGGATGAGTTGTGTCTTTTAAATATCTCTGTTTGAATACTTATTTGGCTGTGTTGGGTCTTAGTTGCAGCATGTGGGGTGTTCATTGTATCACGGGATCTTTCACTGAGGTACACAGGCTCTCTAGTTGTGGCATATAAACCTAGTTGTGGCATGTGAGCTTAATTGCTCTGTGGCATGTGAGATCTTAGTTCCCCTACCAGGGATCAAACCTGTGTGTCCTGCATTGCAAGGTGGATCTTAACCACTGGACCACAAGGGAAATCTCTGTTTAACTTTTTGAACATATGAAATGCAGTTATAATGATTGTTTTTTTAAATAATTGTTTGCTAATTCTAACATTTGTGTCAGTTTCAATTGATTTTTTTACCTCCTTGTTAAGGATCTATTGCTTCTTTTCATGCTTAGTAATTTTTTACTGGATGCTAGACATTGTGAATCTTGTCATGTTGTGTATTGTACAGTTTTTGTATTTCTATAGATATTCTTAGGATTTGTTAGCTGGGACTGGAGTGGTGCTCAGTCTGGGGCTAATTATCTCCTACTGTTGAGGCACAGCCCTTCTGAATTCTTGCCCCAATGTCCCACGAATGAGGACTCTCTTCACTGTGGCTTGTAGGAACAGGCACTATCCCAGGTCTGTGTGGTTGCCAGGCAGTGTTTCCTTTTAATCCATTTGGGTGGATCTTTCCCAAGTCTTGAGCAGTTTTTTGGGTACATCTTTAATAAGCAATCCTTAGTCGAAGACTTAAGGGAGTCACTTTGCAGACCTCTGGTGTTCCCTCTCCCTCTCTGTACCTCCTTCTTCTCTTGTGAACTTCAGCTGCCTTGTTTTCTCTGGACTCTTAGTTCTGTCTCCCCACTCTCTGTCCCATGGCCTGGAATTTTCTCAAAATAACAATCTGAAGCAATTAGGGGCTCACCTCATTTGTTTCAAATCCCTCAGGGTTTATTGACCTTTATTGCCTGATGTACTGTCTTGTCTTATTATATTTTGTCTGCATTTTGTTTCAGTGAAATCTGATCCTTATTACACGATGTTGACTGGAAGGTAACATCCTTTGGTCTTTGGCTCTTCATTTAATCATTTATTTGTAGGGGACACTGGTCTAGGCCTACGAGTGAGAACATTGGCTTGGGCAGTGGTGTTGCCTGGTCTGGTTAGCATCCTTGATTTTCATCTGCAGTGTTTTACAATTAATTATATAAACATGTAAAACAGCTGCATGATTTCTGTACTCCAGACTCTTTGCAAGAACTTTCGGCTCTTCAACTCTTTGTATCTTATGAATACTGTGGATTGTACAGCTGGTCATGTTCACATTTTTTTGCTTGACTTTCTTGACTGTCAGGAGTCTTGGGTAATATCTTAGTCTGACTTTAATGATTGAGTAATATATTTTAAGATGTATGTCTGTGAACAAACTTTTTTTGCTCCAGCCTTCTCTTTTAGCTTATTTGTCCTTTGTCTTATATCACTCTCAAAGTTCTTAGTTGCAAATAAGAAAAATCTATTCTCACTCTCCAGTTGATTCAGGCAGACAGTCAATGTTTCAGAGCAATGACTAGGGAGCTCAGAGTCTCTGGGAGGCTCAGAGGACCAGGCTTGGAGCCTGAGTAATACCAGGACTGGTCCAGGGGGAAAGACAGTCCCTGTCCTGAGAACTGGCAAAGACTGATGCTGAAACCCACGTCATGGCCGCCCCTGCATGCAGAATCCAGGGACATCCCACACCTCACTAGATTCATTTCTGGTGAGTCTCACGTGAGTATCTAGTGGGAGAAGCCTAAGTCAGATCCCTCCAGCAGAGCTGCAAGAGAGGCTGCTGCACTGGGGAGGATGGTGTTAGACCTCCCTAGTGTAGTAGGGGCATTCAAAGGTATTGGGCAGCTATTCACTATTGTTATTGATAGGTAGCTATTATATCCTGATATTATTTTAAACAGTGATAGCTTCAAAATTCACCAGTGATCCTTTTGTGGGGAGAAACAGGAGAGGGTTAATGCAGATGAGTGCAATCACTCCTGTGCCCAGCTCCCAGCCCAGTGCACCCTCTCTGGGCCCCTCAATCCTCTGTTCTTCCACCAGATCGGACAGTGGAGTACAGACCCTTCTTGTGCTCTCTGGGCTCCAGGTTGATGCAGGTGGGAGTGGGTGTGACATGTTTGAAGGTCAGTAAGAACCAAGGGTCAGAGGGACTCCGCTCCTAGCAGGAAATGAGCCCCTCCCTGGGTCCTTTTATCTAGCTGCATTTCAGGTTTGGTAAGCATTGTCACTCGCCTCAAAGTGGAAGCAGACCTTAAAGACCACGTAGCCTGACCTCATTGGAATAATGACCTCTTAGTTCCCTAAGTGGCAAAGCTGAGATATACATTGGTGGGTGGGACAGAGTGAATGACACCCTACTGCCCCTGACCCAGGACAGACTTTCCTGGTGTCCTAGGCTCAGATAGAGCAGATGGGGACAGGTGGAGGACAGTGGGGAAGCAAGAGCATCAGGGATGGGCCAGGCTCCTAACTGGAGCAGGAGAAAGGACCTGGGCCAGACCAGCCCTGCCCCCTCACTGTCCTGCAACCCCTTCTTTGGCTTCTTCTCCCCTCCTCCCTCCTCTGTTCTGTCTTCCCTGGATCCCCCAGTGAGGCCCAGGTGACTGCGCATCCTCTGGCAGAGGGAATTAACACACTTAATTAAAGTGTCCAATGAAGAGCTTTGCATACTTCTTAATTACAGTTTGAGTCCTTTGGGGGATGGTTTGAAATGAAAGTTTCACGTGTTTCCTCATTCAGCCTACGGTGAGCCAGCTGGCCCCTCAGGGCTCAGGTAGGAGCTGGCAGAGCCCTATTCTGCGGCAGCGTTTCTTAGCACAAGGCAGCAGGGCGTGTGCAGTGGGAGCCTGGCCCCTGGGCCCCCATGCTTGTCCACCTTGCAGGAGGGTGGGGCTGGGTTTTCTGGTTGTGAAAACAGAACAAAAGGAAACAAGAATCTGACAGATGAAGCTTGTGTCTCTAGCTGTCATTCTTGTCACCGCAGGGCCTGGGGGCTGTGTAGCCCATGGTCAGGCAGTAATGGGGGACTTTGTGGACAGGGTGTGCAGGGGAATGGTGGAGCCCTCTTCCCAGGCCCTGCAGAGCAGGGACACTAAACAGGGAGGGCCTGGCCACCTTCCCAGCATCAGGACGAGGACTGGACCCCTTCGTGGGCAGCCCTTCCCAGCATCTCCCATTTGTGTTCAGGCAACTGAGCTGATGGGAGATCTGAGTCAGCCGGGCCCATCCTAAGGGTTGCTTGGCCTGAGCCTTAGAGAAGCAGATTTGCCTTTTTAGCCCTGAGTGATGGCCCAGGTGACAGCTGTGGACATTTCTGCCACCTGGGTTGGCTGATAGGATCTCTGGGCCAAGGATGCAGAGACCCTTTCCCCCTCTTTAAAACACAGGCATCTAAGAGGGCAGCCCGCCACAGCAGCCTGGAGATGGCAGTGTGCCCTGCTTTCCTACCTCCCACTCTGGGCCCAGCCCTCTGACCCCAAGGAAGACCAGATGGGACCCACCAACCATTCAGTGGCACCTCTGCACTGGTGTGGGTGGTAAACACGAGCATGCCACAGAGAGCAGATTGTGGGGCAAGGTTCGGGCGTGGCTTGGCAAGGGGGGAGACTCTTCAGGTGGGGCACGTGCTGCCAGGCCTTAGCAGACCCTCCATCAAGTCTCCAGCTGATTTCTTGTGCTCTGTCTCACGTTTTGCCCCATTTCTGGCCCTCATGGATATCTCTCTACCTCCACCCACAGCCGCTGTAGAGATGACAGGGCAGAGAGGGGTCTTTCATGGAGGGCAATGTTGCACTGGGGCCTGGGGGCTCACAGCCTACTCAGGTGTCAGCCTGTGACCTGGGTACCGGCTGTGCCCAGGAACTCTCATGGGCACTGACCGCAGACTCCTGGGAGTCTCTGGTTTCAGGGGGTAGCAGTGGTGAGATGTGGGTAAGGGACAGCTGTGTGCAGAGGACGCCTTAGCCTCATGTCACCAGACCCGTCTGGTCACTCCCCTGGGAATGTCACTCCCCTGATGTGTCATCTCCACCCGTCAAGACGCAGCCCAGGTGCCACCTCCGGCAGGTTGTTGATGTTCAGTCGCTCAGTCGTGTCTGACTCTTAGCGACCCCATGGACTGTAGAACACCAGGCTTCCCTGTCCTTCCCTGTCTCCTGGAGTTTGCTGACATTCATGTTCAGTGAGTTGGTGATGCTGTCTAACCATCTTATCCTCTGCTGCCCCCTTCTTCTTTTGCCTTCAGTCTTTCCCAGCATCAGGGTCTTTTCCACTGAGTTGGCTCTTTGCATCAGGCAGCCAAAGTATTAAAGCTTCAGCTTCAACATTAGTCCTTCCAATGAATATTCAGTGTTGATTTCCTTTAGGATTGACTGGTTTGATCTCCTTGCAGTTCAAGGGACTCTCAAGAGTCTTCTCCAGCACCACAGTTTGAACGTATCAATTCTTTGGCACTCAGTCTTCTTTATGGTCCAACTCCCACATCTGTATATGACTACTGGAAAAACCATACTTTGACCATATGGACCATTGTTGGCAAAGTAATGTCTCTGCTTTTTAATATGCCGTCTAGGTTTGTTACAACTTCCTACAGGACACCTCTGCAGTTCCCCAGCAGAGAGTGACCTTGCCTTTTTTGGCCTCTCAGTAGCCCTGTCTCAAGTTGCCTTGCATCTTGGGTGTTTGCACCTGAGTCTGACTCCATCAGCTTAGCCAGGCTACTGCTGCAGGGCAAAGGGTCATCTGCTTTGCACTGTGGATTCTGTGCCTAGCCTGGGCCTAGCACAGAGTGAGCCCCCCGGCGGGTGTTTGAGCGAGTAGAGATGCCTCACATCCTCTGTTGCTACCTAGAAGCCACCTGAAGGTACAAAAATCCATTTTCCTGGGGCCTGCACTGAGATGGGGAGTGGGGGTCATGGGAGGCTGTGGAAGTAAGTGACCCCATGGGTGAGGTCCAGGTGAATGCTACTGGCTATAGCTTTGATAGCTCTGACTATATGGATGTTGGTCGGCAAAGTGATACTCTGCTTTTTAATATGATGTTTAGGCTTGTCATAGCTTTCCTTTCAAGGATCAAGTGTCTTAATTTCATGGCTGCAGTCACCATCTGCAGTGATTTTGGAGCCCAAGAAAATAAAATCTGTCACTGATTCCATTTTATCCCCTTCTATTTGACATGAATTGATGGGACCAGATGCCATGATCTTAGTTTTTGAATGCTGAGTTTCAAGCCAGCTTTTTCACTCTCCTCTTTCACCCTTATCAAGAGTCTCTTTAGTTCTTCTTCACTTTCTGCCATTAGAGTGGTATCCTCTGCATATCTAAGGTTGTTGCTATTTCTCCCTGGCAATCACTCCAAAATTTAGTGGCTCAAGACAATGAGGCTATATTCTTTGCTCAGGAATCTATAGTTTGGGCAGGTCCTAGCAGGGAAAGGGTGTCTCTGACCCACTTTAATGGCTTCAAGGCTGGGCTCGAGTCATCTGAAGGCTCCTCCCGCTCGCAGGTCTGCTGGCTGGGGGTCTCCATTTCTTGCCATACGGGTGTCTCCGTGTGTAGGCTGCCTTCAGCGTCCTCTCAGCGTGGCGACTGGGTTGGAGGACTAGCTTGCAGGGTGTGAGGGAGCCGGAGCTCTCCAGACAGAAGCTGTGCTTTTCCAGCCTTGCCTTTGGAGTCGCACACGGTGCCATTTCTACCGTAGTTACAGGCCTGCAAACTCCCCCCTGGAGAGAGGGACAGCCGCGCACTGTAAGGAGAGCGCATGGGCTGGACATCATGATCGGCCACAGCTTTCCCACCACCTCTCTGCGTAAGACCCTTCGGAAGCTCCTGCCATCCCTGGGAGGGAATTGTGCTCCACGGCGTGGCCACAGGCCTGGCCATCTAGCCCTGGCCCCCTGGGCTTGCTTCTGATTTGGGTTTAAGTCAACCCGGTGCCCATACAGACCTTCCTTGAACATCGTTTGTTATCTATTCCTCACACACCTGGTTGGGCCCCATTTCCCCTGAGACCAAGGTCAGACGTGGACCTGGAGGGCTCCAGTGTGTCCCCATGGCTCCTGGCCAGGCTGCTGCCCCTCCTCCACTATAATTAGCTTGTTGCCTCCCATCCCATTGCCTCGCACAAGCTTCTTGTCTCCCTGCCTCAGCGCTCACACTGTTCCCTCTGCCTGGATACCTGTTCTCCTCCAAACCCCCACTTCCCATTGGGCTGCTCCCCACCATTTGTGGCCTTCCTGACTACCAAGCCGCACCCCTGACCCCAGAACCCTTGCCCTTTTGTGGCCTCCTGCTCTGCTGCTGGCCAGAGCTTTCCATAAACCAGCACAACATCCTGCACGAGGTGAGGTCGTAGGCGTCATACCTGATTTTATACGTCAGCTCCACTGCTTCCCAGCCACATGACCTTGGAGATAAGAACCAGCTTATTGGATCCCGATGAGGATTAATGAGGAAAACTAAGAATTTCGTGTCTGGTGCTGAGTAGAAGCTCAGTAAGAACATTTCCATTCCTTCTTTCTGGAGCCTCCTAGTAAGTGCTCAGGATGAATTTTCTCACCCTCATTTGGGTGAAAGAGGGAAAATGCATCTCCCTGCTTAATCCTGTGGGCCTAAACCACCAGAAGATTATGAGAATATTGCTGAGCTGTGAGCAGAAAGGAAAAAGCTCAGTAATGATTTGCTTGCTTATTTTTAATAAAATCCTAGCAGAAGAGCTGAATCTTTGCTCCTGAAAAGAGCTCTGCGTAGATATGGTGGTATCTGAGAGCTGTCTTTAGGGCAGTGGGGCAGTGTGACCTTGAGAACAGAGCTGTGTGGGCAGGACAGCCCTCCCATAGGATGCAGGGAGCCCAGAAAGATGAGGGGTCTCGGGGGAGGGCCCTCAAGGGAGGCCTCCTTCCCCTCCCCCACCCAGCCCTGGCTGAGCTGCTTGAATGCGCGGCCCCCTGGGGCCTCCCCCGCCGCTGCTCCAGTAGCAGTGCCCAGTCAGGTGACGGCTCCAGCTGTCCCGCTGCTCTTTGTGGTGAGCCTGAGAGTGACCCAGTAGGCGGGCTCTCCGTATCCAGGTTCCAGCATCTTCCACTTGGGGCAGTTGTTGAAGGTGGGGTGTGAGGTCAAGAAGAAGCCTCTGCCCTTCAAGGGGAGAGGAGGGTGGGCGCGGGGGTCCCTTGACCCGCCCCACTTCTCGACGTGACACAGGGCAGCAGTGGATGAGGGCTCCTTGGTGAAGCTCTGTCTCAGGGCCCTGGGGCCAACGTGTGGCAGCTTCTTTCCCGCTGCCAGTGCCGGACAGCACTGCCTGGGGCTCTGCTCTGAGGGGTGGTCGGTCTCCTTCAGGCTGGTGAGCCCCGCCCCAGAGCCCCGGGGCCATGGATCAGGGTGGTCTTAGCCAAATTGGGACCGGGGCAGGACGCCCTGGCCAGGGACACACCAGCCACACTTGCCTGCAGGGAAGAGCGCAGACCGAGGCCACGGCGAGAAGGAGGCCTCCAAGTAGGGAGGCCACGTTGACAAGTTCAGAGGGAGTCTGAGCCATACTGGCCCGGCAGCCGTGGAGAGGGTATGGGTGGTCCTGGGGAAGCTCTGAGGCAGGGAAGAGGGAGGGCTTCTGTTCTGAGAAATGAAAAACTGACCTGGAAGAATGGGAAGAAATCATTCCCTTTGCATCAAGTCCGTAATGAGGCTGTCATTCAGTCCAGGCCTCAGTCTGGGGTGCTGCACCCCAGGTGTCTTAACTCATCCATCCTTGATTTTCTAAGCCTTCCTTTTTCCTCAATTCCTAGTTTCTGGCCTTCTAGGTTGGGTCAAGCACTGTCCGAATAGGGGGAAACCCTGCCTCCTGCCCATCGCAAGAAAAAAAGGTTCCTTGGCTTAGGGAAGCTATTCCTGGAGCTCCATGACATCTACAGTGGTGGCAGAGATGACCTGGCAGAATCCTGTAACCCAGCATGACCCAGAGATGCTGAGGAGCGTGAGGCATAGGAGCTCACTCCTCGCCTCCTCCTGGCCCCACTCCGCTCTGGCCCTGGGCAAGCAGCTGGCAGCTGTTTCCCCTTGTGTAAAAATGGAGGTGCATAAGTACCTGACTCAGAGTTGAGGACTGACCGGGGTAGACTTAGGGGCTTACTGTTGCTGCAAGCACAGAAGTCCTACAGGCTTTAGGCAGGCACGTGTCCCGTCTCCCCTGTTTATTGCTGCCGTGTAAATCTGTGCCTGGCACAGCCCCTGCGGTGTGTCTGACACAACCTCCATAAATACATAGTTCAGGTGGTCGTCTTTTATTGGGTCTGTGAGAAAGCTGGGAAAATACTGACACTGGCCAGGGACCCCTGGCCAACCTAAAAGGTTGTCCTGTGCGGTCCCCAAAATGCTACGTTTCTTGGGCATTTTCTCCTCCTGCCTAGCCATTACCCTGCAGGCCACTGGGGAGCCACTGGTTGTGGCTGGTGCCCCAAGAAGGGACTTGGCAGAGAAGCTTTGCAGAGATTTCTGCTCTCTCAGCTCCTCCATGAGCCTCCTGTTCCCTCAGTGGCTTTTAGGGGTTCTTCTGTCTCTCCTTCTTGTCCTAGGGAGGAGCCTGTTGGAGAAAAGGACCACATCCCTTACCCAAGGTGTAAGGTGCTGTGTGTCACCACAGACGGAGCTCCCAGTGGGCTGTGCAGTGCCTCTTTAACTGAGGCAGCAGGAACTTGCCATTGCTCTTGGAAGGGAAAGACCCATGCGCTCCCTGATTTCATCCTCTTCCTGCTGGCTTGGTGTTGCTCCACTTCTCACTCTGGGTTCCCCTAAGCAGTTAACAGCCACATTTTTCTGTGGCCTCAGAGTCAATCCCCCAACGTGGGAAGCCCCCACTTCTCATTTTCATGTGAATTTAAGCAGGGATTTAAAGCAATTGGAAAGCACTTTACAGATTTAATTTGTACTGGATGCTCAAAGGGCCGTTTCCAGGTAAACTTAGCCCAGGCTGAGACCCTGGGTGTATTACTGCTCACCCCAGAGACGTTCAGAAGAGAAGCGGGGCTGTTCTGACAGCCGCAGATACACTGCAGTTCCGTCCTGGCACCACCTGGCTAAGCTGGCGTCAGACTGCTCAGCTTTAAGTGGGGGACTCACAGTTGCCCACTAGACTGACATCCACCTCAGATACCAGCTGTGAGTGAGGTCCCCAGGGTCCTGCACTTCTGACCAACTGGCTACAAATTTGGGGGTTCCCCCGGCCCTCCTCAGGTTCCAAAATTCACCAGAACAACTCACAGAACTCAGGAAAGCACGCTTACAATTATAGTTTTACCACAAAAGATACGAATCAGGAACAGCCCAGTGAAGAGACACAAGGGGTGGAGTCTGGGCAAGCCTGGAACCAAGCTGCATGCCTTCTCCCTGTGGAAGATGACTGCCCTTTCCTTACAAATGCCAGCTGTCAGGAGAGGGCTGCCCTTGTCTGCTGCACTACTGAGGCTTCCGAACTGGAAAGGGACCTTTCCCAGGGGAGCCCTGTTGGGTTGCCTGGCTCCATCTAACCGGGAACCAGCTACTCTGCCGGGTTCGGCCTGTGGACATCCCATCTGAAAACTGGGGAGAGGCAGAATGGAGAACTCTTGGGCGCTGGATCTTTGCTCTCCCTGCCAGAGTTACCTGTCTCTCATAGCCCAGAGCAGAAGGGACTCTGAGCCAAGCTCAGTGGGTCCAGTCTACCTCTGAGCCTCCCAGGGCCATAGCAGAGGCTTGGTGGGATGGTGTAGCATTCCAAGCTGGGCCTGACCCAACAAATGTTCATTGCCCTTCCTCCCCACCCAGATGCTCAGAGATGCTGCTACTGCATTTCTGCCACTGCCAGGACTCAGGGGACCTGCACAGGGTTAGGTCAGAAGCCAAATCCTGCAGTTTGGGAAATTAGAAGTATTTACGGGATTCTGCAGAGACTTCCTTTTTCCCTTAGTCCTACCAGTTGTTCTCAGTTGGAGATGTTACTGCCCTTAGGGGGATTTGCAAATGTGCAGGGGAGTCCTCGCTTGTTACAATGACTGGGGATCCCACTGGCACTTACCCAGCAAGGTCCAGGGATGTTAAATATCGAATGAGGAGCTGGGCAATCAGGTACACATTTTGAAGAATAGTCCTGCCCATGAGAGACACTGGGGAATGATCCATTTGCTTCCCCTGCCCTCTGGTTCCTCGCAGACTCACCTTCCTCATCAGTCTCCAGGATAAAATAAAACAGCGTCCCTCTATCCCAGCCTGTGACCAAGGGCAAAGTGTTATTTCCAGGTGAATGTAGGCCTGTGACAGAAGCATTCTGTAATGCACACACTTTCTCTGATTGTTCTTATATGGCTCTTATAGGTCAAGGAAGACTTGGATTTGTGTGGTAAGAGTTCACAGGGCAGGGAGTCCCCTGAAGCCCACCCAGTGTAGACTTGGATACCTCACCTCAGTGTCCCTCTCTGGGTCCCACCTCCCACTCTGTTTCTGCCTCTCATCTTTTCCTCTGGCTTTTTGATTTCATCATCTGTTTTCATTGCATGAAATGTGTTTAGAGGAGCCTGGCCCAGATCACAGCTGAACCCCTCTCTTCTTGTTTTACAGTCGGGAAGACATCTCTGATCACACGGTTCATGTACGACAGCTTCGACAACACGTACCAGGTGAGTTCCTGGGTCCCCGGCCCTCACTAAGCCCCAGGGTGTTTGTAGCCTTGACGGCTGCCTGGACACCATGCCAGCCACGTTCCCAGGACTGCTGACATTGGAGGAGAGTAGGGTGTGAATGGGGCCCAGGGCATCTATGTGGCCTTGGATGAGCCTCCCATTTGCACCCTGGTCCCAGCCCAGTAAAGACCCTGAGCCCTTCTGAAGCTCCAAACCTCAGTAAGAAAATGTTTCCAGCAGAGAAAGGACACCTTTCAATTTGTGTTCTCCTGCCCCCGTGGCAGGTCTGAATCATTTCAGTGTTTGGATTCTTGGGAGTCATCATATGGAGGTGGGTGGACAAGATTCTAAATGAGGGTCGTGAAAGAGCAGTAGGGGAACATGCTTCTGTAACGTGGCTGTTGGCTGGACCTTCATGTGTGTGCTCATACACACGTGGTTGCTGGGGCCCTTCCCTCCCCTGGAGAGACTAGTGTGATGGGCCTACACTGCTCTACAGGGGCAGGAGGCTAGGTGAAGTGACCTGAGTGCCCCTGGCTCTCAAGGGAGATCTGGAGTCAAACAGAAATGGCTCCAGGAGCTGAAGGCTGGGCTCTTGAAGGTCAGTAACATTTCACTTTTCTGGCACATGGGTGAGTGGCAAGGTTTGTCAAATGAAGTGAATTTCCCTGCAACTATAGCGGTTATCATAAGGCACCAAACTTAATCATTTCAACTATTTTTAAGAGAAAATTTATTGTTTTCTTCCTTAAGACAGACAAGTAGTAGTGCATTTTTCTAAGCCAGTGGGTTCTGTGGAGATAGTAGTTCTAAGGGATGTTAGTAGGTGTTGTTTGAGGGGCAAGAGACTGAGGATCACTGAACAGAATTCTACTGCAGGACTTCTCAAGGCCTTTACTATATCAGTGCATGGTTTTGATCTGCTGAAGGATGTAGTGTGCAGGATCTCCCAGATGTATTTGGTCACGGAATCCTTTTGTCATTGAGTCCTCAAAGGATAAATATTTATAGAACACCCTGAGGACTGTTGTGCTAAGAGGTGTCCCACCTTCCTGGGCTTACAGAACATGCAGAGCACAGCTCACTGCTGATTATAGTTCTGTGTCTACTCTTTAGTCTGGACCAGTCAGCATCCCTGCCTAAAATACAGCGCCTTTCTCTGCCTCCCTCTTATCCCTTCTTTTCTTCTGCTGTCATTTGAAATACCAGATAACTAGTAGACTTGGTAAGAATTGACTAAAGGGTAAGGACATGGGGTCCTGAGTGATGTACACAACCTTGGACATCGGCTCTGGGATGACTGTCTCAGCCACACTTGGTCTCGTTTGGTGCAGGCAAGCCCAGGGTGGGCTTGCCAGAGGCCTCTCTTCCCTGCAAGGGGAGTCCTCCTGCATCACTTTACATCTGAATCACAGCTCTAACTTCAGTTCTTAAGTCTGACTTGTGTGTGTGTATGAATGATCTCACAGACATTATTTTGATTATTTGATCTTTCAAATGTTATAATACTTACAATGCTTGTTGATGCCCATTGATAATAGTGACACTCCTGGCTGGTTGGTATTCTTCACAGTGATGGGCAGCAGAGGCGGCCTCAGGGTCTTTGCAGTGGCCCTCAAGAGCCTCAGTGGTCCTTTGTTGTGGATCAAAGCCTCAGCTTCTCCATATGTTGTTGGAGTCCCTCAAAATCTCAGCTCACCTCTATCTTCAGTGTCATCTCCCATGACCCACTGCTTGTTCTATATCCTGTGGTCCGGGGGCCTCCCTGCTTGCTGCTCCCAAGTCAGTGACACTCTGAGGCCTCCACACCTTGGTTTGTGGTGTCAGCTTTGCTGGAATGCTCTTCCCACTCCTCCTCTGTGCTGTGAAATGTTCTTCCGACTCACCAAGGCTCAAGCGCACGTCTGCCTGTGGTTGGGCCATGCCCACGCCTCTGTGCCCATGGTTGGGCCATGCCATGCTCTCTGTCCTGTGGTTGGGCTGTGCCAGCTCTGTGCCCTGTGGGGGGCCGTGCCATGCTCTGTGCCCCATGGTTGGGTCGTGCCATGCTCTGTGCCCCGTGGTTGGGCCGTGCCATGCTCTTGACCTGTGGTTGGGCCGTGCCACATTCTGTGCCCTGTGGTTGGGCCGTGCCACGCCTGTGCCCCGTGGTTGGGTCGTGCCATGCTCTGTGCCCCGTGGTTGGGTCGTGCCATGCTCTGTGCCCCATGGTTGGGCCATGCCATGCTCTCTGTCCTGTGGTTGGGCTGTGCCAGCTCTGTGCCCTGTGGGGGGCCGTGCCATGCTCTGTGCCCCGTGGTTGGGCCGTGCCATGCTCTTGACCTGTGGTTGGGCCGTGCCACATTCTGTGCCCTGTGGTTGGGCCGTGCCACACTCTGTGCCCTGTGGTTGGGCTGTCCCCATGCTCTGTGCCCGTGGTTGGGGCGTGCCACACTCTGTGCCCTGTGGTTGGGCTGTCCCCATGCTCTGTGCCCTGTGGTTGGGCCGTGCCATGCTCTGTGCCCCGTGGTTGGGCCATGCCATGCTCTCTGTCCTGTGGTTGGGCTGTGCCAGCTCTGTGTCCTGTGGGGGGCCGTGCCATGCTCTGTGCCCCATGGTGGGGCCGTGTCATGCTCTGTGCTCCGTGGTTGGGCTATGCCAGCTCTGTGCCCCGTGGTGGGGCCGTGCCATACTCTGTGCCCCGTGGTTGGGCCATGCCCTGCTCTGTGCCCCGTGATGGGGCAGTCCCCACGCTCTGTGCCCCTCTGCAGCTCCCTCTCCCCAGTACCCTGTCCTTCTGGCTCTACAGGAACGCCTCCTGCTTTGGCTGCCAGATGGGTTCTTGGTGTGGCTGAGGCCCGGACCCCTCAGATTCAGTGCTGTGTTCATGGGCCCTCACAGGGCCTGCCTACAGCTGATGTCAGGTGCCTCTTCATCCCACAGTGGCTTCAGGAGGGACTGTCTGCCTTGATTTTTAGACCCCATCAGACTAAGTTGCCACAGTGGCCCAGTGTCAGTGTCCAATGTCGTGGAAACAAGCAATGAAAGCCCAAGTGCCCTCCCCACTGCAGGCTTTTCTGACTTCTTCTTCTTCTTCTTCTTTTTTTTTTTTTTACTGCAGGTGGAATTTCTTTCCTAATACCTTCTAAAATGGTAATTAGGCTGGGAGGCTGGGGCTCCAATTCTGTGCATACACAGGCCCATTTTAATAAATTCTCTGGAAAGGGAGAGAGGGAAATGTTAGTTTTTCCTAGCATGATGGCAGAGACACTTGGGAAGTAGATGCCAACCCCAAGGGCACGGGGATGTTCCCAGTTGTCCCCTGCATGGTGATCACTCCCCAGCACTGCCCACTCATACCACATGTATCAGGCCTGTAGCCCAGCAGCGCCCTCCCGCCTCGCCTTCATTGGTTGAGGTGCCCAGACAGCTTTCAGGACTGACTCCCTGTCTCCCACCTTTGCTGCGTCTCTGGCTCTGTCTCCTGCCCCCTCCCCTGCTCACCTACTCTGACAACACATGTTTGCCCCGCGCTTACTCTTTGTTGCCACAGAATCTGGCTGTGCCCTGAGGCAGGGCATGGAGGGTAGAGGGTGTTCAACCTTATCCTGTGTGACAGCAAGTCCCCCTGCCCCCAGCCATGTCTGGGGCTGAACTTGCCTGAGGCCCCAAGGGGCTGGCATGAGGAGCTGGGCATGCAGAGCGGGGTTCTCCACCAGACCTATCTGGGATCCTGCTGATGAGGCTTTAGTGGCCCTAGAAGCTCGGTGGGGTTGGGCTCATGGGGCAGAGTGGAGAGCTACTGGGGCTTCCTGAAGGCTGGCTCTGATGGGAATCAAAGAAGCCAGCTTTTGTAGGAGATGGGCCTGGGGCCTGGGTCAGGGCAGGATGGCAGTTGCAGCAGGGCCCACAGACTTGGGGCAGCTCTGCGAGTGGAAGGGCAGGGAGGGGCATCACTCATCAGTCACGCAGGGCTGAGTGAGGGTGCCTGGGCCAAGCCGGGGCTGGACACACAGAACCATGGGAGAGGTGAGTGAGCATAGTAGGCTTGTGGGGTGCAGAGGAGGGAGAGGCTGGAGTGGGCCCAGGTTTCTGTCCAGACACCCCGGAAGAGTGTCTGTACCATCAACACAGAGGGAAACGAAAAGTCAAGTGGGAAGTGATGGTGGAACAGCCACGTGAAGATGTTTGAAAATGGCTGTTATGTGAATGGGCCCAGGAAGGGCTAGTGGGATCTGGATCCCTGAAGCCTTAAGAGCTGATGAGTTTCCTGGGTCAGAATGTAGACAGCAGGTGGAGGGCCAGGAGGAAAGGCCTTTCTCTATAGAATCCAAGAGGCCACGTGTGCTTAGGTGGTGTTCAGGTAACCACCTGGCACCTGAGGAGACAGGGGAGTCTTCACCCCTGTCGAGGTGGGCAGCTTGGGGTCAAACACGGAGGAGAGCTGAGTCACACACTGAGTCAGCACATCCTCTGATATTAGCGCCTTCTTTTCCTCCAAAACAATGCTGCCTTCAGAGGCCTGGGTTGAAATCCCATCTCTGTCACTTAGCTGAGAGTCTGGGCTAGCATCCCACTTTCTTAGTATTGCATTTTTAATCCAGAAATTATTTGGATGGCATTTAACCCCTACATCACCTAGATCAATGGCCTCAAACTTCAGCAGTAGGAATGTGGTCAATTTGTATTTAAAGTATAGCTCATGGACACCTTAAAGCCTAGATGATGGGAAATCTTAGATCAGAAATACTGTTGATACAAATGTGCATTACCATACTCTACAGAGAGCAATACTAAACAACAACTCCACTGCAGATTAAGTTGATGATGATGAAGTGAACAATAACTTGCTCACCAAGTGTTTGTATGGGAAACCGAGGCCCTCCTATCCAAGCCTGCATGTGTCTGTGTGCAGAGCTCTGGCACTGCCGGGTGCTGCCAGGTCCCCAGACTTCTGGCAGAACAGTGAACTCTGTCTTTGGCCAAATCTAGCAACACAATGATTTTATCATATTAATACAGTTAAGAGTTCCATGTTTCACAAATACTAGGTTCTGTGGTCAAAATGTGAGGCAACACTCTTATACAGTGAGTGAAGAGTGAAGTCGCTCAGTCGTGTCTGACTCTTTGCGACCCCATGGACTGTAGCCTACCAGGCTCCTCTGTCCATGGGATTTTCCAGGCAATAGTACTGGAGTGGATTGCCATTTCCCAGTGAAATACCCCCTTAATGCCAGGCAGCTTGGCAAGATGACCCTGCCCTCAGACACCCACTGGAGCAGCACCAGTCACCCAGGTGCTCCATGTGGACGTTTACCTAGGACTGGTCTGAGGGCAGATTGACTGTGACAGCTTTTCTTTCCCTCCCTCCTCTCCTCTGGGCTTCTCTTCCACTCCTTTGTCAAGCATATTAAAATCAGATATGTGGTCAGCCTCTAGTGCAAAAGGCTGACTAACCTGGCTTAAACAAGGGAGGGTTTTGGTTTTCCAGGTGCCGGAAGTCACAGTGGGCCTCGAGCTGGCCCAGCTGTGTGGTGACGCCATCAGGCGTGTCCCAGGCCCCTGGCATTCTGCTCTGCCTTCTTGTTCTGTGGGTTCGTATCTTCATGCAGCTTGGCTGTTGCTGCTTCAGACATCACCTCGGCAGTCAAGGCAGGAAAATAGAAGGATAGCAAGAAGTTCCCTAGAATCCCGTCCCCCTCGAGCAGGCTGCAGCTTGTGTCTCACTGGCCAGAACTGAGTCACCTGATCACCATTACCCTCTAGAGAGGCTGGGAGAGCAGTTTTACAGTTTCCAGGCCTGCAAGGGAGGTTGCCAGTTGGTATTAGGGGAGTCCAATAGCACCTGCTAGTGTTCATAAGTGAAGTGGCCTCATCTTACAACTCTGGCCCAGGTTTGAGTGATCCTTCCTAATGTGCTTTGTGGGTTACTTGTAGATGCACTTAAAAGACCTCCCCCAACAGCCTCTTTCTCTCTGAGAGCCGGGGAGAGAGCGTGTGCATTTGTGAGCCTGTGGGAGAGCTCTCAGGGAGTGTCAGGCCACACATCCCTCAGCATCGGTGTAGCTTTTGGAAGAACTGACTAATTTTGGTGAAACTTAACCCCTTATTTGTTGGTGATGGACAGGGGAGGCCTGGCGTGCTGCACTTCATGGGGTCGCAAAGAGTTGGACACGAATGAGTGACTGAACTGACTGAACCCCTTATTTGGGCTTCCCAGGTGGCACTAGTGGTAAAGAACCTGCCTATCAATGCAGGAGACATAAGCAAAGTGGGTTCAGTGCCTGGGTCAGGAAGATCCCTTGGAGGAGGGCATGCAACCCACTCAAGTACTCTTACCTGGAGAATCCCATGGACAGAGGAGCCTGGCGGGCTACAGTCCACGGGGCTGCAAAGAGTCATGACTAAAGCGACTTGCATGCACGCATACAACCCCTTGTTTAAAGGTGGAAAGTATATATTGTTGGTTGAAATTTTAGAGCACAGTCAGGAAATGAAAGAGCAATCAATACATATTTATATTGGTTGGCGACTAGCACAAGCCAGTTCCCATTGGGAGGAAAGTGGCTATGAGGACTGTGTAACCTTTGAGGCTAAAGTATTGGAAAGAATCCAGGTGCCTGCTCTGTGGCCTTCCAGCCAACCGCCCCTCCCCCAAGGTACTTGGTTGAGCTGCTGGCCAGGCCAGACCCTGCCCAGCATGTTTTCCAGAAGCTGCTGTCTCCCTCCCCCCTGCACCCATTTGCTGGTCTGAATCCCTAAGTTTCACCAGCTTCATTTGCATGCTCATTTGCATGACTTTACCCTGACACTCTCCTCTGAGGGTTGGTGGTGCAGGGCATAAACAGCAGCTTCATTGTCAAGGGCCTGCCATGCCCAGCTGCTTTCTGCCACTTGCCAAGATGCTTCCCCAGCCACAGGCCGAGGCCTGGCCAAGGCTGAAAGAAGACACGCATACATTCCTTTTCCTGATTTCTTTTCCTGAGAAGAGAATCTCGAGTCAGCTTATGCAAATTACCATGCAAATTTCTACCACAGACTTTATTACTGTGTCTTGTCAGAAAGTGAATGCAAAATTACATTTCATAATAAATGCACATAGCGAAAACGATTTCAACAAGTGCCTCAGGAAACATCTCTTTCCTTGGGCATGTGCTGGGCCAATGGGAGCTTTTGTGCAGAGGGAGGTGTATAATGTGCCATCATTCTTCACTGTGTGTCTGAGACCCTGTTAACACTAGTTAACGTACCTGCAGAAGAAGATAAACATGGATGCAACTATGAAATCCATCTTGTTAAGGTCCCTCCTTTTTGTATAAGATAAAGTGCCTGCCATTTTTCATAAGCAGTACAGTTGGCAATATTAAAGGGATAAATAAGCACTGCCAGGTTTGGGGTGATCTAACCACAGCAGTGCAGGCTGGCTTCCTTGGAAGGGCATCACGCAGTACAGGAGGCTCACCCAGCACAGCCAAAGAGGGGAAAGGAGGGAAGGATCGTGGGGGTCATGGAGAGTCCCCAGAGGCAGGCCTGCTGCTCTTGTTATCTTGATATCCTGTTTACATCTTTGTGGAATAGTTTCCAGCAAGAATAATTCACTGCCTACTTCATAAGAGGAAACAGAATACAGAGAATGAATGCTGTGATTCCTTTGGAACTCATTTCTCTGAAGGCCAGCCTTTCCTGAAGCTCTGTGAACACTCAATTACTGGGATGTGACTAGCAATTATAAGCACCAAAGTTCCCAGGACCAAGAGTTTGGGAAACATCGGATTACATGAAGTTATTCCTGATTCTTTTGTGCAAGACTTCTCAGAGCCTTTACTGTATCCGTGTGCTTTATCCACCACGCCCCCCCGCCCCCCCCGCCTCCACTACGGGCTGGAACATGGAACCTTTCCTAGAAACACTTGATCACAGTTCACTTTCATCCCTGTAGATGGCCTCTCTCATGAGGCTATGTTCCACAAAACCAGCCTGAGAAGTGTTATTGGAGGGTCTCCTGTAGGTTGAGTGGGTGGGTTTCTTCTACAGCTTCTCTTGAAAATCCTACCATCAGTCGGTCAGTCCTCATTTTGTTTGTACAGAGTACCTTCACATAGTCTAACTCACCTGATCCAAGAGTCCTTGAAGGAAGTTATCATTGTCCCCGTTTTAGAGATGGGAAGCTGAGGGTCCAAGAGGCTGTCATAATTTCAGGACAAGCCCATTAAGGCACCGGCAGAGGTCCCTGAAAACAGACCAAGGACCCATTTGGCTGAGGCACTCGGCTAGCTGCCTGCCAGATCCTCCAGGGCTGGCCGTGCTCTGCCCCAGGAGGCACTGACAGAGCGTCTAGGTTTATCGTCAGAAATCTGTCCTCCTCCCCCATGGAGGCTCCTGGTCACCTCAGTGCCTTGGCCTCTGGCATCGCCAGGGCTGTGTGCGTATCATTGATCTGGGCTTTACCTTCAAAGCAGAAATGACTTCCTCCCCATCTCACCTCACACTCATGCCTCACAATCTTTTTACATCTTTTTCTTTCCACCTGCACATACATAGTTGTGTGCATACCTGTGTGTCTGCACTCATATGTCTACTCACACGCATTCATACAAATGTTCCCATCAGTACACACACACTGTATGACCTCTACTGAACTTTGGAGGGAGTAGAGGTTGTGGCACGTAACAGGAAATCAGCAAGATTGCTGGGGCCTTTTGTAGGAGGATATGGCCTGCCTGTGGTAGTGGTTTAGTCGCTAAGTCATGTCTGACTCTTGCGACCCCATGAACTGTGGCCTGCTAGGCTCCTCTGTTCATGGGATTCTCCAGGCAAGAATACTGGAGTGGGTTGCCATTTCTCTCTCCAGAGGATCTTTCCGACCTAGGAATCGAACCTGGGTCTCCTGCACTGCAGGCAGATTCTTAACCAACTGAGCTATGAGGGAAGCCGCGGCCTGCCTGGGTAGCTAGTTGTTCTTTTGTCTGGTGTTCCCATATTATCCTTTCAAACAATTCCTGTTGATCTGTTTTCAAATTCACTGACTCACCTATCATTTGCTGTCTACTGTTAAGCATTTTAAAACTTCAGATATTGTATTTTTTGTTCTAAATTTGTATTTGCTTCTTTATAGTTTCTCTTTTTCTGCTGAGATTTTAAAATCTGGGTGTTCATTATGAGCATATTTTTCTTTATATGCTTGAGCATAATTATATTAGCTATCTAAAAATGCTTGCTGCTTTCAGCATCTGGATCACCTCAAGGTTGGTCTCCATTCTTTTTTTTATTGAATATGGCTTTCATTTTATAGTTTTGAGTTGTATACTACACATTGTGATTAAGACTATGGATTCTGCTTGTTCCTTTGAAATAATATTTGTTGAACCCAGATTTTCAATTCTCCTCCCTGTGGTAGGTAACAATTTAAAGTTCTGTTCGGCTTTGTTTGCCTGTCTGTCTGGTTTTCAGTCTTAAGCTGCTTATGGTCTCTTTGGGCCAGGGATTTGAGTAGCATTTTCATGCAGAATTTGGGGTGCCCTGTCTGTGGCTTTCACATCTCCAGGAGTTTCCGCATTTTCTAGCTGCTGTGATAGTTTTATGACCTGTTCTTTCATTTTTAACCAATAAGACTATGGGTTTCTTGCCAAATGTTAGCCCCCACCCCTCAGCTCCAGCCGGACTGTCTTCGGGTGAATAAACAATCATAAAACCAGGAGGCTCACCCAGAGCCATTCTCTCAAGTTTTTGACTCCCCTCTCGATTCTCCCTGTTTGTACGTGCCTTCAGGGAGTGGTTACGTTTTGCTCAGTTTATCACTATAGTCTGCAGGAGGGTTGGTCTGACAGCAATTCTGCCAAGGCGGAAATCGGAGCCCCTCCTCCCTCTGTCTGGGATTTGCTCCCCCATGCCTCCAGTCCACTACTTCTCCCTCCTCCCGCATGGGCGCCTGCTCAGATGCTTCAGTTGTGCCAACGCCGTGGACCGTAGCCCGCCAGGCTCCTCTGTCCACGGGATTCTCCAGGTAAGAATACTGGAGTGGGTTGCCATGCCCTCCTCCAGGGAGTCTTCCCCACCCAGGGATCGAATCTGCATCTCTTATGTCTCCTGCATTGGCAGGCGGGTTCTTTACCCCTAGTGCCACATGGGAAGCCCCCTCCTCTTAGTGCCCCTCAGTTACAATAGTCCTTCCCATCTGTCTAATCTGTGGTCTGATTAATTCTGTGTGCTCATCTTAGCTCCTCCACAAGTTTGGAAATTCAAGGCTGAATCCTGAACTCCGAATAGGTGCTAACCATGTGGAAGAGCATTCCAGGAGAGTGAACAGCTCCTTGTACACAGGGACCAGAGTCTATTTTGGTCTGCGAATCACACATAGTAAGCTCTCAAGAGTGATAAGTGAATGAGTATTACTTACTTACTTACACCATATGCCAGAAAGGAGCTGCCCGGGGAAGACCATTACTGCCTTCTCCCTGTAGATCTGGCCTGTCTGGGAGTGATGGGCTAGAGCTGGCAGTAGTGCAGGGCCAGCTGCTTATGCCTTGTGTCTGGAAAAATAAATGATGCCGAGGAGCTAGAAAATTTCTGGCAATCAAGGCCATCTTAAAAGTTCTTGTTTCTGTTCTTCCCTTAGCTAACTTTTCTTATTGTTGAAATGCAAATGAACTTCCTCTTAGGTGGACTCTGCCAAGCTATGGCCAATGACCACAGATTTTGACACTAAGGAGCCAGACAGGATGTGACTCCCCTACACACACTCAATGACAGCTTCAGAAATGAGGGGACTTCGGAAGCGGAGGGAACACAGCTCAAGTGTCAGGAGGAGGGGGCTTTGCAGCCAGGGAAACCTGGGCCCCTAACCCTGCCTCTGCCACGCCACCTGGACGACCTCAAGCCTGAGTGAGCCTTGGTCTCTTCATCCATGATTAGTCCCTTCTTCTGCAGGCAGGGGCATCTCCTTGTCTCTCACCTCAGGCAGGGAATCTGCCCCTTCTTCTGGGTACCATACCTCCTCAGACCAATTATAGCAGGAGCTCAGAGTCTGCACAGCTCTTTGCAAACTTTATTCCTCAAATGAGTTATCCAAGGGCTTGTCTGGAATTCTGATTCCCAGACTGACATCCCAGAGATTATGATTCTGCCTGTCTGGGCTGGATTCAGCAACCTGCATATTTAACAAGCTTCTGATGTGATTCTGAGGCAACTGGTCCATGGACTACATGTTGAGAATTACCAAATCACTAGCCAGTGGGAGAAACTGACCAACGTGAGATCTTTCCAGTTTAGTAGAGAAACTGTTAGAAGAGGGGCCCTGAGGCCAACTTGAGGGCTTGGAAAATGACTTGCAAAGGAGTGGATCTTGATCTCTGAATGTTTTAACCTTGTGAAAGAACATTAGAAAAAGCAGGGAACAGCATTAGCAAATGCACAGAAGCACAAAGTAACATGTGTGTAAAAGTCCTGACCACAGTCTTATTGCTAAAGTGTTAAGTAGGAGCTGGGCAAGGGAGGAATGAGATCAAAGACGGGAAGCTAGGAGCAGACCCTTTGCAGGCCAAACTCAAGCGTTTATACGGTTTCCTGGAGGCAGTAGGGAGTCATATGGTAAGATTTATGTTTTAGGAAGATAACGCTGGTGCTACGTGAAAGATTAATTATCCAGGAGAGGGACTTCCCTGCTGGTCCAGTGGTTAGGAATCTGCCCGCCTATGCAGGGGACACGGGTTTGATCCCTGGTCTGGGAGGATTCCACATGCTGCAGAACAGCTAAACCCGGGCACCACAGATACTTCAGAGACCGCAAGCTGCAACTGCTAAAGCCCATGCAGGTAGAGCCTGTGCTCTGCAACAAGAGAAGATGCCACAGTGAGAGGCCCTGCTCACCACAGCTAGCAAAAGCCTGCATGTAGCCACGAAGACCCAGAATAGCCAAAAATAAATAAATTAATTAATTAAAAAAAAATCATCCAGGGGAGAACCTGGGGGCAGAGAGATAGTCAGGACGCTGTTGCAGCTATTCAGGTTAAAGAGGTTGGGGGACTGAACTGGGGCAGTGATGGTGGGAATAGAGAGAAACGGGCAGTTGAAAACACTCTGGAGGCAAAGTGTCAGCTCAGTGATCCTCTGCTGTGAGGGAGTGGACTGTGAGGATGTGAGAACAAGGGAAGAAGCCTTGAGAACAAGGAAGAACTCAGGAGGGCTTCCGGAGGCTTGGGCACCTACAGAGGTGGAGGTGCCTTTCATGGAGATGGGGAAAGTGGAAGTAAGCTGGGAGGGGAGAGTGGGCTCCTATGGGACACACTGTGTTTAGTGAGGGGTCTAGAAGACACGTGGATGGACAGGTTCAGTAAGCGATCGGCTACCTGGATCTGGGGCTCAGGACAGAGGTGAGGCCTGGGATGTAGATTGGGATGTAAGTGAGGTACCCGACACAAAACAGCCGGGAATGCCAGTGTTTTAAGGACAGAGAAATGAAGAGGATCCTGTAAGAGGCCAATGAGGAACAGCAGTTAGGGAGGCAGGAAGAGCCAGAAATGAGTCATGTCATGAAACCAAAGGAAGCCACAGTGTCAAGGAAGAGGACTGTTCCACTGGGTCAAGTTCATCTATTACTAGTAGAGTCTGGCCTATAGAGTGTCCTTACAATTTGGAGACAAATGGCCATGGCAACCACAGCCAGAGCAGCCTCAGTGGGCAGAGGGGCAGGAACCACAGCACCCTGACTGAGCAGTGGGTGGGAGGAGGAGAGGTGGGGACAGCTGGTTTGGGGCCCTTTCCCAAGAGGCATACCGATGGAATGGAGATGAGAGATTGGCAGAAAGCTAGAGAGCCACTTAGTGACAGGGACCGATTTTTATTTTTTTAATGCAAGAATTTTAAGAATGTTTCTTGGATGAAAGGAAAGAGTGAGTAGAGAATGAAAGGTTGCAGACAGAAAAGATCCTTGATGGCTGAGAGGGTCAGAGCCCAGAGAACCCAGGCAGAGGCTTGCTTTGATGGAAGGAGCAAATGCTCAGCACCTGGAGGGATGGGAATACAGGTGGACACTCACAGACATCTTTGCAAATACCTTTGAATCCTGGTTCTCCCATTTCCAGCTGTTGATGCTGGGCAAGGAAGTTAACGTCTCAAATGCAGTTAACCCTTGAATAATATGAGTCTGAACTGGGCTGGTGCACTTTTATGCAATTGCTTTCAGTATTAAATACTACAGAATTTCCCCATCTGCTGTTGGTCGAACAGAAGAATTGAAGTACATATACAAAGGGCCAACTATGAGTTAAATGCAGATTTAACACTGTGTGGAAATCTAACCCCCAAGTTGTTAAGGGATCAACTTTACTCAGTTTTCTCAGCAGAAATGTACAAATACTAAAGAATATAACTCATAACAAATTAACATAAGTTAATTAATACATATAAAGCACTTAGGACAATGCCTGGCACATGATAAGCACTCAGATGTTTAGTCATTGTAACAACAGTAATTATTATTATTATATTAGAGGGGAAAAAGCAAGAAATGAAGTGGTTTGTACCTAATATAAAGTAAGATTTGGGGCTATCTTCTGAGAGTAAGTCTCACTGAAGATGAAATGGGGAAAAGCAGAAGGGAGGATGTTATGAATTATTGCTAATATGGATAGAAGTAGGAGGTGGTCAAGGACAAGTCACTTGTGTTTATATTTACCCACAGACTTACCTTTTCTGGTGCTCCTAGATTCCTTCTTTAAAGATCCAAACTTCCATCTGTAAAATTTCCCTTCAGCCTGAAGTATTTCTCATAATGATGGCTCACTGGTGACAAATCATCACAGCTTTCCCTTATCTGAAAATGTTTCTGTTTTGCTCTCACTGTTGAAGGAAATCTTCACTAGTTGTAGAATTCTGGGCTGACACGATAGGGATGGTGGTGGTGGTTTCTTTTAGAATTTTAAGGATGTTGTTCCACTGTCTTCTGCCCTCAATGGTTTCTGAAGGGAAATCAACCATCATTCCTGTCATTGTTCCCTAGCTGCTGTCAAGGTTTTCTCTTTATCTTTAGTTTTTAGCAATTTGACTATGACTTGGATGGGTGTGATTTTCTTTGTCTGCATCCTGTTTTAGGTTCACTGAACTTCTTGAAGCTGTGCACTGATGTTTCCAGTCAAATTGAAGAAGTATCTGGCTGTGATGCATTTTTTGTTTCGTTTTTGTCTTTGCTCTTTCTGAAACCCCAAGTGCATATGCGTGTATATATATATATATATCAGGTCCTTTATATTGTGCTTGGAGTTCTATTCATTTTTATCTTTTTAAAATCTGTACTTAAATTTGAACAATTTCTTTTGATCTATCTTCAAGTTTACTGCCTGCCCTTTCCTCTAAAGTGTCCTAGCTGCTATTAGTCAAACCCAGGAGATTTTTATTTCAGGTATTGTGTGTGTTTTTTTGTGTTAAGATTTATGGATTTGGGGAGTTCCCTGGTGGTCCAGTGGCTAAAACTCCATATTCCCAATGCAGGGGCCTGGATTCAATTCCTGGTCAAGGACCTGGATCCCATATGCCACAACTAAAAGATCCTACAGGCCACAGCTCAGACCTGGTGCAGCCAAATAAATAAATATTTTTTAAAAAAGATTTCTGGGTTTTATTTTAGTCTCTCTATATCTCTTGAAATTCACCCATTATATTCATCTTTTTCCTCTACATTTTTAGTGCATTTATAATAATTATTTTAAAGTCCTTGTCTGTTAATCCAATATCTGGGTCATCCAGATATGTTTCTGTTGGGTTTTTTTTTAATCCTCAATTATTGGCTTAAATCTCCTGCTTCTTCATGTCTAATCCTTTCTCATAGTGTAGTGGACATTGTGAATAATAAGTTTTAGATTCTTGAATTCTATTACCTTCCTCTGAAAAGTATTGAATTTTATTTCAGTAGGGTATTAAATTATGTGCAACTAATTTTTTTGAAAGGTTTACTTACCACATTTAAAGTTTTTTTTATAAGATAGGTCTCTTTTTGTTTTTCCCTTAGTCCTCTGATATAACCCTTATTTCTGAGATGATGTCCTTTCTCCCAGAGCTGACCCTTCTGGGGTTCTAATGAAAAGCCTGAAGTGTTATCAGGTCCTTCTAACTTGGTGGGGCTAGAAAGCTACCTCAGGGGAAAAGCTGGTCAAGCACAGGATCTCACTTTGTTTTCTTCCCTTCCTTTAGAGATTATAACTCCTCTACTTGTCTGCCTGTTTGGGTCACTTTTCAATGATTGCAAATTATTTCTTGTACTTGTCCAGGGTTTGTAATAGTTGTCTTGGGTGGATTTGGAGAAGGCAATGGCGACCCACTCCAGTACTCTTGCCTGGAAAATCCCATGGGTGCAGGAGCAACTTCACTTTCACTTTTCACTTTCATTCATTGGAGAAGGAAATGGCAACCCAATCCAGTGTTCTTGCCTGGAGAATCCCAGGGACGGGGGAGCCTGGTGGGCCACCATCTCTGGGGTTACGCAGAGTTGGACACGACTGAAGTGACTTAGCAGCAGCAGCAGCAGCAGCTTGGGTGGGTTAGTTTAAAACAAATTATTTAATCATCATCAGAAGCAGAGGAGAAGGCAATGGCACCCCATTCCAGTACTCTTGCCTGGAAAATCCCATGGACGGAGGAGCCTGGCGGGCTGCAGTCCATGCGGTTGCTGAGAGTCGAGCACGACTGAGCGACTTCACTTTCCCCTTTTACTTTCATTCATTGGAGAAGGAAATGGCAACCCACTCCAGTGTTCTTGCCTGGAGAATCCCAGGGATGGGGGAGCCTGGTGGGCTGCCCTCTGTGGGGTCGCACAGAGTCAGACATGACTGAAGCGACTTAGCAGCAGCAGCAGCAGAAGAAGAAGCAGAATTTAGGGAGACGTTTTTAAGCAGAGCTGACGGCTCAGTTGTGTCCAAGGACATGTGCTTCGGCACCAGGTTGTGGGAAGGTCTTGATGCAGTGGCTGAGCAGCCTGGTTGGGTGGAAAGTGTGGCCAGAAGAGGTCTAAGAGAGTGGGCAGATATTTCTCTGATATAAAAGGAAGCATGAAAGTGGGACTAAAGGTGGGAGAGAGCCAGAGAGATAGGAAGTTGGTCCTTTCAGCCTGACTCATCGTTACTGCTGACTTGGTCAGATTGCTGTTGGGAGTAATAAAGTATGTGAGTGTTCAGTAGATGGCTTTATGATTATGGAGTCCACTGAGCTGAGCTTACTAGGGCCTGATCCACATGGCACAATCCTTGTCATGTCATCTGGTGACTTCTCTGTCCTCCACGGGAGCACATATGAGGTGAAATGGAATTGTTCTTACATTATCATCAGGAACATCACCATCACCATCCATGCTGCCTACCCTTTAGGGGTATGTTTCTCTGTGGTTCTTTGCTCTATTAGGTCAGAGCTAAGGTATGTTAAAAAGAAACCCCAAATAACTGTGGCTTAGGCAAGGCAGTTCAGTTCTCTGTCATACAGTAGTCTAAGAGTCTCAGTCTGCAGAGACAAGCTCAACAGGGCAGGAACTTGGGCTTCCTCTGTCTTGTTCACCAGTCATCACTGCTCTGTCACTCTCACCTAGATGGGCCAGTATGACTTATTATCACCTGTCTTTATTCCAAGCAGTGGGAAAGGGCAAGGGGCAGCTATGGGTACATCCTGCCTCCCTGTGAGGGACCCATCTCAGAAGGTACACATGTCACCTTCACATCCCACTGACCAGAACTTAGCCACCCAGCTACAAAGAAAGCTGAGAAATAGTGTCTTTACTTGGGGCAGCTATGAGGTCATCTTTATGGCTGCAGCCCTAGTACTGTATAAAGGGAGACTTCATGTTGGGGACAGCCACCAGTCCCTGTCACCAGTCTTGAGGTCATGAACCTGGTTGTTAGCTCAAGGGTCACTTTATGGAAGGAGCTTGGCAGTCGCTGGGGAATCCACTGAGCTCTGGAGTTGAGGGATGTCCACCTGCTCTGTACATTTCTCCTTGTGGGTATCAGCAGACAAGGATCATTGCTCTAACATATACTAATAAAATGGACGTAATGTAGCTGTTAAGGAACAAAGCTCATTCCACAAGCTGCTTGTCAATTCCACATTCCCCAGCGGCTACGCCATGCTGGAAAGGTGTACAAAGCTGGGGTTGAAAGTGCCCAAGTGATGCCAAGATTTTACGCTGATCCTCTTATCTCTGCCATTGGTTGGCAGAGTCACAGTAGGAATAGGCTTTAACTTTCCTGGTCTCCAGAGTAGAGGACTGAGTTGTGTCTACGGTATTTGTTTAGCATGAATGTTCTAGGATTGTATGATTCCTTGACACTCCCCTGTCTTTGCAGTAAAGCAAGCTCCCAGGAGGACACAGCCACCTTAACTCCTTTGTGAAATGGGAGGGAGTCAGGGGGTATACACACCCCTGTTTGCAGTCAGCTGGGGGCCTGCAGACCTTTTCTATTTCCTTGGGTTTCTTTGGTTGTGGTTTTTGTAGTCAGAAGTCAATTTTCCATTCAACTAAGCTTATTTGTTTAAACCTTATATTTAAAAAAAAATACTTTAAATTCTGCTTTTAGAACTATTATATGTTCATTGCAGAAAATGGAGACAAGTATAATGAAAACAAACAAATAAAAATCACCCATAGTATCAGAACTTGGACACTGGTACTATTAAGCCTTAGTGTATCGTGCCTTCACTTCAGCATCTAAGAAAACAAGAAAAATGCTTGTATCTCTACTTGAGTTAATCAAGCTGATGTTTTGTAATCTGCTTTGTTTTACTTAATGACCATTTCCTGAAATCCTTACATATTTTTCAAGAACGTGATTTTTAATGAATGCTAAGCTTTCATCATATAAATGAACCACACTGTACTTCACCAGTGGCCCGACATTCAGGCTGTGTCTGAGTCTTCATTGTTATTAATTACGTGGCAGTGACTGTTCCATGTTGACAGCGTCTTGGCTCCTGTCACAAACAGTGGGTGTGGGTGAGGCCCATAAAGGTTGGATTCCCTGTTTCAGGCCATACAGCAATTGAGTGCTGGGCCCTTCCCTCTGGTCCAGCTGCCTCCCCTGATGCCAGGAGAGTGGAAGCACAGGCGTGATGCAGACAGTTGACTTCCAGTGTGTTGGTTTGGGTAGAAAAGAGCCAGTGGGGTTTCCCTGCAAGATGCTGCTGTGGCTGGTTGTGATGCTCCTGTGGGAAGCCAGCCTTGCCCTGACTCCAGCAAGCTGCCCTGCTCCCGTTCTGCGCCCACCCACCTGGGCAGCAGTAAGCCCAAGCCAGACACCTGAAGTCCAGGTCTGAGGAGAGAGGCTTTTGCGGAGGAGGCTGGGGGCCAAGGAGGTAGGGGGGGCACAAGCAGGCTGGGGCAGGGAGACCACGCAGCTCCTGCTCCTCCAGGCCCCCACCTGAGTGGGGCAGGAGATCCAGTGGTCTTGTTCCCAAGCAAGCTTCCTCCCCTGTTCTCTTATCCTTTTCCAAAGCACTTTTCTCTTCCTCTCCAAAGAGTATGTCACTCAAAACAACCTGTCCTCATCCTTATTTATCTCATTTCCTCTGAGAGGGATGCGAGGATTCGCTGTTGAGTTGGGGTGTGGGACAGCAAAATAGAACCTACCCAAGGCTTGGCCTGGGTGACGACCCCTTTGCTGACTGTGTCCCTGCCTGGATGACTCAGCTTTTGCCCCCCCTGCCTGAGACCTTTCAGTTTTGATTGTTCTGTCTTCTTCTCTAACAGGCAACCATTGGGATTGACTTCTTGTCAAAAACCATGTACTTGGAGGATCGTACGGTGAGTGCCTGACTGGAGACCTGGGAAGACAGGGAGGGCTCCCCTGGGACCTGTCACCTGGGGCCTGTCCTGGGCACCACTAAGAGCCCATGCCTGCCCAGGGCTGGCAGTGCCAGCACCGCAGAACTTCCCTCCAGCCCCCCGCTCCCATCCTGAGGACCTCACCGTGCCCTGAACCTCCTGCCCACCCTGCGACAGGTGCGACTGCAGCTCTGGGACACAGCCGGCCAGGAGAGGTTCCGCAGCCTGATCCCCAGCTATATCCGGGACTCCACGGTGGCCGTGGTGGTGTACGACATCACAAGTGAGTATGGGGCCTGGGTGCTGGGCGGGGAACAGCTCACAGGGCTCCAGGGCCCAGGTGCGGCCCCAGCCAGGGTGCAGCGTGTGTGTGTGTGTGTGTGTGTGTGTGTACATATACGTGTGTGTGCTTGTCCTCTGACTGCAGAAAGGTAGGTGCTCAGAGTGGAGAGTGAGTTGCTTTGGAGCCTTCTCCCATCGTCCTGCACCAGGCGCGGCGTACCGGACCAGGGTGGCCCTGTTCAGAGCAGAGGCCTGTGTGTGGAGCAGAGCAGATGCTCACAAGGCTGGTGCTTCTTCTGCCCCTTAGCACCGTCCTGGGCCCTGGCTGCCAGAAAGACCCCTAGGGAGCAACTTCTTTGAATGATGTGTGTGTGCACGTGCAGGTGTGAAAAGATGCTGATCCGTGGACCAGGCTTGACCTGGCAGCCGAGTCTGTTAGCAGCACCCCAGCTCCTTACAGGGCTCTCTGGGAGGGGAGGCCCAGTGGGTCCCTGGGGGCCATGGGTGGGCTGTTCATCTCATGCCCTGTGGTTCTTCTGGCCAAATCAGCTGTTCTGGAGAGAGACACACAGCCCTGAGGGAGACTTGTGTGCTGGGAGTGAGGGCTAGGGCCCGGTGCAGAGCCCCGCTGCCCAGGCAGGTGTCATGGCACACACCTCGCAAGCCCTTGGACTGCAGTCAAGCTTGTGGTAGGAGGATGCCCCAGCCTGCTGCCTCTAGCCCTCCCCCGGCCTCCCCCACCGTCTCCCTGACCACAGGCTCCTTGCACACCTGAGAGCATGGAAATGTGCCCCTGAGGAGGCCTGGGCCCCTGATGGTGAGCAGAAGATCAGCTGTGGGAAGCCCAGGTTCCCAGGACAGGGAGCTTCGCCTCCCCTTGGGCCTGTAGGCTACTGAGTGGTGGGCATCACCCTATGACTGTTCCTCTGGGAGCCTGTCTCAGCTTCTGACGAGGAGGGGACTGCCCTGAAAAACCGGCCTCTCCTGGCTTTTGTCTGCTCCAGGGCCCACTTCCCACTCCCCTTACTTGCAGGGCCTGAGGGTGCTGTTCAGAAACCCCTCTGAGCTCCTGTCGGTGGGAGGCCACCCTGCAGGGCCCTCCTGCCCCAGGGCTGCCATGGTCTCTCCCACACGCCGTGTCACACTTTCCATCTCAGCCAAACCCACTGCACTCATACCTCACCCTGCTCTGAGCCCGCAAAGTCAGATCTGACTTTCAGATGGGCCCAAAACCACTAGTCCATGGAGCAAATCATGACCTAGTGCCCTTCCAGGTGCCATGACCTCTCCCCAGTGGGTGGCTCAGCAACGTGAGGGTTTCGGGGCCCACAGCACAGTTCCACAAATACACCCAGTCATTCTCAGGAAGGTCCAGGCCTGCCGGTCTGTGCTCCCAGCTGCCTTGCCCAAGTGTCTGAGAGTGCACGCTCTCCCCACCCACCCTTCCCCTCTCCCACGGGGCCACCTCTCATGCCAACCTTTACCCCTACTTTCCACCTCCAGATCTCAACTCCTTCCAGCAGACCTCTAAGTGGATTGATGACGTCCGGACAGAGAGGGGCAGCGATGTGATCATCATGCTGGTGGGCAACAAGACGGACCTGGCCGACAAGAGGTAGGTGCAGGGGGCTGTGGGCCACCCCCCGCCCTCCTCTGCAACACCTCCTGGGTGGGGTGTCCTGGGACTTGTAGGTGGTGAGTGCCCTGTCTGACCCAGCCTTCTGGTCTGGCAAGGGCCCTGTTGGGGCCCCGAAGGCTTTGAAAGCTCCCATGTGCCCAGCCAGCCCAGCAATGCATGGTCTGGGCCTGGCCTCAGCTCAGTCATGGACACAGTGCCCCTCGGGCTACCACTGGCCCTGCTCCTGGGAAATGCCTGTGCTGATGCTGGGGTGAGTGTGAAGGGCCTAGTCCCCAGGGGTGAACGCACAGAGTTTCCTGGTCCAGCTCTATGTCTGAGTGTGACACTGTTCCTAAAGAGGCTGCCCTCCGGGAACAGGGCTCACCTCGGCGCCCTTTCCTCCTCTCATAGGGCAGATAAAGCAACCAGTCATGGACTGAGGGCCTCCCGAAATGCACTCTGACTGTTTAGGGAGTATTCTGAATAAGAAGCTGCTTTATTAAAATCTTGTCCTTGAAGTGAAGAAAATGGGCCGCGAAGCCCAGCTTCTTTGCAATAGGTGACTTTGGGGACATTACTTTTGACCTTAATGCACTCATTTGGCAAATGGGGCTGGTGGTACCACCCAGAGAGGTGGCCTGTGGCTGGCGGAGTGTGACAAACGTGTGTTCTGGCAGTGATGATCTTGGGAAAAGTGGGTAGGGGCCAGCAGCCCACCAGCCACAGGGCCGGCTCCCGGACTGGACAGTACTGGCAAGGAGTGGAGTGGGGATGCTGGCTTCCTGCTCTGCTTTGCACCTCATGTGCCCTGAGGGGGCCCTGGGGTTCAGCCCTGGTCTCAGACCAACTGAAGCGCCCTCATCATCTGAGGCCGCTCCCTCCACCCCCGACTGGGGGCTCCTTCTCTACTGAAAACTGGTTCCCCTCATCTCCCCTCCAGGCAGATAACCATAGAGGAGGGCGAGCAGCGTGCCAAAGAACTGAGCGTCATGTTCATCGAGACCAGTGCGAAGACTGGCTACAACGTGAAGCAGGTGGGAGGTGCCGCCTTGACCAGGCCCCCACACTGGGCTTCTGGTGCCAGGGGCTAGTGGCCCACCTGATGGGGAGTGAGTCCCTCCAGAGCTAACTGCTCGCCCTCAGGGTATCGAGGGCTATGGGATCAGCTGCACTCAGCAGCCAGCCCCACGGCCCCTGAGCTGCCATGGGGGTCTAGCCCCCAGCTTCTAGGCAGCCGAGGAGCAGCGCGTTCCCGCCTGTTCCCTCACTTGGGACGGGCATGCGGGAGAGCCCATCCACTCAGCATTTCGGGGTCCCTGCATTGTGCTTGGCAAGTGCCTGGGGCTGCGTTGGGCCAGGCAGACTTGGGGGAAAAGAGCCCACCCTCAGTGCGGTTAGAGCTCACAGGAGGGGGGCCTGCAGAGTCAGACTCCTCAGAGGAGCCGTAGAAGGGGGTGGGGTTAGGGCTGAGCCTCGGAGCAAGAGATTTCTCACAGATGCTGTTCAGCAGGTCAGTGGACTTGGGTGGAAACAACTGCACCTGTCTCTGCACCAGCCCCTGACAGATCGGCAGCATTTTCTGTGGCCATGAGCACAGCAACAGGACTCCATGTGTTGGTAGCTCCCCTGGCTTTATTGGTGTCTGAGTCTCTTGAGTGTTTCCCCGCTCAGTATCTCAGGGGGTCCTCTGCCGGCTCCGGCTCTTTAACACATTCCTGAGGAAGCACAGGTGTTGCTATGTCAAGAGTCTGTATCTTTAAAGAATTTAGAAATTTATTTCAATACTAAATGGTTTCCTTTACATAAAACTTGGGCTTTCCTGGTGGCTCAGATGGTAAAGAATCTGCCTGCAATGCAGGAGACCCAGGTTCAATCCCTGGGTTGGGAAGATCCCCTGGAGAAGGGAATGGCTACCCACTCCATTATTCTTGCCTAGAGAATTCTATGGACAGTGGACCATTCATTTCACACACCTTGAAAGGAGGCCATAGCCTTCACTAGCCTGCCAAAGGAGTTTCTGGTTCAAAAAGGTGAGGATACCATGTCTTCAAGGAAAAGAGGAGTTGGATAGCTGGCGAGGATGGGGCTACCCGGCAGGGGACTGGTATGGGCACAGGTGGGGCTGGAGGGGCGCTGGGGCCTTGCCAGGGCCAGTTCTGCCCTGCCACCCCCAGCAGTGCCCAAGAGCACTAGACAAGCTGCCATGCAGCCGCTGGCCACAGGCAACAAGGGTTTGAGGGTTTACCCTGCCTGGGCAGTGCTGTGCCAGTGGGAAGTGGCAGAGGAGCGGGAGGGACAGAATGAGCTCCCAGACCCAGGGCATGCCCCCGCCCCAGTTGGAGGGCCTCAGCGTTGCTCTGTTCACTCACAACCCCTTGCCAGCCTCCCCGTCCCTGGAGGCCTACAGGAGACACCAGGTTGTGGCTCTGCACGGTCCTGATGGAAAGGCCTCAAAGGCAGGGAAGCAGAAGTCAGTGATCCAGAGGGCAGGTGGCCTCTGCCTTCAGCGGACACAGATGCTGATGCCCTTTCCAGAACATTCTGGAAGCCAGGCAATGGTCTGAGCAAGAGTTGTGTATAGTCAGTTCAACCCTGGGTGGTTCAAAGGAGTCTCCATGCAGTGCAGGCTCCTGGACTCTGAATGTGAGCCTGTCTGCTCTCAGAGGCCCCCATGTGACCCTTAGAGCTTCCGTTTGACTGGCATCTTGGCCATCGACAGAGGCTATGACTATTTTGACAGCCAGACAGGAAGAGTGGGGCTGCCTGGGGCATGGCCATGGAGGAAGGCTCGGCGAGTGACTGGACCCCCTTCTGCACCCCCCTCCTACCCCCTCTCTGCACCCCACCCTCCAGCATCTTCCCCACTTGGGCCCTCACCCTCACCACGATTGGTCCTGTCACCCAGCCTGGGTGGTCCCACGTGACTGGGCTCTGGCGTGAGACCATGAATGAGCCTCACCCTGTCTTCAGAGAGCTCAGGCAGTTCCTAGTTCAGAGCCCACCTAGTTCCCACAGTTGGTGTTTGTCAAGAGATGGGGAGAGCATTCAGAATCTTCTGTCTTATACTTGCTGTCATTCCCCTAGGTTCCATCCCCTAGGTCCTGCCAGCACCCCCTGACACCCTGCCCACCCCTGGCCCAGTGAGCGCATGCGCTCAGACACACACCACACAGCTTTCCATGCACACTTACAAACACACAGGCACAGAAACCCCACATGTGCACATACACGTCGCACACACGCACCCCACCACATACACACAGATTGCCGCACATCCACATCCACACCACACACACTCCTCTACACACAGTACATGCAGTCACACTCGCCCACACCCAAGCAAACCCACAATATCACACTCACACTCCCGTGTCCTTATTCCCTCTGAAAAGTCTCCTCCACTCTGACTGTGGCCCTGGCTCCTAGAAGCCAGCTGCCTCGATGCTGTGGACTCGCAAGACTCCCTGAAGTGAGGGTCACTGTCATAAGGGCAGGTTGAAAGCCACTTCCCCACACTGGGCCCCCAGGTGGGCGTTGGGACAGATCTCCCCAGGGCCTAGATCATTTTCTGCCCAAGGGTGGATCCCTGGCCATCACCATGACCTACATGTAGCCCCCCGAGACCCTGAGGCCAGCCTGCCTGGGTGAGAGGCCTGCTGGGGCCCAGTGCCGTGAGGGGGTGCTAGGGGGTGGGGGAGGGAGAAGTTGGGTGCAGTCTGCTGTCCAGGATGCAGTCAGTGGGACAGGACAGGAGTAGAGCCTGAGGTCAGGGTGAGAAGAGGCAGAAGGTGGGCATGCCAGGAGCAGAGAGGGAGGATGGGGCTCATGCTGCGTCTCCCCTCTCCCTAGCTCTTCCGACGTGTGGCCTCGGCTCTGCCTGGAATGGAGAATGTCCAGGAGAAAAGTAAAGAAGGGAGTATCCTTTTCCTTTGACAAGTGAGTGAAAGATGTTGCAGAAGTCATTTATTCATGGATTTATCACATGATGTGTTAGAACAGTGGACAAACCTTTGCCTGGTCCCCAGGCCAGCCTTCCCTGATGGGCAGCTCTGCTGTGGAGCCTCGTATGTACAGTAATGAGGCTGAACTCCAAGGTCTTCAAGACCCTGTCCAGCTTGAACTAAACAAACTTCCATAACAGAGTAGGGGTGCCAGAGGGATGTGTGTGGAGTGACAGCGTGGGGCAGGGAGTGAGAAATAGTAACTTTAACTGCCCTTCTTTCTAGTGAACACAGATTTGTGTTTCATGTGGACAAGCAGAATGTCCACTTCTGTACACTCAGACATGATCTCAGCATGGTTCAGCCTCCTCTACGTGAGACAACTGCCTCCTCAACCCAGCCCGGCACAGCCTGGGGCCTCCCCACTACCCGGGGACAGGGTCTGCACACCACTCACCCAGTCCACTCCAGACCTTGGGCCACACTCAGAGGCTGAAACTGAGGCTCAGAGAGGTGGTCCGATTTGCCCAGTGGAAAGGAAGTCAGTTGTTTCTTGTCTTTTTATTAGTTTACCTATACTTTGCCATGTTATTAAAAAAAAGTATGTTTATGTATATGTACGACTACATACACACAAAGCAAGATAAAAATATACAAAAGAATACTGAGGTTTAGGGACCATAAAAGAAAAAAAATAAGGAAAAGTCATGGATGGACAAGGTCATACTCAGAATATATGCCATGGCCAGTGGCAAAAAAAGTGGTAAGGAGGGAAAAGGCAAGGTGTCTTTAGGGAAGCATGGTTTTTTATGCTACTTGACTCCTGAAGCACCTCTCCCATTGCCCTTACATAGGGGCCACAAAACCTCCTTGGGATGTGGGCAACTGATCCCCTAGCGGGACTGCTTCCACCCAACTCTGGCGGTTGGTGCTCCTCCAACCCACACTCCCAGGGCATCCATGGAAAGGGCTATAGAGGGGTTGTGGCTTCTCACAGCAGCAAGCTCAGGGTCTAGGACCCCCTCTAACTGGAGCTTGAGGTGAGGCAGTCAAGGTTGCTGTGCCCACCTGAGCGAGGCCCAGGTAGCCCTGTGATTGGCAAGGTGGGCTGTACACCCAGCCGGCAGGCTCTGCACATCCTGTGCACTTCGGGGTGCAGTTGACAGGGAACAAGCCCGAGGCTCCCCACCAGGAAGGCTTTTGAGAAAGCGTCTGTCTAGCCTGTGTTTACGTAATGGTCCCACAGCCCCAGGACAAGATTTGCTTCTGGTAGACAGAGGTAAGGTTGTGGGGGACAGTCCGGGAGGAGGAGGAAGGGTGGGACCTGGCGACCCTGCATCCTACCCACCCAGGCTAAATGAAGTGCGAGCCCCTGGGTGTCTGCGGAGGGACAGAGGGGCTGTGCAGGGCAGCTGAGTGGGTACCGTGGCGGGAGTCAGGTGGGAGCTTCTCCGCGAGTCATCTTCCTTAGCCCCGCCCCTGCAGTGATTGACATCAAGCTGGACAAACCCCAGGAGCCCCCGGCCAGCGAGGGCGGCTGCTCCTGCTAATGCAGCCTGACCCCCGGCTTCCTTTGACACTACTCGCTCGTTGTGTTGCTTCCTATTGGTTAGCTTCCTAAGGGGGGTGGGAGATGAGCTCATTCAGATGGGGAGGAGTTTTCTTTCTCTCTGTCTCTAGGAGTCGGGTGGGTGGGGGAGGGAGGCTGGGCATCAGGGATCACGTCACTCTTAACAGCTGTTACTTAAACAACTATTTTTGGTTTGGTTGTAATATATTGTACTTTATTAAGATTGCCAAAAACTTAAAATTTAAAAAAAAAAATTTAAATCATGTGTATACAACTTTTTGCCAGATAAAAATGTAGTCATTTTTATTTGAAAGATGTGCTTTTTTGTTTTTGTATATTTGTAAACTTACAGAGAACCTTTTCCACACACCTCCTCCTTCCTGTCCTCTTTTAATGGTTCGTCACCTCTGCCCTCCTTCCACCCCCCAGACCAATAAATTTAAACAATTAACTGGGCAATTTATTTAGGTTCCAATCCCCAGGCTGTCTGGCCCAGACCAACCAGGCCTCACCAAAGAGGCCCTCCATAGTTAAATCAAACACTGATGGAAAGAAACAGGCTCTGAAGAGGCAGCTCTGACTCCGTCCTTTTGTGGCCAGAGTAGGACACGAGCCACAGCCCCGAGCTGAAGTAAGGCCAGTGAACTGCAGGGAGCCCAGGCCAGGCCCACTGGAATCACTTCTGCCTCTTTCCCCTCCCTGAAAAGCCTTGAAGGGGGTGGAGGACACTTGCCACAGGCAACCGTCTGTGCTCTGTGGTCCACCCAGTGACTGGCAGAGCAAGAGGTCATGGGCAGGAAGGAAGGACGGGGTGCTGTTGGCAACTGTGGGTTGGGGCAAGGTGTGGTTTGTAGACTGGGGCCACCATATGTAGTCATGAAAATGTTTTAACCACGCCGTCCAACGATCAGCAAACGTGTCTGGTTTGAAGCTAAGGGAAGGGCAGAAGGAACCTCAGTGTGTGCCCCTGAAGCCCTCCTCCTTGGATGCCTGTTCCACACAGGATTGGCCCGTCTGTGGTGGGGGAAGGGAGGGTCTGCAGACCTGCCACCAGGAAGATGCACGTTTGCCATCCTTGGTTGCTGATACTGTTGAGTGCTGTTTTGGAAAAGCTGACCTCTTGATGTATTTCTGTTTCCCTGGAGCCAGAGTAGCTGACATTTTTGTGCACAGACCTTTGCAGCACTCCAGTCGCTTGAGGGTAGGGCTGAGGTGGGGTCCCGGAAGGCTTTCCAGAGAGCCGTCCTGACCATTTTTGACTCATTTCTGAGAAGGACTTAGTCCTGAGGACCTATCTGTAAAGTCTTTGGAAAGAACTCTCTTTCACTAAGTGATGCTGCCCACTTGACCAGCATTCCAAATAGATCCAGACTCACCAACTCCGAGTCTGCACAAAGCCAGGCAGAGGACAGCCACTGTGGCCAAAATCAGTGAACCCTGGCTCTTCCTCCAGGTCGCGTTAGGCTTGTCACAGACAAGCTAAATGACGAGCTGGCCTATGGTAGGGAGTTAATTCCACCATAAAGCAGGATCCCAACAAGTTGTTATGTTGAATTTGGAACTTCTCAGAAACTAATCCAAAATGGCAACCACTAATTACCACAGGGACCTGGCAGGACTCACTGATGCTGGGTCCAGTGGGCCTGTCACACACTCAGCTAAGGAGACTGTGTGTCAGAGCTGATCTTCAGAGAGAAGTTTATCTTCAGGTGAAGCAAAGAGGAAGCAGGATTCCCACTGAGCTCCTCTTCCAGAAGGTAAAGACCAACATACGAACATAATTCCAGTGTCACATGTTGAGTTTTTATATGTGTGTACATAATTATATATAGAGATAGACTTGTGTATACACCTTCCACACACATTCTCACAAAGATACGTGTGCTCGATGTATATTCTTGTTTTTCCTGCTCTCAAGTTGGAACTTGCATTGTGATACCAGTTTTGGAAATCCAAAAGTACTGCAATGTGTTGAAATAAGAAATACTTAATATTGTCCAAAAACTTGTGATTGTCTTGCCATCAATAAAACAATGCGTAGATGTGTTAACTAAAGACAAAATAGAACCTGGGAATATGCGCACTATTTCTGTCTGTACTTATATGCACAAGTGTGCTTGCCCATGTGGGCCAGTACCCCCACCATGGCACACCCCCAAGTGGTGCTTGTTGGAAGAGTGCTTACTTACCTCGTGAGAATTCACAGGAGTCCAGGTGACAGCACCAAGCCTGGCTGGCAGTGAGGGCCATTGCTTGTGGCCCCTAGGGCAGCCCAATTTGCAGGGATCCCACTGGGTCTCAGTGAATGAATGGTGGATTTTTATTTTCTTGGTACTAAAGAGTACTTTTTCTTTAAAAATTTTTGTTAAAAAGGTAGAAACTCAGTCCCCTTCTCATGTTGTTTTTTTTTTCCCCCATCACAGCCTAGAAAAATAGTAAGAGATGAAATAGATACAATGTGGCTTGATGTGGCCTCCCTGAGCCCTCCTTTCCCAAACACATACCTAACATCCTCTCTCCTGAGCCCAGCTCTCCCAGCCCTGTAGGAGAGGGTGGGGAGGGCAATTGCCTCCCCTTATCCTCCTATCCTGGTGGCGCCACATTGTTCCAGGAGTGCCCTCCTCGGGCCTCATCTCCACCCCCTCTTCGTGGATCTGTCAGGGCAGCCAGACCTCCAGCACAGAAGGGCTTTGGCTCCTTGGCTCCCATTGGCGGCAGGTGCCATCACTGTCTCTTGCTTGTAGGTAGGATCTTGTCTCAGACTTAAGGTTCAATAATGAAATGATCAGGTTCCCTTGAAGAGAATGTCATGAAATTCCTTAGCATTCCTGGTGAGAGTATCATCGTTGCTGGATCCAGTTGGGCTAACACAAGGCAGAGAGGAGGGACCCTTTTAGGAAATGATCTCAGTTGAGCTAGTGGTTCAGTCTCTCTCTCCACAGAGCACACTTGACCTGGGAGTATGGCAGGCTCTTCCGTAGCCCTCTCTTTTACTTTGAGGAATCTCAAAAAAAAAAAAAAAGGAAAAAATGCTGTCAGTAAAGCTCCTGTTTTGTGGATATCTGAAAAATCGAGCATATGGTGGAGAAAGCAGAAAGCGTGCTTATGACTGCAGATGTGCCAGAGTGAAGGGGTGGTCTCAGCATCTCGGGTGCTAGAGCTGCAGCCGTGCGGTCCAAGGTTAGCAAGCATGCTAACTCGGTCAGAGGCCTCCCTGCCGTCGCCGTCACCGCACTCTTCCTGTCAGCATCCTCAGTTGGTCTGGGATGGCCAGGTCTGAGGAGCAATAGCCAGATCGGTTCGAGTGTTTCAGGCAGCAGAAACGAGGACTGGTATGGTGGTAGCCGAGAGTGCGGACACATATTGGATGTGATGCCGTTTGCCTGGTGGCAGCAGTGCGGGGCGCCCCTGCCCTCAAGTACCAGGTGTGACAGGAATGGCACCGCTGGCTTCGGTGTCCTACAGGCAGAGAAGCCTCATTTCTCCACGTGGCAGAAGGCAGGTGAGGGTGTCAGGATGTGAGAACAGGTAGCTGAGGGCTGTGAGGCGTGTCTGAGCCACACGAGGGGCAGCCGAGCTTAAGTGTCTGGGCACCAACCAGTGTGCACTCGTTTCCTAACTACCTCTCCCCCAAGAATGTGAGACATTGTCCCCTGGCTGCAGCAGAGTGAGGCGGAAGGCTCACAACCCTTCCTGCAGGAAATGCAGGAAGACCAAGTCCGAGAAGGGTGACCCAGTAAGCTGCAGGCAGTCAGAATCAAGGTGTTTTCACTCACCTGTCGCTGACATGCGTGTAGCAAATGACTGCACTGGCCACAGGGCTACAGGGCACGTGTGCTCCTCAGACCAGCGTATCTGAGCACATTTCAGGCTCCTCCACTGCAAAGAAGGGCCAGCCCCCAAGTCCACTCTGATCGTCGTACCAGGGCACCCTTTGGACTTTTTGTTTGAAATAAAACTATTTCAGTGATCCAAAACCTAGCTCTCAATGCATAAACTCCCTGGACACCAGACAACCCCCCCCACCCCACCCCTGCTGATGCTCATGGTAGGGTGTGGTGTATCCTTGCAGTGGGATTGGAAGCTTCCTTCTAGTGCGAAGCCTCCATAGGTTGATGGCCAGCGTGTATCATAAGGTGTGTGTCACCTTCCTGCTCACCCGGCCCCACGGAAGGGATTGGCCATGAGGAGCACAAAGGATGGCATTCCCATCTCACTGGCTCAGCAGGCTTACATGGCCACACTGACTTTACATAAAACTGTGTAAAATGTGGAAGACTCAGCATGTTGATCAAACAATAAACTGTCCTAATTCTCAACACAAAGCCTCTGTTTCATATTTCTAAGCGGTGTGGTCATATATTGGTGGAGGGGGTGTGGAAAAACAGATTTCTTCAAATGCATGCATCATGAAGAAGACCCTCCTCATGTCTGGGTGGTATGTTCACCACCTTTGCTTTTTCCCTCCTGCTCCTCACTGGGCTCTCAACTCAGAAGGTTAAAAGGCAGGACATGCTGAACTTTACCGTATTCTCCATTCTGCCTGAAGACTCATGGGAAGGGAAACTCCAGGCAGAACTGAGGCTCAGGGCTATGTGTTATCTCTTGTCATCCCTGCTCTCCACTCATGGTGGCTGAGGGTTAGGAAGGGTGGGTATAAGGGCTGGATCTCTATCCATATGATTTCTGGAAAGTATTTAAAGGCAAGAATTTAAGATGAACCAAAATCACCTTTCAGATGACATGAAGCTCCCTCGTACGCCCTCCAGCATCATCTCACACCAATTAGAGAACAACCCTGAGACAGCCCTTCAGGTCTCAGTCACCCCCAGACTAAAAGGGGGCCTTGAAGGCCAGGGGACCAACCCACAGAGAACACAAAGGCCAAGATCAGGCCCACCACTGCCCTGGACTGGGAATGCTGGGAACCCTGGGGCCGTAGGGAAAGCCAAGGTCACCAGGTCTTTGTCAACTTCAACTTCACTATCTTTCTCCTTTAAAGGTTCTAGGTTTCTGGAGCACCCTCCAATCTGCCACCTCAAGGAAGCCATCTCTGATTAGGAGGGGTAGGCAGTAAGATTCCCTGCCCACTGAGCCTAACTCCCCTGGGTGCCAGGTGTAAACTGTGAGGTGGAGGCATTACCAGGCAAGTCGAGGGGGCTGAGGCCTGAGAGCCCAAGTGCACACGCCTGTATGGACCAGACAGCTTTCCCCGGGACTGGTATTCAGGGCAACGTGACCACAGACAGGAAAGGGAGCGCGGTCGTCTCCCTGAGCATCGTGCTTACACGCACAGCATCCAGCAGGTGAAGGGGGCATGCTGGGGCTTCCCAGACGTGAGTTTGAAAACTGGGGTCCTCCCTGCAAGCCATCAAGATGTGTTGCCTGAGGTGGTCTCCTCTATCACTGTAGCTGTCTTTTGGCCACCCAGCGACCAAGGGTGCAGAAAGGAGCTTTGATAACCCTATGATAACCCCATTTTTTTTTTTAAAGCATATTTCAGTTGAAACAAAAAGATCTGAAGTCAAAGGAACACCAAGTGCCTCACATACGACAAGATCATGGGGGTGGGGTGGGGCTGGGGAACGCTGGGATCCCAGGAGGCACTGAGGCCATGCTGGGGCTGCATGGGTGGTGCAGCCAGACAAGGAAGGGCCAAAGTGAGGATGGTACCACGGCAGCTGACCTTGGGGCATGCAGCATGGTGGGAGGGATGGTGGGGGTGGGGGAGGGGTTGCGGACAGGTTGGTGCAGCCCAGCTGAAGCCCCGTGTGCTGAGTGCGGAAAGCAGGGGCTATTTCTTCACCTGAGAATGTGACTGTATGCCCACAAAGCAGGAAGTGTGCCACACTCAGAATTCCCAGATTTGGGCACAGTGCTTGGCATTTTCCGAATGAATTTTGGCATTTTCTGAACGCCATACATAGCTCGTGTGAGTAGTCGATAGGTTAGGACTTCATAGTTGAAAAAGGAAGTGGAACTACTTTCCTGTGCAAGTCAGGTGAGGTACTCAAAGGGCTGAAATGGAAGAGGTAAGCATTGTAACTGCTGCTAATACACCTTTAGGCGAGAATGGGCATAAACCAGTTGAAGCCTTGATTTCATTCTAAATTCAACTCCTAAAAAAAAAAAGCAAAAGCAAAAGCACAATATTCTGGCTGAAATGATCTCAAACCAACAGCACACAGCCAAGTGCCTTTTACACACAGCAGGAGCACTGAGACAGAGAACATGGGGAGATCTAAGGGCAGAACCCAGGTAGTCCCCAGCAACAGCAGTTAATGCCGATCAGAAACGAAACCCCAGCAAACAGTCAGGCAGGAGAGGGGCTACCAAGGCCCCAGAATGTCCGTAAAGTGTTGAAAGAGCTGGAATGAACAGGCAGCCTCGGTGTGCTCTGTGCCCACTGGAGACTCCATTCTGGAAGTGGGTGGTGGTTACCAGGGCAGTCAGGGCACAATGCCCTGCAATCTGCATGTCCCCACTCGCAGAGGACAGGTTCCTTCGCATTGGGAGGCAAAGGCCCAGAGAGCAGCCTCAGTGCCTCCAACATGCAGTGGCTTACACACTGCCACGTTCCTGTTTGTGACACACAGTCAGGCTGTCTGCTGGCCCTGTGACCTGACAACCCTCTTTCCGCTCTAGCTGTACTTGGCTCCCACCCCAAGAAGAAATGGGGCTACTTCGGCTGAATGGCTTCAGGGCCACAGGAAGATCATTTGACCTCCCCACTGATAACCCAAGCTCCCAAGGATGAGTCCCAAGACCCACAACAATGGGATGACTGTGGCAGAGTTAGGAGGCAGAATGAAACTGCCCAGGACTATGTAACCTGCCTGCTTGCTTCACCCTAAGAGTAAAACTAAGCAGGGCCTGAGACGTCCCTGGCAGTCCAGTGGCTAAGACTCGGTCCATGCTCCAAATGTAAGGCGCTCAGTTTTGATGCCTGATCGTGGAATTAGATCCCACGTGCTGCAACTAAGAGTTTGCATGCCACAACTAAAGATCCAGCATACCACAACTAAGACCTGGCACAGTAAAATTAAAAAAATAAACAAACAAACATGGCTTGTGGCCCAAAGAACGTAACAAAACACATTAAAGGCATATGTGATACTCCAGGAGGCCAAGTCACCTGTGAGACTGCTCCCTGGAGTCCCAGGTGCTTGGTCGTGTTATGCATGCAGATTCCTGAGGCCACACAAGGCCTACTGCTGAACTGAATACTCAGGAGCGGGGTCCTCAGACGAGCTATTTAACAAGCATCACTGAATTCTGATGCATGCTAACATCTGAGAATCACTGTCTGAGATATAACTTTCCTTTTTCAAAAGATCATCTTTAAGGTCTTGAATAAAATTCAACCCTGCTCCCCTTCTTCAATCACTTGTTTTATGTACTTCTTCCTCTAATGAAGTGAAACAATTTATCACCTCTGGAAAAAACAACAAAATAGCTGGACAGCACACGCATGCCCCTTAATGGAAGCATCAAGCCACTGATGTTCATTTAGGTGAGCATTGCCTTTGATTATGTGAACATGTCACATTTATCACATACCTTTTGAGTTTCTGGTTCATTCTTCTTACCTACTTCCTAAAACTACTTGGCTAATAAGGAAAAGGCAAGAAAAAGTCTGAAAGACAGTAAGACATATCAGCAGTGACACTTCCCAGTAAGAACCCTGCCAGGGTTGGACGCTAATGGCATCTGTGTCAGCTTGGGTTTATTTCATACTCCAGCAGCAAGCTGTGTGATGCAGGGTGTGGGAGCGGGGAGGGAAGGGGCTCTGAGGCAGAGCCAGAGTGACACACAGGAATGGCAGACGGCAGGCGGAGGCATGGGCCACAGCACATGTATGCGGGCCCACACTCACTGGGATGTCACTGGCTCCGTGCCATTCTCGTTGCCTCTCCCAGCCCTCAAGGCAAGGTCAGGAGGGTCCCACTGCATACTCCTGGAGCGTCCTGCACCTCCTCTCTCATGGCTCTTCCCTCACTGTGCTGGGATTAGCGTTTCACCTATCCACAGCCACCCTTGTCTCCTTTTTAATCTTTAGTTGGCTATCTCCGAGTGTCTGAAGTAGGGAAGGAAGTTTCTATGTATGTTACCATCATGAGGCCCCAGAAATGTGGAGATAGGCCTGAATTCTAACACGTGTGCCTACCTGTATTCACTCTACCATTCTATGTAAATACTTTGAGCTAGACAGTTTTTATTTTTTGGGGGACGGGGCCTTTGATGGGTTTTTGTTGCTGCACAGGCTTCTCTGGTTATGGCAGGCAGGCTACTCTAGCTGCAGTGTGCGGGCTTCTTACTCTGGTGGTTTCTCTGGTTGTGGAGCGCGGGCTCTAGGGCATGCAGGCTTCAGCAGTTGCGGCTCCTGGGCTCTAGAGCACAGGCTCCAGAGTTGCTCTGCAGCAGGTGGTATCTTCCTGGATCAGGAATCGAATCTGTGCCTCTTGCATTGGCAGGTAGATTCTTCACCACTGAGCCACCAGGGGAGCCCCACAGACAGGCTGTTTTATTTACCAAGAAATATATTAATCATTTCTCCTGCACTCAGTGCACAGAGTCTCCTGTACTCAGGTGGGTCTCCTGCATTGCAGGTGGATTCTTTATGGACTGAGCCACCAGGAAAGCCTATATATTAATCATTTATAAAAAGCCATTTATAAAGCCATACATTTTAAAAAGACAGCAAAGAACATCACTTTGAAATTGCTTAAAAAAAAAAACCATTAGTGAATGTGCACTTTTAAAAATCTACAGACAACTTTTTTCATCTTGTATTTGTTCCACAGCATTCATGCTATAAGTACAAAATAGGAGCTCATCAAACAGCACACAAAGATATAGCCCAGGAGCACTCATGCATCAGAAAAACAGAACAGCTTCTAAATCTCCATATGTTCCCTAGTTAAGGGAAAGCACTAGAATGGTCATTTCTAGTGTACATTTTAGTAGCCTTTGGGGATTTAGCACTTAGAGTTCCATCGTCTAGGAATGACTCCAAGAATTCATAACGTTTCTGAAACCTAAGTGTTACAGGGCTGGAGTGTGGACAAGTCTCTGAGCTGATGAAGAACAGACCATGTCAGCACGGCCTTTGCTGTTTTCAACCTTCCTTTACATGTCTGGAGACCATGTTGTAATTGTATCAACAAATCTGAAGATTCATGTACTGCCCATGAAAGGTAACTGGAAATCACCCAGATCCACACAAGACAGGTTTGTTTCCAGGATAAGGGGCCAAAGCACAGAAGCAGAGGATAAGAAAACACTTTAGATGACATATTCTCATGATAGTATCCTCTCTATGTGAGGTCCACTTGCTAGACCTCGACCTTACATCAAGCATATACTAAAGGGATCTGACATACACTTTAAAAAGGGAAGACACAAATCAAATAAAATAACTAATTTGAAAGGAATATGGGAGAACTGAACTTAAAAAAAAAAATTCCACACTGGTTTCAACAATAATTTGTTTCCAGAATAAGGAAAAGTTCCTAACTATATTTGAAATATTCCCTCCAGACTACCAAATCCTTTTCCAAAACTGTCATTCACACATACACACATTCACATCTTGTGTTTGGATCTAGTCCTCAGGCGATTTTAGCCAGCCACTTCTCCAAGTCCTGGATGTCAGCAGAGCCAGCATCCCCTCTTCCACCCTTGGCACTGCACTCCAGGAACTCTACTTTGAGGGGCAACTGTGAGAATTCAAATTCTTTGCCTTTCTTCCCCAGCTGAGCAGGGGCAGTGCTGGAACTGTCCAGTGTGCTCGGGGCGGCAGAACGGGTAACCCGTAAAGTATTGCTGTTGGACAAAAGGAAAATGAATCAGGAAGCAAAAGACCTTAATTATTACATAACAATTAAAGCCCTTTAGAAAATCACATTAATTCCTAAATATTTCAACACTCACTTAAATACTGAATCATAAAACTGTCAATTATGCTATTAGGATTGTTAAATAACCCTTTGCTTTACAAGTTATAGGTCACTCTCTCAGCCAGCCAGGATAGCAATCCAACCTAAAATGGCCAGATGGTGGCAGATTAGTTGCTAAGTCATGTCTGACTCTTCTCTGACCCCATGGACTATAGCCCAAGAGGCCCCTCTGTCCATGGGATTCCCAGGCAAGTCTGCTAGACTGTATTGCTATTTCCTTCTCCTGGGGATCTTCCTGACCCAGGGATTGAAACTGGGTCTTCTGCATTGAAGGCAGTCTCCTGCATGGCAGGCAAATTGTTTACCGAGTGAGCCACCAGGGAAGCCCACACGGCCAGATGACGGGGTCAGTTATGAATCAAGGTCACACCAACCTTCTTTCAGCACAGTGCCCCCTTCTACTAGGACTGCCTGCATGATGCCTTGTTAAGATATATTTTCACATTACCTGCTGGTTTCAAAACCTTAAGTTTCTGAAAGTGAAGTGTGGGTAGGTAGATATTTACATATTTATCTCGAGTCTATCTGGATACAGAGCTTAGAAATCTACAAACTGCAGCTTCTCATATTCAGTCCAATCTCTTTAGCTACTAACACCTTCCCAATTTAAGTCACTTAACTGCCACCTGCAGGCCTTAATAAGAAGTGCAAAAGCAAGGCTCACTGGGTCTATTTCTCCCCAGAGGCAGAGGAACATGTGGAAACAAAATAAAGGATGACTTAGTACTGTAAGATTTCATGAAAACTAATGTAGAATCCATACAAAAAACTAAGTACCTTGTTCATAAAGACACACATATGGGAAAAGTATTTTAAAAACAATTAACACAAGGAAAAACATTTAAGGAGGAGCACCTTAAAGGACCTTCTAAGCAAGATGTTAGGTCCATGGGTCTTCATCTCAGTGATTCTTTAAACTCAAAATATGTGTCACGTATGCTCTTTTGTATGTAAAATATTTTATAAGAAACTCAAAAGGAAGAAAACCCAAACATTATATTCAGCTTTTTCATTCAGAAAACTATGAAATGCTTCAAAGCTGATAAGGCCTAATTCTCACAAACACAGGATTAAATTAAACTTAGACTCCTAATTTAACTGATATTAACCTTTATAACTTTTTAACATTTTATTTCACTGCCTTTATATTACAGCATTTCTTTCTGTATTGTTTTTCTATGGCTTCTTAGAATGAAAAGCAAATGAATCAAGGAAAACATGTTTTAAACATGGGAAGACTTGAACTATGCTGTTTTTTAAAAAAAATGGATACACATGAACTTACAAAACAGAAAGCGACTCACAGAGAACAATCTTATGGCTGCTGGGGGAAGAGGGTAAGGGATAGTTAGGGAGCTTGGGACGGACGGTGGACGAACACATTGCTGTGCTTTAAATGGGTAACTAAAAAGGGCCTATTGTATAGCATGGAACTCTGCTCAATGTTACGTGGCAATCTGGATGGGAAGAGAGTTTGAGGGAGAATGGATTTATGTATATGTATGGCTGAGTTCCTGTACTATTCATCTGAAACTATCACAACCTTGTTAGTTGGCTATATCCCAATACAAAATAAAAAAGTTAAAATGCTATACAATTTTCAAAAAATGGATATAAAATAATAATATTACTTTTCCCCAAAGATAATGCTCAACAACTGCAACAGAAATTTTAGAAAAACAGATCCTCTAACTCCAATTTTTTAGCTTTAGCAGTCTCAAAAGAGTGAACATCAAGATAGGAGAACAGATGATGAACATGCAATTTCAGAAAGGATAGAAACCATTGAGTAACACCAGCAAAACGACAGAATGGGAGTTTTCAGTACAAGTCCTCTCACAGAAACATCAATTTAAATAACCATCCATACAGAATACTTTCATGGGAGCTAAGGAATTAAAAGTTGAAAAAGTTGGCTTAAAGCTCAACATTCAGAAAATAAAGATCATGGCATCTGGTCCCATCACTTCTTGGGAAATAGATGGGGAAACAGTGGAAACAGTGTCAGACTTTATTTTTGGGTGCTCCAAAATCACTGCAGATTGTGACTGCAGCCATGAAATGAAAAGACGCTTACTCCTTGGAAGCAAAGTTATGAACAACCTAGATAGCATATTCAAAAGCAGAGACATTACTTTGCCGACTAAGGTCCATTAGTCAAGGCTATGGTTTTTCCAGTGGTCATGTATGGATGTGAGAGTTGGATTGTGAAGAAGGCTGAGCGCCAAATTGATGCTTTTGAACTGTGGTGTTGGAGAAGAGTCTTGAGAGTCCCTTGGACTGCAAGGAGATCCAACCAGTCCATTCTAAAGGAGATCAGCCCTGGGATTTCTTTGGAAGGAATGATGCTAAAGCTGAAGCTCCAGTACTTTGGCCACCTCATGAGAAGAGTTGACTCACTGGAAAAGACTCTGATGCTGGGAGGGATTGAGGGCAGGAGAAGGGGACGGCAGGGGATGAGATGGCTGGATGGCATCATGGACTCGATGGACGTGAGTCTGAGTGAACTCTGGGAGATGGTAATGAACAGGGAGGCCTGGCGTGCTGTGATTCATGGGGTCCCAAAGAGTCGGACACGACTGAGCGACTGAACTGAACTGAACTGAAGGAATCCAGGTCAGAAATTACAGCACACGGGTATAACACAGAAGTAAGAAAAGATGCACTGAAGAGGGCAGAAAGGACAGTTTCAAATCTGCATGTTACTGCTTCTGCAAGCCTGTACAGTGTAGCATGGAGACATATGATTTACACAGGAGAGGGACAGTGAAATGAGCACCCCTGTGTCATGGAACCCAGCACCAGGCCAGCCCCAGTAGACTCAGGCACCTGTCCAGCCAAGACAGGTTCCGTTTCCAGGCTAGCTTCCATGGACCCATGGTGGGCAGCAGGCCCACCTACTCACAAGCCCAACCTGCCCAAGAAATCCAGTAGCAAGCCCATCCAGATCTCTGGCTGGACAGATTAGAGAAGTACGTTCTCTGACAAAGCTAGCATATAAAGACTAGAAGGGGTGATTATTTTTTCAAATGTGCAGCACCAAAGTAAGACATAAGGCTCATGAGTAATCAGGGAGACATGACACCACTAAAGGAGCATGATAAAGCACAATAACTGGCCCCAAAGAAATGGAGGTCTACAAACTGCCTGACACATAATTCCAAATAATCATCTGAAAGTCCTGTCAGCTATAAAAGAACACAGACAACAAGATGAGGGAAAGAATAAACGAAAAAATCAGAAAGCCAATGAAGATACGGAAATCATAAAAAACAAAAATTCTGGAGCTGAAGAACACAATGACTGGATGTGAAAAACTCGAAGAGCTTCAACAGTAGACTCAACCAAGCAGAACAAAAAAATCAGAGAGCTTGAACACAGGTAATTTGAAATTACTCTGTAAGAAAACCAAAAAGAAATTGTAAAAAGAAAGAAGTCTTGTGAGACATCATAAAAGGAACCAATGTATGCATTATGGGGCTCTCAGAAAGAGCAGATAAAGACAAAGAATCAGAAAGATTATTAAAAAAAAAAAAAAAAGACAGCATATCCCCAAATATGGGGAGGGAAATGAACGTCTAGATCCACTAAGCTGCTAAAACCCAAATGGATTAAACATAAAGAGTTTAATGAAACACATTATAATCAAACTGACAAAAGTCAAAGACAATGGAACAGGAGGAATCAACTTGCCTGACTTCAGGCTCTACTACAAAGCCACAGTCATTAAGACAGTATGGTACTGGCACAAAGACAGAAATATAGATCAGTGGAACAAAATAGAAAGCCCAGAGATAAATCCACACAACTACGGACACCTTATCTTCGACAGAGGAGGCAAGAATATCCAATGGAGTAAAGACAATCTCTTTAACAAGTGGTGCTGGGAAAACTGGTCAACCACTTGTAAAAGAATGAAACTAGATCACTTTCTAACACCACACACAAAAATAAACTCAAAATGGATTAAAGATCTAAATGTAAGACCAGAAACTATAAAACTCCTAGAGGAGAACATAGGCAAAACACTCTCTGACATAAATCACAGTAGGATCCTCTATGATCCACCTCCCAGTATACTGGAAATAAAAGCAAAAATAAACAAATGGGATCTAATTAAAATTAAAAGCTTCTGCACAACAAAGGAAACTATAAGTAAGGTGAAAAGACAGCCTTCTGAATGGGAGAAAACAATAGCAAATGAAGCAACTGACAAATAACTAATCTCAAAAATATACAAGCAACTTATGCAGCTCAACGCCAGAAAAATAAACGATCCAATCAAAAAATGGGCCAAAGAACTAAATAGGCATTTCTCCAAAGAAGACATACGGATGGCTAACAAATACATGAAAAGATGCTCAACATCACTCATTATCAGACAACTGCAAATCAAGACCACAATGAGGTACCATTTCACACCAGTCAGAATGGCTGCGATCCAAAAGTCTACAAGCAATAAATGCTGGAGAGGATGTGGAGAATAGGGAACCCTCTCACACTGTTGGTGGGAATGCAAACTAGTACAGCCACTATGGAAAACAGTGTGGAGATTCCTTAAAAAATTGCAAATAGAACTGCCTTATGACCCAGCAATCCCCTGCTGGGCATACACACCGAGGAAACCAGAATTGAAAGAGCCACATGTACCCCAATGTTCATTGCTGCATTGTTTATAATAGCCAGGACATGGAAACAACCTAGATGTCCATCAGCAGATGAATGGATAAGAAAGCTGTGGTACATATACACAATGGAGTATTACTCAGCCGTTAAAAAGAATAAATTTGAATCAGTTCGAATGAGATGGATGAAACTGGAGCCGATTATACAGAGTGAAGTAAGCCAGAAAGAAAAAAAACCACCAATACAGTATACTGACACATATATATGGAATTTAGAAAGACAGTAATGATGACCCTGTATGTGAGACAACGAAAGAGACACAGAGGTATAGAACGGACCTTTGGCCTCTGAAGGAGAGGGACAGGGTGGGATGATTTGGGAGAATGGCATTGAAACATGTATACTATCATGTAAGAAACAAAGCGCCAGTCTGTGTTCGATACAGGATACAGGATGCTTGGGGCTAGAGCACGGGGATGATCCAGAGAGATGATATGAGGTGGGAGGTGGGAGGGGGTTTCAGGATTGGGAGCTCGTGTACACCTGTGGCTGATTCATGTCAATGTATGGCAAAACCAATACAGTATTGTAAAGAAGAATAAAGTAAAAAAAAAAAAAAGGTCAAAGACAGAAATTGCTCAAAGCATTAAGAGAAAAGTCAACTGTCACAAACAAGGGAAACTCCACAAGACTAAAAGTGGATCTTATAGCAGAAACTTTGCAGATCAGTAGAGTGAGATCCAGCTTACTATACCCAGAAAAGCTGTCCTTCAGCTATGAAAGATGGAAAAAAGCTTTCCAAAACAAAAGCTGCAGGAGTTCATCACCACCAGTCCTACCTCATACCAAATGCTAAAGAGAGTGAATCTTCAAGGTGAAGTAGCTATGACTACAAGAACTTATTAATGGATACACAATGTTTAGAATTTTTGTATACACTCCAAGCTAGGCTTCAGCAATACGTGAACCATGAACTTCCAGATGTTCAAGCTGGTTTTAGAAAAGGCAGAGGAACCAGAGATCAAATCGCCAACATCCGCTGGATCATGGAAAAAGCAAGAGAGTTCCAGAAGAACATCTATTTCTGCTTTCTTGACCATGCCAAAGCCTTTGACTGTGTGGATCACAATAAACTGTGGAAAATTCTGAAAGAGATGGGAATACCAGACCACCTGACCTGCCTCTTGAAAAACCTGTATGCAGGTCAGGAAGCAACAGTTACAACTGGACATGGAAAAACAGACTGGTTCCAAACTGGAAAAGGAGTACATGAAGGCTGTATACTATCACCCTGCTTATTTAACTTATATGCAGAGTACATCATGAGAAATGCTGGACTGGAAGAAGCACAAGCTGGAATCAAGATTGCCAGGAGAAATATCAATAACTTCAGATATGCAGATGACACCACCCTTATGGCAGAAAGTGAAGAGGAGCTAAAAGCCTCTTGATGAAAGTGAAAGAGGAGAGGGAAAAAGTTGGCTTAAAGCTCAACATTCAGAAAACTAAGATCATGGCATCTGGTCCCATCACTTCATGGGAAATAGATGGGGAAACAGTGGAAACAGTGTCAGACTATTTTTCTGGGCTCCAAAATCACTGCAGATGGTGACTGTAGCCATGAAATGAAAAGATGCTTACTCCTTGGAAGGAAAGTTATGACCAACCTAAATAGCATATTCAAAAGCAGAGACATTACTTTGCAAAAAAGGTCCGTCTAGTCAAGGCTATGGTTTTTCCAATGGTCATGTATGGATGTGAAAGTTGGACTGTGAAGAAAGCTGAGTGCCGAAGAATTGATGCTTTTGAATTGTGGTGTTGGAGAAGAGTCTTGAGAGTCCCTTGGACTGCAAGGAGATCCAACCAGTCCATTCTAAAGGAGATCAGTCCTGGGTGTTCATTGGAAGGAATGATGCTGAAGCTAAAACTCCAATACTTTGGCCACCTCATGCGAAGAGTTGACTCATTGGAAAAGACTGACGCTGGGAGGGATTGGGGGCAGGAGGAGAAGGGGACGACAGAGGGTGAGATGGCTGGATGGCATCACAGACTCGATGGACATGAGTTTGGGTAAACTCCAGGAGTTGGTGATGGACAAGGAGGCCTGGTGTGCTGCAATTCATGGGGTCAGAAAGAGTCAGACACAACTAAGCGACTGAACTGAACTGATTCCTGTGAACATAGGTGCAAAAATCCTCAACAAAATATTAGCAAACCAAATTCAACAGTATATTAAAAGGATCATGCATCATAATCAAGTGGGATTTGCCCAAAATGCAAAGATGGCTCAACATTTGTAGATAAATGAGATACACCACATTAACAGGCTGAAGGATAAAAATCTTATGATTATCTCAATAGATACAGGAAAAGCATGTGACAAAATTCGACATCCTTTCATGATAAAAACTCAACAGTTATAGAAAGTATATACTTCAAAATAAAAAAAATGCCATATATGACAAGTCCACGGATAACATCATACTCAGTGGTCAGAAGCTAAAAGCTTTTCCTCTAAAACCAGGAACAAAAATAAGGATGCCTACTCTTGCCACGTCTATTCAACACAGTACTGGAAGTCCTAGACAAAGCAATTAGGCAAAAAGAAATAAAAGGCATCAAAATCAAAAAGGAAGAAGCAAAATTATCTCTGACTTCAGCTGACATGATCTTAAATATAGAAAACCCCTAAGACTGTAAAAAAAAAAACAGAATAAACTCAGTAAAATTGCAGGATACAAAAATCAACATCCAAAACCAGTTCTGTTTCAATGCACTACTAATGAACTATCAGAAAAAGAAATTAAGGAAACAAGTCCATTTATAATAGCATAAAAACAATGAAATACTTAGGCATAACACAAAGCAGGTCAAAGAGCTGTACACCGAAAACTGTAAAACAGTGATGAAAGAAACTGAAGACACAAATAAATGGAAAGATATCCTTTGTTCATTTACATTGTTAAAATGTCCATCTATAGATTCAATAAACTCCGGGAGTTGGTGATGGACAGGGAAGCCTGGTGTGCTGCAGTACATGGGGTCACAAAGAATTGTAAATGCCTAAGCAACTGAACTGATAGATTCAATGGAATCTCAATCAATATTTCAATGGAATTTTCCACAGAAATAGAAGAAACAATGCTAGAATTCATATGGGACCACAAAACAACTATAATGCTCAAAGTAACCAAGTAAAAACAATAAATCTGGAGGCATCACACTTCCAGATTTCAAATTATATTGCAAATCTATGGCTCAGAGGTTAAAGCGTCTGTTCCGATGCAGGTGACCCAGTTTCGATCACTGGGTCGGGAAGATCCCTTGAAGAAGGAAATGGTAACCCACTCCAGTATTCTTGCCTAGAGCATCCCATGGACGGAGAAGCCTGGTAGGCTACAGTCCGTGGGGTCACAAAGAGTCGGACACGACTGAGCGACTTCACTATAGTAATCAAAATAATATGGTACTTTAAAAAGACATACAGAACAACGGAATAGACAGCCCAGGACATACCCACACATATACAGTCAACTAATCTTCAACAAAGATGACAAGAGAAAAAGACAGTCTCTTCAATAAACAGCTCTGGGAAAACTGGATAGCCACATGCAAAACAATGCAACTGGACCCTCATGTTACACTATATACTAAGTCAACTCAAAATGGATTAAACGCTTAAATATAATACCTGAAACCATAAAAATCCAAGAAGAAAACACTGACACTGTGGCAGTTATTTTAAGATATGAGACTAAAAGCAACCAAAAGCAAAATAAACAAGTGAGATTGTATCAAACTTAAAAGCTCCTGCACAGCAGAAGAAACTGTCTACAAAACTGAACAATAACTTATGGAATGAGGGCAGTATTTGCAAGCATGTATCTGATAAGGGTTAATATCCAAAATATATAAGGAATCATACAGCCCAGTATAAAACAAGCAAACAATTCAATTTAAAAAACGGGCAAAAGGCCTTCCGTGGTGGTCCAGCGGTTGGGAGTGTGCCTTGCAATGCAGGGCCATCAGTTCAACCCCTGGTCCAGGAGGATTCCACATGCCACAGAACACCAGGCCCATGCACCGCAGTTACTGAGCCAAGCCCTTGAGGTGTAAAGCCCACGCTCCACAGCAAGAGAAGCCACTGCACTGAGAACCTGCAAACCACAACAAAGAGCAGCCCCAACTCATCACAACTACAGAAAGCCCACATCCAACAAAGACTCAGCACAGCCAAAAGTAACTAAATAAGTAAAACTTTTTTTAAATGGGCAAAGGATCTGAACAGACATGGAGGGCATATAGTCAACAAGTACATGAAAAATGCTAAACATCACTAACCATCAGGGAAATGCAGATCAAAACCATAATGAATCAGAATTACTAACATTAAGGGAAAAAAAGAAAAAGATAAATGTTGGCAAAGATATGCAGAAAAGGTAACCCTGGTACATTGTTGGTGGGTGTAAATCAGTACTGTTCTAATAAAAAAAGCACCGAGATTCCTCAAAAATCACAAACAGAACTACTACCACATGATCTAGCAGTTCCACTTCTGGACGTTTATCTAAATGAATTAAAATCAGGGATCTCAGACGTACATACCCGCACGCCTACGTTCACTGCCGCATTACTAACAATAGCCAATATATGGAGCAACCTACTTGCCCACCTAAGGACAACAAAAATTACTGGGCCCTACAAAAGAAATTTCTGCCATTTGTGACAACTTGGATGAATGTAGAGGACATTATGCTAAGTGAAATAACAAACAGAATAAGACAAATATCATATGATTACAATTATGTGTGGAATCAAAACCTGTCAAACACAAGCCAAATGACACGGTCACACATCTTCAAAACAAAAAAAAAAAACATGTGACAAAATAGTATCACAGATTTTTGTATGTTTGTGTTCCTTTCTTATTCTGTCAACAAAATTTCCACGGCTTTCAAATTTTTTGTTTTTAAAACCTTTTATATCTACTATAAGCTATAGCTGGAACTAGTGGGAGAACAAATTGAGCTTACGGTTTCAATAAACCTGAGATTTTCTTTCCATGAAAATGTTAAATATCTATAAACATCCTAATAATACTTTTTATAATTCCATTAATTCTGTTGTCAATTTCTAAACAAATATATTCCACACTAATCTTCAGGGTAATCGTGGTAATCACACAAAACCAAAGACCTTAAGCAATATACACATATTTCCTAAGTGATAAGATATACAATTAACCAGTAGGACTTATTTTTACTTACATTTCTTTTTCAAGCTGCTGCTGAATTAACTTTATGGATTTTGCCATTGTAATGTCTGTAAAGAAACAAGAGACACTGTTTAAAACAGGGTCTTTTACCAAGACTTCCTGCACATATGGAAAATTCCCATTTAAATTTAGGTTTCTTTGCCCCACCATTAAAAAAAAAAATATATTTTATATTGGATTATAGTTGATTTATGGGCTTCCCTGGTGGCTCAGGTGATAAAGAAATTGCCTGCAATGCAGGAGACCCAGGTTCAATCCCTGGGTCAGTGAGATCCCCTGGAGAAGGAAATGGCAACCTACTGCAGTATTCTTGCCTGGGAAACCCCACAGACAGGAGCCTGGAGGGCTATAGTCCCTGGAGCCGCAAAGAGTTGGGACACCACTGAGTGACTTTCACTTTCATAGTTTATTTGTAATGTGTTAAGTTTCAGGTTTGCAACAATACATACACCTATACACATGTACATATATCTATTCTTTCTCGAATTATTTTCCCACTTAGGTTATTACAGAATACTAAGCAGTTCCCTGTGCCTGACAATAGATCCTTGTTGGTTATTTATTTTAAATATAGTAGTGTGCTTATGTTTAGTTGCTCAGTCATGTCTGACACTTTGTGACCCAATGGACTGTAGCCCAACAGGCTCCTCTATCCATGAGGATTCTCCAGGCAAGAATACTGGAGTGGGTTGCCATGACCTTACCCTGGGATCGAACCCAACCTAATGACTGAACCCAGGTCTCCACATGCAGGTTAATTCTTTACTGTCTGAGCCACCAGGGAAGTCCATGGTAGTGAGTATATATCAATCCCAATCTCCCAACTTATCCTTCCCTCCCTTTATCTTAGTAAGCACAAATACTTATATTATAATAATGCTTATAAATATATTAAGCTGGTGACCCTAAAATTGACTAGTCTTTCATGAAAGTTTTATACATCTTACAGACATTTTAAATCAACACATATAAGTCCAGCCAATGTTGACAAAAAGAAAAGCTACCTGCTTTGTGATTTTTAACAAAAGCTTTCACTCCAACAGAAATACTTGACCTGTAGTAAGAAACTAAACTAACATTTCCAGCTGATACTAAAATGCTATGTTACAACATCAAGTGCACTCTGGTAATAAAAGGCACTGGTTTGGTACCAGCAGAAGCCAAATAAATATTACTTCCTCTTTTTATATTGAATAAAAGAAACAAAAAGTCAGTTAATGACCTTAACTCTGTTCCTGATTAGTCAGTCACTAGTAGGCTTATTACTAGCTCCCCTTTAAGAAGTGCATTGGGCTCTTCATAGAATGAGAATATTAGGTATGAAAAAGGCCAATAAGCTCAGCTAGTCTATCTCATTTTTTATAAAAGAAGTTTATCTTATTATTGGGGTCACACTGGTTTACAACATTATATGTTTCATATGAAACATTATGATTTAATTTTTGTATAACTATACTGTGCTTACTACCAAAAGTTTAGTTTCCATCTATATTTTCACATGTTTTTGTTATCTTTGGATTGGATCACATGGTAGTTCTATTCTTACCTTTTGAGGAATATCCACACTGGTTTTTACAGTGGCTACACCAATTTACCTTCCCATCAACAGTGCACAACAAGGGTTCCCTCTTCTCCATATCCTCACTAACACATTTCTTTTGACAATGACTCTAATGGGTGGGAGGTAATGTCTAACTGTTGCTTTGATTTGCATTTCCCTAATAATTAATAATTAATGATACTCATCTTCACTAGTGATGAACATCTTCATATGTGACTGCTGACCATCTGTATATCTTTTTGGGAAAACATCTATTCTGATCTCTTTCCATTTTTAAATCAGGCTGTTAATTTTTGTTGTTGAGTTATATGGGCTCTCCCGTATCAGATATATTTGACTATTTTCTCCCATTCAGTACACTGTCTCTTTCATTTTGTTAATGGTTTCCTTTGCTGTGCAGAGCTTTTAGTTTGATATACCACCACTTGTTTATTTTTGCTTTTGTTTGCCTTGCCTGAGGAGATATACCCAAAACAAATTGCAAACCCAATGTCAAAGTCTGAATTTCCTGTTTTCTTCTAAGTTTTATGGTTTCAGATCTTCTGTTCAAGTCTTTAATCCATTTTGAGTTAATTTTTGTGTATGGTGTAAGGAAATACTCTGGTGCTTCTGCTTACATGCTTAAATATTAATAAAAATTACATCTTGATGGACTGTCCCCTTCATCATTATATAAGTTCATCCTGTTCTCGTTTGACTTGAAGTCAATTTGATCTGATCTGAGATGGCTACACCTGCTTTGTATTGCCTGCTCTTTCTTGGAGTATCATTTCCCATCCATTCACTTTGAGCCTATGTTTCTCTTCAGAGCAGAGAGTCTGGGAGGCAGAATGCAGTTGGATCTTGTTTCTCAATACATCCAGCCATCCTGTATCTTTTGACTGGTAAATTCAATCCACTTATATTTAGTATGATTACTGATAAATGGGGCTCCCTGGTGGCTCAGTAGGTAAAGAGTTCATGTGCAATGGAGGAGACCCGAGATCAATCTCTGGGTCAGGAAGATCCCCTGGAGGAGGAAATGGCAATCCACTCCAGTACTCTTGCCTAGAGAATTCCATACACTGAGGAGCCTCGCTGGCTACACTCCATGGGGTTGCAACAAGTTGGGACAGGACTGAGTGACCTAACACTTTCACTTTTCACCGATAAACGAGGACTTAGTACTGCCATTTTATCTTTAGTTTTCTGGTTGCTCTATTATCTCCATTGTTTCTGCCTGACATCTTAATTGATGGTTTACTATCATGTTTTTCTTAGCTTCCTCCTCTATTTTATTTAATGTCTCTAGACTTACATATTTCGTGGTTACCATTTTTGTATAAAACATCTCATAGATAACTTAGTCCTTTTTCTGTTGATAGCATCTTATATTCATTTGCCATTATATGAGTTCTATTCTTTTTCTCTTCCCCTTTTACATTCTGTCATCGCAAATTATCTCTTTTTATACTGTGAGTTCATTACCAAATTCCAGTAGCTATGGGTATTTTTACTGCTTTTTCTCCTTTAATCTTTATGCAATAATTGTTTAGCAACCTATTCTGATGTAAAGTTGCAATTTTCTGAATCTACCTACCTATCACCTTACTCTAAGTTTTGTGTACTTTTGCCTCTCTTTTCAGGTAGAAAAGCTCTTTCCAATATTTCTTGTAAGACAGGCCTAGTAGTAATGAACTCCTTCAGCTTTTGTCTCAGAAAAGCTTTACTTCTCCTTTATATCTGAAGGGCAACTTTGCTACAAGGGTTTTCAGCAGTTTTTATCTTTTAATATTTTGCATAGGTCATTCCATCCTCTCCTGCCTATAGAGTTTCTGCTGAAAAATCTGATGGCCTAATAGGGGTTCCTTTGTAGGTTACTGTTTTTTTCTTTTGAGAATTTTAACATAATGTGCCCTTGAGAAGGTCTTTTACTATTGAGATATCAACTGTTCTATTAACTTTATGGACTTGTATATACAGTTCCTTCCCCAGGTTTGTGAAATTCCATTTTTTCTTTAAATAAACGCTCTGCTTCATTCTCCTCCCCCTTCTTCCGCTGGGATAACCATTATTCTTATGAAGGATAATGAAGTAGGAGAATTAACTTAAGATTCTAGATCCATCTTCAAGCTCACTAATTCACACTTCCATTAGGTCTGCTCTAGTTTCCAGTGCTTACTAATGCATTCATCTCATTTATTGACACAGTCAGCTCCAGAACTTCTGTGTGTTTTTTTTTAGACTTTTAATATTTTTCTCAAAGTATTTCTTTTCATTAATTGTATTTCTAAGCTCACTGAACTGCCTTCCTGAGTTTTCTTGTAGCTTGGTGAGTTTTTTCCTAACACCTATTTTGAATTCTCTATCAGTTAGAGTGCAATCTTCCATGACTTAAGTTTGGTTTCTGAAGAACTTTCATTTTCTTTTGTGACACTGTGCATGTGGTTTCACATGGTACTCAACAAGTTGTTCCTCTGCCAGCGCATTTAAAGTAGCAAATACCTTTCTTATGTAGGTAAAGGGTTTGGGGGTTTTTTTACCTCTAAGTTGGAAATTAGAGGCCTTTCTTTTATTTTTCTTTATTTTTCTTGCCAAGTTTCTCGCTTTCATACTTGAGCTGCCTCTGGCTGTATCTGAGAACTGACACTTTCCGCCCTCCACCCCTCTGCCTGACTGTACTATCACTCTCACTGCCTGTGCTCCAAGGGGGCCTGGGTGGCCACCGCTGCGAGCCGGCAGGGCTGGCGAAGGGTGGAGGAGGCAGGGTCATGGGCACCCTCTCCACATCTGGGGTTGCCAGGTTCACAGCTCACCACTGCTGTGACCCAGGGGATCACGGTCACGGGACCCACCAGCACTGCTGCTGCCAGGTTCCCTGTGGTCAAAGCAGCCAGGAGACTGGAGCCACGTGTGCTGGCTTCCCTGTTGCTACAGGGCTCTCTGGGGCTTCCCGGCTCAGCCACTGTGGCCAAGGGCCAAGACTGCAGGCACTTGCTGCACTGCTCCCTGAGTTCCACCTCCTTCATGTATCCCAGTCCATCCACCTTCATAAGTAGACTTCTGGATCTCTCCTGTCCTAGTGTGCTAGGCAGAGGAACCTTTGTTGAGTTATGAATGTTTTACACGTTGTAGAATGAAGGGGAGAGGCAAAGAGGGTGTCTCACACCTCATGATGCTGACATCACTTCTAATCTGGTTTTAAAAGTAATAAAACTAAAGCCTAGTTTTATTGGCTGAGGCTGAACAGTTTTTCATTCTTATGAAGCTAAAGAAAAACACTTCTGCAAACTCTCCTTAACGAAATGTGCTACATGGTAAACTTGTTTAAATGGAGAGACTCTATCCTGTCCTTCCTCGATTGTATATCTGATAAGACATACTGTTGATCTGACGAACTGGATAAAATTATCTATGATTAAAAAAAAGAAAACACTGTATAAATGAATGGTAATAATCATTCCTTTGTCACTCTTTAGAACAGCCTGGTAAGGGAGACTATAAATAAATTTTAACATTTAAAATCCTGAATTTATAGTTCATTAGCAATTGTCTCTCATCCTCAGTAATAACAACTATAGATAACTATTAATTCTTAGTAGGAATCCCAGAAAAACCTCAACTATTATTGCCAGAAAACATGATAGTACCTTGCTTATTACAAGCGATTAAGAATGATGGAGCATTCTTCAGACCTATACTGTCAAGGAGGACTTGATACAGAAACTCAGCCACGTCTTTTACCTCTCGCTGGAAGGCTGCACTATCCACAACAAACACAATAGCCCTGGAGGGGAAAAAGAGAAAAACTGGCATGTGAGCATGCAATAGTGCAGCACTATGCTGAAAAAAATGATATCCTTAATTTTGTTCAATTCAATCCTAATGAATAACACAAAATAAGCTCACATACAATTGTGTGCACAAGTAATCATAAAACATAAGTATGTAACAAAGGACTAGTGAGTGCCACCATGTATCGATATTTAAAATCCTAGATGATCCTGTTAAAGTGCTACAATCAATATGTCAGCAAATTTGGAAAACTCAACAGTGGCCACAGAACTAGAAAAGGTCAGCTTTGCGTTTCAATCCTAAAGAAGGGCAACGGCAAAGAATGTTCCAACTACCATACAATTGCATTCATTTCACATGCTCAAAATCCTTCAAGCCAGGCTTCAGCAGTACGTGAACTGAGAATTTCCAGATGTACAAGCTGGGTTTAGAAAAGGTACAGGAACCAGAGAGCAAATTGTCAACATTCACTGGATCAGAGAAAGCAAGGGAATTCCAGAAAAACATCTACTTCTGCTTTACTGATTACACTGAAGCCTTTGACTGTGTGGATCACAGCAAACTGTGGAAAATTCTGAAAAAGACAGGAATACCAGACCACCTTACCTGCCTCATGCAAAACCTGTATGTAAGTCAAGAAGCAACAGTTAGAACAGGACACAGAATAATGGATTGGTTCAAAATTGGAAAGCAGTACAGTACATCAAGGCTGTATATTATCACCTTGCTTTTTTAATTTATATGCAGAAATGACTAACTGGATGAACACAAGCTGGAATCAAGGTTACCAGGAGAAATATCAACAACCTCAGATACACAGATGATACTACTCTAATGGCAGAAAGTGAAGAGGAACTAAAGAGCCTCATGATAAGGGTAGAAGAGGAGCATAAAAAGCTGGTTTAAAACTTAACATTCAAAAAATGATCGTGGCATCTGGTCCTATCACTTCATGGCAAACAGAAGGGAAAAAAGTGGAAGCAGTGACAGATTCTATTTTCTTGGGCTCCAAAATCACTGCAGATGGTAATAGCAGCCATGAAATTAAAAGATACTTGCTACTTGGAAGAAAAGCTATGACAAACCTAGACTGTGTATTAAAAAGTAGGAACATCATTTTACTGACAAAGGTCCATGTAGTCAAAGCTATGGTTTTTCCAGTAGTCATATACAGAGTTGGACCATAAAGAATGCTGAGTGCTGAAAAATTGATGCTTTCAAATTGTGGTGCCGGAGAAGACTCTTGAGAGGCCCTTGGACTACAAGATCAAACCAGTCAACCCTAAAGGAAATCAAATCTGAATATTCTTTGGAAGAACGGATGTCAAAGCTAAAGTTCCAAAACTTTGGCTACCTGATACAAAGAGATGACTTACTGGAAAAGACCCTGATGATGGGAAAGACTGAAGGCAAAAGGAGAAGGTGTGGCAGAGGACGAGATGGTTAGATAGCATCAATGACTCAATGGACACGAATGTGAGCAACTCCAGGAGACAGTGAACAACAGAAGAGCCTGGCGTGGTGTAGTAAATGGGGTTGCAAAGTTGGACATGACTCAGCGACTGAATAACAAAAATGAATCAATGACTGTATCTAAAAAGACAGTAGGAAATGATGCTTCCTCTCAAGTCCAGGAAATTGTCATATACAAAATCATGTGATCAGACACTAGGACAGACATTGTATCTGCTAGGAAACAAAAGGAAGATCATTTACATAAAACTAGATCAAGAAGACCTAAAGGAGGGTGTAGTAGTTGAGTGAATTTTAGCCAGACAAAATATCACTGTGGCACAGGTTGTCTAGAAAGTAGTTTGTGCAAGGCACAAATGCCCTGGAGAACTCAATGAAAGCTAATACACAGACAGGTGGGAAAAATGAAGGAAAGTTAGGTCAGAGAGAAGAGGGATGTGATACACTGATCCATAGAGTTTATGTTTTTCTGTCTTACAAAGAATGTTGTTGTTTACTTGCTAAGTCATGTCCAACTCTTTGGTGACCCCATGGATTATTGCCCCCCATGCTCTTCTGTCCATGGATTTACCAGACAAGAATACTTGAATGGGTTGCCATTTCCTTCCCTATGGTATCTTCCCGACCTAGGGATTGAACCTGTGTCTCCCACATTGGCAGGAGGATTCTTTACTGCCTCTTACAAAGAATATTGGTGCCTAAATGAAAGATAAAACTAAGAGGATAATCAAACTAGAAGCAGAGTGATCAGGTAGGGCCTAACCTAAGGCGGCAACAGAGAGAATGCTCATTTGCCAGAAATAAAAAAGGCATCAAAGCTGAAGCAAAGCAACCCAGGAAAAGAGCAGACAATAGACCTAGGGACAAGTATCTGAATGCCTAGGAGGTATGCAATGACCAACACATGAATGCTCTGTGTAAAGCCTAGAACTTAAAAGCAGTCTAACAGAGCGTGGTGGAGGAAAATAACCCAAGAATTTTGAATCACCAGGCCTCTTGTGCCACACACAGAAACACAGTATGAATTTACATTTTCTCATGTAAGATCCTGAGACAGGAAGAGTGCGCCAGACTCAATGAATTCCCATAGCCCCCAACAGAAGGAAATATGAATCCCTTCTAGAGAGAGGCTTTTATAACCTAAAGCAAAAACAACAACCAACAACAAAACTAACCCAGCAACCACAATATCAACAACAAAATCTCATCCCCTTGAACAGGGGTTCTGGATCTAAACTACAAAGACAATAATAAGTAGTAACTAAAATATTTTAAACTATTTAATAGAATAATAGATACCATAAGAAAAGAATAAAGATAGTACTAAAAAAAAATACTAGACTGATTTTAAAAGATAGGTTTTTAGAAGCAAAGAGCAAAATAACAACTTAATAGAAAAGATTAAGTTGCTTAATGGCTTAATGGCAAAGCCTTTGACTATGTCAACCATAACAAATTGTGGAAAATTGTTAAAGAGATGGGAATACCAGACCACCTAACTTGTCTCTTGAGAAATCTGTATGCAGGTCAGGAAACAACAGTTAGAACTGGACACGGAACAACAGACTGGTTCCAAACTGGAAAAGGAGTACATCAAGGCTGTATGTTGTCTCCCTGTTTATTTAAGTACATGCAGAATACATCATATGAAATGCCAGGCTGGATGAAGCACAAGCTACAATCAAGTTTGCCAAGAAAAATATGAATAACCTCAGACACGCAGATGACACAACCCTTATGGCAGAAAGCAAAGAACCAAAGAGCCTCTTGATTAAAGAGAAAGAGGAGAGTGAAAAAGTTGGCTTAAAACTCGACATTCAAAAACAAAGATGATGGCATCCAGTCCCATCACTTCATGGCAAATAAATGGGGAAACAATGGAAACCGTAACAGACTTTATTTTTCTGGGCTCTAAAATCACTACAGATGGTGACTGCAGCCATGAAATTAAAAAGCACTTGCTCCTTGGAAGAAAAGCTATGACCAACCTAGACAGCATATTAAAAAGCAGAGACATTACTTTGCCAACAAAAGTCCGTCTAGTCAAAGCCATGATTTTTCCAGTAGCCATGTATGGATGTAAGAGTTGGATCATAAAGAAAGCTGAGCACTGAAGACTTGATGCTTTTGAACTGTGGCGTTGGAGAAGACTCTTGAGAGGCCCTTGGACTATAAGGAGATCAGATCAGTCAATCGTAAAGGAAATCAGTCCTGAATATTCACTGGAAGGACTGATGCTGAAGCTGAATATCCAATACTCTGGCCACCTGATGCAAAGAAATGACTGCTTGGAAAAGACCCTGATGCTGAGGAAGATTGAAGGCATGAGGAGAAGGGGATGACAGAGGAAGAGATGGTTGGATGGGCATCACCGACTCAATGGACATGAGTTTGAGCAAGCTCCTGGAATTGATGATGGAGAGGTAAGCCTGGCTTGCTGCAGTCCATCAGGTTGCAAAGAGTCAGACACGAATGAGCAACTGAACTGAAGTGAACTAATGGAACAGATAAGCAGAGACTACTACAGCTAAAAAGGATAGAGTAAACTACAAAATAAAGGTAAAAATATCTTACTATATGCAAGGTGAAAAGACCTGGAAGGTATGACAAAGAGACAAGAAGAGCAGAAAAGATACGGCTTAATGATGCTAATGAGAGTAGAGGAGAAGAAACTGAGTAGAAACTACCTGAAAAGATACTGTTGAGGATTTTCCAGAACTGAAGATGCAAATATTTCAACTGAAATAGTACGCTTGAATTCCAACCACAATAAAGCTAAATCATCCCTGAACAGAAGGATAGTCTACCCCTTAACAAAGGATAAAAATAAGATTCTATATCATGAATTGACAAGTAGATTGAGAATTGCTTTCTAATCTACAATACATACTTGAAGTCAGGAGTAATGTCTTCAGTGTGAAAACAGAACTAAGAAAATTATTCAAAAATGAAGGCCAATGAAAAAAGTTTCAAATGAACAAAAATGAGAAATTTTATCTTTTGTTCACCATTCTGCAAACATATCTAAAAGAAATACATGAAAGAAAATTGAATCAAAAGGAAAGAGTAAGAGGCAAGAAGCAATGGACTGAAAAAAAATCCACAAACATCCTAGTAATTGTAGGCAGTCACTGAATGGAGCAGAAAATAAATCACTGTTGGGGGTTAAAAAGAGGAAAGAAAATTAAAATGAAAGATGTAAGGAAGATCAAAGTAAGGTATTTTAAGATTCAGTTAAAGAAAGCTAGTATTATTGATTTTTAACTTTTTTAAAATAGTCAGTTTTTAAAAAAGAAGTATAGAAGATAACAATGAAAAAACAAGAAATAACAGTTTCTAATCAGTTGAGGAGAGAAAATGAGATGATAAGGGAAACCTGATCATCAGGTATGATTAAAAACTCAGAAGGTACAATTAAAAAACAAGAAATCACAGATCAATATACTATACCTATCCTTGAACAGCATGGGGTTTAGGAGCCTGACCTTCTAATCAAAAACCTGTGTATAACTTCAGTTGGCCCTCCATATCTGAGGTTTGACACTGGTTGATTCAAAGCAACCACAGATTGGGTGGTACATATTAAGTGAAAAATTCCTCCTATAAGCAGTTGCACATAGTTCAAACCCATTTTGTTCAAGGGTTCACTGCAGTATGTTTTGAATTTGTATTTATTGTGATTGTGATTTGAGCTCATTTGTATCTTCATACTTTGAATGTTTTAGTAACCCAAAACACTTGGATCAAAGAGTAATTATAATTATACTGTGAAACGTAAAAAATTTGTAGCTGAAATTGAGAAAAGAATTTTTAATTAGAAATGAAAACCCAATTACAGCAAAATTTATCAGTTCTAGATTTGTATCCATTATTTGAGGAATTAAAAAAAAAAAAAATCACACACCTTCCAGTTTCCAGTCTGGCATGAAAAAGCTGAAAGTCACCACCACTGCATTCTAAGAAGTAAAAAGCTAACCACACTGAAAAATCCACAGCACTTAAGTTCATCAGAGAAGTGAGGTTACAGGGCAAAGCACTGCCCTCAAACTGGAGAAAACAACATATATACACAGAAAAGTACAACTTACTGGAGTATAAACTCACGAGCACAAATCTCTGTGGCACCTAGTGTGAAAACCTGATCTATAACTGATGAATTGCTAGAAGGTCAGTATGAACAAGTCTGAGATACAAAACCCCAGGGAGACCCACACTTTTGTAAATTTTACCTCCAGAAGCTTGACTAGGTTCTTGTGGTACATAGTAGAGAAAAATCCCCTCATGCTTCCGGCAGGGGGAAGGGAAAAGAAATCATCTTGAAATATGCCAGACCTTGATGAGGTCTCGGAGAAGGAAATGGCAACCCACTCCAGTATTCCCGCCCAGGAAATCCCCTGGACAGAGGAGCTTGGTGGGCTACCGCGCATGGAGTCACAAAGAGCTGGGTAAGACGACTAAACAACTACAAATGAAGTCCACTCTCAGGAGAGACTATTTAACCAGAGCCTAATTTGCTGGGATTTTATACGAGCCTAACTGACCTGCAGAAAGGGAAATACCCAACTCCACGCAGCTCTAGCATTCCAAGTGGGAGAAGAAAAATACCCATCTCTCGCCTATACTACCAGTCCTGTCCCATTAAGGGGGCAGTGGGAATCAAGGGAGAATCAAGTGTAAAGCTCACAGTCCAGATGCAGGCCCATTAAGACTGAGATCTAGTCAAAGGATGCTTTCTTCCCTTTCACACTTCACCACGTTACTAATGGCAGTTCTTACCAGGTTACTGCATGTCTATCAAGAAAAATTACAAGACACAATAAAAGTAAAAAGAGTTTGAAAAGAAGGGGCAAGCAACAGAACTTGACTCAGATATGGAAGAGATGTTGGAATTGTCAGACCAGGAATTTAAAATAATTGTGATTGTGGTGCTAAGTGTTCTACAAGATAAATAAGACAACATGCAAAACAGATGGGAAACGTAAGGAGAGAGATGACGTTCAAAAAAATAACTAAAAAGAAATGCCACACAGCTTCCCTAGTGGCTCAGTGGTAAAGAATCCACCTGCCATGCAGGAGACATGGGTTCAAACCCTAGTCTGGGAAGATCCCATATGCAGCAGAGCAACTGAGAAGGCACAGCACAGCTACTGAGTGCGTGCAGAATCGGGAGCTGCAACTATTGAGCCACATGCCACAACTACTGAGCCCACAGGATGTAACTACTGAAGCCCACGTGCCTAGAGCCTGTGCTCTGTAACAAGAGAAACCACCAAAGGTCCATGCATCACAACTAGAGAGTAGCCCTGCTCGCCGCAACTAGCAAAAAAACCTGTGCAGCAATAAAGACCCAGCACAGCCATAAAAAAATAAAATCATATATAAAAACAGAAATGATACAGATCAAAAGTAAACTAACAAATGAAGAACACCTCTGATAAAACTATTAGTAGACTGCATACAAATGAAGGAAAGAACCTCTAGCTTCAGATATCTCAAAAGATGCCTCCAAAATGGAAAAGCAAAGAAAACAAAGACTTAAAAACCAGAAGAAAATATTTGAGAATCGTGGGAGAACTACAAAAAGTGTAACATATATGTACTGGTAATTTCAGGAGAGGAAAGAGAAAAAAGAAGATATATATAAACAATATTGGCTGAAAACGTCCCCAAATTAATGTCAGACACCAAACCACAGATCAACAGAAACCACAAGAAGCTCTGAAAACACCAAGCAGGATTAATATCAAAGGACTATAGCTAGCCATATCATTTTTAAACTACAGAAAATGAAAGATAAAGGAAAAAAAATCTCAAAATAAGCCAGAAGGGAAAAGACCTTATGTATAGATGAGCAATATAAGAATTATATTCAGCTTCTCAGATACCATGCAAGCAAAAAGCAAGTGAAGGAAATATTTAAAGTGTTAAAAGAAAAATCCCCAAACCTGCAATTCTATACCCTGTGATGTTTATAGCATTGAATGCGTTTATTAGAAGAGAAGAAAGACCTAAATCAATAATCTAAGCTTCCATCTTAGGAAGCTAGAAAAAGTAAAGCAATTTAAAGTAAATAGAAAAAATAATAAAAGAGCAGAAATCAATGAAATTGAAAATAGGACATAATGGAGAACGTCAACAAAATCAAAAGCTGGTCCTTGAAAAGATCAATAAAATTTATAAACTTCTAGCCAGTCTAACTAAGAAAAAGAGAGGACACAAAATGGACATTAAAAGGATAATCAAGGAGTACTATAAATAACTATGCCCACAAATTTGATAAGCTAGGTGAAATGGTCCAATTCCTTGAAAGATACAATCTGCCAAAACTCATATAAGAAACAGACAATCTGAATAGCCCTATATCTATTAAAGAAACTTAATTAAAAATTAAAAACCTTCCAAAACAGAAAGCACTAGGCACAAGTGGGATCACTAGTGAATTCTACCAAATATTTAAGGACATTTATAGGAAGAAAACATACAAATTCTTTACAATTCCTTTCAGAAAACAGAAACAAGGGATATTTTCTTATTTATTCTATGAGGCCAGAATTACTTTAAAATGCAAACCAAGACATTACAAGAAAACTATACACAAATATCTTTCATGAAAGTGAAAGTTGCTCAGTAGTGTCCAACTCTTTGTGACCCCATGGACTATACAGTCCATGATTCTCCAGGCCAGAATACTGAAGTGGGTAGCCTTTTCCTTCTCCAGGGGACCTTTCCAACCCAGGGATCGAACCCAGGTCTCCCACATTGCAGGTGGACTCTTCATTAGCTGAGCCACAAGGGAAGTCCAAGAATACTGGAGTGGGTAGCCTATCCCTTCTCCAGCAGATCTTCCTGACCCAGGAATCAAATCAGTGTCTCCTGCATTGTAGGCGGATTCTTTACCAACTGAGCTATGAGGGAAGCCCATCTTTCATGAACATATATGTAAAAATCCTCAAGAAAATACTGGCAAATCAAATCTAACAATTTATAGGAAGAATTATATACCACGATACATGGGTTTTGGACCCAATATCAATGTGGTAGATGGAGATTTCCCCTACCACCAAACAATTCTCTTGACACAAGCTGGGTGTCCTACAACTCAACTCAATTCTGTTACCTGGAGATAGCATCAGGTTCCACAGGCTAAGGGCTCAGTGCCACAAGACTGACTCCACTTCAGATGCCAATCACAAGTCCAGGTTGTTACCTGTGCTTCTGAGTAATGGGCTACAGACTGGGAGATCTCACAATTCCTTTCTTTGGTTTGGTTAGTTTGGTAGAAAGACCTAAGATGCCAGTCAAAAGTCAATGTTGTTACCTGTACTTCTGACTGACTAGCTATAAATCAGAGGTTCCCCCTTCTTAGATTCAATTAATTTGTTAGAGCAGCTCATAGATGGAGAAGGAAATGGCAACCAACTCCAGTACTCTTGCCTAGGATTCAGAATCCCATGGATAGAGGAGCCTGGTGGGCTGCTGTCCATCAGGTCGCCCAGAGTCGGACACGACTGAAGCGACTGAGCATGCACGCATGAATTCGAGAAGGAAATGGCAACCCACTCCAGTATTCTTGCCTGGAGAATCCCATGGACAGAGGAGCCTGGTGGGCTGCCATCTATGGGGTCGCACAGAGTCAGACACGACTGAAGCGACTTAGCAGCCGCACCAGCAGCAGCAGCAGCTCACAGGATTCAGGAAGCTCGTTTACTCACTAAATTACCAGTTTATTGCAAAATTATTAAAGGATATCAATCAACCGCCAGATGAAGAAATACACATGGCAAGTTCCTGAACAAAGGAGCTTCTATCCCCATGGAGTTTGGGCCTTGCAGGGTGGCGTGTGGAAGCATTCTGATTCCCCAACACGGAAGCCCTACAAATCTCATCCTTTGGTGGTTTTATAGAGGGCATAATAAATACAGGCATGACTGATTGAACAACTGACCACAATTCAACCTCCAGTCTCTCTCCTCTCTCTTCCCCTGAATGGGAATGAAAAGTTCTAACTCACGTGGTTGGTTTTCTTGGCACCCAGCCCCCATCCAAAACTCACCTCCAATAACATACCAAAAGACAACTTTCTCATTCTCATCACTTAGGAAATTCCAAGGATTTTAGGAGCTCTATGCCAGAAATAGGGACAAACACCAAATACATACTTCTCATTATAAATCACAGTATCACAACAATCAAGTGGTATGCAAGGCTGATTCAACACTCAAAAATCAATTAACATAATCACATCAATAAACTAAAAGAGAAAACTCACATGATCATATCAACAGATCCAAAAAAGCATCTGACAAAATTTAACAAATATTCATGATATAAAAATTCCTAGTAAACTTAGAGGGAAGTTTCCCAACATGATAAAGAATATCTATAAAAATCATAGAGCTAATATATTTAATGGTAGAAAATATTGAAGATTTCCTGCTAACACTAGGAACACAGCAAAGATGTCCCAATCGTACCATTGGTTTTGCAACATCATACTAAAATTTCAAGCTAATTCATTAGGACAAGAAAAGGTAATAAAAGGTATATGAGAAAGGAAGAAATAAAATGTCTGTGTTCACACATGAAATGGCTGTCTATGTAGAAGATCTGAAAATGATCAACCAAAAAGCTTAGGAACTAATACACACAATTATAGCAGAACTGCAGAATCCAAGTGAATTGCTTACCCAAATATCAGGAATGAACAAATGAAATTTAATACTAAAAACACAATACCACTTACATTAGCATCCTACAATATGAAAGAGATACAAATACATATGAGATCCACATGAGGAGAACTATAAAACTCTGATCCACAAAACTGAAGTAGAACTAAGAAAATGGACAGGAAGGTTAAATAGTGTCAAGCTGTCAGTTCTCCCCAACCTGATTTGTAGATTCAATGCAACCACAATCAAAATCTCAGCAACTAAGTTTGTGGATACTCACAAACTGATTCTAAAATTTATATGGAGAGGCAAAAGATCCAGAATAGCCAACAGGATCCTGAAGAACAAAGTTGGAGAGCTGACATTACCAACTTACTACAAAACCATAGTAATGAAGACAGCATGGTACTGATGAGAGAACAGATCAATAGAACAGAACAGAGTCCAGAAAGAGACCCTCATCTGTACAGTCAAGTCATCTTTGACAGAGGAGCAAAGGCAATAAATGAAGCAAAGATAGTGTTATCATCAAACAGTGCTGGAAGAGACATCTACACACACACACACACAAAATGAGTTTAGATAGACTTATACTTTTCACAAAAATAAACTTAAAATGGATCACATACTTAAATGTAAACCAAAACTATAAAACTCCACACTGGAGAAAACCAGTGTTGAAACACCAGTATAAAAGCAGTAGATGATCAGAATTTCTGAAACTCAACAGTAAGAAAACAAACAACCCAATTTAAAAAGGGTCAAAGATCTTAACAGACACCTCACCAAACAAGAATTTAAAACAGCAAATTTATTTATAAACAGCAAATCAGTATACGAAATGAAGCTCCATATCCTATGTCATTAGGGAAATGCAAATGAAAACAACAATTAGGTACCACTATATACCCATTTAGAATAGTCGAAATCCGGACCACTGACACCACTAAATCCCGGTCAGGATGCACATCAACTGGAACACTCATTCATCACTGGTGGGAATGCAAAATGGCATGGCCACTTTGGAAGACAGCGTGGGAATTTCTCACAAAACTAAACATATTCTTACTATATGATTCTGCAATTGTGCTCCTTGATATTTACCCAGAAACGTTATGTTCACATAAAAACCAGCTTTATTCAGAACTGTCCAAGCTTGGAAACAACCACGGTGCCCTTCAATAGATGAATGAATAAACTGTGGTAAACCCAGACAATACATGTTATTCTGCACTACAAAGAAATAAGCTATCAAACAGTGAAAAGACGCGGAAGAGACTTGAATGCATATTACTAAGTCAAAGAAGCCAACATGAAAAGGCAACATACTGTATGTTTCCAACTATTTGAAATTCTAAAGAAAGCAAAACTACGGAAACAGTAAAAAGATGAGTGGTTGTCAGGGGTCAGGGGAGAGAGGGATGAACCGGCAGAGAACAGAGGATTTCTAGCGCAGTGACACTACTCTCTATGATACGGTAACGGAGAATACATATCACTGTACATTTGTTCAAACTCCTAGAACGTATAACACCAACAGTGAACCCTAAAATACAGACTGTGTGACTTTGATATGTCAATATAAGTACATCATTTGCAACAAATGAGTGAACATTTGTAATTTCACTAGGTGAAGGATGCTGATAATAGGTGAATGGTTATATGGGAAATCGCTGTACCTTCTGCTCAATTTTGCTGTGAACTTGAAATTCTCTAAAAGATAGGTTTAAAAAAAAATCAAGTAACAATCTCAACTAAGACTGCTCATCATTACCACCTTGTGGGCAAGAAAGCAACAACAAAATATATGACATTTTCAAAAATAAGGAAATCTTCACTTATTCCATCATAACAAAGCTTCCATCAATTAAAAGACATTATTTCAGGTTTGACTAAGAAAGAAAATACTGCCAACTAAACTATGATACCATCAACTGTTAAGTGGCATTCCAATGTCACAGATTTTAAAATGAGTCTTAAAATCAATGAAATGTAGTATTCTGATCTTCTTTGTTTCTATCAGCGTTGGAGACTAAATAAGAACAAAGCATCTTAAACTGAAACACAAGAACCTTAGGAAATAAGAGACAGTAACACTAGGACAATATTAAAAGAAATATGAAAATATTCTTCCATACTTTTCAACCATTGATTTTAGGTAATTTAAGGATAGAAATATATAATGTTGGATTTTAATATCTTCTAGGATTCCATCTAACTTTAAAGTTCTTTTTCAGATTTTAATAGTTCTACACATTATTAAATTTGTCCTTAGAGTAAATGAAAAATATACTGACACAATTACTTTCTGAACCTCCTGAGAAATACTTTTAAACATTAATATAATCCAAGTGAAGGCAGGCTTGCAGCCCAGAAATGCTGACCCCAGGGTGTGTGCTCTCTCCACTCCCAGCACACCAGGCTGCCTCCAGCATACCACAAGGGCAAACTACATGGCTGGCCTTGATTCACAGATTTCAGACAAGCCCATCCCACTTCCAACATACCTGGCTGAAGCCTTAAATCGCTCTAAGAACTGGAAGTCTCAAGCTCTCATGTCCAGGGAGGTCAATCAAGGTCAGGTTAGTGCCCTAAGGATGGCAGCAGTAATATTAATGTGTTGGTACTGAGTCACACTCACAACATAAGTTTTTCACAACATATCTCAGGTATGTGAACGGTACCTAATTAATTAATCAAAAATGTCAATGTAATTGATTAATGAATCAAATGTTCACAGAGCATCCTCTATAAACCACAGAAGGCTGTGGAAAATGTAAATTACAACTCTGATAAATATTCTAAGGGTATGTGAGAGACTTGACCCTGTATGGGGAAGTCAGGAAAGTCCATCTGGAGCTGGGGAAATATACTAGTATGAATAAAAGCAAAAACATGTGAAAAACACTAACAAATACTCACAAGCTAAATAATATGATATAAGAACCTACACTTTATCAGATAGCAGGATAGCGAACCTTTATAAAAACAAAACACCTTTTTATATTTCTACTGCAATCTAATTTTAAAATATATGTCCACCAGACACACCATTTTCTTGTTCTGTTAATATTTTGTGTCAATTATTGATTCAGGTGACAATCACTGAATAAGGTGGAGCTGGGCTCCACTGAGCAGACTGACTGTTGCCCACTTATATGCTACTCATTCTAAGCTTTCATTCTTGAGCTCAAGTTCAAGGCAGATGTGTCCATGCTCAATGCTAGGACTTGAGTATAGCCCTGGTACATGTATCAGACCAATGGATCATTTCTCAGATGTTCCTACTTTCTCCACAGTGAGCCTCAACCACTATTTAGGAGGAAGGAGTCAGCATTATGCACAGATTTGACATAATTACTGCTAAATATATCGTGACTTGCAATTTAGTCTGTGTGATCTTTTATAGGTAATACACAAAGTATGTAAGACTTTTTTCTTGTTTTTTTTTAATACCAATAAGAGTCCAGGGACCTCAAGTTGGACCCACTATCACAATGCATAATCAGCATCACATCACATACTTTCAATATAAACAATCCATAAGATACATTACTCAGTCATAAAAAAGAACAAAATAATGTCATCTGCAGCAACATGGATGGACCTAGAGATTGTAATACTAAGTGAAGTTAAGTCAGATGCAGAAAGACAAATATCATGATATTGCTTATATATGAAACCTAAAAAGAGGGTAGAAATGAACTTATTTAAAATACAGAAGTAGAATCATGGATGTAGAAAGCAAACTTATGGTTACCAGGGGATAAAGGGGGATATGAAAAAACTGGGAGACTGGGATTGACATACACACACTGCAATATGTAAAATCGATAACTAGTCAGAACCTGCTGAATAGCACAGGAAACCCTACTCTATACTCTGTAATGACCTATATGGGAAAAGAATCTAAAAATAAAAACAAAAAGAGTGGCTATATGTATATGTACAACTGATTCACTTTACTACACTTGAAATGACACAATATTGTAAATCAAGTATAAAAGTGAAAGTCACTCAGTAGTGTTCGACTCTTTGCAACCCCATGGACTATAGTCCGTGGAATTCCCTAGGCACAGAATACTGTAGTGGGTAGACTTTCCCTTTTCCAGGGGATCTTCCCAACTCAGGGATTGAACCCAGGTCTCCCACATGGCAGGTGGATTCTTTGCCAGCTGAGCCACAAGGGAAACCCAAGAATACTGGAGTGGGTAGCTGATCCCTTCTCCAGCTATCTTCCCAAACCAGGAATCGAACCAAGGTCTCCTCCACTGCAGGTGGATTCTTTACTAACTGAGCTACCAGGGAAGCCCTGATATCTCAAGTATACTTCAATGACACCTTTTTTAACAATCTCCCAATATTGGAGACTAGGGAAATCAGAGGTAACAATTAACAAAAATATCAGTTAAGAATTCTTAATGGGTAACTGAAAATATTTTTATTGTAGAATAATAAATATAGACATGTCCAAAAAAAGTTGTCAGAAAATAGTCAAACACACTGTGTATGTTAATGTCAAGTTCACATCAACAGTAATTTCATCTGTATCTGTGTAACAGATCATCAAACAATTTGGACTATTTAAAAAATAAAAAGTATGAATTCCAAAAGGTTAAAAAAAAGAGAGAGATACATTACTATTTTAAGAGACAAGATCTAAAACTGGGAACCGTGGGTGCAGGGATATAGTAGCAGTGTGTGGAAAAACTGTCCTCCACGGAACCAGTCCCTGGTACCAAAAAGGTTGGGGACTGCTGATCTAAAATATAAAAGGGGTGTTTTATGTTTTAACGTCCCATGAAAAGAAGTTAAAAAGAGGACTGCTTTACATATTCAATAGAAACATGCAAGTCTCATATGAAATGTTAAGTTTTCTGATAGTCACATTAAAAAAGTAAAAAGAAACAGGTAAAATTTTAATAATATATAATCTATCTAAATTATCTTTTAAACATACAATAAAAAAATTTTAAAAACTGATATTTTACATTCTTTCATCTCAAGTCTTCAAGATTGGGTGTATATTTTATACTTAAGAGCAGCCCTCAATTTGGACTAGTCACAGTTCAGATGTTCACTAGGCACAAACAGCCAATGGCTACTGTGTTGGAAACCACAGGTCTAAAGCATACCCTGGAATACTCAAAATATCCAGTACATGTGTCCCAAGAATTAAAGATCTCTCAGATCTTAAATTTCAAAATCTGAATCCTTGAGAATTTAAAAGGTCTGAGTCAGAAACACTGTCATTACTGAAAAAAATAAAAATATCTCTAAGACATTTAAGAATGTCTCTTTATCTTTGATCACTCACTATACTTATTAAGCAGTAAAATCAGCTTGGCAGTCACTGTCTACTTTCTGGAGACATACAGGTACATACAAAGTCCTCCTCATGATTTCTTCTTGGTATTTTTCATATATACTCATATACACTCTTTACAATTTCCACTGCAATACTATTTGTAAAAGCAAGACTGTAATAACAAAAACCTAAATGTCTATTGAATGAGTGAGTGAATTCGCTCAGTCATATCTGACTCTTTGTGACCCCATGGACTGTAGCCTACCAGGCTCCTCTGTCCATGGGATTTTCCAGGCAATAGTCCTGGAGTGGATTGCCATTTCCTTCTCCAGGGGATCTTCCCAACCCAGGGATCGAACCCGGGTCTCCTGCATTGCAGACAGACGCTTTACCGTCTGAGCCACCAGGGAAGTCTAAATGTCTATTAATAGGGCTCTTATTAAATAAAAACTCAACATGAACTGAAAGTAAAAAAAAAAAAAGTAAGTTTCCTGATCAATGTGCTGTCACTTTCAACTATGATTATGATTTACTTTTCCATGTGTACCTACAAGATATTTCTGTCATGTCTCAAAAGTAAAGGCTTTAAGAAAGAAAAAAACTGTATGGTACAGTCACATAACGGAATACTCACAATATTCAGCTCATAAATCAACCAGGTAGTACTATGTATGGAAATGAGAAAGAAAAAAATGAAAACAAGCCCAAGCTGTATCAATTATATTGTTAAATTTTTAAAAAGGGAGGGGTGGAACAGAGTGTTATAAAAGAAAAATGGAGGGGTGGAACAGAGTGTTATAAAAGAAAAAGTAAAGAGAACAGATCTGTTTGGATAGCACTGACCGTCTGGAAGGCTATACAGGAAAACAGTAGTTACTGCCTCCAAGGAGAAAACTTTTAAGGAGGGACAGGAAAAGCAAATTACTTTTCACCAAATATCCTTTTAACCTTTTGAATTCTGTCCCATACACATGTACTAAAGAAAAGGCTTAATGCTCACTCTTAAGAACTCAAGGTAAAGCTGGAAAGAAGACACAGAAATAAAAGCTAATAAAATGTGATGTAACATCAATATGCATACGGTACAAGAAAGAAGGGGAGAGCGTGATGAAGTTCACTGCTTGGATGATCGAGAGAAGAATTTGTCACATGCACAATATTTCTCCATAAAAATAAGCTATGAATGGTACCTATGCCCTCAGACAAATTCACCCTAGAAATGTCTTTTCCTGACACACCAAAGTAAAGTAGAAATGTCAGACTTTCCACATTCTAGGAACCTCTTACCCTGTTGTTATTGACTTTGTAGGCAGCAGAGCTGTCAGTGATGGAAGTCTGAGTGTCTCTGTAAAGGCCTGTTAACAACTGTAAAACAAAACAAAACACAATATGGGTGGAGATCTGAGCACACATACAAATGGCAAACCTAAAGAGTGCAACTCTGCGCTGACTCTCCTAAGCGTAAAGTCAAACAAACAAATGTTGCTTACAATAGCTAAAGAGGACCATATTGATTTTTTTCCCCTTTGCTTGTAGAAAAATCTAATTAACTGCAAACTTCATTCCCCCTCCTTAATGAGAAGAGGGGGAAAACTATTATTTTTAAACTATTATTTTCAAATAATAGATTCAAATAGTTAGTGGCCAAATTCACCAACCGTCTCAACATTTACAATCATCAGAAATGATTAGAGATTATATTTCTTTAGTGGAAAGGAAAATAACTTATACTCTCAAAAAGAATAATAATAAAGAGAAAACCTCCGCTACTCTTTGTAGCAAAAACCAAACATTTAAAAAAACTACATAGACTAGAAATAAATATTAGTGAAAAGAAGCCTAAGTAGCCAATAAATATTTCTTTGACAAATTCTCAGAAGAATTACACACTGCATACAGATCAATGTCTTGTATCTATCTCTTCAGCTGTTCTGGTATCCTGAGCTATGGCATGAAAGTAATTAGTATATAAAACCCTTAAATGGGATAAAGGCTAAATATGTCCGTATCTGGTAAGTGCAAGAGAATAAAAATGGCCAAGAAGTTCCAGTTTAAGAGTCTTTTCGTCCTCCCAAGTGAGTCAAAAATTAATTCCCCAATTTGTCAGCAACAGCTTTTTTCCTAAAGTAAACCTAACAGGAATAATACGGTGCCCTAAAATTTCCTATCAAGTGTTAAGAGAGGTATAAATCAAAGCATTTACTCTGACAAAAAGCAATGTTTTCCCGGAATCACAAAGGCCCACAAGAAGAACAGCTCTCTGACTGCTCCTTCTGCTCCGGATGAACTTCCAGAACACTGTGGAATAGAGGAGAGAAAAACAACCAAAATGACGCCTTGATTATCAACAATACGTATATATGGTTGGGCTGGAGGAAATTAAGAGCAGTCTACCACAGAACGCCTCGTTCATTCGGAACTTACTTTCACTGTTATTACCACCACTAGAACCGTAGTTCTCGAGGACTCCGCTGAATGCCAGCCACCATCAACTGCCAACTTTTCTGCGTCTGCATCCCCTACCCTGCCAGTATACTCAAGTGCAACTTTGCCTTATTAACTTTGTATCCCCAGCGCCCAGCTCGCAAACACAGGATGCTCAAACCTGGAGCGAAAACCACTTGAGTATTGGTAGCAAGAGCAATGGAAGGGGAGAACGGGGCGCTCAGGCAGTACAGGGGCCAGCAACCCGTGCCCGAGGGCCAGGACGTCACTCTGGGGGTCACGGGAAATCCCCTCTAACGCCGTGCTGTTTCTGCTGCTTCAGGCAGGGGGCAGGAGTATATAAGCTGTTAGTTTCCCATTCTAGACGCCCCTCAGGTGTCACCTCTGCTCCGCGATCTACAGAAGCCCAGGCCGAGCTCGGATGCCCGCCCGCCCCGCACCCGCCATATCCACCGGCCTCCTCTTTACCTAGCGTCAGCACCACCGCAAGGAGCGCCACCACGACTGACAGCAGCGTCGGGTCCCTCTGCTGCAACTCCTGCCGCAAAGAGTCCAGGTATGGCTGGAAGGCTCCCCCAACACCGCCGCCATTCCCCATTCGCCGGGAGTCCGCGGAAGCCATGCCTGAGATCACGCTACCCGGCACCGCGAAAGCAACGTGGCCCTGGGCTCTGCGCAGGCCTGCGAAGCGGAGCATCACGGAAGTGGTAGTTCCTAAGCTGTATTTCCTCGTTATACCGGTATACCGAAGGTCCTGATGGGAGTTGTAGTTCTCTTGGACACTGACCTCCCAGCGAAAGACTGATTAAGCAGCCAGCCCGAAGGATGAGCGACACACTCATCCTTTTAGGATATGAGTCAGATGTCCCGCTCTCTTCATGGTTGCTGACAGAATGATGGGAAAAGAAAGAGGAATTCAGTGTATCTACACGCGGGTTCAGTCCCTGAGTCAGGAAGATCCCCTGGAAAATGAAATGGCAATCCACGCCAATATTCTTGCCTGGGAAATCCCATGGACGTAGGAGCCTGGAGGGCGACAGTCCATGAGGTCTCAAGAATTAGACATGACAGCAACTAAACCACCACCACCACAACTAAATTGTAAATCCTGGCTACTTCCCTTAATGTAGAGCTGCCCCTGAGATGAAATACATTAAGGGAGCAGCCAGGAAAATCAAAGAGAGGGGCTAGGGCTTTTGAAAATTCACTCTGCCCTAAGCAGCAGCCACTACTTTGCCAGACAGGTATGGGACCAAGGTGGCCAGTTCTTCAGTTTTTTAAGAGAAGCCAGAAAAAAGGTTTTTAAGGGAAATTTTTCACTTTTAAATTTCAGCAAGTAATGAAAACTTGTAGCCTAAATAAAACACCTCATAGAGTTAGAAGTGGCTGGTCTGGAAGCTGCCAGTTTGCAGTCTGTCATTAAGCAGTTGTCATTTCAGCAGAACTGGCAGGAAATGTTGGCAAAAGCTGGACATGAAGGGACTGGGAGATATGCTGAGGAACCTAGATTTTACCTAGAATGCAGTAAGTTTCAGATGAGAGTGAAATAGTTTATTGGCAGATCAAGGGAGTACTATGGTTTGAGAGAGAAAAGACAGGCAGGGAGACCAGCTGGAGGCTGTTGCAGTGTTTTGGCAAACAATGCACAGGGTCTGGACCAGGGAAGTGTGGAAAAAAGGGTACAGTTACGAGAGACACTTAGAGGGAAAATAAATAGGATTTGGTGATTAATTGTACAAGCTGAGTTAAGGAGAAGAAGAGTTAGCAAGACTGCATCTGAAACACTTGGTGTGTATTGCTGGGAAGATCAAAGTGTTCAGCATGAATGAGAGAACTCAGTTGAAGTTCTTTGGAGCCAGGGACATAGCCAGAATGAAACTGCCTGTATTTTGTATACACGGAGTTTCCAGTGCCTCTGGGAAATCTAAAATCATATATCATGCAGCCGATACAGTAAAAAAAAATGTGAAGTGTCAGCAGCAGGTGCTAGATTTTTATTTGGGAGTCATACATAAACAAGTGGTCATGCAAACTAGTACAGCCACTATGGGGAACAGTGTGGAGATTCCTAAAAACTGGAAATAGAACTGCCATACGACCCAGCAACCCCACTGCTGAGCATACACACCGAGGAAACCAGAATTGAAAGAGACACGTGTACCCTCAATGTTCATGGCGGCACTGTTTACAACAGCCAGGATGTGGAAGCAACCTAGATGTCCATTAACAGATGAATAGATAAGAAAGCTGTGGTACATATACACAATGGAATATTGCTGCTGCTACTGCTAAGTCGTTTCAGTCGTGTCCGACTCTGTGTGACCCCATAGACGGCAGCTCACCAGGCTCCCCTGTCCCTGGGATTCTCCAGGCAAGAACACTGGAGTGGATTGCCATTTCCTTCTCCAATGCGTGAAAGTGAAAGTGAAGTCGCTCAGTTGTGTCTGACTCTTGGTGACCCCATGGACTATGGCCCACCAGGCTCCTCCGTCCGTGGGATTTTCCAGGCAAGAGTACTGGAGTGAGTTGCCATTGCCTTCTCCAAATGGAACATTACTCAGCTATTAAAAAGAATGCATTTGAATAAATTCTAATGTGGTGGTTGAAACTGAAGCCTATCATACAGAGTGAAGTAAATCAGAAAGAAAAACACCAATACAGCATATTAACACATATATATGGAATTTAGAAAGATGGTAATGATGATCCTATATGCGAGACAGCAAAAGAGACACAGATGTAAGGAACAGACTTTTGGACTCTGTGGGATATGGCGAGGGTGGGATGATTTGAGAGAATAGCATTGACACATCTATATTATCATATGTGAAATAGATCGCCAGTCCAGGTTCCATGCATGAGACAGGTGCTCAGGGCTGCTGCACTGCGATGACCCTGAGGGATGGGATGGGGAGGGAGGTGGGAGAGAGGGTCAGGATGGGGAACACATGTACACCCATGGCTGATTCAGGTGAATGTATGGCAAAAACCACCACAATATTGTAAAGTAATTAGCCTTCAATTAAAAAAATTTTTTAATAGAAGGAAAAAAATCGTGGAGAGCGTGAAGAGTGAGGAGGAAAGGAGACACCACAAAGAAGACTGAGAAGAGAGTCAGCGACACAGAAGTAAATCATGTCCTGGAAGTGATCAGCAGCATTCCTGTAACAGATGATGAGGGCTTGAATGAAAAGTGAGCTCAGAGGGAACAAGGAGGGGACGGTGAGGAGGTAAAGATCCTCTTTAACTGCACACAATGAGTGCTTGCTTCAGTTTAGTTCAGTCACTCAGTCGTGTCCGACTCTTTGCAACCCCATGGACTGCAGCACACCAGGTTTCCCTGTCCATCACCAACTCCCAGAGTTTACTTAAACTCATGTCCATTGAGTCAGTGATGCCGTCCAATCATCTCATCCTGTCTTCATCGCTCCTTCAGTCTTTCTCAGCATCAGGTCTTTTCCAATGAGTCACATCAGATGGCCAAAGTATTGGAGTTTCAGCTTCAGCATCAGTCCATCCAATGAATATTCAGGACTGATTTCCTTTAGGATGGACTGGTTGGATCTCCCTGCAGTCCAAGGGACTCTCAAGAGTCTTCTCCAATACCACGGCTCAGAAGCATCAATTCTTGGGTACTCAGCTTTCTTTATAATCCAACTCTCACATGCATATATGACTACTGGAAAAACCATAGCCTTGACTAGACAGACCTTTGTTGGCAATGTAGTGTCTCTGTTTTTTTAATATGCTGTCTAGGTTGGTCATAGCTTTTCTTCCAAAAAGTAAGTGTCTTTTAATTTCATGGCTGAAGTCACCATCTGCAGTGATTTTGAAGCCCCCAAAATAAAGTCTGTCACTGTTTCCACCGTTTCTCCAGTAAAGAAGAGGCTGCTGCTGCTAAGTCACTTCAGTCGTGTCCGACTCTGTGTGACCCCATAGACGGCAACCCATCAGGCTCCCCCGTCCCTGGGATTCTCCAGGCAAGAACACCTGAGTGGGTTGCCATTTCCTTCTCCAGTGCATGAAAGTGAAAAGTGAAAGTGAAGTTTCTCAGTCGTGTCCGACTGTCAGCTACTCCATGGACTACAGCCCACCAGGCTCCTCCGTCCATGGAATTTTCCAGGCAAGAGTACTGGAGTGAGGTGCCATTGCCTTCTCCAGTAAAGAGGATAACTGCTCATGGTGAGTGCTTGCTAGAGCCAGGCATTGTTCTAAATCCTTTACATTTGTTAATTTGTTTAATCCTCACAATGGCCCACCATCCCAATTTTCCAGAGGGCAAACTGAGACGGGTTGAGTAACTTATCCATTGATCCCAGGTTATTGGACTCCTTTATGCTTCACTATATGCTCTAACACAGTAAAATTCATTTTCCAGGCACATTTCATCAATAAAGGGAGGCAATAAGGACTCCAGATTAAGAGAAAATGTTTAGGATGTGAAGTTAAAGTAAGAAATCCAACTAATGTATACATACACACACACACACACACACACACACAGTGCTTAGTTGCTCAGTCGTGTCCAGCTCTATGCATCCCCATGGACTGTAGCCCGCCAGGCTCCTCTGTCCTTGGGGATTCTCCAGGCAAGAATAATGGAGTGGGTGGCCATGCCCTCCTGCAGGGGATCTTCCCAACCCAGGAACTGAACCCGGGTCTCCCACATGGCAGGTGGATTTTTTACCAGCTGAGCCACGAGGGAAACCCAAGAATATTGGAGTGGGTAGCCTATCCCTTCTCCAAGGGATCTTCCTGACCCAGGAATCAAACCAGTGTTTCCTGCATTGCAGGCAGATTCTTAACCTGCTGAGTTACCAAGGAATTTTTTGGACTCACTAAGGATATTGGATCTTAGTTCTCTAACCAGGGATAGAACCCATGCCCCCTTATTGGCAGTGCAGAGTCCTAACCACTGGACTGCCAGAGAAATCCCCAACTATTTTATTTTAAATTAACATTATGAATTAAAATGATCAGAACTAACAGCAGTCTCACTGCATTCTATTTCTTATCTTTCTTGTGGTCCTGATCCCTGCTCTGTATTCAACACCCAACACGCACACACACACACACACCCCTCCTTTATATTAATAATAACTTCTGTTAGTGACTAAAAATACAGCGAAGGAGGAAGGGCTAGACACAGAGAACCCCTACCAGAACTGTCCTCACTGTACAAGGATTTTCAGTCCGCGCATGTGAGTGAACAAGTACCATTTTGGTGGTGCAGTTTGGGAACGAGGAGGCAAGGGTTTGATAACACATGGTCATACTCTTTCTCAGTTTGTTTTCTGGGCACTATGAAGGCAGAAGAGATGTGCACACCTTCCACACTTGAGTTAGAGGGTGGGGCTGTTAGTCTCAGTAATGAGAGCAGGAGAGGATGGCATCGGGTGTCTCCTTGTCCTCTCACCTCGGGGACTCCGAAGGCTCCTGGGAGCGCTGTGGAGATGGATGTAGAAGGACGATGTACCGACGCTGAGTGTCGCTGGCTGGAAGTGTTCCATTCCCTGATTCTATCAGCAGATGGAGAGTTACAGCAAAACCAGCGGAGACAATTTTTCTTCTCTTCATCAGTTAAAGTGTCTCATTCACTGAATGCATTTTCCCCTCTCCTGTTCCCAGCAGTTCCAAAATCCATATCAAGTTAGTAAACAGACTCAAAGATAAAAGAACTAATTGGCTTTCAGAGCTGGCAGGTGGGCAGTGACCTTGACCAGAGTAGCTTTAGGGACACGTGTGGAACAGAAGACTGATTTCTCTGTGCTGCTAAGTCACTTCAGTTGTGTCAGACTCTGTGTGACCCCACAGACGGCAGCCCACCAGGCTCCACCATCCCTGGGATTCTCCAGGCAAGAACACCTGAGTGGTTTGCCATTTCCTTCTCCAATGCATGAAAGTGAAAAGTGAAAGTGAAGTCGCTCAGTTATGTCTGACTCTTCACTACCCCATGGACTGACTGCAGCCCACCAGGCTCCTCCGTCCATGGGATTTGCCAGGCAAGAGTACTGGGGTGGGGCGCCATCGCCTTCTCTGTGTTCAGTCATTAATGAGAGTCCACCTTTTAGGAGGTCCACTAAGAGTGGGAGGAGACGGGCAGTGACTCTCAAAGGGCGGTTTTTAGCAAGATGAGGTTCCAGTGATTCACTTTTGCAAGCGGTAAGGCTTGGGACCTCAAGCATACCTGATGAAATGTATTAAAAATATTTTCAACTATGTAAATCATCTATATTATTTTTCTGTACTGCCTTGAGCACTCTATGTCAACATTTACTCTGCATCCTCCTTCCCACCCTTTCCCCAGACACACACACACACACACACACACACACACACACACACACACACACACGTACACACCTGATTCAATCAAGCCTTGTACACTTGATTTTATTAAAACGACCATGCAGACCTCTTTTAGAAAGAATTCCTACTTGGACTGTACCCAGGAACTGTGGCTGTGGGAAAGAGCAAATGAATCTTGAGCTCTGAAGGAAGGGCTAGTTATAGACCAAGTATTAAGGGAGGAAAAATGAAGTTTTTTAAAAGATAAAACCAATAATAATGTTTATTTTTATTTTGTCCTGCAGAGGCGCCACCACCAAATTGTGAGGGCAACCAAATCACTCAGACCAGTGAAACCAGATGAAACTTATGGGGGTCCCATGAGCTCCCATCTCCATCAGGTGTTGGCTCCGCTCTTGGATTTTAAGATTTGTGGAAAGTGCATGCTTCCAGGAGTTCTGTGGGGGGCAGAGCAGAGGGGTTGGACAGTTAAAAATCTTCCTATATTTAGTTCCTGTTAAGTGAATCAACAATTAAGCCCAATACAAAAGCACTCAGACCAGTTGCCCTGCTCCTCTAGTGGGTGAACCTGACCCTCCTCCCAATGCCTCCTCCTCCTGCCTGCACACTGGGCGGTGCCCCACAACAAGGACAGAAACAGGATTTCCCTGCCCTGCATCATCTCCTCCCTTATGTCCTATGGGCGGGGCTCCCACACCTGAGTCCATGTGGCTGGAAAGAGCCTAAGAGAACTATCCTCTCAGATCCAGGCAAAGAACTAACATAATGAGATGCACTATGCACCAGGCCTGTGCTAGTTCCCTGCCGGGGACTAGTCTCCACCCCCTCAACAGAACAGTAGCCAAGGATCCTTAAACCAGAATTATGTGGGCAGCTGTTAAAATGCAGAAATCCCGAACCTGGCACAGACTTGCTGAATCAGTATCCCAGGGCCTGGGAATCAGTATCTTAAGGACTGTGGCTCATGGACCTGTACTCTGCAGCTGAAGAATAACCTCCCTTGAGCTACATGGTATTCTCTCAACTCTCCCAAATGATTGCAAGTCATTAAATGATGTCCAACATAGCTATAGCACAAACCGGTATTCTAGATGAGTATAAGCATACCTTCTTTTATTGTGCTGTGCTTTATTGCACTTTGGAGATACTGTTTTTTCCAAATTGAAGGTTTGTGGCAACCCTGTGTCAAGCAAGTCTCCTGGTGCTATTTTTTCAATAGTGTTTGCTCACTTCATGTCTCTGCATCACAGTTTAGTAACTCTTGAAATATTTCAGACGTCTTCGTTACTATTATTATCTTTGTCATGGTGAGCTGGGTTCGGTGATCTTTGATGTTACTATTGTTAATTGTTTGGGGGCACCACAAACCATGCCCATTACTATGGCAAACTTTGATAAATATTATGTGTGTTCCTGCTGCTCCACTAGCACAACAATGTTGAAATTAGGCCAATTAATAGCCTTACATTGACTCTAAATGTTCATGTGGAAGGAAGAATTGCACATCTCTCTCTTTAAAACAAAAGCTAAATGTGATTAAGCTTAGTGAGGAAGACATGTCAAAAGCAAAGATGGGCCTCTTGTGCCAAAGAGTTAGCCAAACTGTGAATGAAAAAGAAAGTTATTGAAGGAAATCATAATTGCTACTTCAGTGAACACAGAAATGATAAACAACAGCCTTATTCCCGTTACAGAGAAAGTTTTAGTGGCCTAGATAAAAGATCAAACCAGTCACAACATTCCCTTAAGCCAGAGCCTCAGCTGCAGCAAGACCCTAACTCTCTTCAGTTCTGTGAAGGCTGAGAGAGGTGAGGAAGCTTCAGGAGAAATGCTTCAAGTGAGTGAGTACAGGTTGGTTCATGAGGAGGAGAGAAGTTGTCTCTGTAACATTAAGGTCAAGGCGGAGGCTTCCCTCGTGGCTCAGTGGTAAAGAATCTGCCTGCCAATGCAGGAGACACAGGTTCAATCCCTGGTCCAGGAAGATCCCACATGCTGTGGGGCAACTAAACCTGTGCACTGCAACTACTGAAGCCTGGGCATCTAGAGCCCATGCTCTGCAACAAAAGAAGCCACCATGGTGAGAAGTCGGTGCACCATAGCAGAGTAGCCCCTGCTCAGCGCAGCTAAAGAAAGCCCACACACAGCAACAAAGACCCAGTGAAGCCATTAATAAAATAAATAAATAAGATGTCTAAAAAATAAAAGTGCAAGATGAGGCAGCAAGTATTGGTATAGAAGCTATAGTAAGTTACACAGAAGACCTACCCAAGACAGTTCATAAAGGTGGCTACACTAAATGAGATTTCCAGTGTAGATGAAACAGCTTTCAATTGGAAGAAGATGCCATCTAGGACCTTCATAGCTGGAGGGGAGAAGTCAGTGCCTGTCTTCATGATCAAATGACAGACTGACTCTCCTGTTAGGGGCTAATGCAGCTGGTGACTTGAAGCTGAAGCTAGCGCTCATTGACCATTCTTAAAAACTTAGGGCCCTTAAGAATCATTCTCGGTGTGCTCTGCATGTGCTCTGTAAGTGGAACAGCAAAGCCTGGATGACAGCACATCTGTTTATGAGAGGGTTTACTGGATATTTTAAGACAGCTATTGAAACCTACTGCTCAGAAAGAAACATTCCTTTTAAAATATGACTGCTCATTGAGAGCATACCTTGTCACCCAAGAGCTTGGATGGTGATGTACAAGATTAAAGTTGCTTTCATGCTTGCTTCCTGGTAGCTCAGATGGTAAAGCGTTTGCCTACAATGTGGGAGACCAGGGTTCAATCCCTAGGTCAGGAAGATACCCTGGAGAAGGAAATGGCAACCCACTCCAGTATTCATGCCTGGAAAATCCCATGGACTGAGGAACCTGGTAGGCTACAGTCCATGGGGTCACAAAGAGTCGGACATGACTGAGCAACTTCACTTCATGCTTGCTAACACAACATCCATCCAACTCTCAAGTTTTATTATTACATAAATACGTTTCATAACTACCATAGACAGTAAGTCTTCTGCTGGATCCGGGCAAAGTCAACCGAAAGCCTGGAAAATATTCCTCATTCTAGATGCCATTAAGAACATTTGTGATTCATGGAGTAAGGTCAAAATATCAGCATGAACAAGAATTTGAAAGAAGTTTATTCCAACCCTCATCAGTGACTATAAGGGATTCAAGATTTCAGTGGAGGAAGTAACTGCAGATGTGATGGAAATATTAAAAGAACTAGAATTAGAAGTGAAGCCTAAAGATATGACTGAATTGCTGCAAATCTCACGATAAAACTTTAAGAGATGAGGAGTTGCTTCTTATGCATGAACAAAGAGAGTAGATTCTTGGGATGAAATCTACTCCTAGTGAAGATGCTGTGAAGACTGTTGAAATGACAAAAGGATTTAAGAATATTATCTAAACTTTGTTGATAAAGCAATGGCAGGACTTGAGAGGGTTGATTCCTATTTTGAAAGAAGTTCTACTGTGGGTAAAATGCTATCAAATAGCATTGGATGCTACAGAGGAATCAGTCATGAAAGAAGAGTTGATCCATCGATTTCAGGCTTCCAGCTGAAGATGGCAGACTAGAAGGATGTGTACTCATCTCCTGTGAGAGTACCAAGATCACAACTAGCTGCTGAACAACCATTGACAGGAGAATGCTGCAAACCCACCAAAAAGGTACCCTGCATCCAAAGACACAGAAGAAGCCACAGAAAGATGGTAGGGGGAGCACCATCATGATAAAATCAAGTCCCATACCCTCCAGTTGGGTGATTCACAGACTGGAGAACAATACCACCAAAGAAGTTCTCCCGCTGTTGTGAAAGCTCTAAACCCCATGTTAGGTTTCTTGGCCTGAGGATCTGACAAAGGCACTGGGAATCCCCAGGAATCTGATCTTGAAGGCCAGCAGGATTTGCTTATAGAATTTCCACAGGACTGAGGGAAACAGAGACTCTAGTCTTAGAGGGCACAAACAAAATCTTGCACACACCAAGACCCAGAAGAAAGAATGATCCCACAGAAGACTGAACCCAAACTACCTGCTAGTGTTGGAGGGTCTCCTGTGGAGATGTGGGAGGGCAAGGGCTCATAACAGGGACAGGGGCACCGGCAGCAGTCCTGGAAAGTCCCCCTTGGTGTAAGCCCTCTTGGAGGTCACCACTAACTCTACCATAGAGCCCATAAACCCCAAGGCTGGGTCACCTCAGGCTAAAAAATCAGGGAGGGAGTGCATCCTCACCCATCAGCAGATAATTGGATTAAAGCTTTACGGAGCAAAATCCTGCCCACCACAGCAGGACCCAGTTTTTCCCACTGCCAGCCCCTCCCATCAGGAAGCTTACGCAAGCCTCTTAGCCTCCTCCATCAGAGAGCAGACAGAAGCAGCAAGCAGAACCACAATCCCACAGCAGCTAGAACAAAAGCCACATTACAGAAAGTAAATCAGTATGAAGAAGCAGAAAGTTATGTCCCAGATGAAGGAACAAAATAAAACTCCAGAAAAACAACTAAATGAAGTGGAGATAGGCCACCTTCCAGAAAAAGAGTTCAGAATAATGATAGTGAAGATGACCCAGGATCTTGGGAAAACAATGGAGAAGATGCAAGAAGTGTTTACCAAAGACCTAGAAGAACTGAAGAACAAACAAATGAAGGTGAATAATACACTAGAAGGAATCAATAGCAGAATAACTGAGGCAGAAGAATGGATAAATGACCTGGAGGACAAAATGGTGGACATCACTGCCAAAGAACAGAATATAGAAAAAAAGAATGAAAAAAGAAGAAGACAGCTGAAGAGACCTCTGGGACAACATTAAACGCACCGACATTTGCATTATAGGGGTCCCAGAAGGAGACGAGAGAAAGGACCTGAGAAAATATTTGAAGAGATAATACCCGAAAACTTCCCGAACATGGGAAAGGAAATAATTAACCAAGAGCAGGAAGCACAGAGCGTCCCAGGCAGGATAAACCCAAGGAGGAACACACTGAAACACACAGCAATCAAACTGACAAAAATTAAAGACAGAGATAAAATACTAAAAGCAACAAGGGAAAAATGACAAATAACATGCAAGGGAACTCTCATCAAGCTATCAGCTGATTTCTCAACAGAAACTCTACAAGCCAGAAGGGAATGGCATGATAAATTTAAAGTGATGAAAGGGAAGAACCTACCACCAAGATAGTCTAGCCAGTAAGACTCTTCTTCAGATCGGATGGAGAGATCAAAAGCTTTCCAAACAAGCAAAAGTTAAGAGAATTCAGCACCACCAAACCAGCTTTATCATGAATGCTAAAGGAACTTCTCTAGGCAGGAAACACAGGAGAAGGAAAAAACCTACACAAAATAAACCCCAAACAATTAAGAAAATGTTAATAGAATCATACATATTGAAAATTACCTTAATTGTAAATTGATTAAACCAGCCCAAAGACATAGACTGGCTGGGCAGATGAAAAACTTGTGCGTATATGCACTTCCATTTACCACATGACTCTGCTTGACCCATCAGATTGTTTGTAATTATTATATATTGTTAGGCTAAGCATGTTCCCATTATGACTTGCTCTTTTATTTTTTGGAGGGTCTGGCTACTCATTGTGAAAACTAGTAAACATCTTTTACTATTGTGATTATGAACCTTTGGCCTATCTAAAAATTTATGACATTTTGATTCTACTTGTTTGATTTAGTATGAAAAGCACGTTAGAATTCTAAAAATAGATATGCAGTAAGCAAAATAAACAAGTAAATAGGTTGTGTGTAGGATTAAAAAAATAATAAAAATGTTTCAATAATAGTATCCTTTAAAATTTTTTCCAATGGTATTTATAATATCTAAATTAAACTGTACAATTTTTTTAATATATCTCTGATTCTCTAAAGAATCAAGAGAAAGTTTTTGTAATTTGTGAAAATAAAGGTTAAAACCCAGTCACCAAGGATTAAAAAAAAAGAGTTGATTGATGGGGCTTAATTGTCATCTTATTTTAAGGAACTGCCACAGTTGATCTGTCAGCAGTCATCAATATTGGGGTAAGACCCTCCACCAGCAAAGAGATTATGAAGGCTCAGATGATAGGGGGTTTTTAGCAATAAAGTAGCTTTAATTAAGATACGTACATTGTTAGACATTTTTTAGACAATGCTATTGCATGCTTTATAGTGTAGTATAAATGTAACTTTTATATACACTGGGAAACCAAAAACTTCATATGAGTTGCTTTGTTGCAATATTCTTTTATTGCAATGGTCTGAAACTGAACCTGCAGTATCTCCAAGGTATGCCTGTGGTGTGTATAGCAACTTTAGAGTTACTGGTACTTATCACCATTCAAGCTCTCAAGAACAGCGCCATGTAAAAGAACTCTCTGCAATGCTGGAAATGTTCTCTTTTTTCATCTATGTGGAGACATAGGTATCTACTGAGCACTTGAATTATGGCTGGTGTGACTGGTTTAAAATTTTGTTTAATATGAATATAAATTTAAATATCCACAGGTAGCTGGAGGCTACCATTTTGAACAAGGCAGCACGGTATAAAAAGGTGTTCAGAGCAGAGCACTGGGCATGGGCACATAGCTCTCTTCCTTTTCTAAGTAATCGCATGGAATTCTGCATGTCCAGTGCCATCAGCCCATGTCCCCTTACCATTTGCCCATACAAGTAGCCTTTCACTCATGCTAGGTTGCATTGTTCCTTCATCATTTCATCTAGTCGACTGACTATCTCCTGGTGACTACAGTCCACCCCTCCTTTTCAATCCAGCACCCAGGTTCCCCATGCTGTTCCTCCTACTCACTTGAGGTTGAGCATTGTCTCAGGTTAGTCATAGCTCTGACGTAGTCATCCCCTAAGTAGGGAGTCATATGTTTTTTTCTCAATTGAAGCCAAACATTTAGTGTCATCCCTGAACAGAAGGTCCTTGGAATTTGATTGGAATAAACAAAAATTGCTCGCGCAGTCGGTTACAGCTTTTCCGAAATCATCCTGTCAAATGGACAGAAAGTACATGAGGACCTGAGGAAAAGACCACTGGGAACACATGGATAGAATGGAGGAGACTGAAATCTGGGAACCAGCCCTGGGAAGAAAGGGAAGCTGCAGGGGATGCCTCAGGATCTTTGCACATTCATCCCTTGGCATTCACACAAATATGGGCCTCAAATCTAGGCTTCCATGAGGCCCCCAAATCCTTTGTAGGGTCCAGCCTAGTCCCATCTCCTTGGGGAAGTCCCTCCCTCCCACCCACTGCTAACTTCTCTGATCTCTCTTCCCCACTTCACTGGCCATGGCCTTGGGGATGGCTTCCAGGAAATGAGAGGGCAGAAACACGTCCCTTAAGTATTATTATCAAGAAGGTATTAAGTAAGAGCCACCCAGTGAGGGGTGGTACAGGTAGCTGTTAGCTGCATCTTTGATCCTAAATTGATAAGAGGCTGGACTCATCCACATCTTCTAAGATTATAAATTAAATAATAATTATAGAAAGTTTAGCATTCTATCTAGCACTTAGGAAAAGTTCATTAAATGTTCATTATTAGTGTCATTTATCTTAAGAGCTCTCACAAAGGTGTGCATCTTCACTTTTAAAAGGAGAAAACTGATGATGGATCAACAGGCAGGAAGCCGTCACTGAGGGGAGGCTGGTCTTTAGGGGTGGAAGGGTCTTTAGGATTAAAATATTCAGACAGCCCCTCTCCCCACAGGGCCAGCCCTGGGTGGGTTGTTTTCACCAGAGGACAAGCTCCCTGAGGGTAGGGTTCCTAGGTTTTTCTGCCTTTTGGAATGGTTCTCAGTCTGTCTAAGTAAAAGAAACACAGTCCACATTTTATGACTTGTATCCAGAAAGAGCTGGGAAACAGGATTAGTTGCCTTCATTTAAAAAAAAAAAGGCAGAAGTGGGTAAAATGAGGGTACCACAGAGCAAGGTCAGGGTCTAGCTAGAAGGCAGATGCTTGGACCCTGGAACACATGCGTCAGCTGAGGTCTGATTTCCAGCAAGCACAAGATATGAGTAGAGCCAGGTCTGGGAGATCCAGTCCACCATCCATACCTTTCCAGTTCTAACTTCCAGGAAAAGAATGCAGGAGTGTGGGCTTTTCCTCGCCAGCGAAATCCCTCAATAATCCATACCCACACAAGAAAAACAGTCTGGAGTCCCTGGCTGGTCCATACCTGCTGTTTGTTTAATATTTTCTCCACACAAGTTGCCTTATCTTTCCGTGAGACCACAGCATGATTCGGGGCTCGGGCCAGGTGGCAGCTCTCAGCCTCTTCCACAGATTTCCTGGTGCCATCCTTGCATAGTAGTTCAAAATTTTCCTTCTGCAGATTTTTTGCCCATGCTTCACCATTATTTCCTAGGTTGAGAAAAGGTGCATCAGCCAAAGCTTTGATCAAAACACCCTCACTGGGAGATGTGACCACCCTCCACTAGCATGTGGGGGCCTGGACCCAGTGGCCAGCAGAGGTTTCACTGATGTGGAGAGGAAGAGAGTTACCAGGAATTCCCTGGGGCCATTCCTTTCAGTCTTCCCAGCCACACAAGGGAGAGTGAACCACGTTCTGTGGATGACGTTCAAAAGGATCTTCGTTTCTGCTAAGTTCCAAATTCCATTTAGACTCCAATGTAGGAAGCACATGACGCTCTCAGCAGATCGACAGTCTCTGTGCTATACCACCTGGCTGTGTGTGTGTGTATAATCGCTCAGTTGTGTCCAACTCTTTGCAACCCATGCGACCGTAGCCCACCAGGCTCCTCTGTCCATGATTCTCCAGGCAAGAATACTGGAGCGGTTGTCATTTCCTCCTCCAGGGGAATCTTTCTGACCCAGGGATCAAACTTGCAACTCTTGGGTCTTCTGCAATGGCAGGTGGATTCTTTACTGCTGAGCCACCTGGGAAGCCCCATACCATCTGGCACTAGCAAGCAAAAGAATCTTCCCCAGAGGCTCTTTTGGAAGGTAGCCCAGTGCTTGAAATCTGGCTCATTCACACTAGTTCTATGTAAAATGCACAAACGCCTCTGTGCATGAAGGCCTATATCCTGTTCTCCGGCCCCTTGCTTCATCTTTTCTGTATTCTCTCTGAGAAAATAATATCTCACCCATTCCCATGGTTTAAGTTCCTTCCTCCTGAGGCAGTTCTCAAATTAGCTTTCCTGGTTTTGCTTCTCTCCTAAAATACAGGATTGAAGTCTTATTCTTAATCTAATTTTCTCATTTAATTGAACAACCAGTATATGAATTCACTATTTTAAAAGTTTAAATTTACATACAAAGTAAAAATACCCCTTTTCCTACACTCTTCAAATGTACACTTTAGATTTTGATAGAAAACTCCAAATTGCCTGCCTCTCCTGCCACCACGATCTGCACTTATCTTGCTCACCTTTTAACTTTTCCCCTTTCTTTTCTTACCAGTCCCTCCAATTCAATACCTTCCAAATGAAGCCCATCCTCCTCCTCTCCAAACCCATTCTGTTCTAGTTAGTAATTTATGCATTTATTCAATACTATGTTCCCAGCCCTCTGTAAGACACAATCTTATTAAAAGTGGGAAATAGCACACAAACCAAAAGCAAAAGTGCAGGGCACAGATAATATTGTTTTATATTTTGTGTAACACTCTCTAAATGCTGTGTGAGCAAGGGAACCAGCACAGTGAGAGTATGTTAACTCGGGAAGCCTAGTTGGAGAGGGCAAGGATTCAGCAGGGTCCTGTAGCATGTGTAGGACTGAGAGGAGAGAGGACTGCTTCTCTGAGGGGGACGGAATGCTCTGGCAAGACTCAGGGACAGCTGCATGCCTGGTGTTTCTAGTGGGTGGAGGAGAACAGCCCCGCTGGAACAGAGCCTTGGGCAGTCAGGCTAAAAGCGCCCTCAAGATGAATGTGAGATGGAGTATGGCACTTTGTTGTTACTGTTGGTTAGTTGCTAAGTCATGTCCGACTCTTTGTGACCCCATGGACTGTAGCCCACCAGGCTCCACTCTGTGGGATTTCCCAGGTAAGAATAGTGGAGTGGGTTTCCATTTCCTCCTCCAGGGGATCTTCCTGACCCAGGGATCAAACTCAGGTGTGCTGCATTGCAGGTGGATTCTTCACTGCTGAGCCACTACGGGAAGCCCTAGTGTGGCACTTAGGTAACAAGAAAGGCTGGTCTACGAGAACTTAATGAATGGAAATCAATGTTAACATGAGAGCTCCAAATAGGACAATTAGGGAAAATGAGAAGGGAGGTGATTTGGTCTGGGTTAGGGGCAGTGGGCATCTAGAAGGGCATGATAAAAAATTTTCTTTCCAGCAAAAATAATGCTTGTTAACTGTGGCTAATTTGTAAAGCACTACATAGTTTTAAGGAATAACACTTTGAAACCCAGTATAATTCCACAGCATTCACTTTCATCATTGATTAATCTAGGCTTGACTGACAGGACCTATAACAAAGTCCTCCATAGGGACGAGGCTGTGTGAAGAGAGAAGTGCAAGGAGTTTGGATTTATTCCGGTTCAGGCTGCAGTATCAGTGTACTTTGTACATAAACATGACCACAGGGCAAACAGAGATCCTAGGATGGTGTTTAGGTAGGGAGTGTATAGGGAGGTAGGCCTCCTCTATAAATTCCCCTCGGAAGGTTAAGGCTTTGGGAGTCTTGGCAAAGAGAACTGAGGTCTAGAGAGGGGAGCCCTGTTGGAAGGATATAAAGAGAAATCAAGGAGTGGCAAAGAACCAGCCTAGGGTAACACTCAGGTAGCAAGAAAAGGACAGCCCTTATAGGGAAAAGCAAAAGTTACAGGAGGGGTGAAAGAAAAATTAGCCAAACCAATATTCCTTCAAGTAAGAACTTAGTAACTTCTGCATAACTTATACTGTGATTGGTGTTGAGATGTAAGAAAAAAGTAGAGCTCCCTGTGACCATATTTTATTACAGAATGTGATGAATTCAATAATAATAGCAACGTGAACAGAGGATTCTGTTGTGGGATGGAGGTGTGCCATTGGGGAAGGCTTCTTAGAGGAGTTGGTCCTGTACTAGAGGAAAAATTTGAGGTTGGGTAAAGGGAGGAGGGCTTCCCAAGTGGGTTAGTGGTAAAAAAAAATCAACCTGCCAGTGCAGGAGATATAAGAGACACAAGTTCAATTCCTGGGTCAAGAAGATTCGCTGGAGGAGGGCATGGCAACCCACTTCAGTATTCTTTTCCAGAGAATCCCATGGACAGAGGAGCCTGATGGGCTACAGTCCAAAGGGTCACAAAAAGTTGGACATAACTGAGTGACTACACACACACACATACACACACACTCACACACGAAGGGTTATGAGGGAGGAAGGGAAGGAATACTGCCTGGACTCTAGTGGGTGGTGTAAGCTGTTAGTGATAGAGCATGGGCAGCTGGAATGCTCATTCTTACCAATATTTAAAAAACAGCTGTCTTGTTTTTAATGTCATGGCCATCTAATACCCACCCACTAGTTTTAGTACCCACTGATTGTTGGTTCTTGCTAGAATTGATTATTGCTATATTCGTTGCCAGACAATAGTTGTTTAACTTCATGATTTTTTCTATGTCTGTAATTAGCATTCTACAATAAAGAAGATGTTTCCCTTATACTCATTCATTTAATCAGGATGGACTCATGTGTTCTTATTTTATTCAATGGGTTGTTCAGTCTTACTACTGTTATTATTTCTTGTAATGCTCAAAATGTCAGATCTGGCCAGTGGAGGGCTTTCACAATAGTTCCAATGTGCTCTGACACGTCCCATATCTCTGAGCACTTCAGCATGATGCTCTTTGGTTCACCTTACACTTCCTGCCCCAGCCCCAGAATCAGCTGTTTTTCCAAGGGACCATGGTTCCTCCTCTTGGAGAATGGTTATAGAAGCCAAAGTCCTGGTGCTTATTCCTACAGGGGTGCTACTGTCTGTATGTTTTTCTGAGTGGATTCATAATATGGTTAAATATATATATTGGACCTTGAAATATGAGAAATAGTTATAAAGGACCTTTGGGGGATAAGTTCACTAATCTTGAATAGGGACTGTGGATGTGATGAGTCTTAAACCACGTTAGTATAAATTTCCTGATCTTGCTGATTATAATGTAAGTAGGTAAAAGTCCTTGTTCTTAGGAGTATTTAGGGGACAGAAGGCACAGTGCCTACACCTGTGAGAAGGCTTCTAGGAGAGATTTCAGAGTCACTGGGAAGCTCACGATCCTCACCATCCTGCCTACGCAAGTGGATACGGCTCTCATCGGTGAACAAACAGGTTGAGAATCACAGTTCTGGACCCTGACAAGAGCCCCTGAAGCTTCCACAAAGACATCATGAACACAAGGGGAACAGTGACCCCGATTTATGGGGACCAAGGGTTGTGCACATACCGTCAGTGTTCTGTTTGACAGTCTGGTCCTTCACAAAGGCCACATCTCCCCTCTCCACCAGACACCTGTGGAGTCCCAGACAGGGGGAGAGAAGAAAAGAGGTCAGAGTTACATCTGTCATTCAGAAGGGCCATCTTATAATCTGAAGTTGTTTTTTTTTAATTTTTAATTAGATGATAATTGCTTTACAATGTTGTGCTACTTTCTGCTGTACAATGATGTGAGTCAGCTATACATATTCATATATCTCCTCCCTCTTGAGCCTCCTTCCCACCCCCATCTCACTCCGCTAGGTCATCACCAAGCACCAAGCTGAGCTCCTGTGTTACACAGTAACTCCCACTAGTTATCTATTTTTATATATGGTAGTATATATATATATATATATATATATATATATATATGTCAATAAGATTATCCCAATTTGTCTCACCCTCTCCTTACCCCCTGTGCCCACAAGTCTGTTCTGTGTCTGCATCTCTATTCTTCTCCTGCAAATAGGTTCATCAGTACTGTTTTTCTGGATTCCATATATATGCGTTAATATACAATATACAATTTTTACAATATTGTTAAAAAACAATATGTTTTTCTCATTCTGACTTACTTCACTCTGTATAACAGACTAGGTTCATCCGCATCACTACAGGTGACCCAATTCATTCTTTTTTGTGGCTGAGTATTATGCCACCTTAGAGATCTAGGGCTGGCCATCAGATATCAGCAACTGTGACTCCCATTTGATCACTATCTTATATATTACTAATATAAGTAATAAGAAGAAAACAAAACCTCTGATATGCTTTGTAGTTATACAATTGCAGTTCTATATATTAAATTCTAAACTCTGGCACATTTTCTCCAACAGCTCTACATCCTTTTCCAAGCATCAATACAGATATTAGAGGAGCAGTTTTCCACCAAGGTGATTTCTTATGTACAGTCTACTTGTGAAATTGGAAACTTGTGGACTGTGAATTGTTTTTATTCTAACTCACAAGGTGGTTCTAGCTAGAAAATTGAGATAATCTTTGTTTTTCCTTTGTTAGTGAGCAGTTTAGTTGTGAAGTTGATGGATTCATGAACTACCAGGGTAGCAAAGGCCCAAGAGGTCGTAAAGGGCACAGGTGTCTCTTTAAAAATGATTAAAATTCCATGAAACAGTGATGCAAGCAAAGATGCAGAAATCATGGACTTTACTTTTGTATATTTCCATGGTCATAGGTCCCCCAGAGGTGATTGTAAGAATGTGCGCTAAATGCTTGACTCCTGTGTTTATTCAGTTACGGCAGGGTTTCCTCACCTGGCACTAGTGACATTAGGGGCCAGATAAATCTTTGTTGTAGGGTGCTGCCCTGAGCATGTAGGATGTTCATCAGCCTCTCCCGACTAGCTGCCAATTGCACCCCCTCAACCCTGCTGATAATCAAAAACATCTCCAGACACCGCCAAATGTCCCCTGAGGCGCAAATCCCTCTCCTGCTACCCCCGGTATCCTCCGCCACTGAGAACTCCTGACCTGCAATGTACCACCAGTCTTTGCTGTCTATGACAGCCAGTTCTGAAGACGGTGTCCCGGAGGGACCTGGATGCCCTCTTCCCACAGGTTTCTACATACGTTTGTAAACATGCCACCCTAACATGCAGGACTAATGGGCTAGGAATGTAAAAATCTCACCTGGGCTCCTAAAAGGAACTCTTGTCAGGGCTGGGATTATTATTATTTTTGTATGAGGATTATAAGACTCACCTGAAAGCCCCTGTATAGCCATAGTATCTTTCATTGCTGTTGGGAACACACTCCTTTCCTGAACCCTTCTCTGAGCCAATGCACAGAGCACAGAGACTGGAATTTGGCTGAGATCCAGGTGCACAGCCTGCGCTGAAAAACTCATCTGTACAGAAGGACAAGAGAAAGTCAGCTCTTCCTGAGTCAGAATGAGTGGACTTTATCTAACACATCACAGGTGTGTGTGGCCCAGGTTAGGTAGAACATGCTTATTATGTGACCTGCCATCAACTCAAGACTTCCCAGGTGGTAGGTAGGCTCTGAAAGCGGAGAAGGCAATGGCAACCCACTCCAGTGTGCTTGCCTGGAGAATCCCAGGGACAGAGGAGCCTGGTGGGCTGCCATCTGTGGGGGTCGCACAGAGTCGGACACGACTGAAGCAACTTAGCAGCAGCAGCAGCAGCAGACTCTGAAAGAAAACTTCACTGAGGCTGGAAATTGTAACCATTACAATTCAGGTGGAGGGGACTCCATCAGCCTCCCAATAATGTCATTACTCACCTAAAGAGAAATGAGATGGAAATTATGTGAAAGGTGACTGAAGCAGGTGTAAAATTGAAGGTCTCACTCCCTGAGTTGTGCCATAAAAGAGCTTTTAACAGAACTTAGAACTCCAAACTTAAGAAAATTCTGGGGAAATCAAACTCGCAGCTCAGCTGGTCTCCCATGGCTGTATCCCAGGAGGCTCAGGAGAGCAGATGTGGTGCCCTTGCTGGTGGGGAACAGAACTCCTGAAAGTTGCCCCAGCCACCTTCCTGGCAAACTGATGTCACAAAGCGTGTTAGTGCAAAGATGTGATTGCATCTCTGAATCTGAACCTCCTCTCCAATACACACAGGACTTGCCTGGTTCTGTCTTTAGAGGCCTCTTCTTTTAAAGTTGCTACACATATTTGGAGATGGCAGGGGAAGTACTCAGGAAGTTAAAGTAAATAAGAACCACGAGGAAACATATCCATGGTAAACTTATGCACAGATTTTAGGAGGTAGAACTAAGGCCACACCTGAAGATATTCAGAGGACACAGAGAACAAACTGATTTCCACCCCTTCACACAGGCCTAAGAGCTGAAGCTGCCAAGATCTTAAAGAGACCTGAGAATCCCTTACACCATATTGCTTAGAAAGCTCCGTGGCACCAAATGGCCATTTCCTCTTGTTTCTCTGTAACAAAGATCAAGTTGGTTTTTTTCTCTTAATTTTTTTCTCCATTAATTTTATATTGAGATATAATTGACATGTGTCTGTGTGTTAGTTGCTCAGTCGTGTCCAACTCTCTGTGACCACTGGACTGCAGTGTGCCAAGCACATTATATTAATTTCAGGTGTACAACATGATTCACTATTGTGACTATATTGTGAAATGATCACCTCAATAGGTCTAGTTAATGTCTATCAGCATACAGGGTTACATTTCTTTTCCTTTTGGCTAGGACTTTCAAAACTATGTTGAATAAAAGTGGTAAGAGTAGACATCCTTGTCTTGGGGAATGCTTTTAGCTTTTCATTGTTGAGTATGATTTTAACTGTACATTTGTCATATACGGTCTTTATTATGTTGAGTTATGTTCCCTTCATGCCCACTTTCTGGAGAGTCTTTATCTTAAATAGATGATTATTGTTGTTGTTCATTGGTCGCTCATTTGTGTCCGAATTTTTGCAACCCTGTGGACTACAGCACTCCAGGCTTCCCTGTCCTTCACCATCTCCTGGAGCTTACTCAAACTCATGTCCATTGAATCAATGATGTCATCCAACCATCCCATTCTCTGTCATCTCCTTTTCCTTTTGCCTTCAGTCTTTCCCAACATCAGGGTCTTTTTTAAAGAACTGACTCTTCACATCAGGTGCCCGAAGTATTGGAGATGCAGCTTCAGCTTCAGCATCAGTCCTTCTAAGGAATATTCAGGACTGATTTCCTTTAGGATTGACTGCTTTGATTCTCCTTGAAGTCCAAGGGACTCTCAAGAGTGTTTTCCAACACCACAGCTCAAAAGCATCAATTCTTCAGTTGTTCAGCCTTCTTTATGGTTCAAAGCATCAATTCTTCAGTTGTTTAGCCTTCTTTATGGTTCAGTTCTCATATCCATACATGACTACTGGAAAAACCATATCTTTGACTATATGAACCCTTATTGGCAAAGTATGTCTCTGCTTTTTAATACACTGCTTAGGTTTTTATAACTTTTCTTCCAAGGAGGAAGCATCTTTTGATTTTGTGGCTGTAGTCACCATCTGCAGTGATTTTACAGCCCCCAAAATAAAGTCTTTCACTGTTTCCATTGTTTCCCCATTTATTTGCCATGAAGTGATGGAACTGGATGCCATGATCTTTGTTTTTTGAATGTTGAGCTTAACTCCAACATTTTCACTCTCCCCTTTCACCTTCATCAAGAAGCTCTTTAGTTCCTCTTCCCTTTCTGGTGTTAGGGTGGTGTCATCTGCATATCTGAGGTTATTGATATTTCTCCTGGAAATCTGGATTCCAGCTAGTGCTTCACCCAGCCTGGCATTTCCCATGTTGTACTCTGCATATAAGTTAAATAAGCAAGGAAACTATATACAGCCTTGACATACTCCTTTCCCAATTTGGAACCAGTCCATTGTTTCATGTCCAGTTCTAACTGTTGCTTCTTGACCTGCATACAGGTTTTCCAGGAGACAGGTCAGGCGGTCTGGTATTCCTATCTCTTTAAGAATTTTCAACAGTTTGTCATGATCCACACAGTTAAAGGCCTTAGCATAGTCAATAAAGCAGAAATAGATGTTTTTCTGGAATTCTCTTGCTTTTTCTATGGTACAACAGATGTTGACCATTTGATCTCTGGCTCCTCTGCCTTTTCTATATCCAGCATGAACACTTGGAAGTTCTTGGTTCATGTACTGTTGAAGACTCACTTGGAGAATTTTGACAAGCATGTGAAATGAGTGCAATTGTGCAGTTGTTTGAACATTCTTTGCAATTGCCTTTCTTTGGGATTGAAATGAAAACTGACCTTTTCCATTCCTGTGGCCACTGCTGAGCTTTCCATATTTGCTGGCATATTGAGTGCAGTACTTTAACAGCATCACCTTTTAGGATTTGAAATAGCTCAGATGGAATTCCTTTACCTCCACTGACTTTGCTCATAGTGATGCTTCCTAAGGCCCACTTGACTTCATACTCCAAGATGTTTGGCTTTTGGTGATAGATCACACCATTGCAGTTATTTGGGTCATGAAGATCTTTTTGTATAGTTCTTCTGTGTGTTCTTGCCACCTCTTCTTAATATCTTCTGCTTCTGTTAGGTACTGTTTCTGTCCTTTATTGTGCCCATCTTTGCATGAAATGTTCCCTTAGTGTCTCTAATTTTCTTGAAGAGATCTTTAGTCTTTCCCATTCTATTGTTTTCCTCTATTTCTTTGCATTGCTCACTTAGGAAGGCTTTCTTATCTTTCCTTGCTATTCTTTGGAATTCTGCATTAAGTTGGGTATATCTTTCCTTTTCTTCTTTGCCTTTTGCTTCTCTTCTTTTCTCAGTTAGTTGTAAGGCCTCCTCAGACAACCATTTTGCCCTTTTGCATTTATGCATAGATGATGAATTTTATCAAAAGCTTTTTCTGCATCTATCGAGATGCTCATATGATTTTTATTATTCAATTTTTAATATGGTATATCACATTAAAATTTTTTTCTTGTGATGAGAACTTTTAACAGCTACTCTCCTAGCAATTTTCAGATATGCAATATGGCATTAACTATAGTCACCAGGATATACGTTACATCCCTATGACTTATTCTACAACCAAGGTTCATACCTTTTGACTACCTTCATTCAGTTTGCCCATCCCCAGCCCTGCATCTGGCAACCACCAATCTGCTCTCTGTGTCTGTGAGCTCAGGTTGTTTTGTTTAGATTCCACGTATAAATGAGAGCAAATGGCATTTTTTTTTCTCTGCCTATTTTATTTCACTTATTTCACATAGTATTCTCAAGGTCCATCCATGTTGTTGCAAGTGGCAAGATTTCTTTCCCTTTGATGGTTGAATGACATTCTATCTATACATATAAACCACTGTTTCTTTGTTCATTCATTCATGATGGGCACAGGTTCTTTCCATATTATGTGTTGTTATGTAAATAATGCTGCAGTGGGCATGTGGGTGCATATATCTTTTTGAGTTGGTTTTTTTTTTTTTCTAGTAAATACCCAGAAGTGAAATTGTTGGATCATACAGTAGTTCTATTTTTAATTTTTGAATAAAAATTTAAATAAAAGATGATATTTTCCAGCCCCTTTTACAGCTAATTGTGACTATGGACCTAAGTTAGGGGCAATGAGAAGTTAGCTGAAGTAATTGGGTTAGACCTCCTAATTGGCTCCTTTACCTCCTAACAAGGCTCCTTGTTCCTTAAGGTTGCCTGGATCATGGATGTAATGGCAACCATGGGTAACCTTGACAATGGAGGCCTCATGCTGAGAATGGGGAAGCAGGAAGACAGAGAAGCCTGGGTTTCTAATGACAATACCAACATGGACTCCTGTCTCTGGTCTTTTTCATGAGAGAGAATAGTAAGCAGATGTTCGCTTAAGCCATTATGTGCAACTGAGAAGAGCCATTCTGATCCACTTCCCAGCCCTGCCACTCCTTTTATTTCCTTGAAGTTCACTGAACCAGATTGTATTATCATAGAACAGGGGCCTCTTGTACCATACTCCTCTTGCCAGTGCACCTCTTTCCACCCAACCCCGACAACAGCACACTCCCAGAGCTCACTCACCAAATTTACAGTTATTAATCTTGCTGTAGAGCAAACCCATGGGGATGTTCCAGCCAGCGGTTCTGTCTACTGCAGTGTGGCAGGACTTCTTGCCTTTCAGATTGTTCCAGTTGAGATCAGCATCTGATTTTTTAACCACAGCCACAGCAAGATACCCTACAAGAAAGACACCCCCAAAAGGGAGTATTAACACCTCTGAACCCTCCAGAGTGTCTGTCTATAGTCAAACCCAGCCATCATCCTATAGAATAAAATTATCCCAAATCATTCCTTCTCTCTTTGAAAGGGTCTTCCTAATAACTGACTAAGGGGAGATACAAGTCATTCCGGGAGGTGGAGATTAATCTGAACTTAAAAAAACAAAACAGTTTTGTTTGGAGCAATGGATGATGATGGACAACACTTCCCCAAATGCCTGAAGCTACTGACATAAACCAGCCATTCACCCTCCACTGTGGAACAGCAGAGGAATGGATACTAAAGGGTACATGTAACTCCAACATTCTAAGCATTAACAATTTTATTAGAAAAGAGTAGTAAATGTGCAATAAACTATTGGTTTATTATTCTGGTCAGATGTTTTACGATAAGGAGAATAAAGGTTTGCACCAAAATAAATATGCAAAGTGAAACTATCATAATCAAGTTAGCTGCGATCAGTGGCAGTAAATACATGCTGTTTTTAAAACTGGGAATAGAATATAAACTCATGATTTCAGTTCTCCAATTTAATTAATTCATAAAATTGTTTCCAATAGAAAAGATACAAACCTTTTTGCTCATGGACTAAGAATGGTTCTATTTTTGGCTAAAGAGCTTGCTTCCTAGTATGATGGGAAGAGGCTGGGATGCTGTAACTGGAAAAAGTGATGAGAACAGACTTGTACACTAATGGCTGGAAATGACCTGCAGGGACTTGACTTGAGCATGGGACTCAGAGCCCAAATCCTTGATAAGATTTCCTGTCTTGCTCTTGCCACATCTTTCCAGATCCATCCCACGCCAGAGTCCTGGGTGAAAGCCAGGTTGGCCTGGGTTTCTAGGCTTAGCCCTGGCTGGGAGGCTGGGCAATTTCATGTCTCTAGACACCTTCCTTTGTGAGCCTCTCCCCTCAGGCCTACGAGGCACATGTCAGCAAGGTTTCTGGGCTGGTGCTAACTCTTGTTTATAACTTTGCAGGCCTCATGCAATGCAAAGCAGTGGTGGGAGAGTCTGTATTTTCTTGTTGGATGTCAGAGTCTAGACAACTTATAATCTCTCTAAGCTATTGTTCTTCTACGCGTCCTTAGAAGATGACAAGACACATCTTATAGGATTAAACGAGAATTCCCATGTGTGTGTCGTGGCAAGTGTAATTATCTTGCCAACTATTTTCCTCCCATGGTTCTTTTGATTCTGAAAATTGGTCTCTTATCTACTTTTGATGTGAATTTAAACTTGCCTATGCTTTCCCCAAAGCAATGGAAATTTATCTTAAACTCATGAGGTTACTGATACCAACTCACCTTTTTCTGGTGTGTTCTTACAATTTGCACCCTCATTTTCTGCAGAGGAAAAAACAAAGTCATTAAACACTCATGTATAGATTGAAAATTGTCTTCCCCATATGCAGCTCAGAATTATAAGAGCCAGGAAAACTATCTACATATTACCAGTTCCCAAAAGGTCCAGGCTCTCTGGATTATGCAAACTCATTTTAGCTCCCTGGTCTCAGGAATTTAGCCCCAAAATTTAAATTTCAAGTTTCCCACTCTATCTGTCCTGTGACCAGGCTAACTGTACTTGAATCATGGCAACAGGCAATGTGCGGACTTTGGAAGCAAGAAGGTCTGCCAGGAATCCCAGCTGAGAACCTAGCTGTCCTCTGCAGACGGGTCATTTTCAGCTAGAACTTCCCAGTGCAGTCTCCAACTCCCTTGTTGGAGTACAGTAGAAAGTATGGTAGAAGATTCTCATCCTTCAAGATAATGGAAGGGACTAGAGATGAGGGAGCCCAGAGCCTAGGAAGTCGGAGGTGCTCAATAAGCAAGAGCTTTTTGCTCCCTGTGGCTGAACCAGGCTGTGATTTTGTCTCCTGTCTCAGGTTGTTTTCTTTAACAGAGGAAATGAACCACTGCCCCTCCCACTTACTGTAGTTCTCTGCCAGGACAGGCACCAGGCCACATTTGCCTGCTATGTAGAGGTAGCCTCCATCCAAGCTCATGGCATCAGCTTCTCCTTTCTGCAAAGACACAACACATCACAGCAGGTAAAAGAGATCCTCTCCAGTCCCACATGCCCGTCTGGTTGTTTCCTTGAAGCAATCTTGCCAACACAGTTTTTGAAGAGACAGAAGGTGCTAGTAATGGACCCCCAAAGGATCAGTCAGGCAGACCTGACATAGAAAATAAAAGGTACTCCCATTTTCACCCAAACCACGATGGACTGATGATCAACTCTGGATGATTTGCCTTGTTTCTTCAGGAGCAAAGACCCACATTCAGTCCCCTTGGCCTCTCATAGGACACACTGTTCCAGATTACACTCACAATACCTTTCTGACACCAAGAATTCTCATTTGTAAGACAAACAAATGGAGTCAGAGACATAGAGCTGTGTCTGCGGCATGGAGTGCCTCGCCTTGAATCTTGACGTCATTAGCTGAGTGCTATTTCAGTGTTTGGTCAATAAAAGATCTTTAATGAATGAGTAAAATAAGCTCAAAGGAGTCAAATAAACTGAACTGCAGTGTTGGAGAAGACTCTTGAGAGTCAATTGGACTGCGAGGAGATCCAACCAGTCCATCCTAAAGGAAATCAGTTCTGAATATTCATTAGAAGAACTGAGGCTGAAGCTGAAATTCTGATCCTTTGGCCATCTGATGCGAAGAACTCACTCATTTGAAAAGACCCTGATGCTGGGAAAGATTGAAGCCAGGAGGAGAAGAGAATAACAGAGGATGAGAAGGTTGGACTTGATGGACATGAGTTTGAGCAAGCTCCAAGGGTTGGTGATAGACTAGGAATTCCGCCTGGCATGCTGCAGTCCATGGGGTCTCAAAGAATTGGACACAACTGAGCGACTGAACTGAGCTGAATGGAATAGAGCTAATAAGCCCCAAATTTCAGAGATGCTTAATTCAATAAGACTGCCAAGCTTCCCATTAAGCCTAGAAATATAGTTTTGAGGAATATACCCTAAAGGAACAATCAGATATGTGGGAAACTATTTGGGCAAAAACATGCATGTATGATTCATAATAGCAATGAGACAGGGCCAGACTTACTACTCAATAGCAAGGAAACAGCTCAAAAGTTGCAGCACACCCACACTCTAGAATAACTATCAGCATTAGGACATCATGTTTTCATGGAAACAGCCTAAACGCCCATCAACAGATGAACGGATGAAGAAGATGTGGTGCATATATACAGTGGAATACTACTCAGCTATAAGAAAAGAATGAAATGATGCCATTTGCAGCAACACAGATGGATTGAGACATTATCATACTACGAGAAGTCACTCAGAAAGACAAATACCGTATGATATCACTTATATATGGAATCTAAAATATGACACAAATGAATTTATCTACAAAACAGAAAGAGACTCAGACATAGAGGACAGACTTGTGGTTGCCAAGGTAGAGAGGGATGGAGGAGGGATGGACTGGGAGTTTGGGATTAGCGGATGCAAACTGTTATATTAATACGTAGACTAGAGAAGCAGCAAGTCCCATTGTATAGCACAGAGACCTGTATTCAGTATCCTATAATAAACCATAATGGAAAATAAAAATAAAATTTGAATTTAAAAAAAGAGAAAAAAAGAAATGAAAGAGATAGTTCCTCATAAACTTGATCCCCAGACAAACCACTGAAAACAGGATAGTATATATTCTTTAAAAAATAAAATACATTTTAAAAAGTCATGTTTTCAAAAAATGATTTTTTCTTTGGGAACATGGGAGCAAGTTATTCTCTGAAAAGAAGAAAAAGGCTCCCTAGATAAGCTTAGGGGAGAAAAGGGTAATAGATTTCGTGTATGATATGAGCCCAGTTAACAGGATTTTCTCGATTTATAAAGTTACAGTTATTTTTTATGTATTTTCTTATTTATATCCTTCAGTTTTTCAACACTTCTAAAAGCAAATGTGGAATGCCCTCGTGAGCAACAAAAAAGCTTGCACAGTAACATGACCTTGTCACACTAGCCATGGCATACCGTGGGTCTCAGGCACACTCACACTGAGGTCCGGCCTCCCTAAGTAGACACAGCTCAGATTGCCCTCCATAGAGTTCTGACACCAGGAAGAGACGAGCCCTCAGGAGCCCTTCAGATTCACAAGCTCAAAGGTTCTGAGGCTCCTGTGGGGCTGGGCTCCCACGGTGAGGGCGAGGTTCCCAGGAGCCCTGCTGTTCGAGTAATTCCCGGGAGCGCTCGCTCCGCCTTGGGGACAGGGAGGCGGCCGTGGCAGCGCGCTGCCCTGTGGAGGCGGGAGGGACGCACCATGATCTTGGCGATGCAGTCCTCTGTGTCCTCTGCTGTTTCACACTCTATTGCCCCGTCGCTGAACCCACTCCACTGGTCACACTTTGTCCTCTCCTGGTGACCAATTGCACACCACTTCACCTTGCACTCATCCTTTGAGGTGTCTGGGGCTAGGACATAAGCAAGAAAACTAGCGATGAGAAGAGGCCCAGATGTGGCTTGCTGATTTTGCTGCTGTCTTCAGGAAGACTGGGATTTTTAGCAATACACAAACAGATTCCATTCAAGGAATTAATCTCTTAGAAATTAAAGGCAATAACAGTCCCTTGGCTGGCTTCTTATCATTTATATTTGACTTAAAATTACTTCTTCTGAGAAGTCCACTCTCCTCCCAACTCCAAGGCACTCTATCACTTTAGGCTGGGGTTATTTTTCCCTCATTTAGAAATAGCACTTAACCATCCAAGCAGATGTTGTGTATCTATTCATTGTTTACCATCTGTTCCCTGAAGGAGAACATAAGCTTGGCCAGGGCCATGCCTGTCTTGTTCTCCATGGCACCCTTAATGCCAGGTTCACGGTCAGTACCACAAATGTTTGCTGAATAAACAAATACCTACCCAGCTTTCAGACTGGCTCAAGAGGCATTCCCTCAGGGAAGCTTTACCTCAGTTCTTGGACCTGTTTGTCTTTGTTTTTGCACTCTTGTAGAGCTGTGATATTTTGTTCTGGAGTTTTGTTTTCTTTCTGCTGAGGAAATCTCTCATTTCAACTGATCATTCAGTGGAGTAACTATTTCTTCAACATTTGTCTTCCCCACTGGTCTGAAAGTTCTATGACAACAGAATCTTGCCTCATCATTATATGCCCAGCATGTTACACAGTTTATAGCTATTAATAGTAGATGGTCAATACATGTCTGTTGAATAAATGAGTGTTCAAACACATCTCTAATGACCCAAGGAAATTCAGGAGAAGGACTGACCCGTCTAAAGCTCCAGCTTCACCATGGCATAAGGTGGCCACAGCACTGGCTACAGATGTGCTTATTTGTAGCAGTTTAATTCTATTTGACTTACTTTGCACCAGGCTAACTGGCTTCACGAAGTGGGTAGGGGATCCCTGGCTTATACAAGGAAGTAATACTGGCATCAGGACAAATTTTCTTCTTTTTGGGTGGGGAGCCTGCCTTGTGGCTTGTGGTATCTTAGTTCCCCAACCAGGGATCGAACTTGGGCTCTCTGTAGTGAAAGCACAGAGTCTTAACTACTTGGTCTCCACAGAGTTTCCAATACAAATCATTTTAAGTGTGAATTTCCTTTAATGTCCTTTGGTGATGCTCAGGTCCATCTCATGATGGCCAAAGTCATTTAGCATCCATCTAACAGTGGGCTGGGCAGGCAGGGCAGAGGAAGGATTGTTGGGACAAGTGCTCAGTACCTGGAAAGACTCTACTCTCCATCCTCACCCTCATCAGATTTCCAAACTCCTAGAGCCACATGGTTCTTTCCAAATACTTACGTTTACTTTCTCTTAGATTCTGAAGAGCAGTGACATATTCATATCCCAAGTACAGCTCGAAATCCATCTTAGAAGGAATCTTTAAAAACCCATCAGCAGAGTCCTTAAATAGCAGGTCCTTCCCATGAGGGGATTGGAAGAGCTGGAAATTGTCTGGTTTATCTTTGCCAAAATGTTCCTGTTTGTAGTAAAACACAGGTCTGAATGGCTATAGCAACAAGGGATGCTGCAAAATGGGCCCAAAGAAAGGTTAAAACTGTGAAATTTTCAAGATGCCAGGAGACAGGACAGTCAGACTTGCTCTTTCCCACCCAGCACCTTCTCCATTCACACCCTTTTGGGCCATGTAACAAATACCTGATACCCTGAACTTTTTCTATGCCTGTCTCCCTGGTTGGATGATAGCTCACTGGGTGTAAGAAACTCAACTTCAGGGGCTGTGTGCTTGGCTTGATGGACAGATGGGAGGGCTGGAGAAGAGAAACTGGCTCGGTTCTGGCATTCTGCTACTCTGGGAAAGGAAGGCTGGCTGTGTGTGCAACTCCCTTTCTGTCAGGCTGAAGGACCTTGGAAAAGAGACCATTTCCTTTCCGATGGAAGAGAAAGGAAAGAGAGCAAGAAGGAGCAGTTTCATATCACTGACCCAGAATGTAAGGGTCTGGCAGAAGACAACGCAGGACTAGGCTACGTGCAACTCCAAGAAGGCTTTCCTGGGTGGATGTCTTCATGCAGGCAGATGGTGTGTGCCACGGTCCCTGCTATGTCCTGAACACAGAATGACTTCCACAGTGGCTGAGAGGGAGTGAAGGAAATGCCTGAATCCAAGCGGAGACTGCTAAGCAGGAGAGAGGATAGGGGATTTGATACCTGGGCATGATTGAGAAGTTCCCAGATCACATCCTCCTTGCCGCCTACAGTTCGAGCCACAACCGCATGAGAAGGAACCGTTGCCAAGTGGCACTCATGGTAATCATCTACAGACTTCCGGGTGTTGTCCCCACAGAGCAGCTCATAGTCTTTCCTGTCGTCTGGGTTAGGCAGGTTGTCTGGGGAGGGAAGCCTGCATGAGTCGATGGCAGGCGCCCCCTCCTCTCCCTTGCAACCTCACTGAATCAAGAACTGTGTGAGCTGAGAAGTCAAGAGCAAACAGTGAAGGCCAGAAGGAAACTGACTTGCTCACGATCCCATAGCCAGTTACAGGTTGAGAAGCTTCTGAAGCCCAGTGCAGGGGTGACTGTCCACATCCCATAAGAAATTTCATCTCAGCAGGCCAACTACAGGACAAGGTCAGCTAGACCTGCTCCTGATCCTTTGCTATTGCAACACTGGGCTGGTATTCAGTAAGCTGAATGATAGGATGAGGCCCAGGAGTCCAGGTGGGGACCCTATGGGTACACACCTCCTCATGGTGAACATCCCACCAGGGAGAAAGGGGGAACACATTATGCTCACGTATGACACCTGAGTATGAAGACAAAGAAAAGGAAGGCCCTCTGCTTGAAGGGTCTGCAGATTCTTCTCCTATAACCTACCAAATACCGTTGAGTGCTTGACAAAGGCCACGTCCCCACTGCCCTCCATCAGACACCTGTGGAGAGGAGACACATTAGGGAGGTTCTTGCAGGGCAGGCCCTTCTCCTCAGGCTCCAGTGTCTGACCACACTGTCCAGCTTTGGGTCAAGGATAGGGCCTGGGGGAAGCCTCTGTGGAGACTCACAGCTGAGGAAGCACCATGGGGGAGCTGATCCCCAGGGCACCATGGAGATGTCAGGTGAGCTCACAGGAGCTGGAGGGCTATCACCATGTGCCCCAAAGCATCAAAAAGGTACTGAAGATACTTCAATAGTGAAAAGTGCTTTCAAACTTCTGGTGAAGGATAAAGGCATAGTGTTTCTTGAGGGACCCTTCGCTGGCTCTAAAACTTTAGGGTATAACCAAGTGAGAAGAGGGGAGCGAGAAATCAGCCACATTAGCTGCCTGTGCAGGAACAGAGAGAGGAGGCAGGAGAAAGGCCAGTGCGCTGAGCAGCTGACACAGATGCCCTGGAGAGCAGAGGGCCGTCACCACAGAGCACCCTGGGCCCCAGGGCAGTGCCTGTCACTTCTGGTTCTGCATAGTCCAGGTGAGAAAACTCTGGGGAGACAGAAAGGGCCCCAGGAGGGGACTTCCTTGTCAACGTCACATTAAGAGAGTATGCCCTGGCCTGGCCTGGAGAGTCCCAGCAGTGTTCCTGGGAGGGGATTAGGTGCCCTGGATGCCCCTTTGCAGGCTGGGCTCTGCTACGGGTCAGGGAAGCCCCCCAACCTGAAGACACTGGACACTTAGGAGCCGGGATGGAGAAGCAGCCAGTCTCACTCACTTAAAGGCCCCTGCGTAGCCGAAGTATGGCTCGTGGTTGGAGCAGGCACACTTGTCTGTCCCTTTCCCCGCACACAGTTGACACAGTTTGGGAAATGATGACTGATCCGCACAGGGGACACAGCTGGCAGAGAAGAAGTTGGCCGCAGCTGCTCAACACAGAGACAGAAATACAGGGCATGAGCCAGCCTGGCCAGAGGCAACTCCAGCTCCCAGTCCAGGCTCACAAGAGAGATCCAAACAAAACCGGCACCCCCACAGTTACAGTTTGCCTTTATGAATGTGTGTTTGCGCTCAGTCGTGTCCAACTCTTTACAATCCCATGGACTGTAACCCACAAGGCTCCTCTCTTCATGGGATTTCCCAGGCGAGAGTAGTGGAATGGGTTGCCATGTCCTCCAGGGATCTTCCCGACCCAGGATTCAACCCATGTATCTCTTGAGTCTCCTGCATTAGCAGGCAGGTTCTTTACCACTAGGGCCACCTGAGAAGCCTCTCTTTCAAGACTAAATGTTTTCAAAACAGGACACATTTAACCCCTTTCGTCCTACCTCCTCCCCAAGAACCAGACTGGCATAGGCCTATGTGTCCCATTGAACTTGGCCTCCAAGACCAGATGGAGGACTCACTCAGAGAGGTGTAGGCCAAGTTCATAGCCAGAGGTGTAGGCCAAAGGAAAGCTCCAGAAGAATGGGGAAATCATCAGCCATGACATGAAAGCACCCCAGGGAAGTGGACAAAAGGCCCAGGAGCCTTGACCCTGAATGAAGCCCTCTGTTCCCTTCCGCCAGTTCCACAGGACAGCCTCTGGTGGGGTATCAGGGGCTTTCAGGTAAAAAGGACTCTTGACAGCCCCCATTAGCTGCTAATGCAGCAGATTTGCCCGTTTAAAGCAGGTTGATCTCCCACCTCCACTCCAAGAGTCATCACACATCATCACCTGCCATGTCTGAGTGATGCCAGTGTGGCCCGTGCGGGCATCTGAAGAGATTCCTGCTGAGGGCGCTCACCCTCCTGCCCACTTACCTCTCTGAATGGATTCCTGTGGATCAGGCAATTCCTTATAAAGTCTGCCCATGGGGATGTTCCACCCAGCGGACCTGCCGAGGCCTGTGTGGCAGGACTTCTTGCCTTTGAGCTCATTCAGCTTGAAGCCAGTGCCCTTCTTCACCACCGCCACAGCATAATAGTGAGTCTGCGGGTCTGTGAAGAAACGGTGTGGATGAAAGACTCTCAGATCGCCCACTGGAGAAGCACTGTTCATTACTACTGGGCTCCTGAGCAGGGAAGGGGTACCCAGAGGTAACATTTATGATGGATTGGGTCCTAAACAGGACCAGAAAAAGCCTTCCCTAGGCTTACAGGGGAAAGGACAGACCACAGAAGAGACGTTTGTAATAATCCTCCAGGCACACCCAGGAGCAAAGAAGCTATGTGCACGCGTGCCCCAGTGCTCTTGCCTACCTTGGCCTTACAGGGATTGTCTTCCTGTACCCTGGAAACTGGAACTGTGGCAACAGAGGCCACATTCCTAACTTTCTCTAAGTATTTTTGTTCCTCACACAGACCCAGGCACAGGTGAGTTGCTCTCAGATGAGATCCAAGGCTGTGGGGGCTCCAGGTACACGCCCCTGTGTGGTCTCTCCCTTGCATGTGGTTCTTGGAGAACTCGTCTTTATTCTAAACCCAATGGTTCAGTTCATTGCACACAGCCTGCCTAGGAGGTCAGTGTCATGCGCACCAGTCCTCAACCAGCCCGAAGCTCCCAGAGGCCTTGAGTTGTATCTATGGTGGTTGACAGGGCCCCTCACTCCCCACTCACTCCCCAATGGGGAAAGCTCATAAGTAGCTAATCTCCATTACCTGCCTGAATGAGACAAGACCCAGTATCTACCAGGAGAGAACAAGGGCTACAGATTCCTTGCTGGGTCTGAGGGAGAACTTACCGTCTTTTGTCCCATGGAACTCTGCCACTACAGGCTTCAGGTTGTTGGGCTTCAGGCCTGCCTCATACACCAGACCTCCATCCAGCGTCACAGCGTCTGCTTCTGTTATTCTGAAAGAGAACAAACCAGAGTTCAGTGAAGACCTCACTTCCAAGAAAGGCCCACCTATACTTGGGTGTGTGGAAGTGACTGGTAGTACTTTTTCAGATCTGAGGCCAGACAAACTCTCAGCTTGCCCAGACCTCGCATAACACGACGGGCTTCAGTTAACTCAGCTTCCCTGGTGAGGGGTTTTGGCCACCATTTTCCTTATTCCTGCAGAGATGGAATGAATCATTTTCTCTTTTCCCTGGGGAGGAGTCTAGCTACTGGCCCAGAAAACTATTGTGATTTTCAAAATTGACCTAACTTACAGAGGCTTTGCCAGCCAGCCTCTTGGGGGAAAGCTCCAACACCAGACTGGGTGCACAGTCCATTCACTACAGGCTCGGAAGGAGCTGCAGTCAAGGACTGCAGTCTCTCTGCCTAGCCATGCTTTTACACATATTTATGTTTCAAGTTCAGGTCCAATCTCTTTATCTTGGGCCTTCTGCTGAGATCATCCTCAAAATGTCTCTGTGAAGAACTCTCAGTGGGGAGGAGGAGACTTGAAGACATCCTTCTCCACTGCAATTCAGTACTCAGTACATTTCCTTCCTGTCCTGGGTCCATATAACCACAGGAGTCTTTTGTTTAGGGACTGGCACTCTCTCTGGCTTTAACTTCATGCTTATACCCTAAACCGACTGTTTAATGCTCATTATGAGCATTAATGAGTGTTCCATCATGGCTAACTGTTCATTTAATCAACTACTCAGACATGATTGTCCAACTCAGCTCCATCTTACACATTAAAAAATAGAGGCAGAGAAAGTTTAAATCACCTCCCCAGACCACATAACTAGTAAGTCATATAGCTGGGATTTGAATCCACGCAGTGTGGGCTTATTTCTTGCATTACACTGTTACTTTCTGGGTTTTGTTTTGTTTTTAGTTTTTGCTTTTACTAATTCTCTTCTTTAAACCAACATTTCATTTGAAGTATTATAGATACCGTCCCACTAGGTCTAGAATTTATTTTCTCTTGAAGTGAGATGCACCATCTTTATACAGACACTTCGTAATACATTTTTATTGCTTTTTTCTTGCTTCGAACATCTTTAATCAAAGTGACTTTTCTTGAATCCCTTGCTAGTAAATAAATAGTTCTTATGAATTAAATTAGAAAGGAGAAACTATAGCTCCACAATCTGCATCATGTCATAGGTAAATAACAAGAAAATTGTATTTATATATGAAATATAATAATAATGTAAGCCAAAATATATATATTTGTCTAGCCAAAACTTTTCTTTCAATGGTTAGAGTTGTTTTTGTTGTTTTATTATAATAAAATAATATAACATAAAGTTTATCTTTCAACCATTTTTACGTGTACATTTCAGTGCCATGTATGGCAACTGAACATGCCTGTATGGCAACATGCATGTTGGTGAAGGACTCCTTTATTCTACAACTAGCAATCTTTATGGCTTTCTCGGTATCCCAAAGGTAGGTGAAACCTCCAGAGACTTTCCTCACCCACCCCACCCACCACAGAATAAAAATGAATGAGTGAAAAACAGAGCTTTTCTTAAAGCAGTGATGTTGGGGCTTTCTTGGCCCAGACACCAGTATCTTGGGCAGGAATCACTGGGGCCTCAGGGGCTCAGAAATCAAGAAGCCGAGGTCTAACTCATGTGGCCCTAACTCCACAAGGGCCACAGGGATTCTAAAGGGAACCTGAACCCCCAGGAAGGTGGAGGATTAAAATCAAGCATGACTTCCCAAGTGCAGATAACCAAGCGCAGAAGAAGGGAAGCCACAGTGCATGGGCATCTACAGGGGCAGCAGAATTAGGCCCTCAAGAACTGCGGAGTTTGGAATGGCCAGAAGCAATGGAGAAGAGCTATATGTGGGATTTATGCACAAAGAGAAGGCCATAAACACAGAGATAAGCATAGAAAAAGAGATTATCAGAATAAAAAGAAAAATTAATTTGTACTTCTAGAAGCAAAAAGTGTAATCATTGAAATTTGAAAAGTGAATGAATAGGCAACAAGCTGATAAGATAGATTAAAATTGAGAATTAGGGAACTGAAAGTTATATCTGAATAATTCATACTGGATGAATTTGGTGCCTGTCTGTGCCAAAAAGAGGTGCAGAGACAGAAGCTATGAAAGAGGGATTAAAAGATATGGAAGCTAGATTAAAGAAAGCCTGACATGTGTCTTCTTGGAATCTTAGAATTAAAATAAGAAAGAAACAGAAGAAAGGCAGTACTTTGTCCAGACCTCCTGAAAAGCATGATTCCATGGATCCAACATACTCTAAGCAAGGTAAGCACCAAGATTCCCACAAATGGAAACATCATAGTGAATCTAGGGAACATCATCAACCAAGGACAGGAGAAGTTATCCAGTGAGATGACTAAAGGACAAACAGGATGATACCAGACTTCTCAGTGACTACAGTGGAAGTCAGGAAACAGTGGAAGTATTTTTAAATAGTGTAAAAGCATCAAACTAGAATTATACATTCAGCAAAATTACCATTCAAGAATAAAGGGGAGACCAGCATTTGCAGAGAAAAGCAAGCAATGGAGAGAGTTTAATGCCAAGAAACTGACTCTAAAGTATCCCCCAAAGAATACATTTCAAAAGCAAACATCCCGGAAGGATGCTTGGAAATATAAGAAGGAACAGTAGCAAGTTCCCTGCTGGTCTGGTGGTTAGGATTTGGCCCTTTCACCGCCATGGCCTGAGCTCCATCCCTGGTTTTTTGTTGTTTTCACTGCTCAGTCATGTTCGACTCTTTTCGACCCCGTGAACTGTAGCCTGCCAGGCTCCTCTGCACATGGAATTTTCAAGGAAAGAATACTGGAATGGATTGCCATTTCCTTTTCCAGGGGATCTTCCCCACTGAGAAATCAAACTCATATCTCCTAAATTGGCAGGCAGATTCTTTACCACTGAGCCACCAGGGAAGCCCCAATCCCTGGTTGGGGAACTGAAAGTCACACACCATGGACAAAATTTTTATAAAAGCTTAAAAAAAAAAAAAAAAAGAAGAAAAAGAAACAGTAAATGTATTAAATGGCAAAAGTGTAGATAAATCCAAATTTCTCTCTGTGTGTGTCTTCCTCCCTCTTTCTGAACTTTTGAGCACATACACAAACTTACACTGATGCTGCTGTGAAAGTGTTGCACTCAATATGCCAGCAAATTTGGAAAACTCAGCAGTGGCCGCAGGACTGGAAAAGGTCAGATTTCATTCCAATCTCAAAGAAAGGCAATGCCAAAGAATGTTCAAACTACTGCACAATTGCACTCATCTCACACGCTAGTAAACTAATGCTCAAAATTCTCCAAGCCAGGCTTCAACAGTATGTGAACCATGAACTTCCTGATGTTCAAGCTGGATTTAGAAAAGGCAAAGGAACCAGAGATCAAATTGCCAACATCTGCTGGATCATCAAAAAAGCAAGAGAGTTCCAGAAAAACTTATATTTCTGTTTTATTGACTATGCCAAAGCCTTTGACTGTGTGGATCACAGCAAACTGTGGAAAATTCTAAAACAGATAGGAATACCAGACCACCTGACCTGCTTCTTGAGAAACCTGTATGCAGGTCAGGAAGAAACAGTTAGAATTGGACATGGAAAAACAGACTGTCTCCAAATTGGGAAAGGAGTACATCAAGGCTGTATATTGTTACCCTGATTATTTAGCTTATATGCAGAGTACATCATGAGACACGCTGGGCTGGAAGAAGCACAAGCTGGAATCAAGATTGCTGGGAGAAATATCAAATAACAGATATGCAGATGACACCACCCTTATGGCAGAAAGTGAAAAGGAACTAAAGAGCCTCTTGATGAAAGTGCAAGAGGAGAGTGAAAAAGTTGGTCTAAAGTTCAACATTGAAGATCATGGCATCTGGTCCCATCACTTCATGGCAAATAGATGTGGAAACAGTGGCTGACTTTATGTTTTTGGGCTTCCAAATCACTGCAGATGGTGATTTCAGCCATGAAATTAAAAGATGCTTGCTCCTTGGAAGGAAGTTATGACCAACCTAGACAGCATATTAAAAAGTAGAGATATTACTTTGCAAACAAGGGTCCATCTAGTCAAGGCTATGGTTTTTCCAGTAATCATGGATGGATGTGAGAGTTGGACTATAAAGAAAACCGAGCACCGAAGAATTGATGCTTTTGATGTGTGGTGTTGGAGAAGACTCTTGAGAGTTCCTTGGACTGCAAGGAGATCCAACCAGTCCATCCTAAAGGAGATTAGTCCTGAGTGTTCATTGGAAGGACTAATGTTGAAGCTGAAACTCCAATACTTTGGCCACCTGATGTGAAGAACTGAGTCTTTGGAATAGATCCTGATGCTGGGAAAGATTGAAGACGGGAAGAGAAGGGGACGACAGAGGGTGAGATGGCTGGATGGCATCACTGACTCATTGGACACTCATTTGGGTAAACTCCAGGAGTTGATGATGGACAGGGAGGCCTGGTGTGCTGCACTCCATGGGGTTGGAAAGAGTCAGACATAACTGAGCAACTGAACTGAACTGAACAAATTTACACATCCATACGCACACATACTTAGTTATATAATATGTATATATACTGTCAAGAAATACATGAAGTATCTACATTCCAGGGTTAGTTAAGAAAAGACAGACATAAAATATCAATATAGTCCAGAGTCCTCTTTCTGTTTCAGAAAGAGGTGGGTGGGTTAAGATTATTTTACTGTTAACACTTTGTTAAGCTAAAATTATACGGTAAAATTTTAAGGGAAGTCATTAAAGAATATAAACAAATTGTTTAAATTTACTTTCAATGGGGGAAAGATGGAATAAAGGGAACACAATCGAAATGAACACATACACGTGCAAACTCAATTTTTAAAAATCAGAAATCTGGGGGAAAGGAGGACTATGAGAAATCAGAAAGTAATATGGCAGAAATAAGTATAAATTCATCATTAATGAAAGCAATAATTTATTAATGGTTTAAATTTACCACAGAAAATAAATGAGATTACCAGATTTCATTAATAAACAAAATCCCCAGCAACATACCATTTTCATAAGACCACCTGAAGGATAATCACACAGGAAGTTGAAAATAAAGGAATGGAAAGAGACATAAAAGGACAATACTAGTTAAAAGAAAGTTAATGTAGTATGTTAATATCAGAGAAATAAACTTAGTTAAAAAGCACTACCAGAGACAGTGATTAATTTATAATGATAAAATATCAAAATCACCAAGAATTATATAAATTATTCTTTCATATACGGCTGGTGACAGTGGAAATTTGAATAACCACATTGCATTTGCTTAAAAACCCAAATACATTTGGCATTGTTTTTGAAGTCAAATACTCACACTTCCCATGGCACAGAAAATCTGTTTGTACATATATATTACAGAGAAACTAGTAATACTTGTGTACCAGGAGATCTGTATAAAAATATCCCTCAAACCCTGATTAGAATAACAAAAAATGGAAACAATCCAAATGCCTAATGACCAGAAAAGAAAAATAAATTGTGGTATACTAACACAATGGGCTTTTGCAGAGCTCTGAAAATGAATGAACAATAGCTGTATTCAACAACATGGGTGAAATCCTAGTATAACGTCGAGGAGGAAAAAGCAGGTATGAGAAGACAACACATAGCAATGACACGTTTATAAAATATTTTAAGAAGAAATACTGTGCAATCGTCCACATATATCTGTGCAAGCCTTTAAATAAAAAGCAAGAAAGTTTTGGGATTCTGTTTGCTCTGGATAGGGAAACACATGGATAGCGCTAAGCAGGGTCAGAGGGTTACATTGCCCCAAGTGATGAAGTTCCTGTAGAATCCATGCTGCCACACAGTAGCCCTAGAACTCAGCTACTGGCAGTGGTGAAGTTTTAAGAACCTCAGGTAGGTTTGTGGATAGTATTGTTTCATATTATTAATATATTTTAACACAAAGAGGGGTATGCATATACCAAATCTGAAAGTTTAAGTCAAATCAAGAGTTATAATTAACTCTGGATGGTAACTGGATGGTAACTGAGGTTCAGTACACACACACACAACAGACCAGTTATTCATACCAAAGCACTGATTTCTTCAGTTAATCATACTCCATCTGACCAAGTCTGCATCTGCCCCTCACTCCTTCTGGTCTCCTGCTTGCTCTACTCCAGTCACCCTAGCTTCCCTACAGAAAATCAAGCAAGCCCAGCTCTCCCCTGTCTCAAGCCCTTTGCACATGCTACGGTTCACTACCCGACATACTCAACCTGTAGCTTTTGGCAGGCTTACCCATACTTATCCCTGGGGTCTCAGAGTCACTGCTCCCTTTCAGGGAGATTATCATTGATACCCAGACCAGAGCAAGTTTCCTCTGGAAGTTCTGTTTCTTTTCCTCCATTGTACATCACACAATTTGAAATTTCATGTCTACTTGTTTGCATGTTTTTTTTCCTCCCCTGCCTGGACTGTAAGCTACTCAAGATTCAGGACCATGTGTGCTTACAGTCACCGCTGCAGCCCCAATGCCCAGCACAGGGTCTGACCCATGTTCAGATGAGCAGGAACAATGTTGAACAAGTATTTTGGAAAACCTAGAACAAAAGGACCAGCCCTCATCTCCAGTCATGACAATGTATTCCTCTTCCTTGTGAGTATCATTCATCTACTTCTTGTGATGCATCAAGAACCTCCAAAACAGTGTTACATGGCCATCTTGATAGCACGCATTTCTTCTCTGAGTTCAGAGAACTTAGTGGGTCAAAAATAGTCCTCTTTTAGAGTATGTTGTATGTTGCATTAAGCCATTAAAGATGACTGCTTCTATTTTCAGGTCTAAAATGATTTTACTAGCACTAGGGGCTGACTGTTCCACACATCAGTCTCCTACCTGTGAGTACAGAATCATTTAAAATGACAGGGAAGAGAAAGGATGGATTTTCTTCCACTCTCTTTTAGGTGGCAGTGACTTACCGAAATAGCCTTGATGCAATCCATGTGTGAGGTTTTCTTCACACAGGAGACAAAAGGACCAGCCTCAAAGATACGAAGCATATTTTCACGAAAACTGGCACACTTATTGGCCTCATGAGTTGAAATGGTGCACCATCTCACAGTTCTCTCGGGGTCCGCCAGACACAGCCCTAGGGGAGAGAGGCCAGAGGTCCCTGTGTCAGTGGGAAGGACAGCAGCAGCCTCTAGAGGGTCATGGAGGCCACTTCTCCATTCTCTGCTGTTCACCCCACTCCTGTCCATGAACAACAAGGGAAGAGGTTCCACTGCTTTTTGAGTCTGGGGACAAGTGACAGGTATTTGAATGGCCTCTTAGTTTCCCACTGACCAGCATGTGCTGATCAGAAGGATGCTGGCTTGACTGCCAGCTCTCAATTGGCGACAACAACCTGTTCCTCTGTGATCTCTGAGCCTCCTTCGTTCATCTCATGACGTGTGGCCTGCCACGGAATACAAACTTCCACATCCACAGGGGATTTTTAGTTACATCAAGCTGTTGGTTCAATGCTATAACTCTGGGAAGCCAGCAGGGTAGGAATTACATTTTCTCCTAATTAGTATCTTTCAGAGAGTGATGCTTTACCCAAGGTTACCTAGCCTCTTAATAGCTGAGTGGTCTAGAAATCAGGTCTCTAGACTTTGGTCTCTGCCCAGGTGAAAAAGAAGATAACATTCTGAGTTGTTTTCCATCTGCTTGGCCAGAGAAAGGGGTAAATGATTGATGAGGCAATGAATTTGCCCGTGATGCTCATCTCTGTTCTAGGAAAAAACTCGAAACTCCACATAGTCAATGTTTCTGTTTCCAATGACTCCTCCTTCAATTTCCACAATTAAGCCTTTGGACTGTCATTAGGAGAAGCTAAAGCCAGCCTTGCCTGTGAAAATCAATCCCCATGGTTGCAGATGTGTTGCCCCCAGGATATGAGCATTTGGCACTCTCGCCAGAGCCCTCTGTCACCTCCACTCTGTGGACCAACAGCACAGGGCTGACTCAAAGCTGATAAATATCTATGATGCACAAAGCAGGAGATGGGGAGGGAATGGTTCTCCAGGATAGAAAAAGAGGGGACCACAGGAAATTTACTCCCCCAATCACCCTTGACCCCGTCTCCACCTGTGGGGTATCGAACCAGGCAACAAGGGGTCAGTGGCAGACTTCCCAAAACCACTCCTCCAGACCCTCACCAAACCACCCCTCCTGAGGCCCCAAAGACAGACGTTTGTCCTCAGTCATGCATTTACCTTCCACAGCCTTGTGAGATCCTCTGAGGCTGGGAGGGGGAAGGGTAAAGGTAAGTAAGGTGGGTGGAGTCTCAAGGCTAAGTTTTTCAAGAGAATCCAGTAACTTAACACGGAAGGCTCCAAAGGTAAGATAAAGGCACCATGAGTGGCTAGCAGAAGTTAGAGGAGGGGGCCCAACAGCGACAGGCAGATCCGTGCAGCGCGATGCCCTCCACCAGTGCCTGGATCTGTGGCCTTAGTTGCTTCCATGGGACCTTCCCAGGCCAAGCTGCACCACCCTTCAAAGTGTGGCTTCAAATCCCATGCTCAGAACCTGTCTCATCAGTGTGGCACGGTCAGCACCAAGGGCACTCGTGGGACATCGGACTGTCAGTGGAGGTGGGACCAGCTGTGGGAAGGCCTTGATGGCCATCCTAAGCAGTTTGGACTTATTTGAGGCCGCAGTAAAGGGATTTGATAAACCGGGACGGGAGCGCTCTAATTTACTGTATTCCGCTACCACACTGCTAAGCCGCTTCAGTCGTGTCCAACTCTGTGTGACCCCACAGACGGCAGCCCGTTGGGCTCCGCCGTCCCTGGGATTCTCCAGGCAAGAACACTGGGGTGGGTGGCCATTTCCTTCTCCAATGCATGAAAGTGAAAAGTGATAGTGAAGTCGCTCAGCCGTGTCTGGCTCAGCGACCCCATGGACTGCAGCCTACCAGGCTCCTCTGTCCATGGGAGTTTCCAGGCAAGAGTACTGGAGTGGGGTGCCATTGCCTTCTCCGCTACCACAAGATTTACTAGATACGAGGGGAAACCAAGGAGAGAGTGAAGATGTGGCAGAAGCACCAGCAGGACCAGAAGGCGCGCGCAGGCGCAGAGCTGTCCCTGAGGCAGTGCTGAAGCAGGAGCAAGGGTGCGGCGGGGAGAAGCGAAGGAAAGGTCCCAGGCTTCCAGCTCCAGCGCGGAGCCCAGGGAGGGTGCAGAGGGCTCCGAAATACAGGGGGCGCCAGGGCCGGCGACACTGAGGGCCCCTTCCCAGCGGCCACACTCACCCAGAACCGCGCAGGTTAACAGAGCGCGGACAGCGGGCTTCATCCTCCCCGGTCTGTAACGTGGAGTGCAGAGCACAGACCGACCGGCTTCTGCGTCGCCTCCCTGCTCCCCGCGCCCCTATATCTCCCGCGGGGCTGGCCGAGCACAATCCTTGACCCCTTGTGTTTGCGCAGCCCGCTTGCCCAATCTCCCCTCAGCCCTCCCCCTTCATTCCCTCGCCGAGGCTGATCACCTCATTTCCTGACCTCTGGAACAGACCCGTGGGTGGAATCTAACAAAAAAGTGCTGATTGGAAGGGAATGAAAGAAAAATCAACCCGTTGTTAATCTGTGCTTGCTCTGTACCAGGAGCAGGGCTGCAGCCGGCTGCGGGGGAGGGGCGGTGGGGGGGAGTGGCTCTGCTTCTGAATCCGGGGGCCAGAGCTGGTCCTGAATCAACCTCTGTGGTCATTCCATAAAAGAGGGAAGCCGACTGCCCCAAAGGCAGACTAGAATAGGAGGAAGACAGGCAGAGACCTTCCTGGGAGAGTGTGTGAGAAAGAATAAGCTGATCACAAGTCAAAGACAACAGGCTTATCCCTTTTCACTTGTTTCCAGGTGTATCCAGAAACCCTGCTCCTGTTTGGGCCCTTAACCCCAAGGATGAGTTTTCATCCCTGTGCACAGGATCCTAGACAGGTAATCTTCCTTCCCTTCATGCAGACTGCTGAGCACCTTGACTAGGGACAGAGTCACAGGCGAGACAACGTCTCTCCCACAAGAAGCTGTCTAGGCGTGTGGTTGAGACTCTGTGACACTCAGGCCAAGAGACTCATGAACACAAAGAAAGGGACCAAGGAGAGGATGTGGCCTGATCTCAATGCCCTGTTTCATCCCCAGCTCCCTCCAAAAAAGTGGTCTCCAAACCATTTTGATCACCCATCCTTATCAGGAAAAATAGTGAAGCTGTCCATTCCATATATATACTTAAAACTAACATCATGTTTATTTCAATCATGGAAGGAATAGAAAAATTTAAACTATGGGAAAGAGGAAATATTCATTTTAAAATGTCTATTTGCCTTATATAGAATGAAAATATCTCAAAGCAAAATATACACTTGGAGAGAGCAAGGTTCCTGATAATAGTTGTAAATCCATATTCCAGGGGGTCATCAAGATAATTTTAGGGTTTTCTTAAGTTACTTAAGAAAGCTACTTATCCAACTCGATTAGATGGTCATTGTTATTGATTTTATTTACACTAATTTACACCAGGCTTCGAAGGTATGTCAGTAGTGCCATTTTAACTCACTTATGTTTTTGGTTTCAGAATCATCTTCTACTTTTAGTTTCTTTGCGGAAATCTTTCTAAGGCACCTGTGCATCTTGTGAGATCTGATAAGTTAAATCATATTACTTCATCTGTACGTCCATTTTACTGGGCATATGCAAACCACAAAATGTGGAGTCACAAAAGTCAAAAGTAAAAAAACAGGCCAGGGAATCACAGCCTTCCAGCATTCCCTTCCCCACCTCACTCTTGGTGAGACTTTTCCCTTCTTTCCTCAGGACACCTCAAAGGCGCGCAGTGCTGTGCATCTGTCTGGCCTGCGCTCCAGATGGGAGCTAGTGCTAATCCTCATGTGAAGCAGGAGTGAATATTAACTTATTTGTCTTTTGCAGGAGGTGTAAGTATTACCTGAAGCTAGGATGAATTCCTCACACCCCAGTAGATTGTCTGGTGTGCAAGGGGTTACACGCACCCCAGTACAGAGAGCATTGCATTAGCAACTTTCTGTTTATAGTGGGGACAGAAGACAAGCCCAGCTCTCCAAACCCCTGCTGCTCTTCTTCTGCCCCTGCCCTCAGGGTGGGAGGGCTTCTGCTCCAGCCTTGGGAAAGCCAGCATCTTACCAGGAGGAGCGTGTTCCTGCTGCCCCCTGCATCAGGCATTAGGGGTGGTCTGGCCTCATGGGGACACCTTGAGGTACAGAGGGAAAGATGGAGGCAGAGAGTCAAGGGCAGGGGTGGCTGGTTGAGACTCTGAAAATCAGGGTGCCCCTCTCAGCTCACGCCTTCTACAGGTCCTGCAGTGAGCTTGCAGAGTCTTCCCAGAAGCAGAAAGGAGAGCTGTCAAATGTTGAGCTGCTTCACAAACTCAGAGGAGCTTGGTGGAGGACAGACAGACCATGATCCTCCCCTCGGGCCCCTTCTGCACTTACAAGTGAGCCTTTCCTGAGTCAGTTCCTCCAGGAACAGCCCCACCGCCTAGCCTGAGCCCCTCAGAGGGAGCACTCTGGCCAGGAAGAGTTCTCTTCAGGCCAGCCAAGTCCATGCCTTGCCTCAGTGGAGCCCTCAGAATCTGAGCCCCAGACATTCAGGCCCATGGCATCTGAAGAAGGGCCAGATGAGACACAGAGAACAGGGTCACATGTCCTTTTCTCACGTGGGCCTCGATTCTTGCTCAAGAGGACAGGACAGAGGCCTGTGTCTGTCGCTTCTGGGAGGCAAGGGGTGAAGCTGGCTGTGGTGGTCCGTGTGTGTGAGACCCTGGTGGTACGGCCGTGCCCACATCTATAATGGGTAAGGGGGTGTGTGGAGGTGAGAGGTGAAAGGGTCAGTGTTTTGTGTCCTGGGTGGCCCATGACACTTGTCCCTGTCTCATGACAATTGTGCCTGTCCCATGACACTTGTTTTCCCTTCTGGTGTTTAATTCTTCACTAGAGACACTCTGGCCTCATGAAACTCATCATCCCTCTTTTACAGTTTGATGATGCCTAACACATGCTGAGAAATTCACTGGGCCCTCACCCTAGCCCTGTAAGATAGGTGCATTAGATTTGCCATTTTACAGGTGAGATGAAGACACTGAGGTCCTGAGGGGTTAATAACTTGTGCAAGGTCAGCTGGTGAACCAGGTGCAAAATCAGGCTGTCTGGTTCCAGAGTGTGTGCACCCATCCACCAGGGACACTGCCTCTGCCACCAAACAGGGGCAGACATAGAGGCCAAGAGGTTGTTTGGGGTGACTCTGAGAGAGAGACAGATCTAGAACCTCCAGCCCTGCCATTTCTCCACAGACACACGGACCCATTTTCTACTGCAGAAGAGCTTGTCTCTGGGAGAAATCTGAGTGCCCCGACTGCAGCATCTCAGGCACACATTGGCTTATGTGTTCAGATGAAAGGAAAGAATCATGTTTTCAACTGTTCCACATTCCAGGCACTGTCCTGAGGCAAGACCTTGTGATCTTGACCAACTGCCTAAGGAGATAAGATTTTAAATTGAAGTCACTCAGTCGTGTCTGACTCTTTGCAACCCCATGGACTGTAGCCTGCCAGGAATCCTTTGTCCATGGGCTTGTCCAGGCCAGAATACTCGAGTGGGTTGCCATTTAGCTGTGGACAGCATAGTAAAATGAAGTTCCTCATTCACAGAGCTCTGGGACCTGAAATCAAATCTCCTAAGTCCCAGCCTTCTCTAGACCACAGCTGCCTTCTTGATGTTGATCTTCTCTCTTTTTAAAAAATATTGATCCTCTCTTTTTAATAGTGATCTTCTTTCCTTTTTTCCTATGTTGATCTTCTCTTCATTTGTCCAGAAAAGATGAGGAGAAAGAGAGAAAGGGAGGGAGGAAGGAAAGGGGAAGGGAGGAAGAAGAGAGAAAGAGAGAGAGAGAGAGAGAGAGAGAGAGAGAGAGCTTCCAGTTACAGATGAATCTAAGTCTTGACCCAAATCTTCCACCATAAGCTGAATAAAAGTCTTAAATTTCAACAAGCCTTCTTGTTGAAAGAGCTGAACCTGTGTGTACGTGCAGGGAGGGTAGGTAGCTGACCTAAAGGAGATGGCATGAAAACATTAGTCCTTTGAGCCAATATTTGTTTCCAAATGTTGCCTCATTTACAACATAAGTATTTACAGAAGCAGAGCAAACAAAGAGCCTCTGTCTGCTTAAACCGGTTACTCCTCCCGCTCCCCTCACAGCTCTCTGCCCAGCACCAGTGGAGAGACTTGCCTCCGGGTCACTGCGAAGATGGGTCAGGCAGCCTGAGAACTATGCTCAGAGACTCATTATCCCACAGATCTGCCAGCTCAAAGATGCATGTCATGACAGTCGGTAAACAAGAGCAAGAGTGTCTTTAGGAAAATGTCAGATAATTTGAAATGCCGTACACCATCACTTCCATCTCTTTCTCATTTCTACCCCTCAGAAGTCCCTGAACAACGAATGATTCTTAGGTTTTCTATTCTTTCCCTGGGGAAACCCGTAAAAATATCCTTTTCAAGAAGAATAGTCCAGGGCCAGATAGCTTCATGGATGAATTCTACCAAATATTGGAGAATTCTTACCACACTTCTCCATGTAATAGAAAAGAAGGAACACTCCCTGACTAAGTTTTTGAGGCCAGTGTGTGTGTATGTGTTACGTTGCTCAGTTGTGTCCAACTGTTTACTCACCAGGCTCCTCTGTCCATGGGATTTTCCAGGCAAGAGGACTGGAGTGTGTTGCCATTTTCTCCTCCAGGAGATCTTCCTGACCCAGGGATCAATCTCATGTCTCCTGTGTCTCCTGCATTGCAGGCAAATTCTTTATCACTGAAGAAAGTCCCCTTCCACCAGGGAAGTCCCCTTTGAGTCAAGTAAGTATGGCAAAAAGCAAAAACCATCAAGGATGTCATAAGAAACATTAAAAAATTCTTTTTATAAACATAAATTAAAAAAATCCTAAGGAAAATATTAGCAGATTGAATCCAGCAACATCTGAAAAAGTGAAGTTGCTCAGTCATGTCCAACTCTTTGCAACCCCATAGACTATAGCCTACTAGGTTCCTCTGTCCTTGGGATTTTCCAGGCAAGAATACTGGAGTGGGTTATCATTTCCTTCTCCAGGAGATCTTCCCAACCCAGGGACTGAACCTAGGTCTCCCGCATTGTAGGCAGATGCTTTACTGTCTGAGCCAGCAAGGGAAAAGGGATACTAAATCATTACCAAGTTGAGTTTATTCCAGGAATGCAGTTGTCTTAAAAAAAAAAAAAAATCAATCAGTATAACTGATCATAGTAACAGCATAAAGAAGAAAAATTGTATGATCATCAGTGGGTAGAGGAACAGCATTTAGTAAAATCCAACAGCCACTCATTTTAAAACGCTCTTAACAAATTTTTCTAGGACATATGCTTAATCTGATAGAGTATGTATGTGTGAGTGTGAAATATGAATAAAAGAAATATATAAAAATATATAAGAAACTTATATATGAAATTATCATATTCAGTGGTGAAATGGTGCATAAAAACTTTCCCTTTGAAATCAAGAAACAGATCAGAAGGTCTACTATTATCATTCTATTCAACATTTTTACTTCCAGTCCTACCTGACAGTCTGCTCAGGTATGAAAAAGATACAACATGTAAAAGGATTGAAAAGGAAAAAAAAAAACTGTTATTTTCACAAATGAAATGATTGAAAATATATAAAATCCTAAAAAAACTAGATCAAATATTAGAAATGTAATTGAGTTAGGCAGTGTTTCTGGATACAAGATAAATATGCAAAATCAATTATATTTCTATATTCAAAATTTTAAAGAAATGCTATTTAAAATAGTATAATGAAGCCTACTCTACCATCTATTAACTCTCTCTGTAAACCTGAGTTTCTTCACATAGAGACAGGGCAAGATGATGAAGAACTGATAATGGCATCAGCCTCACAAGGCTATGAGGATGATCGAGCCAAACCAAGCATTTGCTGAGCCTCATTTTAGTGATGTAGCCACATCACTGTGGCTACATGTCATGTGATCACTGCCGAATTGGATGTGCCTGGGTCTCTATGGAAAGGCAACTTCCACTCACTTCTGTTTCCAGCAGAGTCTGCTTCATCTGAGAATCAATTGACAACATGGTTTCTTTTTACTTTTTAAAAAATTGCATGCTCTTTATTCCCCAAAAGGAACTTGTGATTTAAGCAGCAATTTAGGCATTCAGAGAAACATTGTATTTTCTTGAGCTTCACAGAAATGGACAACTTTCAAAATATATTTTTTGAGACTTTATCTGCATCACGTGAGACCTCTGAGGCAGTGCAAAGTAATGGCTGAAAACACAGATTGCTCTCTGGAAGGCCTGACTACCGTTTACTAAATGTGCATTTCTGACAAGTTACTCTTTCTGGGTCCCAGTTTAAACCTCTGTGAAACAGATTAAATACAGGTTAAATACAACAAAGTATTTAATTCATATCAAAAAAAAAAATAAAATAGTGTAAGAACTACAAATGTCCAAGAATAAATCTATCAAAAGATGTCTAAAATTTTTACACACCAAACTATAAAATATTGATGAGAAAAATTAAAGAAACTCTGAGTTAATGAAGGGCTATATCCAGAAAATGTAGTGGTTACCCAATATTACAAAGATTTCAGTTCTTCTCAAATTACAATATTTAGGTTCAATGCACTCCCAATCCAACTCCCAAGAAGTTTTTTTATACTTTTTGGTGGGAATTGACAACATAATTCTAAAGTTTATAAAGAAATACACAAAAGACCTTAAAGAGACATTTGGTTGATTGTGTAAGTTGCAGCATTCCAAAATTAGAACAGAATGCATTTGATTTTTCTAAACTTTTCTGCCAATTCTAAGTACTGACATCTGAAATATAATTGTCATGTCTATATAATTCAGGTGTTCATTATCAATAAAATTACCTATGTGCTTTCTATAACTTGATACTGGACTAGTAGTATGACTGAAAAATATATACAGTCCACTAAATAAGTATTTGTAAACATACATCTATACTAGTAGTTAGTAGTTTGTCACTCAGTCGTGTCCGACTCTTTGCGACCCCATGGACTGCTGCTTACCAGGCTCCTCCCTCCATGGGATTCTCCAGGCAAGAGTACTGGAGTGGGTTGCCATTTCCTTCTCCAGGGGATCTTCCTGACCCAAGGATTGAACCCGAGTCTCCTGCATTCCAGGCAGATGCTTTAACCTCTGAGCCATCAGGGAATCCCTACATCTATACTAGTTCATGTATAATTTAATTCTTATTCTACAAGGTCACAATCACCCTGACACCAAACAGGCAAAGACAACACACAAAAAGAAAATAACAAGTTAATATCACTGATAAACATAGATGCAAAAACCCTCAACAAAATTTTAGGAAACAGAATTCAACATTAAAAAGCTCACACACCATGATCAAGTGGGATTTATTCCAGGGATGCAAAGATTTTTCAATATATGCAAATCAATCAATGTGACATACCATATTAAACTGAAAGATAAAACTCATATGATCATCTCAATAGATGCAAAAACCTTCAGCGAAATTCAGCCCCCATTTATGATATAAATGCTTCAAAAAATGGACATAGAAGGAACCTACCTCAACATAGTAAAGGCCATATGTGACAAGCCCACAGCAAACATTATTCTCAATGGTAAACTATTAAAAGCATTTCCTCTAAGATCAGGAACGAGACAAGAGTGACCACTCTCACACTGTTATTCAGCATAGTTTTGGAAGTCCTAGCTATCACACTTAGAGAAGAAAGACAAATAAAAGGAATCCAAATTGGAAAAGAAGTAAAACTCTCACTGTTTGCAGGTCATATGATACTATACATAGAAAATGCAAAAGAAACTATCAGAAAATTACTAGAGCTAATCAGTGAGTTCAGTAAAGTCATAGGATACAAGGTCAACACACAGAAGTCACTTACATTCCTATATACTAACAATGAAAAATAAGAAAGAGAAATTCAGGAATCAATCCCATTCACCATTGCAACAAAAACAATAAAATATCTAGGAATAAACTTATCTAAGGAGGCAAAAGAACTGTACACAGAAGACCATAAGACACTGATGAAAGAAATCAAAGATGACATAAGCAGATGGAGAGATATTCCATGTTCCCAGGTAGGAAGAATCAATATTTGAAAATGATTATACTACCAAATGCAATCTACAGATTCAATGTGATTCCTATCAAATTACTAATGAATTTTTTTACAGAACTGGAACAAAAAAAAATTCACAATTCGTATGGAAACCCAAACGACCTTGAACAGTTAAAGGAGTCTTGAGAAAGAACACTGGAGCTGGTGGAATCAACCTTACTGACTTCAGACAATACTACAAAGCTACAGTCATTGAGACAGTATGGTACTGACATACACAAAAAGAAATATAGACCAAAGGAACAAGACAGATTGCCCAGAGAGAAACCCTTGCACTTTATTTTTGACAAAGGAGGCAAGAATACACAGTGGGGCAAAAACAGCCTCTCCAATAAGTGGTGCTGGGAAAACTGGACAGCTACATACAAAAGAATGAAAGTAGAATACCTCCAAATGCCATACACAAAGGTAAACTCAAAATGGATTAAAGACCTAAATGTAAGGCCAGAAAATATAAAACTCTTAGAGGAAAGCATAGGCAGAACATTCGTTGACATAAATCAAAGTAAGAAAGTCTGTGACCCACCTCCTTTCCACCTCCTATAGTAATGGAAACAAAAACAAAAATTAAACGTGTGACCTGATTAAACTTAAAAGCTTTAGCACAGCAAAGAAACTACAAACAAGTAGTTTGTAGTTTGTCTACAAAGACACCATCAGAATAGGAGAAAATAATAGCAAAGGAAACAACTGACAAAGAATTAATTTCCAAAACATATAAGCAGCTCACACAACTCAATAACAGAAAAGAAACAACCCAATCAAAGAGTGGGAAAAGACATTTCTCCAAAGAAGTCATACAGATGGCTAACAAACAATGAAAAGATGCTCAACATTACTCATTTTTTTAAAAATGCAAATAAAAACTACAATGAGATACCACCTCACATCAGTCAGAATGGCCATCATCAAAAAGTCTACAATCAATGTTGCAGAGGATGTGGAGAAAAGGAAACCCTCTTGCATTGCTGGTGGGAATGTAAATTGATACAGGCACTATGGAAGATAGTATGGAGATTTCTTAAAATATTAGGAATAAAAAACTATGAATAAAACCACCATATGACCCAGCAATCCTGCTCCTAGGCATATACTCTGAGGAAACCAAAATTGAAAAAGACACATTAACTTATATGCAGAGTATATGATGCGAAATGCCAGGCTGGATGATGCACAAGCTGGAATCAAGATTGCCAGGAGAAATATCAATAACCTCAGATACGCAAATGACACCACCCTAATGGCAGAAAGCAAAGAAGAAATTTCTTGATGACAGTGAAAGAGGAGTGAAAAAGTTAGCTTAAAACTCTACATTCAGAAAACTAAGATCATCGCATCTAGTCCCATCACTTCATGGCTAATAGATGGGGAAACAATGAAAACAGTGAGAGACTATTTTTTAAGGCTCCAAAATCACTGCAGATGGTGACTGCAGCCATGAAATTAAAAGACGCTTACTCTTTGGAAGAAAAGCTATGACCAACCTAGACAACCTATTAAAAAGCAGAGAGATTACTTTGCTGACAAAGGTCCATCTAGTTGAAGTTATGGTTTTTCCAGTAGTTATGTATGGATGTGAGAGTTGGACTATAAAGAAAGCCGAGCACCAATGAATTGATGCTTTTGAACTGTGATGTTGGAGAAGATTCTTGAGATTCCCTTGGGCTGCAAGGAGATCAAACCAGTCAATCCTAAAGGAAATCACCCCTGAATATTCACTGGAAGGACTGATAGCGAAGTTAAAACTCTAATACTTTGGCCACCTGATGAGAAGTGACTCAATGGAAAAGACCCTGATTCTGGAAAAGATTGAAGGCAGGAAGAGAAGGGGATGACAGAGGATGAGATGGTTGGATGGCATCACCTACTCAATGGACATAAGTTTGAGCAAGCTCCAGGAGTTGGTGAAAGACAGGGAAGCCTGGCCTGCTGCAGTCCATGGGGTCACAAAGAGTCAGACACAACTGAGCAAATGAACTGAACTGAACCCCAGTGTTCATTTTAGCACTGCTTACAATAGGTAGAACATGGAAGCAACCTAGATGTCCGTCAACAGATGACTGAGTAAAGAAGCTGTGGTACATATATACAATGGAATATTGTTCAGTCATAAAAAGGAATGCATTTGAATCAGTTCTAATGAGCCTACTATACAGAGTGAAGTAAGTCAGAAAGAGAAATATGAATATCATATACTAATGCATATATTGGAATCTAGAAAGATGGTACTGATGAATTTATTTGCAGGGCAGCAATGGAGAAACAGACATGGAGAACAGACCTATGGACGTGGGGGAAGGAGAGGAAGGAGAGGATGAGATGTATGGAGAGAGTGACATGGAAACTTTCAATACCATATGCAAAATAGCCAATGGGAATTTGCTGTATGACTCAGGGAACTCAAACAGGGACTCTGTGACAATCTAGAGGGGTGGGATGGAGAGAGAGATGGGAGAGAGGTTTAGGGGGGAGGGGACATGACTGATTCTTGTTGATGTTTGACAGAAATCAACAAAATTCTGTTGAGCAATTATCTTTCAATTAAAAAATAAAGTGGCAAAAGAGAAGCAAATTAAACTCTTTACTAATTATGGTTTAGGGTGTATTTCAGATTCTTCTCCTCTTTTTCCTTCTTTTACATAGACATAGGAAATTTTCAAATATACAGAGAAATAAACTCCCATTCACACCTTACCTGGGGCTTCCTTGGTGGCTCAGCAGTAAAGAATCTTCCGGCAATGAGGAGATGCAAGTTCAATCCCTGAGTCAGAAAGATCCCCTGGAGAAGGAAATGGTAGCCCACTCCGGTATTCTTGTCTGGGAAATCCCAGAGACAAAGGAGCTCTGGTGGGTTACAGTCTATAGGGTCGCCAAGAGTTGGACATGTCTGAACGATTAAACAACAACAACTCCTTATCCAACTTCAACAACTGTCAATGTTTCGCCAATATTATTTCATCTATCCTCCCCGTTCCCACTTTTTTCTAGAACAGCAGACATTGCATTATTTCACACACAAAATGTGTGTCTCTAACAACTAAAGAATTTTTAACATATAACCAAAATGTTTACCACATCTGTCAAAAGATTAATTATTCCATATTATCATCTAATTCCCAGGAAATATGCCAATTTTCCTGGTTGTCAAAAACTTTAAGTTACTTTGTTCAAATTAGAATTTAAAACAAGACCCAGGGGTTGAATTGGTTACATATCTTAAAACTCTTCTACTCTTTTCTTTTACCTTTCATGATAGTAACTTGAAGAAACAACATCTTTTGTTCTTTGGTATTTCCAATATTCTGAATTTGGCTTATGTGATTTAACATGTGATTTTGCACTTAGCAGCATTTTACAGGAAGTCCCTCAGTTTGGGTCTGTCTGAAATTGCTTCATGATTTCACTCAGGGTGTGCATTTTTGCTGCAACATCACAGAAGTGATGCTGGCTTTTCAGAGTACTGCACTAGAAGGAAGACAATAGTAATATGTCCCATTATCATTTCTGTTAACTTTATTTGCTAGGTTAAGGTGGTGTCTGACAGGTTCCTACACTGTAAGTTTTCCTTTGTAATTAATGAGCAGTTTGTGAGGAGATACTTTGAGACTACTTTTCTTCCTCATCAAACTTTCATCCTCTAGTTTTAGTACCCATTGATGATTCTTGCCTGAATCAGTTATTACTATATTCATTGTCAAATAGTGATTTTCTGATTATATCATTCCTTGTACATTTATCGACTGACATTCTAAAGTAAACAAGTACTTCTCTTTCTCCATTTACTTGTTCTTATCAGCATGGGCTTAGGGGTTTCTTTTATATTCAGTAGGTTATCATACATTGCTATCATTCTTTTTCCCATTTTTTATTGTGGTTAAGAAACACATACCATAAAATTTATCATCTTGGCCATTTTAAAATGTACAATTCAGTGGTATTAAGTACATCCATACTGCTGTGCAAATTGTCACCATCATTTATCTCTAGAACTCTTCCTCCTGCAAAATTAAAACTATACCAAGTAACCAATAATTCTTTATATTTCCCTATTTCCAGCTCCTGGCAACCACCTCTTTACTTTCTATCTCCATGATTTGACTATATACTAAGTACTTCACTTAAGCAGAATCATATAATATTTGCTTTTTACTTCATCCATACTGTGGTATATGTCAATACTTTCCTTCTTTTAAGGCTGAAAAAATATTCCATTGTGTATACATATCATATTTGCTTCTCCACTCATCTAGCAATAGACACTTGGCTTTCTTCCACACTTTATCTATTGCAAATAATACTTCTATAAACCATGAGTGTATAAATATCTCTGTGAGACCTTGCTTTTAATTCTTATGGGTATATACTCTGAAGTGAAATTTCTGGATTATATGCTAACCCTATATCAAAATTTTTTGAGAAATTTCCTTACTATTTTCCACAATGGCTGCACTACTTTACATTCCAGCCAACAGGGTTTTGATTTATCCACATTCTCTCCACTTAAAATATTCTGGTTTGTTGATAGTAGTTTTCCAATGCGTTCAGTTCAGTTTCAGTTCAGTCGCTCAGTCAATTCTGACTCTTTGCAACCCCATGGACTGCAACACGCCAGGCTTCCCTATCCATCACCAATTCCCAGAGCTTATGTAAACTCATGTCCATCACTTTATATTCAATCTATCTGTGTCTTTGGATCAAAGTAAATCCATTCTAGACAATGTATTATTAGATCTTTTTTTCCCCATTCTGCTAATTTCTGTCTTTTTGTTGGAAGGTTTAATCTGTTTTTATTGAAAGTACTGATAAGGAGGGACTTCTGTCATAGCACTACTTGTTTGCTATAAGCCATATGGCTTTTTTGTTCCTTATTTTCAGCATTACTGTCTTCTCCTATGTTTAGTTGATTTTTTTAGTAGTGAAATATTTTCATTTCCTTCTCATTTCCTTTTGTGTGTTTCCTCTAGCTATTTACTTTGTGGTTACTATAGATTATATAATTTAAACTTATACCACTCTAATTTGAATTTATATCATCTTAACTTAAGGAGATCCAACCAGTCCATCTTAAAGGAGATCAGTCCTGGGTGTTCATTGGAGGGACTGATGTTGAAGCTGAAACTCCAATATTTGGCCACCTGATGCGAAGAGCTGACTCATTTGAAAAGACCCTGATGCTGGGAAAGGTTGAGGGCAGGAGCAGAGGACGACAGAAGATGAGATGGCTGGATGGCATCACCGACTCAATGGACATGAGTTTGGGTGGACTCCGGGAGTTGGTGATGGACAGGGAAGTCTGGCGTGCTGCAGTTCATGGGGCCACAAAGAGTCGGACACCACTGAGCGACTGAACTGAACTGAGCTGAAGTAACATGCAAAAACTGCTCCTTTACAGCTCCATTACCTACTCTTTCAATAGTTTATTTCATAAAATTGCATCTTTATACACTGTGTTTGAAAACATAGACTAATAATTTATTTTGCCTTGCCTGTGTGCTAAGTCACTTCAGCTATATCCGGCTTTGTGTGATGGCCGGAGGTCTCAGGCTCCTCTGTCCGTGGGATTCTCCAGGCAAGAACACTGGAGTAAGCTGTCATGCCCTCCTACAGGGGATCTTGCTGACTTAGGGATCAAACTTGCATCTCCTCAGTCTCCTACACTGGCGGGCAGGTTCTCTACCACTAAAGCCACCTGGCCTCATACATATAGAAAACAAAATATGGAATTGCACACCATTGTTACAATAATACTAGCTTTTATAATCACTTTGTATCTTCTTTTACTGTGACCTTTATTTCTGCATAAGGCTTCAAGTTATTGTCTGGTGTCCTTTGATTTCAACCTGCAGGATTACCTTTACTATATTTTGTAGAACGGATCTAGTGGTAACAATCATCCCTAGCTTTTGTTTCTGTGGGAATATCTTAATTTCTCCCTCACCTTTGAAGGACAATTTTGCCAGATACAGAATTCTTGGTTGATTGTACTTTTCCCTTTAGCACCTTAAATATTTCAGCCCACTGCCTTCTGACCTCCAAAGTTTCTGAGGAGGAATTTGTTAATAATCTTGTCAAAGATTGCTTGTATGTCAAGAATTTCTTCCCTCTTGCTGCATTTGAGAGTTTCTTATTATCTCTGGCTTTTGAGACTTTGGTTATGTCTCACTGTGAGTCCTGAGGTCACCCTACTTGATGTTCTTTGAAATTGTTGGATTTATATTCATATCTTTCATCAAATCTGGGAGATTTTTGACCTTGTTTTCAAGTATTCTCTCTGCTCCTTTCTCTTCTCCTCTGGGACTCCCACAATGTATATGTTATTCTGCATTATGATGGCCCACAGTTTCCTTTTTCTTCGTTCACTTTTGCTCTATATTTTTGCCTTTGTTCCTCAGACTCAATTTCAGTTCACTGATTCTTCTCCCTTTTCAAATATGCTTTGAATTCTTCTAATGAATTTTATTTCAGTTATTATACTTTTAACTTCAGAAATTCTAAGTTTCTTTTTAGGTTTTCTATCTCTATACTGATATTTCCACTTTGTTTATACATCTTTAAAAAAAAACAAACAACTTTTTCAACATCTCCTTGTAGTTCTTTGAGCATTTTTAAAGCAGCCATTTTAAAGTTTTTGTCTAATAGATCCACCATCAGGTCTTTTTCAGGGACCTTTTTTGTTGATTTTTTTTCCCTCTTTAAATGTTTCTTTATATGTCTTGTGTTTTTGTTGTTGTTGAAAATGGGACATTTGAATTTAACAATATAGTAACTCTGGAAATCAGATTCTCCTTCTTCAGTGGGGTTTGCAGTTTGGTTTGGTTTTGTTTTGAATGGCTGTTTACTATCTCTGTGCCAAGAATCAATCAGAAGTACAAAGTTAAGGTCTTTTCAGGTATTTTTGATCCCACATCTTTCGCTGTGTGTGCACAATGACTTCTTAATTTCCTCTGACTACAAAGTTGCTTTTTCAGTCTTAAATGCCTCGCTCTCAAAAGGGAGAAAGGGAGAAAAGTGAAAAAGTGTGATAAGATTGTTGCTGTTGTTTAGTCTCTAAGTGATGTCCAACATTTTAGTGGCCTCATGGACTACAACCCACTAGGCTCCTCTGTCCATGGGATTTCCCAGGCAAGAATACTGGAGTGGGTTGCCATTTCCTTCTCCAGGGGATTTTCCTAACCCAGAGATTGAACCCAAGTCTCCTGCATTGCTAGTGGATTCTTTACCACTAAACCAACTGGAAAGCCCAGGTAAAATTATATTGGCCCTTTAAATTCTCTGGAAGTCACTCAGTGGAGGAGGGTCTTACAACAAAGAGGTAAAGTACAACAATGACATCCCTCCTCTGTACCTGCACCTCCTGCACCTCCATGTTCATAAGCAACTATCAATGACCCTAACATTAGATTCTAAACATTTCATAACAGAATCCTTATTGCCCACCTTGATTCCACAAGCTATGTGCAAGCTGCTCCTGGAATACATGCACAGCTGTCTGATGCGGGGCAGTGGGGACGGAGATAGGTAGCCACTGCTAAGATAAGAACTGAAACTGACCGAAATTAATAACAATTTACCCTTTAAACCTTCCCCTAGACGTTGGAAGCCTCCAAAAATACTTAAATCAAACAATTCTACTAGCGCAATTGTTGTTTGAGTAGAAAGACTGATTTTTGGTGTTTTACACTCTGCCATCTTCCCAGAACTCTCCTCATTTATTTGGATGATCAGATGGCTGTGGCCCTTCAAGCTTGCTCCTGTGTATTTTTCACAAGCCCTATAATTTTTCAAGCACTTCATTTTCTGGCAGAATATGACATTTAGCCCTATCTTACACTTTCCCTATACCAGTTCTAGAATCTCTGTTTCAGGAATCTCATTTCTCTAAGAAACTTTATCATTGTAGTATAGAGTGGTATTTACGAAGCAAAATGTGGGTGCTAGGTATGGGAACTGCTTGGGAGAAAAACTGATAATAGGGTCTTTCAACAAACATATATAGATATATCTTAGGTATAGATATGGATCTCCATACTAACACACATCTACATTCATTTCTCTCTTTCTCTCTTCAACCATGAGTTCACACTGATTCCTGCAATTCAAGTTGACTCTGCTGCAAGTCTTAGTTTTCTCTCTCCGCATATTTGTAACTCCCTTCTCCTTGACCTAAATATTCTCAATATTTCTAGCCCTTGTTCCCTTCCCCTGTATATTATCAATCTCCTGATCCTCCAACTGCCTCTTTGCCCCAGTCTCTCAGGCTTCACTCCCCCAACACACTCAAGGAAATGAAATGAATGAGAACAAATATTTTTAACGGAAAAAAAAAGAACAAAAAGAGAAGAGAAAGAGAAAAGTAGAGAAAAGGAAAAGGAAGAGGAGCCTTTTAACCTTTTTTACCTGTCTCCATAGTTAAACAGTATTCTGTGAAGGGCAGAATGAAGGATCATGTGTGGAATGAGGAATAATTGAACAGAGATAGTCAGCACTTTTCACCATTAAACAAAGCTCTGGACTCTTTCTCCTCAACCCAATCATTCTTCTATAGAGTACTGGGAGAGTCTAGCAGATGTTTGTCCTTGCTTCAAAAGTCAAAGACGTCCATTCTGCAAGCAAAAAATCTCCAAAGAAAACCTTTTCCTTATCAGTATAATATTCAACCTAACCTGGCCAATCTGACCTCTAGGCCAATAGATGCACAGGCCTCTGACCCTGGAACTGAGTGGACTCTGGTCATACGCAAAGGGACAAAAGTCCCTGATCAAAGGCAGGCATGCAGGAAAAGTTGGTCTTCTCTGGTGTACTCTTTGCAGAGCACTGGACAGATTTGGCCAAGATGGGAAAGCAGTTAGAAGTTAGGGGCAGGACGCAGTTTGAGCTCCATGACAGGGCTGATTTCAGCAAAACTGTGAAACAGGCAGGATCGGCCCCAGGGTGGAGCATCTGTGCAGAGGTGACTCCGACAATTGACTTCTCCTAGACCACTCAGTGGGATAATATGGAGGGGAAAGGAAGCCTTGGAAATTCTGAGAGTTCAGTATACAGTGTGCCAGAACACCAGGGTATCAAGGAGTCTGGATTTTTAAATAAAGGAAGAATTTCAGATAAAAGAATCTGCTCCCAGAAGTGGAGTTAGTTCCCAGATTTGAATTTGGAAATCACCTGCCCAGTGCTAAGTAAGAATGCAGTGGTGATAGCAGTAGTATTAAGTAAACACGAGAAATGATCACAACTGCAAAGATTGGGACAAGAAGGGAATGAGACTCTGGTTCTCCCTAACTACTGTGGTTTGATCATTTACTTCTGCACTTTCACTTCTTTTCTACCAAATAGACTTTCAGTTGTTTAGTGAATTAGGCAAGTTAATCTACCTCTCATTGCCTCAGTTCCTTCCCTAGAAAATGGGAATAATAATATCCACTTTTGTAGGGTTATCATGAAAACTAGATTAGCAATTAAGGTAAGTCATCTACTGGTGGCTCAGACGGTAAAGTGTCTGTCTATAATGCGGGAGACCAGGGTTCAATCCCTGGTCTGGGAAGATCCTCTGGAGAAGGAAATGGCAATCCACTCCAGTACTATTACCGGGAAAATCCCATGGACAGAGGATCCTGGTAGGGTTCAGTCCATGGGGTCGCAGAGTCAGACAGGACTGAGGACTTCACTTTCACAGTACCCATCGCATTATTTTCCTTATTTTTATTTTTGTCATGACCAATATCTTCCCCTTCAATTCCTGTCTGCCCAGTGCTGTGACCCCAGCTCCTCAAGTCACACCGCATTAGGAAGCCCTGAAAGAATACTGACCACTAAATCCTAGACAATGTATCGTAACGCATATAGAAACAGATGCTGCAAAGCTTTTTCTCTTTATGCTAGTTATGTATGCACACTTTTATTCACTTGCCCATTATTGAGGACAGATGTTGGGTATTATGTGCAATCTGTGGAACAAACTGGATATGAAATTGGAGTCAGGGACTCCTGGTTTTGAATCATAGGCCACTTAGAAAACACATGATGCTGCTCAAGTTACTTATCTATTCCTGAAGTGAAGTGAAGTCTCTCAGTCGTGTCCGACTCTTTGCGACCCCATGGACTGTAGCCCACCAGGCTCCTCTGTCTGTGGAATTCTCCAGGCAAGAGTATTGGAGTGGGTTGCCATTTCCTTCTCCAGGAGATCTTCCCAACACCAGGGATGGAACCCGGGTCTTCCACATTGTGGGCAGATGCTTTACCATCTGAGCCACCAGGGAAGCCCTAGCATCTGTTTTCTCCCTAATAATAAAAATATGATCCCCTACATTCTTGGGTCATTTTGAAGATTACTTACAGTGCTATTAAGGGAAAGTCCTGCATGACATGTAGCAGTCACCAATAAATGGCAATGCTATCATTATTACAGAATACTCAGCATAGACTGCTGCTGCTAAGTTGCTTCAGTCGTGTCCGACTCTGTGCGACCCCATAGATGGCTGCCCACCAGGCTCTGCCGTCCCTGGGATTCTCTAGGCAAGAACAGTGGCATGGGTTGCCATTTCCTTCTCCAATGCATGAAAGTGAAAAGTGAAAGTGAAGTCGCTCAGTTGTGTCCGACTCTTAGCGACCCCATGGACTATGGCCCACCAGGCTCCTCCGTCCATGGGATTTTCCAGGCAAGAGTACTGGAGTGGGTTGCCATTGCCTTCTTTGTAACATAGACTAGGTACTAACAATGCATTCAGTGAATTAATGAAGTGACTTCACATAATTTCTTTATGGCACCTTTCACTGTTAATGGACTCTTCAGCAAAACATATCCTATAAGACCATCTAGTACAATGATCTCGTTTCATAGAGAGAAAAACTGAGGCCCAGCCAGAGGACATAACTGGTAGGTACACCAGACAAAGGCAGACAAAGCCGGAAACCAGAACCTTAGACTAAATATCCTGAGCTATCCCCACCAGCCTGTGACATGCTTTCTTGAAAGTTGTTATTCATAATGTTTTCTAAGTCATTTAGGGATTTCACTTCCCATTCTCTTTTACCAAGAGAGGCCAAGTCCCAAGATCTTCAAATGGGCCATGAGCAGTGGCTGGTGAAGCTGGGCAAAGTCTGGTGCTCCTGGGGTAAAACAAACAGATAGCAGATTTCCTCTACTGCCCTGATAGCAAATGCCATTGTTTGATGTTCCTGCTCCACATGGGAAGAAGATGGCAAAGTCCACCTTGCTTCTCAGCTGTCCCAAAGTAAACCCCTGATCTTTACAGATTTGTAGAAATTGGTGTCAACTGTTGGTTTCTACAGTTGAATTGTCTTACTCTTTTAATTGTCATAAATGCTCCACAGATAAATGTTCCCTTAACATTAATATATGCAACTTGTGCAACAAGACTTATTAACCCCACAGGATAGCATCTGCCTGAAAACAGATTAAGTAGCCTTTATCCCTATTAACTCTAAACACCCTAAGGGAAGGTGGTGTGAGGTTGTGGAAGAATCACTGGACTGGAGTTATAAATCTACAAAAATTACACACCAAGGTGTGAGTCTGTGTTACTAGGGTGAGAGTCCCAGGACTTTATTAATCCTCAAAAGGGTCCCTTAGTACCTCAAACATGGTGAAATACTAAACATTAATAATCTGCTCTGGTTTTCTTTCTAAATGATAAGGTACTTGATAGCTCTTCCCCAATCAGGGAGAGGTCCCTGTGGACCAGAATCTTCAGGCTTCTGCCTCAGGTCTATTCCACTGAAGACTGCATGGGTGACTCTCCTGGTGGGGGAAACTGGTGATAGAAACTCAAGCCAGTCAGAGGCCATAGTCACTGTGTAAAGGATAAAAGCCCTGGTGTAAACAGTAAGCATGCCTGTGGCTTCCTAGGGATATCTTGCAAGGAGATAACCTAGGACCAGGTGTGAAAATACCTTTCCCAATCAAGGACAAAATGACCTAGAGCCGTCTGGAACAAGAGACCATTGAAAGTGGAATCAAATTTGTATAGGAAAAGGAAAACAAGGAGGAAGTAAAAGAAGGTCTAGAGCAAAGTGGACAAGGACATAAAACCAAGAAACCCAAGAAAGCAAGGAACTATGTTTGTGAATAATACACAAAACAACAGAGAAGATGGAGCTCTATAAAGTAAGAAATGCTTTCTTGAAAATAGCCTTCTTCTAAAAGTTCAAGAAAGCAAATTTCACCTAAAACTGAATAACAGAAGTATCATGGTCAAATACTATATAAAGTTATTACTGAAAATTAAATAAGATGAAAAATAACATATCTACAGACGATAAAGCAAGCCAGAAAGATGTTTCCACAAAATATCTAAAATCTCCAAGCTACACAAAGTATGGAGAGAGCCAGAAACAGTAAAGATGTGGGTAAATATTAAGATTGTTTTCATTTTCTGTTGTTGTTTTTCAGTAGCTAAGGCATGCTAGACTCTTTGCAATGCTACGGACTGCAACATGTGAGACTTCCCCTGTCCTTCACCATCTCCCAGAGGTGGCTCAAACTCGTGTCCATCGAGTCGACGACACCATTCCTACAATCTCATCCTCTGTTTCCCCTTCTCCTCCTGCCTTTTATCTTTCCCAGCATCAGGGCCTTTTCCAATGAGTCCACTCTTCACATTAGGTGGCCAAAGTATTGGAGCTTCAATGTCACTATCAGTCCTTCCAGTGAATATTCAGGATTGATTTCCTTTAGGATTGACTGGTTTAATCTCCTTGCAGTCCAAGGGACTCTCAAGAGTTTTCTCCAACACCACAGTTTGAAAGCATCAATTCTTCAGTGCTGAGCCTTCTTTATGGTCCAACTCTTACACCCATACATGACTACTGGAAAAACCATAGCTTTGACAATATGGACCTTTGTTGGCAAAGTGATGTATCTGCTTTTATTTTTTTATTTTTATTTTTTTTTAAATTATTTATTTTTTTAGTTACAATACTGTATTTGTTTTGCCATACATTGACACGAATCAGCCATAGGTGAACACAATCTCCCAATGCCGAATCCCCCTCCCACCTCTCACCCCCCATCCTCTACTTGAATCATCCTGTGCATCAGCCCCATGCCTCCTGCATCCTACATTGAACATAGATTAGCATTTCGTTTCTTACAGGAAAATATACATGTTTCATTGCCATTCTCCCATACCATCCCACCCTTTCCCTCTCCCTCAGAGTCCAAAAGTCCACTCTATACCTCTGTGTCTCTTGTTGTCTCACATATAGGGTCATCATTACTGTCTTCTAAATTCCATATATATGTGTCAGTATACTGTATTGGTGTTTTTCTTTCTGGCTTACTTCACTCTGTATAATCGGTTCCAATTTCATCCATCTCATTAGAACTGAGTCAAATTTATTCTTTTTAAGGGCTGAGTAGTATTCCATAGTGTATATGAACCACAGCTTTCTTATCCATTCATCTGCTGATGGACATCTAGGTTGCTTCCATGACCTGGCTATTATAAACAGCGCTGCAATGAACATTGGGGTACATGTGTCTCTTTCAATTCTGGTTTCCTCGGTGTGTATGCCCAGCAGTGGGATTGCTGGGTCATAAGGCAGTTCTATTTGCAATTTTTTAAGGAATCTCCACACTGTTTTCCATAATGGCTGTACTAGTTTGCATTCCCACCAGCAGTGTAAGAGGGTTCCCTTTTCTCCACACCCTCTCCAGCATTTGTTGCTTGTAGACTTTTGGATCGCAGCCATTCTGACTGGTGTGAAATGGTACCTCATTGTGGTCTTGATTTGCATTTCTCTGATAATGAGTGATGTTGAACATCTTTTCATGTGTTTGTTAGCCATCCGTATGTCTTCTTTGTATCTGCTTTTTAATACACTGTGTATGTTTGTCATAGCTTTTCTTTTAAAGAGCAAGCGTCTTTTAATTTAATGGCTGCAGTCACCATCCGCAAAGATTTTAGAGCCCAAGAAAATAAAATCTTTTGCTGTTTCCATTGTTTCCTCATCTATTTGCCGTGAAGTGATGGGACTGGATGCCATGATCTTATTTTTCTGAATGTTGAGTTTTAAGCCTCTTTTACCTTCATCAAGCATCTCTTTAATTCCTCTTTACTTTCTGCAATAAGGGTGGTGTCATTGGCATATCTGAGGTTATTGATATTTCTCCCAGAAATCTTGATTGCAGCTTGTGCTTCATCCAGTTTGGCATTTTGCATGATGTACTCTGCATATAAGTTAAATAAGCAGGGTGACAGTATACAACTTTGATGTACTCCAAGGTCAGGAAGGCAGCACTAAGGAGATACTCCTCGTTCAAGGTAAGAAATTGCAGCTGTGCTTTGCTGGAGCAGCCGTGAAAAGATACCCCATGCTCAAGGTAAGAGAAACCCAAGTAAGATGGTAGGTGTTGCAAGAGGGCATCAGAAGGCAGACACACTGAAACCATACTCACAGAAAAGTAGTCAATCTAATCACACTAGGACCACAGCCTTGTCTAACTCAATGAAACCAAGCCATGCCTGCGGGACAACCCAAGATGGGTGGGTCATGGTGGAGAGGGCTGACAGAACGTGGTCCACTGGAGAAAGGAATGGCAAGCCACTTCAGTATTCTTGCCTTGAGAACCCGATGAACAGCATGAAGAGGCAAAATGATAGGGTACTGAAAGAGGAACTCCCCAGGTCAGTAGGTGCCCAATATGCTACTGGAGATCAGTGGAGAAATAACTCCAGAAAGAATGAAGGGATGGAGCCAAAGCAAAAACAATACCCAGTTGTGCATGTGACTGGTGATAGAAGCAAGCCGATGCTGTAAAGAGCAGTATTGCATAGGAACCTGGAATGTCAGGTCCATGAATCAAGGCAAATTGGAAGTGGTCAAACAAGAGACGGCAAGGGTGAATGTAGACATTCTAGGAATCAGCGAACTAATGGACTGGAATGGGTGAATTTAACTCAGATGACCATTATATCTACTACTACGGGCAGGAATCCCTCAGAAGAAATGGAGTAGCCATGATGGTCAACAAAAGAGTCTGAAATGCAGTACTTGGATGCAACCTCAAAAACGACAGAATGATCTCTGTTCATTTCCAAGGCAAACCATTCAATATCACAGTTATCCAAGTCTATGCCCCAACCAGTAACGCTGAAAAAGCCAAAGTTGAACGGTTTTATGAAGACCTACGAGACCTTTTAGAACTAACACTCAAAAAAAAGATGTCCTTTTCATTATAGGGGACTGGAATGCTAAAGTAGGAAGTCAAGAAACACCGGGAGTAACAGGCAAATTTGGCCTTGGAATGTGGAATGAAGCAGGGCAAAGACTAATAGAGTTTTGCCAAGAAAATGCACTGGTCATAGCAAACAGCCTCTTCCAACAACACAAGAGAAGACTCTACACATGGACATCACCAGATGGTCAACACCAAAATCAGATTGATTATATTCTATGCAGCCAAAGATGGAGAAGCTCTATACAATCAGCAAAAACAAGACCAGGAGCTGACTGTGGTTCAGATCACGAACTCCTTATTACCAAATTCAGACTGAAATTGAAGAAAGTAGGGAAAACTGCTAGACCATTCAGGTATGACCTAAATCAAATCCCTTATGATTATACAGTGGAAGTGAGAAATAGATTTAAGGACCTAGATCTGATAGACAGAGTGTCTGATGAACTATGGAATGGGGTTTGTGACATTGTACAGGAGACAGGGATCAAGACCATCCCCATGGAAAAGAAATGCAAAAAGCAAAATGGCTGTCTGGGGAGGCCTTACAAATAGCTGTGAAAAGAAGAGAAGCAAAAGCAAAGGAGAAAAGGAAAGATATAAGCATCTGAATACAGAGTTCCAAAGAATAGCAAGAAGAGATAAGAAAGCCTTCTTCAGCGATCAATGCAAAGAAATAGAGGAAAAGAATAGAATGGGAAAGACTAGAGATCTCTTCAAGAAAATTAGAGATACCAAGGGAACATTTCATGCAAAGATGGGCACGATAAAAGACAGAAATGGTCTGGACCTAACAGAAGCAGAAGATATTAAGAAGAGGTGGCAAGAATACATGGAAGAACTGTACAAAAAGATCTTCAAGACCCAGATAATGATGATGATGTGATCACTCATCTAGAGCCAGACATCTTGGAATGTGAAGTCCAGTGGGCCTTAGAAAGCATCACTATGAACAAAGCTAGTAGAGGTGATGGAATTCCAGTTGAGCTGTTTCAAATCCTGAAAGATGATGCTGTGAAAGTGCTGCACTCAATATACCAGCAAATTTGGAAAACTCAGCAGTGGCCACAGGACTGGAAAAGGTCAGTTTTTATTCCAATTCCAAAGAAAGGCAATGCAAAAGAATGCCCAAACTACCACACAATTGCACTCATCTCACACTCTAGTAAAGTAATCCTCAAAATTCTCCGAGCAAGGCTTCAGCAATACGTGAACCGTGAATTTCCTGATGTTCAAGCTGGTTTTAGAAAAGGCAGAGGAACCAGAGATCAAATTGCCAACATCTGCTGGATCATGGAAAAAGCAAGAGAGTTCCAGAAAAACATCTATTTCTGCTTTATTGACTATGCCAAAGCCTTTGAGTGTGTGGATCACAATAAACTGTGGAAAATTTTGAGAGAGATGGGAATACCAGACCACCTGACCTGCCTCTTGAGAAATCTGTATGCAGGTCGGGAAGCAACAGTTAGAACTGGAAATGGAACCACAGACTGGTTCCAAATAGGAAAGGGAGTGTGTCAAGGCTGTATATTGTCACCCTGTTTATTTAACTTCTATGCAGAGTACATCATGAGAAACTCTAGGCTGGAAGAAACACAAGCTGGAATCAAGATTGCCAGGAGAAATATCAATAACTTCAGATATGCAGATGACGCCACCCTTATGGCAGACAGTGAAGAGGAGCTAAAGGGCCTCTTGATGAAAATGAAAGAGGAGAGTGAAAAAGTTGGCTTAAAGCTCAACATTCAGAAAACGAAGACCATGGCATCCGGTCCAATCACTTCATGGGAAATAGATGGGGAAACAGTGGAAACAGTGTCAAACTTTATTTTGAGTGGCTCCAAAATCACTGCAGATGGTGACTGCAGCCATGAAATTAAAAGACGTTTACTCCTTGGAAGAAAAGTTATGACCAACCTAGATAGCATATTCAAAAGCAGAGACATTACTTTGCCGACTAAGGTCCGTCTAGTCAAGGCTATGTTTTTTCCAACTGAAGAGTTGATGCTTTTGAACTGTGGTGTTGGAGAAGACTCTTGAGAGATCCTTGGACTGCAAGGAGATCCAGCCAGTCCATTCTGAAGGAGATCAACCCTGGGATTTCTTTGGAAGGAATGATGCTAAAGCTGAAACTTCAGTACTTTGGCCACCTCATGCGAAGAGTTGTCTCATTGGAAAAGACTCTGATGCTGGGAGGGATTGGGGGCAGGAGGAGAAGGGGAAGCCTGAGGATGAGATAGGTGGATGGTATCATGGACTCGATGAACGTGAGTCTGAGTGAACTCCGGGAGATGGTGATGAACAGGGAGGCCTGGCATGCTGCAATTCATGGGGTCGCAAAGAGTTGGACATGACTGAGCGACTGAACTGAACTGAACTGAACCATTGTTAGACTGGTTGCTCCATGTCCAGTTCTAGCTGTTGCTTCTTGACTTGCGTATAGATTTCTCAGGAGACAGGTAAGGTGGTCTCATATTCCTGTTTCTTCAAGAATTGTCAACAGTTTGTCATGATCCACACAGTCAAAGGCTTTAGCATAGTCAATGGAGCAGATGTTTTTCTGGAATTCTCTTGATTTTTCTATGATCCAATGGATGTTGGCAATTCCAACTCTGGTTCCTCTGCTTTTTCTAAATCCAGCTTGTACATCTGGGAGTTCTCAGTTCACGTACTGTTGATGTCTCATTTGGAGGATTTTGAGCATTACCTTGCTAGCATGTGAAACAAGTGCTACTGTACAGTAGTTTGAACATTCTTTGGCATTGCCCCTCTTTGGGACTGGAATGAAAACTAACCTTTTCCAGTCCTGTAGCCCCTGCTGAGTTTTCCAAATTTGCTGGCATATTAAGTGGAGCACTTTAACAGAATCATCTTTTAGGATTTGAAATAGCAGCTAGAGCTATTTCAAATTCATTTAAAAATATCGTTAAAAGGTAATTGACAGCTTGATGTAAAAATATCACTTTTATTATTTTGTATATATTTTATTGTGGAGTTTCTAACATATGTAGGGGTAAAATGTCTGATAATAAAAACACAAAAAATAAAACAAGGAAGTCAGGGAGGTAGTGCAGCTAGCTTGTGCTGGCTTGCAAAGGCTGTGTATCTCTTCTTATCTCTGACATTACTTTGATAGTTTGAAATCATCCATGGCAAGATAATGTGCTCTGTGAAACTGACAAATAATACCAATCTGGGCCCTTTTTACCTTGAACATCTGATTGTTAAAAGTGTATCCACACTCCACTGGTGAAGTTAGAGCTGCACTATTGTAGGATCTCACTGGGCTGGCCAAAAATAGGATGTTACAGAAAACCTAAATGAACTTTTGGCCAACCCAATACATTATCCACAAAGTGATATAAAGTTATTTGATGCCAGTCTTAAGATAAATATGTATATTACAAACTTTTGAGAAGATATTTAAAATAAATATCTTTTTATTTATAAAGTAATAGTTATTATTATAGAATAACAAAGAAAATAATAATAAACCAATAGAGAATAATAAACTAGTAGAGAAGATAAAGTGAAATACTAAAAATTATTCAGTTAACCCAACAGAAGGCAGAAAAGAGGAAATAAGGAACAAAGAACAGATGAGACAGAAAACAAATATCAACAATTATGTTATATATAAATGAACTAAACACTTCATTTAAAAGAAAAAAAGAATGTCACACTGAATGAAAAAAAAACTATATGTTCTTTATAAGACGCCCTCCTTAATAGAAAGAAACATGGATTAAAAGTAAAAGAATGTAATAAAATAAACCAAGAAGAAACTATCAGAAGAAAGAGTCATATTAATATCCAATTAACAAACTTAAAAAAAAAAAGTGTTACTGGACAACTAGGGACATCTCATAACGGTAACAGAGTCAATTCATCAAGAAAGCCCAACATCCTAAATGTGTATGTACCTAACAAAACCTCCAAATACATAAAGCAAAATCTGATCAAACTGGATGGATAAATGAGAAAATCCATACTTTTTGTTAGAGAGTTTAATTGTCTTCTCTCAGTAGCTAATGCAAAAAGTTGATAGACAATGAGTCAAGGCAGAGGATTGAATATTAACTGAACCAACTTGACCTAACTGCTACTTATAATACTGTACTACATATTACAGAACTATACCAAACAATTAAGAGTATCTATTTTTTTAAAAAAGGTATACCTGGAACATAGAAATAAATTACAAAAGAATATCTGGAAAATTGCCAAATATTTAGAAATTAAAAATAACTTTTTAAATAACAGATCAAAGAAGTAATCTTTGAAAAACTAGAAAAATTTACCTCAATGATAATGAAAATAAACATATCAAAATTTAAGGATGCAGCTAAAGTAGTGCTTGGATGGAAATTTATAATTTTAAGTACCTGTATTAGAAAAATAAAATGTTCTAAACATTGATCTAAGCCTGCACCTTAAGAATCTAAGAGAAAAAGGAAAAATAAATGAAAAATAAGTAGAAGAAAGGCTAAGAACAGAAAATGAGATTAAAAATAGCAGTGAAAATTTATAAAAATTAATTTTTGAGAAGTTCAAGAATATTGATAAAGCTATAGCTACATGGGCCAAGAAAACAGAGGGAAAATACAAATTACTAGTAAGAAAATGGAAGAAGAGATATCACTAGACATCTCATAAATACTAAAGGAATAAGAAAATATTTTGAGCAATTTTATGGCAAAAATAGACAATTTAGATGAAACAAATTCCTCAAGACACAAACTTTGCCACTGTATATTTTTCACTAGTTTTTTTTTTAAAATAACAGGTTTTTCTTTGCTGTGTTCATTTATTTATTCACTCATTCATTTATTTATTTTTGGCCTTGTGACTTGTAAGATCTTAGTTCCCCGATCAGGGAGCAAACCCGGGCCCTTGGCAGTGAAAGGGCAGAGTGCTAACCATTAGAGGGCAGGAAATTCTCCTTCAAGTTTTCATTTAAATCCTTAGGCCTGTTTATTACAGCTGTTTAAAGTTCATTGATTGAATACCATCATCTCTGTGGTTTCTAGGTGTGTTTCCATTGGTTGATTTTTTTGATGACCCTGGGTCACATTTTGAGCTTCTTTACTCATCTAACAATCTTCTCATGCCACATCTAGATATTATGCATGCCATCCTGTTGAGATTTTGTTGTGTTCCTTTAGTGAATATTGAGGTTTATTTTAGAGGACAGTCAAGTAGGTGACTTGCAGATCTGGTTTATCCCACTAGGGCTACTGTCACTCTCAGTAAGGACAGTTATGGAACAGGCCTTCATCTACAGCTATTTCACCCCAGCTGCCTTCAGGGAAAAGTTTAGGTGTTCAGTGAGGTCTCTTTACACTGGTTGGTAGGACCGTAATTGATTCCTGGTCTTCTGGGAGCCCTGGGCGTTGTTCAGCTTCTAGATCTCTCACAGTCATTCTCTGCCTAGCCGGACAGACTTCAGTTTCATTTTACACACAGGCAGATTAGTATTTGGCCAAGCATTTCAAGCAGATTCCAGTACGTATCTCTGCTGTATGCCAATCAAGTTCCAGTCACTTTGGCTTCCCCAAACTCCTATCTTTGTTCCTCAAGTCAAACGTGATGGGCTCTGGTGGATTCCTCCTCCCTTTGCTGTCATCGGGAAATTTCCTCTAGGCAAAGACTAAGGCTATCACTGTGCTCACCACTTTTCTTTGCCCTCTTTCAAGGATCATACAGTCCTGCACTATTATCATCCAGTGTTTAAAAACATTTGTGCAACATATTTTTCCCCAGTTTTTAGTTGTTTATGGAAGAGGAGCAAATACTGTATGGGTTACTCTTTCAGAGGCAGAAGCAGAGGTCCAAACACCAAACTGTACTTCACAGTATATAACTTGGGTTCCCATACAGTGTTTATTCCACCATAGGCTGGAATCATGGTAATAACAGAAATGGTAAAATCTCTGACAAGAAACTCCCTTAAGTAAATGTAAATCACACTTTCAGGAAATTGAGTGAGGAAGGATAGTAGGATTATATTTTTCCAGTAATTTTGATATTTTTCAATTACTCAGATCAGGAGTTTAAGTCTACCTGAAATTATGAACTTTAAATACATGAATATACTTTTAAAATGCACAAACTCATTCTTTCTTCTTTATTTTCATTATGTAAGTCCTTGATACTGCGCATACTGATGCCTTCTTTGCACACTTATGATCACCACTCAGACTCCTTTCAGACAGATTTATTGCTTAAATTCAATTCATGTGAGTTGACTCTTGCGTAAAATAATCAAAGAATAAACAGGGAAGTTGAGTTAGTCTTGTAGAGGTCTTTAAAATACTTATAATTGAATAGATACTAAATTCACAAGCACAATTCTAGTATAAATAAATTGTTCTCTTGCCCTCCCCCAAAAAATCTGAGAAAATTTCATGAAGCTTTCTGAGAAGACACAATAATTTTTATTCATTCCAACTTTTGCATCAGTTACAGTATACAATTATAAAGATAAGTGATGTAAACACAGACCCACCACGCAGACAAGTGAGGATGTGACCCCACTGCATTTTCAGGCTCTGAGCATCTCTGTGTTTGCTCACTTTGATCAGTTTTTAATTTCCATGGAATGTGCAGGCATCCAGGAGTTCTGTGAGAGGTAGCATAAGAGAAAGATCGTCAGGTACTGCCTGTGCTTATTAAACATGATCCTTTTCCTATTTTCTAAAAGTAAATGGTAGATAGTAAAGATTTCTTTAAAATTTCTCTCTCGTGCCTCTAACTGACGTCAGTGCTATTCTTAAACACCTACATTTTCCTCTCCTGCTCTCCTCATCTTTAACACGTGATATAATTTAACAAAAATCCAGGCACACTCCCAATAATTTGATTATTCCAGGTCTAATTTTATTTCTCCAACTTATTTCTTTCTGAGGCAGCTGTGCCATTTCTATAATACACAAAAATGATATAATTAGTGCTACTTCTATGTATGTATATATGTAGAAATGGCCTACTTACTGCTAATACTTTGTTTCTATTAAATTGTATAACGTATTATCTATACATTTTACTTAAAATCTTTGTGAATTGGTCCTCTGTGAGTGGTATATACATGTCATTTCCAACCTTCTCCCTACACTGAAATGCTAATACACATTTTCACTCTAGTAGCCAAAGAAAATGGAAAAGGACGTGTAAACAAGTTCAATTTGCAAAAGATCTCTAGTTCTACTGAACCTTCTGTCTCCTTCAAACAATTCGGCTTTTTCAGGTAGTATCTTATACTGTTGCCTAATTGAGTTGCTTCCCAGGTAAGCCTGAATCTTCCTGCGGGGCCAGGAGCAAGCCCTCTGAATCTTTATGCTCCTGTTGGTACTGGCCCAGGCTTGGCACAAGGTCATCTTTAAGACAAACATGTTTACCTTGACGCACATGTTACTTCTCCTCGGTGTTTATTCTACTCACCAGAGGGTAAGCAATGCCTCACATTAGCAATAGCCTGAAGATACTCTGGCCCTAAGTATTTTTGGTAAGTTGTTCTGTCCTGAAGATTAGCCAGACATTCTGTGTCATCACTGAAGAGCAGGTCCTTGGCTGGGGATTTAAACAGCTGGAACATCATGTATTCAAACCCATTTCTTCCGAAGAGCTCCTGGGTCAGACAGACAGACAGAAAGTAAGTGACCAGCAGTTTGGGCCACGTGTTCTGCATCAGAAGCCCCAAGTCTGCTGGAATGCTTGGCTCCAGTCCCTGGCAGCCCTGGCACACAGCAACAGCTTAGGAGGCACTGGAACAAAATGGCAAAAAGTCCTCTGGGTTCAAAGCCAGGCCTAGCTTTCCCTATCGTGTGACTTAAGAAAAGTCTTGACTGAGCTCAGTGAACTCCAGTTTGTATGTGTGCATGCTCAATCGTGTCTGACTCTTTGGGACCCCAGGGACTATAGCCCACTAGGCTCCTCTGTCCATGGGATTTTCCAGGCAAGACTACTGGAGTGGGCTGCCATTTCCTTCTCCAGAGGATCTTCCCAACCCAGAGATCAAAACAGCATCTCTGTGACAAAGATTGTTTCCCACTGCACCCAGGAGGAAACACCTGAACTTCAACTTGCTCATTTGTAAATGGAGGTAATTACATTAGATACTGAGATGATATATGCAAAAAGTGAGAGTGTTAGCCACTCACTCATGTCCAGCTCTTTGCAACCCCATGGACTCCTCTGTCCATGGAATTCTCCAGGCAAAAACACTGGAGTGGATAGCCATTCCCTTCTCCAAGGGATCTTCCTCACCCAGGGATCAAACCTGCATCCCCTGCACTGCAGCCAGATTCTTCACTATCTGATAAAGAAATCAGGGAAGCCCAATGTATGTAAGGTGAAGTCGCTCAGTCGTGTCCGACTCTTTGTGACCGCGTAGACTGTAACCTACTAGGCTTCTCTGTCCATGGGATTCTCCAGGCAAGAATACTGGAGTGGATTGCCATTTCCTTCTCTAGGGGATCTTCCCTACTCAGGGATTGAACCCGGGTCTCCCGCATTGGAGGCAGACGCTTTAACCTCTGAGACACCAGGGGAAGCTAATATATGTAAAGCCACTGCTAAATAGAAAGAGCCCCAAGTTCACTTCTCTATTACTATCCCACCAACAACTGGTGCATGTTTTCAACTCTCTGAGTCATCTTTAGATGTCTTCCTTGACCAGATCCCTTGCTACATTGCATCTTCTGTTCTCTGAACCTGACCCAGACACTGATCATTTCCATTGCTTCCTGCCCTTCCCCCTCCACTTCCTTTGTAGCAGAGGTGGCAGCTCATCCTGGATGGAACCATCCCTTCAAAAGCCCAAGTCCAAGAGCCTCTTGTATTGCCAGCCGCCTCTGGGTCATCACCCTTTAACCACGACGTGCCGACAGCATATGCTAAGATACAGATTACTCATTTGGGGCTCCTCCAGGAATAGGGTGCACTAGGGCAAAAGGCAGACGAGGCTTTGGGTTCCTTAAGATCATCTGATTCAGGCAGCCACTGTTCCCTAGAGTCAGCCCTTTTTGGCTGCCTCCTTATTATCAAATTCAGACTGAAATTGAAGAAAGCAGGGAAAACTGCTAGACCATTCAGGTATGACCTAAATCAAATTCCTTATGATTATACAGTGGAAGTGCGAAATAGATTTAAGGGCCTAGATCTGATAGATAGAGTGCCTGATGAACTATGGAATGAGGTTCGTGACATTGTACAGGAGACAGGGATCAAGACCATCCACATGGAAAAGAAAGGCAAAAAAGCAAAATGGCTCTCTGGGGAAGCCTTACAAATAGCTGTGAAAAGAAAAGCGAAAAGGGAAGGAGAAAAGGAAAGATATAAGCATCTGAATGCAGAGTTCCAAAGAATAGCAAGAAGAGATAAGAAAGCCTTCTTCAGTGATCAATGCAAAGAAATAGAGGAAATCAACAGAATGGGGAAGATTAGAGATCTCTTCAAGAAAATTAGAGATACCAAGGGAACATTTCATGCAAAGATGGGCTCGATAAAGGACAGAAATGGTCTGGGCCTAACAGAAGCTGAAGATATTAAGAGATGGCAAGAATACATGGAAGAACTGTACAAAAAGGATCTTCAAGACCTGGATAATCACCACGGTGTGATCACTCTTCTAGAGCCAGACATCCTGGAATGTGAAGTCAAGTGGGCCTTAGAAAGCATCACTATGAACAAAGCTAGTAGAGGTGATGGAATTCCAGTTGAGCTGTTTCAAATCCTGAAAGATGATGCTGTGAAAGTGCTGCACTCAATATGCCAGCAAATTTGGAAAACTCAGCAGTGGCCACAGGACTGGGAAAGGTCAGTTTTCATTCCAATCCCAAAGAAAGGCAATGCCAAAGAATGCTCAAACTACCGCACAGTTGCACTCATCTCACATGCTAGTCAAGTAATGCTCAAAATTCTCCAAGCCAGGCTTCAGCAATACGTGAATGATGAACTTCCTGATGTTCAAGCTGGTTTCAGAAAAGGCAGAGGAACCAGAAATCAAATTGCCAACATCTGCTGGATCACCAAAAAGCAAGAGAGTTCCAGAAAAACATCTATTTCTGATTTATTGACTATGCCAAAGCCTTTGAGTGTGTGGATCACAATAAACTAGAAAATTCTGAAAGAGATGGGAATACCAGACCACCTGACCTGCCTCTTGAGAAGTCTGTATGCAGGTCAGGAAGCAACACTTAGAACTGCACATGGAACAACGGACTGGTTCCAAATAGGAAAGGGAGTGTGTCAAGGTTGTATATTGTCACCCTGTTTATTTAACTTCTATGCAGAGTACATCATGAGAAATGCTGGACTGGAAGAAACACAAGCTGGAATCAAGATTGCCAGGAGAAATATCAATAACCTCAGATATGCAGATGACACCACCCTTATGGCAGAAAGTGAAGAGGAGCTAAAGGGCCTCTTGAGGAAGGTGAAAGAGGAGAGTGAAAAAGTTGGCTTAAAGCTCAACTTTCAGAAAACGAAGATCATGGGAAGTGATGGGGCATCCAGTCCCATCACGCCATGGGAAATAGATGGAGAAACAGTGGAAACAGTGTCAGACTTTATTTTGGGGGCTCCAAAATTACTGCAGGTGGTGATTGCAACCATGAAATTAAAAGACGCTTACTCCTTGGAAGAAAAGTTATGACCAACCTAGATAGCATATTCAAAAGCAGAAACATTAATTTGCTGACTAACGTCAGTCTAGTCAAAGCTATGGTTTTTCCAGTGGTCATGTATGGATGTGAGAGTTGGACTGTGAAGAAAGCTGAGCACCAAAGAATTGATGCTTTTGAAGTGTGGTGTTGGAGAAGACTCTTGAGAGTCCCTTGGGCTGCAAGGAGATCCAACCAGTCCATTCTAAAGGAGATCAGCCCTGGGATTTCTTTGGAAGGAATGATGCTCAAGCTGAAACTCCAGTACTTTGGCCACCTCATGCAAAGAGTTGACTCATTGGAAAAGACTCTGATGCTGGGAGGGTTGGGGGCAGGAGGAGAAGGGGATGATAGACGATGAGACGGCTGGATGGCATCACTGACTCAATGGATGCGAGTCTGAGTAAACTCTGGGAGTTGGTGATGGACAGGGAGGCCTGGCGTCCTGCGATTCATGGGGTCGCAAAGAATTGAACACGACTGAGCGATTGAACTGAACTGATAGAGGTCATGAGTTATCTGAATGTTGGCTCTTCGACTTTCATGAAGCCCAAAACAGTGCTCAGCCTGCCCAGCTTCAAGTAACACAGTGAGATCCTCTTTTGGTCAGGCAGAGTAACCTCTGTTCCACCTTTCCAACATGTAGCCCTAGCCCTGCCTGGTGGGAAGGGCACCTGGGCTGACTCCCTTATTTCTAGGACAGAACAAGGCCAGGAGGTACCATGACTCTGCTCAGTCTCAGGGAGACACTTGAGATGCCCATGTGTCTGGACTCTTCCAGTCCACTGGATACCCTAGACAGCCAGAGAGCAAGAAGTGAGCACAGCCACCAGGCTCCCAGTTTCATCAGAGGCAGGCTCCACTGGCCAGGGAGAAAGAGTGCAACTGGGCTGGGGTGTGTGTGTGCAGCTCTGCAAGTGAGCTGGGCATTCATGTGGGGGATGAGGACTGAATTCCCACACCTGTTGGTTGAAGAGCATTCTGCGGACAAAATCTGCCTTATCTTTCCTCGAGACCACAGCATGACTTGGGACTATGGCCAGGTGGCAGCTCTGAGCCTCAGTCACAGGCTTCCTAGAGCCATCGAGGCACAGCAGCTGGAAGTCCTCGGGTTTTAGATTCTTCGCCCAGGCCTCAGGGTTCTTTCCTGGAGAGAGAGAGGAGGTGGAGGGGTCACAGTTAATGACTTCAGTCAAGGCACCCTCACTGGGGGGTGTGACTGCCCACCAGTGCTTGGGAGAATCACAAAGGCACAAACAAAACAATAAAGGCTTTATAATAAAACAGAAGAGAAACATTCATAAACTCTTAAATTCATTTGTCAGTCCTGTTAAAGGCAAAGATTTCTTCAACAGGCCTGAAAAGTGCTAGTCAAAAAAGAGAAGATCGACTGATTAAACTATATTAAAATGAAGAATGTTAATCAAAAGACATCATTAAGAAAGCAGGGAATTCCCTGGTGGTTCAGTGGTTAGGACTCCAGGCTTCCACTGCTGGGCACAGGTTCAACTCCTGGTGGGGAACTAAGATCCCACAAGACTCACAGCATGGCCAAAAAAAAAAAAAAGTGAAAGGCAAACATTTTCAAAGAGGGACAAGATATGTGCATTACACATAGCTGACAAAAACTTGTGTCCAGAAAATACAAAGAATGCCTAAAAATCAAGGCAGCCAGACATGCTTCTATGGACTGTGGCCTTGGCGTGTTTGTTGGTTGGCTTCAAGGCCAATGTGATAATCAACCCTGTCCAGTCTGACCAGACGTGAAGAATTTTTTCATTCCCTAAATAAAAATGTTAGGCCCAACATGACTGCCTGGGGAGTGATTTCCCAGGAAGGACTCTTGAGTTTTCCTAAGGGAGGAAAGGACAGTGCTCGTCCATACCATCAGTGTTCTGCAGGACGGTGGGGTGCTTCACAAAGGCCACATCTCCCTTCTCAACCAGGCACCTGCAGAGAGAGGGCCAGGTCAGCAAGGAGGACCCACAGAGGCGGGAGAGAGCCACTCCAAGACGGAATCCCTGGGAGCTCCCACCCACTCTCCCAGGCAACTGGGCGCATCTAACATGGCCCGCTTACTCCACACACACTGCTCTAATGTCTGCTGTCCCTGGTAACTTCAGAAGAAATGTCATAGAAAAAGAAATCTGCTTATTTTGATTCCGCTGTAGATACCCATTGCTTGCTTCCTTAGTGATTGGTTTCTCCATGGGAGATGCTTGTGTTCTCCTATTAACAGGGCTATCCAGAGATAATTCTCTGGCTGGATTAAAACTCACGTCAGAGATTAAAATCAGTGTGGAAGATACGATTTTGAAGGAGTCTTGTCACACCTTATGTGTCTATGCAGCCTTAACAAAAGTTAATGTGCTTGTATCACGAGATGTTTTTCATGCTTAATCTCCTGAAAAATGTTTCTCAGCGTTTGAGGTGCATGCTTTGGGAGAAACGTTGAGCACACTAAAAATAAGTTTTGCAACATTCAGTCAGTTGGAAATTGATATTATTAATTTTTAGGAACACCTTTCTAGTTTTCTCTGTCCCATCATCAGGCCCCTCTATTCTTCACTAGAATCAGTTACTCCCATCAATTTTCCTAAGCAACCTTGTCCTATTTCTTTGTCTTAACAACCTCTCCCCAATAATCCCAGTCCTGAATGAGCCCAATCGTCTGTCTCAGGTGTGTCTGCACCTCAGCAGTGAGGTAGATGAGAGCTCCCCTATCCTTAACTTCGCCTGGGCATTCTGGCATCCCTTCTCTACTCTAGACCTGTGACTCTCCAAGAGTGGGCTGAACCAGCAGCATCAGCAACGCTGGGAATGGGTTATAAATGTACATTCTTGGGCCCTGGACCCCCTGACTCAGGAAATCTGGAGTGGGGTTCAGCCCTCTGGGTTTGAATAAGCCCTGTGGAAGTGTGCTCAAGTGAGTATGGGAGACCACTGCCTGAGATAGCTTCCCCACGACTCTTTGTGACCCCATGGACTGCAGCCCACCAGGCTCCTCTGTCCATGGGGATTCTCCAGGCAAGAACATTGGAGTGGGTTACCAGCTCTCCTCCAGGGGATCTCCCCAACCCAGGAGCAAACCCAAGTTTCCCACGTTGCAGGCAGATTCTTTACTTTCTGAGCCACCAGGTAAGCCACTCTACAGGGCAGGAACCCCAAAACGTTCTCTCACTTCCTGTAAACCTCTGTCTCTCCGTACACCCCTCCACAACACTTACACTCTGTCATGCTCTCTGGGTTCGCAGAGGAAATAAAGAGATCATCATGTGGGCTTCCTTTCAGCATCCTTCTGTTGAATCTGGCGGCCCAAGACTCTAGCACCCTCCTGCCCTCCAGGAACGAAGGAGGAGTGGAGGCCTTCCTCCAGCTAAAGTCTCCTCCCCAGGGGCTCTGTACCCGACCTTGACCCACACTCAGGCATTTTCCACAGCATCCTCTTTCCCCTCTATAACCCTCTTCACTGGGTTCTTTCCATCAGCATTTATGCTTCTTTAAAAAAATAAACAAACAGTAAGCCTTGCCTTGACCCTACACTGTCCTTATCAACAGGCCTCTCCCCTAAAGTCATGCAAACACCTAAGAGCGTCACAGCACTTACCATCAGCATTCCTGCACATGACTCCCTGACCCTTGCCAGTCATCTCAGGGGACTAATTCAGCGCTGAATCTGCTCTCGCCTGGGTCACCAGATCCCATTCATTGTACTTGTTTTACTTGATGTCCCAAGTCCATCTTTTCTCCAGTGATCTTAATTGTCATCTTTGTTTTAGACTAAACATATGTCTATGTATCTGTCTTGGAAGTCTTTTCTCTTCCCCTGATTTGTCAGTCATCACATAAACCAGCCTGTATTGATCACAGTAATAAGTAGTACTGTAATGTGATTTTTATATCTAAGAACACAAAATTCCCTTTGTGTAACATTTTTTTTAATTCTTGGCTCTTATTTGGTCTACCAAGTGTTAATATTTTTCAAGTTCTGGCTAGGCCTTCCCATCCCCTTCAATCCACTTGGTCACACTGCAAGCAACTAGGACTTTACAACACAACTTCAGGGCATGAGTTGTGTGATCAGGAAGATTTCCTCTGAACTGGGCTGACAATCACCCTCACTGCTGTGTTGAAGCTAGACTGTGGTGGGGGGAGGGGGATAGGGCAGACACATGGATTTCTGTTAGGGGTTAAAATCCAGGGAGAGACAATGGTGGTTTAGATCAAGGTGGTATCAGCAGAGATGGGTGATGAGGTCAGTTCTCGTTACCCTTTGCAGGTAGAGCTAACACAATATGATGATATAGGGTCTCAGAGAAAGAGAGTAGACATGGTTAATATACATCAAGACTTTGACTTTTTCCAAAAGGAAAAACAGAGTCACCTTTAACTGAAATGGGGAAGACTGCAGGAGGTACTTGGTTTGGGTGGGAGTGTGTGAAATTCCAAAAGCTCAGTTTGGTACATTTAAACTTGACCTAGTGATTAGACATCCAAGTGGACATGCCCAATAGGCAGTTAGATGTATGAGTTTGGAGTTTCATCTGGTGTTTTCAAGAGATGTCTAAAGAGGAACGTAAATTTGGGAATTGTCAACATAGAACTAGATGGAGGAGAAGTGGGCATCAGAGGATGAGATGGCTGGATGGCATCACTGATGTAATGAACATGAACTTGGGCAAACTCCAGGAGATGGTGAGGAACAGGGGGGCCTGGTATGCTGTAGTCCATGGGGTTGCAAAGAATTGGACATGACTGGGTGACTGAACAACAACAAGAACTAGATAAAACCACTGAAGTCTGAGCATTAGGAGACAAGACCAAGGCTGGTGCCCTGGGCTTGCCAATACGTAGAGGTCAGGGAATGAAGCAGAACCAGCAAAGGGGCTGAGATGCAGTAACAGCAGAAGAAGGAAGGAATCCAAGAAAGTGTGGTGTCCTGAAGCCAGAGAAGAAAATGTATCCAAGAGAAGGAAGAGATGGGTGGTGCCAATGATCTGGGCTTTGGATTTACTTGCAACACAGAGGTCCCTGGAGATTTAAAAGGACGATTTCAGAACTTCCCTGGTGGTCCACAGGCTAAGACTCCTTGCTCCCAATGCTGGGGCCCAGGTTTGATTCCTGATTATGGAACTAGATCTCACATGCCAGAACCAAGGGTTCACATGCTGCATCTAAGGATCCCACATGCCACAATGAAGACCCCATGCAGCCAGATAAATAAATATATTTTTAAAAGTGTAGTTTCAGCTGTGTGGTGGGTGGTGGTGAAAGGCTGTTGCTGACCCACGAAAAGACGCCTGGATTCTTGGCCTCCAGAAGAGAAGAATTCAATCCGAGGCCAGTGGCGAGGCTTGATTGCTCAGAGTTTTTGTGCAATAGAGTTTTATTAAAGTATAAAAGGGATAGAGAAAGCTTCTGACATAGATATCAGAAGGGGGCAGAAAGAGTACCCCCTTGCTAGTGTTAGCAATGGAGTTATATACCTTTTAATTAGTTATTACAATGAATCAAAAGAATGTCTCAAGTTTATGAAAATTTTACCAGACCTACTCTAGCAATTTACATTTTAGGATAACAAGATTAGAATTTGACAATAGAAAGATCCACCAGACCCACTCCCATAATATACATTCTAAGATATCAAGATTGAGTGAGTGAGTGAGTGAAGTCACTCAGTCGTGTCCAACTCTTTGTGACCCCGTGGACTGTAGCCTACACCAAGCTCCTCTGTCCATGGGATTCTCCAGGCAAGAATACTGGAGTGGGTTGCCATGATATCAAGATTATTCAGAGGTTTTCAGGAAGGAGAAACTGTCCTCCAGCCAGATATATTGTCGCTGTATAATCTCTAGTACAGAGTTTAAACTGAGTTGTGTAATTGACTAAGACTGAGGAATGCAGAGGGAAAAAAAGTTTGTCCTTTTCTCCTTGAAAATTCCAGATCCCCAGTCTCCACTTTGAGAGCCCCAGACCCCTTTCTCCTCCTTGGGGACCCTGAACTTCTTATCATTCTGCCTAGGAACTGACTCTCTGTGGTGGATGGGAGTCAATGTGGGGAGAGGGGGTGGCAGATATGGTGGGAATAATCTTCCCACTTGCCAACAATGAGGAAGACTGTCTTCTGTAGATAATTTATATACAATAATGAAAACCAACTCCATTGGTTGGGGAGGGAGAGGTGAATAGTTTCTTAAACTAGGTTTGGGGGAGATTGAAAGGAGAGAAACTGAACTGAGCAAGGACATTAGAGTAACCTCCTTCAAGGACTTCTGTTGTAAAGAAGAGAGAAACAGGAGGTTGCTGCAGAGGACAGTGAGATCAAGAGAAGTTTGTCTTATTTCTTTATGTTTAGGATGAGGAAGAAGCAGCATGTTTGTGTGCTGCTGGAAGTAATTCTGTGGATAAAAAGATGTGATGACAGGAGGAAGAGGAGCAGCGTGCTGGGACAACGCTCTTCAACAGGCTGCGGGGAGGCGATGCCAGCACAGGATCAGGCTCAGCAGGAGCCGGCCTACTCGTCCCCCGGAGGAGGAGTGGCAGCGCGCCCACCGGCACAGAGGTTAGCACACGCACAGATATGGCAGTGGCACGCGGGTGTTTCTATCTGGGTGACCTCAATTTTCTTAGGTGAAGGAGGAAACAGAAGCGTGATAGATGGAGGAAAAAACGTTGGATGACTGAGGAGAGGAAAGAGCATGGAATGGTCTTGTAAGACAATGGAAAGGTAACAGACTAGAGATGGTCTGGCTCATCAGAACTGGGTTCTCATTACTTTACAGGGAGGCCAGTCAGCTTGGAGGCCCTGGCACTGAAGGGGAATGCTGGAGCCAACCCAGGTCGCAGTTCAGCCAGGAGTAGGCGACAGGCATTTGAGGATGTGCACAGGGCAATAATTATCACGGATGGCTGTAGAATGTATGCTGTGGTCTGGAGGAGGAAAGACTTATAGCGGGGGGGTGCGGGGGCATGAGAACAGGATCAGTGGATCTCAAGTCAGTAGGAATGCTGGAGACAGGAAGCTGAAAGCAGAGCCGAGGCAGGCAGGAGGTGGTGGGGAGAATCCGATGCCTAGAGCTAAGACTTCTTTGCATCCCCATCCTCACGATGGAACTCCCGAGGTTCTGGACAGAACTCCAGGTCTCTGGGAGGCTATCATAATCATGCAAAAATGGGACGACGGACCTTAATACCAATGCACGTCCAAATGGAAGGAAAAGTTCAAATATTTGAGCCTCAGTTTAATGTTTATCATATATTTATGCAGTAGGATCTGTGAAAATATGTAATTTATGTATGGCTTATGAAAGTGACAAAACTTTGGAGAGGTAGGGACAAAGTAGTCTGGCCACGTGGTGACTAGAAGCCTTCTTTATAGAGGCTCCCACATTCTTCACACAACCCCAACTCCATAGCACCCTCGAGGGCCCTCCATACTTAGAATTAACTCTACCTCCTGAGCCAGATCTCCTAGGGCAAAAGAGCCAATGGCTGCAACCCCAGCCTCATCTCACCTGGGCCCCCCTCCAGTGCTCTACTCTGGGGCCTTCTCTGGCCTCAAACACAGCATGACTTGTCTAGCCTTGCCTTTGTCCTTGCTGTTCCTTCTTCCTGGATTATTCTTCTCCAGATTTTCTCGAGCTTGATTCCCTTTCAGTATTTAACCCTCAATATCTAACAGCCCCTCCATGATGCTGAGGCCTTCCCTGACCATTTTTTCTAAGATTATCCCTGAGTCACTGCCATATCACACCCCTTGGTCCCACGCCCCCATACACACACCCTATAGCACTTACCACAGTCAGGAAGTGATTGTCCTTTATGTGTTCTCTTACTCCCCCATGAGACACATGTGTCTTGCTGTTGCTCTAACCCACCTAGCTAGAACAGCGCCTACACATATTAGGTGCTCAATAAATATTTATTGAATGAATGGAGGACCCAGGAATATGTGTTTTTAAATGTACTCATCAAACAGGTGTAAAATGCACGTATTCAGCATCCTTCCTTTGATCTCAAACTGGGCTCTGGAAGATCCTGTGACTTGTCCACACTCATATAGAAGGAAGGATCAAAAGCAGAAGCAGGGCTGTGACCTGTGCTTATCATTCTTGTCCCTCCCCAGGTGCCCTGAGTCCATCAGCTCTGCCCGAGACTGCTCCAGGAAGGGACCAGACCTGAGTCCTCAGGGCCCCTGGGAATCTGCATTTCTGTTCTCCAGTCCTGGCCCCTCCTAAATGCAGCACCCAGATGGTGGGGTGCTGAGAAAGGAGAAAGGACAAGAGGTTCACTGGGCTGGTACCAAAGCAAAAGGCAGTGGGCAGATGCTACTTGCCTGAGCGCCCCGCTGGAGCCGTAGTACTGCTCGTGGCTGTTAGGAGCACACGTGTGGGCAGGCTTGAAGCTGCCTCTGCACAGAGCACAGAGGCTGGACTCTGTATCAGACCCAGGGGCACAGCTTTGACTGAAGAATTCATCTGCACAGAAGGACACCAGAGGTTAGCTTTCCCTGCCTGTGTTGGCAAGAAAGCCTCAGATTCTGTTCCTAAAATTGCCTGAGTGACATAAAGATACATTCAAGTGTTTAGTACCATATGATTAGAAATAAGAACCTATGGAATAGAAAAAGAAAAAAGGTTGCAGCTGGAGCAAAGTAAAGGGTACCTGGCTGAAGGTGGGACAAGGGTCTGTGAGATCACTGAAGTCCTGGCACAGGGCAGCAGGGGGAGGGATGGACACGGATTTAACTCTAGGAGAGTGGACGAAATTGGAAGTTTTGGTTGGTTGACCCTGTTCTGCACACTTTCCAGTCTCTACTGCCCTTGTCCATCTTTACAAGGTCTGCAGTTATGACTCGAAGGACAGGAAGGAACCCAAGAGGCCCAACTGCCCAGCCCTGTGCTGGGCGCCAGGGTACCACTATGATGAAGCCACAGAAGTCCTGCCCTCCTGGAGCCCAAGTTCATAGGGTGACAGTCACAACTCAAGTAACTACACCATGAATTAGCATTTCCCCATATTTCCCCATCATGCTCTAGGAAAAGAATATGGCTCCACAGCTACAAATAAAGGAGCCTGGTGTAGACCTAGGAGTCAAGGAGAGGTCTCAAGTGGAGAGATGAAGAATGAATAGGAGTTTGCCTAGTGAAGGGCAAAGGATGAGCTTCCTAGACAAGGAGCAGCATCTGTAAGGGCTAGGGCAAGGGTTGGCGGGGCGGGGGTGGGGGGGTGGAGGAAGGCAAACAGCACAGAGAGCCTAATGGAGGCCCACTGGGCCTGAACCACTCAGTGATCCAGTGAGTGGGAAGGGTCAGGGTCCAGACCACGTGTGACGGTCTACATCTTTGTATACCTTTTGTTTTTTATTTTTAAAGAAATGGGGAGCCTCTGACAGGCTAGATAATGTTGGGCCAAGGGTCTAGCAGGGTGAGTCAAGACAGATGTGGGGTGTAGGCAGCAGACTACTGCTGGAGTCCAGAGGACATGAGGGCAGCTTGGAGTCTCACGAAGCAGAGGGAGGAGCTAGGTGGAGGGAGGACGGCTGAAATCTCAGGCTGGATGGGTATGTGGAGATAACAGGTTGGTTTCCAGCTGGAGCCAGTGCACAGACTGGGAGCCTCCAGCAAGCTGGGTGGCTCTGGGGCAGGACCAGGCTTGGTAGGGAGAATGCATTCTATTTTGTACAGGTTAAGTTTAATGCACTTTTGAAATACAAGATTAGATAATGTCAAACAAGCAGTTCAATATATGTAGGTTTGGAGATCAAAGAGAAGTCCGTGCTAGGGACAAAACCTGACATTGTCAGCATATTGACCTAGTAACAGTGGCAGCAGAAAACATTGATCTAGCGCTTGCTCTGGGCCTAGCTTTGCACATATAATATTGGTTTAGATGGTCATCTGGGTTGTAGGCATAGATGTTAGTGCTTGGAGGTTGAGTTTAAAGTGGGAAAAAAAGTTGCTTTAAGCAACTCAAACATTTATTAACCAGGTTGGGAAAGGGGACTTTGTAGGGGTAAGAGAAAAAAAGAAGCTAGTGTGTTTTCACCGGAGAAGCCAATGGCACCCCACTCCAGAATTCTTGCCTGGAAAATCCCATGGATGGAGGAGCCTGGTAGGGTGAAGTCCATGGGGTCACAAAGAGTCGGACACAACTGAGCGACTTCACTTTAACTTTTCACTTTCATGCATTGGAGAAGGAAATGGCAACCCACTCCAGTGTTCATGCCTGGGGAATCCCAGGGACTGGGGAGCCTGGTGGGCAGCCATCTATGGGGTCGCACAGAGTCGGACACGACTGACGCGACTTAGCAGCAGCAGCAGTGTGTTTTCACAAAAGCCAGGAGACTGTGGTTTAAGATGATTCAAAGAAAGGTCATGGAGGAACAGACTGGAGCCCATCCTTCCAGCTGAGCAACATGGAGGTCTGGTAGCCTTGACCAGAGTTCTCCCTGTGGAAGGAGGCAGGGAGTCACTCACAGCAGGGAGGGCAGGGGTGAATGGCTCAGACCATGATTTTAAGAGGTCTAGCCATAAAGGCAGAAGGAGAAGGTTAGGAGCTAGAGGGGACGGTAGGGAGAGGGAGGATTTTTAAAAATGAAAGATGTTGGGTGCATTTACAGGTTGAAAGAAATTGTTGCATATACAAGAGGAAGAAATGGTAACTGAGGGTGCGGCTCTGGGGAGGGGGTCGAGGCAGGGACCAACAGCCCCGTGGGTATGAGGACTGGCTGAGCAGATGCAGACAGCAGGGGCCCTGGGCTTTGTTGGTGGGGTATTGATGGGATCTGTCCTGATGCCTTCAAGTGTCTCTTGCAGAAGCAGACAAGATCATCTGCTCAGAAAGGGTGGTAGACAGGTGAGAGTGGGATGGCGGTGTATGGACAACTAGGACATTAGGGTAATTACTCGGAAGTGTGGGGAGTAGAGCAGAGGAACAGTAGGGGTGCTCGTGAGCCTACAGTTGTGGGGGGTATGGGTGATGCTGAGGCCAGCAGCTGGAACATCTGCTTGGAATGAGTTGCTCTGCCCTGTGACATTCTCCACCTGTGTTCAGCTGCTCAGGTGCAGAGCGCCAAGAAAGCAGGCGATGGGGTTCCTGCAGAGCTGGGACTTGTCACACAGCTGGGGAAAGCAGGGGAGCAGGAGCCCTTTAGGTATTGGCCAGAGTCTTGCTGAAACGACTAATACAGAAATATAAGAGAGGTGAAGGGTGAAAGTGAAAGCTAAAGCACTCAAAGGGTGAAGCAGAACCTTCCTGGGGTAATGTGTTCAATTAAGAAAGCAGGTTCAGGCCTCTCGTCTTCCGAGATGGGCCACACTCTGTGGATGTGTGTATCTCCCCAAACAAACCTTTTTCACACTTAAAAAAGAGAGCAAGTTTAAATGGAAAAACAACACACGCACAGTAACACACACATTACACACGCACACTAACACACACCCGCACACCTACACCCCACTCTACACTCCACTCTCATTTTGCCAACAGGCCTCTTCCATGCGCCAAACGAAAGACATAAAGAGTAGTGTATTTCCCTGAGATCTGCTCTTTGAGCCAAACCACTTCCACGGAAGCAAGAGGGGAGGAGAAAGGGGGGTCCTGCTACGGAGATGTGAAGTTTGCCCACATGTCTATCCAGCCCCTGTCCACCACCCACTTATGCCATTTGTTGAACTGAATTTCTCCCCTACACAGGCACAGGCCCATAGGCACATCACCACTCAGAACACACTTACCAAATTTACATGACCCAGTCCGATTGTGTAGGAAACCCATGGGGATATTCCAGCCAGCAGAAGTGCCAACTGCAGTGTGGCAGGACTTCTTGCCTCGCAGAGAGTTCCAGGTCAGGTCGGCATCTGACTTTTTGACTACTGCCACGACGTAATAACCTTGCAACAGATACCAAGATGCGATTTCAGTGCCTCCCAGGCCCTCCCTAAAATTTACTCCAGAGCCACTGCAGCTGACCTCCTCCTGTCAGTCTCTCAGGGAGGGAGAACTCAGTGAAGCCACCTGTTTGAGTATTTCTGTTGAGCAGAAGTCCAAAGGAAAGTGCTTTAATGACTTCCTGTTTAAAGTGAAGTCTCTGACTTTCTAGGTTTATAATAATACTATTTTCTAATGATGACAATTTAATCTCTCCCATTCCTCAATTTTTTTAAAAAACCTCTTTTTCTTATCTTACTGAATTCACTTACAAAATAATGCCAAATGTATTTGGTGAGTGTGCACATTCTTGTCTTGCTCCTGATTTTTATAGGAACACCATTGATATTTGATGTAGTCTATCACAGTATTGGGTAGCAGAATTGTGCTTGTTGAGTAAAACCTAAACTGTAAGGCTAAATTGAGAGACTGAAATCATGGGTAACGTGGTTCACCACCCCCATTCCCACCCCCTCCCAACACACATACACACACCTTTTCTTGCTGTTGTGGTTTAGATGTCTGTCTATTCAAGCCTAGAAAAGTTGGAAGTCAACATGGCTTTGGAAGACCTCCCTCACCAGTTACTAAACTGCCTCAGACAAGTCACTCAGCATCTAGCATCCTAAATCTCTCGTAAATGAAATGGTAACAGTAATACCCGTTTGGGTACTAATACCTATTGAAGGGGATGAACTGTGCTAATACAATCATACTGTACATTAGGAATGGGAAGGGGAGCTTACATGGATAGGTCTCTGGCCATGTTGCTAGCAGCAGAAGCAGTGCTAGAGCTTCCTTCTTGGTACAGCAGATTCTCCTGCCTACAAAACGGCTCTATGACACCATTCCAGCAGCCAAACACTGTTAAAGTACCTTGCTTTGAGTTGTACCAATTTCAACAAAATGGCATTAACTATTGTCATTTAGGGTGTGTGTGTGTGTATGTGTGTGTGTGGCTTCGGGATTAACTCCTCTCCATCTCTACTCCAATCTAACCTTCTCCATCACCCTGAACTGTCTTCTAAGCATCCTCATTGACCCACATTTGTATATCACTGCAGTTCTTGGAGGAGAAGGCGATGGCACCCCACTCCAGTACTCTTGCCTGGAAAATCTCATGGATGGAGGAGGCTGGTAGGCTGCAGTCCATGGGGTAGCTAAGAGTCAGACATGACTGAGCGACTTCACTTTCACTTTTCACCTTCATGCATTGGAGAAGGAAATGGCAACCCACTCCAGTGTTCTTGCCTGGAGAATTCCAGGGACGGGGGAGCCTGGTGGGCTGCCGTCTATGGGGTAGCACAGAGTCGGACACGACTGAAGCGACTTAGCAGCAGCAGCAGCAGCAGCAGTTCTTGAAAATTTCAATCACTCATGAAGCAATTACAATTCTTTAGGACTTTATGTATTTTATAATCAGAATGACTATACGCTGTTCCTTAGGTTTTGGGATACAGACTCAATTCAGAGAAGACTGTTAGCCAGGAAAGCAGGGAGGAAAGAGGGATAATATATCCCAGATTCTGCTCCCTTCAAAGGGGAGAAGCTGTGGGGTGAGTGGCTTTGCACCCCTGAGGCCTCTGTGGAGATGGGTGGTGCAGGGCCTCTGTGACCCCACACTTATGCTCTGATGCTCCAAGCCCCCACACCTCCCCTAGCTCTATCGCATAAGAAATTCCAAACCAAGTAAGCATTTGTTTTCATCTTAAGATCCCCTATCACAATAGTTTTCAAAGTTTAATGCACATCAGAATCATTCTGAGGGCTTGCTAAAACAGAGCAGCAGCCGCATCCTGGAGCTCAGCCAGCCTGTGGTTGGACTCACAAAGGTTCATTTCTAATAAGTTCTCAGGCAACGCTCGTGCTGCTGGTCCAAACACCACATGGCATACACAACCACTGCTCTAGCCAATGCCCTAGATTACCCAGGGCACTTCAGAAACAGATAAAGACTGTTTCTGCCCATGACATGACACAGATGGCGAAACTTGTCACCTGGCCTCCTATTCTGAAGAGGAGGTTGGCTCCCCTGCTATTCAAAGCCAGCCACTAAAAGCTAAGGGTTAATTTCCTTTCCCTCTTCCTCTTCTTCATTAGCAGCATCTATGACTGCTCTCTTCCTCCTCTGAGGCCTCCAGCGGGCCCCAGAAATGTCGGGAATGGGCTCTTGCAGAGATGGGCAGCAGCCTGTGCCAGGGAGCATTGTGGTGCGTCAGGAAGGGCAGCGGGTTTCCAGTCATGGTGCCTTGAACAAGCCTAGGTGCGGCCACTTGCTGGCTGTGTGGCCCTGGGCCAGTTACACCGTCCCTGAGCCTCACCTTCCCATCTATGCGATGCACAGAGCGGCCCACATTCCAGAGGACTGCTGAGCAGGAGCAGTGCAAGCAGGAGCCCTCTGTCCACTGTACAGGCTCCACAAACAGAAATTACTTCACAGCTCACGGCCTGCTCCTTCACAGTGAATGGTGGCAGGGTCCTCTCTCTCTCTCTCTTTTTTTTTAACAGTTCTAGTAACTTTGGTTTATTTGTAAGGCTTTCCTCACCCCCTCTCCCCTCACAACAGGCTTTTACCTTTGAGCCCCCGTGTTGCTGATTCTGACTCACCTTTCACAGGTGTGTTCACACACTTAGACCCAAGCTGCTCTTTGCCATCTTGAGACACTAAAAACAATCGAGGTACAGGTCATTAAACTCTCACATTACTCAAGTCAGGATTTTCTCACTCTCAACAGTCAAGAACAAAATGAGGAGAAACGCTGACCAAGCAGTGTGTCACTGGCCATCAACAAGCTGAGACCCTGCCATGCCATTTCACCTCCTCTCCCCTGACCTTTGCTATCTGAAATTAGGCTCCATCCCAGAATTAGCTCAACACTTGGGGAGCTACAGAGAAGGGAAATGAAATGCTCAATGAAGGGGGTGAGAGGGAAGCAGAAGCCATAAAAACCTTCACAGAGGTTTCTCACTTTGCTATATGATTCTAGGTATCCTGACATTCTTCCCTCCAGAGCTGTGGCTGTGCAAGCAAGTTGTTACAGTCTTGCTAGGTTGTAAGGGAAGGGTCCAACCCCTGGTTCAGAAAGACTGGTTACAGCCTGCATTCTACCCTGGACATCTCATTCAACCTCCCCAAGGCTCAGCTGTTATGGAGATACCGCTGTTTACTTCACCAAGTTGTTTTGTTTCGAATGATAAAGTATGTTTTCTCACTGCCTAGCAACTTAGGGGTTTAACAAGTGAATCAGCTTTATTTTTCCTGATAGATGGATCCCCACCAAGACCATGACCTTGTAGCCCTAATCCTTAATGTTCTAACAGCTGGAGTGAGTTCATTTGGATTGGTAAACTTGGCAAAAGGATCTAGGCACCTGTGGCTCTTTCTTCCTTGAAGAGAATAGGGAGAGGATGGTTTTGACCTCCTTATTTGTGACAGAATGTGTTTTCTTCTGTACCAAGCCATGGAGCCAATCAGCCAGTAGAATTGTCCACCTGAACCGGTGGGCGACTCTAACTCAAGGGCAGTTTAATGAGCCCTGTGGCCAGTTCTGTGCCATGGTCTCCAATATCACTCTTCCAGCAATAAAGGTGTTATTTTGATTTCTCTCCAAGTTCCATATATATCTTAGCTGGTTCTGACTCTAGGAAAATAGATGTTATCTACTAGTACTGTATGCTCCCCAAACAGCTATTGTTATCTCAACACTGAACCAAATTATTCTTTGCCTTTCCATGTCCATAGGCCAGAGGGGGAAAAACACAGAGACCTTCGCCTCCACTTACAGTAGTTCTCTGCCAGGACAGGCACCAGGCCACACTTGCCCGCTGTGTAGATGAAGCCTCCATCCAAGCTCATGGCATCAGCCTCTCCTTTCTGAAGTTAAGAAGCAAAATAGTAGCACAGCAGTGAGGTTGTTATCCTGTCTCACCCTCAGACGTTTCCATCTCACTGGCTTCACATCATGCATCTTTGTGATAAACCAAATGGCATATGACCCAAAGCTTCTGCCACATAAACCCAGGGTTTAGAAAACTGGACATGCCGTGGGCCCAGCCCAGATCATGCTCCCTAGACATCTCCACACCCTCCATGAGGCCCCATTCTTAGTGCGGGACATGTTCTCACCACATTTTCTTTGTGACCATTGTCACTCAACAATCCATGTGGTCAGACTTAGAGTATTTAATCTGTTCCTACGGGAGATGTTTTTTTTTCCATATGACAGAGTTCAATTCTGTTCCTATAATCCCATTAGCACTCTAGTCTAATTAATAATTTATTAATAATTAACTTATGATTTTAATCAATGAACTTTTCCAACAATAAAGCCAAAAATGCACACTTATATTTATAGATAAAGTCATGAAGAAAAAATCATACAGACACAGGAACATTCTTTGCTCTTCCCCTGCTACCTGCTCTTCTAGAAATCCATCTTAAAACAATAGTAACTACAGAAGCAAAAGCTTACCTTACCATGTGCTGGGCCCTTTTCTAAACACTATAGTGATTTCCTCATGTACTGCCTCATAGAATCCAGTAAGGGAGGTACTATAATTCTCTCTTTTTATACGTTTTTTAACTGAAGCACAGAGAAGCTAAATAGTTTATCCAATAGATGATTGGATAAGATTTAAACTAAGATTCAAATCAGGTGGTTTAATTTTCGTAGCCTCTGCCCATAACCATTATGGAATGTGTCAGCCTCTGGGACTGACTGCTCCAAAGGACATATCCGTAAATATTTTCTATGTACATTTTTTTCATCCATCAAATGAGTGAAAAAGATCTATTTCATGGTCTTATCATGAGGATTAAATGAGTTTAATACAAGTTAAGCGCTCATACACATGCATGGCACACAGTAAGTAACTCCAGATATATTCACCATCATTAATATTAAAGAGATACTCAAAAATATTGATGGGCACAGAACAAAAATATCCAATCACATATTACTATAATAGACAAAGATTCAGCAATAATTCAAATATAGACATTTAGAAATTAGTTAAATAAATTGAGGCATAAATATTTGGTGATCTATTATGCAGCCATTAAAGAGATTTTAAAAGAATATTTCATTACCTAAGAAAGTGTGCCAATTGTGCTCAAGAATTGAAATAATAACTGTTAACATTTATGGACTGCTTATTACATGCTAGGCAATGTTACAAGCAGTCAAATTCATTTAATCCTTATAACGGACAAATTCAGGAGACTATATAAATTGCAAGACCTTAATATTATGGGTTAGTCCCAGAGAGGTTTACCACAATTATTATCTTTTGAAGAAAAAACTGTAGTGTTTTCTAAGTTTGTCAATTATTCGGTCTTTTATTGATAACTTTTTTCTAATCTCCAAAATTGAAATGAACAGTTATTAACAACATAACACCATCACTCAGAAATTATAATGAGTTTTGAGTTGTAAAGTTGTAAATTATTTTTCATTTCTCTTCCAGCATGCAATAATTTTATCACGGAAAAAAAAAGGTTTAAACCTGTCCAGAAAACCAACAAGGCTGATTTGCTGCCACAATCCACAGGCGGCCTAGGCAGGACCCCCCAGACCTCCCTGAGCTCCAGAGTGGAGCTGAAGATACGGGTCCTGGGCTGCTCTGTTGCTGCCCTGCCAGAGCTGAAAGGGGAGGTGGGGCCAGTGGGGTGGGGCTTCAGCGAGTGGGGCTGGGGGAGGCAGCATGTAACAGGCATGTCTCAGCCTCACAGCTGATGGGAAGACACGGCGAAGGGGCCTCCACCACCAAACGCACAGCAGCGCTGCGTCCTAGTGTCCAAGGCAACTGCAGAAGCGGGTTCTCCTTACCGCGACGGCAGCAATGCAGTCCTCGGAGCTCTCCTCCTCGGTGCACGCCAAGATGCCACCGCTCAGCGCACTCCACTGGTTACACTTGACATGCTCGTCATGGCCCACCGCGCACCACATCACCCTCTGGGGACCTTCTGCCTCTGGGACTGCTAGAGAAGAGTCAGGGATCCAAAAGAAGCCCCCAGATGGGGGAAAGATTCCGAGTGGCTGCCCAACCGGGCTCTTCCTGGCAGCGGCAGAGTTGATGTGTCTCACACCCATGTCACCACCTATTCCCGCATATCACCTCCAGGAGAAATGGCCAACTTGGCTCCCAGACAGAGCAGTGAAGGCAGAGCAAGCCCCTCCTGACCTCCCTACTCAGACATCACCTCCCCAGGGGAAGCCTCTGCCAGCACCAGCCCAACTTAGAGCCTTCAGGGTTTTTTTTTCTCACAGGATGGAGGTCTCCCATCCAGGGAGCATCCTCCAGTTGGAAGCCAGTGTTATTTGTTCTGGGCAGGCCTTGCTTGTTCTACACCCCCACCCCCCACCACACACCTGCTTCTGCCACCAAGTATGTCCACATCAATCACAAGGGCTTGGCAGATGTGCCATAACTACTGAAAAAAAAAAAGAAAGAAAGAAAGAAAAGAAGGAAGGAAGGAAGCACGGAGAGCCAAAGGAAGGCAAGTGCTGGATCAGGGCTTGCTGGATCCGTGTGTGCTCAGCTGCTTCAGTCATGTCCAATTCTCTGTGACCCTATGGACTGTAGCCCGCCAGGCTCCTCTGTCCACGGGATTCTTCAGGCAAGAATACTGGAGTGGGTCGCCATGCCCTCCTACAGGGGATCTTCCCAACCCAAGGATCAAACACAAGTCTCTCATGTCTCCTGCACTGGCAGGCAGATTCTTCCACGAGTGCCACCTGGGAAGTCCAAAACCCTCTGAAATTCTAGCTCTGATCCTGGTGGTGGCAGAGGCTGTGTTCCCACTTCAGTTTAGGATGGGCTCTATTCCTTATCAAATAGAGCCCCCTGTGGGGTGGGGCAAGCCCGGCTAACACAAAGGAGACAGGACTATCATTACTTAAATATGAAAGTCACTCAATCCTGTCTGATTCTTTGAGACCCTATGGACTATACAGTCCATGGAATTCTCCAGGCCAGAATACTGGAGTGGGTAGCTTTCCCTTCTCTAGGGGATCTTTCCAACCCAGGGATCGAACCCAGGTCTCCCACACTGCAGGCAGATTCTTTACCAGCTGAGCCACAAGGGAAGGCCAAGAATACTGGAGTGGGTAGCCTATCACTTCTCCAGCAGATCTTCCCAGTCCAGGAATCAAACTGAGGTCTCCTGCATTGCAGGCAGATTCTTTACCAACTGAGCTATGAGGGAAGCCCCTGTCACTACTTAAGTTGCCTGTAATCTGAAGGTCTTTCAAACCCTTTTGTGGCCCCAGGTTCAGGCCTTTTCCCAAGTTTAGCAGAACATCCCCAAAGAACCCAGCACAGTTGGCCCTCCCTTGGACCCTGCAGGCCAGCGTGGGTTGGGTGAGGTGGGGCTTGCAGGCCCCAGGAAAGCCTCCATGGCCCCGCCCTGCCCTATGCCCAAGCTCTCCAGGTCTTCCCAGGACCTTACACACCTCTCCCCAGATGCTGAATGACCGAAAAATACTCATAGCCCAGGTATAGCTTGGCATCCATCTTAGGTGGGACTCTTAAAAACCCAATGGCGGCATCTGTAAATAGCAGGTCTTTCCCATGAGGAGAGTGGAAGAGGTGGAATTCTGCTGACTTGTCTTTTCCAAAGTGTTCCTGTTCAAAGGATAAAAGAAACAGTAAAGGAAGGAGACTGGTAAAGAGAAGCAAAGTAAAAACAAATCCCAAAATCAGGGGAATAGAAAGGGAGAGAAATATGAATGCCTGAGAGTGAAGACCATGGCAAGGCCCTCCAAAGTCCCTGTGGCTCACAGGGTTGTCCAGTCTTCTTCAGCAAACACTTCACTCAGATTCCTAATTTGCTTGGAAACTGCCAGGGGCTGCCCCCCAGGTCTGTACAAAGGGTAATGGTCACCATGGGTCAGGAAGCTTCCATCGCCTATGCTGTGTTCCCATGGGTGGGGCAGCCAGTGATGGTGACCTTGTTGCTGGACATCTGATTGTCCTGAGTGGCTACTGTGGGCTTCATCCTGGAGTGGGTGGTGATCCAGGACCATCTAGCCTGAGGGTCATGAGCCTTAGGTGCACCTGATGCCCCAGGCCTGCCATGAAGGACTTCAAGCAGTCCTCTTTCTGGCCCTCCCAGAAAACCAAGAGCCCTTTGCTTGTAACCCCACTGACTGGCCCAAAGCTTTTCCTGATGGTAGCTGATAGTAGCACCTACCCACATGCTCTTTGCAATGTCTGCTTTTTGCTTTTGCAATGGCTTTGCATATTCCCTGCTCTGGCAAACCCCACATCTCCTTGGAGCTTACTCTTGGGGCCCAGAAACTTGCAAATCACTCTCTTCAAAGTACACAGTTTATGCGTGCAAGGCTGTGCCCCATGGCGGTGATCTGTGTGTACAGTGTGCTCACTGTATCTTCCATAGTCATCTGTGAGTGAGCCCATGGCAGGTCTGTGTCCAATTCATCTCTGAATGCCTAGTGCCGAACACAGGACACTATCAGAGATGGACAAGTGACAGAGTTGGGTGCACTGGGGAGGGAGGGCCTCCAGCACAGGGCACAAAATGCTCACAGTCAGAACCTGCTGCTGAGGGGTCCAGGCCAGTGGGGTAAGAGAGGGGAGCAGCTCCTGGAGGAGGGGCATCTGCACTGTAGCTTAAGGATCCCTATACAACCTAGGAGAATAGAATGGGGCAAAAGTGGCCTTTGCAGAGTCTTTGACCCGTGGTGTTGGTGATGCCAAGGAGGGAGTTTTATGGTCACTACTGCCCATCACTTATCCAGACCAAGTGCTGGTCAGTGAAGCAGAGGACATGTGATGTGGTGCCTACTGTGCCCAACACCAGGATTTCCACAGCGGCTGGAAGAGAGTGAGGGAAAGCACCCCAAATCCAAGCAGGGACCCTTATGCAGGAGGGGGAAGACAGGGGCGGGGATACCTGAGCCTGATTGAGAAGCTCCCAGATCAAGTCTTCCTTGCCATCCACACTTCGGGCCACGACGGCATGGGAAGGGACCCGGGCCAGGTGGCACTCCTTGTACTCGTCCACAGGCCTCCGGGTGTTTTCCCTGCAGAGCAGTTCGTACTGGTCCCTGTCGGCCTGTTTTGCCAGGTTCTCTACAGGAGGGAAGCTGACATGAGCTGACAGCCAGCAGACCATGAGCCGTGGTGCCCAGCCCTCCCAAACTGTTTGTTTAGGGATTTGTTGAAATAGCTTTCCAAGCCCAAGATGAAGTCACTCCTGTGTGATGCCATGTCTGTGATATGTGTCTGTGATGCTGCATCACCATGGAAATTTAGATAACTCCTCGTGCCTGTAAATGTTCTGAATAGAAATGCAGCCTATTCAGTCAGCCAGGCATCCAATGCCAAGCTAACTCTGGGCTCTATTCCTCCTTCCTTCTTTCTTCTCACCCTGGACAAAGTGACCCTGGCCAACCAGATATTATCTGTTTTTCTCTTCGCTGTTCTTTATTCTTTATCCCATCAAAGCTTCCTGCCTTCTGCAGTTTTCCAGTTCTCTGAATGGAGACTGAATGGCCCACTTCAAGAAGTGCTAAAGTTTATATCGCCTGGACTATCTTCTTTCATCATTTTTTAACAGCCTGGAGAGGACTAAGAGAGAATCTTTTCCAAATACATTTAGACAGGTGAGGTTGCTGAGCCCTCCGGAGATGAAATGACAGATTCTCACTGCAGAGAGACCCAGGGCTGGGATGCATGCTCTGCCCAGAGCTCTGCTAACAAGAATGGTGACAGCAAATACTGAGAGCTGATAGCACACCAAAGACCGAGCTGAAGCTCTCTATGTCCTGTTTCATTTAATCCTCAAAACAACTGGGGGAGGCTGGTAACATGATTATCCCATTCCAGAGATGGGGAGACTGAGGCTCAAAGGACTAAGGGAACTCATCAAAGTCTGACCTAGTCTGGGGCTGACACAGCGCCAAGCCGCAGGGACAATTCAGGTCCCTCACTAAAGTGGCAATACTCCCCTGGGGACAGAGTCTGCTGGGGAAAGGTGGCAGCGGGTTGGAGAGATGGACGGAGGCCTACGGGCCCAGTCAGGATACTATAGAGGTACAAAGAAGGACCAAAAAGCCGTGTGAGGAAAACAGACTCTTTGGTTCCCCTGCTCTAGGTATTAGAAGGTATTCTGGGTTGAACTGTGTTCCCCTAAAATTTGTATGTTGAGGTCCTAATCCCTAGCACCTCAGAATATGACTTTATTCGGAAATAGAGACAGTGCAAGGGTAATTAGTTAAGATGAGGTTCTAACTGGTATCTTAGACAGAATACTAGCACAGAAAAAACACATTAGGTAGAAAGTTAGGAAATTTGAATCAAGTGTGGACTTTAGTCAACTGAAAAAAAAACAGAAAAAAAATCTATATGGAACTGCAATATACCAAGACTAATAAGACATTTTGGAGAAAAAGCAAAATGAGTTGAAGCAGAGCTTGGCTTAGAAGATGTGAAACGTTACTTAAAAACTATAATTCAAGCCATTTAGCACTGATGCATAGATAGACAAACACATTAAACAGGATAGAGCAGTGATTAGAAAACTAGAGCCTTGTGCAAAATCTAGCTTCTTGTCTGTTTTCGTAAATAAAGATTTTTGGAAACGAACAAACAAAAAGATGAGGTCATAGTGGAGTAGGGTGGCTCCTGGATTCCATATGACTGGTATCCTTCCTATAAGGGGAAATTTGGACACAAACAGACATATACACACTGGGAGAATGCCATGTGGAGGGAAAGACAGAGATCGGGTGATGGAACTGCAGGCCAAGGACAACAAAGATGCCCAGAAAACATCAGGATCCACGGGGCTGAGGGAGCATAGAACAGGCTCTGCCTCACAGCTCTCAGGAAGAACAGCCCTGCCAACACCCCAAACTTAGAATTCTAGCCTCTAAAACTCAGAGAATGAATTTCTGTTGCTTAAGCCACTCAGTGTGTTACAGCCACCCACTATATCTCTAGGTTCCACATCTCCAAAGATTTTTTTTTTAATTACAGGAAATTCCCAAAAGCAAAACTTGAATTTGCCACAGAGGCAACTATTTGCATAGCATTTACATTGATTAAGAATTATAAGTAATCTAGAGATGATTAAAAGCATATGAAGGATGTACACAGGTTATATGCAGATGCTGCAGTTTTATGTAAGGGACTTGAGGGCCTGCAAAGGCTGGTAAACTGAGAGGGACTGTACTCTGTAATGGCAGCCCTAGCAAACTCATGCCCTAGGTTGGTAAAATCTTATCCTGCAAGAGAATGAGTAGTACAGTTCGAGTTCCTGTGAACAGTTCCATTTTAACCAGACATGTTGCAGAGAGAATACATTTTAAAGCTTTATATTAAAAGAAAACTTTAAACAATTTTTGCAATGTTAAAATTAAAAGAACAATATGATCTAATAGCTTCAGAAAGAAAGAACGTTTCCACCTGAGTCTTTCTAGGGCCCAGTGGTGGCAGCAGCTCACCAACACTCATTTTCAGAAACTCCCACTTAAAATGGAATGGACATATGACTTTCAGCAAAGGGAAATCTAGATGGTCTCAGACAGCTGGTGGTTTTCAGAAAGTGAGGATGTTTTCATTTCTCCAGAGTGAATGTTAAAAGATTCTGTCCATTGGTCTAACTTCCAACTTGAGCAATCACAGAAAATAACAACTGTTGGGAGTAACTTGATTTGGGGAGAAGAGACCCATAGATTCTCCCACTAATGAAAATTACTGATAATAAGACACACATCAATTGCCCAAAGGCTAACAAACCAGGTCAGTGTGTTATAATGAGGGATCAGTGAATTATGAATGGCTGGGGTGAGGGAACAAAGCCAGTATACTTCTGTTTCATGTTAGGGAAAGAGACCAGCCTGCAAGGAACCAAGGCCCCAGAAAAAGTCAAGGCTCAAAATTCTGCTTGAGGTAGCAGACAATGATTTTTAAAATGAACTGAGTATAAAATATACATCTCTTGTTTAAACATCTTAAGTGTTACAAATGTGTTCGGTGTCTGATAAAAATTTAATTGGTTATAAAACCTAGAATCTGAAAACTGAACTCGTATGAAACACTATTTTATTTGTTTCTGATAAATTGCCCAAAACTTTGGAAAGGTTTTTTTTTTTAAACATAGAAATAAAGAAGAAATACATTTTTGTCCACAGTAGTAATGCTCGCAACAGATTTAATTGCAGATATGCTAACAGGTTCTGCAATCATTATAAGAATTTGTTTGTTTACGGTTATTAAAGAAAACATTTAGGAACCATTTATACAGAAGCATTCAGGAGATCATGATTAGATCTGAATTTGGCATTTCAGTGACTAAGAGAATCTAATTATTAAAACTTGCTTTATTAGTTGGTAAGTAATGTTTAAATGTTCAGAAAATTTATTCAATAGATTTATAAACTGAACAAACTGAACACTAAACAAACTACGAATAATGGAAGTGTCATTATACAGAAACTATTTCATTAAAGATCCTGGCACGACCCATCTCTAGATATAAGGAAACTTAGGAAAGAAGGAGTTCCTCTGGCCAGGGTGTGGCCACAAGATTCTTCCTCCGTCTGACTTACCAAATACCGTCAGATGCCTCACGAAGCTCACATCCCCCACACCGTCCTGCAGACACCTGAGCAACAGGACAGCTGTGTTCAGGCCACTGTCTACAACACAGGCTCAACCCCCCACCCCGCCAGCAGCCCCCTCCTCAGGCTCTGCCCCAGCAACTGGCTCACAGGGCTTCGCCTGCAGTTTCCCAGGCTTCAGGCTGTCCTTGCAGAGGCAACGGCCCTGTCTGAGGAATCTTTGCACCCCCAGAGCCAAGCCTGGGTCTGAAATAGGCAGGAACCCCATAAGTCCCGTCCCAGGCAACTCTGGGGAGGGATGGTCCAAAAGAAGGACCCTCACCTTCCTGTTTGAAGGCAGCCTGAAGCAATAGGGTTTTTGTACTTTTTCTTTTTTAAGGTCAAAAGCCTTTTACAAAGAGGACCTACTCCTGTATTCTCACCTGGAGAATCCCATGGACAGAGAGGAGTCTTGTAGGCTATAGTCCACAGGGTTGCAAAGAGTCAGACATGAAGTATCTTAGCATAGCACAGCACACAGAATATAAAAACTCTAGACAGCCTGGACACCTGGTCAGTTTTGCTCTGGTTTTGAATGTTAGTTATGTCCCTTGCAGGCATATTGTATGGAAAGGTGCCTTCGGGCACAGGGCTGAGCATGAGGTGGGGAGACGCAGCACGTGTACCTGGCGTGGAGATGCTCAGGCAGAGAGAAGCCAGTTAATGGTTCGGGAGGAACTGATCTTTGGCCTGGCTGCATGCTCAAGCCTGTATCTATGGATCCCAGAGGCCTCTCTGGTCCAGACTCCAGGCTCTGGGTAGATGAGCGCCCCCTACACACAGAAGACTTCTCCGTAGGACAGGCAAGAACGAGGATGTGCCATGGGAGACAGTCAAAACCCAAGGTTTCACCAGGACACTTCAGGTTATCTGGGGCAGGCCCCGTCTACTCCCTGTTCTTCAGTTTCCCCAACACCAGACAGAGGAGGAGAAGGGGGCCCACTCACTTGAAAGCCCCCGAGTAGCCGAAGTACGGTTCGTGGTGGGAACAGGCACACTTGTCCATCCCTTTTCCTGCACACAGCTGGCACAGTTTGGGGAAGTTCGACTGATCCGCACAGGGGACGCAGCTGCTCGCGAAGAACTTGGCCGCTGCTGCTCAACACAGACACATGGACCTCAGGGCATGGGCTGGCGGGGCTTCAGAAGGGGGTGTGTGTGTGTGTGTGTGTGTGTGTGTGTGTGTGTGTGTCCCTATGTGAGAGTCTAGAGGTTTGAATGCATTGCTTTGGACTGTCTGAGAAAGTGGGCGTGTAGAGGTGGCCAACAGTGCCTGGTCCAAAGGCACAGATGGTTCATGCGTGGGCCTGGGTCTCCAGAAGCTTCCTAGTGTGCCCACTGCAGGGCTCAAAAGTTGCTGAGCTGCACGGAACCAGGCAGCTCCAGTGTTCCTCACCAGGCTCGGTCACCAACACGGAGGCTCGGGAGTGGTGGTGGGGAGCTCAGAAATCAGAACACTCAGGAGCCCCAACAGTCCTTCCTTATCTCAGGAAATGGTCCCACCCACTCTTCACCTCTTCTCTTCCAGGGCCCATGGTGGCTCATGGGAATCCCTCTTCCAGGAATTCATGGGAGGGGGCTGCATTCACTTGCTTCATGTGAGTGAGTGTGCCAACATAACCACCCAGACAGATGTCAACAACTCAAGGCAAGATGGAACCCCAAGAAAACACAGCCAGAGCTGTGGCCCACGTTGCAGAACCCCATCTGACCTCTGCAGCCCCAAACACAGGTGAAACATGAATGTTGCAGAGCTGGCAGGGCTCAAAAAGAAACACTTTTGCAAAGTGCGGAAAATCTGGTTGTCTTTCAGGGGCCAAAAGGCACCCTCGGTTCACCCTGGCTCATCATAACTGAGCTCCAGTCCACTCATCTCCTCTCATCTTCACCCCCAGCCCTCACCCAGGGCCCTGCAGCCCCACTGCTGGTGGTGTGGTGGTCACCCTTAGAGAGTCTTCCTGGGCAGCTGGAAGGGAGCTCCCCTTTCTGCTGAGCCTCCACCATGGCCCTTGTCAAACCCCCAATGCTGGGATACCACACATGTGGGGCTGTCAGGAGCTCAGAGACAGGGTCTCTTTGGCTGAAGGAAGGGAAGTCTCAGCTGCCAGTCACAAGGGTCACTGATGCAGCAAACCCAGCCAGTACATGTCTAAAGCAGGTTGTCCGCACCCCATCTTGGACTTCATGAAACCCGTATCCCTGGCAGTGATTGTAAGGCCCCAATACAAACCGTGTGGGTCCTAGCAGTAGGAACCCTGGCAGAGGGCACCCCCGCCCTGGCCAGCTTACCTTCTTGGGACCAGTCAGAGGGAAGAAGTATCCTCATGGGGATGTTCCACCCAGCAGACCACCCCAGGCCTGTGTGGCAGGACTTCTTGCCTTGGAGCTGATTCAGCTGGAAGTCGCTGTCCTTCTTCACCACAGCTACGACATAATGGTGAGTCTGTGGATCTGCAAAACAGCAGAGAAAGAAGGGCTGAGGCAAGATGCCACATCATTGCTACTAATCTTCCAGAGTGTGTGCAGTGGAGCCTGGGGGACCTAGGACCTGCAGCACCTTCTGGTTAACAGGTAGAAAAGGAAAGGGAAAGGCCCCTGATTGACAGAAGAAAGCAAATTGTCCCTTTTCAAGGCAATAGGCTAGAGGACCTACAGCTCCCAGTCCTCGTGATGTTACTGCTTCTCCCCTTCTCTGCTCCTCTGTCTGCAGCACAGACATGAAGGTGAAGGTGTGGGAGGAAGGTACACAGGGCATCTGAAGATTTTACTGGGGCCTTCAAGTTGGACTCAGGTTGAGGCAGGCTGTGCTCCTGCACACACTGGCAACATTTATGGACAAGTAGGACAGGCACCTCATTCTTCAGCTCCTTAAAGTCCCTTCTCACAACATTCACTGCCCATGTTCTCTAGCACCTGCAGGGGACTTGTCAAAAGGAGAGGCTGTCCAGGGATATGTGTCTCCAGAGAGGTATCCCGTTGATACAATCCCACTGAGTGGGCAGTGGACTTCATACAGCACATCCCCTCTCACTCAGCAGCACCCAGCAGCATTCCCATCAGGAGGCTTAAAGTCCAAGCTTCCCAGAAAGAGCCAAGCTCCCAGCCCCCACAGGTCAGCGCTGGGGACAGCCTTCCACAGTACAAAGAACCCCAGCAACTTGTTCCCTGCATGTGTAATACCGACAGAGTCCTTGCCTCCCTCCCCACAGCAGCTGTGTCAGGACAGAGACCTGGGTCCCCATGAGGGACGCACCATCTTTTGACCCATAGAACTCAGCCACAACAGGCTTCAGGTTGTAGGGCTTCAGACCCGCCTCATAGACCAAACCGCCGTCCACCATCACTGCATCTGCTTCGTGTGCCTGAAAGAAGAAAGGCCAGACCTGAAGGAAGCCCCTCAGCTCCAAGGAAGACTCACTTAACCCTCTGCCAGGGTCACTTGTATCCCCTGGGATATTTGCACAGCTCAGACCTCCTCCCCCCTTCCTCATGTTGGCTCAAAAACCTTTCCCTAAACATGCTTTTAAAACTACCACCTCACAAATGCTGGAAACACTGTTTTTCTCCTGAGCCCTTAGCAACCATCTGACAAACCTTCTTCACTTATTGTTTGTCCTCCCCTTTGGAATGCAAGCTCCACCAAGGTGGGGATGTTACTGTTCTGTTATTTTATCTTAACAAAGCCCGGCACCTATTTCCAGTAGAAGTACAACAAATGTCGGATAAATGAGTGAATGAATCAGAATACTTCCATCCATGTTGCTGTTGTTCAGTCACTAAGTCGTGTTCAATTCTGTGATCCCATGGACTGCGGCACTCCAGGCCTCCCTGTACCTCACTGTTTCCCAGAGTTTGCCCAAGTTCATGTGCACTGAGTAGGTGATGTTGTCCAGCCATCTCATCCTCTGTTGCCCTCTTCTCCATTTCCATCTGGCATTTCCATCCATAAGTCACGTTTTACACTCTTAAGTCTGGACTGCCTCTTCAAGAATCTATCAAGGATTCCTTCCTTCCTGAGAAAAGCAGTAACCTCACAGCCTCTTCTCAAAAATCAGGTTAGATCAATTCCCTAGCCCTTATGGAAATCTTTTTTCTTCAACTGGAAGGCATAGCAACCCACTCCAGTATTCTTGCCTGGAGAATCTCCGTGGAGAGGAGCCTGGTGGGCTACAGTCCATGGGGTCACAAAGAGTCAGACACTATTGAGCGACTAAGCATAGCACAGCATACAAATTTATAATTTATAACTAGAATTACAGAAAATAAATAAAAGCTTGTGTGTATCTTTATGATGCTTACGCGATCCTTCCAAATTGTTTCCAGCAATGATATATAAATTTATAGTTTAGTTGCCCGGGTATTTGTTGTGGCATGCAGGATCTTCTATCACTGTGCATGGGACCTCCAGTTGTGGTACACAGGTTTAGTTGTTCTGAGGCATGTGGCACTCAGTTGTCTGACCAGGGATTGAACCTGCATCCTCTGGCACTGCAAGGCAGTTGCTTAACCCCTGGACCACCAGGGAAGTCCCTAAATTGATAATTTATAATGCCAATAGCAATGCATGCCAATTTCATACAAAACTATCGCAAGAAATGCTATCTTTTAAGAAATATTACTACATTAAAAATATAAACTGTTACTTTAAGGATGCTTTTATTTGCATTTCTTTGATTATTAAAAAGGATGAAGACATTTCCTTCCTCATTTACATCATCTATTAGTTGTAATTTCTGTGAGCAGCTTGTTTATAGCTTGTTATTCTTAAGCATTTCTTATAAATTTAAATGGCATCTTTATATAGCTTTTAGATCATATTGCTTTGTAATAGCTGATGTGAATATACTTTTCTGTAGGCTTAGGACTTTTTTTCGGTCAGAGATTTAAAATTTTTACATTTCCAAATTTTCTACTTTTGTGATTTATCTTGTTATATCTAGCTACATTAGTCAAACTGAGTCAAGCTAGGAGTTATTTTGGTAAATGTATTAAAAAACTCGGTTGATTTTATTTCTAAATGGCTATCCAACTGTCCAGCTAAAGATTCCTTCCTCAGTCTTTTCTTTGGAAAGTTTGCCTTGTCACATAGTATCTAAATCTATGTAGATCTAACCATTAAGTCTGGAACCCAATGCTGTAGTGGTGGACATTCATAGTTTGCATCGACATCATATCATGTGGATAATTAGCTATCTTTAGAAAGCTAGAAACATGTCTAAATCTTATTCTCTTCCAGGTCTTCTACATCTGTCCAAGGACCTTGTTCTTTGCGACACTGTTATTAAATATGTTACAGTTTCAGACAGGCCTCAGCTACTTCCCCCCACCCCTGCTCATTTTATTTTTCATAATACTATTTTATATTCTCATCCACACTTAAGAACTGCAAAGTTATTTCATTGCCTTTAAAAATTTTTAATATTATTTTTATAAAATTATATTAAATTTATGAATCAACTTTGGAAGAATATGCAAATATATGAAGTTTAGTCTTCCTATCTGGGAATACAGCATATGTTTTATTAATATTATTATTGTTCATGTGTCTTAGGCTCTTGTATTATATTTATTGTATTCTTGCAGATCTCTCATATAATTTTTTTCCCCCAAAACATTTTTCTGTGTATCATCTTACATGTAAATAAGATCATAATTTGGGGTTCTTTTTCCCCAACTAGTGACCACTGACAGTTAAAATGACATTAAATTGTGATACATTTATCTTTTACCAAAGTACTTTTCTCATTAATAATTATAGTAATATTTCTAATGATTTCATTATACTTTATAGGCATGTAAGCATCTGAAAATATTGACATTTTGTCTCTATCATTTTATATCATTGCATTACTAGGAAATTCCAAAAACAATATTAAGTGACACTAAAACCTTCTTGTTTATTTCTGAGTATTTATATATTTCTCTTTCAGTACAAATCTGGCTTTGCTTTACTATGGGCATTCTCACTGAATCCTTATCTATCAATTGTATAAATATTATTATTATTGCTGTTTTCACTATTAATGAATGTTGAGCACCTATATTTTCATCCACACACAGTCCCTGTACTTTCAAGTCTAGTTCCTTTGGGGAGAAAACTGTTCTAGAGCAATAAACTATAGCAAGCACAGAAAAAGAACAAGAAAGCATGGATTTTCTCCCACTCTTCTTAGACAGTAGTGACTTACCGCAATGGCCCTGATACAGTCACGGTAAGAGGTTCTCTTCACACAGGTGACATGAGGACCATCCACAGAAAGGACTTTGTTCATATTGTCGTGGAAACTGTAGCACTTACTCGCCTCAAGATTCGAGACAGTGCACCATCTCACAGTCTTCTCAGAGACAGCCAGACACAGACCTAGGGAAGAGAGGCCAGATGTGTAAGGGAGCCACAGTACTCACCATTCTCTGTGGGACAGAGAGGTTAAGCACAGGTCAAGGGCTGGCTGAGAGGAGAAGACACAAAGTGGACTGGCTATCTGGTAGGTCCCATGTCTCTAACTGTACCTTTCCCTTTGGAAAAAAAAAGCCAAAAGCACCCTCCAAAAGTTAAATTTAGAATTACTATATGACCCACTCATACTTTGGGGTATTAGTATATACCCCAAAAGATTGAAAACAGGCATTCAAATCCTCCTGAGAAATCTGTATGCAGGTCAAGAAGCAACAGTTATAACTGGACGTGGAACAACAGACTGGTTCCAAATTGAGAAAGGAGTACATCAACGCTGTATATTGTCACCCTGCTTATTTAACTTATATGCAGAGTACATCATGCGAAATGTCAGGCTGCATGAAACACAAGCTGGAATCAAGATTACCAGATTCAGATTCACAGATGACACCACCATTATGGCAGAAAGTAAAGAAGAACTGAAGAGCCTCTTGATAAAAGTGAAACAGGAGAGTGAAAAAGTTGGCTGGTGCACCTGGGATGACCAGGGATGGTATGGGGAGGGAGGAGGGAGGGGGATTCAGGATGGGGAACATGTATATACCTGTGGTGGATTCATGTTGATGTATGGCAAAACCAATACAGTATTGTAAAGTAATTAACCTCCAATTAAAATAAATAAATTTATATTTAAAAAAAGAAAGAAAAAGTTGGCTTAAAACTCAACATTCAGAAAACAAAGATTATGGCGTCTGGTCCCATCATTTCATGGCAAATCGATGGGGAAACAATGGAAACAGTGAGAGACTTTATTTTCTTGGGCTCAAAATCATTGCAGATGGTGACTGCAGCCATGAAATTAAAAGACACTTGCTCCTTGAAATAAAAGCTATGACAAACCTGGACAGCATATTAAAAAGCACAGACATTACTTTGCCAACAAAGGTCTGTCTTAGCCAAAGCTATGGTTTCTCCAGTAGTCATGTATGCATGTGAGAGTTGGACTATAAAGAAAGCTGAGCACTGAAGAGTTGGAGAAGACTCTTGAGATTCCTTTGGATTGCAAGGAGATAAAACCAGTCCATCTTAAAGGAAATCGATCCTGAATATTCAATGGAAGGATTGATGCTGAAACTGAAACTCCAATGCTTTGTCCACCTGATGCGAAGAACTGACTCATCTGAAAAGACCCTGATGCTGGGAAAGATTGAAGGCAAGAAGAGATGGGGATGACAAAGGATGAGATGGTTGGATGGCATCATCAACTTGATGGACATGAACTTGAGCAAGTTCCAGGAGTTGGTGATGGACAGGGAAGCCTGGAGTGCTGCAGGCCATGGGGTCTCAAAGAGTCAGACAAGACTGAGAGACTGAACTGAATTGACTCGAGTACATATACACAAATATTCATAGCAGCACTTTTTGCAATGGTCAAAAAGGTGGGAACAACCCAAATGTATAGCAAGGAAAGACTTGATAAGCAATATATAGTATATCCATACAATGGAATGTAATCTACCATAAAAGAATAAAGCAATGCTACAGCATTGATAAAACTCAAAAATAATATATTAAATGAAAGAAGTCAGACACAAGTGGCTACACAGTATATCATTCAGTTTATATGAAATATCCCAAATAAGTAAATCTATCGAGATGCAAACTGGTGGTGGCCAGGGGCTGGGGGAGAGGAGGATGACTACAGGATAGTCTCGAGTGATGGAACCATGCTGGAACTGGATAAAGGTGGCATCTGTATAACTTTGTGAATACTGAACACTACTCAATCTATACTTTTATTTAATCACTAAATATTTGCTTATTTATTTGGCTGCACCAAGTCTTGGTTGTGGCACACGGGATCTCTAGTTGCTGCATGCAAACTCTCAGTGTGGCATGTGAGACTTAGTTCCCTGACCAGGGATTGAACCTGGGCTCCCTGCATTGAAAGTGCAGAATCTTAGCCCCTGACTCACCAGGGAAATCCCTGAATTGCATACTTTAAAATTACTAATTTTGTGTTAGTGAATTTTACCTCAAAAAAGAAAAAATCTTATGAAAGGGAAGTTGGAACCTGAGTGTCTTGATGTTGGATACTTCAGCCCCAGTAACTGCTGGGGCATTAAAATGAGTGTCAGTTCATTTCACTAGCCCTTTGCTGCTGCTGCTGCTGCAAAATCGCTTCAGTGTTGTAATTAGTGTTGACAGTATTAAGAAAGCAAAATGCTGTTTACAAATTTGCAGTATTTGGGCAAAATGTCAACTTAGTTGAAATCAGATGAGAGTAACAGCAGTCACAGCTACCAGTTTTTGAGGAGGCCCTGTGTGTCAGCAGTGGGCCACACTCACAACCCTTCTTGAACTCCTGCAACTGTTTTGCCATTTAAATACTGATGTTCCCATTTTGTAGATGAGTTTAAGCAAGCAAACAAAAAAACCTATCAGAGACTAGAAATGAAGGTAATCCTTGAAATCCCCAGTCTGTTTGACTCCAAAACCTGTATTGCTCTTTAATTGCCTATAAGTAGGAAATATAAAAATAAATGGGGCAAGAGATATCAAATTTCACTCAGAGAAATCCATACCAAAGACAGGAAGTGACAAATGGAGTGCTTCAGCTTTGTTTGAACAGGCCCATTTGATAGCAGCCACCCAGGGTAGAAGAGCTAGTGAGAGAGTGGAGCTGTTGGGCCGTGTGCCCTTATGCAGAATAGACATGTGCAGAGTAATAACTCATGTAGCATTTTGCATTTTGAGCCTTTCAAAGCATGTTTACTCTGCTTGCCAATGCATATTCTTAAAACATTCTGCTCTTGGAAATGACTGGTAACCATGGAGACAATACAACTCTATAAATGAAAATAGCTTTGTAAGTAGATTAAGTTATACAAAGAGCTACTGTATACAATTGGTGTTTTTTTCTTTTTCAAAAGTATTCACTTACTGTGAAAACTTCTTCGGAAGGTCTGTATTTTCCATCACTTTTGCTTATGTTCAAATGATTACAGCTTCAGCTTTTGCACTACTGATGTTTTAAAATTTTTTTTACTGAATGAAAGATTCAGTACTTTACAATTTTCCAAAGTATCACATAGTTGATACAATCCTATAATACAATCCTATAATAACCTTTTTTTTCCACTCTCCTACTTCTATATTACCCCTCACGCCTTCCCTCTCCCCAGTGATAGCCATGGTTCATTCAGTGTGAATATAAAATAGGGTGAATGATATTTGCATCGTTAGGGAAAAGCTAAAACCTTGACAAAAACATGGTACTAAAACAGGGAACTAAGCGAAACAAACAAAACACAAAGCAAAAAAATTAAACCAGATAGACTTCTGTTTCTACCTATGACAGATAACTGATATGGGACTTGCCTTAGCACTTTAAACAACTGAAACAAACAAACAAAAGCCTGGGAAAAAAACATTAGAAAAAGTTTTAAAACACCGGGCAACAGGAAGTTCATGATTATGATCCTTGAGAGAAGAGAAACAAATAAGGTAATAACAGAAATGGTAAAATCTCTGATAAGAAGTGCAAGTGCAGGTCCTCACTTCTTATCAGAGATTTTACCATTTCTGTTGTTACCATGATTCCAGCCTATGGTGGAATAAACACTGTATAGGAATCCAGGGTATATACTGTGAACTACAGTTTGGTATTGGGACCTCTGCTTCTGCCTATGAAAGAGTAATCCGTACAGAATTTGTTCCTCTTCCATGAACAACTAAAAACTGGGGAAAAGTATGTTGCACAAATGTTCTTAATACTGGACAATAGTAGTGCAGGACTATATGATCCTTGAAAGACAGCAAAGAAATGCTTTGCTGGTGGAAATGCTCCACCAGTAACTGTAACATCAGTACCAAGGACCATCCAGATGAACCTGGCCAAGGCTGACAAAATGACAGGCAGCTGCAAAGGCCAGTTTAAAACTGAGACTATCTGTGGGGCTATTCAAAGGATGGGAGACTCAGATGACCAGTCAAGGCTTATGGCATTGTGTAAAAGAACTTCTGACTGGAGAGGATCATGGAAATGTGAAATATTTCTCATAAATAGTGACCCCCCAGAAAAGAAAAACATGAGCATAATGAGGATACAAATGTAAGATGTAAAGAGCCAAAAAAAATTGCTAGAGAGAGAAAATCTGAAATGAAAATTCCATTGGGTGGGATTAACAGATAATACAGACGAAAAAGATGATCTGGAAGACATTATTAGACACCATCCAAAATGAAGCAGAGAGAAAAAAGATCAAAAAACAAATGATCTGAGCCTCAGTGATTTATCATATAGTATCAAGTGATCTAATATACGTGTAACTGGAGTCCAGGATAAGAAGGGAGGGAAGGGACAGGAAAAAATATGGGAAGAAATATTCAGTCAGAATATTTCCTAATATTATGAAAACTACAAACTCACAGTTCTGAAGCAACCAGAGAAAAGAGGCAAAATTAGGGTACAGAGGAACAAAGACAATAAATATCTCAGACTTTTTGTCAGAAACCATACAAGTTAAGGACAATGGAATGATATCACTAGAGTGCTAAAAGAAAAATAACTCACTAACTTAGAAATCTACAACCAATGAAAATAACTTTAAGAATTGAAGAAAAAAAACACAAACTTTTCCAGGCAAACAAATGTTGAGAGAATTTGGGTTTAGCAAACTTGCACTACAATGAATATTAAAGGAAGTTCCAGACTCAAGTGGTTACACTGATGAATTCTATCAAACACTTAAAACAGAAATCTCACCAGTGCTACACAAACTATCTTGCAAAGTAGAGGAGAAAGTAATACACCTAGAAAATATTTCTTAGAAAAAAATATTCATTTTCTAAAGACATTAACTTGATACCAAGTCCAAACAAAGACAGTAAAGACAAAGTAAACTACAGTTATGCAGATGACACCACCCTTATGGCAGAAAGTGAAGAGGAGCTAAAAAGCCTCTTGATGAAGTGAAAGTGAAAGAGGAGAGCAAAAAGTTGGCTTAAAGCTCAACATTCAGAAAACGAAGATCATGGCATCTGGTCCCATCACTTCGGAAAATAGATGGGGAAACAGTGTCAGACTTTATTTTGGGGGGCTCCAAAATCACTGTAGATGGTGACTGCAGCCATGAAGTTAAAAGACGCTTACTCCTTGGAAGAAAAGTTATGACCAACCTAGATAGTGTATTCAAAAGCAGACACATTACTTTGCCGACTAAGGTCTGTCTAGTCAAGGTTATGGTTTTTCCTATGGTCATGTATGGATGTGAGAGTTGGACTGTGAAGAAGGCTGAGCACTGAAGAATTGATGCTTTTGAACTGTGGTGTTGGAGAAGACTCTTGAGAGTCCCTTGGGCTGCAAGGAGATCCAACCAGTCCATTCTGGAAGGAGATCAGCCCTGAGAATTCTTTGGAAGGAATGATGCTAAAGCTGAAGCTCCAGTACTTTGGCCACCTCATGAGAAGAGCTGACTCATTGGAAAAGGCTTTGCTACTGGGAGGGATTGAGGGCAGGAGGACAAGGGGACAACCAAGGATGAGATGGCTGGATGGCATCACCGACTTGATGGACATGAGTCTGAGTGAACTCCGGGAGTTGGTGATGGACAGGGAGGCCTGGTGTGCTGCGATTCATGGGGTCGCAAAGAGTTGGACATGACTGAGCAACTGAACTGAACTGAAACTACAGTCAAATATCCCCCATGAACACAGACACAAAAATCATTTACAAAATATTAACAAATCAAAAAATATTAATAAATCAAATCCAGCCAAAAATTTTTGAGTACGTGAATACAAACACACACACACACACACATATTTATCCCTTTACCCAGGAATGAAAAGTTTAATTAAAGTGCAAAAATTAATCAATATAGTTCACCATATTACAGAATAAAACAGAAAAATCCATATGATTATCTCAATAGAACAGAAAAGGTACTAGCCAATCCAAAATTCCAAAGTAAGGATAGAAAGAAATGTCCTTAACCTGATAAAGAGCATATACAAAAATATCACACTTACTGTCATACATAATGGTGAAAGACTGAATGCTTTCCCTTTCAGGTCAAAAACAAGTCAAAGATAGGCATTCTCATCACTTCTAACATTGTAATAGAGGTCTTAATCATTTTAACAATGATCAAGAGAGAAACAAAAGGTATACAGATTGGAAAAGAAGATACAAAATTGTCTATATTCATAGATAACATGTTTCTCTACAAAGAAAACTTTAAGGAATAAATGAATTTAGGAAGATCATCAGATTTGAGGTCAATATATGGTTTTTCCAGTAGTCAAGTATGGATGTGAGAGTTGGACTGTGAAGAAAACTGAGTGCCGAAGAATTGATGCTTTTGAACTGTGGTGTTGGAGAAGACTCTTGAGAGTCCCTTGGGCTGCAAGGAGATCCAACCAGTCCATTCTGAAGGAGATCATTCCTTCTTTGGAAGGAATGATGCTAAAGCTGAAGCTCCAGTACTTTGGCCACCTCATGCGAAGAGTTGACTCTTTGGAAAAGACTCTGATGCTGAGAGGGATTGGGGGCAGGAGGAGAAGGGGACGACCAAGGATGAGATGGCTGAATGGCATCATTGACTCGGTGGATGTGAGTCTGAGTGAACTCCGGGAGATGGTGATGGACAGGAAGGCCTGGCGTGCTGCTATTCATGGGGTCGCAAAGAGTTGGACATGACTGAGCAACTGAACTGAACTGAACTGATACTAAAATCAACTGGATCTCTACAATGCTAAAAAGATAAAAACTATAAAAATGAAACTTTAAAAATACTACTTACAATGACATATCTAGAGATGAGTTCAACAAATTATGAATAAGACCTGTACATGAAAACTACAAAATATTCCCAAGATAAATGAAAGACCTAAATAAATAGATATAGAATGTTCATGGATTAGAAAACTCAATATTAAGATGTCAACTCTCCTCAAAATAATGTATAAATGCGATCCCAATAAAATCCAAACCTAATCTTGCTTTTTTATAGAAATCGATAACCTGATTCAAAACTGTGTTTGGATATACAAAATACCTAGATGGCCAAACCAACACTGAAGTAGCACAATAGAGCCAGAGGATTTATACTGATTTCCAGACTTACTATAAGGCTATAGTAACCAAGGCAGTATGATCTTATCATAAGGAGCGACTAAAGCTTAATGTAATAGAACAGTCTAGAAATTGACCCATATAGAGGCAATAGGTCTTCCCTGTAGCTCAAACGGTAAAGAATCTGCTTCCAATGCAGGAGACCCAGGTTTATTCCCCGGGTCAGGAAGATGCTCTGGAGAAGGGAATAGCTATCCACTCCAGTATTCTTGCCTGGAGAATCCCATGGAAAGATGGTACATGGGATCAAAAGAGTCAGACTCAACTGAGCAAATAAAACTACTACTATACTATAACACTACTACTATTACAGAGGCAGTAGATTTTCAACAAAGCTGCCAAGGTAATTCAGTGACAAAAGGATATTCTTTTCAAAAACAAGTCCTGGAAAAATCAGATATCCACATAAGAAACATGAATCGCAGCTCTTTCTTTACACCACACACAAAAATTAACTAAAAATGTGTCATAAACCAAAATACAAAACCCAAAGCTATACAACTTCTAAAATAAAACAAAGAGCAAAATACTGCAACTCGTGGGGCTAGCCAGTTATATTTTCAGAGACGACACAAAACATAATAACAAAAAATAAAAATTAGGTAAGGGAACCTGATCAAAATGTAAGACATTTGCTCTTCAGAAGAAATCATTTAGAAAATGGAAAGCTAAGCCACAAATTTGGTAAATAATTGTAATACATCTATCCCTGGTGTCTCAGACAGTAAAGAATCTACCTGCATGCGGAAGACACAGGTTCGATCCCTGGGTTGGGAAGATTCCCTGGAGAAGGGAATGGCTACCCCTCCAGTATTCTTGCCTGGAGAATTCCATGACAGAGGAGCCTAGTGGGCTACAGTCCATGGAGTCATAAAGAGTTGAACACGACTGAGTAATGTGTAAGTAAAGTGTAATGAAGACACTTTATCTGACCAAGGACTTGCATCTAGAAAATAAAAAGGGCTTTTTAACTCAAGAAGTCAAATAATCCAGCTGAAAAATAGGGAAATATGTGTACAGATACTTTATAAAAGAAGATATACAAAAAAATCTCCAGCATTATTACTCCTCAGAGAAATGCAATTTAAAACCATTGTGAGCTACCACACGTATCTATTAGAAAGGCTAACTGTGAAAATACCGACAACACCAAGTGTTAGCAGGATGTGGAGCAACTGAAATTCTCACATGGCTGGTAGGAATGTAAAGTGGTACAACTACTCAAAAAAAATTGACATTTTCTTAACAAGTTAAACCATACACTTACCATTATGACCCAGCAATGCTACTCTTAAATATTCACCCCAAAGAAATAAAAACATATGTCCACCCAAAGACTTGGATACTAACAGTCAAAGCAGCTTTAGTCATAATACCCCCAATCTGAAGACAATCTAAACATCCACTGAGAAACTAGTGGAAAACAAACTGTAGTAAAGACATCGTGAAATACTATTAAGCAGTAAAAAGGAGTGAACAACAATGTGGATGAATCTCTAAACAATTATGCTGAATGAAATTAGCCAGACACAAAAGACTAGGTACTGTATACTTCCATTTATGTGAAATCTTTGAAAAGGAAAAACTTATCTAAAGTGGGAAAAATGGGAATGACTAGGAAGGGATAGTGGACAGTTTGAGAGTGATGGAAATGTTCTGTGTTTTGATTGTGGTGGTAGTTATATGGGTAGGCATGTTTGTTGAAGTTCATTGAACTGTATGTGTACATAAAGAAAGGCATTATATTAAATGTAAGTAAAAGTTATTTTAAAAAGAAAGAGTGTATGTAAACAAGCTAAGGGTCAATGGAGTCAGATAGCCTAAACTAGACCAGCCATCAGTAACACGCCATCAGATCATGTGACAATTTCAAGAAGGGGTACTCAGAGCCCACCTCGAATATTTCAATCTGGTAGCCCATGCTCGCCGTGTGGGAGAAATCTCTTCCCCAGAAGAGCAAAAGATCGAGAAAGGTGGCAGGGAAGGTGGAGGGACAGGCTGTTCTGAGCCCCTGGTTCTTGGCTCTTACAAGGTTTCCTAATCACCAGCTCCTCTCCACTGACAATTTTAAACTAGTTTGGTCGCATTCCTGTCATCTGCCACCTGAGGAATTTTTATTGGAAAAGCACACTGAGCTTTGAAGAAAGCCGGTCCCCACTTTCCAGCCTTGCCCAGCGCCAAGGGGGATGAAATGTTGGGGTGGGAGGGGGCAGAGGACAGAGGAGAGGCAAGCTCTTGCCTCTGTTTAGTAAACACAGAGCTGACTGGGAGAGGGAACTGTAAGTCAGTGCCTGACACCGCCAGGAGAAGAATGGAGGAAGAACAACACGAGCGCTGTTCAGGGAGACTGGGGGAGCCCAAGAGGCTGCACTGCCCGTTCCCTGTGGCCATAGCGGGACCTCAGCAGCAGCAACCCGGCGGCCCTCCTCGGCCCCTGCAGAGCGCCCTCTGTGGCCCTAGAGGGCAGCACTTGGCCAGGCAGGCCCAGAAAGCACGCCTTGCATTTCCCGCCTTCTTCCGCCCAGCCCAGGTTACCCCTCCCCCGATGATAGAGATGCTGCCCCAGAAATGACTGAAGACAGCCTGAGACCTGACAGAACCAGGGCGGGACAGAACCCAGTCGTTCAGCCTGGGGGGGCTTCCACCTGCATGAGCTCGGTGACTTTGTACTGTGACCTTCCTTCCAGTTACCCAGCCAAGAACCGTGCCTGTCTCAACACAGCAAGGGGCCCCCTTCATCGAAGTGCAGGATTTTTTCCCAGTGATAACTCACCTGTGCCTAGAGCTCTGCCCTTAGGCACGTGACCTCACTTCAGGTGCACAGCAACTGTGTTTGCTGCGAAAAGTAATTTCTACTGCACTGAGGAGTAAATTAGCTCAGAGAGGGCAAGGGACCACTCAGTCACATGGCACTGAGTGGCGGGTGGATCTCATTCTAGGGTAGGTGTTTGTCCCCTATATTTCTCCACCTCTCTAGTGTATGGTAGGGATGGGAGGCATTGCATGTTCAGAGCAGGAAATATCCTTCTGGTTAGACACTTGACAAGATTATCTCACATGCTTCAGCCCTCTTTAATAGTCTGTGAGTCCTGAGGAAAAAATCGTTTTCCCTCTGACCCTGTTTCCTCCCCTCTAAATGGGATGAAGAGCCTTCGGGCAAGGGGTCAGGAACATTTTTTCAGAATTGTCTCCTGAGGCAATGACTAGCTTTGTGAGCCATACAGTCTCTGTGGCAACTACTCAACTCTGCCTTAAAAGCCTGAAAGCAGCTATTGTTGTCATTGTTTAGCCACTGAGTCAGGGCTGACTCTGCGACTCTACAGACTGTACCCAGGTTCTTCTGTCCATGGGATTTCCCCCCCAAGAATACTGGAGTGGGTTGCCATTTCCTCCTCCAGGGGATCTTCCCCACCCAGAAATCAAACCCTCGTATCCTGCATTGGCAGGAGAATTCTTTACCACTGGGAAGCCCCAAAGCAGCCGTGGCTAGGACTTCACTGAATGAGCCTGATCCTGTTGCACTGAACTGTTATTTGTGGATGCTGACGTCTGAATTTCATTTAATTCTCATGTGTCAATACTATTTCTTCTTTTTGTTTTCTTCCACCCATGTGAAGATGTAAAACCCATTCTTAGCTCAGTCTCTTGTGCATAGGCGGCTGGGCGGAATTTGGCCGGCTGCTCATAGTTTGTGAACTCCTGTCCTAGGCTATAGCGTTTCTTCAAGGGCGACTGCCTGTCAGGTGTACTGATGCACCTCCGGGGGTGGGAAGGCACTTTGCAGCCAGCCAGACTCTGGGCTACTTCAAGCCGCTCTAGCCCAGGCAGTGTAGCGTCCCGCCGTGGCTGACCCTCTGTTGGTACCGGGTCCTCATCCTAGGGGGCCGCCCTCACCCAGCCTCCAGCGCGCACTCACCCAGGGCGCCCGCGCACAGCAGGGAGCAGATGACGAGCCTCATTCTCCTCGTTGGCGTGCGGCACCTACCCGTTCCGGGGCCTCAACTAGCTTTACCTGCCCGCGAGGGGGCGGATCCGCCTCCTCGGAAGGGCTCGCTCTTCCGGCGGATCGCCCTGGCCACAACCCCTATCTCTTGCGCGGGCGTCTCGCCAGTCGGGCCTCGGCTGCATCTCTGCCCAGGGCCAGGAGCTGCGAGGCTGGATCTCCGCTCGCCAGCTAGGAGGCGCACCCAGATGAGCCGCAGCAACCCCGGAGCCCGTTGGAGAGAGACACTGAGGCCCAAGATGACAGTGACCGCCTGTGCCCCAGGTTAGTTACTTGAATGCAGGTTCCTTAACTTCTAGACCTAGACAGCAGTTCTTGCGTGGCCCTCCCTTTCGGGACTGAGGGGCGGTAGACGAGGTGAAACCTGTGGATTTCTCCTCTAGGAAGGCATGTACCCACGTATATACAATATTTTGAACACAATTTTCAGAGATCCTCAGACTCTTCCTCCAAAGCGTCCCGGATGCCCACTCTGGGTCACTCCTAGAAGCTCTCCAACCCCCAACTCCCATAAAATGGTCTCCTGCAACCCTGTGCTGAAGGCTGAGATCTGGTGAAGCGCAGGTGCAGACTGCGGAATACTTCTCTGGAAGACTGTGAGATCGGCCTGGGGCAAGTCTTCCGAATTTAGAAAGAATTTGAAAAACTTTTTCTTGAATGAAATAAACATACATGAAACTTCACATGTCCCAAGTATAAAACGATTAATTATCACCAAGTGAGCACAAGCGCATAACACAAGAAAAGGAACGTTAATAGGGTGAGATGGCCCTCCTCGGTTACTTCCCATCTTCCCACAAACCAACACAGACTAATTCTGCTGATTGTTTAACTTTACAGACATAAATTAAAAGACGCTTACTCCTTGGAAGAAAAGTTATGACCAACCTAGATAGTATATTCAAAACCAGAGACATTACTTTGCCGACTAAGGTCCCTCTAGTCAAGGATATGGTTTTTCCTGTGGTCATGTATGGATGTGAGAGCTGGACTGTGAAGAAAGCTGAGCACTGAAGAATTGATGCTTTTGAACCGTGGTGTTGGAGAAGACTCTTGAGAGTCCCTTGGACTGCAAGGAGATCCAACCAGTCCATTCTGAAGGAGATCAGCCCTGGGATTTCTTTGGAAGGAATGATGCTAAAGCTGAAACTCCAGTACTTTGGCCACCTCATGTGAAGAGTTGACTCATTGGAAAAGAATCTGATGCTGGGAGGGATTGGGGGCAGGAGGAGAAGGGGACGACTGAGGATGAGATAGCTGGATGGCATCACTGACTCGATGGACATGAGTCTGAGTGAACTCTGGGAGTTGATGATGGACAGGGAGGCCTGGCGTGCTGCCATTCATGGGGTCGCAAAGAGTCGGACACGACTGAGCGACTGAACTGAACTGAACAGACATAGAATCATACCATATGTACAATGTTGCATCTGGCTTCTTTCACTCAAGGTTATATTTGTAAGATTCATCTACCTTGCTATTTATGCACAGTCCCAGGCTTGGTGTTGTTCAGTTCAGTTCAGCTCAGTTCAGTCGCTCAGTCCTGTCTGATTCTTTGGAACCTCAAGGACTGCAACATACCAACTCCCAGAGCTTGCTCAGACTCATGTCCATTGAGTCTGTGATGCCATCCAATCATCTCATCCTCTGTCATTCCTTTCTCCTGCCTTCAATCTTTCCAGGATCAGGGTCTTTTCCAGTGAGTCAGTTCTTCCCATCAGGTGACCAAAGCATTGGAGCTTCAGCTTCAGCATCAGTCCTTCTAATGAATATTCAGGACTGATTTCCTTTAGTATGGACTGATTTGATCATCTTGCAGTCCAAAGGACCCTCAAGAGTCTTCTCCAACACCATAGCTCAAAAGTATCAATTCTTCAGCACTCAGCTTTCTTTGTGGTCCAACTCTCACATCCATACATGACTACTGGAAAAACCATAGCTTTGACTAGACGGATCTTTCCGTCTAATAATGTCTCTTCTTTTTAATATGCTGTCTAGGTTTGTCATAGATTTTCTTCCAAGGAGCAAGTGTCTTTTAATTTCATGGCTGCAGTCACCATCTACAGTGATTTTGGAGCCCATGGAAATAAAATCTCTCACTGTTTCCATTGTTTCCCCATATATTTGCCATGAAGTGATGGGACTGGATGCTATGATCCTAGTTTTTTGAATGTTGAGTTTTAAGCCAGCTTTTTCACTTTCCTCTTTCACTTTCATCAAGAGGCTCTTCAGTTCCTGTTTGCTTTCTACCATAAGGGTGGTGTTATCTACATATCTGAGGTTATTGATATTTCTCCTGGCTATCTTGATTCCAGCTTGTGCTTCATCCATCCTGGCATTATGCATGGTGTAATCTGCATATAAGTCAAATAAGCAGGGTGACAATATACAGCTTGATGTACTCCCTTCGCAATTTAGAACCAGTCCATTGTTCCATGTCTGATTTTAACTGTTGCTTATTGCCTTGCATACAGATTTCTCAGGAGACAGATAAGGCTGTTTGGTATTCTCATCTCTTGAAGAATTTTCCACAGTTTGTTGTGATCCACACAGTCAAAGGCTTTGGCAGAGTCAATGAAGCAAAAGTAGAGGGTTTTTTTATGGAATTCTCTTGCTTTTTGTATTATCCAATAGATGTTGGCAATTTGATATCTGGTTCCTCTGCCTTTTCTAATTCCAGCTTGAACATCTGGAAGTTCTCAGTGCACATACTGTTGAAGCTTCGCTTGGAGAAGTTTGAGCATTACTTTGCTAGCATGTGAGATGAGTGCAATTGTGTAGTCGTTTGAACATTCTTTGGCATTGACTTTCTTTGGGATTGGAATGAAAACTGACCTTTTCTATTCCTGTGGCCACTGCTGAGTTTTCCAAAATTGCTGGCATATTGAGTGAAGCACTTTCACAGTATCATCTTTTAGATTTGAAATAGCTCACCTCCACTAGCTTTGTTCATAGTGATGCTTCCTAAGGCCCACTTGACTTCATATTCCAGGATGTCTGGCTCTAGGTGAGTGTGCGTGATCACACCATTGTGATTATATGGATTGTGAAGAACTTTTTTGTACAATTCTTCTGTGTATTCTTGCCACTTCTTCTTAATATCTTCTGCTTCTGTTAGGTCCATATGATTTCTGTCCTTTATTGAGCCCATCTTTGCATGAAATGTTCCCTTGGTATCTCTAATTTTCTTGAAGAAATCTCTAGTCTTTCCCATTCTATTGTTTTCCTCTGTTTCTTTGCACTGATCACTGAAGAAGGCTTTCTTATCTCTCCTTGCCCTTCTTTGGAACTCTGCATTCAAATGGATATATCTCTAGGTTACCCCCTCTCCTTTCCCAGAAACTTGGCACCTCTAATGTCTAATGCTCTTAAATAGATGTTTCCTGGGGCTTTATCCACATCTGGATATGCTCAACAAGAACATGGTTCTTATACAGGCTACTTCAACATGACAGAAGCACAAATGAGGACATTAGCTACTAATTTTTAATCTTTATTTTTTAAAATATTCTAGCATATTGTTAACTGAATGAATGAATTTTACAGGTTATTGTGCTCATTTACAACTGTTCCAACTCCTCATTTATTCATACCTTTGAAAGGAAATAGGGTCTAACATTTTTCTTGTTTTACATGCTAACTCTAAGTTGGAAAATAGTGTCTCAAGGTGTAAGGCTCAAAAAATTGTCAAATAAGTGAATAAATGCACATAAAGGGTTATCTCAAAAGTAGATTGAGCAATCTTCTCTGTAGGCCAGTGGACAAAAACTAAATAGGGTCAAGAGGTGAGCATTTCTCTTAAGGTTAATGATCTGCCTAAAGCTAACATAGCCTAAAACCAGTAGCTCAAGATGTCCAGTGACCTCTGAGTGGGGCAAACTCTGGAAAATTCCTATTTATTGTAACCAAGTCATATTGCAAAGGAAGGACATCCATAATCCTAAAGCCATCAATGTTGCTTTGACACAATCATAACAGAAGAGCAGGTTAGATTGTATCATAGGAAACAATTTAAAGACTTCATGATGGCCTTAGGAAAATTAGGAATTTGTAAATTTATCATAACTGGGTGCCAGGCACTAAGCTAAGTGTTTTTCAAATATTAATTTATATTAAACTCATAAGTTACTATTATCATCTCCATTTCATACAGGAAGAAAGTGAAGCACCAAGAGGTTAAGTAACTTGCCTGAGGTCAGAGAGACAGTACATGTCAGAGCCAGTATTCAAGCTAGGCAGCCTGCTTCCAAATCCATGCTCTTCCCCATGTGGCCTCTGGCATTCATCTCTGAACCTATTTCACTCTTTCCTCTTTCCAAGGGCCTTTCTGATAATAAAAACAGTTTTTGAAGTGGTAACACATTTGTTTAAACCCTGGCAACTTCAGAATTGATTAGGTTGGTACTAGTTGATATAACAGATGAAACTCCAAATCTCAATGATTTAACATAATGGAAGTTGGCTTCCTGCTAGTATAAAGCCCAGTTGGAATCAGAGGTCTTATTTTGTTGGAGAGGCAGGGGTGCCGGGGTGGGGGTGGGGGGGTCCACTTTCATAGCTCTGGTTAGTCAATCAGAGATACAGGCTAAGAGATGCTCTGCCATTTTCAACATGTGGTTTCCAAGACTGCCTTGTGTGTTGACACCTAGAATAAGGAAGTGTGGGAGGTACTAGAGGTTTCCATGAAGCAGGTCTGGAAGTGCTATACATCACTTCTATTTATATTCTATTAGCTATAACTCAGTCACATGACCGCACCGAGATACAGACAGGATGGGAACTGGAATCCCTGGCTCAGCAACTTTGTCCCAGCCACAATATACACTATCAAAGAGGATCACATGTCTTTGGTCTTTTGTATTAGTTTGTGTTTCCCCAGAAAACACACTTGTAGATAAGACTTTTCAAATGTTTTATTTGGTAAAATAAAGAATATTTGCTAAAATTAAGTTAGAGAATGTGCCGGGGTCCAGCCCCGGTGGATCCAGGGTGATTCGAAGGTAGGGACGGAGTCAGCGGCCCTTGGGAAAAATACATATTTAGTTACAGATAGAGAGAGAGATTAGAAATGCATAGTGTAGTAGGAAAATTAGTGGAGAAAAAGAGACTGAATAACTTGGATCACATGGAATAGCATCCATGGTCCAGATGGGAATTCAGCCAGAAAAACGGGGAGTAAGAAGGAATGACATGGGGGAGTCAGTCTTTCCAGGAACTGATCCCATTTCTTTATTTTTCTGGTTTTCTTATATACCTTTTGTTACATATAGGGATGAATACAGAGTCACGCGAGGGTCAGCAGTCCTGACCTTTATCAAAATCAGGTGCTTTACATAAAAAAAAGGTCTTAGGGGTTTTACATTATCTTCAAGCCATTTCTGCCTGCTGACATTTACAACCCTTTCTTTCTGATAACCAAAAACTTATTTTTTCCAAGCGCATTTTTCTTAAACCAGGTACCACCTTCCAAATAAAGTTGCATTCCTATAGGGTGAGGGTGTAGTGAGTTACAATCAAGAAAGGGATTTATTTAACCCAAGGTTAACATCAGTCTTAAAGGTTAATACTTATTTCTCCTATATGCTTAAAGGTTAATACATATTTCTCCTATATGCTAGTTATGTTTATTATAAGGGCAGGGAATATGGAGATTTAGCAGCAAGCATCAGTCCAACAAATGAAAATCCTTTCACCAATGTTCCTCTTAAGATCTACTTAGTCTTAAGATAGTGATAAAGTTACATTTTTACATAGCAAGGACACAGTGATTTATAACAAAGTACAGTGATCTATAACAAAAGAGAAAATTCATTAACTCAAAAAAGTCTAGTATTGCTAACATCAAAAACTACTATATTTCCTTTTCTATATTCCAAATACATTGATTAATATATTCCCAGATACCTAAGGATACGGAGGCCTGGCGGCAATCATTGACTCAATAATGAGAAAAAGCCCTATGCTAATTAAGACTTTCAAAATCCTCCAAAACCTCTCTGTGCTGTTTATGGTTGAGAGGCTGTCACACAAGCTAGTCTGTCAGCAGAGGTTTGACCTGAGACGCCCTTGTCCCACCTAGGGCAGGGAATTAGCAGCAATTATTGACACAACAAATGAAAAACCCTTTACCAATATAATTCCTAACCAACCCAGTACACTAATAATTTCTAACGTCCCAAAAGAATTTGCCTTTAGTAAGTCAAAAACATCTCGTGCCTCTCGTGGTTGGAGGGCTGTTGTGGCCAGAGGAACCTATACAGGCAGGCTAGATAACCTTCAGGGGAGTCCCATAAGTTGAAACACTCTCGTCACACTCAGGAATTTTTATTAACTGGAGCTGCAAATTAACTCCTTCTCCGAGAGAAATGGTTATGGGGGACAGCCCCTCGCAAAGTGAGAGGTGTAGGTGAGAGCACAAGACAGACTCTGGTTTTGGGGTTAGATGCTCAGGAGCAGGGGATTTCCTGAGGCTTGATCATGCCTTTGCGTATGCCAAAGCCCCTTCCTCATGACCTTTGCTAAGGGCGGAGTTCCTCACGCTGGCCTCCGGCAAGAATGGAAAAGAGAGACAGGGATAAAAAGGCAACCAGAGGATGTACTGACACGTCAGTTACCACCGTGGAGACTGGAGCTTAATTCCCCTGGGGAAACTCTGGGAGTGAGGGTAAAATAGCCCATCCAAGAGGCTTGCAAACAAGAGTCTTTGTACACCAACTCCTGTCAGTAATCGTTTTGAAGGTTTTTTCCCCCATGGGTCATAAATCCCCTTGCTTCCTTGGCTACTGTGCAGATGGCAAAGCCGACTCCTTGTGTCACAGAATGCTTTCATGCAAAGAAACACAGGTGCTGGCGGTTGGAAGTTTCCCAATATGCCTGTGAGTGGTAAGGCTGAGGGAATATATATGGGATACTAAGGATCTGCTACAGATCCTCTGCCAGAATCCACCGGATGGTCCAGTGACATATGGACTGAAAAGATGGATTGCTGCTCACCCCTCATCCCCCACCAATCACATGGTGATATATAATAGTGGAGCAAGGACAGAACAACTACAATAAAATTTATTTTCAGAAAGTTCTGGAAAGAGGGGATTCCTAGCTGTTGCTGATCAGTATCAACTTTGAAGTCCTACTGGAAAGGCACTGGATAGTTCCTCTTCCTGACTCAGGTTCTGCTCTCTGAAAGTAGTTGCTTTGCTCAGTGTTCTCCAAAGACCCTCTTGGAGGGTCCTTCTTGTCTATGCTCCTCTCTAACCAGGTCTAGATAGGGTATTGAGAAACTAGTGCTCCCTGAAGGCTGTGTGACTTTTTACCCACTTCCTATTATGTAAGCTTGAAAATTATATTAAAGTTTGAATACTCAAAATTTCTGGTTTTCTTCACAAAACAATGACCTCAAACCTTAGTAACCTTCAGATGTACTTGTTCCCAGTTAGTTTCACACATACAAGACAAAGGCAAGGCCTGAGTGATGAAGCTGGTGAAGATACCTGAGACATATTTATTGATTCCATAGATAGCAAAAATAGAAGAAGTCAAAGGTGCTAGCTCCCTGAGTCCTTACCCACACACTGAAAAGGATGACACCAAAGAAAAGGGGCTGGTAACTGCAACTGAGATTTGCAGTCCAGTCTCTCATCACTGGGGAACCAAATCTAGATCATAGCTATGTGGTTTTATATTCTGCAGCTCTATTCTGAGGGGACAGTGCAGAGAGCACACTTCGTCAGAATCTGGGAGGTGATGAGAAGCTATCTCATGACATTCTTCAGGGGCAGGTGGGAAGACAAGTGGGAGGTGGCCTCCATCCTCTCATGTTCCAGCAGGATCACAGAGTGTTTGGCTTAGATGTGCTGCAGTTTCAACCTTCATCTGTATGGATACGTACAAGTTTGCCAGGAAGCCATGGCAGAGCTGTTCCCCTACAGTAGTTGCCACACTCACAGTTCTCTCCTGGACTAATTTTCAAGCCTGATTGCTATTTTTACCCCATACCTGTTTCTCTCTCAATTAATGGTACCTAACTCGACTCAGTGACTTCACTTTCACTTTTCACTTTCATGCATTGGAGAAGGAAGTGGCAACCCACTCCAGTATTCTTGCCTGGAGAATCCCAGGGATGGGGGAGCCTGGTGGGCTGCTGTCTATGGGGTCGCACAGAGTCGGACAGGACTGAAGTGACTCAGCAGCAGCAGCAACAATCACTTCATGGTAAATAGATGTGGGGAAAATGGAAACAGTGACAGATTTTATTTTCACGGGTTCCAGAATCACTGCAGATGGTGACCACAGCCACAAAATTAAAAGACACTTGCTCCTTGGAAAAAGTTATGACAAACATAGACAGCTATTAAAAAACAGAGACATCACTTTGCCTACAATGGTCCATATAGTCAAGCTATGGTTTTTCTAGTAGTCATGTATGGATTTGAGAGTTGGACCATAAAGAAAGCTGAGCACCAAAGAATTGATACTTTTGAATTGTGGCAGTGGAAAAGACTCCTGAGAGTCCCTTGGACTGCAAGGAGATCAAACCAGTCAATCCTAAAGGAAATCAGTCCTGAATATTCATTGGAAGGACTGATGTTGAAGCTCCAATACTTTGGCCTCCTAAAGTGAAGAGCCGATTCATTGGCAAAGAACCTGATGCTGGGAAGGATTGAGAGCAGGAGGTGAAGTGGGTGACAGAGGATGAAATGGTTGGATGGCATCATCAACTCAATGGACGTGAGTTTGAGCAAACTCTAGGAGATAGTGAAGGACAGGGAAGTCTGGCCTGCTGCAGTACATGGGGTCTCAAAGAGTCAGACATGACTTAGAGACTGAACAACAACAAGCCCGGTTGAGTAGGAGGCCCATACTCTTATGTAGGTGTTTCTCACATGGATGGGTTATAATGTATGTTTGTTCTCAGGTTTCTTTTCATTTTTAGGGCCTAGATGCAATCAGCTTTTCCAACCTTGCAAATCCAAGTTTTGGATTTTTAAATTCTTTTACCTCTTGCATGTAAACAAGCTAATCCTTCCCTGAGTTTAGCACTTTCTTATAATACCAAATTAAATGCAGCAAATAGCAACCAATGCATGCTAATAACATCTTATTTTACCTCCTCCTCCTACACTTCAGTGGATTCAGTTGACCTATATGTTCTATCTTCCAGGTATGAAGACAACAGTTTAAATATTTTGCCACCACAGAGACAATTTCTATAGCAAGAAAGATCATTTATTAACCTCATTTTAAAATTATACATCCCCTTATTTGTACATAGTCTTTGTGGTGGCAAAATATTTATTTAAACTGTTGTCTTCATACTTGGAAGGTAGATCATAGGCCTACTAAGTGATGAAGTGTAAGAGGAGGAGGTAAAATTAACCTCATTTAAAAATTATATATCCCCTTATTTATACATGGGGCTTCCTTGATAGTTTAGGTGGTAAAGAATCTGCATGCAATGCAGGAGACCCAGGTTAGTTCCTGGGTTGGAAGATCCCCTGGAAAAGGGAATGGCTACCCACTCCAGTATTCTTGCCTGGAAAATCCCATGGACAGAGGAGCCTGGTGGGCTACAGTCCATGTGGTTGCAAAGAGTCAGACATGACTGAGCAACTAATGTCAATGTTATTTGTATGTATTTATTCATTCACATCACTGGAAACAAATATAAAACACTATCACTGAAAAAGCCTGGTTTTAGTTTATGTTGTAGTTTTCAGAAATCTCATGGGTGTAGCAAAATATATAACAGGAAATATTCATATTACCCATATTTTAAAAATAACTATCTTTTTATATTTGTTTCCTGCATTTTTTCATTTTACAAACAGATAAATTTCCCTTTAGGCTTACCCCAAGCAAAGTCTAGAGTGTCTGGCTCTAGGTGACAGAAGTGCTAAGGAGACAGGAAGGTGAGGGGAAGGTTAATGCCCAGATCCCATCTTCAGAGGCAGCTTCTTAAGAGCACATCACAACTGTCCTGTGCTTTCGGTAACATCTTCATGGGTGAAAATCCATATAACTTTTTCACCCTTTCCTAAAGGATTACTCTTCAAGCAAGCTTTAACATGAATCAGAATCATTCTGAAGGCTTGATGAAACACAGAGCAGCAGCTGCATCTTGGAGCTCAGCCGGCCTGTGGTTGGACTCACGAAGGTTCATTTCTAATAAGTTCTCAGGTGATGATGGTGCTACTGGTCCAGACACCACACAACATACACAACCATTGCTCTAGTCAATGCCCTAGATTAACCAGGGCACCTGAGAAACAGATAAAGACCGTTTCTGCCCATGACATGACACGGATGGCAAAACTTGTCACCTGGCCTCCTATTCCAAAGAGGAGGTTAACTCCCCTGCTATTCAAAGTCAACCACTAAAAGCTAAACAGTTAATTTCATTCTCAGATGGTAAAGAATCCACCTGCAATGTAGGACACCTGGGTTCACTCCCTGGGTTGGGAAGGTACCCTGGAGAAGGGAAAGGCTACCCACTCTAGTATTTTTTCCTGGAAAATCCCTATAGACAGAGGAGCCTGGTGGGCTACAGTCCATGGGGTCACAAAGAGTCAGACACAACTGAGTGACTAAACACAGCACATGACTCCCGTCTTCCTCCTCTGAGGCCTTCACTGGGTCCTAGAAATGTGAAGAATGGGCTCCTGTCCCTTGCAGATATGTGTGGCAGCCTGTGACAAGGAGCATTTGGTGAGTCAGGAAGGACAGGGGGTTCCAGTCATGGTGCCTCTGAACAACCCCAGGTGTGGCCACTTCCTGGCTGTGTGGCCCTGGGCCAGTCACACAGTCCTTGAGCCTCACTTTCTCATCTACATGATTTGAGAGGTGGCTACCCCTTCACAGTTGAAAGACAGTGTGGGGAGGGGGTGGTTGGAAAATATCAGGTAAATATTCACTCAGTTGAAAGATATTGGAAGAGGCTTGGTTGAAAGATACCAGGGAATAATCACTCAAGAGAAAGATATTGGGGGTGGGGGAAGGTGATGGTTGAATAATACCAGGCTTTGCTCAGTCGTGTGAGACTAAGTGGTCTGTACTGAGTGGTTGGATATAAGGCTGATCTGATGCTTTTCCTCAATTTGGTGCCTTCGTAGCATTTGTTGGGATAAAAATGAGGATATTACATGAGAGCTTTGCTCTGAAGGAAAGGGATAAGGCTTCTCCCGGTTGCTTACTGTTTTCTTAGGCAACTTGAGAAATTTACAGTAGTGGAGGTAGAATCCTCATACCATGCAGTAGTCCCATAGGGAAACCCCACTCATTAATTAAAACACTTTTTCATCCAGGGGTCACAAATAAGAATAGGCCATTCAGTGATCTGAGCACCCATGGTGGTTTTAGATCACAGAAGAGAGAAATTGAGACATGTAAGAGGGCTGAAATGCCTCTAAGGTTAACCCTAGAGGGTTAAGTTCACAAGCAGTGCACTTACCACACAATTTCATTAGTGAATTTTAATCTCAAAAATGCAACTTTAAAATGGAAAATACAGCCTCTCCAACACAGAAACAAGGGATATCAGAAAGCCAGCCTCTAACTGACACCCAAGCCAGGGTTAAGGACATACAAACTTATACTTGCAAGTACCTACTCAATTGGGAAAATTATACTAAAGAAGAACTCAACCTAAAAAAAGCCAAATCAGGGTTCTTCTGATATTCAAAATTGTTATTTTTGTGCACACAGAAAAAAGCCAGCCACAAATCAAACAAACTGAGTGGAATGATTACTTTGATTGGTATTAGCTACTAAACTAAAAAGGCTGCTAGAACTCTGTCTCTTCTTTTGCTCCTCCCACATATTTTTCTATCTGAATTGCCTGGTTCAGATGCTGTATCTTTTTCTTTTCCAACTCATCTGCCTTCTGCTGCTTTTTGTTCCCCATTAAAGGAAGAAAAAAATCAGAAATGATTATAACTCCCTTTAAGGAGGAACCTATTACAGGGAGAGATGAACCATCCTTAGTGTTTATAACACACCCAGGACCTAAGCAGAACTTTAGAACCTTAGCTAAGGAATTTCCAATCCAAGTTAGGATCCATTAGGATTTGCTAAGGAATTTGAGTTACACATCTGGACTTATAAATCTGGATTGCCAGATCTATATCAGTTAATATAGCTGTTAGTTTCTGAAAGCAAAGCAAGGGAATGAATTTTAAAAAGCAGGATGTAAACATTCCTTAATGGATTTTGAACCACAGGCTCACACTGAATACAAGGGATTAGCTCAGAAATTTCTTGAATTTACCCCACAGGTTTTTCCAAAAAGAAAAAAAGAAAGACCAGACAGAGATCCACCAGTGCAAGCAAAGATCAGATGGATCAATTCTAGATTATTATGAAAGGTTTGAAAAAAACTTTTACGCAATATTCTGGCTTGACACCAGAATCATTCTCTAAGCACCAAAGCAGCCCCTTGCTTAACTCTGCTTTTTCAGAAGGCTTAAAGAAGCATTTGACTACTCTAGTCAAAGGATAACCCAGATTGGTCAGAGTTACAAACAAATGCCCTTGTTACATTGGCTGACCAATGTTTCACAATCATTAAAAAAAAAAAAAAGTAGGGGGTATCTACAAAAATGATCAACTTTCAATTGTGCCAATGCCTGTTGAAGTTTAACTGACTCTTGTTTAATTCCCAACTAGTAGAGAAGCTAGCTTGAAAGAAAAAAAGGTATATATATATTCAGAATTCTGACCCTGAGAGAATAAGGCCTACTAGGAAAACCTGATTTTCTCTTCCTGTTCCCTTGAGCCCAGAGTTCTAAGGATTATTTATTCTATCTTGACCATCTCTAATTCTTGAAACAGGAGGAAAAAGGGAATAGGAAAATTATTTAACTTATTCCAATTATTATTCACAAGTAGTGAGCTATATATTGTGACATATGTTTCATGACTAAGTTTAGAAAATGAAGTTATGAGATCACTTGTTGTGTCTATCTGAATATATGTATGTCTCAATATGTGTGTTTGGATAATATTTCTGAGCTTAATTTGTCAATGAGCTCTACTTAGTTGAATTAAAGAAAATCAAGTGTTTGTATAAATTCTGAAAGATATAGAAGATAACTGGCCAGAATTAATTTCAGATTTACATAAGCTGGGAAATATTCAATATTAAATTAATACCTGATATTAATGTTTAAGTTTTCTGACCTAATTAATATAGACATGTCTTTAGAGTCATCAACATTAAGTATAATACTTTTATTGCATCTGGATTTCAATAAAATCTTGTTACAGATATTGCAACTTTGTCAGCAAGGAAGGTAACTAGATGTGAAGGAACTTTAAAGGAAAGAAAATAAAAATAATGCAAGAGCTCTTAGAAAAACTCTATTAAGAATAATTATGCTTAGAATTGTCTATATAAAATAATCTCTCCAGATTCTGGTAACTTGAAGTTCTGAAGTTGTGCTGAATTACTAAGTGATGGAAGTTTATTGAATAGCTAGGTCACTCCCAAATAAAATAAGATATTGAAACATTAATTACTAAACACTGGCTTTCTCTTTCAAAAACACTAAAAATGTCTTGGGGGGTGGTCCTAAGATGGTGGAGGAATAGGACAGGAGACCACTTTCTCCCCCCACAAATTCATCAAAAGAACATTTGAACACTGAGTAAATTCTGCAAACAACTTCTGAATGCTGGCAGAGGACATCAGGCACCCAGAAAAAAGCCCATTGTCTTCGAAAGGAGGTAGGAAAAAAATATAAAGATAAAAAGAGAGCAAAGAGGTAGGGACAGAGATGCGTCCCAAGAAGGAGTCTTAAAAAAGAGGTTTCCAAACATCAGGAAACACTCACTGGTGAGTCTGTGGCAAGCCTTGGAAACTCAGAGAGCAACATAACCAGGAGGACAGAACCCACAGATTACGTGCTCAACGGTAACTCCCAGCGGAGAAGCAGCACAGAGGCCAGCATCTGCCACTAGCAAGCGGGGGCTGGGCAGGGAGGCACAGGCTGCATTGCTTGGAGTAAGGACAGGGCCTGAATGCTCTGAGGGCAATCTGAGGGAACTAACTTGAGCTAGTAAACCAGACTGTGGGATTGCTATCCCGTGAAAAGCCCTAACCTAAGACACTGCCAGGCCCGCTCACAGAGCGAAGGACTGAGCAGGGCTAGCTGGCTGTGGACTGGCCAGAGACAGGCAGGCGAGGGCAGCCAGAGCCGGAAGGGGCAATCGTGGCCCCAGAGAGGCATCATCTGCCAAACTGCAAGCAGGCTTCATTGCTAACCAAGACTTCTTGGGATTCTGGACAGTCGACATCCGCCGGGAGGGTCACAGCCAGAGATCAGCTCCCCAGAAGAGACACACGGCACACCTGGGAAGGTGTGCCAGCTGTACACCCAGAAAACCAAGCAGCAGGAACAGGGAGGGCGATAAGTCACAGCGACCATGCTCGCCAAGCACCTGGTCACCTGAGCTGCTCAGACCCGGAAGGGCACAAACGCAGGCCCAGTCGAGTCTGCGTCTTTGTGGAGTACCTGAGTACCTGAACCTGAGTGGCTTAGACCTGGGAAATGCATACAACCCAGGGCCAGCGTTGGACAGTTCCTGGCAGAGAAACCTAGAGCCTAAGCAGTGTAGACAGGGAAAGCACATGCGCCATGAGCGGGCACAAACCCAGTGTGGCTGAGACACTGCAAGCACATGCCAGAGTTATTTGTTTACAGTGTTCCCCACTCCCCACAGCACGACTGAACAAGTAGCCTAAAAAGTGTCCACCACCGCCCCCTTGTGTCAGGGCCGAAATTAGACACTGAAAGACCAGCAAACAAGAGCTAAAACAAACAGAAAGAACCGATTTGGAAGTGACAGGTGCAATAGATTAAAACCTTGTAGTTAGCACTGACTACATAGGAAGGGGCCTATAGATCTTAGAAGTATAAGGCAGATCAAGGAACTATCTGAAAAATGAACTGACCCCACACTGTCCATAACAACAGGAAAGTCCTAGATATACTTTTACTATTATCATTTTTTAAATTTGTAAAAATTTTTTTTAAATTTTAAGTCCTCTATTACTCCTTTAATTTTCATTTTTATAACCTCTATTACTTTTCCAAAAAAGACCCTATTTTTTAAAGCAAAGTTCACATATATACATTTATAATTTTTGTGACTTTGTTTTTTTCTTTAATATTGTATTTTGAGAATCCAACCTCTACTCTAGATATTTAGTCTTTGCTTTTTGGTATTTGTTATCAATTTTGTACCTTTAAGAACCCAATCTTCAGTACCCATTTTTACCTGTGAGCAAGATTGCTGGCTTGACTGCTCTCTCCCTCTCTGGACTCTCCTTTTTTCCCACTAGGTCTCCTCTATCTCCTCCTCCCCTCCCCCTTCTTTCTCTACCCAACTCTATGAATCTCTGTGTGTTCCAGACAGTGGAGAAAACTTAGGAGACTGATTACTGGCAAGCAAAGGAAAAACAACAAATAACGCACAAGGGGATTCCCATAAGGATAACAGCTGATCTTTCAATAGAAACTCTTCAGGCCAGGAGGAATGGCAAGACATACTTAAAATAATGAAAGAAAATAACCTACAGCCCAGATTACTGTACCCAGCAAGGATCTCATTCAAATATGAAGGAGAAATCAAAACCTTTACAGACAAGAAAAGCTGAGAGAATTCAGCACCACCAAACCAGCTCTCAACAAATGCTAAAGGATCTTCTCTAGACAGGAAACACCAAAAGATGTATAAACTCAAACACCAAAGGTGTCAAACCCAAAACAATAAAGTAAGTGGCAATGGGATCATACTTATCAATAATTACTTTAAATGTAAATGGGTTGAATGCCCGCAACCAAAAAGACAGAGACTGGCTAAATGGATACAAAAAACAAGACCCCTATATATGTTGTCTACAAGAGACCCACCTCGAAACAAGGGACACATACAGACTGAAAGTGAAGGGCTGGAAAAGAGATATTCCACACAAATAGAGACCAAAAGAAAGCGGAGTAGCAATACTCAGATCAGATAAAATAGACTTTAAAACAAAGGCTGTGAAGAGAGACAAAGAAGGACACTACATAGTGATCAAAGGATCAATCCAAGAGAAGATATAACAATTATAAATATACATGCACCCAACATAGAGGCACCACAATATGTGAGACAAATGCTAACAAGTATGAAAGGGAAATTAACAATAACACAGTAATAGTGAGAGACTTTAATATCCCACTCACACCTATGGATAGATCAACTAAACAGAAAATTAACAAGGAAACACAAATTTTAAATGATACAATAGACCAGTTAGACCTAGGACATTTCACCCCAAAACAATGAATTTCACTTTTTTTCTCAAGCACACACAGAACCTTCTCCAGGATAGATCACAGCTTGGTAAATTCAAAAAAATTGAATTCATTCAAATATCTGTTCTGACAACAATGCAATAAGATTAGATCTCAATTACAGGAGAAAAACTATTAAAAATTCCAACATATGGAGGCTGAACAACATGCTGCTGAATAACCAACAAATCACAGAAGAAATCAAAAAGGAAATCAAAATATGCATAGAAATGAATGAAGATGAAAACACAACAACCCAAAACCTGTAGGACACTGTAAAAGCAGTGCTAAGGGGAAGGTTTATAGCAATAAGGCTGACCTCAAGAAACAAGAAAAAGTCAAATAAATAACCTAACTCTACACCTAAAGCAACTAGAAAAGGAAGAAATGAAGAACCCCAGGGTTAGTAGAACGAAAGAAATCTTAAAAATTATGGCGGAAATAAATGTAAAGAAAAGAAACAAAATAGACCATAACAAAAATCAACAAAGGCAAAAGCTGGTTCTTTGAGAAGATATATAAAATTGACAAACCATTAGGCAGACTCATCAAGAAACAAAAGGAGAAAAATCAAATCAATAATATTAGAAATGAAAATGGAGAGATCACAATAAACAACACAGAAATACAAAGGATCATAAGAGACTATTATCAGCGACTATATGCCAATAAAATGGACAACTTGGAAGAAACGGACAAATTCTTAGAAAAGTACAACTTTCCAAAACTGTACCAGGAATAAATAGAAAATCTTAACAGACCCATCAAAAGCACAGGAATTGAAACTGTAATCAGAAATCTTCCAGCAAACAAAAAGCCCAGGACCTTCACAGCTGAATTCTACCAAAAATTTAGAGAAGAGCTAACACCTATCCTACTCAAACTCTACCAGAAAATTGCAGAGGAAGGTAAGCTTCCAAACTCATACTATGAGGCCACCATCACCCTAATACCAAAACCTGACAAAGATGCCACCAAAAGAAAGCTACAGGCCAATATCACTGATGAACATAGATGCAAAAATCCTTCACAAAAATCTAGTAAACAGAATCCAACAACACATTAAATAGATCATACATCATGACCAAGTGGGCTTTATCCCAGGGATGCAAGGATTCTGCAATATCTGCAAATAAGTCAATATAATACACCGCATTAACAAATTGAAAAATAAAAGCCATATGATTATTTCAATATATGCAGAGAAAAGCCTTTAACAAAATTTAACATCCATTTATGACAAACACTCCAGAAAGCAGGAATAAAAGGAACACATCTCAACATATTAAAAGCTATATGTGACAAACCCACAGCAAACATTATCCTCAATGGTGAAAAATTGACAGCATGTTCCCTAAAGTCAGGAACAAGACAAGGGTTCCCACTTTCACCACTACTATTCAACATTGTTTTGGAAGTTTTGGCCACAGCAATCAGAGCAGAAAAAGAAATAAAAGGAATCCAAATTGGAAAGAAGAAGTAAAACGCTCACTGTTTGCAGATGACATGATCCTCTACATAGAAAACCCAAAAGACTCCACCAGAAAATTACTACAGCTAATCAATGAATATAGTTAAGTTGCAGGATATAAAATCAACACCCTAAAATCCCTTGCATTCCTATACACTAATAATGAGAAAACAGAAAGAGAAATTAAGGAAACAATTCCATTCACCATTGCAATGAAAAGAATAAAATACTTAGGAATATATCTACCTAAAGAAACAAAAGACCTATATATAGAAAACTATAAAAACACTGGTGAAAGAATCAAAGAGGACACTAATTGATGGAGAAATATACCTCTTTCATGGATTGAAAGAATCAATATAGTGAAAATGAGTATACTACCCAAAGAAATCTATAGATTCAATGCAGTCACTATCAAGCTACCAACAGTATTTTTCAGAGAACTAGAACAAATAATTTCACAATTTGTATGGAAATACAAAAACCTTGAATACCCAAAGCAATCTTGAGAAGAAGAATGGAACTGGAGGAATCAACCTGTCTGACTTCAGGCTCTACTACAAAGCCACAGTCATCAAGACAGTATGGTACTGGCACAAAGACAGAAATATAGATCAATGGAACAAAATAGAAAGCCCTGAGATAAATCCACACGCCTATGGACATCTTATCTGTGACAAAGGAGGCAAAAATATACAATGGAGAAAAGACAATCTCTTTAACAAGTGGTGCTGGGAAAACTGATTAACCACTTGTCAAAGAATGAAACTAGAACACTTTCTAACACCATACTCAAAAAATAAACTCAAAATGGATGAAAGATCTAAACATAAGACCAGAAACTATAAAACTCCTAGAGGAGAACATAGGCAAAACACTCTCCGAACATAAATTACAGCAGGATCTGCTATGACCCACCTCCCAGAATATTGGAAATGAAAGCAAAAATAAACAAATGTGACATAATTAAAATTAAAAGTTTCTGCACAACAAAGGTGCAAGGTGAAAAGACAGCCTTTAGAATGGGAGAAAATAATAGCAAATGAAGCAATGGACAAAGAATTAATCTCAAAAATATACAAGCAACACCTGCAGCTCAATTCCCAAAAAAACGACCCAGTCAAAAAAATGGGCTAAAGAACTAAACAGACGTTTCTCCAAAGAAGACATACAGATGGCTAACAAACACATAAAAAGATGCTCAACATCACTCATTATCAGAGAAATGCAAATCAAAACTACAATGAGGTACCATCTCATGCTGGTCAGAATGGCTGCTATCCAATATTCTACAAGCAATAAATGCTGGAGAGGGTGTGGAGAAAAGGAACCCTCTTACACTAGTGGTGGGAATGCAAACTAATACAGCCACTGTGGAGAACAGTGTGGAGATTCCTTTAAAAAATGGAAATAGAACTGCCATATGACCCAGCAATCCCACTGCTGGGCATACACACCGAGAAACCAGAACTGAAAGAGACATGTGTACCCCAATGTTCATCAAAGCACTGTTTATAATATCCAGGACATGGAAACAACCTAGATGTCCATCAGCAGATGAATGGCTAAGAAAGCTGTGGTACATATACACAATGTAGTATTACTCGGCCATTAAAAGAATGCATTTGAATCAGTTCTAATGAGATGGATGAAACTGGAGCCTATTATACAGAGTGGAGTAAGCCAGAAGGGAAAAACACCAATACAGTATAATAACACATATATATGGAATTTAGAAAGATGGTAATGATAACCCTGTATGTGAAACAGCAAAAAGACACAGATATGTAGAACAGTCTTTTGGACTCTGTGGGATAGGGTAAGGGTGGGATGATTTGGGAGAATGGCATTGAAACATGTATATTATCATATGTGAAACGAATCACCAGTCCAGGTTAGATGCATGATACAGGATACTCGGGGCTGGTGCACTGGGATGACCCAGAGGGATGGGATGGGGAGGGGAGGTAGGAAGGGGGCCCAGGATGAGGAACACAGGTACTACCTTGGTGGATTCATGTCAATGTATGGCAAAACCAATATAATATTATAAAGTAATTAGCATCCAATTAAAATAAATAGCTTTATATTTAGTTGTCTCACATACAGGGTCATCATTACTGTCTTCTAAATTCCATATATATGTGTCAGTATACTGTACTGGTGTTTTTCTTTCTGGCTTACTTCACTCTGTATAATTGAAGCTTTATATTTTAAAAAAACTAAAGATATTTTGGACTATTGATAACAAATGTTTGGTGCTACACCAAGATATTTTCTATAAGGAGGCAAATGTTTTTAGAAATTATTACTGATACTTATGTTCACCAACCTACAGAATACTAATATAAAGGACAGTACATGGTGTTTTAGAAGAGTAAGATATGTGTTTTCAGTAAAAAATTTAATTTTATTATGGGAAAAGGAAATAATCTGACTTACAGCTGGCTGGTTCTGAATGAGAAAAAAAATAACGGATACAGAAAATGATTAAAAGGTACTGGAAAATAGACCCTATAGAATTTCATGCATGGTTAAGACTAAGGTTAAAATAAATTTGAGTAAATAAATACATTTAAAAGTAAGCTGGTGCAAAACTTGAACTTGGTGTTTCTCTCTGTTAAGAGGATAAGTTTTCTTAAGATGCTAAACTGCCTTTAATAATAGATTTTAAGTTCTTTACCTTTTAAATGATCTATTTTCTATTTGCTTTTGAAATCTCTTATTGTTAATTTTTATTGTTTTATTGTTATTTGAAGTCAAGTGGGCCTTAGGAAGCATCACTATGAGCAAAGCTAGTGGAAGTGATGGAATTCCAGTTGAGCTATTTCAAATCCTAAAGATGATGCTGTGAAAGTGCCTCACCCAATATGCCAGAAATTTTGGAAAACTCAGCAGTGGCCACAGGACTGGAAAAGGTCAGTTTTCATTCCACACCAAAGAAAGGCAATGCCAAAGAATGTTCAAACGATTGCACAATTGAACTCATCTCACATGCTAGTAAAGTAATGCTCAAAATTCTCCAAGCCAGGTTTCGAACAGACATGAACCATGAACTTCCAGATGTTCAAAATGGATTTAGAAAAGGCAGAGGAGCCAGAGATCAAATTGCCAACATCTGCTAGATCATTGAAAAAGCAAGAGAGTTCCAGAAAAACATGTTCAGTTCAGTTCAGTCGCTCAGTCGTGTCCAACTCTTTGCGACCCCCATAAATCGCAGCACGCCACGCCTCCCTGTTCATTACCATCTCTTGGAGTTCACTCAGACTCATGTGCATCGAGTCCGAGATGCCATCCAGCCATCTCATCCTCTGTCGTTCCCTTCTCCTCCTGCCCCCAAACCTTCCCAGCATCAGAGTCTTTTCCAATGAGTCAACTCTTTTGCATGAGGTGGCCAAAGTACTGGAGTTTCAGCTTTAGCATCATTTCTTCCAAAGAAATCCCAGGGTTGATCTCCTTCAGAATGGACTGGTTGGATCTCCTTGCAGTCCAAGGGACTCTCAAGAGTCTTCTCCAACACCACAGTTCAAAAGCATCAATTCTACGGGTGCTCAGCCTTCTTCACAGTCCAACTCTCACATCCATACATGACTTAGTTGGCAAAGTAATGTCTCTGCTTTTGAATACACTATCTAGGTTGGTCATAACTTTTCTTCCAAGGAGTAAGCGTCTTCTAATTTCATGGCTGCAGTCACCATCTGCAGTGATTTTGGAGCCCCCAAAAATAAAGTCTGACACTGTTTCCCCATCTATTTCCCATGAAGTGATGGGACCGGATGCCATGATCTTTGTTTTCTGAATGTTGAAGGTCCAGGAACAGCGGCGGTAAGGAGATACCCCTCGTCCAAGGTAAGGAGCAGTGGCTGTGCTTTGCTGGAGCAGCCATGAAGAGATACCCCACGCCCAAGGTAAGCGAAACCCAAGAGAGATGGTAGGTGTTGCAAGAGGGCATCGGAGGGCAGACACACTGAAACGACACTCACAGAAAACAGTCAATCCAATCACACTAGGACCACAGCCTCTTCTAACTCAATGAAACTAAGCCATGCCCACAGAGAAACCCAAGATGGGCTGGTCATGGTGGAGAAGTCTGACAGAATGAGGTCCACTGGAGAAGGGAATGGCAAACCACTTCAGTATTCTTGCCTTGAGAACCCGATGAACAGTATGAAAAGGCAAAATGATAAGATACTGAAAGAGGAACTCCCAAGGTCAGTAGGTGCCCAATATGGTACTGGAGATCAGTGGAGAAATAACTCCAGAAAGAATGAAGGGATGAGCCCAAGCAAAAACAATACCCGGCTGTGGATGTGACTGGTGATAGAAGCAAGCTGATGCTGTAAAGAGCAATATCCGAAGGGAACCTGGAATGTCAGGTCTATGAATCAAGGCAAATTGGAAGTGGTCAAACAAGAGATGGCAAGAGTGAATGTCAGCATTCTAGGAATCAGCAAACTAAAATGGACTGGAATGGGTGAATTTAACTCAGATGACCATTATATCTACTACTGTGGGCAGGAATCCCTCAGAAGAAATGGAGTAGCCATCATGGTCAACAAAAGAGTCTGAAATGCAGTACTTGGATGCAATCTCAAAAACGACAGAATGATCTCTGTTCATTTCAAGGTAAACCATTCAATATCACAGTTATCCAAGTCCATGCCCCAACCAGTAATACTGAAGAAGCTGAAGTTGAACGGTTTTATGAAGACCCTAGTTCTTTTAGAACTAACACCTAAAAAGACATCCTTTTCATTATAGGGGACTGAAATGCTAAAGTAGGAAGTCAGGAAACACCTGGAGTAACAGGCAAATTTGGCCTTGGAATGCGGAATGAAGCAGGGCAAAGACTAATAGAGTTTTGCCAAGAAAATGCACTGGTCATAGCAAACAGCCTCTTCCAACAACACAAGAGAAGACTCTACACATGGACATCACCAGATGGTCAACACCGAAATCAGATTGATTATATTCTCTGCAGCCAAAGATGGAGAAGCTCTATACAGTCAACAAAAACAAGACCAGGAGCTGACTGTGGCTCAGATCATGAACTCCTTATTACCAAATTTAGACTTAAATTGAAGAAAGTAGGGAAAACCCCCAGACCATTCAGGTATGACCTAAATCAAATCCCTTATGATTATACAGTGGAAGTGAGAAATAGATTTAAGGGCCTAGATCGGATAGATAGAGTGCCTGATGAACTATGGAATGAGGTTCATAACATTGCACAGGAGACAGGGATCAAGACCATCCCCAAGGAAAAGAAATGCAAAAAAGCAAAATGGCTGTCTGGAGAGGCCTTACAAATAGCTGTGAAAAGAAGAGAGGTGAAAAGCAAAGGAGAAAAGAAAAGATATAAGCATCTGAATGCAGAGTTCCAAAGAATAGCAAGAAGAGATAAGAAAGCCTTCTTCAGCGATCAATGCAAAGAAATAGAGGAAAAGAACAGAATGGGAAAGACTAGAGATCTCTTCAAGAAAATCAGAGATATCAAGGGAACATTTCATGCAAAGATGGGCTCGATAAAGGACAGAAATGGTATGGACCTTTTCATTATAGGGAACTGGAATGCAAAAGTAGGAAGTCAAGAAACACCTGGAGTAACAGGCAAATTTGGTCTTGGAGTACAGAATGAAACAGGGCAAAGGCTATTAGAGTTTTGCCAAGAGAACGCACTAGTTATAGCAAACACCCTCTTCCAACAACACAAGAGAACACTCTACACATGACATCACCAGATGGTCAACACCGAAATCAGATTGATTATATTCTCTGCAGCCAAAGATGGAGAAGCTCTATACAGTCAGCAAAAACAAGACTAGGAGCTGACTGTGGTTCAGATCATGAACTCCTTATTGCCAAATTCATACTAAAATTGAAGAAGGTGGGGAAAACCACTAGACCATTCAGGTATGATGTAAATCACATCCCTTATGATTATACAGTGGAAGTGAGAAATAGATTTAAGGGCCTAGATCTGATAGACAGAGTGCCCAATGAACTATGGATGGAGGTTCATGACATTGTACAGGAGGCATGAAGCAAGACCATCCCCAAGAAAAAGAAATGCAAAAAAGCAAAATGGCTGTCTGGGGAGGCTTTACAAATAGCTGTGAAAAGAAGAGAAGTGAAAAGCAAAGGAGAAAAGGATAGAGATAACCATCTGAATGCAGAGTTCCAAAGAATAGCAAGGAGAGATAAGAAAGCTTTCCTCAGTGATCAGTGCAAAGAAATAGAGGAAAAAATAGAATGGGAAAGACTAGAGATCTCTTCAAGAAAATTAGATATACCAAGGGAACATTTCATCAAAGATGTGTTCAATAAAGGACAGAAATGGTATGGACCTAACAGAAGCAGAAGATATTAAGAAGAGGTGGCCAGAATACCCAGAAGAACTGTACAAAAAAGATCTTCATGACAAAGATAATCACGATGGTGTGATCACTCACCTAGAGCCATGCATCCCAGAATGTGAAGTCAAGTGGGCCATAGGAGGCATCACTATGAACAAAGCTAGTGGATGTGATGGGATTTCAGTTGAGCTATCTCAAATCCTAAAAGATGTTGCTGTGAAAGTGCTGCACTCAATATGCCAGCAAATTTGGAAAACTCAGCAGTGGCCACAGGACTTGAAAAGGTCATTTTTCATTCCAATCCGAAAGAAAGACAATGCCAAAGGATGTTCAAACTACCACACAATTACACTCATTTCACACACTAGTAAAGTAATGCTCAAAATTCTCCAAGCCAGGTTTCAGCAGTACTTGAACAATGAACTTCCAGATGTCCAAGCTGGTTTTAGAAAAGACAGAGGAACAGAGATCAAATTGCCAACATCTGTTGGATCATCAAAAAAGTAAGAAAGTTCCAGAAAAACATCTATTTCTGCTTTATCAACTATGCCAAAGCCTTTGACTGTGTGGATCACAATAAACTGTGGGAAATTCTGAAAGACCACCTGACCTGCTTCTTGAGAAACTGTATGCAGGTCAGGAAGCAATAGTTAGAACTGAACATGGAACAAAGTGGTTCCAAATAGGAAAAGGAGTACGTCAAGGCTGTATATTGTCACCCTGTTATTTAACTTATATGCAGAGCATATCAGGAGAAACGCTGTGCTGGATGAAGCAGAAGTGGGAATCAAGGTTGCTGGAAGAAATATCAATAACCTCAGATATGCAGATGACACCACCCTTGTGGCAGAAAGTGAAGAAGAACTAAAGAGCCTCTTGATGAAAGTGAAACAGGAGAGTGAAAAAGTTGGCTTAAAGCTTAACATTCAAAAACTAAGATCATGGCATCCAGTCCCATCCCTTCATGGGAAATAGATGGGGGAAACAGTGGCTGACTTTATTTTGGGGGTGGCGCCTCCAAAATTACTGCAGATGGTGACTGCTGCCATGAAATTAAAAGATGCTTACCCCTTGGAAGGAAAGTTATGACAAACCTAGACAGTGTATTAAAAAGCAGAAACATTACTTTGCCAACAAATGTCTGTCTCATCAAGGCTATGTTTTTTTCAGTAGTCTTGTATGGATGTGAGAGTTGGACCATAAAAGCTGAGCACCAAAGAATTGATGCTTTTGAACTGTGGTGTTGGAGAAGACTCTTGAGAGTCCTTGGACTGTAAGGAGTTCAAACCCAGGTCATCCTAAGGGAGATCAGTCTTGAGTGCTCATTGAAAGGACTGATGTTGAAGCTGAAACTCCAGTACTTTGGCCACCTGATTCAAAGAGCTGACCAATTTGAAAAGACCCTGATGCTGGGAAAGATTTAAGGCAGGAGGAGAAAGGGATGACAGAGAATGAGATGGTTGGATGGCATCACTGACTCAATGGAAATGAGTTTGAGTAGACTCTGGGAGTTGGTGATGGACAGGGAGGCCTAGAATGCTGTGGTTCATGGGGTTGTGAACAGTCAGACATGACTGAGCAACTGAACTGAACTGAAGCAGAACTGAGGGTTTCCATGTGGCACTAGTGTTAAATAACTGCCTACCAAATTAGGGAGTTACAGGAGATGCAGGTTTGATCCCTGGGTTGGGAAGACCCCCTAGAGGAGGGTATGGCAATCCACTCCATTATTCTTGCCTGGAGAATCCCATGGACAGAGGAGCCTGATGGGCTCTGGTCCATGGTGTCACAAAGAGTTGGACATCGCAAGTCACTTAGCATGCACGAATGCAAGAAAAATTGAAACATTTATCCTTTTTTTTCCTATCTGCTTCCTCCAGAGATTGTAAACTCTTAAGTTCCCAGCAACTTTACCAGAAAAATAAGGAAAGCCACTCACTAACAGCTACAGAAAGCTCAACTATGGTGGGGGACCTTAAAAAAGACAAAGTAACCAATATATCTGTTAGGTGAAATCTGTGACAAGCCCTTTGTGTACCTTTTCTAGCCCTGAGAGGTACTTTAAAAGTTCACTCAGACTCCTTATAAAATTTTCAGGAAAAAGTGTATATGATCAATTACAGTTACATAAATTATCAGGCCAAATTTTTGAGATCAGACTTATTTTGCAAAAAAATTAGTCAATTTTGTTATATTTGGTAGAAATGAGGGTAATTGTAGAGAGAAATAGATGTTTCAATGAGTGTTAAGCCCCAGTTTTGTTAACAGAGGTCTGTATTTACTAAGACTCACTTCCTGGATAGTTCCTTGCTGTTATATTGAAGTAAAGTTTAATTGAATTGTTAAAAGAACACTCTAAGTTTGTTTCTGGAAGCTTTCTTTATGGTCCAACTCTCACATCCATACATGACTACTGGAAAAACTATAGCTTTGACTGTATGGACCTTTGTAAGCAAAGTGATGTCTCTGCTTTTTAATATGCTGTCCAGATTTGTCACAGCTTTTCTTCCAAAGAGTATCTTTAATTTCATGGCTGCAGTCACCATCTGCAGTTATTTTGGAGTCCAAGAAAATAAAATCTGTCACTGTTTCTACTTTTTCCCCTTCTATTTGCCATAAAGTGATGGGACCAGATGCCATGATCTTGGTTTTTTGAATGCTGAGTTTCAAGCCAGCTTTTTCTCCCTCCTGTTTCACCCTCATCAAGAGGCTCTTTAGTTCCTCTTCCTTTTCAGCCATCAAAGAGGTATTATATGAATATCTGAGGTTGCTGATATTTCTCCTGGCAATCTTGATCCCAGCTTGTGATTCAGTCAGCCTGACATTTTGCATGATGTACTTTTCATTTAACTTAAATAAGTAGTGTGACAATATACAGCATTGAAATACTCCTTTCCCACTTTGAACAGTCCATTGTTCCATGAGCTGTATGAAAAGACAAAAGATATGACACCAGGAGATGAGCCCCTCAGGTCAGAAAGTGTACACTGTGCTCTTGGGTAAGAGTAGAGGACAATTACAAATAGCTCCAGAAAGAATGAAGCAACTGGACCAAAGTGAAGACAACACTCATTTGTGGATGTGTCTGGTGGTGAAAGTAAAGTCTGATGGTGTAAAGAACAATATTGCATAAGAGCACAGAATGTTAGATCCATGAATCAAGGTAAAGTGGATGTAGTCAAGCAGGGAGGTGGCAAGAGTGAATATCAGTATCTTTGGAATCAGTGAACTAAAATGGACAGGAGTGGGTGAACTTAATTCAGATAATCATTACATCTACTACTGTGGGCAAGAATCCCTTAGTAAAAATGGAGTAGCTCTCATAGTCAAAAGAAGAGTCTGAAAGGCAGTACTTGGGTGCAGTCTCAAAATGACAGAATGATCTTGCTTCATTTTCAGGGCAAATCATTCAACATCACAATAATCCAAGTCTATGTCCCAACCACTGATTCTGAAAAGCTGAAGTTGACCAATTCTATGAAGACCTAATGCAAAAGTAGGAAGCCAAGAGAGACTTGTAGTAAGTATCTCTTGTTTGGCTTTGGAGTACAAAATGAAGCAGGGCAAAGTCTAACAGAGTGTTATCAAGGGAATGCACTGGTCGTAGCAAACTGGTCATCACAAAAGGCATCTCTACACATGGACATCACCAAATGGTCAATACTGAAATCAGATTTATATTCTTTGCAGCCAAAGATGGAGAAGCTCTATACAGTCAGCAAAACAAAACCTGGAGTTGACTGTGGCTCAGTTAATGAACTTCTGTTGCAAAATTCAGATTTGAATTGAAGAAAGTAGGGGAAAACCAGTAGGCCATTCAGGTATGACCTAAATCAAATCCCTTATTGCTATATACTGGAGGTGATGAATAGATTCAAGGGATTAGATCTGGTAGACTGAGTGCCTAGAGAACTATGGGCAGAGGTTCATAACATTGTACAAGAGGCAATGACCAAAACAATCCCAAAGAAAAACAAATGCAAGAAGGCAAAGTGGTTGTCTGAGTAGGCTTTACAAATAGCTGAGAAAAGAAGAGATGTGAAAGGCAAAACAGAAAGGGAAAGGTATACCCAACTGAATGCAGAGGTCCAGAGACTAGCAGGGAGAGATAAGAAGGCCTTCTTAAGTGAACACTGCAAAGAAATAGAGGAAAACAATAGAGTGGGAACAACTAGAGATCTCTTCAAGAAAATTGGAGCTGTTAAGGGACTATTTCATGGAAGGATGAGCATGCTAAAGGACAGAAACAGAAGAGATTAATAAGATGAGGCAAGAATACACAAAAGAACTATACAAAAAAGAACTGAATGAACCAGATAACCACGATGGTGTGGTCACTTACCTAGAGCAGACATCCTGGAGTGTGAAGTCAAGTGAGCCTTAGGAAAAGCATTACTACAAACAAAGCTAGTGGAGGTGATGGAATTCCAGCTGAGCTATTTCAAATCCTAAAAGATGATGGTGTTAAAAGTGCTGTACTCAATATGTCAGCAAATTTGCAAAACTCAGCAGTGGCCACAGGACTGGAAAAGGTCAGTTTTCATTTCAATCCCAAAGAATGGAAATGTCAAAGAATGTTCAAATTACTGTACAAATGTGTTCTTTTCAAATGCTAGTAAGGTAATGCTCAAAATCCTTCAAGCTAGGCCTCAGCAGTATGTGAGCCAAGAACTTCCAGATGTACAAGATTGGTTTAGAAAAGGCAGAGGAACCAGAGATCAAATTGCCAACATTCATTTGATCATAGAGAGAGCAAGAGAATTCCAGAAGAGCATCTACTTCTGTATCATTGACTATGTGAGAGCCTTTAACAGTGTGGATCTCCAACTGTGAAAAATTCTTAAACAGATGGGAATACAAGGCTACTTTACTTGTCTCTTGAGAAGCCTGTATACCAGTCAAGAAGCAAAAGTCAGAACCGGACACAGAACAACTGAGTGGTTCCAAATTGGAAAGAAGTACGACAAACTATATTGTCACCCTGCTTATTTAACTTAAATGCAGAGTACATCTTGTGAGATGCTAGGCTGGATGAAGCACAAGCTGGAATCAAGATTGCCAGGAGAAGCATCAACAACCACAGATATGCAGATGATATCACTCTAATCGCAGAAAGTGAAGAGGTAGTAAAGAGCTTCTTGATGAGAGTGAAAGAGGACAGTGGAAAAGCAGACTTGAAACTCAACATTTAAAAAACTAAGATCAAGGCATCCGATCCCATCACTTCATGGCAAACAGAAGGGAAAAAGTGAAAGCACTGGCAGATTTATTTTCTTGGGGTCCCAAATCACTGCAGACAGTGACTGTAGCCTTGAAATGTAAAGATGTTCACCCTTCAGAGGAAAAGCTGTGACAAATCTGGACAGCATATTAAAAAGCAGAGACCTCACTTTGCTGACAAGTGTCTATATAGTCAAAGCTCTGGTTTTTCCAGTAGTCATGATGGATGTAAGAGTTGGACCATAATGAAGGCTGAACACTGAAGAATTGATGCTTTTGAACTGTGATGCTGGAGAAGATTCTTCAGAGTCCTTAAATAGCAAGGGGTTCAAACCTGTCAATCCTAAAGGAAGTCAACCCTGAATATTCATTGGAAGGACTGTTGCTAAAGCTGAAGCTCCAATACTTTGGCCGCTTGATGTGAAGAGTGGACTCATTGGCAAAGACTCTGATGCTGGGAAAGATTAAGGGCAGGAGGAATAGCATAACAGAGGTGACAGAGCATGAGATGGTTGGGTGACATCACAGACTCAATGGACATGAATTTTAGCAAATTCCAAGATAACTTGGAGGACAGCAGAGTCTGGTGTGCTGCAGTCCATGGGGTGGCAGAGTCAGACACGACTTAGTGACTGAACAACAATATGTGGTTAACACCAGGCTAAGGTCATTTAAGTTTTAAGCCCCCTCCCCCCGCCCCAGTCTTTTATTGTTTAGTCACTAAGTCATCTCTGACTCTTGTGACAACAGACTGTAACCCAACAGATTCCTTTGTATGTGGGATTTCCCAGGCAAGAATACTGGAGGGGTTGCCATTTCCTCTTCCCAGTGATCTTCCTGACCCAAGGATCAAACCCCATCTCCTGCATTGGAGGCAGATTCGTTTATCTTGGGAATAATTAAATTATATTAAGGATAAATAGCCTAGTAATACTAGGCTGAGTGCCTTATGGACAGTGCCAGTCCCAGGTGGTGCAGTGGAAAGAACCCCCTCCCCTGCCAATGCAGGAGATATGAGAAATGCATGTATCTTTGGATTGGAAAGATCCCCTGGAGGAAGAAATGACAACCCACTCCAGTATTCTTACCTGGGAAATTCCATGGACAGATGAGGCTGGCAGTCTACAGTCAATGGGGCCACAAATAGTCAGACATGATTGAGCACACAAGAAATTTATTATTTCCATGAAAAGCAAAGATTGGTACAGAATAGATGAAGTCAGACAATCTGAGGATATACTGGGATACACCTAATGGAAGTTCTTGGCTTCTTACTGATGACTTTAATAATACTGCTAGCTATGTTATCTGTACTTTATCTGTTTTACAAGATTGTTGTTTCTTGCATTACCAAATGTGTGACTGAGCCTCTGATGAAAATATTTTTATATGATATCAATGATTGTAATAGTGTAACTTTAGATATGGGAAGATACAAGAGGGAATTTTTTCCTAGACATAAGAGGTTAGTAAGACAGGTGATCCAGAGTCCTGGTCACTGTTGATGAGACCTCGTCCAGTAGCTGCACCGAGTGGTCTATCAGTAAAATCTTTGACAGATCTAAAAATGAACCTTCCCAGCATTATGTGACAAAATGGTCATGAAATGCCTCCTGAAGCATGGTCGAATTTAATACCAGGAGAAAAATGAAGTTGCTCAGTCATGTCTGACTCTTTGTGACCCCATAGACTGTAGCCTACCAGGCTCCTCTGTCCATGGGATTTTCCAGGCAATAGCACTGGAGTGGATTGCCATTTCCTTCTCTAGGGGATCTTCACAACCTGGGGCTCGAACCCTGGTCTCCTGCATTGTAGACAGACGCTTTACCATCTGAGCCACCAGGGAAGTCCAGGAAGGGGCCCTATCCATTACAAATTGGCACTTGCTATCTACCTCTCAGTTCAGTTCAGTTGCTCAGTTGTGTCTGACTCTTTGTGACCCTGTGGACTGCAGCAGGCCAGGCCTCCTTGTCCATCACCAAATCCTGGAGTTTACTCAAACTCATGTCCATTGAGTTGGTGATGCCATCCAACCAGCTCATCCTCTGGTTCTCCTTCTCCTCCTGCCTTCAATCTTTCCTAGCATCAGGGTCTTTTCAAATGAGTCAGCTCTTCGCATCAGGTGGCCAAAGGATTGGAGTTTCAGTTCAGCATCAGTTCTTCCAATGAACACCTAGGACTGATCTCCGATGGACTGGTTGGATCTCCTTGCAGTCCAAGGAACTCTCAAGAGTCTTCTCCAACACCACAGTTCAAAAGCATCAGTTCTTTGGTTGCTCAACTTTCTTTATAGTCCAACTCTCACATCCATACAAGACTATTGGAAAAACCATAGCCTTGATGAGACGGACCTTTGTTGACAAAGTAATGTCTCTGCTTTTGAATATGCTAAGTTGGTCATAACTTTCCTTCTAAGGAGTAAGCATCTTTAATTTCATGGCTGCAGTCATCATCTGCAGTGATTTTGGAGCCTCCCCCAAATAAAGTCAGCCACTGTTTCCACTGTTTCCCCATCTATTTCCCATGAAGGGATGGGACCAGATGCCATGATCTTAGTTTTCTGAATGTTGAGCTTTAAGCCAGCTTTCTCACTCTCCTCTTTCACTTTCATCAAGAGGCTCTTTAGTTCTTCTTCTCTTTCTGCCACAAGGGTGGTGTCATCTGCCTATCTGCCTATCTGAGGTTATTGATATTTCTCCCAGCAACCGTGATTGCAGCTTGTGCTTCATCCAGCCCAGCATTTGCATGATGTACTCTGCATATAAGTTAAATAAGCATGGTGACAATATACAGCCTTGACATACTCCTTTTCCTATTTGGAACCAGCCTGTTATTCCATGTCCAGATCTAACTGTTGCTTCCTGACCTGCACACAGGTTTCTCAAGAGGCAGGTCAGATAGTCCAGTATTCCCATCTCTTTCAGAACTTTCCACAGTTTGTGGTGATCCACAAAAGTCAAAGGTTTTGGTGTAGTCAGTAAAGCAGAAGTAGATATTTTTCTGCCATCTACTTCTACAAGGATTAAATCATGTGCTGCTGCAGCTACTCATTTCAACACTCCCTGAAAGGAGTTTAAGGTGGAGAGCAGAAATGAGGCATTTGTGCTTTGGAAAAGACCTGGCAGAACAGGTCTTCAGATAAATATTTTCAAAGACCCAATTTTATGAGCCCAATTTTTATATCTCCTCATATCTAGAAAATCACTTAAATTCTTCATGGTGATGCCCACTCCTTGTGACTAGCAGAAACCTCCTGCAAAATATATGTGCTTGAATGCATGTACTCTCCCTTCACCAAAGGCACATATATACTGACCTTCCATTCTACCACTTTGGAGTAGTTTCTAGGAATTATCTGAGGTGCTGTCACCCAGGCTATAGTCCTTGTTATTGTTGTTGCTGTTCAGTCACTCAGTCGTGTCTGACTCTTTGCAACCCCATGGAATGCAGCATGGAAGCCAGGGTCCTCTGTCCTTCACTATCTCCTGGAGTTTGCTCAAACTCATGTCTATTAGGTTGATGATGCATTTCAACCATCTCATCCTGTCACCCTCTTCTTCTCCTGCCCTCAATCTTTCCCAACATCAGTCTTTTCCAATGAGGTGGCTGTTTGCATTAGCTGGTCAAAGTATTGGAGCTTCAGCATCAGTACTTCTAATGAATATTCAGGACTGATTTCCTTTAGGATTGACTGGTTTGAAGGGGCTTCCTTCGTAAATCAGTTGGTAAAGAATCTGCCTTCAATGCAGGAACCCACCTACAATGCAAGAGACCCAGGTTCATTTCCTGGGTCCAGAAGATCCCCTGGAGAAGGAAATGGCAACCAACTCCAGTATTCTTGCCTGGAAAATCCCATGGATAAAGGAACCCGGAGGGCTACAGTCCATGGGGTCATAAGAGTCAGACACAACTTAGGGACTAAACCACCACTGGTCTGAACTTCTTGTTGTCCACGGGACTCTTGAGTCTTCTCCAGAACCACAGTTTGAAAGCATCAATTCTTGAGGATTCAACCTTCTTTATGGTCCAACTCTCATCTCTGTACATGAATACAGGAAAAACCATAGCTTTGACCATACGGACCTTTGTTGGCAAAGTGATATCTATACTTTTTAATATGCTGTTCAGGTTTGTCATAGCTTTTCTTCCAAGTGAAACGAAGCAGGACACTGTGTCCCTGTCCATTCCTCCATCATGTTTGCCTGCCTTTTGTCTGTGGGAAAACTTTAGTCAAAGAATAAGCTTAATCAGAAAAGTGATAAATATGGAAATAAAACAGAAGAGACTTAAGAATAATGTAGTCATTAAGCATCATCAAGGACCTTTATCAAGGGCTGTAGATAACATTCTGAGCCATATCCTATGAGCTGTTTTATAGATACTAAAACCCCAGGTGGAGAAGCTAACTACATGATGACCAGACTGTATCCAGGACATGAACTGCCACAATTCCAAGGACTGATCACAAAGAAATGTGAACAAATGGACCCTGGAACTGAAGATTAACAGTGCATAAAACAGTCAAGATGATGCTGGTCAGATCACTGATGACCAATTTGAAGATGACTGTTAAAGCTTTGTTGTTTCTGCCTGTAGTCTCTGCAGACTCTCCCCACCCCCACTGTTTATAAAAGTTCTTACCCCACTGCTTGTGGGGAGAGTCAGCTTTGGGAGAGATGTCTGCCATCCTCCCCCACCCCAGTTGCCAGCATCTGAAATAAAGCAAACTTTCACTTCCATCAGCCTGGCATATTTAAGCATCTTTAAATTTCATGGCCGCAGTCACTGGGCCCAGCGATTTTGGAGCCCAAGAAAATAGTCAAGTCACTGTTTCCATTTTTTCCCCATCCATTAGCCATGAAGTGATGGGACCAGATGCCATGATCTTAGTTTTTTCTGAATGTTGAGTTTTAAGCCTTCTTTTCAGGCTCCTTTTTACCTTTATCTAGAGACTCTTTGGGAGAAGGCAATGGCACCCCCACTCCAGTATTCTTGCCTGGAAAATCCCATGGACGGAGGAGCCTGGTAGGCTGCAGTCCATGGGGTGGCAAAGAGTCGGACACGACTGAACGACTTCACTTTTAACTTTTCACCTTCATGCATTGGAGAAGGAAATGGTAACCCACTCCAGTGTTCTTGCCTGGAGAATCCCAGGAATGGTGGAGCCTGATGGGCTGCCATCTATGGGGTCGCACAGAGTCGGACACGACTGAAGCGACTTAGCAGCAGCAGCAGCAGAGACGCTTTAGTTCCTCTTTGCTTTCTGCCATTAGGGTGGTGTCATCTGCATATCTCAGGTTATTGACATTTTTCCTGGCAATCTTGATTCCAGCTTGAGCTTCAACCAGCCAGGCATTTCACATTATGTGCTCTGTAAATAAGCGGGGTGAGAATGCACAGCATTGACATACTCCTTTCCCAATTTGGAACCAGTCCATTGTTCCATGTCCAGTTCTGTTGCTACTTGACTTGGATACATGTTACTTAGGAGACAGGTAAAGTCAGTTTTCATTCCAATCCCAAAGAAAAGCAATGACAAAGAATGCTCAGATTACCACACAACTGCACTCATTTCACACACTAGTAAAGTAATGCTCAAAATTCTCCAAGCCAGGCTTCAGTAATACATGAACCATGAACTTCCAGATGTTCAAGCTGGTTTTAGACAAGGCAGAGGAACCAGAGATCAAATTGCCAACATCCACTGGATCATGGAAAAACCAAGAGAGTTCCAGAAAAACATCTATTTCTGCTTTATTGACTATGCCAAAGCCTTTGACTGTGTGCATCACAATAAACTGTGGAAAATTCTGAAAGAGATGGGTATACCAGACCAGCTGACCTGCCTCTTGAGAAACCTATATGCAGGTCAGGAAACAACAGTTAGATCTGGACATGGAACAACAGGCTGGTTCCAAACAGGAAAAGGAGTATGTCAAGGCTGTATATTGTCACTCTGCTTATTTAACTTCTATGCAGAGTACATCATGAGAAAAGCTAGGCTGGAAGAAGCACAAGCTGGAATCAAGATTGCCGGGAGAAATATCAATAACCTCAGATACGCAGATGACACCACCCTTATGATAGAAAGAGAAGAACTAAAGAGCCTCTTGAGGAAGGTGAAAGAGGAGAGTGAGAAAGTTGGCTTAAAGCTCAACATTAAGAAAACTAAGATCATGGCATCTGGTCCCATCCCTTCATGGGAAATAGATGGGGAAACAGTGGCTGACTGTATTTCGGGGGTGGGGGAGGCTCCAAAATCACTGCAGATGATGACTGCAGCCATGAAATTAAAATACACTTGCTCCTTGGAAGGGAAAGTTATGACCAACCTAGACAGTATATTAAAAGCAGAGACATTACTTTGTTAACAAAGGTCCGTCTCGTCAAAGCTATGGTTTTCAATAGTCATGTATGGATGTGAGAGTTGGACTATAAAGAAAGCTGAGCACTGAAGAATGTTGCTTTTGAACTGTGGTGTTGGATAAGACTCTTGAGAATCCCTTGACAGCAAGGAGATCCAACTGGTCCATCTTAAAGGAGATCAGTCCTGGGTGTTCATTGGAAGGACTGATGCTGAAGCTGAAACTCCAATCCTTTGACCCCGTGATGCGAAGAGCTGACTCATTAGAAAAGACCCTGATGCTGGGAAAGATTGAGGGCAGGAGAAGTGGATGGCAGAGGATGAGCTGGTTGGATGGCATCACCAACTCAATGGACATGAGTTTGGGTAAATACTGGGAGTTGGTGATGGACAGGGAGGCCTGGTGTGCTGCAATTCACGGGGTCGCAAAGAGTTAGACACGACTGAGCGACTGAACTGAACTGAACTCTGTGTATTCTTGCCTTCTCTGCTTCTGTTACATCCATACTGTTTCTGTCCTTCAGTTCAGTTCAGTCGCTCAGTCATGTCCAACTCTTTGTGACCCCACGAACCACAGCACGCCAGGCCTCCCTTGTCCATCACCAACTCCGGGAGTTCACTCAAACTCATGTCCATCGAGTCCGTGATGCCATCCAGCCATCTTATCCTCTGTCGTCCGCTTCTCCTCCTGCCCCCAATCCCTCCCAGCATCAGGGTCTTTTCCAGTGAGTCAACTCTTCACATGAGGTGGCCAAAGTACTGGAGTTTCAGCTTCAGCATCAGTCCTTCCAATGAACACCCAGGACTGATTTTCTTTAGGATGGACTGGTTGGGTCTCTTTGCAGTCCAAGGGACTCTGAAGAGTCTTCTCCAACACCACAGTTCTAAAGCATCAATTCTTCAGCGCTCAGCTTTCTTCACAGTCCAACTCCTCACATCCATACATCACTGCTGGAAAAACCATAGCCTTGACTAGACGGACCTTTGTTGGCAAAGTAATATCTGTTCTTATTTTGCGCCAAATAAAACTTAACTCGCCACTCTCAGGTTGTGTTTTTTAAAATGACAGTGGCCAACAATGCACATTTTCTAGAGGACTGCCCAGCAGAGTGAGCGGGAACCCTCTGTCCACTGTCACTCACCCCACAAATAGTAATTATTACATCAGCTCAGATTTGCTCCTTTACAGTGAATTGTGGCAGGGTTGTCTCTCTTTTTGTTTTAAACAAGTCTAGTAACTTTGGTGTATCTGTAAGGCTTTCCTCACCTTCTCCCTGACAACAGGCCTTTCAGTCCCAGTGTTTCTGTTTCTGACTCACTTTCCACCTATGTGTTCATACACTTTGACCCAAGATGCTATCTACCATCTTTAGACATTAAAAAACCAAGGTACAAATCAGTAAACTCTCAGGTTACTCAAATCATGATTTTCTCACTCTCAGCAGTCAAGAATAAAATGAGGAGAAACGCTGACCAAGCAGTTTGTCATTGGCCATCAACAAGCCAGAGATCCTACAATCCTATTACACCTCCTCTCCTCATACCTTTGCCATTTGAACATTAGGTTCCATCCCACAATCTGCCCAACAATTGGGAAGCTACAGAGAGAAAAATGAGATGCTCACGGGTTGGGGGTAGCGAGGTGGGAGAATAGGGTGTTAGTCCCAGAGGGCACTACTGAAGTTGGCAAAGATCCCCTACGCACCAGGCGTGTAATTCACGTCATCCTGACGTCTTCCTTTTCTTTAGACCCTTGGCTGTTGTAGCTGGTGAGCACGTTTGGGCTATACTGGAGGAAAATAATCCAGTCCACCAGTCCATGGAGTCAAAAGACTTGGGTGCTGTCTTAAACTTCTACCACTTACTGTGACCTCGAACACTTCATTTAATTTCCCTAAGCCTCAGTTTTTACATTTGTGAAATACAAATCAGTATTTGCCTCCCAGAGTTGTTTTGGATAACATATGGTGTCTCGGCATAAAGTATTTAAGAAACCCTCTTTTACCTGTCTTTATTTTTTGATATGTTAGGGTCTGCTCTGAGGCATCAGTCCCCAACATTTTTTGTCACTGCTGCTGCTGCTGCTAAGTCGCTTCAGTCGTGTCCGCCTCTGTGTCACTAGGGACCGGTTTAGTAGAAGACAATTTTTCCCAGGGCAGGGCGAGCTCGGCCGTTCAGGCGGCAACGCGAGAAATGGGGAGCGGCTCTGCTTCCACCACTAACCTTCCCTGGCCCTGGAGTTGCGAACTCCTGCTCTAAGATACCTCTGACCAGCCGCCCCAAAGCCCTGGCCCTCAGCGCTTCGCCAATTCCCAGCAAAGTCAAGACCCGCCCTTGCAGCTCTAGAGCCGAAGCTTCTGCCACAGCCTTCTGGGAACACCTTAGCCTCCGGGTGGGAACCAACCATCAGCGCCGCTTTTTTCCGTCTCCGCCCTCCCTCGCTGCAGCTGTCGTCACTTCCGCCGGAAGGGACGGGCACGACTCGCGCAGTTGGCGCGAAAGTCGGTTCGCGGTACGGCAACTTCCGGGTCTGCGTTTGCTTTGGTTGGGGGCGCCGCTGGGTGCGGCGGGTGTGCGCCGGGCTGGCGCCCGACCCCAGCCGCAGTCCTGCGTGCCTCGCGGCCCCCTACTCGCCGCCCGGTGATCCCCTGGCTCCACCGAGGTGAGTGAAGCTCAGAGTGAGCACCCAGCTCACCTCACCGCGAGGTGGGGAGGGGTCCTCGACGCCGCCTCTGGCCTTAGGGCCCCTGGATGCCGGACCTTGTAACCGGCCCCCGGACCGGTGGATGGGACACCAGAGAGCACATGACTGGGGCTGGACTAATAATCGGACTTTTCCCTGGCAGCTGGGGAGCGGGAGCATCTGGCCTTTTAGGGCCCTAACTTGGATGGCTGGCTTTCATGTGTATATGTAAAGTTCGTTTACTGAGGGCTTAACCTATATCGAGGGCCGCAGATGACCTCAGGGACCTAGTCGTTCTGAGCATTCTCAAGCTAAATAAAATTGAATGACCATCGGCTTAGGAGACTTAGAGCTCCAGAGCAAAGGTCCTCGATGAATTCAGTTTAGCAACATTAATTTCATATTTTGATTAACGAAGACTGGTTGGTGTCATCTCTTCCCTTGATTTTGTCCACATTCCACTGTTTCTTACAAACCATAATAGACGAATTCATGGGCAAGACCAGATTGTTTGTCCTTCGGCATTCTTATTTGCGCAGAAAAGTAGGTGCTTTAAACATTTAACTTTATATGTAACGTGTTTTTGCTCTTGTTAATGGTTCCTTTATTTTGACAGTTCAGAAATGTCCAAAAATGACAAAGAACCGTTTTTGTGAAGTTTTTAAAGTCTTCAGACAATTCTGAATGTTTTTTTAAAGCTCTTGAGGTAAGATTACTTGACAATGTCTTGCTGTGAATTCATTTTCTTGTTTCTAGTGTTTTTGACTTAGGCCTTTTATGTATTAGTCATGGTTATTTTATTTTCATAATAGTTTTACTCTAGTCTACATTCATAGATATCTCACTGTTAACACACTTTTGAATTGATATTAGTATATCGTGTATTTTGGGGGCTTGAAATCTTTACTGACATTTATATTGAAAGTGATGGGCCTACTAGTCTTAGAAATTAAGTTGTTTTCTTTTGTCTATTCACCATAGACCTTTGTGTGTTGAAAAAACTTGAGGCAGTCCTATATTGGTTACACTTCATTTTTTATTTTTGTTGTTAATTGTTAAAAGGTGTTTCATTATATAGTTTCACGTGGAAGGATGTAGGGATAGTGTCTCCCCCAGTAGCATCACTGTGGCCTGAGAAATTGGACCCCAACTCAGACTTACCGATTGGAATCTGCTTTTAACAAGATCTTATGTATGTTTAAGAAACACTTGTAGCAGGTTTTTCTTTAAAGTTCATTCATTCAGCAAATAATTATCCTGTTCATCATCTGATAAGCACTGTTCACATACTTGGGATACAGTGATTTAGATAATGAGAGCAGGCAAAGATGCATACTTTCTCAGAGTTTTACAGTCTATTCTAGCTAGAGGAAATAAACTAATCAGATATATCAATTTGTAAACTATAGTATGTTAAAGGTGCGAAGTGCTGTGGGAGGAGAAATGCAAAACAAGTTAAAACATGCCAGAAGATGTTTGTTAAAGAGGAAGGGAAGTTTACAATTTATTTTAAATATAGTGTGATATTCTCTGTGGAGAAGTTCATATTTGTAAATACTTGAAGGTGAGATAATGAACCATATGAATATGTGGGGAAGGTTTCAGTTTCACGCAGAGGAAATAATCATACACAGGCCCTGGGAAAGTGCTTGCAGTGTCTGTCCTGCTTTATTGTGGCTGTAGTGTAGTGTGAACAGGAGATGTGGGATGAATGCTAAGGTTTGCTTCAGAGAGTAAGAATAAAGAGGTCATGAGGGCCTTGTGGTCTCTTTTAAGGACTTTAGCTTTTTCTTACGGTGGGATGGAGAGCCACTAGGGGAGTTTAATCAGAAGAGTATTATGATCTGACTTACTGGTTTTAAAAGGACCACCCTAAGTATTTAATGCAAGAACTTCAGATTTTGTTAAGAAAATGTTTTGAGTGCTTATTGGGAGCCAGGATATGTTGCCAAACAAGATAGATCAGGAAACATTCTTCTTACAAGGGAGAGAGACAAAAACAGTGTGTATGTATGTAAATAATATATATATTGTATATGTTAGTATGCATAATACTGCATCTGTGTTATTTTCTTCATAAAATAGGGAAAAGTGTGATCAGGAAAAGCGACTCTGAGGAAGTGACATGTGAGCAGATGTGGTTGAAGTGAAACAAGTCAGGTGAAGTCCTAGGGGAAGAGTATTCCAGGTAGCGGGGAGAAAAAGCAAAACCTCTAAATGAGATCATACTTAGCTTGTTCAGGTCTGGAAAGAAAGCAGGAGTGGCTAGAGAAGAGTGAGCAAAAGGGATTAGAGGAAGAAGTAACCAATGGGAGACAGACACAGGCAAGGGCAGACTCTGTGGTCTTGTAGGTGATTATAAGAAATGAGGATTTTATTCTGAGTATGGTGGGAAGCTGCTGGAGGTTTTGAGCAGAGTGGCATGACCTGATTTGTATTCTTGAAAAGATTAGTAGCTGCTGTGTGGAGAATAGATTTAGGGCAAAGGATGAGAAGGAACCCCTTTGGAGACTTCTACTCAGGCCACGTGAGAGATGATGGTTCCTTTTGATAGGAAGAAAGCTGGATTTGAGATGGATTTTGAAGATAGAGTTCATAGGACATAAATACAGGTGAATAATTTCATATGCATTCTTATTCTTTCAGTCAATAAAGAATTCCAATCAGAAGAATATCTTCAGATTATTACAGAAGAAGAGGCATTGAAAATAAAGGAAAATGATAGATCACTGTATATCTGTGACCCCTTTAGTGGTGATGCCTTTGATCATCTCCAAAAGGTTTGCTAACTTTTAGTGTGTTCTTTCAGGTACTGTTTTTGGTTTGTTTTTTGCAGCAGTGGACATAAGTTCTTTACTGGTCATGATGTATTTTGTAAATTATGAATTGAGAAGAATCTTTTGGTTTTGAAAACCCAGAATAGTATTTTTAAAGTGTAGTTATGTTCTAGTAGGCTTTGGTTGGGCTTCCCTGTGGCTCAGACAGTAAAGAATCCACATGTAGTGCCGGAAATCTGGGTTTGATCCCTAGGTTGGGAAGATCCCCTGGAAGAGGTCATGGCAACCTATTCCAGTATTATTGCCTGGAGAATCCCCATGGACAGAGGAGCCTGGTGGGCTACAGTCCATTGGGTTGCAAAGCGTCAGACACGACTGAACAACTAAGTACAGCACAGAACAGACTTTGCTTAATATGCGATTTTTATATTTCAGGGAATTTAACCTCACTTAGTATAATTTAACCCTATAGTAATGAAGTATTTTATTGATGAAGTTCTAATGTACTTAAACTCAGTTTGATTGTGGAGTAAGAAAAGATTTGTTTACTTACTGACTTTACTGTGTGCTCTTGAATTTTAGTACCTGTGCTTTGTATAGAGTATGAAAAATTATATGCTAAAAGGAAGCATTTTGGGGATGAGCATTGCTAATATATCATTGAGCCATCTTATTTCTTTCTGTTGATTCTAGAGTCTACTGACTCATTACTTTTTTGGTGTCTGGACAAGAGAGAAGCATTGAAATAAAAGTAAACTGGCTATAATTCCATCCAAATTACAAAGAAGTGACTCTTGTTTGAAGGAGAAGAAAACATAGAAGAGTAGCTAGATGCAGTACTATACAGTATATGGAAGGTCTGTGCCCATGTTTTCCAAAAGCATTATTGGACTTACCCTCCTTTTGGAAATAACACTGCTTGTCAGATAGAATCAGTAACACTGAATACTCAGTTTTCTTATGACTGACCAAAAACATAGAAATAAACATTTACCCTCTAGACATTTACATCAGTTATGCTTTGGTAACTGATACTGTAGGCTTTTAGTCTGGCCTGGATGTGCTGATGTTGAGCAAGATTGTTCAGTTATCAATGAAAGTGATAACCTTAGGAGAAGTTTTTGTGGGCCTTTCTTGGAAAAATATTGAGTTGTGAACAGTGTTTAAAAACGAATGTAGACACTACCTAGGATTATGCTTTTTGTAGCATAATAGGTATTTTAGAGGTGAAGTATTACACTTAACTGCCTCATTGGCTGGGTGCTTCATTTGAAAAGTAATTATTATGGCATAAGGCTATTACTCATATCCCCTATTGCTAAGATTGTGTTTGTTTCAGAGATTAAAATTTTAATGGCAATTTTGAGTGAGTATAACTTTAGGAGCTTATTTCTTTTGATAGCCTACATTGTTTGATTTTGCGTGTGTGTTAATGTTTAGTTTGTCTGAGAAATTATATAACGTGTGTTTGTTCTTTTTTTAACAAAACTGTAAGTCTTTTCCTGCTTAATAAACTTTTCTTGTTTTTGTAGCTTGGTTGCAGAATTGTTGGTCCTCAAGTAGTCATATTTTGTATGCACCACCAGCGATGTGTCCCAAGAGCTGAACATCCAGTTTATAACATGGTTATGTCTGATGTAACTGTGTCTTGTACAAGCCTGGAAAAAGACAGAAGGGTAGGTATTGCTGTGTTAATTGGAATATCGTGGTCAGTGTATATTTACACACTTACACTGTGTAGGGGATGTTTTGAAAGACCTTGCATTTGGTGTTTATGACGTGTAACAGAATCTAGATGATATTGTGTATCTTTCTTTAATTTATTTATTTTAATTGGAGGCTCATTACTTTACAGTATTACAGTGGTTTTTGCCATACATTGACATGAATCAGTCATGGGTGTACATGTGTTTCCCATCCTGAACCCTGCTCCCACCTTCCCCATCCCATCCCTCAGGGTCATCCTAGTGCACTAGCCTTGAGCACCATGTCTCATGCATCAAAGCTGGACTGGCAGTCTATTTCACATATGGTAATATACTGTTTCAATGCTATTCTCTCAAATCATCCCACCCTCCCCTTCTCCCACAGAGTCCAAAAGTCTGTTCTTTACATCTGTGTCTCTTTTGCTCTCTTGCATATAGGGCCGTCTTTACCATCTTTCTAAATACTGTATATATGTGTTAATATAGTGTATTGATGTTTTTCTTTCTGACTTCACTCTGTATAATAGGCTCCAGTTTCATCCACCTCATTAGAACTGATTAAAATGCATTCTTTTTAATAGCTGAGTAATATTCCATTACTCAGTGTGGTCCACTGGAGAAGGGAATGGCAAACCACTTCAGTATTCGTCCTTGAGAACCCCATGAACAGTATGAAAAGGCAAAAAGATAGGACAGTGACAGATGAACTCCCCAGGTCAGTAGGTGACCGATATGCTACTGGAGATCAGGGGAGAAATAACTCCAGAAAGAATGAAGGGATGGAGCCAAAGCAAAAACAATACCCAGCTGTGGATGTGACTGATGATAGAAACTAGGTCTGATGCTGTAAAGAGCAGTATTGCATAGGAACCTGGAATGTCAGGTCCATGAATCAAGGTAAATTGGAAGTGGTCAAACAGGAGATGGCAAGAGTGAATGTTGACATTCTAGGAATCAGTGAACAAAAATGGACTGGAATGGGTGAATTTAACTCAGATGACCATTATATCTACTACTGTGGGCAGGAATCCCTTAGAAGAAATGGAGTAGCCATCATGGTCAACAAAAGAGTCTGAAATGCAATACATGAGTGCAATCTCAAAAACGACAGAATGATCTCTGTTTGTTTCCAAGGCCATCCACTCAGTATCACAGTATACCAAGTCAAGGCCCTAACCAGTAATGCTGAAGAAGCTGAAGTTCAATGGTTTTATGAAGACCTACAAGACCTTTTAGAACTAACACCCAAAAAAGATGTCCTTTTCATTATAGAGGACTGGAATGCAAAAGTAGGAAGTCAAGAAACACCTGGAGTAACAGGCAAATTTGACCTTGGAATGCGGAATGAAGTAGGGCAAAGACTAACAGAGTTTTGCCAAGAAAATGCACTGGTCATAGCAAACACCCTCTTCCAACAACACAAAAGAAGACTGTACCCATGGACATCACCAGATGGTCAACACTGAAATCAGATTGATTATATTCTGTGCAGCCAAAGATGGAGAAGCTCTATACAGTCAACAAAAACAAGACCAGAACCTGACTATGGCTCAGATCATGAACTCCTTATTGCCAAATTCAGACTTAAATTGAAGAAAGCAGGGAAAACCACTAAACCACTCAGGTATGACCTAAATCAAATCCCTTATGATTATGCAGTGGAAGTGAGAAATAGATTTAAGGGCCTAGATCTGATAGAGTGCCTGATGAACTATGGAATGAGGTTCATGACATTATACAGGAGACAGGGATCAAGACCATTCCCATGGAAAAGAAGTGCAAAAAAGCAAAATGGCTGTCTGGAGAGGCCTTACAAATAGCTCTGAAAAGAAGAGAAACAAAAGCAAAGGAGAAAAGAAAAGATATAAGCATCTGAATGCAGAGTTCCAAAGAATAGCAAGAAGAGTTAAGAAAGCCTTCCTCAGCGATCAATGCAAAGAAACAGGAAAACAACAGAATGGGAAAGACTAGAGATCTCTTCAAGAAAATTAGAGACACCAAGGGAACATTTCATGTAAAGAGGGCTTGATAAAGGACAGAAATGGTCTGGACCTAACAGAAGCAGAAGATATTAAGAAGAGGTGGCAAGAATACACAGAATAACTATACAAAAAGATCTTCACAACCAAGATAATCATGATGGTGTGATCATTCACTTAGAGCCAGACATCCTGGAATGTGAAGTCAAGTGGGCCTTAGAAAGCATCACTACGAACAAAGCTAGTGGAGATGATGGAATTCCAGTTGAGCTATTTCAAATCCTGAAAGATTATGCTGTGAAAGTGCTGCACTTAATATGCTAGCAAATTTGGAAAACTCAGCAGTGGCCACAGGACTGGAAAAGATCAGTTTTCATTCCAATCCTAAAGAAAGGCAATGCCAAAGAATGCTCAAACTACCACACAATTTCACTAATCTCAGACGCTCATAAGGTAATGCTCAAAATTCTGCAAGCCAGGCTTCATCAATACGTGAACCATGAACTTCCAGATGTTCAAGCTGGTTTTAGAAAAGGCAGAGGAACCAGAGATCAAATTGCCAACATCCGCTGGATCATGGAAAAAGCAAGAGAGTTCCAGAAAAACATCTGCTTTATTGACTATGTCAAAGCCTTTGACTGTGTGGATCACAGTAAACTCTGAAAAATTCCGAAAAGATGGGAATACCAGAGCACCTGACCTGCCTCTTGAGAAATCTGTATGCAGGTCAGGAAGCAACAGTTAGAACTGGACATGGAACAACAGACTGGTTCCAAATAGGAAAAGGAGTATGTCAAGGCTGTATATTGTCACCCTACTTATTTAACTTCTATGCAGAGTATATCATGAGAAACGCTCGACTGGAAGAAACACAAGCTGGAGTCAAGATTGCCAGGAGAAATATTAATAACCTCATATGCAGATGACACCACCCTTATGGCAGAAAGTGAAGAGGAACTAAAAGCCTCTTGATGAAAGTGAAAGTGGAGAGTGAAAATGTTGGCTTAAAGCTCAACATTCAGAAAACGAAGATCATGGCATCTGGTCCCATCACTTCATGCCAATTAGATGGGGATACAGTGGGAACAGTGTCAGACTTTATGTTTTGGGGCTCCAAAATCACTGCAGATGGTGACTGCAGGCATGAAATGAAAAGACACTTACCCCTTGGAAGAAAAGTAATGACCAATCTAGATAGCATATAGAAAAACAGAGACGTAACTTTGCCAACAAAGGTCCGTCTAGTCAAGGCTATGGTTTTTCCAGTGGTCATGTATGGATGTGAGAGTTGGACTATGAAAAAGCTGAGTGCTGAAGAATTGATGCTTTTGAGAGTCCCTTGGACTGCAAGGAGATCCAACCAGTCCATTCTGAAGGAGAGCAACCCTGGGATTTATTTGAAAGGAATGATGCTAAATTTGAAACTCCAGTACTTTGGTCACCTCATTGACTCATTGTTAGTGTATAGGAATGCAAGGGATTTCAGTGTGTTGATTTTATATCCTTCAACTTTACTGTATTCATTGATTAGCTCTAGTAATTTCCTGGTGGTGTCTTCAGGGTTTTCTATGTATAGGGTCATGTCATTTGCAAACAGTGAGAGTTTTACTTCTTCTTTTTCCAATCTGTATTCCTTTTATTCCTTTTTCTTCTCTGTTTGCTGTGGCTAAAACTTCCAAAACTATGTTGAATAGTAGTGGTGAGAGTGGGCACCCTTGTCTTGTTCCTGACTTTAGGGGAAATGCTGTCAATTTTTCACCATTGAGGGTAATGTTTGCTGTGGGTTTATCATATATGGCTTTTATTATGTTGAGGTATGTTCCTTGGCCACCTGATGTGAAGAGCTGACTCAGTGGAAAAGACCCTGATGCTGGGAAAGATTGAAGACAGGATGAGAAGGGGACGACAGGATGACATGGTTGGATGGCGTCACTGACTCAATGGATGTGGGTTTGGGTGGACTCTGGGAGTTGGCGATGGACAGGGAGGCCTGGTGTGCTGTGGTTCATGGGGTCTTAAAGAGTTGGACATGACTGAACTGAACTGATGTTCTTTTAAGCTTGCTTTCTGGAGAGTTTTTGTCATAAATGGATGTTGAATTTTGTCAAAGGCTTTCTCTTCAAAACTGAATGCAGTGGACTCTTGCTGCAAACTGGCTACTGAAAGTTTTTTGTTTTCATTTAAAAAGGAAACTCACTTTTTTCTCTGATCAATGAATTTGTCTTTGAGTCACCTTTTTCCACCATAATTAATCTTTTAAAAAAGGATTCTGAGATTTACACATATTTTTTCTATATTTTGTATGTAATTTGTATATTTTTAAGTATGTGCATCAGTTCAGTTCATTCGCTCAGTTGTGTCCGACTTTGTGACCCCACGGACTGCAGCATGTCAGGCCTCCCTGTGCATCACCAATTCCCAGTGTTTACCCAAAACTCATGTCCATTGAGTCAGTGATGCCACCCAACTATCTCATCCTCCATCGTCCCCTTCTCCTCCTGCCTTAAGTCTTTCCCAGCATCAGGGTCTTTTCAAATGAGTCAGCTCTTCACATCAGGTTGCTAGAGTATCAGAGTTTCAGCTTCAACATCAGTCTTTCATAGTGTATTAAAGTATATAGTGTTCACTGTAGAAGAAAAATAGTTAAATTCAGGGAGTTGCAAAAGATAAACATAGGAAAATAATGTGCATAAAGGTAATTCTAAAATTTATACTTTATATTTATCTTCTTAAAGGTAACTTCATGAATTATTTAACATGTAGTGATGAGAAATACTTGTGTTCAAGCTAAGAAAAACAAACTGTTTATCGGACATTGTATTTAAAAATGGAAGAAATATTGTTTGATTCTGTATTAATAATTTTCTTTCGGGGCTACAGGAAGAAGTTCATAAATACGTACAAATGATGGGTGGACGCATATACAGAGACCTTAACGTATCAGTAACTCACCTTATTGCAGGAGAAGTTGGTAGCAAAAAATACTTAGTTGCTGCAAACCTAAAGAAACCTATTTTGCTTCCCTCTTGGATAAAAACACTTTGGGAGAAGTCACAGGAAAAGTAAGAGATATTTAAGATATTTTCTAGATTTGAATAAATGTTATCATTTTGGCATATTATGGGTTTTCATAGTGAAAGTTTTATGGTATCTCCTATGGATTTGTTATTTTGGGACAAAATTGGATCATTACTTTTCTCCAATGAAAACAAAAGATAATCTACATGTCCTTATTATCAAGGTATAAGTTGTTAGGGAGACTGGGCTACGGACTTAGCATTAGCTACAAGATAATAAATTCTTTGATAATAGAATTGTTTTCAGTAGTGATCAGTGATAAAATAGTTGAGAGAATCTGTGTGGCAACTGTAGCTTTTATGTTGCATTAGCTTTCAATACTATGCCCTCATGTTAGGATGGAGAATAAATTTTAGCCACTTTGGTATTTGTATTTCTTCCCAAAAGGGATATATTTAAGGTTGAATATAAATATATATAACCCATTAACTGAGATGTAATTATTCAGTAAATGTTAATTGAGCCTGTTTTATGTATCTGTCCTGAGCTAGGCATTAGGTAACTGGAGAGCAAAACAAGACAGCATCCCTGGCCTCATAGAGCTTAGAGCCTATTTCAAAAGATAGAATTGAGTTTCTCTTAGAATTAGATTAACAACGAATAAGTATTTAGTTACCACTGTTTAAATTAAGTAGACATTTTCCAGTCTTCCTTACAGCACCATTCAGCATATTCCAAATATGTCTCTATGTTGGCATCCTCATCATTCCTAGCCTGTTTCATCAGCACATCTGCCTACCAGGGCAGCAGAATGAAGATATTTTTGTTGGCATTCTGCCGAAAATCTTTGCTTATTATTTGTATAGTATAATGGAAATATTTAAAGGCTGGGTTTTTTTAGGCAACAAAGAACCTTTGAGTTTTTAGTGAGAAATTTAGACTTATAAGTTTGGAAAATGCACTGCTTTGACCAGCATGGGTTTATAGTTACTGAAATATATGTATTTTTTTCACTTAAAACAGTTTTATTTGAGGCTCTGAAACATTATTGTTTTCAGAGATGTGGTTTGAGCTAGATGAGCAGTTAGTATAATTCTAAGTGTGCTTGTCAGTTTCCCTTAATATTGATCAAATTCCTAAAAAATGAGGAAAACATTAGTGTTAATTCTGTTGTTTGTCATTCTTCTGATAAAGTTTAAACTACCTGGTATTTTGATATCTTAATTTATGGGTTTTTAAAATTTTTTATTTTTTTGGTTCATTTTCCCCAGGAAAATAGCTAGATATACTGATGTAAACATGGAAGACTTCAAGTGTCCTATTTTTCTTGGTTGCATAATCTGTGTGACTGGCTTATGTACCTTAGACAGGAAGTCAGTTCAGCAGCTCACAGTAAAGCATGGAGGACAGTACATGGGACAGTTGAAAATGAATGAGTGTACACACCTCATTGTGCAAGAACCAAAAGGTAAAATTGTTTCCCAAATAGATGAGTGCAGTATTTTCTAGTATTTAACATTTTGAGATCATTCTAGAATATCTTTAACTTCTTATATTTCATAAACATGCACTTTTCTTGCAAAGATAGTTTTGTTTATAATCTGTAGAAAAATTACATGACCGATCCAACTCATTGAATAAATATTAAAAAAATAAGGATTTCCAGTGGTGTTTTATCTAAATTTATTATCTGGTCTTTTTTTTTTTTAAGTTCCCACACAGCCACCCAGTACTTAAAAGATGAGATATTTGGATGAATTTAACATGAAAGCTGATTTTCTTTTTAATCTAATGTTAATTTTAAAAATATAATTTTATTTATTTGTTTGTTTTTGGCTCTACTGGGTCTTTGTTGATGCACAGGCTTTTCTCTATTGCAACAAGTAAGGGCTCTCTAGTTGGAGTGGCTTTTCTAGTTAACTGGCATGAGCTCTAGGGTATGTGGGCTTTAGTAGTTGGAGTTTCTGGGCTCTAGAGCACAGGCTCAATAGTTGTGGTTCACGGGTTTAGTTGCTTCACAGCATGTGGGATCTTCCTGGACTAGGGATTGAACCTGTGTCTCCTGCCTTGGCAGGTAGATTCTTTATCATAAACCATCTGGGAAGCTCTCTAATAATAAATTTTAAAGGCTTGGCTTCATTTTTAATTGAATGAATTATCCTTACTGAGTAAACTGCAAGTTTTAACTTGAAGATGCACCTTGAAGAACATGAAACTACTAGAAGAAAAATATATTACCAGGAAAAAGAGTTCCTTAAAATTGCAATTAATTTTGGCATTCTGTACCATTATAACTACTTTTACTTTGGTGGCTCAGACGTTAAAGTGTCTGCCTGCAGTGCAAGAGACCTAGGTTCGATCCCTGGGTTGGGAAGATCCCCTCGAGAAGGAAATGGCAACCCACTCCAGTACTCTTGCCTGGAAAATTCCATGGACTGAGGATCCTGGTAGGCTACAGTCCATGGGATCACAAAGAGTCGGACACGACTGAATAACTTCACTTTCACTTTTCACCGTTATAGCTATCCTGGAGAATATTTTTACCAGTTCTCTGAAAATATATAAAAATTGATGAGAACAGAGTTGTATTAACATTTTTCTTGTCTCTTTTTACCTACACATAGAGTTTTTACATAGACATCACAGTTGGTTTTTTTTTCTTTATAGGTGTGATTGTGAACAACTATAATTGCAAAAAAATTTTTTACATTTTATATTAGAAATATGTATTTTGAAACTACTTGCCAAAATGTTTTATTGTATCATGTCACCTTTGTTTCCATCTAAGCTTATTCATCCTCATATATCTCTATAAGTTATAAATATACTGTTATCCCTTAACCCTATTCCTTATAGTATGAAACTGAGGGTCAGAGTCTCTTGAGCAGTAAATGCTGTAGATAGAATGGCTTCTTCAGAGTGTCAGAGCAATTTAAATACTTGTGTTAAGTAGGAATTAAAATATATATACACATAAATATATATATATACACACACACACACACACACACACACATACACAGAGTAATTAGTTTAAAAGTGAAAAGTGTAAAACCATAAAATTCTGTGAGTTATCCACATGTTATAGATTAAGAAACTGGTTTAAAGAGCTTAAGTGATGAAGCTGTATTCAGAAATTTTATTTCAGTTACCCCACTAATGGCTTCTGTCTCTGCAATTTTGTAAAAGATAAACCCCCTCACATAGCACATGTATTTAACACAACACACAGAAAATAGAATTGGATAATAACCTAATATATTGCCTTTTAATACACTGTATAGCATACGGTTTAACAGTAATTGCTGGTAATTTTAATTTTGTTTCAGATGAATTTTTTCATAAGCTTTCATATAAGTATTTCTGCAAAGATGGATTTTAATGGCTTGCATTTCTCTTTTTTAATTGACATAATAGGTCAAAAATATGAATGTGCCAAGAGATGGAATGTACACTGTGTGACCACGCAGTGGTTTTTTGACAGTGTTGAGAAAGGTTTTTGTCAGGATGAATCCATGTACAAGACAGAGCCTAGATCAGAAGCAAAGAGTATGCCTGATACTTCAACTCCTACTGGCCAGATCAACACAATTGATAGTAAGTCTCTTTGGGATTAAGCGGTCATTTTTAAGACAGTTTTCTGTGTAAGGACTGATTTGTTAATAGGATCAACGAGATACAGTAGGGAATTCTATTTTTTCTTGCTTTGTTTTCAGGCATAATTGTATAATAAAATAACCAAATTATATTTTAAAAAATTAGCCCAGAACTTCTGCTGTTTCTTTTTCTAATGAATACCTGCTTTCTTTTATATCCTTATATTATGCATAAGATGGTTAAAGAAATTAAGAATATAAATAAAGTTTTTAAAACTTGACTGGCATGTGGATATTAGTCCTATTTCTTTATTAGTTTGCTACTAAGAAAGACTTCCTCGGCGATCAGTGCAAAGAAATAGAGGAAAACAACAGAATGGGAAAGACTAGAGATCTCTTCAAGAGATACCAAGGAAACATTTCACGCAAAGATGGGCTCGATAAAGGACAGAATGGTATGGACCTAACAGAAGCAGAAGATATTAAGAAGAGGTGGCATGAATACATAGAAGAACTGTACAAAAAGATCTTCACAACCAAGATAATCACGATGGTGTGATCACTCTTCTAGAGTCAGACATCCTGGAATGTGAAGTCAAATGGGCCTTAGAAAGCATCACTACAAACAAAGCTAGTGGAGGTGATGGAATTCCAGTTGAGCTGTTTCAAATCCTAAAAGATGATGCTGTGAAAGTGCTGCACTCAATATGCCAGCAAATTTGGAAAACTCAGCAGTGGCCTCAGGACTGGAAAAGGTTAGTTTTCATTCCAGTCCCTAAGAAAGGCAATGCCAAAGAATGTTCAAACTACCACACAATTGCACTCATCTCACATGGTAGTAAAGTAATGCTCAAAATTCTCCAAGCCAAGCTTCAGCAATGTGTGAACTGTGAACTTCCAGATGTTTAAGCTGGTTTTAGAAAAGGCAGAGGAACCAGAGATCAAATTGCCAACATCCGCTGGATCATGGAAAAGGCAAGAGAGTTCCAGAAAAACATCTACTTCTGCTTTATTGACTATGCCAAAGCCTTTGAGTGTGTGGATCACAATAAACTGTGGAAAATTCTGAAAGAGATGGGAATACCAGACCACCTGACCTGCCTCCTGAGAAACCTGTATACAGGTCAGGAAGCAACAGTTAGAACTGGATATGGAACAACAGACTGGTTCCAAATAGGAAAAGGAATATGTCAAGGCTGTATATTGTCATCTGCTCATTTAATTTCTATGCAGAGTACATCATGAGAAGCACAAGCTGGAATCAAGATTGCTAGGAGAAATATCAATAACCTCAGATATGCAGATGACACCACCCTTATGGCAGAAAGTGAAGAGGAGCTAAAAAGCCTCTTGATGAAAGTGAAAGAGGAGAGTGAAAAAGCTGGCTTAAAGCTCAACATTCAGGAAACGAAGATCATGGTATCCGGTCCCATCACTTCATGGCAAATAGATGTGGAAACAATGTCAGACTTTATGTTTTGGGGCTCCCAAATCACTGCAGATGGTGACTGCAGCCATGAAATTAAAAGACGCTTACTCCTTGGAAGAAAAGTTATGACCAACCTAGATAGTGTATTGAAAAGCAGAGACATAACTTTGCCAACAAAGATCCGCCTAGCCAAGGCTGTGGTTTTTCCAGTGGTCATGTATGGATGTGAGAGTTGGACTGTGAAGAAAGCTGAGCGCCAAAGAATTGACACTTCTAAACTGTAGTGTTGGAGAAGACTCTTGAGAGTCCCTTGGACTGCAAGGGGATCCATCCAATCCATTCTGAGGAGATCAACCCTGGATTTCTTTGGAAGGAATGATGCTAAAGCTGAAACTCCAGTACTTTGGCCACCTCATGTGGAGAGTTGACTCATTGGAAAAGACTCTGATGCTTCAGGGATTGAGGGCTGGAGGAGAAGGTGATGACCGAGGATGAGATGGCTGGATGGCATCACTGACTTGATGGACATGAGTCTGAGTGAACTCTGGGAGTTGGTGATGGACAGGGAGGCCTGGCGTGCTGCAATTCATGGGGCTACAAAGAGTCGGACATGACTGAACGACTGAACTGAACTGACTGAACTGACAGTTGTTATAGATCATCTGTATTCATATAAAATTTAAAAACCATTTCTGTTTTGGAAGTACCATGTGTACCTGTCGTTGACAGTGTAACAAATGTTACCAGTTTTTTTCAAATATAACCTTCCTGGACCTTGAAGTCAGCAACTTCAGTTTTTATTGGAAGCCAGTCACTATTAAGAGAATATATTAAGTATATTTTCATTAAAATGAACCTTAACTAGATTCATTTTTTCTTTTCATACTTGGCCCCCAAGATTTCAGTAAAACCATTAAAATTTTACTTATTGAAATTTTTATGACTTCTGGTATAAGAAAAGTTCACCTTTAGGAAAATCTGTCATTCTTTTATTTCCATAAATTTATGCATCTTTGTTTTTAATATGTAGGTCGTACTCTTTCAGATGTCAGCCATATTTCCAACATCAATGCAAGCTGCATAAATGAATCAATATGTAATTCAGTTAATAGCAAACTGGAACCTACAGTTGAAAATCTGGAAAATTTGGATGTCAGTGAATTTCAGGCACCTGAAGATTTATTAGATGGTTGTCGGGTATGTCTTTATTATGTAATTCACTAAGTGATAATACACGTTGGTACTAGTAGCTTAACTCTGAAGACCCTGCAGAGTTGGGCTTGCTCCTTACCTACAGAAGCCCACCACTCAAGCGAGGCAAATGCACTCATTAGGCCATGTTTGTCTTTTTAGCTGTTAGGGTCTTTTTCTTTGGGGTGCACCTTTATGTGTCATCCATTAAACTTCATATCATTTTTCAAATCTTCTGTGAACCCTCCTAACTACCTTACTCTTCCCAGGTACTGTGGGGGTTTTTGGCTGCACCGGATCTTCATTGCTGTGCTCAGGCATTCTCTAACTGCTTCAGGCAGGGGCTGTGCTTCATTGTAGTGCCTTCTTATTGCAGAGCCTGGGCTCTAGGAGCACAGGCTTCAGTAGTTGTAGCACACAGGCTCAGTGTTCGGGGTAAATAGAATTAGTTACTCTGGCATGTGGATCTTTTAGACCAGGGATCAAACCCTGTACCCTGCCTTAGCAGTATGGATTCTTAACCACTGGATCACGAGGGAAGTCCCATCTACTGTATTTTGAGAGCATTTAGTTTCTGAACCACTTAATGAGTTTTTATTTATAACTCATTTATTGTTTATAAATGAGACATTTATTATTTATAATAAGTGAGACACTGAGCTAATTATTTCATATACATGTTAGTATGTCATATATAATCCCATTTAAATCCCACAAATAACTCTAAAATGTATATTATTGAGGCTGAAACTCAGAGGATTAAAGTTCTTGTCCAGAATCTCACAGACAGTAAGTAATTAGCTACCTACTCCAAAGCCTGTATTTCTAAAGATTAGGTACACCACTTTGTTTAATATCTCTTGGGCTATTTAAATTTTTAGTGTCTGAGTAACTGTCTGATAAGTGCCTTGATGGGAATGTCATATGTATCTTTTAGAACTAAATACTTAGTATATTTCTTGCTTGTAGAATGAGTAGGCTATGCACTAATTCTCAAAGAGTAGCAAAGACTTAACTTTCTTATTTTATTCTTCAGGAAATTGGGCAAGTTGCCTTCCTTTCTATACTTTTAAAACTTAACAGTTTATTAATAGGAGGTATCATGTAATCTTTTATCTAAACTCTACTAATTCTGGATGTGACTTAATTATTCTTATAGGAAATGTATGATTACTCATTTTTGTTAAAATGTAATCTAGTGATGGAGGTTTTTTAGTTTGGGATATAAATGCAGTTTGAAATAGAGTAAGACTTTTTTAAAGATCCATTTGGTAAAACAGAGATGAAGAAGATACAATATAGTAATATTGATTACATTGGTTTCAGTTCAGTTCAGTTGCTCAGTCATGTCTGACTCTTTCTGTCCCCATAGACTGCAGCACACCAGGCCTCCCTGTCCATCACCAACTCTCGGAGTTTACCCAAACTCATGTCCATTGAGTCGGTGATGCCATCCAACCATCTCATCCTCTGTCATCCCCTTCTCCTGCTTTCAGTCTTTCCCAGTATCATAGTCTTTTCCAATGAGTTCTTTGCATTAGGTGGCCAAAGTATTGGAGTTTCAGCTTCAACATCAGTCCTTCCAATGAATATTCAGGACTGACTTCCGTTAGGTTGGACTGGTTGTATCTCCTTGCAGTCCAAAGGACTTTCAAGATTCTTGTCCAACACCACAATTCAAAAGCAACAATTCTTCGGTGCTCAGCTTTCTTTATAGTCCAACTCTCATATCTCACATGTGCACATGTTGATAGTTAAAAATAAGTTACTGAATATGTTTCATCCTCAAAGCATTGTGCTTAGCTCTTTTACCTAATTTTTTGTTTAATCAACTATGAAAACTGTATTTCAGTATATAAGGGAAAAATTTGGTTTAAATAGTCTAAGTTGGACTTGCTTGGTAGTCCAGTCATTAAGAATCCACCTTCCAATGAAGAGGACACAGGTTTGATCCCTGGTCTGGAAAGATTGTTCAGTGGCTCAGCAGTGAAAAATTCACCTGCAATGCAGGACACTAGGGTTTGATCCCTGGGTTGGGAAGATCACCTGGAGTAGGAAATGGCAACCCACTCTAGTATTCTTGCCAGTAAAATCCCATAGATAGAGGAACGAGCCTGGCAGGCTACATACAGTCCATAGAGTCTAACAGATTTGGACACAAACTGAGCACGCTTGCACCCTGAGGATTCCCATGCCGTCAGGCAGCTAAGCATATGTGTCACAGCTTTGAGCCCGCACACCCTAGAGCCTGTTCCCTACTAAAAGAAAAGCCACTGCATTGAGAAAGCTGCACATCCTCACTAGAGAGTAGCATCCACCTGCCAGAACTAAAGAAAGCCCTCGTGCAGCAACGGAGACCCACACCAGCAGAAAAAAAAAAAGCCTAGTATATTGAAGTGGTCGTGTGGTTAATCATTGGCAGCTGACCCAAAATTTAAACCTAGATTTTCTGAATTCACATATTTAACTCCAGTTTATTTCTGTAATTACTTTGAAATTTACAAGCAGTAAGACTAGTTTAAGAAGCCACCTACATTTTAGAAATTGCTGTGCACTAATATTGAGAAGATATTTGAATTATTCTGGTTTCTATTTTATTTAAAGCCTCAGTACTTATCAGTAATGGGTAATAATGTTATGGGATTGTGAAGAAGTGATAAAATTTAAGAATTCTTTAGAAATCAAAGTTTGAGAATATACTTTTAGTATATTTAAAATGTAAATATAAAGGTTGCCTTATTTACACATAATGTGTTTAGATACACACTTTCAATACATAGATTTCTATTGAGAGAAATAGGCCATTTTAAATGTGTAGTCTAAAGCCAATTTTTTTTTTTCATTGCAGATCTATCTTTGTGGCTTTAATGGCAGAAAGCTAGATAAACTGAGAAGACTTATTAACAGTGGAGGTGGAGTTCGTTTTAATCAGCTCAATGAAGATGTAACTCATGTTATTGTGGGAGATGATGATGATGAATTGAAGCAGTTTTGGGATAAATCAGCCCACAGGTTTTGTCAGTTTTTAATTCAAAGCAGTTTCTACTCTGTAATAATTTTTCTTAAAATTGCATATCCTCTGACAGTTATGGGAACTGCACGGCACATGGGATAATGGTATTTATAGTTTAAACTAATATATAACTGTACTGTTTTTGTAGGCCTCTTGTAGTGGGAGCAAAATGGTTGCTAGAGTGTTTTAGTAAAGGTTATATGCTTCCTGAAGAGCCGTACATCCGTGTTAACTACCAGCCAATGGAAATTCCAGTTTCAGATCAACCTGAAAGAAAAACAGCCCTTTTAAAAAGGAAGAGCAGCAGCTTCTCTAAGAGCGACTTTGCTCCTGAGGAAAAGCATGAGCAAGCTGATGAAGACCTCCTCTCTCAGTATCAGACCAGTAACCCAACAGTAGGTAAGAGCGAGTGACCAGTGTTAACAGTCATGAAATATTTTGGGAGCAGAATACATACTTATGTGATTTCTGCTAGGTTATTTAGAATTTAGGTTATACTACCTCTTTCTTCTCTTGAAGTTTTATTTGTGTTACTATTCTTTTTTAAGCAGGCAAGGCTAAGACGATTCTAGACTTTCTCAGTCCCTTTTTCTCTTCAATTCACCTATACCTCTTCTGTCTGGTTTTTAAATACAGACTGTCACTTGGTTTGTGTGTTTGTAACATCCTGAGTTTGTTACAGGGTCAGTTCAGTTCAGATGCTCAGTTGTGTTTGACTCTTTGCAACCTAATGGACTGTAGCATGCCAGGTTTCCCTGTCCATCACCAACTCGTGGAGCTTGCTCAAACTCATGTCCATGGAGTTGGTGATGTCATCCAACTGTCTCATCCTCTGTTGTCCCCTTCTCCTCCTGCCTTCAATCTTTCCCATCATCAGGGTCTTTTCCAATGAGTTAGTTCTTCACATCAGGTGGCCAGAGGATTGGTGTTTTAGCATCAGTCCTTCCAATGAATATTCAGGACTGATTTCCTTTAGGATTGACTGGTTTGATCGCCTTTCAGTCCAAGCGACTCTCAAGAGTCTTCTCCAGTACCAGAGTTCAAAAGCATCAATTCTACAGTTCAAAACCATCCATTCTTTTATGGTCCAACTCTCACATCCATACATGACTACTGGAAAAACCATAGCTTTGACTATATAGACCTTTGCTAATGTCTCTGCTTTTTTATATGCTGTCTAGGTTGGTCATAGCTTTTCTTCTAAGGAGCAAGAGTCTTTTAATTTCATGGCTGCAGTCAACCATCTGCAGAGATTAGGAGCCAAGAAAATAAAGTCTCTCACTGTTTCCATTGTTTCCCCATCTGTTGGCCGTGAAGTGATGGGACCAGATGCCATGCCATGATCTTAGTTTTTGAAAGTTGAGTTTTAAGCCAGCTTTTTCAGTTTCCTCTTTCACTTTCATTAAGAGGCTCATTAGTTCCTCTTTGCTTTCTGCTGTAAGGGCAGTGTCCTCTGCATATCTGAGGTTATTGGTATTTCTCCTGGCAGTCTTATTTCCAGCTTGTGCTTCATCCAGTCTGGCAAGGTATTTGTTTCAAGGCATTTTTAACCATATAACAAATGCCTCTTAGTTTGTAATTGTAGCTTTAATGAGTATAATGCTGCACTGTAGACTACTGTCTCAGGATGTAGTCTTCTTAGTATGCCAAACACAATTGCCAGTGAAAAGTTGTGAACAGCATTTCTACTTTTTAAATACTTTTTATTATTAAGTATTTAATACATCCAAAAAGATATAAAGAATAATTTAACAAATAACCATATACTACTAATCTGTTTAAAAACTATAGGATATTCTGCTTGGTCAAAATTATCCTGTGAATTCCTCCTCATTTTCATAGTAGTTTATAACATATATATATATCTGTAAGTAATATACATACTGTTTTGTTTTGTGTGTATTTTAACTTACATAAATCATACATGATATGTACTCTTTTGCTACCCTCCCCTAAACATGCAAGATACTCATCTCATCCTAGTAACTGGTTATGAATATATCACAGTGGTATGTGAACATGCCATAGTTTATCTGTTGCTCTTCCTGAGGAGATTTTTATTGTGTTTTTTTTTGTTTTGTTTTCTAATAACAGTTCTGCTGAAATTATTCTTGTGTATGTCTCTGTGCATGTGAGCAAGAATTTCTCTAGGGTGGGATGACTGATTGCTGGGATAAGTATGTCTTCCACTTTCTTACATAAAGCATATTGCCTTCTGGAGTGTTTTAGTTTACCACTTTATACTAGAACAATAGTAAGGGTTCCTGTTGCACATTCTTTCAGCATTTAGTATTTCTCATAAGGCTTGAAATTCTTATTTATTTGATGGGTGTAGAGTGGGATCTCGTTGTGGTATTAATTTTATAACATTGCTAATAAGGTAGAGCATCTTTTTGAGTGTTTGGCTATAATTTTGTTTTAATTAATTTTTTTATTGAAGAATAATCACTTTACACAGTTGTGCTGTTTTCTGTCAAACATCAACATGAATCAACCATAGGTATACATATATCCCCTCCCTTTTGAAACTCCCCTCCCACCCCCCTCCCCATCCCATCCCTCTAGGTTGATACAGAGGCCCTATTTGAGTTTCCTGTAAAGTAGGTTTTTAATCCATTATTTCGTGGTTTGTGCTTTTGTTTTATGTAAGTTTTCCTATCTGAACGTCATAAAGTTGTATTTTAAAAGTTTTGCTTTTTCACATTTCGTCTTCAGTCCACATGGAGTTGATTTTTGCATTTGATAAGAAGCATTCAAATTATCGGTGTAAATAATCACTTATTCTCAGACTTTTTGAATAGGCCATCCTTTCTCTACTAATTTGCCCTGTTGCCACTGTCACTTATTAAGGGTCTGTTAAGTGGGGATCTGTGTTTAGCCTTTTTATTCTGTTCCATTGAGATACTTCACTGATAAACCATCTTATTTTAATAGCCTGGCCCTCCAGTTTTCTTTACAAAAGTTTCTTATCTATTCTTGGACTTTGCTTCTATATAAATTTTAAAAATTAATTTGTCAGTTTGAATAAATCTGTATGGGAATTTGGTAGGGATTATATTGAATTTATAATTTGGAGCAGGATTGATATCTTTACAATGAAAAGATCTTCCTATCCATGAATATAGAATATTAGCATACAGTTTATATTTTTCAATAAAGTGTAACTGGAGTCATAAGATACTAGACATGCCATGCTACAACTATGCCTAATTTTTTGTGTTTTGTGTCTGTTCATTTGATATTTTAATTCTTAAAATTATATTTTACTGGTATATAAGAATAAAACATTTTGAATAAGAACATTCTGGGTATTGAGTTTTTAAAAATTGTGGTAAAATATGCCTGACATAAAATTTACTGTTTTAACCATCCTTAGATATACAGTTGATTGGTATTAATTATATTCACATAGTTTTGCTACCATCATTACCATCCATGCCAGAACTTTATCTTCCCAAACTGAAACTTTATAGGCCTTAAACAGTAACTCTGTATTCTTCCTTCAATCCGTTTCCTGGCAACCACCATTACATTTCTGTTTCTACGTAGCTCATTATACATGGACTCAAGACAGTACCTTTGTGTCTGGCTTATTTCACTTAGCATTATGTCCTCAAGGCCATGTTTTAGCATGTGTCAGAATATCATTCCTTATTAAAGCTGAATAATATTCCATTATATGTTGGAATTGTCTGTTCCATTTTCTGTTGATGGACACTTGGGTTGTCTCTACCTTTGGCTGTTGTAAATTATGGTGCTGTGAACATTGGTGTACATATATCTGTTCAAGTCCCTGCTTTCAGTTCTTTTAGATACAGTCTCAGGTGGAATTGATAAGTCATGGTAATTCTATGTTTAACTTTTTGGGAAATCATCTTGCTGTTTTCCACAGTGCTGAACTACTTTACATCTTCACCAGCTGTGCACAAAGGTTCCAGTTTTTCTTCATCCTTATAACATTACTGTATTTCCTTTTTTTTAAATTTTCATAATAAAAGTCATCCTAACGAATTTGAAGTGATATCTCACTGATGGTTTTGATTTTCATTTCCATGATTAATGATGTGCATCATTTCCTGCTTTTATTGGCCATCTATATATCTTCTTTGGAGAAATGTTTATTCAATCAGGTTGCCTTTTGTTTGTTCTTGAGTAGTAGGCATTCTTTATATATTCTGAATATTGATCTCTTATCAGTTATTTGATTTGTATATGTTTTCCCCCTTCTTTGGGTAGCGTTTCCACACTGTGTTCTTTGGTAGACGAAAGTTTTAATTGTGATGAAGTCAAGTTTATCTGTTTTTTTCTCATTGCTTGTGTTTTTGGTGTCATGATTAAGAAATCATTACCAAAGGTAGTCATGAAACTTTCTCATACGTTTTCTCATAAAAGTTTTGTTTTTATTCTTTAGAGTTTTGATCTGGGTATTACGTACTTTTCCTCTGCTCATTGGAATTATATGGTTTTTCCTTCTTGGTGTGATAAATTGTATTAGTGGATTTTATGTTGTCAAATCAAGTTTAAATTCTTCTGGGTGTGATATATTCATCTTTTTTACGCATTACTATATTTAGTTTGCTAATATTTGATTTAGGCTTTTATCTACTCCGTGTGATACTGACCTATACTTTTCCTTTTTCCGTAATCTTTGTTGGATTTTGTTATTAATTGATAAAATGGATTGGGGGATTATTCTTTCTTTTTTAAAAATCTCAGAGTTTGTGGTAGATTGTGGGGTTATTTTTTCCTTTTTTTAAAAATCTCAGAGTTTGTGTAACATTGGGGTTCCTTAATCTTGATTGTGTGATGAAACTCATCTATTTGGGCCTAGTGTTTCTTTGTAGGAAAATTTTATAGTACTAATTCACTTAATGGATATAAGACTGTTCAGTTCTGTTTTTTTTTCTAAATCAATTTTTTGTAAGCTGTGTTTTCTAGGAAGCTTAATGGCTAGTTTTATTAGTCTTTTTAGCAGACTAACGATTCATAAATTTATTCTTTTTCCTTCTGATTTCTTGAGTTACATGATTTGGTTTTTTTGGGTAGTCTTAATCTAAGTATGTCAATAGATTTCTCTGAAAGTACTCACTCAACTAGTTGTATTTCAAAAGATTTTTTTTTTAATTATTTTATATTTTGATCGCACTGGATCTTCATTGCTGCACACAGGCTTTCTCTAGTTTTGGAGAGCAAAGGCTGTTCTAATTGTGGAACACAGGCTTCTCATTGCAGTGTGTGGGCTCCTCCTTCCGGTGCCTTCTCCTGTGGAGCACAGGCTCTCGAGCACTGGGGCTCTGGCAGTTGTGGCATGGGCTCAGTAGCTGTGGCACATGGACTTCAGTTCCCCACAGCTTGTGGACTCTTCGCAGACCGGGAATCAGACCCATGTCCCCTGCTTTGGCAGGCGGATTCTTACCTACTTTACCACCAGGGAAGTCCCAAAAGATCTTTTATGTAGAATTTTTATAATTTGTTATTGTTGTTACTCACTGGCAGAGTCGTGTCTGACTGTTTGCCACCCCATGTACTGCAGCACTCCAGGCTTTCCTGTCACTCACTATCTCCTGGACTTTGCGCAAACTCGTATCCGTTAAGTTAGTGATGCTGTCTAGCCATCTCATCCTCTGCTGCACCTTTCTCTTTTACCTCCAATTTTTCCCAGCTTCAGGATCTTTTCTAATGAGTCTATTCTTTCCATCAGGTCACCAAAGTAATTCTGTTCTAAATATTTTCTAATTTTATCATATCTTTGGTCTGTGAGGTGTTTAGGAAGTGGTTTTTGTAAATGTTTTCCTGTGACTCAGAAAAATGTTTTCTATGACTATTTGGAAATTTCTATACATTCATATGATGTAATCAAGCTTTGTCAGTTCTGTCTGTGCATTAATGAAATAGATGTTAAGCTCCTCTATTGTAATGGTGACTGTCACTTTTTCCATGCAGTTCTGTCACAGTCAGTTCTTTTGAGTATATTTTGACGTTTTATTACATGTTGATCCTCGTTTTCTTAATTTTTCTTTTACTTAAGATCTATTTTATCTGATATTAAAACACCTATGCCTGTTCACATAGGTATTTTTTAGTATGACTTTCTTTTAATTGAAAATTGGTTGGTTTACATTTATTGTTATTTGTGATATATTTTGATTATTTTCTGTCCTCTTGTTCTGTGCTGTTTGTCCCATTTTTCCATGCTTCCTTGTTTTTCGTTTGTTTTTTTAACATTTTTGTCTTTTGGATGGGTTGAGCTTGCCTTTTCCTTCCCCAGATCACACTCCCAACTCTGCATCTTTCTCTACTGATTTGGAAGCTTATATATACTATTTTATGTTTTCAGTGTTTATCCTTGAAAATCTAATATGCATCATAGCTTAAAATTAAAAATTAATCAGAATTTTTGTCTTTCTTATGAATAATATAAGAACCTTATAACATTTATCTTCAGCATCACTATCAACCATACTCTCTACACATGCACTCATTAATATATTCAGCTTATGTGATTTTGTCTTGTATTTTCATTGTCCTTTAATCTCACAATTAGGCATTGTTGTTGTTTTCTATATCCAGTAATTGTTTTGATTTACCAGCATATTTAGCTACTTCTTTGCTCCTGATTCCTTATTGCATCTGACCTCTCTCCTTTGGAATAATTTTCTTTTTTCTTAGGATATATCCTTTGGAAATTTCTTCAGTTTTTGTTAATGTCTTTATTTTGCTCTTGTCCTTAAAAGACAGTTCTAGACAGTTAATTTGTCAAAGCTCTTGGGAGATATTTTTTCTTTGTCATCTGTTTTCCACGACTGTTAATTAAGAAGTCAGATGTCAGCTTACTTGTCATTCTTTTGTAGGAAATCTTTTTTTCTCTGTTTGGTGTTGCTAATGGTTAAGAATCCACCTGCCAGTGCAAGAGACACAAGAGATGAGGGTTTGATCCCTGAGTTGGGAAGTTCCCCTGAAGTGGCAACCTGCTCCAGTGTTTATGCCTGCAAAACTCCATGGGTAGAGGAGTTGCAAGAGTCTGACACAGCTTAGTGGCTAAACAGCAGCAGTATCTTTTTTCTCTATTTTTAATACCTTTTATTTTTTGTGTCCTGGAGTTTTACCATTTATTTGTCTTATTTGCAAGTCATTATGCTTTTTGAATCAGAGAATTAGTGAGGTTTTTTTTTTTCTTTATTAGTTTTTAAAAAATTTTTGTTTATTATTTATTATATGTAATTTCTTCAGATTTTCCTTCTAAAACACTAATTTTCTGTTTAGCTGTTGCCTAATATGTTTAACCCACCCATTAAACTTTCAAGTTCAGTATTTTTTCAGTTCGTAGAAGTCCTAGTCCTTCAGTAGTGTGTTGTTCTGTATTTGTGGGGGTTTTTTGCTTTATTTCTTGAGACATTTTAAACCTGTTGCAACATCTGAATGAAGAATAGGGGTAGTTCTCTTGATTGTTGTTCATGATGCTTGGCTTCCTCATGTGTTTTGTGATATTTGTTATATAAACTCTTTCTCATTAGGACTTGAGGTTCTAAGAAGCCTGGGAAGAGAATTTGGTCCTCCAGATAAAGTTTATGTTTAAACCTGCCAGGAGCCTAGAAATTTCCCAACTTAGGACACCCCTAAGTTACTTATTAGCTGGATGTTTTTGGACCATCAGGCCCTAACCTACTCTGAGGACCAGCCTATGATGACAGATTCCCAAGAGAGACGTGTTGACAACCCCCCACCCCCACCCCCTAAAAGCCAAAATCGTGTACTTCTCATCTCTCTTTGCAGGGTGAGCGTAGTGGTAGTTGATTGGGTTTTGATGGACATTTTTACTGAAGGCATCTTCCCTTAGGGTTTCTGAGTGGAAGGGTATACTCTGCCCTACCTCTAATTAGTGTGGGATAAAAGGCTTGACTCCTGTCCCTCCACGTGACATCCTTAAATCCTAAGGGTGTTGGTCACTGCCAAAATAGATGGTAACTGTTACCTTTAGTGATTACTTAATGCTCTGGATTCATGCTACCACTTCATTTTTAGCCTTTGAGAATTTACCTTGCTTTTTTGCAAGCTCAGCTTTGCATTTACAATGATACCTTTAATATTTCATCCTCTATTTTTAGGTGTTTTATGGTGAGAGGGTTCTGCATGTCTAGCTGGCCGTATTTTTATTTGTTTTTGACATATTTTTAGAGAATTTCCTTTTTTTTTTTTTTTCAGCTTAAAACATTTAATAATCCACTGTTCATGTTGTTCTGCAAAATGATTTTTGTCACACCATTTGCTTATGCTTTAGTAGTGTCATATCAGATCATCCTAATTTTTAGGATATTTTAGTACAAAGCTACTAAAATAACCTTTAAAAAAAAAGAAAAAGGGGCTTCCCTGGTGGCTCAGACAGTAAAGCCTCTGCCTACAATGCAGGAGACCCGGGTTCGATTCCTGGGTCGGGAAGATCCCCTGGAGAAGGAAATGGCAATCCACTCTAGCACTCTTGCCTGGCAAATCCCATGGACAGAGGAGCCTGATAGGCTACAGTCCACGGGGTTGCAAAGAGTCAGACATGTCTGAGCGACTTCATTCATTTAGTACAAAAAGACCACCTATTGACTGGAAGCAGTTTTATGTGCTATCCTTCAACAAGGGTGCTTGTTCAGTTCAGTTGCTCAGTTGTGTCCAACTCTTTGTGACCCCATGAATTGCAGCACACCAGGCCTCCCTGTCTGTCGCCAACTCTTGGAGTTCCCTCAGGCAATTAGTTTCTCAAATCTTCCTTTCTGAAGAAGCTAGTAGTGTACTGACTTTGAAAGGATTTGCTGATAGTAAATCTCAGTGAATCCCCAAGTACCTTTGAAAGAATGTAAGTAAGTGTTTGCTTCATATTGAAAAAGCTATCAAAAAGTGTGTTAGGCTTCCAAATGACATCTATTTGAAAAAAGGGTTCTGTAGGTAAACGAACTGCTATAAAATGTGTTATTTTATTCTGAACCTTTAATAACTTCAGGATTTACTTATAATTTATAAGAACATAGTATTTCTAGTTTGTTTTTATAGTATGTACTGACGTGTTCAGTCATGGCCTACTCTGCAACCCCACGGACTGTAGCCCACCAGGCTCCTCTGTGTGGAATTTTCCAGGCAAAAATACTAAAGTGGGTTGCCATTTCCTTCTCTAGTTTTTACTGTAGTAGTCTAAAATTCCTCCGGGCTTCTTTCTTCTTACCACCTCACCAATTACACAGAAACATCAGACGAAGGTGGTTTTTTCCTGCTAGATATCATTGTGAGCAATTTTAATGCAAAAAAAATAATTTGTTTTTACGTTTTATATTATACATTTTACAACTACTCCCTAAATGTTTTATGGTATCATGTAACCTTTATTTCCACCCAGGCTTATTCATCCTCATTTGTGCTCAGTCATGTCTGACTCTTTGTGACCCTTTAGACTGTGGCCTGCCAGGCTCCTCTTTGCTGGCATTTTTCAGGCAAGAATACTGGAGTGAGTAGCCATTTCCTCCTCCAGGGGAACTTCCTGACCCAGGATTAAACCTTAGTCTCCTGCATCTCTTGCATTGCAGGCAGATTCTTTACCTGCTGAGCCATTGGGAATACGTCGCTCTAAATTATAGATACACTGTTATCCTTTATTCCTTACCGTATGAAACCGAGGGTCTGAGAGTCTCCTGACGTACTGATCAGTAAATGCTCTAGACAGAACAGTTTCTGCAGAGTCTCAGAGCATTTTAAATACTTGCATTAAGTAGAAATTGAAGTATGTATATACACACTTTATTTTATATATATACACACACACACACACACACACACACTTTATATATACTTTTCTCCAATAAGCATGACTTTTCACTTTTCAACTAATGACTGTATGCATGTGTATATACAGTAATTAGTTTAAAAGTGTGAAGAATCGTTTATATATGTGTATATATACATACACACACATACCCATATACAGTAATTAAAGTGAAGAGAGTCCTGCCTATTGGAGATGAGGATAGAAATAAGAAGATGGTTTCCCTGGTGGCTTAGCAGTAAAGAATACACCTGCTGTGCAGGAGATGTGGATTCAATCCCTAGGTCAGGAAGATCCCCTGGAGAAGGAAATAGCAACCCATTTCAGTGTTTTTGCCTGGGAAATCCCATGAACAGAGGATCCTGGCTGGCCACAGTCTATGGAGTCGGAAAAGAGTGGGACACAATTAGCAACTAGAACAACTATAACATAATGTTATAGACCCTGGAGTCAGACAAACTTTGGTTTCTGTCTCATTTCTGCCAGCTAATAACTGTGTGACCTTAGAGAAATTATATAAAAAAGAAATTTAAATTTCTAGTACACTAGGAATACCTAGAATACTAACATGCTTGCCCTTATCCCAGGATGTTAATACTCACTGCTGTCTTGGGAACCCAGAGGATGGGGTAGGTCATATTCTTTCTTCATTGTATACTTTTAAAGCCTTAGTTTTTTAAGTGGCACAGTTCTCAGGTTCCCTGTTACTTTTATATCCTTACTAGGAGATAAACTTTATAAAGTAAATTACCTGTTAGAAAACATTTCTTTTTCTTTTCCAGTGGAAGTTGCCAAGTCCGGAGTTGGGCTCTGCAGGGACTCTACTCATGTGGAGCCCCTTAATGATTCTACTCATATTTCTCTGCAAGAACACCAGTCTTCCATCAGTCATTGCCTCCCTGATGTTTCTACAATAACCGAAGAAGGTTTATTTAGCAGAAAGAGTTTCCTAGTTTTGGGTTTTAGTAATGAAAATGAATCTAATATTGCAAGCATCATAAGAGAAAATGCTGGAAAAATTGTGTCCCTCCAGAGCAGAGTTGTTGCTGATTATGCTGTGGTTCCTCTGCTGGGGTGTGAAGTACAGGCGACTGTGGGAGAAGTTGTAACAAACACATGGCTGGTAAGAAAACCCTGCATCCGTCAGTTCAAATGTAGTATTGAAGGATGTCCGAAGCTAGGAGAGAATGTTTCTATCTTTGGCACTTTAGTTTCCATAGACTGGTATTCGGGTTTGGGCACTGTCTGGGTTTTGCTTTTAGCAAAGGAAATTATGAATAATAAAATATGCAAGCTTCTTGGTCCTAATCCTGGTAGATAGAGGGGCCACATCAGCAGGACTCTTTTCTAGGAAAGTGACTCCAGGTCTTCTCATATTTAGGTTTTCCTTGTTTTCTTACTACCAAAGCATGACATGTACTTTTGTATTACTGCATCTTTTTGGCTTATCAGTGATAATTTCAACCATTGACTTTTTCAACTTTCCAAGACTTAAGAGGAAAAAAAATGATACGTACATTGGAAGAAATTAAATTAAAGCATTATTTAGGAAATTCAGTGATAAATCTGACTGATTTTAATATCCTATATAATGACTGATACATTTTAATATTATAATTTTAAATGTATTGTGAATGAGCATATACATATTTATATTAAAGTAATATTGCTTTTCACTGTAACTGAACCAGTGTTAACCACTAATTGCTTATTTCAGGTTGATGATGATGTTTTTCTTGTTTTTAAAAGGTAACTTGTATAGACTACCAGACTTTAGTTGATCCAAAGTCAAATCCTCTCTTCACACCAGTTCCAGTTATGGCAGGAATGACTCCTTTAGAGGATTGTGTTCTTTCATTTAGCCAATGTGTAGGAGCTGAAAAGACTCATTGACATTCTTAGCAAATCACCTTGGAGCCAGGTATGTAGTATTTTTAGTACCTGCCATCTTGGTGTATGTATTATTTGTTTTTACCTAATGAAAAGCATACAAATTAACATTTTGCTAGATGTCTTAAAATATTTATGAGGAGTGTGTTGTGTATCTGATGTGGTGGCTTAAAGTGGAAGGGAGAGAATGCTGTTAGACAGGTACTTAGCAAGTATTAAGACTACAGGCATTAATGCTTACCTACCAGGAAAAGGAATATTTAAAGATATTGCTTGTCTCAGTGTTATTTCCTTCTGTGTGCTATATGGATGATTTTTTCAGTATACATTAATTGTTTCTCTGCAATGCAATGTTAAGCAGAAATAATGAATACTTTGGGAGAAAAAATGAATTTAAAAGTTCTGGAATCCAAATTAGTCCAACCCCTAAGTGAACTTTAATGGTGGCTATTTAAAAAAAGTAGAAAACTGTTATTACATAATTATAAATGAACTTTCACATTAAAGGAAAAGTTCTTTTAGATTATATCATGAAACAGCACTTAAAATACTTTTAAACAAGAGCCACACCTAAACCAAAGTGATTCAGAACATTTGGGGAAAAAAGTAAAGATGGGCAAAGATATGAGAAAAAAAGGAGAGGGTTACAATTTTATTATCAGACAAGTTTGAATTCAAATTGAAAGGCATTAATCAGGGGAAAAAACGTGTTGTAAATAAAGAATGCTGTTTACACTGAAGGTTTCTAATTTCTAAAAAATTAGAAATGAATAGTAGAAATGGAAAATGAAGACTGTCTCAACTGGACATTTTAGAACTTTTTAATAACTCTTGGTTCAAAGAGGAGTTCAAAACCACTTATAAGCCTAAATATCATTGTCAACCCAATAGTAACAAGCAACACCAGTACCCACATTGTGACCTTAAAATACCATTTCCTGCTAAAAGAAACTAAAGCTTAAAGAAATGATCAGTTCTAGGTCTGGGGCAGAAAAGATACCAGTGAGTCTGGAACCTTTTGTTAGAACGGAGAACAAATATATTATTGAAGACTACTATGAAGGGTTGTGTCAAAAGGACTGCCACTGGCCAAAGACAGGAAAAGTGTCAATAGCAGCAGTGGCTCCAGACATCATCAAATAATATTTCATCATCACTTCATAATAGCGCCAAAAAACTAGGCTAATTGGCCATGTTTGAAGGATGCTAGGAAACAACTCATTGTTTTTGAAAGCTGGTAAATGAGGAGAAAGAATCTGGTATTTATTCTGCCTTCCTGTACAGTCTGTATCAGACTGTATCCATAATAATAGATAAGACAGAGTTTCCCTTTGCAGCAGTATTGCAACAAATAAGTGAAGAAGAAATGGTAAAAACCAACATTCACATAATAAAGAGAAAACTAGACATATGCCTCCTTATAAAGTATATACAACCATTTTGAAACAGTCTTACCAAATAATGAAACCTCATGATCCAGTATCTTCAACAGATTTAAAGGAGGCATGGAAAAAGAGGGCACCTGGAAGCCAAAAGACATAAAAAATGAAATGTAGTGTTTAAGGGTGGGAAGTGATAAAAATAAAGCAAAGTAAGGAAGTTCAGTTCAGCCACTCAGTCGTGTCCGACTCTTTGCAACCCCATGAATCGCAGCACACCAGGCCTCCCTGTCCATCACCAACTCCTGGAGTCCACCCAGACCCATGTCCATTGAGTCAGTGATGCCATCCAACCATCTCATCCTCTGTCATCCCCTTCTCCTCCCTGCGGTCTTTCCCAGCATCAGAGTCTTCAAATGAGTCAGCTCTTCTCATTAGGTGGCCAAAGTACTGGAGTTTCAGCTTCAACATCAGTCCTTCCAATGAACACCCAGCACTGATCTCCTTTAGGATGGACTGGTTGGTCTCCTTGCACTCCAAGGGACTCTCAAGAGTCTTACCCAATACCACACTTAAAAAGCATCAATTCTTCAGTGCTCAGCTTTCTTTATTGTCCAACTCTTACATCCATACATGACCACTAGAAAAACCATAGCCGTGAAGACGGACCTTTATATCTACTACTGTGGGCAGGAATTCTTTAGAAAAACTGGTGTAGCCATCATAGTCAACAGAAGAGTCCAAAATGCAGTAATTTGATGCAATCTCAAAAATGACAGAATGATCTCTGTTCGTTTCCAAGGCAAACCATTCCGTAATCCAAATCTATGCCCCAACCAGTAACGCTGAAGAAGCTGAACAGTTCTATGAAGACCTACAAGACCTTCTAGTACCAACACCCAAAAAAGATGTCCTTTTCATTATAGGGGACTGGAATGCAAAAGTAGGAAGTCAAGAAACACCTGGAGTAACAAGCAAATTTGGCCTTGGAGTACAGAATGAAGCAGGGCAAAGGCTAATAGAGTTCTGCCGAGAGAATGCACTGGTCATAACAAACACCCTCTTCCAACAACACAACAGAAGACGCTACACATGGACATCACCAGATGGTCAACCCTGATTATCAGATTGATTATATTCTTTGTGGCCAAAGATGGAGAAGCTCTATAAAGTCAGCAAAAATAAGACTGGGAGCTGACTGTGGCTCAGATCATGAACTCCTTATTGCCAGATTCAGACTGAAATTGAAGAAAGTGGAAAAAACCACTAGACCATTCATGTATGACTTAAATAAAATCCCTTATGACTATACAGTGGAAGTGAGAAATAGATTTAAGGGACTAGATCTGATAGAGTACCTGATGAACTATGGACGGAGGTTCATGACATTGTAAAGTAAGGAAGTGATAGATAACTATAAATATCCAAACAGTGGCTGCTATTAACATGGGAGGGGAAGGGTGGTAGTAACTGAGAAGAGGCATATTGGAGAGGTTCTGGAGTGACAGTTAAGAGTCTGTCTGCTGATGTGGGTGGGGAAAATAAGGGTTTTCATCTTATGATAATTCACTAAATCTTATATTTCCTTTTTTGCTGTGTTCTGTACTTTGTATAAGCTTTTGGAAAAAACAAATTGTAGAAAAGAACAGTAAGAAAATATGGCAATAGACTAAAGCAGCGCTCATAGAAGAATTCAGCAAACTGATTACGTAAAATACTAATATACAGAAGTCACTGACCTTCATATGTGCAGCTAGTTAGAAGAGCTAATGAAATCAGAGATCTCTTACTAAATGTGTAGTAAGAGATAAGATAGGTAGCAACATGATATATTGGAGAAGGAAATGGCAACCCACTCCAGTGTTCTTGCCTGGAGAATCCCAGGGTTGGGGGAGCTCGGTGGGCTGCTGTCTGTGGGGTCACACAGAGTCAGACACGACTGAAGTGACTTAGCAGCAACATGATATATATTCTTAAAAAGAAAAAAAAATGAATGAATAAAATAAAACCAAAATATCTCATAGATAGAGAATAAATTAGTGGTCACCAGGAGGGAAGGGAATAAAAGGCTGGGCAAAATTAGTGAAGGGGATTAAGAGGTACAAAGTTCCAGTTATAAAATTTAAAAGTCACGGGGATGTAATTAGATTTGGTATTGATCTTTTGTAATCTATTTAAATGTTGAGTCACTATATCGTACACCTTAAACTAATATTGTGTGTCAACTATACTTTGATTTAAGAAAAAAGTTGAAAGTGAAACTTGAAAGAGCTACGGAAACTTGTAAAATGCTATTGAGGGAAACAGGACTTGAAGAGTAGGAAAGATGTACCTGTTCTTGGACAAGAAGACTAAACATTATAAAGGAATTTTTTAGAGAGGGCAGTGAGCAAACTAATTCTTAAATTCATAAGAAAATATTAGCAAGCAGGAAAGTCATAAAAATTCTGAAATAGAATTGTTATATAAATATATTTTGTAAACCTCACTAGATAATAGTATGTCTGTAAGTAGCAGAAAGTTAAGTGAACAGACAAAAAGCATAGAAATAGACCTAAATACAAACAACAATTTAGTATATGATAAAGGTGATGTTTTGGCTTATTGAGGAAGAGATAATTCAATAAAATTGGAGCAACATCTCATACTAAAATAAATACCAAATTAATTGATCAGTAGGTTAAATGTGAAAAATGAATCCTTGAAAGTACTAGGGAAAGTGTGGGATACTTAACAAAATCTTAAAAGTGAGGAACTAGACCTGAAACCCAGAAGTCCTAAAAGACATTTCTGTTTGTATCTCAAATGGTGGTGTTCTCTTTAATATTCTGTGATCTTGAGGAAGACACTTAATTTTTCTGCATCTTTTCCCAGGTTGAATCTTTATGATAACTTGTGAAATATTGGTATTTCACAAATACTAAGAGGATCCAATGATATACGTGCAAATGCTTAGAGAAGTTGTGGTGTAGGGGTAGAAGTTGTGTTATTCATAATCATCCTTTGCTCCCCTAATTGTTCCATGTCTTTTACTGGGAGGAAAGACAAGGTGGGTGGGTGGGTGATGACCAATTAAATAGATGATCTTTCTGGTTATTTTCTTGTAAGTCTGGTTTAATTTGCTTATTTTAAAATAATTTTAAAAAGTTTAATTTTAACAATACATTTTTATCCTAGAGTAAGTATTGTAAGAGAATTAGCTTAATTTAAGAAATATAACCAACTTTTAATGTATTTTCTTATACTTAGAACTCTGACAACACCATTGTATTAGAAATGTCATTCTTTTCCAACTACTGTGCATATGACCATTTGCTTTTTTTTAAACGTAACTTTCAGTGTTCAAGAATACTTCGTTCGCAAGTCCAATGCAAAGAAAGGCATGCTTGCCAGTACACATCTCGTTTTGAAAGAGCCAGGTGGTTCTAAATATGAAGCTGCCAAGAAGTGGAATTTACCAGCGGTCACTATAGCTTGGCTGTTGGAGTCTGCTAGATTGGGAAAGAGAGCAAATGAAAACCATTTCCTGATTGAAAATTCATCTAAAGAAGGTTAATATTTTTGTTTGTCATTTTATATATATTTTTACAGTTTGGTTTCTGGAATTGTTGTTCAGTTGCTAAGTCGTGTCTGACTCTTTGTGACCCCATGGTTTCTGGTATATGAATGTGCTAAAACTTGTTTTTAAGACAAATCATTAAGATTTCTCCCTTTAACATGAGCCACTATTGGGCACCCATTACTGGGGAAAGGGATGGGCAATAGAAGTACGTTCATAGCAGAAATGTTTAATTTATAATTGTTCTATCAAGTGTAGGCACAATCTGAAAGCTAGAAAGTACAAAACAGTATGGGAGTGGTCTAGGGTCTCAGTGTTTGAAGTCTAAAGATGTGAGATTGGACCCCATTTACTGTTCCTTCTGTGAGTAAAGTGCTGTCTATTCCTATTTTTTCCTATCTATGTATTTTATTCTGTTCCAGTCTGTTCCTGGACTTCGGCATGTTATCTCTTGCCCACCTTGTGCTTGCTTGTTCCTCCTTATCTTTCAAGTCCCAGCTTGGATATCACTTTCCCTGGAAAAACCTTCCTTGATTCATAAGTCTGGCCTTGTCTTGCCTTAGCACCATGTCTCTTTGTAGCTCTTATACCAGTGTTACCATTCTAGTTTACATTCCTGTTTCCCTGCTCAGCCGTAAGCTCTGAAAAGGCAAGGAGTACACGTATCTTGTAAATTATATATTTTCATTGTCTAGATTGGACCGGGCATAGTGCAGCTATCTAGTAAGCGTTTTTGATAAACATCGAAAAATGGTAGGAGGCAGAATGGGAGGACACAGTAGCCTCTTATATAACATGATGGCATCCCGGGTCACACTTCAGGGAACCTTGGGAACAGCTCCCAAAGCTATTAGTTACTACTTTTCTCTAGACAACCTGGGAATTTTACAACTGAGGTGAAGTAATGTTTAGGTCATGTTAAAATCTCATTAAGAACTTTTCAAAAACTTGACTATAGTTGTTAACTCTGAGTACATGTAATTGGGATTTTCTTTTTACTCAGCCATTGACCAAGATGACATTAACTTCTTGTTCAATCACTAAGTCATGTCTGACTCTTTGTGACCCCATGGACTCAGCACACCAGGCTTCCCTGACCTTCACTGTCTCCCAGAGTTTGCTTAAGCTTATATCCATTGAGTCAGTGATGCTATCTAACCATCTCATCCTCTGCCACCCTCTTCTCCTTTTCCCTTCTGTCTTTCCAGTGAGTCAGCTCTTCATATCAAGTGGCCAAAGTATTGGCGCTTCAGCTTCAGCATTAGTCCTTTCCAATGAATATTTAGGGTTGATTTCCTTTAGGATTGACTGGTTCTATCTCCTTGAAGTCCAAGGGGGACTCTCAAATGTCTTCTCCAGCATCACAATTTGAAAGCATCAATTCTTCGGCACTCAGCATTTTCTTATATAATTTTGGGCAAATTATGAGGTTTATTGAGAATATTTTAAGTTATAACAAGATGAAACAGGAAATCTAATTTCATTCATTATTTCAGTTGATTTGCTTGTCTAACTCAACATATATTTTAATATATTGTCTGGTTTGTTTCTTTGAAAGTAAGTATATAGCTTTGTGGTGTAAAGTATACTTAAGAATTCACATGAAAACTAATAGGAAGATAAAAACATCAGTTCTTGTATTCCTCTTTAGAGACAAGAAAACGACATCAGTGGCTCATATTTGTTTCTTTTCATTTTAAATCTCTAGAACAAAGTTTGGAAACCGAAGCAACAAATGAGGTGAATCTAAATCCAGATACTCCAGAGCATCCTGTAACACATCGGGAAACTCAGAGAAAAACAGCCGTTACACCTTTAGATATGAACCGCTTCCAGAGTAGAGCTTTCCGCATGGTGATGTCACAGCACTCTGGACAGGCTTCAGTCTCCCGGCCCCAGGGCAGTCCCTTCAGAAGGAGCCCTCATTACACCTGGATACGCCGTCAAAGTTTCTGTCCAAGGACAAGCTCTTCAAGCCTTCCTTTGATGTGAAGGTGAGGCTTATAGAAAATGGTTCTGGAGATAACAGTTCTATAGTTTATAAAGTTAAAGCAGCAAGTTCTCCATCACTTGGTTTGTAGTAGTAGCTTCAGAAATGTTGGCAAATAGATCCATGGTAATGAGTCCCTATGTAAACCCAGCAGTGAGGCAACAGCTAGAGATAAATATGGTGTGAAATCAGGACCTCTGGGTTCAAGTCCTATATCTGTCGTGAATGGTATGATTCACAGATCATTTAACATATTTGAGCATCAGTTCCATCTTTTGTACAAAGAGTATAATATCACTGAAAACTTACAGATTTACTGTAAGGATCAAGTGAAATTGTGTGATGAATAGTTTTCATAAACTGTAAAATTACATAGACACATTGGACTTAGGTTTTGATTCTAGGAGTACAGCCAGTGCACCTTCTGAAAATGTTATTGCTTTACCTTTCAATCCTTTGCCCTAAAAAGATGAGTTAAGTGTGCATCTTTCTTTGATCTTCTGAACATTGGAATATGGCTTCCTGTCTAAAAAATGCATTCACAAATGAAGGTTTAATTCAGTCTTCTCAGATGGTTTTCTTTCATTCCCCCAAAATAATTTTCTTCGCTATTCCTTTAGTAGTTCTTGGCCTTTCAAATAGCTGTTCTAACCGTGATTTTTTTAATCCATGAACCTTTGCAAAATTATTGTGTGGTTTTACTCATAGTATGTTTTGGAGCAGACTTAAAGTTTCTAAGTTGTTCATCTTCAGAAAATAAACATAAATTGATCTGGGACAGTTTTCTCCAAGCTAAATCTTTGATCAGATTTCTTCTGAAGTAACATTTTGTACTGTAACACTACTTATGCTGAAAAAGTAGAAGGAAAGCACTGGTTTGGAAACTGAGATCTAGAATCAGGCCTCTGCCTTGCTTCTTACTGCCCTTTAAGGCAAGTCAACTTCTTTGTGTTTCATTGTTCCCACCTGTAAAATTATGGAGCATATCTAGATGATTTCTAAGGTCTCAAACATAGTAATATTCTTTGAATAGTAAATGGAATAATAATAGACAAGATAGTAGAAATATTTCTGTTTGTTGAGACCATTCTTCTACCTTACAGTGAAAAACTGATGGTTCTGAAATAGTCTCAGTGACGGTGTAAAACACATTTAAGAGTTTTATGAAAGTGAAGTCGCTCAGTCGTGTCCGACTCTTTCCGACCTCATGGACTGTAGCCTATCAGGCTCCTCCGTCCATGGGATTTTCCAAGCAGGAGTGCTGGAGTGGATTGCCATTTCTAGTTTAGTCATAATGTGTTTAGCAGTGACTCTCTCTTGTGATATATAAAATAGTACTTCACCTTGTATTCAGTGGTCTTTAAATTGATAAAACAGATGGGCAAAAAGAAAAATCTGATTATCTCCTGTGCTCTCTAGTACATGGTGAAACACTGATGCTTTGCGCATGAGAATATATCAGTGTTGGTGCAAGCATTTTGCTTACATGGTTTCTTTTACCTGTATAAATTGTGTGTGTTCAAGGTTAATATTCATCAGTTGAGCACTGGCTAAATACTTTCTGCTGTATATATGGAATACTATTCAGATGGGAAAGAGAATGAGCACAGGTCCTGAACAGCAGTGACTAGTGCTCACGTGGGAATTGGGGTGGCTTGGGAATAGGCATATATTTTGTACCTTTGAAGATGAAGATTTTTCATAATCCTCAGCTCAATATGACTTTTTAATCCTCCTTATTGTTCATGTCTAGTTTATATCCATCCTTGCTTACTTGTTTCTGTCTGTGTTTTTGCTTGTTTACTTGTTTGTTTTACTTTGTTTTTTGGTATCATTTTAACCAGTTTCAACTGGGAATTGAAGTCACTCAGTCATATCCGACTCTTTGTGACCCCATGGACTGTAGCCTACCAGTCTCCTCTGTCCATGGGATTTTCCAAGCAAGAATACTGGAGTGGGTTGCCATTGAACCCAGGTCTCCCACATTATAGGCAGATGCTTTACTGTCTGAGCCATTTCAACTGTAAGATCAGACAAATCTGGTCAGATACTACTGAAAATGTATTAAGCTGCTTAGTCTCTTTGAACCAATTTGTTGGACAGTATGAAATTGTTTTCTTCATTATCTATGTAGATACAGATGTGATAACTTCATTCTTTTTATTGTTTGGAGGAAACCTGGAGGAGGTTAAAGCTGTAATCCAATTAATACTGAGGATTATTCCCCTTCTCTCTTTACCTCTTTTTCCCCCTTTCCTTTTACCTCTCTCTCTTCCCTCTTCTTTCTCTTTCCTTTTCTCCTCCTTTTTCTCACTTCCTTCCTCCCTCTCCTCCTCCATATACACAGGATGCACTTGCAGCCTTGGAAACTCCAGGAGGTCCCAGCCAGCACAATAGGAAACTGAGTACACCACTCTCAGAAGTCATCGTCAAAAACCTGAAACTTGCTTTGGCAAATAGCTCTCGAAATGCTATTGCTCTTTCTGCCAGCCCTCAACTGAAGGATGCCCAGTCAGAAAAGGTGGAATTATATCTCTTATTAATATTAAAAGGAAGTTTTAGATTAAAAAAAGCATTTAAAATAATAATGATTGATCTGTTTCTTTTATTTTCCACGGTCAGGAAGATGCTCGAAGCCACTTCAGAAGGTAGTGGTGTGTGTTAGTAAGAAACTCAGTAAGAAGCAGAGTGAACTAAACGGGATTGCAGCCTCTCTAGGCGCAGACTACAGGTAGTTGGAATATTTTTTTTGGTGGTGATATGAACTCAGTTTATAGGGAAACCTAGAGCTGTTGTGAGCATCTATTTAAAAAATAAGCATTATTTTGCCTTTTATTAATAGTTTATCATAGTATCTACAAAATCCAGTTTTTATTTAATTTACTTCCTCCTTTTAAAATACCCTCTCCCATATCAATTCACTCTTACGTATGTGTTTTCAGGGTATATTTAACAAACATATGAGAACGTACTTTGTGACACTATTCTAAAAATTTGGGATCCATGAATGAGTACAGTCTAGAAAAAAAAATCCTTGTGTTCAAGGAGTTTATTAATACATTTAGGTCGGAGATTTTAAGCATGTTTCTTAGTGATTTTCAAATTAGAGCCCTTCTGTGAATACTAAGTGCTGCAGCACTCCTGAATTAAAATGGTCTTTTTGAGGATGTTTAATGCCTATTGCTTTTACTTTGGAGGCATAGATAACCACTCTCAACCTGACAGCCCAGCTAGAGACAGGTCCCTAGCACAAGTGGCATCAGTATCAGGGACGGAGAGACCCTTGCCTATTGCAGCCAGTGCTGAGCTGATCGCATTCCTTCATTGTCTGTGGTACTCGCTTTCTTGACCACTTGTTTTCAGCAGTTCATAGTTAGCATGATGATTGGTTTACAGTTAACAAACAGTTTGAGGAATATGACTAGCTTTGTCTTTTCCTTTTGGTAAGTCATTTCAGTTATCTTTCTTTTTGACAGAGAAATTAAATCAGGAGAATGGAAAAATGAAATATATTTGTGTAATTATAGGCACCTTAGTGTTTCATTCATCTACTGTAGAAGAGTAAAGCTTTCTTTCTTATAACTATTATTTGTATTGTCTATATATTGTTCTTAGCTGGCTGCTGAGTGCTCAATGTGAGGCAAGTATTATCTCATACCATTTTCACAGTAGCCCTAAGAGCCCTAAAAATAGAATGTGTCTGTGGGTATTCTCTTTAAATGTGGACTTATTTAAGATTTAAAAGACACATATAGGACTTATGTTTTCATAAGATTTAAAATGCCAGTCCTGGGAATTCCTGGTGGGTCCAGAGGTTAGGATTCTGCACTTGCACTGCTGGGGTCCCAAGTTCTATCCCTGGTCAGGGAACTAAGATCCCACAAGCCACACCAGACAGCCAAAATAAATAAATGCCCCAGTCTTCTCAATATAAAAAAAAAAAATTAAATACATCGCTGAAATCCCTAAACAGAATTTAATAGTCAATGGCATTAATTTGGAATTTGCATTAGGTGTATTCCTGAAGTGAATTTCTGAGACTTGATAATTAATGAGAGGAAAGAACTTTTATTATGCAGAGGTAACAGTATACATGTGTTCATAGGGTAATTGGCTCTCAAATGCTGATGTTCCAGATGTTCCCTTCCATATGCACCAAAGAGATCAGTGATACTGTTTCCCACCTGCCGAAAGTTAAAATCTAGACCAGATCTTCCTGACAAATCAGATATAGCACTCCCTTTTTATTACAGATATTTATATAACATTCCTTCTACTAAAATGGATTTCATAAATCTAACTTTTATAATTTAAAGTCAGTAGAAGGTACATAGTAATAGAATATACATTAAATATGTAAATGCCTTTGTCTGATAACACAGAGGGGAATGGAATATTTATATTTTTGCATACATAGTAAGAGCACTTCAAGTGTGATAGCTGGAAGACTGAAATAGATATGGAGACTCAGATACCATAAACAACATTTCTGTTGGTAATATGACTACCATGAGTTATTCACATTTAACAAACTAGGTTAAGGAAATATTAAATGGGAAGAAATCAGGAACACGGTGTAATAGCTAAGAGTGTGCATTTTGAAGTAAAAATTGGCTCTACCTCTTATTCACTGAGTATGTTACTTTAGTCACATCCTTCAGTTTTCTTATCTGTTAAATGGATAAAATAATACAGTGTTTTAGAATTGTTGTGAGGAATGGATGAATGGCTGTGTAGAGCATACAGTATTATGGGGTACAGAGCAAATGTGCAGTGACTGGTGGCTGCCAGCAGCTGGAGGGTAGGTTGGATACTTAACTTGAAGATATCTTTATCATTGTATCACATGTATGAAGTGATATTATAGAACATATTTTAAAGAATATCTTTCTGCATCTCTCTCTGCATTTATATATTGAGAGATATGTGTATAAAATTTAACAGTGAAAGTGGAGTCTGTCATTTAGTGTTTTTGGTTACTCTGGTTCCTGAAAGGTTTTACGTATTCAGTTTATAGAGAGTAATGATAAACTAATGTAGTTATCTCTCTCAGGTATTCAGACTTTTGTGGGTTTGATTGTTTTAGGTGGAGTTTTGATGAGACAGTGACTCATTTCATCTATCAAGGACGACCAAAATGACACTAATAGGGAGTATAAATCTGTAAAAGAAAGAGGAGTACACATTGTTTCAGAGCACTGGCTTTTAGAAGTAAGCATACTTTTTTCCCCTCCCCTTTCTGTTAAATGAAAACGTAAACAGTACTTCAAGGCACAAATCCATTTCTCTGTACATAAACAAGTTTGATAACCTTATTTAATTGTACATTTCCGTTCTTTGGCATAAGAAACTTAAGGTCTTTAATCCTTAAATGCTTAGTAAATCTTTAATGGGTATTCTTTCAGATTGTCTGATTCTCTTTGCTAGTTAAAAATGATATGAAAGAAAACTTTGTAATGCTTTGAGGAGAATTAATTTAGCATGCCAATAGCTTCTTTTCTTTCTTCTTCCATTTTCCTTCTGGGTATTCCCTGAAATGTGATTGATACCTTGGCAAAAGCATAGAAATAGAATTAGATTTCATACTTTAGTGGGCAGGACATTTAAAAGTGAGGACAAATTGTTACTTGTGTGATGGAATTTTAAAGTCAACTACTTTCAAAACTTTAATTATGTGAACTTTTGCCATTTTAGAACATAATGTTTTGGCTGCCTTTTTCCTACTTAACATCTTTTAGTCACTAAAATATTTTTTAGTTCTGTTTTAAAGCACACCATTGTATTGCAGTGTGCCCAGGAGTATAAACATCTTCCTGAATCTCTTTATCCACATACTTATAATCCCAAAATGAGCTTGGACATCAGTGCAGTGCAAGATGGCCGACTCTGTAATAACCGACTACTCTCAGCTGGCTCTGCAATGAGGGATGACGAGGTAAACGATACAGATGATACATTTACCCCCTCTTTAAGCTGAATGTACAGTCATATATTGCTGTGAAGCCTTATACAGGGCTTGGTTTGAGAAACTGTAATTTTTCTTCCTCAATAGCCAGATCATATGCCTGTAGAAGAAAATGATATAGACAGTATGACCACCAGTAATAAAGAACTAACAACAGCAAATGGAAATGGAAGGAATGACTCTAAAGGAGGTAAAATATTTTAAATTACAAACAAAATTTATAAATGTGTATCTTTCATACTGAATGCTTCCTTTCCATCAGATGAACAAATAAAGTTGTCTTCTGTGTTACTAAATAGAAGTAAAGCATATATTAATATTTGAGGATTGAGGTTCCATGCCAGTCATTAATTGTTAGCAAAGCTTTGAGGGATATAAGTGTGAAACCTGTAGAATGTGTGAAACTAGGTATTCTACAAAGTTGGTGTGACACAGCCGTATTCTCTTAAACATAGGCAGAGATGGTGATTTTTCAAAAATTGGTCCTTTGATTCGAAAAGTTTCATTATATGCACAATATATTTTAACATAAATTCACATGGTTTTAAAGGTACAGAAGGAGGTGTAAAGAGTTTATCTTTTGATGTTATTTTATTTATTTTAGGTTGTGCTGGGTCTTCGTTGCCATGGGCAGGCTTTCTCTAGTTGCGGTGCACGGGCTTTATTGCTTATCTTGTCATGGAACACAGATTCTAGGCACACGAGCCCAGTAGCTGTAGAGTAGCTACTTAGTAGCTCGCAGACCCTAGAGTGCTCAGGCTCCAGTAGTTGAGGCAGTACTAGTTCAGTAGTTAGAGCACACGTGCTTGCTCTGCAGCACATGGGATCTTCCCAGACCGGGCGTCCCACTCATGTTCCCTGCATTGGCAGGGGAACTCCTATCCAGTGTACCACCAGGGAAGTCCTCTGATGTTATTTTCTGATGATTTCTTCCAGAGCGATTTTATGAGTATACAGTTATAAGCATGTTTTCTCCTTTCCTCATTAAAAAAATATATATTGATATTGTTATTTAACAGTTCAACTTGTGGAGTGTCACATTAGGACATAAGGAGCTGCTTCAGTCTTTTTCCCTTTTTTGGCAACTGTATAGTATTCACAGTATGAATGGCCCACTTTGTTTAGCCCGTTCCTGGTTGTTGGGCATGTGGTTATTTCTAATTTCTTGCTATTATAAAGAATGCAGCAATGAGTAACGTTAAAGCTCTAGGTGTCCTCTCTTTAGTGGATTTAATGGGTCAGTATTTTCTATTTTCTTTACCCTACCAGAACATTCCCTATGATTTACCTGTTTCATTTAGTACCTACTTCAATATTTAGTTTATTAAGAAACCAAAGATAAACATGTTGTGGTCTGTGTTTTCAAGGACCATGAGGGAAAATCATAAATGACTGTAATGTATGTCAGGGTGTGGTACAGAGCGTGAGAGGATCAGAAACCGGCAGGGTGTCTGCAGAAGGATGATGACCACTTGTCTCAGCACAGTGTCTGCAGAGGGCTTCCTGGTTATTTCCTATTCTGTCTCCATAGTAAGGGCTGCCTTTATGTCTGGGTTCTGCAGTATTCATAGTCTTAGTACAGTACTGTAGCCTATAGTAAATATTCAGTAGATTTCAAGTCAATAAATCTGTGTTCAGCTAAATCTAGATAAAATAGTTAATATGAATAAGATGTGGTAAAGAGAAACTTATCTTGATTGGTATGTTTTTGTTTGTTCCAAGCTCTGACACAGACTTTGGAGATGAGAGAGAACTTTCAAAAGCAGCTTCAGGAGATAATGTCTGCAACTTCAATAGTGAAACCCCAAGGGCAGAGGACTTCCCTCTCAAGAAGTGGTTGTAACAGTACCTCTTCAACTCCTGACAGCACCCGCTCAGCCCGCAGTGGACGAAGTAGAGTCCTAGAGGCACTGAGGTCTGTCCCTGTCACTGATGGGAGAATAGCTTCCTTCCTCCCTTCCTTGCTAACTTATCCTTCTTTCATTTCGTGCAACTCCAGAATTCTTATTTGGGAATAGGAAGCAGAGGTATGTTCCATATCAAGGAACTGCTTCCACTCAGGCATGATTAATACATTTTAAAACCTCCCCTGAGAAAGACATGATTTAAGATCTAGTTTGCCTTGTTTGAAATGGATTGAATGGTAGTCCTCTCTGTTTCGTGTATAAGACTTAAATAATATTGATATTAGACAGTAAGTGCGCCTGTATGTGTTATATACATATATAAATTTAGGCAGTTTTCTTATCGGATTACATGTATTTTGTATTCTCTTTATAACTCTTTATTTTCTAGGGAAGGTGATTACAGATCTTAGTGTGATGTGATTTAAGTTCAGTAGAAATAACTTCATCTTTTCCTTAATAGAAAAATCTCTGATGAATGTTAGTGAACTTATATCTTGAATTGATTAATTGAAATATGCATTTATCTATATTAAATGTATGTTTCATGAGGCTGTTTCTTTAGCTGAGTACTGAGCAAAAATGATTTTCTATTTAATACACCTCAGGTCATATTTTACATTTTAGAGAGCCTAAATCTTGTACCAAAGTCAGTAAGTAAATATATTCTGAGAGTAAAAGGCCATCTTCCTTGTATTTGAGGCAAATGAACACTTTGGGAGTGCCATCAGCTTTGGCAAATTATTTTTATTAATAATTCTTTATGTATATACATTGAAATATTCAGTATACACATTGAAGGCAGGTATTGGAATTCTTTTTACTTTTCAATGAAACTGATGCACCATAAAGAGGAACTAAAAAGCCTCTTGATGAAAGTGAAAGAGGAGAGTGGAAAATTTGGCTTAAAGTTAACATTCAGAAAACTAAGATCGTGGCATCTGGTCCCATCATTTCATGGGAAATAGATAGGGAAACAGTGTCAGACTTTATTTTGGGGGCTCCAAAATCACTGCAGATGGAGACTGCAGCCATGAAATTAAAAGATGCTTACTCCTTGGAAGGAAAGTTAACGACCAACCTAGATAGCATATTCAAAAGCAGAGACATTACTTTGCCAACAAAGGTCCGTCTAGTCAAGGATACAGTTTTTCCAATGGTCATGTATGGATGTGAGAGTTGGACTGTGAAGAAAGCTGAGTGCCAAAGAATTGATGCTTTTGAACTGTGGTGCTGGAGAAGACTCTTGAGAGTCCCTTGGACTGCAAGGAGATCCAACCAGTCTATCCTAAAAGAGACCAGTCCTGGGTGTTCATTGAAAGGACTGATGCTGAAGCTGAAACTCAAATACTTTGGCCACCTCATGAGAAGAGCTGACTCATTGGAAAAGACTCTGATGCTGGGAGGGATTGGGGGCAGGAGGAGAAGGGAACGGCAGAGGATGAGATGGCTGAATGGCATCACTGACTCGAAGGACATGAGTTTGAGTGAACTCCAGGAGTTGGTGATGGACAGGGAGGCCTGGCATGCTGTGATTCGTGGGATCGCAGAGTTGGACACGACTGAGGGAATGAACTGAACTGAACTGAAAACATGTTTCACTCTAGTTCACTGTAAAGCTGGCTTACCTTAGACTCTGAGAGGTTTGGTTGTTAGTAGCCAAAAAAACCTTCGTTAAAAACAGCCTATAGATACTAAGTAAACTTCCTATGTAATTATAGTTATTGTTTAATTACAGTTATTGTTTCTAGTGATTAAAAATACAACCTGTATTTTTACAGCAAAGTAACCATGTTTCTAAACATTGTTTCCTAAGCCTATATAATTGAGAAAAGTCCCTTTTCTAAATGCCGTAATCATTTTAGAATTTTTTTCAATTTCCTACAGTAAACTTACCCTCTGAAGTTGAGATTCAGTGTGCTTTATTTTCTAGGTAAAACAGATATGTTTCTGGGGGAAAAAAGTTTTTAAATAAAAATTTCCCTAAGTTCAGTTATTGAATAAGTATTTTCAAGTTGCTAGATGGTGGACATTTGAAGGTGAACCACCAATTTGCAGTCTAACTTAACAAAAGTTATGAGGGCAGATTTTGTTATGGCTGTCAGTTATTAAAATTATAACTTCTTTCCTTAGGCAATCTCGTCAAACAGTACCTGATGTCAACACAGAGCCCTCCCAAAATGAACAGATCATTTGGGATGACCCTACAGCCAGGGAGGAGAGAGCAAGACTTGCCAGCAATTTGCAGTGGCCTAGTTGTCCCACACAATACTCTGAGCTTCAGGTTGATGTTAAAAATTGGAGGATTCTCCTTTCCAGGAGCCTTTACATGATTCAGAAATTGCTGAACAGGGTAATGAGAAAGAAATCTATTTAATTGTTTGTATTAAGTACATGTTGACTTCTTGAAAATAAATGGATAATCACTTTGTGGTTCTGTGAATTGTACATGCCAACAAAAACTTAAAAGATATATTTGGGCTTAAACTTGGAAAAGTCAGAAAAATAATTATAAATTGATGTAATTTATCATACTCTGGCTGGGAGAATTTCATGGACAGAGGAGCCTGGCTTCCAAATTTAATTAAAATACATATTTCAATTTATGATGTGTATGTGGCTAAGTCGCTTCAATTGTGTCTGACTCTCTGCATCCCATTTAGAAAGTCAGACACAACTGAAACGACTTAGCCACAGAGAGTCAGATACAATTGAAGCGACCTAGCCACATAGGCATCATAAATTGAAATATGTATTTTAATTAAATTTGGATGTTAAGGATTAGGCATTTTCCCCCTGGACATTTTTCCAGTTCTTTTTGCATTTCTGTAGTTAATGCTTGATTTTTCTCTCAATCATCTTGTTCATTTAAGTCTTAACTCCGCCTAGCACATACCTACATTTCTTTAGAGCTATATGAATTTCTTTCTGAATTCCCTATATTTTTCTTCCTTGGACTTTACCTTGAAAACAAAATGCTTCCTGTTTCTCATCATTGGTCATCTTTCCCCCTCTTTCTCTTTCAGATCACATGAGTATTTCTTTATACTAGATGTATAGATTTATCTCTGCTTCTGATTTTCTCATAGAATTGCTGTCATTTTTAAAATCTGATTTACATTTTACTGATAAAAGTGTGGTATTTAAAGAAAGAGAGAAACACAGATAACACCATTTGCCATTTTAATTGCATTCATTTATAAGCTCTAGAAATAGGCTACTTCTTTTGCATGTACATTTTACATTGGTTAAGACAGATGAGACTATTTCCCAGACTCTGTTCTTAGTTGTATTTGGATAACATTACACTGTAGCATTTTATTGCCCTCAGCTGTCTGTGATCCCGGGAACGTATGTGTGACTGGAGCCCCAGAACACCCGATCTCTGAAGAACTGGAAACTCCAATGAAAGACAGCCACCTGATCCCTACACCTCAAGCCCCCAGTATTGCCTTTCCCCTAGCCAACCCACCTGTGGCTCCACACCCTAGAGAAAAGGTTTGTTTATCCTTAGTATGGTGATAAGACTTTTGAATATTGCTGTTATGCTACATTCAGAATTTTTGATATCAATATCAAGGGTTTGTCAAATGTTGAAAACTATATTTCTTTGTACTCTATTATAATCATTTCTGTATTTGATAACTTAGAATACTAAGTAAAATGTTACTGTAAAAGAACCATAGATTTGATAGCTGTTTTGATGTTAATTTTTTTCTAAAATAAACTTTTCCATTCCAGATTATAACTATAGAGGAGACGCATGAAGACTTAAAAAAACAGTACATATTTCAGTTGTCATCTCTGAATCCTCAAGAACGTATTGATTATTGTCATCTGATTGAAAAACTAGGTACAAGTATTTTACTTATGTTGAAAATGTAACCTTATTTGGAAGTCAAATGTAGCTAATTATTGATACCATTTTTAAGCTGTAGAGATTGAGATTAAAAAGATGGATAACCTGTCTCAGACCTGTCAGCAGTAGAACTTAAGTCATAGGATTTAAAGATTTAAAGTGAATCCCATCATTAAGGTGTAAGAATCTTGTCTTACTTGAGTGTTCATTGTTGAAACTCTGGACAAAATCAAAGGAATTATATAGTTAAAACTATATTTGCATGAAATTGAAGTTACATTGAAATCCAGACAGGAGCTCCTCCTGCTGTGACGTTCTTATTCTACTGGTTGTCAGGCTCTCCATCTGACACCATACTGGAAGCAGCATGCTAGAAAGGTAAACTTCCTAGCAACTACATTTTAAAAAGTAAAATGCAACAGGTGAAATTAATTTTAGATATGTATTTTATTTATATGTGTACTTTATTTAATATTAATATATGCAAAATAGTATATTCAACAAATAATTAGTATAAAATATCAGTGAGATAATTTGCCTGTTTTTCTTACTAAGTTTGAGATCTGGGATATATTTCACATGTACAGCATGTCTCAGCATCTCAATAGGGACTAGCTGTGCTTAAGGTATTCAGTAGCCACATGTGTCTAGTGGCTACTGTATTGGACAAAGCAACCTTATAGAACTTAATATGACAACTTGACCTAGAGAAACATTAAGAAATAATGATTAATAGTTGCCCTGAATCATCAAGAAACAATTAAAGGTCCTTTAGTGCTCTCCTTTTAAGTTTGTGAACTATGATACTTTTTTTTTTTTAAGATTTCTTTCAGATACAGTTGTACACTTAAGAAGCTGTATGTTTTTGAAACTTCACTCATGTGGAACATTTGTTTCCTAGTCATATAATAAATTAGATGGAGATAAATCAGAATTGCTAAGTGTTACCTAGAGCTCACCAAATGGAGTACTTCAAGGGTCTGTCTTGTGTGGAGTGTTCCATCTCTGTAAACTATGCAGCTAGCAGAGACTTGTCTAGAAGAGAGCAGAGGCAGATGAGTGCAGACTGCTGAACTGGGAGTCTGTGACTAGAGGGTTTTGGATACTAGACTGCAGAGAGTCCCATCATTGTAGAAATGAAGCATCTGTGGCCAACTGATGTACATAAATAAGTTCGCCTGTTACCTGGGTTATAATAAATTCATTACGTAGAATTAGATATTGATATTAATAATGTTTACCTTATTGTTCTTTATTCACTGTGATCCTGGGTTAGTTACTCTGTACCTGTGTCCTCATATGTAAATTGTACATGATAGAATATTCTAGAATAGTGATGATTAAATGAGTCAATACTTTAGTAAACTCCTGACTTGTATAGTACGTGCTCAAAAGTATTGCCGCTCTTAATTATTAAAGTCATCTGTAAAGCATGAGTAGAGTTCCATTGTTTTGTTAAAAATCTCAGGAAGTCCTTGGTACCACACTGCCTAACCTCTAAAGTATAAATAAAAGCATGCTTTACGTATGCTTTTATTTACTGAGGCCTTCTTGTTTCCTCAAAGTCAGACTTCTTTCTTACCTATCTGAGAAGAGGGGTCAGCTCTCACCATCTCCTTCATCTCTATTTACCTAGCGTGTGTTTTCCTCCTGTGTTGGTCTACTGACCTTATTTCCACTAAAAGCAGGACAAAAAAATTTTTTTTTCTGTTTTTAGTCTGTAGATGCCCATTGTTGGCCTCCATCTCCCTGTTGACACATATTCAGTGCTTGAAAATTGCTAAGGTAGTTGAGAGAGACTTAAGAAGTGTGAACCTGAGAGAGGCTTAAGAGAACAGCCATTTGCAGTTTGTTGCTCTTGTTTGTATTCAGTTTCTCTTTTTTTTTTATCTTAATTGTAACAAACCAATTTCAGAGAAGCAGGAAATTTTGAGTAAACATTTTATAAAAATATGCATGTAAAGTAATTAATTGTCAGGGGTTTTGTTTAATACAATTCATTTATAAATAACTTCTCTGCATTCCTAGGTTCCTGGGTCGGAATGATCCCTGGAGAAGGAAATGGCAATCCACTCCAGTATTCTTGCCTGGAAAATCCCATGGACAGAGGAGCCTGGTGGGCTACAGTCCATGGGGTCGCAAGAGTCAGACACAACTTAGTGACTAAACCACCACCACTGCATAGTTGAGGTACATTTTCCCTCAGAAAAAGTTAAGAATCAATAAAGTATCAATTTTTCTCTAATTAAGGTGGATCAGTGATTGAGAAGCAGTGCTTTGATCCCAGCTGTACACACATTGTTGTGGGGCATCCACTTCGCAACGAGAAATATTTAGCCTCCGTGGCAGCGGGAAAGTGGGTACTCCATCGCTCCTACCTTGAAGCTTGCAGGACTGCTGGGCGCTTCATGTCGGTGTGTATGCAAATTAACAGGAAGGGTCATTTTTCTTTAAAATTAAATGTCTTAATAATTGATTCCAGCACATAAAATATTAAACTAGTTATTTGGAATATTTTGGCTTGTAACTGACCATCACAATAATATCTATCAGGGTTTTTGAAATTTTCAATCAAGATAACCTTAGGGATCTCTCTTATATAGACTAGTAATCAAACTGTTAATATATACCTCCTCTGAGACCATGTCCTTCTGTGATGTTCATCTTATAGTAGGTAAAGCCCAGTAATCTAAATATTGCCAGTTACTAAGATGAAGCTAGATGTACATGACTTTCATATGAAGGCAAATTAATCTGCATTTCCTCCATGCTCATAAATTGATGCTTGTTTAGTACTCTCTGTATTTAGAGGAACAAAAGGTATAGCTGGTAGCTCTTACTAGACCATGGACTCTGAGGACATATTGTAGAAATTCAAAGTTTGCTGAACTAATTCTCCAGGAAGAAGACTATGAGTGGGGAAGCAGCTCCATACTCGATGTTTTGACTGGAATCAATGTACAGCAACGAAAACTAGCACTTGCAGCAATGAGATGGAGGAAAAAAATCCAGCAAAGACAAGAATCAGGCATTATTGAGGTATTAATATATATAATTATGTGGGTAGTATAAATGGCATTCAATGTCATGACTAGTCCAGATTTTAATTTTTTAAAGAGAACCTTTATTACAAAGTAAGAATAGTTCTATTTGTCTTTTATTCTTTGATTGATATACTTAATTTGGGCATTCTAAGTTGAGCTTAGTGTGATTCCTAATTCTTCTAATTGTGATCAACAGTAATATATATTTAGTGTTGATGGCTCTCTTAAAAATCATTTATATGTGTAAAATGTGACCCATACTATATTTCTTCCAAAGAATCTTTTCAGCCTCTAGCCTCAGGAGTTTTCAACTTGGGGGTCCACAGATTATCAAATCAGATGTCAAAGGGGTTTATAGATCAAATTCAGAAAGGCTGTACACTTTTGATGGGAAAAATACATCCTTATTTTTGCAAACCTCTAATTGAAAGTTTGCATTTCCTTCATTATATAAGTCTAGGCACCAAATCACATAACTAACAGTGCTGTGATGTTCCCCACAGAAATCAGGTATTTTTTAAAATTTATTTATTTATTTGGCTTTGTTGAGTCTTGCTTGCAGTGTACAGGATCTTCACTGCATCATATGGGGTCTTTCCTTGTGGTGCACAAAATCTCTAGTAATGGCTTTCAGGCTCAGTAGTTGCAGCGTGGATTTAGTTGTTTTGCAGCATGTGGGATCTCCAACAGGGATTAAGCTTGCATCCCCTGCATTATAAGGCAGATTCTTAACCACTGGACCACCAGGGAAGTCCCAGAAATCAGATATTTTTGCTTGCATTATGTTTGCAACTTGAAATATTGTTTATGTTAATCACAGCTTTAAAATTATAGTACATATAGACCTCCTCGACTTGCAGTGGTTTGAGTTTATGATGCTACAAAAGTGATACACATTCAGTAAAAAGCATATTTCAAATTTTGAATGTTGGTCTTTTTCCAGGCCAGCATTATGCACTACAGTATTCTCTGGTGATGCTGGGCTATAGCAGCAACCACTGTGCCCAGTGAGCCACGTGATCATGGGGCAGTAAGCAACTGATACAACCATTCTGTTCTTCAGTATAGTATTCAGTGAATTACATGAGATATGGTGGCTCAGACGGTAAAGCGTCTGCCTACAATGCGGGAGACCCGGCTTCAATCCCTGGGTTGGGAAGGTCTCCTGGAGAAGGAAATGGCAACCCACTCCAGTATCTTGCCTGGAAAATCCCAGGGATGGAGGAGTCTGGTGGGCTACAGTCCATGGGGTCGTAGAGTCGGACACGACAGCGCTTTCACTTCACTTCAACCACTTTATTATAAAATTGACTTTGTGTAGCTGATTTTACCCAACTAAAGACTTCTGTGTTATGAACATGTTTAATGTAGGCTAGTAAGCTATGGTTAGATAGTATTACTGACTCAAAGGAGATGAATTTGAGCAAACTCTCAAATTAGTTAGTGGACTTAGTGGAGAACAGATGAGCCTGGCCTGCTGCAGTCCACGTGGTTGCAGAGTCAAAGACACAACTTAGCAACTGAACAACAGCAGCAGCAAGACTTCCCTGGTGGCCTGTGGCTACGGCCGTGCCCCCAGTGCATGCGGCCCAGGTTCAGTCCCTGATCAGAGAGCTAGATCCCGCATGCTGCAGCTAAAGTCCCGCATGCTGCAACTAAGACCCGGTGCAGCCAAATAAATAAAGCTTTAAAAACAATAGTAATCTATGATGGCTAGTACATTAGGTGTATTTAAATGCATTTTTTACTAAATGGTGTCTTCAACCCTCTGATGGGTTTAAGGTAGAAGCACATCTATTATTATGTCACAAATATTTTAATATTTTTATAATTTTCAATAAAATGATTTCTTTTGTAATTCTTTGTTTTATTTTGAACATTTATAAAGCATTCATATGGTATGGGAATTACATTTCAATAAAGCTGTTTTTTTAATTATTTGGAAAACATAGGTTTTACTAGACTGCCAGATGGGTCCATGCCTCACAAAAAGGTTAAAAATACAAATTATCTTTTATGTTATATTCTGAGTTCTTTGCTATCTCCAAGTCCCTGTTAGCCTTGAGTCCCTTTATTTTAGAGTAATTCCACTGGCTTCTGTTAACTGCTAATTCTGTACTTAAATTTCCAATTTGTAGTCATTTTCAAGGAAATAGTAGTGAGGCTTCATCTAATCTAAGAAGCAGTGTTTTAGATTCTACAGTTAGATTAGTTGTAAGGAAAAAATACTAGAAAAAAATAAATGTCAAGTTGCTTTGTTTTATTGTTAACCTAATTATTAAATCATTTTTTTATTTAATTATTTTTTGATGGCCTACTGTATGCCAGACACCATGACTGTGTATCAGAGTGTTCTGACCAAGATAGTTATCAGTTCATCAGAAGTAAAATTTATAAGATTATTCACTTAAATAAAAATAAGACTACAGAGAAAATAATGTTTTTATATTGTCATTTGTTTTCCAAATAATTTCTACACTGATTATTTTTTATTTGCAGGGGGCATTTAGCGGGTGGAGAGTTATTTTACATGTTGATCAGTCCCGAGAATCAGGATTCAAACGCCTACTTCAGTCAGGAGGAGCAAAGGTTTGTATTGAGTCAACTTAACTGGATTTTTACAGTTACTTCTAACCAAGGTTGCTGTGATCAGTTCTTGATTTTCTGTACTTTATGAGATGGCAGTACTTAGGTGTAGCTTATACAGTTGAACTACCTTGGAACACTGATAGATTGTGGTGCTTTTTGTTTTTTCCTTAGGTGCTGCCTGGTTATTCTGTATCTTTATTTAAAGAAGCCACACATCTCTTTTCTGACTTTAATAAACAGAAACCAGATGACTCAGGAATTAATATAGCAGAAGCTGCTGCCCAGAATGTATACTGCTTGAAAACAGAATACATTGCTGATTTTCTTATGCAGGTTTGTAAAATCCTGTCCTTGACCTCACTACCAGAAACATGCTTATGTGCATACAGATATAACTATACAGCAAGACACTTGGTTGTTATTCATAGAATGTTAATCTCCCATTAGTCTCCTTGATTGAACTCTTTCAGTTTCCATCTATTTTTTAAAAAATAATGAACACATGTAAACATTTGGCTTGGAAGGTAAATATGAAATGGGTATAAAAATCTGGGGACCTCTAAAAGCCTTAAAAGTGCCCTCTAAAATGTTGGAATATAAAGAACACAGAAATTGATTCTGTGACTCCAAGGAGAGACATTTCCCCAAGGGTCCTTTCTAAATTTTCTTGACCTTTTTGCTTTGTTGTTGTTTAGTCACTAAGTCATGTCCGACTCTTTGTGACTCCATGAACTGCAGCACACCAGGCTTCCCTGTCCTTCACCATCTCCTGGAGTTTGCTCAGACTCATGTCCATTGAGTGAATGATGACATCCAATCATCTCACCCTCTGTAACCCACTTTTTCTTCTCTCAATCTTTCCCAGCATCAGGGTCTTTTTCCGGTGAGTCACCTCTTCCTGTCAGGTGGCCAGAGTATTTGGAGCTTCAGCGTTAGTCCTTCCAGTGAATATTCAGGGTTGATTTCCTTTAGGGTTGACTGGTGTGATCTCCTTGCTATCCATGGGACTTGCAGGAGCCTTCTCCAGCACCACTCTCGTCTTTTACCCTCATCAAGAGGCTCTTTAGTTCGTCTTCACCATTCTGTTTCAGGGATATATCAAGAGGTTCTTTAGTTCCTCTTCTCCCATTAAAGTGCTACCTTTTGCATATCTGAGGTTATTGATATTTGTCCTTGCAGTCTTGATTGCAGCTTGTGATTCATCCAGCTGGACATTTCACATGATGCACTCTGCATAAAAGTTAAATAAGCAAGGTGACAGTATACAGCCTTGATGTACTCCTTTCCCAATTTTGAAATAATCTGTTCCGTGTCCAGTTCTAATTGTTGCTTCTTTACCTGCATAGAGGTTTCTCAGGAGCCAGGTAAGGTAGTCTGATATTCCCATCTCTTTAAGAATTTTCCAGTTTGTTATGATCTACATAGTCAGAGGATTAGCATAGTCAATGAGGATGTTGTACATCTGGAAATTCTTGGTTCACATACTGTTGAAGCCTCGCTTGAAGGATTTTTGAGCATCACTTTGCTAGCATGTGAAATGAGTGCAGTTGTGTGGTAGTTTGAACATTCTTTGACTTTGCCCTTCTTTGGGATTGGAATGAAAACTGACCTTTTCCTGTCCTGTGACCACTGCTGAGTTTTCCAAATTTGTTGACATATCGAGTGCAGCGCTTTTAACAGCATCATCTTTTAGGATTTGAAATAGCTCAGCTGAAATTCCATCACCTCCACTAGCTTTGTTCATAATATTGCTTCCAAAGGCCCACTTGACTTTGCACTCTAGGATGTCTGGCTCTAGGTAAATGACCACATCATCATGGTTATCCCAGTCATCTTTTTTGTATAGTCCTTCTGTGTATTCTTGCTACCTCTTAATCTCTTGTGCTTTGGTACATTGTAAATACCTGTGTTACACAGTAAGGGAAGTCATACACTTGCTGCATGGAAGGCTCAGAATTGGCCTTTGTTGGCTGATTTGAATGTGGGCAAAGAAAAATCTTGACACCAGAGTGCCTAAAATGCCATCAGGAATCAGTGCGATATGACACATCATAAATGTCTTACAACAAAAGATTTCAAATAGAAGGAAGTCAAAACTCAACCTGGTTTGTAGTTGTTGCTGCTTGCGTTTGGAAGTTGGTCAGGAATTAATAGAAGGAATGCTTGAAACAGACGTAAAACCTGTTATAAAGCAGTGAAGTGTACTGACTAGGAATTAGTAAATCAGTGCTTGGTCTACTTGAACATCTAAATGTATATAACAGGTATGCATACATTATTATTCTTAAATGACAGATTTCTTGAGGTAAAAGAACACCATTTATATAAGAGATCATGAAGATTTAGTCTAAGAGCCATCTCTGATGAATTCATGATTCATTAGAATGCTGTGTAAAGAAGGATTCTGAGGTTGTTTCATTAGCAGTGCCAACACAACCATGTATTTGTTATCCTTGCTCAACTTAGAATCTTTTCAGTGGTAGCATTTCTTTCATTAGAGAATGAGAGCTGTATGATCCATTTAATTTCCCTTTTAGTTGCTAGAAACTCAGGGGAATCTTTTTAATATAATTTTCTCCTTTCCCTTTATTACTTGATTTTTTTCTTTTATTTTGTGGACTGTTCAGTTCAGTCGCTCAGTCATGTCTGATTCTTTGCGACCCCATGAATCGCAGCACGCCAGGCCTCCCTGTCCATCACCATCTCCTGGAGTTCACTCAAACTCATGTCCATCAAGTCTGTGATGCCATCCAGTCATCTCATCCTCTGTCGTCCACTACTCCTCCTGCCCCCCAATCCCTCCCAGCATCAGAGTCTTTTCCAATGAGTCAACTCTTCGCATGAAGTGGCCAAAGTATTGGAGATTGAGCTTTAACATCAGTCCTTACAGTGAATACCCAGGACTGATCTCCTTTAGAATGGACTGGTTGGATCTCATTGCAGTCCAAGGGACTCTCAAGAGTCTTCCCCAAAACCACACTTCAAAAGCACCAATTCTTTGGCGCTCAGCTTTCTTCACAGTCCAACTCTCACATCTACAGTGACCACAGGAAAAACCATAACCTTGACTAGGCGGGACCTTTCTTGGCAAAGTAATGTCTCTGCTTTTGAATATGCTATCTAGGTTGGTCATAACTTTCCTTCCAAGGAGCAAGCATCTTTTAATTTCATGGCTGCAGTCACCATCTGCAGTGATTTTGGAGCCCAAAAAATAAAGTCTGATACTGTTTCCACTCTTTCCCCATCTATTTCCCATGAAGTGATGGGACCAGATGCCATGATCTTTGTTTTCTGAATGTTGAGCTTTAAGCCAGTTTTTCCACTCTCCACTTTCACTTTCATCAAGAGGCTTTTTAGTTCCTCTTCACTTTCTGCCATAAGGATGGTGTCATCTGCATATCTGAGGTTATTGATATTTCTCCCGGCAATCTTGATTCCAGCTTGTGTTTCTTCCAGTCCAGCATTTCTCATGATGTACTCTGCATAGAAGTTAAATAAGCAGGGTGACAATATACAGCCTTGACGTACTCCTTTTCCTATTTGGAACCAGTCTGTTGTTCCATGTCCAGTTCTAACTGTTGCTTCCTGACCTGATATAGGTTTCTCAAGAGGCAAGTCAGGTGCTCTGCTATTCCCGTCTCTTCCAGAATTTTCCACAGTTTATTGTGATCCATACAGTCAAAGTCTTTGGCATAGTCAGTAAAGCAGAAATAGCTGTTTTTCTGGAACTCTCTTTGCTTTTTCGATGATCCAGCGGATGTTGGCAATTTGATATCTGGTTCCTCTGCCTTTTCTGAAACCAGCTTGCACATCTGGAAGTTCACAGTTCACGTATTACTGAAGCCTGGCTTGGAAAATTTTGAGCATTACTTTACTAGCGTGGGAGATGAGTGCAGTTGTGGATGTTACTATACTGTAATTTTTTTTTCTAATTAGTTTATTTTAATCGGAGGCTAATTTACAATATTGTGATGGTTTTTGCCTTACATTGACATGAATCAGCCATGGGTGTACATGTGTCCCCCCATCTTGACCACCCCCCACCCCACCCCATCCCGTCCCTCTGGGTTGTGCCAGAGCCCCAGCTTTGAGTGTCCTAGCTTCATGCATTGAACTTGCACTGGTCATCTGTTTCACATATGGTACTATACATGTTTCAATGCTATTCTCTCAAATCATCCTACCCTTGCCTTCCCCACAAGTCTGTTCTTTACATCTGTGTGTCCAGTTCCATTCTTCTTTATCAGGATTGCTTTGGCTATTCAAGATTTTTTGTGTTTCCATACAAACTGAAATTATTTGTTCTAGCTCTATGAAAAATACCGTTGGTAGCTTGATCGGGATTGCATTGAATCTGTAGATTGCTTTGGGTAGTATACTCATTTTCACTATATTGATTCTTCTGATCCATGAACATGGTATATTTTCTCCATCTATTTGTGTCATCTTTGATTTCTTTCATCAGTGTTTTATAGTTTTCTATGTAGTGTCCTGTTTTGTCTCTTATCATAGTCTTCATTTCAAAGTCTATTTTGTCTGATATGAGTATTGCTACTTCTGCTTTCTTTTGGTCTCCATTTGCATGAAGTATCTTTTCCAGTCCTTCACTTTCAGTCTGTATGTGTCCCTTGGTTTCAGGTGGGTCTCTTGTAGACAGCATATATAGGGGTCTTGTTTTTGTATCCACTTGGCCAGTCTTTGTCTTTTGATTGGGGCATTTAGCCCATTTACATTTAAGGTAATTATTGATAACTATGATCCCATTACCATTTACTTGTTTTGCATTAGGTTTTATAAACCTAATTTATAAACCTAAACAAACCTTCATTTGTTGAAGAGCTGGTTTGGTGGTGCTCCATTCTCTCAGCTTTTGCTTGTCTCTAAAGCTTTTGATTTCTCCTTCATATCTGAATGAGATCCTTGCTGGGTACAGTAATCTTCTTTGTAGGTTTTTCTCTTTCATCAGTTTAAGTATGTCCTGCCATTCCCTTCTGGCCTGAAGAGTTTCTGTTGAAATATCAGCTGTTATCTTTATGGGTATCCCCTTGTGTGTTGTATGTTGCTTTTCCCTTGGTGCTTTTAATATTTACTCTTGTGTCTAATCTTTGTTAGTTTGATTAATATGTATCTTGGGGTGTTTCGCCTTGAGTTTATCCTTTTTGGGGACTCTGTGGGTTTTTGAACTTGGGTGGCTATTTCCTTCCCCATTTTAGGGAAGTTTTCGACTATTTTCTCCTCAGGTATTTTCTTATGCCCTTTCTTTTTGTCTTCTTCTGTGATACCTATGATTCGAATGTTGGGGCATTTAACATTGTCCCAGCAGTCTTTGAGGTTGTCCTCAGTTCTTTTAATTCTTTTTCCTCTCTGCTTCATTTATTTCCACCATTCTATCTTCCACCTCACTTATCCTCTCTTCTGCCTCAGTTATTCTACTGTTGGTTCCCTCCAGAGTGCTTTTGATCCTCAGTTATCCTCAGTTATTGCATTATTCATTATTGATTTACTCTTCTTTATTTTTCTTAGGTCCTTGTTAACATTTCTTGCATCTTCTCAATCCTTGTCTCTAGTCTATTTATCTGTAACTCCATTTTGTCTTCAAGATTTTGGATGATATTTACTATCATTATTCTGAATTCTTTTTTCAGATAGACTCCCCAGTCTCCTCTTTGGTTTGGTGGGTATTTATCATATTCCTTCACCTGCTGAATGTTTCTCTGCCTTTTCATTTTGTTTAGATTGCTGTGTTTGGGTGCCATGTCTATAGGCTGTAAGTTCATGGTTCCTCTTTATTATGGAGTCTACTCCTATGGGTGGAGTTGGACTAGTGGCTTGTCAAGGTTTCTTGATTGGACGGAGCTTGTGTCTGTGTTCTGGTGGGTGGAGCTGGATTTCTTCTCTCTGTAGTGCAGTGAAGTGTCCAGTAGTGAGTTTTGGGGTGTCCGTGGGTTTGACGTGGCTTTGGGTAGCCTGTGTTTTAATGCTCAGGATTGTGTTTCTGTTTGCTAGAGAATTAGCATGGTATGTCTTGCACTGAAACTTATGACTCTTGAGTGGAGCTTGGTTTCAGTGTAGGTATTGAGACTTTTGGGTGAGCTCTTGTCTGTTAATGTTCCCAGAGTCAGGAATTCTCTGATGTAAGCCTCCTGCCTCTGGCTTTCAGTCCTTCTCTTAGAGTAGCCTCAAGACTTTTCCATCAATACAGCACATATGATAAAACATCTAGGTTAATGGTGAAACAATTCTCCACAGCCCAGAACACCCAGAGAGATTCACAGAGTTAAATAGAGAAGAGAAGAGGAAGGTAGGAGATAGAGGTGATCTGGAGGAGAAAAGGGAGAGTCAAAAGGGGAGAGAGCAGTCAAGCCAGTAATCAAACCCCTAACTGAAAATGGATACTGAAGCGAGATTCTTAAAGGTACAAAATTGATAATACCAAAAAGCAAGATTAAAAATCTAGAATAGACTCTCAAAAATACAGTATAAAATACACAAACAAAATCCATCACAATATTTATATATATGTGAAATTTACTTTAAAAAATAGGGTTCTTTTTTTTTTTTTTTGGCTAGGTAATACTAGGTTATGAAAATTTAAAGGAGTAATAAAGAACTTAAACTTTCTTTAAAAATTAAAAAGTCATAATAGTAAAAATATATCTAGGAATTTCTCTGGAGCTGTTGTGGGCAATGTGATGTTAATTCAGTGTCAGATAGTCCCTTTTTCCAGCTTGTACTTGTTTTCAAGGTCTATAGGTCCTCCTCCAGTGCACAGTCAGCATTAACCACAGGGTTTTAATGCATTGCACCTGTCTCTTCCACAGCGGTTCCTTCTTCTGTTTATTTTGACTTCCTCTGTTTGCACATCTCTCCAGTGTCTAATTTCAACTCTGACACAAGGGGGTGAAGGTGGCTACTTATTTAGGCTCACTTGTTCAGTTGTGTTTTGGGGAGGGAGGGACACTGCAAACAAATATCACTGGCATGAGTGGGGAGTGCTCGCAGTGTGTGGACCACCCTGGGTTTACCACAGCCCAAGGCAGCGTGTGTTTCCCAGGTCTTCACTGCTCAGACTCCAGGTGCTCTGCAAGGACACTGTCCCAAGTGGGCCTTCCATTTCATGCAGTCCCCAGGTCTAAGCTGCTCAGGTTCTTGGGAGCTTTGCAGGGGCACAGACCCAGATGGGCTGTGCATTTTGTGCCTCCCAGGTCCAATCAGCTCAGGCAACCCAGTGCTTGGATGAGCATACTGTCCCAGATGCACCATGCATCTGAATCACCTCCCTAGTCCCGGCCTGTTGGTTTCCCAGGTATGCTGCGAGAGCACCGTCACAGGTATGCCCACGTGTCTCTGGGGAGCTGATCTCCAGGTTGTGACGCTCTCCTGGCAGATGTCAGCCGTCCAGGATCCCAGGAAGACATAGCTAGCAACTGGAAGTCTGCTCACAGTTTGGTGGAAGATGCAGTCTCCGGGGCTGAGATTGCAGCAGCCCCTTGCCTTCCGGCTCTGGCTCTGTCTGTCGCACGCCTGCCTCTCTGCCTCTTGGGAGGGAGGGCCCTATATTGCAGCTGGCTCGCACTCCTTTGGTATTCACTCATCACTGTTCTGTGAGTGCACCAGGGTGACTGTGCTGTGTTAGAGCCTTTCTCAGGAAAGGTTTTCTTTTTTTTTGGTCTCTGGTGATCCCATGTTGCGGTCTCATGTTAGCTCACTCAGACTGTCATCAGGGCATTCAGGCCCATTCCTTAACCTAAGGACCGATGATGCTGCCCACTCCTCCCTGCCCAGCCCCCACTCTCCGGTGGTGGTAGACACAAGCATCTGGGCTACTGTGATGCTGGCAGTTGTGGTTAGGTGTGTATTCTATGGGGTTCTTTTTTTTTTTTTTTCCTCCCAGTTACATTGCTCTCTGAGATTGCAAAACTCTCTACAGACCCACCTGTGAGGGGTCTTTCCTACTGTGTGGAAACTTCTCCTCCTTCATACTCTCTCCCCAAGACAGGTCTCCATCCCTAAATCTTTTGTCTCTTTTTCTGTCTTATATATTTTGTCCTACCTCTTTTTGAAGAGAATGGGCTGCCTTCCTGGGTGCCTGGTGTACTCAGCCAGCATTCAGAAGTTGTTTTGTGGAAGTTGCTCAGCATTCATATGATCTTTTGATGAATTTATGAGAAAGAGGTCTCCCTGTCCTATTCCTCCACCATCTTGGGACCACCTCCCCCTAAATATATTTTTTAGAAATCTATTTGTTGAAATATGAGGTTTTAAAATTCTACTAATTGAGTAAGGGGCAGGGATTAGGGGAATGTAGAGAGACTCCTGTACTTCATCCCTCCAGAAGTTACTGATTGTTTCAGGGATATGGCTGCCATCTAAGATAGGACCCAACATAGATGAATTGCTTAATTTGTACTGTGTCAAGTGTTTGTACGTGTACTATAATTTGTTGGTATTTTTTCTTACATATGAAAGAGTATATAGAAAGTATTTCCTGGTTAAAGAATAGCAGAGTGTCATCCAGGCACCCAGGATAAAATATAGATTGCTAGTCTCATATGACCTCCAGTTGCTCCTCTCTGGTTGTTCGTATCCTTGCCTTTGTCAGGGTTGATATGTATGTCAAGTTCTAGATATCTGGAGAAATGCATTGGGGGAGTAAACTGCCCTGTATTTCTGCATCTGAGCTGATCATTGCCTATCTCTGGATCTCAGGAGTAGGTCAAAACAGAAGACATTTATAGAGTGAGGCAGCAGGCTACGGATGGGAGAGCAGCAGCTTCACGTCAAGCTCATGGCCAAGAGAAACCAAGCAGAGACAGGACCCTGAGATAAGCTTACCCCAGCGTTCTGACTTCAGGTTAGAAACCAGGTGCTGTGGCTACAGGGATCTTTGTGATAACAGACTTCAACATGTCTTCAGTTGCGTTGCTTCAGTTTGAATGGTCACCCTGTATATACTTCTGTACACTGCCATCATCCCAGGAGCTCCGTTCACTCCTTTGTCTCTTCTAGTAACTTTGTCTCCTTGCTTCTAGTATTGCTATTGAGTAGTCTAAAGCCATCTGATTCATAATCCTTTATATGTAACTATAATCTAGTAGGAAGTTCTTTTTTTTTCTTTTTTTTTTTTTTTTTTTACGTTTTCTTATGTCTGAATAGTTTCTGTTTCCACTAAGCTGTGTTTTAAAGCTGGGTTTTCATCTTCCATGTTAGAGGGATTTATCAGATATCTAGTAATTCTTGGTTTTCTATACATGATTAAGACAAGGGGGTAAAAAGCTGTTTAAAAGTATTGAGCACATTTATGGCTTGTCCATTTTCAGCTGGGTGAGATGTTGTGGGTGGACTAATTATTGGACCTCCTCTCCTAGATTCATAACAATGATTCATTTTATATATATATTGCAAAGTGATCCCCACGGTTCGTCCACGTACAACCACATGCAGTTACAAATTTTTTTGTGTTTTGTGTTGAGAACCTCCAAGATTGACTCTCAACAAGTTTCAAATATACCATACAGTACTATAAATTATAACCACCATGCTGTAAAAAGTATATCCCCATGACTTATATATATCAAATTTGTATCTCCTGACCACCCTCATCCTTTTTGCTTACCCACCTCTCAACCCCCTGCCTCTTTCAAGCAACCATCAATCTGTTCTATCTGTTGAGTTCTCAGGGTTTTGTTTCTTAGATTCCATTTATTAAAAAACCATATCATATAGTATTTGTTTATCTCTGACTCTTTTCTTAGTACAGTGCCCTCCAGGTCCATCCCTGTTGCCACAATTGGCAGGGTTTCCTCTTAATGGCTGCCAGTGTTCCATTTAGTCTGTGGGACTGTGTATATGTATGTACCAGTTTTCTTTATCCATTCATTCATTTCTGGATGGATACTCATATCTTGGCTACTGTAAATAATGCTTCAGGGAACACGGGAGTATAAAGATCTTTTTCAAGTTAATGGTTTTGTTTCCTTTGGATAAATACCCAGAAGTGAAATTTTTGGACCATATAGTAGTTCTGTCTTTAATTTTTGTGGAACCCTCCATACTGTTTTCCATAGTGGCTGTAGCATTTACATTCCCACCAGTGGTGCACAGAGGTTCCCTTTTCTCTGCACTCTTGCCAACATGTGTTTCTTGTCATTTCTATATAAAAGGGTGAGATGATATCTCATTGTGGTTTTGATTTGCATTTCTCTGTTGATTAGTCATGTTGAACACTTTTTCACGTACCTTTGGTCATCTGTATGTCTTCTTTCAGAAAATGTCTGTTCAGATCCTCTGCCTATTTTTTAATGGATTTTTATCTTTTTCTTTCCTTTTTTTTTTTTTTTTGCTGTTGAGTTTTATGAGTGTTTTGTATACTTTGGATATTAACTCCTTATCACATACACAATTTGCAAATATTTTCTCCCATTTGACAAGTTGCCTTTTCATTTTGTTGATGGTTTCCTTCATTGTGCAGAAGCTTTTCGTTTGATAATCTCACTTGTTTATTTTTGCTTTTGTTGCCTTTGCTTTTTGTGTCAAGTATAAAAACAAAAGCACTGTCAAGAAGCTTACCACCTGTTTTTTTCCTAGGAGTTTTATGGTTTCAGGTGTTATGTTCAAGTCTTTAATCCATTTTGAGTTTATTTTTGTGTGTGATGTAAGTTATTAATTGGGTTTCATTCTTTTACATGTGGTGATTTAGTTTTCCCAACACCGTTTATTGAAAAGACTGTGTTTTCCCTGTTGTATATGCTTGGCATCTTTGTTGTAAATTACTTGACCATGTATGCATATGATTATTTCTGGGACTCTAGTCTATTCCAGGTCCATCTGGAATAGACTGATCTGTTTTTAGGCCAATACAATGTTGTTCGGTTGCTCAGTTGTGTCCAAGTCTTTGCGACCCCACGTACTGCAGCACACCAGGCTTCCCTGTCCTTCTCCATCTCCCAGAGCTTGCTCAAACTCATGTCCATTGAGTGGGTGATGGCATCCAACCATCTTCTCCTCTGTCATCCCCTTCTCCTCCTGCCTTCAGTCTTTCCTAGCAGCAGGGTCTTTTCCAGTGAGTCAGCTCTTCACATCAGATGGCCAAAGTATTGGAGCTACCAATACTTTGGTCCTTCCAATGAATATTCAGGGTTGATTTCCTTTAGGATTGATTGACTAATTGATCTCCTTGCAGTCCAAGGGACTCTTAAGAGTCTTCTCCAACACCACAGTTCAAAGGCATCAATTCTTTGGTGCTCAGCTTTCTTTATGGTCCAGCTCAAGTCTGTCACTGTTTCCATTCCCCATCTATTTGCCATGAAGTGATGAGACCTGATATCATGATCTTAGTTTTCTGAATTTTGAGTTTTAAGCCAGCTTTTTCATTTTCGCTTTCATCAAGAAGCTCTTAAGTTCCTCTCTGCTTTCTGCCATAAGGGTAGTGTCATCTGCATACCTGAGATTATTGATGTTTCTCCCAGCAATCTTGATTCCAGCTTGTGCTTCATCCAGCCCTGCATTTCACAAGATGTACTATTTTAGTAACTGTAGCTTTGTAATATAGTTTGAAATCAGGGCACATGATGCTCCAACTTTGTCATTCTTTCTCTAGATAGCTTTATTTGAGGTCTTTTGTGTTTCCATACAAATTTTAGGATTTTTTGTCCTATTTCTCTGGAAAATGCCATGGAAGTTTGATAGGGATTGCATTGAATCTGTAGATTGCTTTGGGTAGCAAGGACATTTTAATAACATGAGTTCTTCTAATCCATGAGCACAGATTATGTTTATTTGTATCTTTTTCATCAGTCTTACAGCTTTCAGTTTACTAATTTATTTATAAGTCTTCATTTCATCAGTCTTACTGTTTATAAATGTTAGTTGTATTTATTACCCAGTATTTTATTCTTTTGATGCAATTATAAATGGGATTATTTCTTCTTAATTTCTTTTTTTTTTAATTGTCTTTGTCATTAAATGAATTTCTTGAAAGGGAACCCTCTTGTACTATTGGTGGGAATGTAAATTGATACAGCCACTATGGAGGACAGTGTGGAAATTCCTTTAAAAACTAGGAATAAAGCTACCATATGACCCAACAATCCCACTGCTGGGTATATACCTTGACAAAACCGTAATTGAAAAAGACACATGTACCCCCAGTGTTCATTGCAGCACTATTTACACACATATATATGTATGTGTATGTATATGCATATATATATGTATATACATATGTGTGTATATAACGGAATATTACTTAACCATGAAAAGGAGCACATTTGATTCAGTGCTAAGGTGGATGAACCTAGAGCCTATTAGAGTGAAGAAAGAGAAAAATATTATATATTAACACATATATAAGAAACCTAGAAAGATGGTACTGATGAACCTATTTTCAGGGCCTCAATGGAGACACAGATAGAGAACAGACTTGTGAACACAGAGAAGGGGTGGGAAGGAGAAGGTGCGACGAATGCAGAGTAGCATGGAAATACACAGCCGTAAGCAAAATAGATAGCCAGTGGGAATTTGCTGCATGACTCAGGGCACTCAAACTGTGGCTCTCTGTGTGACAACCTAGAGGGGTGGGATGGGGTGGGAGGGAGGTTTAAAGGCAGAGGACATATGTATACCTATGGCTGATACATGTTGATATATGGCAGAAACCAATACAATATTGTAAAGCAATTATCCTCCAATTAAATATTTTTAAAAATTGAGGAGGGGGGGAATAGCTTTCTTATAAACAGGATATAGTTGGGACTTGGTTTTTATTCTCTAAAATGTTTAGTCCACAATGTAATTACCAATACTGGATTTTATTTTTTACCATTTGTCTTTTGGTTTGTCTCTCAGTTCTTTGTTCCTCAGTTCCCCTCTTGTCTTTTTTGGTATTAAATACCTTTTAGAACTCCGTTTTATTCATTGTCCTTTTTTTTGTCTGCACTGGCTCTTCATTGCTGTGTGAGCTTTCTCTAGTTGCAATGAGTGGGGTCTGCTCTCTAGTTGTGATGTATGGGTTTCTCATTGCTGTGGCTTCTCTTGCTGAGGAGCAGGAGCTCTGGGCACATGGACTCCATAGTTGCAGCACCTGGGCTTAGTTGCTCCATGGCATGTGGGATCTTGTGGACCAGGGATTAAACCTGTGTCCCTGCAATAGCAGGTGGACTCTCAACCACTGGACCACCAGGCAAGTCCAGCACCTGTTCTTTTAAAGCAACAACTTCTCTGCCTTTTTTGCATAGGTGGAAGTGTTTTGCTCTCCTGATTACAATATACTTAATTTTTCATAATCCTTCTAGAGTTACTATTGTACCACTTTGCATAAAATTTAGAAATCTTGGAACCATATAGATTGAACTGCTTCCCCTGCTCTTCAAACCAGGAGTCAGTAAACTATAGCCCACAGTCTACTTTGTTGCCTATTTTATAAATAAAACTTACAAAGTTGAAACCCAGCTATGTTCATCCATTGGCATGTTCTGTTTGGCTACTTTTGCACTACAACTGCATAGTTGAGTTGTAACAAAGATTTGCAACTACTGAAATGTTTAATGTCTGACCCATCTATCTGTTATAACTCCACAGTTTTGTGTAATTCTTTAAGTTTTGCCTTAGACAGTCTTATTTAAGGAAATCAAAAGGGAAGCCTTTTATATTTACCCTAATATATATCATCTTAAATGTTATTTCTTTCTAAAGAGCTAAGTTTTCATGTGGTATCATTTTCCTTCAGCCTGAAGAACTTTCTTTAGTTTGTAATACAAATATGATGGGGACCAATTCTAGTTTTCTTTTTGAAAATGTCTGTTTTACCTTTATTCTTGAAGATTTTTGATAAGATATAGAATTGGGGATTGAGTTTTTTTCTTTCTTCTAGTACTTTAAAGACTTCATTCTCTCCTGGCCTCTTATTTCTGATAAGAAGTTAATGGTAATTTGAATTGTTCTTTATGCAGTGTGTCATTTTTTCCCTCCTCCCAAGCTATCTCTTATGCCTGAAACCACTAATCTTTTTTTTAAGAGGACACTTAAAAAAATTATTTTGCTGTGTGAGGTCTTAGTTGCAGCACATGGGATCTTCATTGTATCACGCAAGATCCTTTGTTGTAGCAGATGAACATCCTAATTGTGGCATACAGTCTCCAGTGTGTGGGCTTAGTTGCTCTACAGCATGTGGAATCTAGTTCCCCAACCAGGGATCAAACCTGTGTCCCCTGCATTGCAAGGTAGATTCTTAACTGCTGGACCACCAGCAAGTCCCAATTAGTAATCTTTTGTTCATTTCTATAATTTAATGATTTTTAAAATCTTAAATAAATGAAATTACTAATAATGTGTGAACTTTGGCAATTGTCTTTTTTTCACTCAGTAAAATTCTTTTTGAGATTCATCCAAATTGTTGTATTAGTATACACTTTTATTTCATTTTATTACTGAGTAATACAGATATACTACAGTTAATCTTTAACCTGTTGAAAGACATCTGGGTTATTTCTGGCTTGGAGCCGCTAGGGATGGTTGTATAGTTTGTATGTGAATATAAGATTACGCTGCACTGGGATAAGTGCCCAAGTGTATGTTTCCCGAGTGGACATATTTTACATTCCCACCGTCAATGTCTGAATGATCCAGTTTCTTTGCATTCTCATATACATTTAATTATCATTTCAGTTGGCATATAATCTCTTGTGGTTTTAGCTTGTTGCATTTCCTTAATGGCTAATCAGAGTGAACATCTTTTGGTGTGCTTTTTTACCATGTTTATAATCCTCTTTATTGAAGTGTCTCCTCATGTCTTTTGCCCATTTTGTAATTGAATTGGTTTTACCCATGAGAGTTTTTTGTAGCAGATACTCATCTTTTGTTGGAGATGTGTTTGCACATATTTTCTCCCTGTCTCGGTTTATCTCTTTACTTTTATACTTTTTTTTGGCTATGCCACACAGCTCGCAGGATCTTAGTTCCCCTACCAGGGGTTGAACCCAGGCTGCCAGCACTGAGTCCCTAACCACTGAACCAACAGGGATTTCCTACCTTTATCTCTTAACAGGATTTTTTGCAAAACAGAAGTTTAAAAGATTTTACAGTTTTTATACTTTCACATGTTTTATGGAAAATGGGTCATAGAAAGTCTCTATGTTGTGTCCGACTCTTTGTGACCCCATGGATTGTAGCCCACCAGGGTCCTCTGTCCATGGGATTCTCCAGGTAGGAATACTGCAGTGGGTAGCCATTCCCTTCCCCAGAGGATCTTCCTGATCCAGGGATTGAACCCAGTTCTGCACTGCAGGCAGATTCTTCACCATCTGAGCCACCAGGGAAACCTGGTTGTGAGGTTTAGGACAAAGTCATCAGGGGGTTGGCTGGGGGTTTCTGCCTCAGAATATCCAGTTGCTCTAGAACCATTTGTTAAAGAGCAAGTGGTTAATCCTCCATTTAGTTGTATTTGTACCTTTGTCAAAATTCAGATGTGGGTTTTGTGTCAGTCTGTTTCTGGATTCTCTGTTCTATTCCATCAATCTATGTGTCTTTCCCTCTGCAAGACTTTTTTTTTTTTTTTGCAAGACTCAATTAGTCCTAATACTTGGTAATGATTCCTTTCTCTTTATTCCTCTTTTTCAAAATTGCTGTTGCTATTCTAGCACTTGTACTTTTTTTTTGGCTTGTATCTTTATATGTAAATTTTTAAATAAGCTTGTTTGTCTATAGAAACACCTTGCTATGATTTTAATAGGAATTACATTAAACCTACAGGTCAGTTTAAGTGTTTGACATGTCTAGTGTATTAAGTCTTTCAGTCCTTAAAGACAGTAGGCAGTTTGCTTGGCTGATGTTACACAGTAAGTTGCAGCTCAGATCTCAGTTGGGTTCTTGGGGCCTTACCTTGAGTCTTTGACAGACATGATTTAGGGGTCAAGTAAGAATTTGGTCAATGTTTATAATACAGAGTTGGAGCTCCTCTCAGATTTTCTGGAATTTCCCACCTTATTTTCTAGTACTATGGTGCTATTCTGTCCTGTGGCTCTTCAAAATGTTCTGTTTTAGCCAGTCAACATGACACAGACAGGGACATCTCCCCTGACTAAAAGCAGTAAAAAATGAAAAGGAGGATTCACCCTATTCATTCCTTTCTTTCCAGAGGTCAGCCCGGCTTTGGTATTTGCTGATTATTTCTTCTACAGTGTCTTAGAGTAGTTGCTTTTAGTGTATTCTGGTTGGAAGTTAAACTTGTTAAACGTTGGAGGAGTGGGATTGAAAGGCACTTACCCAGTGTGGTGGTGACTCCTTGTGTTCTCCAGCCTACCGTGTTGCCAGGAATCAATTGCTGTTATAATAGCTGTTCTCTTTTATGTTGGAAGATGGTTGTGTGGAAGAAAAATGCAGAGGATTTTAGAGTCAAGTGGAGAGGTACATGAATTTTGGCTTTGCCGCCTGCTAGTTATATAACACTGTGTCATTTAACCTTTTTATCTGTAAAATGGAAAATAAAAACCTATCTCACATGTTTATTGAAAAATTTTTTAAGGTTTTCAGAAACGTGCAGTAAATATAGCATCTCACTTAAATGATAGCTGTTAATTGTATTTTATGTTTTCTCTGTTCTGTTTTTAATCTATATTTAATCCATTAAGATCTGAGCTAGCCCCCTCTGCCTGAGCTGTAAACTCATTTTTCTGATAAAAGGTGAAATTTTGTTACGTGGGATCTGTTCATTAAGGATAACAAGTGTTAAGTAGCTATCTTGGAAGACTGATATTTACGTTTTTTGATTATAAAGCAGAGTAGAGGAATCTATTACCTTATTAACAGTTTGAAATCTGGGGGAAAAAAATTAACAATGTTGGGTTTTTCCTCTTTTATAGGAATCCCTCCTCAAGTGGAAAATTACTGTCTACCAGAAGCTGCTTCATTTCTTCAGAATAAAAAGGAACCTGGGCCTGGATTCTCACAAAAGAGGAAAGCTCCTACAGAAAAAAATAAAATCAAACGACCCAGAGTACAGTAATTATATTTACTCATTTACCAAACATTAAATGTCTTTTAAATTAATAACTTGAATATTACTGTGATGGATTTGTAATTTAAAGACAAGAACCTGGAGAATTCAGCTTCAGTGTAGTGATGAAGCTTGAAGTTAGTTTTCAACACCTGAAATTTTAATCACTGAAATATTAACTGATCCTAATAGAAAGTTACCTGAAATAACAAAATGCAGCTCCTCACCTAGCTTGTCATTAAACCATATTGATGTGTGTAAGGTGGGTTTTTATTTATTTGCTTGTAAGTATCCAAGTCTGTAGTTTAGTGGAAGTTTTAGCAAGGTGTTAGATTTTGCCTTAAAATGTCTGCTTTAATTCGTGAACAAGAAAGTTATCAATTGGGATTCATTCATATTTTTCCTGATTTTTAGCTTCTTACCATTTTACCTCTTCTTAACAGGAGCCTGAGCACAAGGTTTAATGAGGAACTGAGGCTTTAAACTTAAGTGTGTGTGTATATATGTATATGCATGTTTGTACAAATCTCCATGATGTTTGCCAAGTTTAGGGGCCAAAACTTGGAAAATAAAGACAATAAAGAATAAAAATAGTGACTCAAAGTAGTTGTTCAAATAGATAATTAAAAAACATTCTGGTAACCATTCTCTTGTTGAAACAAATAAAAGATTTGTAAAACAGCTTAAAAATAAATCTAGTTATGTTTCTGATGTTGTTTATGTAGAATTATTAGGGCTTCCCTGGTGGTTTAGTTGGTAAAGAATCTGCCTGCAATGCAGGAGACCTGGGTTAGATCCCCAGATTGGGAAGATCCCATGGAGAAGGGAATGGCTACCCACTGCAGTATTCTGGCCTGGAGAATTCCATGGACTGTATAGTCAATGGGGTCCCAAAAGAGTTGGACATAACTGAGCGACTTTCACATACACATGCAGAATATTGCTCTGGTGGGTTAAAAAAGGGAAGAACTACAGAACTGCATTAGCCTCTGTTAATCTAAACCTGAACACCAGATACTACTTGCATGGCCACAGTTCTCTAAATATAAGGCTACCTCACTTTGTTTAAGGGACTAATTTTGATGTAAATTGTTCAATTCCTAGTAATAATCTTTGAAAGGCAAACTCAGATGTTGATAAATTAAAATCCTTAACCTGAACACCAAACCCCTGAAGTTTTTCATTTTTCTCTAAATGAAGTAGGGGTTATCACTGCCCTTCAGTCGTTTTAGCTTTGAGCTAATTCACACCTTGCTGCTGCTGCTGCTAAGTCACTTCAGTTGTGTCCAAATCTGTGCGGCCCCATAGACGGCAGCCCACCAGGCTCCCCGTCCCTGGGATTCTCCAGGCAAGAAGACTGGAGTAAGTTGCCATTTCCTTCTCCAGTGCATGGAAGTGAAGTCGCTGAGTCGTGTCTGACTCCTAGCGACCCCATGGACTGCAGCCTACCTTAGGACGAAACAAATTCTTACACCAGCAAACAGGTAGCATTGTCATATAAACTGAACTCCTGCCCTCATCCAAACAAAAAACCCACAGACCTGGTTTTTATTAGAACCATTTTGTGTTAGCTGGTCCTTTCATTGGCAGTTTGAGGTAGTTTCTCTCTGAATTTCAGTACTTAAAAATTCTTTAAAATACTCTTCTCTTGATGAGCACACTGTTGCCAGAATAAATATTATTCTATTTCTCTATCAGAAAAAATGAACTAATGTAGCATTGTCTGTTCTGCCATGATTATGAACTGTTTTCTCTGTTTAGGCCTTAATGTACAATTTTAAGGCTCCAGACCTCAGCTTCTGTTGACTCTCCAGAATCTGTCTACACCCTGCATAACACATTTTCAGTCAGGTTTTGACTCTTACATTGTGAATATCCTTACGCCAGTGAAGTCTTCTTACATGCAGGTGATTCTAAGCATAGGTAGATATCTCATTTAAAAAGGAAGAAAAAAAACTTTCCTTCATTATTCTTACTTTCTCCTTAGAATTACTATAGTATTTTAACCTGTGATGTTTAAATTAGCATTTCTTATATTCCCCCGTGACTTTTCATGTGCATTACTCTGGCCTCATCACGATTCATTGACTCAACAAATATGACTCCTCAGCATGTAAGGTAGTTTGTGGACTTTGGGAGCCAGCCACTTAGCACACGCGGCCCCTCAGGGTTAGTGGTAGGGCCCTCAGTGCAGACACTACACTCGGTTATCCTCGGATATAGTATTTCTATTTCAGGCTGAATTTTATCTTCCTCAGCCCACTAAAGAGAATTTCGGAGACTGACGCTTAACCCCATATGTGACTGTACTTGGAGACTGGAATAATTAAGGTTAAATGAAGTCATAAGAGTGGGCTTTAAGGAGAGACCAGGAGTTCATGGGCACAGAAGAAAGGCCACGTGGGGACACAGGCAGCTGCCTGCAAGTTGGGAGAAGATGCCTTGCCAGAAGCCACCCCTGGCAGCACCTTGACCTTAAACTAGCCTCCAGAACTGTGAGAAGTTTGTTGTTTAAGCTCTAGTCCATACCTGTTTATTTTGAGACAGGAGGGAAAGGGACAGGACAAAACCTCTGGACAGTGAAGGAGGGCGCAGCTATTTATTAGCATGTTGAACAGGCTGGGACTGGCTGAAACCAAGATGACTTCAAGAATAATCTGGTCATTGACATTTAGCTTATATTTGCATTGTAATAAAATCACTCAGATGGGAAAAGTAGGCAGTGGCCCAATTTCTGGAAAAGTCCCATCCTTCCCTGAAATAGCGAGCTTATTCCTCCCAGCCATTAGCCTGTGAAATTACTCAGCCCATAAAAAGGAGCAACCCCATGGCATGAGTCCAGTCTCACTTTCTGAAGAGGTTCTATCAGTGGAGTGTGCATCCCTCAAACTCAATCTCAGTTTTCTGGGGAGGCGCTCATTTGTGAAGTCTTTGCCACATGAAGCAAAAGATCCCTTCTTAGCACTCAGTCCCAGGACCCGATGTTTCCATCTCCTGCAGCAACTTAACAAAAGAACCTTTAACTCAGAGGTATTTTGATACGTGCTGCTTTATAGTAGAGGTTGGCAAGCTTTCTCTGTAGAAGGTGGAAGATGAACTTTTAAGCAATGTGGGCTGGTCTTTGTGGCATTTTTCCTCCAGCCCTCTAAAATATAAAAACTATCCTGAGCTCAAGGCCATATGGAAATAGGCAGTTGGCCATAGTGTGACCCCCACTCTACCCTCAAAAATAATTTTCAATCTGTATTTATTGACTTGTTGTATTGCCATGTCCCTAGCACCTCAAACAGTGGATGGAATAAGCAGATACAAATAAATATTTTTAAATCAATTCATGTTTCTTGGGGGTGGGGGGTGGGGGGAATCTGTCAACAAGCAAGGCACACAGCTCTTTGTTTTTCTCCCACTTATAAGAAATAGTATCCTTTTGGCATTTCATGCTTGTTTAGCATTTGGGATTCTGTAATTGAAAGTATTGAGTGTTTTAAATTTGTGAGGTATTTATGGGAAGAAAAGCCAGGATACAGTTATTTATGTTTTTCAAGGCATAAAAGAAAAGCAATAGACTATTTTGCTTTTAATACAATAGCAATATTGTTAAAGCAATAGAAACTGATAAAGAAAAGAGAATCAGGCAGTTATCCTTCAGTATGACTGCATTTCAGGATAACCTGACAGTTGAAAAAAGGCCCTGTAGAATAATTCCAAGCAGAAAGTGCAGAAGAAATGATAGAAGTCAAGCCATTTTATAGCTTCTAATGAAATCATAGATCTAAGCAAAGAGGGACTTTTATAATGACGGGTCACTGATAATACCTGAACTCACTGGTCACAAAAAGAGCCAGACATGCCTCCTGGGATGTGATGTAGCAGGAAGTAGAGAACATCTGTAATATTGCCCTCAGCCCCATGACGTGGATTTGATCGAGCTTCCAGATCTTAATAAACTCAATCAACATTGACTAAGGAGAGATCTGGGCTTCCTTTATGGCTCAGCAGGTAAAGAACCCGCCTGTAATGTGGGGGACTTGGGTTCAATCCCTCAGTTGGGGAGATTCCCTGGAGAAGGGAAAGGCCATCCACTCCAGTATTATGACCTGGAGAATTCCATGGACTGTAGTCCATGGGGTCACAAAGAGTCAGACACAACTGAGCAACTTTCAAGGAGAGACCCAGTTCAAAATGGTGATGTTAGTGGATCCTGTGTCCTGTGGACACATTGCATACACAGCTATATACAGAACAATTTCCTCTGAAAGAGCCACAAAAAGTGGTTGCTGTATATCAGGCAAATGAGAAAACCACATCAAAGCAGGTAGGGGGAAGCTGAGACACTGTCTCACCATAAACCCCACCCCCAGCACAGCACCCACAATCAGAAACGGACTGGCACACCTGAGCTTCTCCCTATGGGACAAAGGCTTTGAACTCCACATCTGACATCCTACATTTTAAGACCTGTGCCTGAGAGGCTAGCTTCCAAAGTATCTAGCTTTGACAGTCAGTGGATCTTGTTTCCTCAAGACCCACAAGGCTACAGTTACCTGGGAATGCAGTGCAAAGGCAGACTGAAAAGGGCCAGTCTTTCTGTAAAAGAGGCCCAATTGCTTATTGTAAAGCTTTGAGGTTTGTATTATAAATGGAATATAACTTAAAAATTGTGAACCACTGTTGTATACTTGGTATTCCTGGTGGCACAAGCATTGCTCAGCCAAGATGGAGGACATTGAGAAGGAGTCTGGGAAGTGAGAGGACACGTGCCATCTCCTTTGACCTTACCCAAATTCTTCCGGTTGGAGGTGGCTTGTTACTTCTGTGTTCCTTACCAGGACCTCCTGTCATAAAATAACTCATGCAAATGGTTAATGTTAGATAGGTAGAATAGGGGAAAGGAGTACAAAATGTCGGTGGCTAAAAGAGAAGGAAGGGAAAAGCCTGCGAAAATAGAACAAAAGGAGGTCCGCGGACCAGAGTGAAGACTTCGGATAGAACAAACAGCACTCCTGGCTAAGCCCAATTTGCATAGGGCGGGCCCAGGTGGAGGAAAAAGACATAAAAGGAGGAGCCACAGCTCTTTCTCTCTCCCCCGCTCCCCCAGGTGCTCCTCCACTCTCTTCCCTTCAAGTGTTTGGGTTGGCATGCCCTCACGCTTCAAGGAAGGATTCTCCTGCTATCTTCTAAATAAAATAGAGCTGTAACACTGATTTGCCTAAGAGCTATAACAGGGTTTGTCCAAGACCCGAGAGCTGTGACACGCCAAGGGCTTTAATGTCCGTCGCTCCAAATCTTTGTTGTGACGAGACAAAGAACTGAGGAACATACATTTGCGTGACAGTTACTATGGTGCCCAGCCATGGTGGGCAGTTTCAAACAGTGTGTTTCCCTAACTAACACAAAGATGTGACAACTGAAACACTCTCCTAAAGACAGAGGCCACCACACCTGCCTTTGTACTCTGCCTTGCTCCATATCTCTGGTACCTCCTAGAAAGGAGCCTGTACATTTGCCTAGTGCCCTGACTTTGGGAGGAGCCACGCCCATACAGAGCACCCCTTCATCACCTGGTTCTAGTAGCCAGTGGGGCTTAGTCCTGCAGATCCCATAGGACAAATGGAGAAGAGTTCTTAAACAGCTATCACTCCCAGGGATAGCTTTTTTCCCAGAGCAGGGAGGCAATAGACTGAAATACCCATTCTTTCTGTAAAAGAGGTTTGATACTTACTTTCATTGCTACAGGCTGGGGGCAGCAATTAAACACACATTGAGAGGCCTACTGAAATACTTTTCTAAAGTCTACAGAGACTGGTTGGAGCCATCTTCAACCTCTCCCTCTGCCTCTCTCCTAGTATCTCCTAGGAATGAGTTTGTGCTCATGCCTGGCACCCAAGTTTTTGTGGCTGCTCCCAGGGGATACCCCTTGATCACCTGGTTCTGGTGGCCAACAGGGCTAACACAGGTCCCACACTATAACCAATGGAGAAGCTTTTTTTTTTTTTAACCAGCTATCATCCCCAGCACACACAACAAGGACTGAAACACACCCAATCTTTCTATGAAAGAAGTCTATTAGCCTGTCTTCATAGCTTTGGCCTGAGGGGCAGGCTTCTAATTAAACACACACCAAAAGTTTGACTACAGTCTTCTCCAGAGACTTCAGGGGGTAAACACCATCTTCACACTCTCTCTTCTGCCCTACCCCAGGTTACTGGTACCTCTGAAAAATGAGCTGTGTACCTGTCTGATGCCCTGGCTTTTGTGGCTACATAAAGGACATATACCTTGATAGCCTAGTTCTGGGCATCAGCAGGACTTGTGTTCACAGGTTCAGTGGGATGGTAGCAAACAGTTTTGAAAAGGCTATTACCCCAGGGCTCAATGCAGAGAAGCAGATACAAATGCTTTTTCCAGTATTCCCCTGGAGGAGGTATATGTGCATACTTTAAAAGCTGCTTCCCAAGAGTCTGACTTCCAGTCAGCCTGAATCTTGGGTGCTGACTGAGATCCTCCCCTTTGGAACACTGAGAGGTCTTGGCACAACCTCAAGTACTGGGAGCCACTAAGAACAAATTAGTCTACTTGAACAATCACAGAAGTTTGAAGGACAACCACGAGCTAGAGCAGAATTGAATGATAAGTTTCATCTCCAACACAAGCCCACTTCAACACTGGAAAAGATGGGTGCTTTATCGAATGTACAGAAGCCAATAAAGAGAGGCAAGAAAAAAAGAAGGGAATATGTTCCAAACAAAAGAATAAAATTTCATAAAAAGACCATAATGAAACAGATGAGTGATTTTGCTGATAAAGAGTTCAAAATAAGTCATAAAGATGTCCCCCAAGCTCATGAGAATAGTGAGTGAGCAAAGTGGAGAATTTCAACAGAAACAAAAAATGTAAATATTAAACTGAAGTCATAGAGCTGAAGAATGCAATAACTAAACTTTTGAAAAATACAGTAGAGGGTTTCAACATCAGACTAGGTGAAACAAAAAAAGATTAACTTGACAGTTCAGTGGAACCCATTGAATTAGAGCAGCAAAAGAAAAAAAAAAAAGATGAAAAAGAGTAAAAATAGTTCAAAGGACTTATGGAACAATATCAAGTAGACCAACATTCACATTATATGCTTCCCAGGATAGAGAGAGAGATGCTGAAAATTTTCCTAACCCTGGAAAAGGAAAAAGATATTCCATATAATATGAACTCAAAGAGACATTATAATTAGGGTATCAAAGACAACAAAAGAATCTTAAAAACAGAAAGAGATAAAACAACATGCTATGTACAAAGAAACCCCCACAAAGATCATTAGCCGATATTTCAGTGGAAACTTCCCAGGCCAGAAGAGAGACTGGCCTGATATATTTAAAGTGCTGAAAGAAAAAATACTATACTGGCAAAGTTGTCCCTCAGAACTGAAGGAGAGATAGAGAGCTTTCCAGACAAGGAAAAGATAAAGGAGTTCATCAACACTAGACCACACTTACAAGAAATGTTTAAGGAACTTCTTTAAGCTGGGGGAGGAGGACACTAATTAGTAACAAGAAACATGGAAGTATAAATCTCACTGTTACAGATAAATATATAGAGATAAATACATAGTAAAATTCAGAACCATGTAAAGTTGGTGAGTTAATCACTTTATAAAGGTACTATAAAGGTTAAGACAAAAGTAGTAAAAATAATTATAACTACAAAAATTTGTTAATAGATACATAAGATTAAAAGATATAAATTATGACAGCAAAAATACAAAACATGGTGAGGGGGAGTAAAAATGCAGTCTTAGAATGAGACCAAAATTGTTTTCAACTTAAAATAGACTGCATAAATAAAAATATAAGTTGATTTATGTAAGCTCATGGTGACCACCATAGGTACACAAAAGACAAAGAGAATCAAAGCATACCACTATGGAAAACTATCAAATCAAAAAGTAAGAGAGTACAAGATGAACAAAGCTGAAATGGAACCAAATGAAAGCTGGAGTAGCTATACTTATAGTAGACAAAATAGACTTTAAGTCAGAGACAAGGAAGCTCAATATATAATGATAAAAGAGTCAACCCAACAAGAGAATATAATATTTTTAAGAATTAATGCACCTGACATAGAAACACCTAAGTGTATAAAGCAAACACACATAAAGAAATAGACAGCAATATAACAGTAAGGGATTTTAATATTTCACTTCAATCCATGAATAGATCCCCCAGACAGAAACTCAATACAGAAACATGGACTTTAAATGACACGTTGGATCAAATGAAATTAAAAGACATATATAAAACATTCTACTCAAAAGTAACAGAATACACATTCTTCTCAAGTGTTCATAAAACATTCTCCAGCATGGATTATAAATTAATCCACACACACACACACACAAAATCAATAAACTGAAGACCAAAATCATACCAAGCATCTTTTCTGACCACTATGATATGAAGCCAGAAATCAATTACAAGAATAAAACTAGAAAATCAACAGATATATAGATATTAAACTACATGCTACTGAGCAACAAATGGGTCAAAGAAGACATCAAGAGGGAAATAAAAAAAAATACTTTGAGACAAATGAAAATGGAAATGCAACATATCAACCCTATGTGATGCAGCAAAAGCAGTTCTAAGAGGGAAGTTCATAGCAATAAATGCCTGGAGCTTCCCTGGTGGCCCAGTGGCTTAGATCCCATATTCTCAATGCAGGGGGCTCACTTTCAATCCCTGGTTGGGGAATCAGATTCCACATGTTGCAACTAAAGATCTTGTGTGCCTCAACTAAAAGATCACTTATGCAGCAACATGTGATCAACATGGGATCATGTAGATCCCAACAGAATGCCACAACTAAGATTTGGTGCAGCCAAAACAAATAAATATTAAAAAAGGAACTCCTCAATAGTGATAGATGCCTTATTAAGAAATAAGAAAGGTCTCAAACAACCTAACCTCAAACCTCAAGGAACTACAAAAAAGAACAAACTAGTTTAAATTTATAGAAAGAAGAAAATAACAAAGATCAAAACAGAAATGGAGAGACTAAAAGACAATAGAAAAGATCAATGAAACTAAGAGCTGAGGTTTTAAAAATATTTTTATTTTTGTACCGTCTAATTAGTCTTTATTTATCTGTGGATGCTCTGGGTCTTCATGGCAGTGAGTCAGGGCTACTCCTTAGATGTGGTGTGCAGGCTTCTCACTGCGGTAACTTCTCTTGTTGCGGAGCAGGGGGTCTAGGGCATACAGGAGTTGTGGCTCACGGGAGTATAGGCTCAGTAGTTGTGGTGCACGGGCTTAGTTGCCCCGTGGGATCTTCCCAGAGCAGGGATTGAACCCGTGCCCCTGCATTGGCAGGTGGATTCTTAACCACTGGACCACCAGGGAAGTCCCTAAGAGCTGTTTTGTTTTGTTTTTTAATTAATTTACTTATTTTTGGCTGCTCTAGGTCTTCATGCAGGCTTTCCCTAGTTGTGATCAATGGGGGATACTCTTCATTGCAGTTCATAGGTTTCTCATTGTGGTGGCTTTTCTTATCATCAAGTATGGGCTCTAGAGCACTGGCTCAGTAGTTGTGACACACAGGGTTAGTTCCTCTGTTGCTGCTAAGTCACTTCAGTCGTGTTGACCCTGTGCGACTCCAGAGATGGCAGCCCACCAGGCTCCGCCATCCCTGGGATTCTCCAGGCAAGAACACTGGAGTGGGTTGCAATTTCCTTCTCCAGTGCAGGAAGATGAAAAGTGAAAGAAGTCGCTCAGTCGTGTCTGACTCTTTGTAACCCCATGGACTGCAGCCTACCAGGCTCCTCCGTCCATGGGATTTTCCAGGCAAGAGTACTGGACTGGGGTGCCACTGCCTTCTCCAGTTCCTCTGCAGCATGTGGAATCTTCCCAGACCAGGGATAGAACCCATATCCCCTGCATTGGCAGTCAGACTCAACCACTGGACCACCAGGGAAGCCCAAAGATTCATTGATTGATTTTGATTGATTGACCTACTCAGAGTTGATTTTTGAAAAATTTATCAACTATAAACTAAAGAAATCTTAGCTAGCAACACCAAGAAAATAAAAGAGGACTCAAATAAAGTTAGAAATGAAAGAAGAGACATTACAATGATACCACAGAGATAAAGAATCATAAGATTCTACTATGGATATTTACATATCAACAAATTGGACAATCTAGAAAAAATGAATAAAAGTATAGAAATATACAGACTATCAAGAATAAGTCATGAAAAAAATTTGGTTACACTGATTAAGGAAGTTGAATCAGTAATCCAAAACTTCTCAACAAACAAAACTCCAGGGTCAGATGTTTGTACTGGTAAATTCTGGTAACTTCCAGCAAACATTTAAAGAATAGCAACCCTTCTCAAACTCTTTCAAAAAAATAGAAGAGGAGAGAACACTTTCAAACCAATTTTATAAAGTTAGAATTTACCTTGATATGAAAACCAAAGATAGAAGAAAAGAATATTACAGGCCGAAAATGAATATAAATGCAAAAATCCTCAACAGAATATTAGCAAACAATTCAGCAATACATTAAAAGAATCAGAAAGTATGATTAAGTAGGATTTATTCCAGAGATGCAAGGGATAGGGGTGGTTCAGTATCCACAAATCAATCAATGTGATATACCATATTAACAAAATGAAGAATAAAAATCATGATCACCTCAATAGATGCAGAAAAGGCTTTTCACAAAATTCAAATGTTAAAGTTTAAATTTAGCACCCAGTGGATTTTAAACTTAATGTGCATTTAAAAGATTCTCAGAAAAGTATGTAGAGAGAGAATGTGCTCAAACATAATAAAAGCCATTCATAAGAAGCCAACAGTCAACATCATACTCAGCAGTCAATAGCTAAAATCTTTTTCTCTAAGATTAGGAATAAGACAAAGATACTCACTCATGTCACTTTTACTCATCATATTATTGTGATATTGAAAACCTTAATCAGAGCAATTAAGCAAAAGAAAGAAATAAAAGGCACCAAAATTGAAACAGAAGTAGTGAATCTGTAACTGTTTGCAGATGACCTGGTATTAGAATAAGAAAATCCTAAGGACTCCACCAAAAAACTATTAGCACTAAATAATGAATTCAGTAAAGATGCAGGATACAAAATCTATATGCTAAAATAAGTTGTATTTCTATATGCTAAAAGTGAACTATCAGAAAGAGAAATTAAGAAAATGACTTAAGACCTATATGCTGAGAACTATAAAGGATTGATAAAGGAAACTGAAGATGATCTGATCCAAAGAAATAGAAAGATGTCCCATGCTCTTGGACTGGAGAAATTAATATTGTTAAAATGACTACCCAAAAGCAATCTACAGATTTAATAAAATCCCTATGAAATTTTCCATGACACTTCAGAGAACTAGAATAAGTAATCCTAAAATTTACTTGAAACCACAGAAGATTGTTCTTTTTCCTCAGCATTGCTTAGGTAATTCTTAAAGTATAGCTCTTCCAGACTTTGGACAATACTACAAAGCTACAATAATTAATACAGCATGGCACTGGCACAAAACAGACATATAAATCAATGGAAGAGAATAGAGAGCTCAAAAAGAAACCCACACACCTATGGTCGGTTAATCTATGAAAATGGAGGCAAGAATTACAATGGAGAAAATCTCTTCAGCAAGTTGTGCTAGGAAAGCTTTTAGACTGCCTTATGGAAAATCTATGAAATTGGAACACTCTCTTATACCAATATACCAAAAAAGAAAAAAAAATTCAAGAAGGTTTAAAGACCTAAATAAAAGACATGACACAATAAAACTCCTAGAAGAGAACATAGACAAAACATCTTCTGGCATAAATCATAAAATATGTTCTTAGATTAGTCTCCCAAGATGAATAAACAAATGGGACATAATAAAAAACTTATTCACTTTTGCACGGTAAAGTAAGCCATAAACAAAATGAAAGACAACCTATAGAATGGGAGAAAATGTTTGCAAATGATGTAACAGACAATAGATCAATTACCAAAATATATAAACAGCTCATACAACTCAATATAAAAAAGACAACCAAATAACTCAATCAAAAGAAGGGCAAAAGGCCTAGATTTTTCTCCAAAGAAGGCATACAGATAGCCAATGGGCACATGAAAAGATACTCAACATCACAAATTATTGGAGAAATGCAAATCAAAACCACAGTGAGATATCACCTTGCATCGGTCAGAATGACTACCATCAAAAAATGTATAAATAATAAATGCTGGAGACTGTGTAGAGAAATAGGAACTCTCTGATACTGTTGGTGGAATGTAAATTGGTGCAACCACATGAGAAACAGTATAGTGGTTCCTTAAATAGCTAAAAATAGAGTTAATATATGATCAAGCAGTCCCACTCCAGAAAAGACAAAAACTCTAATTCAAAAAGATACATATGGGACTTCCCTGGTGGTCCAGGAGTTAAGATTCTGTATTTCCAATGTAGAGGGCATGGGTTCAACCATTGGACAGGAAACTAAGATCCTACATGCCACACAGGGCAGCCAAAAAAAAAAATGTATGTACATGCATCCCAATTATCATAGCAGCACTATTTACATTAGCCAAGATATGGAATCAAGAAAAATATCCATGAACAGATGAATGGATAAAGAAGATTATATATATATATATATATATATATATATATACACACACACACACACACACACACGTATATATGTATATATATATAATGAAATATTACTCAGTCATAAAAAAGAATGAAGTAATATCAATTGCAGTGACCAACCAATTTGGCTGGACCTAGAGATGATCATATTAAGTAAAGTAAGCCAGACAAAGACAAATATCATGATATTGCTTATATGTGGAATCCTAAAAAAATATACAAATGAATATATAAAAAACAGTCCTAAAATGTGTATAGAATTACAAAAAATCTGAATAGCCAAAGCAACTTGAAAAAGAATAACAGTTGGAAGCATCATTTTTCCTAATTTCAAACTATATTACAAAGATATAATAATCAATATAGCATGGTATGGACATAAAACCAGACACATATATCAATGGAACAGAGTAAGCCTAGACATGCATGGTCAGTTAACTTGCAACACAGGTGTTAAGGATATACAATGGGGTAAAGATAATCTCTTCAGTAAATGGTGATGGGAGAACTGAGCAACCACATGCAAAACAATGAAACTGGACCACTATCTTATTCCATACCCCAAAATAAAACTCAGATGGATTAAAGACTTGAACATAAGACCTGAAACCATAAAACTCCTGGGAGAAAACACAGCAGTGATTTCCTTGACATAGGTATTGGTGATGATTTTTTAGATTTGACACTACAACCAAAATAAACAAGTGGGATTAGATGCTTCTGCACGGAAAAGAAAGCCATCAACAAAATGAGAAGGTAACCCCTCAAATGGGAGAAAATATTTGCAAACTATGTAACTGATAAAAGGCTAATATCCAAATTATAGAAGAATTCATACAATTCAATAGCAAACATCCAAACTGATTTAAAATGTGGGTAGAAGGTCTGAACAGACATTTGTCCAAAGAAGACATACAGATGGCCAAGAGGTATGTGAAAAGGCACTTGACATCACTTACCAGGGGCATGCAAATCAAAACTAAATGATATCACTCATACCTGTTAGAATGGCTATCATCGAAAAGACAGAAATAACAAGAGTTGGTGAAGACATGGAGAAAAGGGGACACTTGCCCCACTGAGGGTAATATAAATTGGTGTAGTGACCATGGAAAACAATATGTATTGTCCTTAAAAAATTAAAAATAGAACTACCATGTAATCCAGCAATTCCAATTCTTGGTATTATCTAAAGAAAATGAAAACACTAACCCCAAAAAACTGACCCCCATGCTCATTGCAGCATTATTTACAATAACCAAGATATGGAAGCAACCTTAGGTGTCTTTTGATGAATGAATGATTTAAAAAATTGGTAAATACATACAATGGAATATTATTCGGCCATAAAAACAAGGAAATCTTGTCATTTGTGACCTTGGGAGTATAATGCTAAGTAAAAGAAGCCAGATGGATAAAGACAAATGCCATATGATTTAACTTATACATGGGTTCTAAAAAACTCATAAAGAGAACAGATTGATGGTTGCCAGAAGCTGGGGTCAAGGGTGTGAAATGGGTGAGTGAAGGTGTTCAAAGGTATAAATAAGTAACTCCTGGGGAATTTAATGTATAGCACAATGACTATTGTTAATAACATTATATTACATGTTTGAAAATTGCTGAAGGTAGATCTTAAAATTTCTCAACACAAGAAAAAATTTTTGTAACTATGTATGGTGATGGATGTTAACTAGACTCATTGTGGGGACCATTCTGTAATATATACAAATATCAAGTCATTATGTTGTATACCTGAAACTAATACATTACATATAAATTTTACCTCAAAAAAAAACACCAAAAATATAGGCTGCCAGTGAGTCCAAATTTCAGTCAGCCAACCAAGTAATATGTTAGGAGCTCTCAGCGCTAACACTTTAGGTCTAGAATCTCTGGTTAGTGAACCCATATCAATGGATTCAGCTCAGTCTATCCTCTTCTCCTTACTATATCCTCTTCTCCTTACTCTGAAAGTCACCCCGTTGTGTCTGACCCTTTGTGGCCCCATGGACTATACAGTCCATGGAATTCTCCAGGCCAGAATACTGGAGTGGGTAGCCTTTCCCTTCTCCAGGGGATCTTCCCAACCCAGGGGTCGAACCCAGGTCTCCTGCATTGAAGGCGGATTCTTTACCAACTGAGCTATCAGGGAAGCCTAATGCTCTTCAAATACATTCCCACATGTATATTTCAGAATTCTGCTTATATATGTTAGGAAAATCTTTATATTTTTTCCCCTTTTGGGTCACTGACTATGTGGGTGGTGGTGGTGATTTAGCTGCTAAGTCGTGTCCAGCTCTTGTGAGCCCATGGGCTGTATGTAGCCTGTCAGGTTCCTCTGTCCATGGGATTCTCCAGGCAAGAATACTGGAGTGGGTTGCCATTTCCTTCTTCAGAGGATCTTTCTGACCCAGGAATCAAACCTAGGTCTCCTGCACTGCAGGCAGATTTTTTTACTGTGTGGGTAGTGGTGTCAAAGAAATTATTGAGAATGGGCATGTCTTTGCATAAGAATTTGACTCAAATGAAGAATCTCAGGATTTGCAAAAACAAAACAAAACGTTAGCCACCTCGGTTAACACAGGATGGTAAACTATGTCCACTGACAAAGAAGGTTCAGTTTAGTCTGAGTCTGGGCAGAAGTTGCCATTCCAAGTTTCCCCATCTCTCCCAGTCAATGTCCTAATCACATAAGCAATTTAATGATTTTTGTAAATTCAACTGATGTTATAATTCTGCAATCTGCACAATTAAGTTTTGCTTGATTTTCAGCAACATCAAGCCCTCTGGCTCCATGAAATAATTCTCTTAGGCTTACCATGGATGCTCTCTGGTCCTTGGACTGTGACTTGAGCTGAGAGTTTAAGGGCTCGAGCTTGTCATTTTTTCTTGTAAGCGCTCCAGTGCATGGAGAACCAACCCCACACTAGCCCTTGCAGACATCATTACTGCCATAAAAGTCAAGTGCAGCCCAAGTCCCAGGGGCTCACAAAACACTTACTTCAGTAGACACTTCATCCCAAGCAGAGGTAGTAGCTGAACTGCTATGCATGTCATGGATTATAAATACCCCACTGCCCAGTGTCAAGGAGCTCATAATTTTGCTTGAGTTCCAAAGTACCACCAAACCAATCCCCAAATCAAATCTCTGAAGGTTTTTCTCCTGAGACCATTCCTGGCACCATTTCATCTACCAGCATTCAGTCAGGAAACAAATAAGTAATTTAGACAGGAAAGTGGTTAACATTTAAGAAGGATAAAAGAGTATGCTAAGAGATACATCAGTAGCAACTATAGAAAGCAGCCAAAAACCCTAGAGTTGAGGAAGAATGAACAAGAAAGGAACTTATAGGCCAATGGTACAAGATAGAAAGTCCAGAGATAAACCCATGCACCTATAAGAACCTTATCTTTGACAAAGGAAGCAAGAATATACAATGGAGAAAATACAGTCTCCAATAAGTGGCGTTGGGAAAACTGTACAGCTACATGTAAAACATGAAATTAGAATGCTTCCTAACACCATACACGAAGATAAACTCAAAATAGATTAAAGACCTAAATGTAAGACCAGAAACTATAAAACTCTTACAGGAAAACAGAGGCAGGACATCTATGACATAAATCACAGCAAGATCCCCTCTGACCCACCTGATGGAATAACGGGAATAAAAACAAAAATAAAGAAGTGGGACCCAATTAAACTAAAAAGCTTTTGCATAGCAAAGGAGACTATAAACAAGGTGAAAAGAAAACCTTCACAATAGTAAAAAAAAATAAGCAAATGAAACAACTGACAATGGATTAATTTCCAGAATATACAAGCAGCTCATGCAGCTCCATACCAAAAACAAACAACCCAATTAAAAATTGGGCAAAAGACCTAAATAGACATTTCTCTAACGAAGACATACAGATGGCTAACAGACACATGAAAAGATGCTCAACATCTCCCATTATTCAGTTTAGTTCAGTCGCTCAGTCGTGTCTGACTCTTCGTGACCTCATGAATTGCAGCATGCCAGGCCTCCCTGTTCATCACCATCTCCCAGATTAGACAAATGCAAATCAAAACTATAACAAGGTATCACCTTGCATTGGTCAGAATGACCATCATCAAAAAAATCTACAAACCATAAAAGCTGGAGACGGTGTGGAGGAAAGGGAACACTCTTATACTGTTGGTGGGAATGTAAATTAATACAGCTACTATGGATCACAGTATGGAGATTCCTTAAAAAGCTAGGAATAAAGCTACCACGGATGCGTGTCTGCTCAGTCATTTCAGTCTTGTCCGTCTCTGCAACCCCATGGACTGTAGCTAGCCAGGGTCCTCTGTCCATGGGATTCTCCAGGCAAGAATACTGGAGAGGGTTTCCATGCCCTCGTCCAGGGGATCTTCTCGGCCCAGGGACTGAACCAGTGTCTCCTGTGTCTCTTTCATTGCAGGCAGATTCCTTACTGCTGAGCCACCAGGGAAGCTCAAAACTACCACGTAGCCCAGCAATCCCACTACTGGGTATATACCCTGAGAAAACTATAATTGAAAAAGACACATGCACCCCAATGTTCATTGCAGCACTATTTACAACAGCTAGGATATGAAAGCAACTTAGATGTCCATTGACAGATGAATACATAAAGAAATTATGGTACATATATACAATGGAATATTACTCAGCCACAGAAAGGAACACATCTGAGTCAGTGCTAGTGAAGTGGATGAACCTAGAGCCTATTATACTGAGTGAATTAAGTCAGAAAAACAAATATCATATATTAATGCATATATATGAAATCTGGAAAAATAGTACTGATGAGCATAGTTGCCGGGCAGCAATGGAGACGCAGCTATAGAGAACAGAGTTGTGGACATGAAGGGGGCAAGGAGAGGAGGGTGGGATGATGAAAGAGTAACATGTACACTACCACATATAAAACAGACAGCAGAGGAGAATTTACTGCATGACTCAGGGAACTCAAACTGGGGCTCTGTGACAACCGAGAGGGGTGGGATGGGGTGGGAGGTGGGAGGGAGCTTCAAGACAGAGGGGACATATGTATACCCATGGCTGATTCATGTGGATGTTTGGCAGAAACACAATACTGTAAAGCAATGATCCTTCAACTAAAAACAAATAAACTAAAAAGAAAGGAACTTAGAAACTTAAAGGCAGGGTCCCTCTCAAGGCTGAGGTTCAAACCTGGGAGGGGGGAGAGTATGGCTGTACTGCAACAGCCAACCTGCTAAAAAAAAAACCTGCTGGTGGATATGGGCTGAAGTAACAACTGGAGGCTGTGAGCCACGGCTGAACCACGAGGGCTACCGAGGTGAACATCCCAGGTGAACATGACAATCTGCCCAGAGGACTGGAAGAAAGGCATAGTCCTGTTGCTAACTCTACCATTTTCCTCCAGCTCCCTCTGTTGGCGAAGCAGAGCTGTGTCCAGAGTTCCTTGAATCACAATGCAAGGTGAAGGAGAGTAGCTTTGGAAACTAAAGTCTATAAATTAATAATGGGCACACCACTTATTTGTAGGAAAGTACTCTGCTAAATTCAGAATGTGGACAGTTCTACAAGCCAAATAACCAGAATTGTAAGAATACAATGGGAAAATCATAGGCGCTTAAAGACTAAATGCAATGGTCATTCTTGTCTGGTTTCAAACAAACCAACTGAAAAGCATCAGGAGAAATCAGAGTAACACCAGCAGACACGTGATAGTAAGAAAATGTTAGTTGTTTAGGTGTGATAATAGTGTTATGGTTGGGAATCTTTATCCCTAGGTGAAATATTTACAGATGAAATAGATCTGGGCTTAGCTTTAAATGAATCCAGGAAATGGGGAACATGTTCCCAGGTGAAATAAGAGTGACCCACAGACTGATCATTGTTGAAGCTAGGTCATAGCCTCAAGGACATTTATCATACTATTCTCTGTTCCAATGTATTTGAAATTTTTCATCATAAAACATCCTAAAAAATAAAATCCCACACTCGGAAAAAGATTTAAAGATAATACAATTCACCTCAATGTCAGGAACTCTATATTCTTCTGCTTTGAGAGGGAGATAGTAAGGAAGACAGCCTCAAAGGCATCCATGCTGGCTTTGGGATGGGAATACAGCAAAAGGCATTTCCAAACCCAGTTTGAAGAAACTTTAGTTTCCTGCTTTATTTCTCTAGCCTTAAATCTAACAAGAGGAGTGGAAGCAAAGCCTCATGGTTACGAACACACCAGAGTCAAAACAGCTGGGATGGAATCCTGGCTCCTTCATCACCTGCTCTGTGACTCAGGCAAGCTTATCTAAGCTTTCAGAAGCTATTTTCCCATCTTTAAGGGATTGCCAGGAATTAAATGAATAACATTTGTTACATGTTTTGGACAGTGCCTGCCCCAAGGTTAAACACTTTATGAGTAATTTTTTAAAATTCTAAAAAAATGATTTGCTATTTGATACTCTTGCTAGACTGGAGCTAAGGTTAAAAAAACATATGAAAGGAAGATGGGAGGGCCAGAGAAGGACAAAAGAACATTACAGAAGCTGCAACCCGCCTTTAACCCCATTATACTAACGCGGTGCTGCTGAGGTGGGGCCCCTGGCATCCACGTTTAACTGAGGCTCTAATTAAAGTCATACATTTGAACTGTAAAATCAGAGAAACCCAGGAAGACTACTGCAACAGTTCTACCAATTTAAAACCAAAGACAAGCCTAAGAGGCTTCTTCTCTGTGCCCACATGCTATTCAAAAAGATATTTCAGTGCAACCCAGATGACCCCTAGAAGGTGACTGAAGTCAACCACCAGCCCGAAATGTGGTCAGTAAAGAGCCTCAATTTCCAGTGCTGAGTAGGCAAATTGCACAATAGTGCAGTTGCTGAAGCCTGTCTCTGGTAAAGTTAATCATGTTCATTTCATAGTCACCTGGGAGAACTATAGAATTGCAAAGAAACCCTTAAAACCCAGAGGTGTTGTTACTAGCAACATAATGAAAGGGCAAATTTAAAGTAGCCAGGAGTGATGTAAGGCAAGTTAAGATTTACAGTGAGTAACTTCTGGAATGGTCAGATTTATTGTCAAGACACAAGAGAGACAAAGTTAGTGTATGAGAAGGAAAACAAAGGAACTGTAGTAATTATATTGATGGTGAGGTAGTTTTCTTGGAAAGAGAGGATATATTTAACAGTTTTTATACTGATAATTACCGAATGATAAAAATGCATATGTAAAAATTTTTTAAAAAATGTATTTCAGCTGCCCACACTGTTTCAGTATCTATTCCTCACCCTCATCCCTCATTTCACAGTCTCTGATAATGCAAAGATGCTTGCTCCTTGGAAGGAAAGCTATGATGAACCTAGACGGCATATTAAAAAGTAGAGACATCACTCTCCCAACAAAAGTCCATATAGTCAAAGCTATGGTTTTTCCAGTAGTCATTTATGGATGTGAAAGTTGGACCATAAAGAAGGCTGAGTGCCAAAGAATTGATGCTTTCGAATTGTGGTGAACCTTGAGAGTCCCTTGGGCAGCAAGAAGATCAAGCCAGTAGATCCTAAAGGATATCAACCCTGAATATTCATTAGAAGGACTGATGCTGAAGCTCCAGTACTTTGGCCACCTGATACAAAGAGTTGGTTCATCGGAAAAACCCTGATGCTGGAAAAGATTGAAGGCAAAAGGAGAAAGAGGTTGGCAGAGGATGAGATGGTTGGTTGGCATCACTGACTCAATGGACATGAATCTGAGCAAACTCTGGGAGATAGTGAAGGACAGGGAAGCCTGGTGTTGCAGTCCATGGGGTCGCAAAGAGCTGGACACAACCCAGCAGCTGAGCAACAACAATTTAGAAATATGATAATCCTTTTGGGGCTAAAAATACAATCAAAAGGATTTCGTACATAACTGGCTATGTGTTTTCCCACTCCATCACAGAGAGATCAGTTCTCTCTTTGACATATTTTGTTGGTTCCCATATTTTGCCACATATTAGAATTAACTGGAGAAAATAAAAATCCCTGTGTGCCATTCATATCCCATACCAATTAAATCAGAACACCTGGGGTAGGGGTGGGAGTCGGGCGTCAGTATTTTTGAAAAGATCTCCAGGTTCTTCCAAAATGAAGCAGTTTCAGAACCGTGGATGTAACCCATAGAGTTGCCTCACTTCTTAGGAAGAAAATCAGCTGCAGTCTTTTAGAAATGATATACTGTCTAAACTTTGGAGTTGAAAATCAAGGACACAAAGTCTCTGTCCTAAGGTAATGTTTTGAGTTTCCACACACTCACATTCAAAATAATTGATAGTTTATTTTGTATATTTGTCTCCCTCCATAAAAAAGATTTTAAAAAAGAAAGTTTGAATTTTCTGGGGAAAAATAAGATAAAGTTATACAACAGAAGTTAAGAGATGGTATAGAAAATGACTGTCAGATAGTTTGTCATAACAAAGTAAGAAAAGGTAAAATATCCTGGTTCAGGTTTTGAAACTTGAGAGTCTGGGGTCTGTAGGGAAAGAGCAAATAAGCCAAGATGGCACGGTCAGGCTCTCTCACCCCACGGCCTCTCACTCTTGCCCCATGATTTATAAGTTGTAAATAATGATTATGTAGCGGCTGAGATCACTTATAGCACTGCATATGTGTGTCACGAGGCACTTGCTTGGCCATGAGCTACTTTTGTTCTGTAAGCATATATAAGCGCCACCTGGAACGCCCTTGCGGGTTACGTTATGTGATGGCTGCTGCATCAGCCAGGAGAGAATAAATGTGTCCGCAGTTCCTATGGCTCCTTGAGTGTTCTTCCAGCTTCCCTGCTCATACCTCGCCTACCATGGGTTCAGCAAACAGTGTGCACAGTGAGATACAGTGAGACAGTTGGTGTAGTCAGCAGGATCAGTAGACAGGGTCAAAAGCTACTCATGTGTAAAGAAAATCAAAAGACTATGTTTCCTAAAATGGCACTGCAAAAAGTAGAACATCACATTAAATATTTGCAATAAATTGAAAAAATCATTCCCTTAGCTGAATCTGCTACCCGTTTTAGGGAGAAAGTGGCTGCCTTTTTAGTGGTGCTCTCCTGATACTAATGCTGTCCACCCAGCCTGTTACCAGTTAAGAAAGACTGTGGATGCTGCTTCATTCACGCTTAACACATTGTCTTCCGCCATATTTGGAGACAAAGGATCTTATCCTTACACTTAAAAAAAAAAATTACTAGAATATATGTTGCTTTACAACGTTTTGTTAGTTTTTACTGTATAGCAAAATGAATCAATAATATGTGTGTGTATATATATATATTCCCTCTTTTTGGATTTCCTTCCCTTTCAGGTTACCACAGGAGAAGGAAATGGCAACCCACTCCAGTGTTCTTGCCTGGAGAATCCCAGGGACGAGGGAAGCCTGGTGGGCTGCCGTCTATGGGGTCACACAGAGTCGGACACAACTGAAGTGACTTAGCAGCAGTAGCAGCAGCAGGTTACCACGAGCACTGAGTAGAGTTCCCTGGGCTATACAATAGGTTCTCATTAGTTATTTTATACATACTATCAATAGCGTGTATATGTCAGTCCCAATCTTCCAAATTCATGCCACCCCCTGCTTTCTCCTTTGGTATCCATCAATTTGTTCTCTATGTCGGTGTCTCTATTTCTGCTTTGTAAATTTGTGGTTGTTTCATTCAGTTGCTAAGTCGTGTCTGACTCTTGGCGATCCCATGGACTGCAGTATGCCAGGCTTCCCTGTCCTTCCTTATCTCCTGGAATTTTCTCAGTCTCGTGTCCATTAGGTTGGTGATGCCATCCAACCATCTTACCCTCTGTCACCACCTTTTCCTCCTGCCCTTGATCTTTCCCAGCATCAGGGTCTTTTTCAATGAGTCAGCTCTTTGCATAAGGTGGTCAAAGTATTGGAGCTTCAGCTTCAGCATCAGTCCTTCCGATGAATATTCAGGGTTGATTTCCTTTAGGATTGACTGGTTTGATTGCCATGTTGTCCAAGGGACTCTCAAGAATTTTCTCCAGTCCCCACAATTTGAAGGCATCAATTCTTTGGCACTCAGCCTTCTTCATGGTCCAACTCTCACATCCATACAGGACTACTGGAAAAACCATAGCTTTGAGTATATGGACCTATGTCAGCAAAGTCTCTGCTTTTAAATATGCTGTTTAGATTTGTCATAGCTTTCCTTCCAAGGAAAGAGCATCTTTCACTTTCCTTGCTGCAGTCAACATCTGCAGTGATTTTGGACCCCAAGAAAGTAAAGTAAAATCTGTTTCCACTTTTTCCCTTCTATTTGCCATGAAGTGATGGGACCAGATGCCATGATCTTGGTGTTTTGAACGTTGAGTTTTAAGCCAGTTTTTTCACTCTCCCTTTCACTCTCATCAAAGAGGCTTTTAGTTCCTCTTTGCTTTCTGCCATTAGAGTGGTATCATCTGCATATCTGAGGTTGTTAATATTTCTCCCGGTAATCTGGATTCCAGATTGTGATTTCACATAATGTACTCTGCATATAAGTTGAATAAGCAGAGCCTTGATGTTCTCCTTTCCCAATTTTGAACCAGTCTGTTGTTCCATGCAAGGTTCTGACTGTTGCTTCTTGACCCATATACAAATTTCTCAGGATACAGGTAAAATGGTCCAGTATTCCCATGTCTTTAAGAATTTTCCACAGTTTGTTGTGATCTACATAGTCAAGGCTTTAGAGTCTCAATGAAGCAAAAGTATATGTTTTTCTGGAATTGCCTTGCTTTCTCTATGATCCAGCAGATGTTGGCAATTTGATTTCTGGTTCCTCTACCTTTTCTAAATATAGTTTGTATATTTGAAAGTTCTTGGTTCACTTACTGTTGAACCTAGCTTGAAGGATTTGAGCGTTACCTTGCTAGTGTGTGAAATGAGCACAATTGTATGATAGTTTGAGCATTCTTTGGGATTGCCCTTCTTTGGGATTGGAATGAAAACTGACCTTTTCCAGTCCTGTGGCCATTGCCATTGCCAAGTTTTCCAAATTTGCTGGCATTCTGAGTGCAGCACTTTCACAGCTTCATCTTTTAGGATTTTAAATAGCTCAGCTGGAATTCTATCACATCCACTAGCTTTGTTTGTAGTAATGCTCCCTGAAGCCCACTTGACTTCACACTCCAGGATGTCTGGCTCTGTGCTGTGTTGTGCTTAGTCACTCAATCACGTCCAACTCTTTTTGACTCCATGGATTGTAGCCTGCCAGTCTTCTCTGTCCATGGGGATTCTCCAGGGCAAGAATACTGGAGTAGGTTGCCATTCCCTCCTCCAGGGGATCTTCCCAGCCCAACAATCGACTGGGTGAGTGATCAAACCATCACGGTTATCCAGGCCATTAAGGCCTTTTTGTGTAGTTATGTGTATTCTTGCCACCTCTTCTTAATCTCTTCTGCTTCTATTAGGTCCTTACCTTTTCTGTTTTTTACTGTGCCCATTTTTGTATAAAATATTCCCTTGATACTTCCAGTTTTCTTGAAGAGGTCTCTAGTCTTTCCCATTCTGTTGTTTCCCTCTTTCTTTGGATTGTTCACTTAAGGCTTTATCTTTTCTTGCTATTCTCTGGAACTCTGCATTCAGTCAGGTATACTCTGCATTCAGTCGGGTATATCTTTCCCTTTTTCCCTTGGCTTTTGCCTGTCTTCTTTTCTCAGATATTTGTAAAGCCTCCTCAGACAACCACTTTGCCTTCTTGCATTTCTTTTTCTTTGGGATGGGATGCTTTTGTTCACTGTTACAAACCTCTGTTCATAGTTCTTTAGGCACTCTGCTACCAGATCTAATCCCTTGAATATCTATCACCTTCACAGAATAATCATAGGGATTTGATTTGGGTGAAACTTGAATGGCCTAGTGGTTTTCCCTACTTTTTCACGTTAAGCCTAAATTGTGCAATAAGGAGCTCGTGATCTGAGCTCCAGGTCTTGTTTTTACTGACTGTATAGAGTTTTTCCATCTTCATCTGTGTTGACTATAATCAGTCTGATTTTGGTACTGACTATGTGGTGATATCCATGTGTAGAGTCATCTCCCTGTGCTGTTGTTGCATGAGGGTGTTTGCTATGGTCAGTGACCATGTGTTCTTTTGACAAACTCTGTTAGCTTTTGCCATATTTTATTTTTTTAAATATAAATGTATTTTAATTGGAGGCTAATTACTTTACAATATTCTATTGGTTTTGCCATACATCAACATGAATCTGCCACAGGTGTACACGTGTTCCCCATCCTGAACCCCCCATCCCACCTCCCTCCCCGTGCCCTATTTTATTTTGTACTCCAAGGCCAAACTTGCCTGTTACACCAGGTATCTTTTAATTTCCTATTTTTGCATTTCAATCCTCTATGATGAAATGGACTACTTTTTTGTATTAGTTCTGGAAGATCTTGTAGGTCTTCATAGAACTGGTCAACTTCAGCAGCATTAGTGGATAAGGCATAGACTTGGATTACTGTGATGTTGAATGGTTTGCCTCAGAAATGAACCGTTTTTGAGACTGTACCCAAGCATTTCAGACTATTTTGTTGACCATGAGGTCTACTCCATTTCTTCTAAGGTATTCTTGCCCACAGTAGTAGGTATAATAGTCATCTGAATTAAATTCACCTATTCCCATCCATTTTAGTTCACTGATTCCTAAGATGTTGAGATGGCCTATACCAAATTTTTTCAAATTCCACCTAATATACGATATTTGTTTTTCTTTTTCTGACTTTATCCTATGTGAAGGTCTATCCACATCTCTACAAATGACCCAATTTTGTTTCTTTTTATGGCTAATATTCCCATCTTCTTTATCCATTGCTCCTGTTAATGGACATTTAAGTTGTTTCTTGCTGTCTGCTCTGACTGGATCCCTGCAGAATGCAGCTGGGGGATAGTGTTCAGTGGAAAGGATACTCACGGGTGAAATGAGAATTGATAACTTGAGTTCTACCCACCTTCTATTACTATATCCAGCTATTGTCTAAAATGTTAATTCTCACTTGGGCTATAATTTTTAAAAGGTTTAAAATACCTTAATGATTTCCTTGATGTGGACAAAATCCCTTCTCATTTATTTTTAGATAATAAAAATGCTGTTTATGTTCTTTGATTAATATAATCATAATATTCACTACCTTTATATCAAGCTTGAGAAGCAATTCATGGGAATTCCCTTGTTGTTCAGTGGTTATGACTTGGTGCTTCTGCTGCTACAAGTTGCACAGTGCAGCCAAAAACCAAACAAATGAAAAAGCAATTCAGGACTTCCCTAGTGGTGCAGTGGATAAGAATCCGCCTGCCAGTGCAGGAGACATGGACGCAATCTCTGGTCAGGCAAGATTTCACACGTTGCAGGGCAGGTGAGCCTGTGCACCACAACTACTGAGCCCACGCTTTGGAGCCCATGAACTAAAACTACTGAGCCTGCGAGCCTAGAGCCCATGCTCTGCAGTAGAAGCCACCTCAACGAGAAGTCCATTCACCACAACAGATTAGCCCCTACTCTCCGCAACTAGAGGAAGCCTGTGCAAAGCAATGAAGACTTAGCTCAAAAAAAAAAAAAAAAAAAATTCACAACTTGCCTGCATTTTTAGGCCCCATTATGCCTTGTCACAGTAGCTGGGTGATAAAAACTATCATACAGTTTCCAGGACTCGTTATTGGAGTATCTGTGTGTATGATTCTCTATGTCCTGGATTCTCCTTCCTAGCTCTGATTATCCTATTAAATTCTATCTCCACTGTATAATACAGATTCTGACCTCAATCTTTCCTGTCTACCACCCTCCACCTAATCTTTCCCCAGTTTCTATCCCACACTCCCAAACTCCTGACATCCTTTCCCATGTGTTTTTATTCCAGTTTCACATTCTAGTGGAGGGTGGTATTAAGAAAGATGGGGAAAAAAAAATGTTTGCAAATCATGTAACTGATTAGGTACTAGTATCCAGAATATATCTTCTGACTCAACAATAAAAAGCTTAATTTAAAAATTAGTGAAGGATTTGAATGGATGAATTTTTCCAGAGACATAAATATGGCCAATAAGCACATGAACAGATGTTCAACATCATTAATCACAACAGAAATGTGAATCATTACTGAGAGATACCACTTCATCCCAACTAGGATGACTAGAACTAAAAGTCAGGTAACGAGTAATTATAAAGAGAAATCAAAATTCTAGACACTGCACAGCTATTCTGGAAGAGTTTGGTAGTTACTTAGAAAGTTAACATATGATACAGCAATTTCACTCCTAAATCCTAACCCTAACCCAAGAGAATTGAAAAACATGTTGATACAAAAATTTGGACTTGAAAGTTCATAGAAGCATTATTCATAACAAGGACAAAGTGGAAATGACCAAATGCTTACCAAATAATGAATAGGTAAATGAAATATGGCACATCAACATAGTTGAATACTGTCTAGCAATCAAAAGTAATGAAGTACTGATACATGCTACAACATAGATGAATCTCAAGAACATGCTGAATGCAAGAAGACAGTCAAAAAGACCATATATTGTATATCCTTACTTATATGAAATGTCCAGAATAGAGAAATCTATAAAGGAAAAATTATAGTTGCTACATAAGCTTGGGGATTTGAAGGGAAGTGGGAAAGGACTGCTCATGGGCATGGGATTCCTTTTGGAGATGATGAAAACATTCCAGAATTAGAAGTAGTGATAGTTGCCCTCCTGGTGCTAATAAGCCAGTGTCCTCATGATATAATGAGCTCTCCAGAACGGCTGCCACCCACCTTTAATGTTAAAAATTTACTATTTAGACAAACTTAGAGAAGAGAAGAGTGACAGGCAGTATGTTTTTGTGTGGGCTTCCCTGGTGGCTCGGAGGTTAAAGCGTCTCCCTCCAAGGTGGGAGATCCGGTTTCGATCCCTGGGTTGAGAAGATCCCCTGGAGAAGGAAGTGGCAATCCACTCCAGTATTCTTGCCTGGAGAATCCCACGGACAGAGAAGCCTAGTAGGTTACAGTCCACGGGGTCGCAAAGAATCGGACACGACTGAGCGACTTCACCTTCTATTTTTGAATAAGACTATTGAGAATAATCTTAATCTAGTACAAAGAATGACCAAATAATAAATCATTAACAGTAATGGTGGGTGGCAGCCATTCTGGAGAGCTCCTTTTATCACGAGGACACTGGTGATGGCAACTGCTATTTTGAAATCCTCCCTCTGGCTTACTAGCACTGGGACCTCACCACACGCACCAGCTTGTCAGTACCAGTCCTGGCCTTCTGCCTAAGCTGAGTAGCTATCTGCATGAGGACGCAGCCTTACCCACCAGGAAGCCAGTAACAGGACAGGGTCCTGGCCTGTCATAACAGATAATTGAGGAGTTGGCCACACTAGTGGGCTAGCAGTAGCCTCAGGGCACCCGGAAGTCCCTAAGCCCACCATGTCAAGACTATAGCCTCAACCACCAGCAGGCTGGATACCAGCTTCAGAACCTCAGGCCCTTATAGCTAGAGATTCAGGACCCAGCTCTGCCCTTTAGTGGGTCAGCACTAGCCCCAGACTTGTCTCACTCACTAGAGGGTGGATGTCAGTTCTGAAACACCTGGGGTCCCCTCAGCTAGCAGCCTGGAGACTGGCCCTGCCTATGGTGGGCCAGCACTAGCCTTGGAACCTGCCCCCATACACTTGAGTCTCTAACACCAGCTCTAGGACACCAGGACCTGCAAGCAACCATCCAAGGACCCAGATTTCTCACCAACAGGCTGGCACCAGCCCTGGAAGCTCCCTTGAAGCCAGTTGCCCATGAATTAGCCCAGTGGCTGGTGGCCTCTGCACTAGATAGGGCCTGGTAACCAACTGGACCAGGGGCTAGTCATGACTACCAGCATGCCCACCCACAACAGAAGGGCCTAGAACTTCACAAGAGTGAAGAGCATATAGTGAAGAGCACTCCTAGAGCATACAGGTCTGGTGACCAGAGGAGAAAGCACTGCTGTGACATAGGACATTCTACAGAAGGCCACTTCTCCAAAATCAGGGAATAGCTGATCTGCCTAATACATAGAAATTAAAACAGCAAATGAGGCAAAGAAGAGGAAACAGAGGAATATGTTCCAAACAAGGAAAAAGATTAAATCCCAGAGGAAGAGCTAAATGAAGTGGAGATATATAATCTATCCAGTAAAGAATTCAAGGTAAATATTATAAAGATACTCAGTGAACTCAGAAGAATGGATGAATACAGTGAAAAGTTTAACAAACAGTTAGAAAATATATAAAGAAGACTCAGAGCTGAAGAATACAACTGAAAAAGAAATACACTAGATTGGAATCAACAGATTAGATGATACAGGAATGGATCTGCAAACTGGAAGTCAGAGTAGGGCAAATCACCCAAGCTGAACAGAAAAAAAAAAAAAGGGAAGACAGACTTTTAAGAGATCTTCAGGACAACATCAAGTGTATTAACATTTGCATGATAGAGGTGTACCAGGAGAATAAAGAGGCAAAGAACATATTTGAAGACAAGCGTTCAGCACCACTAAACTGGTCCTACAAGAAATACTAAGGGACTTATTTAAGTGAAAAAGAAAAGACCACAATTAGAAATGTGAAAGTTACTAAAGAAAAATCTCATTCGTGAAGGTAAGTATACAGTCAAGGTACTAGATCAATCACTTATGAAGCTACTGAAGGTGAAGGTGAAGTCGTTCAGTCGTGTCCGACTCTTTGCGACCCCGTGGACTGTAACCTACTAGGCTTCTCCGTCCATGGGATTCTCCAGGCAACAATACTGGAGTAGATTGCCATTTCCTTCTCCAGGGGATCTTCCTGACCCAGGGACTGAACCTGGATCTCCTGCATTGGAGGGAGATGCTTTAACCTCTGAGCCACCAGGAAACACACATACTAGGAGGGTAATACAACAAAAGTAGTAAAATCACCTATGCCCACAAGTATAGTTAAAGGATATATAAAACAAAAAAGAGGCAAAATATGTTGTCAAAAGCATTAAATATGGGAGAGTAAAAATGCAGGGGCTGTCAAAATGTGTTCGAACTTGTTACCAACTTAAAATAATCATATATATATTACATATATATGTACATATATATATATATATATATGGGCTGCTGTGTATTAATATAAACCTCATAGAAGCCACAAACCAAAATCTACAATAGATACACACACGAGAGGAAACCAAATATAACACTAAAGAGAGTTATCAAATCACAAGGGAAGAAAACAAAAAAGGAACCAAAAGAACTATAAAAACAACCAGAAAATAATTAACAAAATGGCAATAAGTACATACTTATCAATAATTACTTTAAACGTAAATGGACTAAAGAGTCTCTTGATGAAAGTGAAAGAGGAGAGTGAAAAAGTTGGCTTAAAGCTCAACATTCAGAAAACTAAGATCATGACATCTGGCCCCATCACTTCATGGAAAATAGATGGGGAAACAGTGGAAACAGTGTCTGACTTTATTTTTCTGGGCTCCAAAATCACTGCAGATGGTGATTGCAACCATGAAATTAAAAGATGCTTAGTCCTTGGAAGGAAAGTTATGACCAACCCAGACAGCATTATTAAAAAGCAGAGACATTTCTTTGCCAACTAAGGTCCGTCTAGTCAAGGCTATGGTTTTTCCAGTGGTCATGTACGGATGTGAGAGTTGGACTATAAAGAGAGCTGAGTGCCGAAGAATTGATTCTTTTGAACTGTGGTGCTGGAGAAGACTCTTGAGAGTCCCTTGGACTGCAAGGAGATCCAGCCAGTCCGTCCAACCAGTCTAAAGGAGATCAGTCCTGGGTGTTCATTGGAAGGACTGATGTTGAAGCTGAAACTCTAATATTTTGGCCACCTCATGTGAAGAGCTGACTCATTTGAAAAGACCCTGATGCTGGGAAAGATTGAAAGCAGGAGGAGAAGGGGACAACGGAGGATGAGATGGTTGGATGGCATCACCAACTCAATGGACATGGGTTTGGGTAAACTCCAGGAGTTGGTGATGGACAGGGAGGACTGGAGTGATGCGGTTCATGGGGTCGCAAAGAGTCAGACGTGACTGAGTGACTGAACTGAACTGAAACGGACTAAAAGATAGTGGCTGAATAGATACAAAAATAAGACCCATCTATGTGCTGCCTATAAGAGACTCACTTTAGGTCTAAAGACACACATAGACTGAAAGTGAGGGGATGGGGGAAAGGTATTCCATATAAATGGAAATGAATAGAAAGCCAGGGCAGAAATACTTATATCAGACAAAATAGACTTTAAAACAAGGACTGAAACAAGAGACAAAAGAAGGACATTACATAAGCATCAAGAGCTCAATCCAAGAAGATATAACAACTGTAAATCCAAGAAGATATAATAATTATAAATATACATAAACCCAACATCGGAGTACCACAATAAATACAACAAATGTTAATAGATATAAAGGGAGAAATTGACAGTAACACATAGTAAGGGACTTAAACTCCTTCCTCTCCTCACATAAATGGACAGATCATCCAGGTAGAAAATCAATAAACACTGGCCTTAAATGATACATCAGGCCAGAGGGACTTAACAGATGTGTATTTTTCAACCATAATGCCATGAGACTAGAAATTACAAGAAAAACTGCCCAAAAAATAAACACATGGAGGCTAAACAATAAGCTACTAAAACAACCAGTAGATCACTGAAAAAGTCAAAGAGGAAATAAATACAGGGAGACAAATGAAAACATAATGAACCAAAAATCTATGGCACACAGCAAAAGCTGTTCTAAGAGGAAAGTTTATCGTAACACAAGCCTCAGAAAACAAGAAAAATCTCAAATAAACAGCCTTACACCTAAAGTAACTAGAAAAAGAAAAACAAAACCCAAAGTAGAAGTGAAGAAATAAAAAGATCAGAGCAGAAATAAGTGAAAAAGAGACTAAAAATACAATAGACAAAAATCAATAAAACCAAGAGCTGTTTCTTTGAAAAGATAAATAAAATTCATTAACGTTTATCCAGATTCATCAAGGAAAAGAGAGAGCCCCAATAAATGAATTCTGAATTTTCTATTTCAGAAATGAAAATGGGAAAGTTATAACCAATGCCACAGGAACACAAGATCATGAGAATACTGTGAACATTTATGTCAAAAAACTGGAAAACTTAGAGGAAGTTCCTAGAAATGTACAATCTCCCTGAATCAGAAAGGAATAGAAAACATGAACAGACTAATTAACAGGAATGGAAGCTGAGTCAGTATTTTTAAAAACTTCCAACAAAAGTCCACAGACTTACAGCTGAATTCTACCAAACAGTTAAGGAGTTAACATCTATACTTCTCAAACTCCAGAAGGTGCAGAGGAAGGAACACTTCAAATTCATTCCACAAGGCAAACAACACACTGATACCAAAACCAAAGATATTAAAAAAAAGAAAATTACAGGCCATTATCATTGATAAATACAGATGTAAAAATACCCAACAAAATACTAGCAAACCAAATTCAACAATACATTAAAAGGATCATATACCATGATTAAGTGAGATGGTGCCAGAGAGGCAAGGTTGGTTCATTATTCCTAAATCAATTAATGTGATATACCATATTAACAAACTGAAGAGGGAACATCCTTGGTGGTCCAGTGGCTAAGACTCCATGCTTCCAATGCATAAGGACTGGGTTCAGTCCTTGGTCAGGGAACTAGATCCTACATGCCACAAGTAAGAGCTCACATGCCACAAAGAAAAGATCCTGCATGCTGCAACAAAGATTGAAGATCCTGCATGTTGCAACAAAGACTGAAAATCCTGCACCCTGCAACTGAGACTTGCCACAGCCAAAAAAAAAAAAAAAAGCAGGAAGAAAAATCATGATCATAATAGATTCAGAAAAACTTTTGACAAGATTCAAAATCCATTTATGATTTAAAAATTCTCAACAAAGTTGGTACAGAGGGACACACCTCAATATAATAAAAGTCATATATGACAAGCTCACAGCTAACATATGGTAAAGCTAAAAGCATTTCCTCTAGGAGCAGGAACAAAACAAGGACGCCCATTCTCACTTTTCTTAAAATTTATTTTAATTGGAAGATAATTACTTTACAATACTGTGGTAGTTTTTGCTGTACAATAACATGAATTGACCACAGGTATACATGTGTCTTTTGGGGTGTTAGTTCTAAAAGGTTTTGTAGGTCTTCATAGAATCGTACAATTCCAGCTTCTTCAGCGGTACTGGTTGGGGCATAGACTTGGATAATTGTGGTATTGAATGGTTTGCCTTGGAGATGAACCGAAATCATTCTGTCGTTTTGAGGTTGCACCCAAGTACTGCATTTCGGACTCTTGTTGACCATAATGGCCACTCCATTTCTTCTGAGGGATTCCTGTTTCCTGCCTGCAGTAGTAGATATAATGGTCATCTGAGTTCAATTCACCCATTCCAGTCCATTTTAGTTAGCTGATTCCTAGAATGTCGACGTTCACCCTTGCCATCTCTTGTTTGATCACTTCCAATTTGCCTTGATTCATGGACCTGACATTCCAAGTTCCTATGCAATATTGCTCTTTACAGCATCGCATCTTGCTTCTATCACCAGTCACAGCCACAGCTGGGTACTGTTTTTGCTTTGGCTCCATCCCTTCGTTTTTCTGGAGTTATTTTTCCACTGATCTCCAGTAGCATATTGGGCACCTAATAATCTGGGGAGTGCCTCTTTTGGTATCCTATCATTTTGTCTTTTTACACTGTTCATGAGGTTCTCAAGGCAAGAATACTGAAGTGGCTTGCCATTCCGTTCTCCAGTGGACCACATTCTGTCAGACCTCTCCACCATGACCCGCCCATCTTGGGTTGCCCCACAGGCATCGCTTGGTTTCACTGAGTTAGACAAGGCTGTGGTCCTAGTGTGATTAGACTAACTAGTTTTCTGTGAGTATGCTTTCAGTGTGTTTGCCCTCTGATGCCCTCTTGCAACACCTACCATCCTATTTGGGTTTCTATTACCTTGGGCATGGGGTATCTCTTCACGGCTGCTCCAGCAAAGCACAGCCGCTGCTCCTTACCTTGGACTAGAGGTATCTCCTTACCACCACCGTTCCTGACCTTCAATGTTGGAAAGCTCCTTAGAATTAACACCCCAAAAAGATGTCCTTTTCATTATAGGGGACTGGAATGCTAAAGTAGGAAGTCAAGAAACACCTGGAGTAACAGGCAAATTTGGCCTTGGAATGTGGAATGAAGCAGGGCAAAGATTAATAGAGTTTTGCCAAGAAAATGCACTGGTCATAGCAAACACCTTCTTCCAACAACACAAGAGAAGACTACACATGGACATCACCAGATGGTCAACACCAAAATCAGATTGATTATATTCTATGCAGCCAAAGATGGAGTAGCTCTATACAGTCAACAAAAACAAGACCAGGAGCTGACTGTGGCTCAGATCATGAACTCCTTATTACCAAATTCAGACTCAAATTGAAGAAAGTAGGGAAAACCGCTAGACCATTCAGGTATGACCTAAATCAAATCCCTTATGATTATGCAGTGGAAGTGAGAAATAGATTTAAGGGCCTAGATCTGATAGATAGAGTGCCTGATGAACTATGGACAAGGTTCGTGACACTGTACAGGAGACAGGGATCAAGACCATCGCCATGGAAAAGAAATGCCAAAAAGCAAAATGGCTGCCTGGGGAGGCCTTACAAATAGCTTTGAAAAGAAGAGAGGTGAAAAGCAAAAGAGAAAAGGAAAGATATAAGCATCTGAATGCAGAGTTCCAAAGAATAGCAAGAAGAGATAAGAAAGACTTCTTCAGTGATCAATGCAAAGAAATAGAGGAAAAGAACAGAATGGGAAAGACTAGAGATCTCTTCAAGAAAATTAGACATACCAAGGGAACTTTTCATGCAAAGATGACCTAAATCAAATCCCTTGTGATTATACAGTGGAAGTGAGAAATAGATTTAAGGGCCTAGATCTGATGGATAGAGTGCCTGATGAACTATGGAATGAGGTTCATGACATTGTACAGGAGGCAGGGATCAAGACCATCCCCATGGAAAAGAAATGCAAAAAAGCAAAATGGCTGTCTGGGGAGGCCTTACAAATAGTTGTGAAAAGAAGAGAGGCAAAAGCAAAGGAGAAAAGGAAAGATATAAACATCTGAATGCAGAGTTCCAAAGAATAGCAAGAAGAGATAAGAAAGACTTCTTCAGTGATCAATGCAAAAAAATAGAGGAAAACAACAGAATGGGAAAGACTAGAGATCTCTTCAAGAAAACTAGAGATACCAAGGGAACATTTCATGCAAAGATGGGCTTGATAAAGGACAGAAATGGTATGGACCTAACAGAAGCAGAAGATATTAAGAAGAAGTGGCAAGAATACATGGAAGAACTGTACAAAAAAGATCTTCATGACCCAGATAATCATGATGATGTGATCACTCCTCTAGAGCCAGACATCTTGGAATGTGAAGTCAAGTGGCCTTAGAAAGCATCACTATGAACAAAGCTAGTGGAGGAGATGGAATTCCAGTTGAGCTGTTTCAAATCCTGAAAGATGATGCTGTGAAAGTGCTGCACTCAATATGCCAGCAAAGTTGGAAAACTCAGCAGTGGCCACAGGACTGGAAAAGGTCAGTCTTCATTCCAATTCCAAAGAAAGGTAATGCAAAAGAATGTTCAAACTACTGCACAATTGCACTCATCTCACATGCTAGTAAAGTAATGCTCAAAATTCTGCAAGCCAAGCTTCAGCAATACATGAACCGTGAACTCCCTGATGTTCAAGATGGTTTTAGGAAAGCCAGAGGAACCAGAGATCAAATTGCCAACATCCGCTGGGTCATGGAAAAAGCAAGAGGGTTCCAGAAAAACATCTACTTCTGCTTTATTGACTATGCCAAAGCCTTTGACTGTGTGGATCACAATAAACTGTGGAAAATTCTTCAAGAGATGGGAATCTAGACCACCTAACCTGCCTCTTGGAGAAATCTGTATGCAGGTCAGGAAGCAACAGTTAGAACTGGACATGGAACAACAGACTGGTTCCAAGTAGGAAAAGGAGTACATCAAGGCTGTATACTGTCACCCTGTTTATTTAACTTATATGCAGAGTACATCATGAGAAATGCTGGACTAGAAGAAACACAAGCTGGAATCAAGATTGCCGGGAGAAATATCAATAACCTCAGATATGCAGATGACACCACCCTTATGGCAGAAAGTGAAGGACTAAAGAGCCTCTTGATGAAAGTAAAAGAGGAAAGCGAAAAGTTGGTTTAACGCTTAACATTCAGAAAACAAAGATCATGGCATCCGGTCCCATCACTTCATGGGAAATAGATAGGGAAACAGTGGAAACAGTGTCAGACTTTGTTTTGGGGCTCCAAAATCACTGCAGATGGTGATTGCAGCCATGAAATTAAAAGACGCTTAGTCCTTGGAAGAAAAGTTATGATCAACCTAAATAGCATATTCAAAAGCAGAGACATTACTTTGCAAACAAAGGTCCGTCTAGTCAAAGCTATGGTTTTTCCTGTGGTCATGTGTTGGGAAGCCAGTGTGAGGAACTCCGCCCATGGCAATGGTCATGAGGAAAAGAAGCTTGGCATATGCAAAGGCGTGATCAAGCCTCAGGAGATCCCCTGTTCCTGAGCATCTACCCACAAACCAGAGTACTTTACGGGGAGCTCTCCCCCATAACAATTTCTCTCAGAGAAGGAGTTAACTTGCAGCTCCAGTGAATAAAAATTCCTGGGCATGATAAGAGTGTTTCAGCTTACAAACTCTGAAGGTTCTCTAGCCTGCCTGATCAGGTTGTCCAGCCGCATGTGATTGTTTACAGCCTCCCAACTGTGAGAGGCATAGGATGCTTTAAACTTTCTAAATACAGACTCTTTTGAGAAGTTAGAAGATTATTAGTATAGTATTAGTGGGTTGATTAGGAATTATATTGGTGAAGGGTTTTTTCATTTGTCATGCCAATAATTACTGCTAATTCCCTGCCTTAGGTGTGAAAAGGGTGGCTCAGGTCAAACCTCTCTGCTGACAGACTAGCTTGTGTGACAACCTCTCAACCATAAACAGCACAAAGAGTTTGGAGTATTAGCATAGGGCTTTTCTCATTTGATTGCCCACAGGCTTTCATATCCTTAGGCAACTGAGAATATATTAACCAATGTATCTGGAATATAGAAAAGGAAATACAGTAGTTTTGATGTTAGCAATATTAGACCTTTTGAGTTAATGAATTTTCTCTTTTGTTATAGACTACTGTACTTTGTTATAAATCACTGTGTCCTTGCTATGCAAAAATGTAACCTTATCACTATCTTAAGACTAAATAGATTGTAAAGGGAACATTGGTGAAAGGTTTTCATTTGGACTGATGTTTGCTGCTAAGTCTTCATATTCCCTGCCCTTATAATAAATATAACTAACATATAGGAAAAATAAGTATTAACCTTTAAGCATATAAGAGAAATAAGTATTAACCTTTAAGACTAATCATGTTAAACCTTAGGTTAAGTAAATTCCTTTCTTGATTGTAATTCACTACACCCTCACCCTATAGGAATGCAACTTTATTTGGAGGGTGGTGCCTGAAAAAATCACTCCTGGAAAAATAAGCTTTCTGGTTAACTGACCAGTATCAGAAAGGGCCATAAATGTCAGCGGACCTCATGGTCAGAAGATGATGTAAAAACTCATAAGACCTTTGTATGATTTTATATGAAACACCTGATTGTGACAAGGGTCAGGTCTGCTGACCCCCGCATGACTCTGTATTCATCCCTATGTGTAACAAAAGGTATATAAACAAACCTGAAAAATAAAGAAATCCGATCAGTTCCGGAAAAGTGATTCCCTCATGTCGTTCCTTTCTGCTCCCCAATTTTCTGGCTGAATTCCCATCTGGAGCGTGGGTGCCCGCCATTCAGATGGTGCAAATTCCTTGTCTGGAATTTTATTGGTACCCCACGTAAGCAAAGTTATTCAGCTCCTTTCTCTCTCTCTATTTTCTGGCTGAATTCCCAGCTGGTGCATAGGACCCACCAAGCCTACTAACTTTGCCTGGGCTTCTAAGATCGAACCGGGGGGGCCTCAGTGCCTCCTCTCCTTCGGGAGAACGAGAAGACGCCTGCGGCCTTCGTAGGTGGTGATTGGTACCCTGTGTTAACCAAGTATATTTGGCCTCTTTTTCTCTGCTAAATTCCTAATCCCTCTCTATCTGTAATTCAATAAGTTTTTCCTAGGACGCCTATTCCGTCCCCACCTTCGAATCACCCTGGATCCACCGGGGCTGGACCCCGGCAGTCATGCATGGATGTGAGTTGGACTGTGAAGAAGGCTGAATGCCGAAGAATTGATGCTTTTGAACTGTGGTGTTGGAGAAGACTCTTGAGAGTCCCTTGGACTGCAAGGAGATCCAACCAGTCCATTCTAAAGATCAGCCCTGGGATTTCTTTGGAAGGAATGATGCTAAAGCTGAAACTCCAGTACTTTGGCCACCTCATGCAAAGAGTTGACTCATTGGAAAAGACTCTGATGCTGGGAGGGACTGGGGACAGGAGCAGAAGGGGACGACGGAGGATGAGGATGAGATGGCTGGATGGCATCATGGACTCGATGGACTTGAGTCTGAGTGAACTCCGGGAGATGGTGATGGACAGGGAAGCCTGGCATGCTGCGATTCATGGGGTCGCAGAGTCAGACACAACTGAGTGACTGAACTGAACACGTGCTATGCTGTGCTTAGTCACTCAGTCATGTCTGACTCTGTTACCCCATGGGCTGTAGCCCACCACGCTCCTTTGTCTAAGTGTGATTTCCCAGGCAAGAATACTTAAGTGGGTTTCAATGGACTTCTCCAGAGGATCTTCCCAATCCACGGATTTTACCCAGGTGTCCAATCCATGTCTCCCACATTGCAGGCAGATTTATTGTCTGAGCCATCAGAGAAACCCAAGAATACTCGAGTGGGTGGCCTATCCCTTCTCCAGGGGAACTTTCCAACCCAGGAATTGAAGCAGGGTCTGCTGCATTGCAGGTGGACCTTTACCATCTAAGCTACCAGGGAAGCCTGGTAGGGACTATAATTCAGACTAAATTCTGAAATTTCTCATTTGAGAAATTCGTAAGCTTCTCAGAGGGTAAGGCCTCAAATCTTTAGTTTACATAGTAGATTCCCCTGCCATGGCCTAATAAGACAACAAAACTTAACACAGCAATGAAGACAAGTGTGCATCTCAGTTTTGATCTTTGGAAAAGAATATTCGTCACAGCTTCACAATTTCATTCCAGGTTTGGTTTTTTAACACTAAAAACAAACATTTCTCAAATGGGAAGGTCACTCAGGATGAGATTATCATACTCCCAGAGCAAAGCAGGAATGTCATCAATCCTCCATTTACAAAGATAGAGAATAAGTTACCAGTTGAGCAAAAACCAGACTCCAAAATCCATATATTTACTTTTTATTGAATTTGTTAATGACACATAGTTTTTGCACTGCCAAACCATGCCTGAGAATTCAAAGAAAGAAATGGTACAATGGACAGCCTCATCCACCCATCATACAGCATATTAAAACTTGATTCATGTGCACTTTGATAATTCCACATATCTTTTAAAAAGTTGTAACAAGGGTTGGGATTTTTAAGTCTCCTTGCAGGTCTTTAGATTTCTATGCTATTAAATAACTTTTCCCATACAGTCATCTCAGTTCCTAAATAACATAACCCCACAAAGTTTTGCTGGAAAAATACACTTTTCAGGGGATTTATGTGGCTCAAGGTCCAAGAGATTATTTGTTAAAAGATTTTTGGTTCCCAAATGATGTCTTCAGATTAACCAAGAATCCTTTGTTTCTCAATCATCCAACCTCTTGGCTGGCTCAGCTACTCACCCAAGCACATCAGAACATAGGCATCCTGCCTGCCACCTCAAGTAACTCCAACATTATTGCCCAGATACACTTTGCAGGTCCCATCAGGTGATTCTGTTAGCTTCCCAGAAGTGGGATTCCTGCACTGACACTTTTATCAAGACTCAACTCCTAGAGGAAAATGCTCCCACAACAGGATAGTTTTACTCACCCATTTGCTTCACTCTTGCCAGTAGCAAGTCTGCAACTCCTACATTTGGCAAAGGGATTTTATTATAGAGAAACCCAGACTCTGCATCAAGTGGTCACATGCCACTTTGAAATATTTCTACTGAAGATAAAAACTAGGAGATTACCAGACTATCTCATTAGACGGAAAGACTTCAGTAATCCTGGGTGGCATCCTGGTGTCCCTTTTCAGGACTAAAAATTACTGGATAGTTTAAGCTGTAATTATTAGAAACAGAAGTGCTACATCACCTGTCTTTCACCCCTGACTCTCCAAATTATCAACTTAAAGACATACCAGAAGGTTGATACCAAAGCTAGGCTGGGACAATCACTGCATCTACAGAATACCTAATACCTTAAGTGTTTGGGCACAAGTGCATCTGGAATTCTTGTCAAAGATCATGCAAGATCTGTGAAACTTAAGCATGTTTCAAGTTGAGGTTCTGCTCTTACTGCTTTGAATTTGTAAGGACAAGACAGTGACTCCCTTGGCCTGAGCAGAAACTAAACAAAGTCTTTCCACCAGTTTACTGTACAATTTAGACCTGATTAGAGGAGGCTTTAGCAGCACCTGAAGTAGAGCCCCCTGCATTTACTGCGCTTTACATTAAAGGCCATTTGGTTCCACTCTAGGGATTGGCAAATTCATGAGACATTTCACAATTCCAATGCATACTTCAGGTTACTGAGCTAAGCAATATGCTCTGTAAAAGAACTATTCCAAGTGATAGCAAAAAGAAAAAAAAAAAAAGCCTTAAAATGGAACACAGAAAAGCGTTACCCAAATAAAAATCACTAAAAGAAATAAGATTCTTCCCTCCTACCCCCTTTTCCCACTTGGTGACCAAAGTTTGGTTGAATTTAATTTGTGGTTACCTCAGAATACAACTCAAAGTTTTAAATTATAAATCAGAGCCCTACAGATTTTCCAAGCACATCAGTTCTTTTGAGAGCGGCATGTTCCAGGAAGTCTAATCCAGCCACAGCCCACCTCAGAGTATTCCTTATAGATGGGGCACAGGACAGGTTAATTAAGGTCACTTAAATCTTCATCTTTACAGCAGATCAGAACCCAGATGGCTGACTTTCTGTAGGATTTCTGATAGGAATCCAGTAGAGCTGGTTTCAAGTTTCACATCGACACTTAATAGCTGTAACCTTCTTATCCAGAAGTTGTGATCCACATGAAGTCCACAATGAGTGCAGCAAATCTGAGGTAGTCAACCCTTACGAAGGCTCAGTATCTGAACATAAAAAGATTTTGATATGACCACTGGCTGCAGATTTTGATTTTTTTTTTTTGTACTCGCAGAGTAATTATGAAAGAACACTGCTGAATCTAGTTCGAACATTAATAAAACTATGAAACCCCCCTAAATCCAATACATGTAAAGAGCAGTTGTAACACTTAAACTTCCACAGTGCAACATGGTCAGTGATGTATACAAGCGGTCTGCATCGGCTGTGGATCCAGCAGAGATCAGATGATGGATGGCTGTCCGTGGTGGTCAGCTGTGGTTTAGTTACCTTAGAAGGGTTAGCAAACACCATTCCTTAATTGTACTGTGTGTGGCTGCTTTTCTGATTCTCAAGCACAGCATATTGGTTGTCTAGCTGAAGTTTAAGGGCCTGGTTTTTTGAAAACTCATCCCTACCTCTAGTTTTGTGTCTTACTACTTCAAAGCTCTTCTCCATTTCTTTATCCCTAAGGGAAAAGAAATGTAATCAGTAAATATTTCTTCTTCACTAGGCTGTTCTGAAAATATTTTCTTTAATTAAAATAAAAGCCACCCCTTGGAAAAATCTTGAAACTGGCGTGTAAAATCATCAAAACCATTTTTAAGGCTTCAATTGAACAGAAATTATAGCATACTGTACTGAAGCTCTACGGTCATATTTTCTGTGGTATCAATTCTAGCAATTCTACCAAATACTATTAACTGAAATCCTATTCTGGAACCAAAAGCTGTCTAATGACATGGTGAATCCTTCTAAGACTCACTTTTATTCTTAGCAAAAAAAACACATCTCTTTTTTTATACGTAAGTAAGGGCAACAATTTTCTCATTCAAGTGAAGTTCTACTCATTACTCAAAGACCTCTCTGCACTTCTACTTTATGGGAATGGATCAGATAAAGATGTGTGTGGTGAATCAGTGCCTTGTGTGTAGGACAGAGCAATTTAGAGATTTAAATTCAAGTCAGTTGTGCCCTCAAAGAAGCAAAAGGCTAGGATTTAATTTAAAAGCCACCTCCCCAATTCCATATTATGTCATTTACATTTCTCATTTATATAAAAAAAAATAATGTCCCTATATAAGATGTGGATGTGCCATATGTGGTCATTTAACTCCTGGTAGCATTCATTTTAAGTACTTGCTGAAATAAGATTATTTTTAGTATTAGATATATTTCATCTATTCACATTAACTGGGAATACAATAAAATATTGCCGATTTCTCTAGTCTATAATATAAGGGACGCTGAAGCAGCAATAATGTACCCGATACTTATTAAGAATTCTAACTAGGTAAGACTTGTCAAGGCTACAGCAGAATGGCATAAACCAGGGAAAAGAGGAACTTGCAGAAGATGTCTGTCTGTGGTGCTCTTTCCCTCCAGCCCTTTCAGGGTTCTTCCTCTCCCCCCCAATTCCTGGGCATGTAAGACCTACCTTAATTCTTAAATTATCTCTCAGCTGCAGCCTGGGCTTTACTGCAATCCTCAAGGTGGGTTTTCAAATACCAAACACCCCATTTTCTGGCCAAGGCAAAAGGTTTCAAAACCAAATATTGAAAATACTTACTTCCGGCTTTCTACATGCTTGGCAGTGGACTGCAGGGATGGGAACTGCGTATCACTATAGATTTCTGGTGGTCCTTGTGGTGCTTTCCTTGTTGTGGTCAACCTGGCTCCAGGAGGCCTATAAACGCCACTAGTCATTGTTGGTTCTGGGGTTTCTGTAACTGACATTTCACAACAGTTTAGAGAAACCACTCAAGTGCCTGGCATTTTAAAAAGCTACTCCTGAATTCTTGATCATTTAACAAGTATGGAAAAAAAAAACCCACAATATTTATTTGCATTAAAGGTCTCTGAACAACAGAAAGAAAGAAAATTATCTGAGATATTACCCTTCTGAGAACTCATTGTTCAGACTGAGTACAATGGGAAAAGGAAAAAAAAAAAGATGGGTACTTACTTAGTCAGCTGTCAAAAACCAAAAACAAACAAAAAACCTTAAACATGTCTGGCAGGCTATAGGATCACTACAGGATTACTGTAAGACTTAAGCAACCTACAGCCTTACTTTCCAAATTCCTTTATTGAGGATATGAACATGTTTAGATCAGACACAAATCTCTCTCTCCTAGCAACGGAAAGACCCTACTCTCTCACTGCAAATATGCATTTAGTTGAAAGCTGACTGACTATTAAAACTATAGACAAATGACACATCTTTATGAAAATGAAATATTAAGATTACCAACTACTGGAGCAGGAGGTGCTTGTACCAGAGCAGTTTTATTCCAAGGGCCTGAAGATTTTTCTACACCACCACCACCACCACCTCCACCTTCTTCCCAATTATCACTTGGATCTTCTCTCTTTTCAACTTCATCTTCTTCCTTTTCACTATCGGAAAATAAATACGTGAATTCAATTACAGAAACAAGTTTTTTGTTTGGGTCCTGGGAGACAGGGCTCAAGAGGGATATGGAAAAAAAAATTAAGCACCTGAGCAGTCCAATTTTCAGGCTGAAAATCTGTCAGTCCAAATCCTTAGTTCTATCAATACTGATCTGTGATTCTGGAGAAGGTACTTAACCCTCTTCAAGCCCAAATGCCAAGTTCTCTCTCTCTTTTTTTTTAATGGGAAAGGAAGAAATAGGGGATTTTATTTTATGCACTGGGGCCTCAACTTAACTTCATGTGAAAGAATTCATCACTGGAAAAAAGTTCATAAAACCACTGACAGTCTCCATTTCCTTTTTGCAAACTTCATACACTCAAGAACATCTAGAAATATTTAACGTACTGACACATCAACTTATAACAATCTACATTGATTACTTATAGGAGTCCCCACTGAGGGAGGGAAGAAAGGTCAATCTAACCTGACATGTAGAGAAAAATAATCAAAAATACAATTACTAGATATTTTTCTGGAACCAAAGTGTACAAACAGCCATTTATAGTAAGCATATTTTCAGATTAATTCAAGTCAAATGAATTGTTTTTAAAAGTTGTCTAATTTCATTTGCTAATCCTTTAGTACATGTAACAAAATACTCTCAAAATTAATTCACATTCCAACAGAGGAAAACAAGTTAGTGTTTAGCATCAGTCTCTACTATCCAGGCATAGGGAATACACATAACTGGTTCCTAATAACAGAGATGTGTCACCCATTTAAAGAAGAGAATAAAAGAACTCAGTCTTTGGCTTACTAGTGATTACAAATGCAAAACACATTCTCAGTGGTGACATACCATTCTAAGATTCTATTTAATGCCTCTTTTTAATTTATCTAGTCTTGAATTGACCTGAGTCAGAAGTGTATACTCTCTCCAAGGTATCTTTGATGATGTCTCCTTGTGTTGGATTACTTATTACGGTGTCATGTAAACCTGAATGTGTTAAATTAACAAGTACATATATCTTGTCTTTCTATTCCACTGGCTTGACAGCACAAAGATAACTGCCAAGTAAAACTTCCCTTGCCCCTGTAAATGATGCATCTGACACAGACACCCTTTTCCCTGGATTATTTCCCATGACACTAGTGGTGTTTCCTAGGTCTTCAGCTTATCAATCTCCACCATCAATCTAACTATCCTTTCCTCTGTTAAAAAAACATACTGTCCTTGGCCTTCCACTCTTTGAGATAGTTTCTCTTTTTGATAGCCGATCCATAATGATGGTCATCATAATGCGTACGTGACTCCAACCCTGACTGTGACCTTGGGAACATTAGGGCTTCTCTTGGTTTTTGCAAAATGACATCTAAGGGTGTTAGCCTTCTATGTCTATTAAAATAAGTTCTGGCTATACGACAAATTTCTTGAATTGCTAATGGTCTCCTTTAATGACACTGATACAATGGTACCATGCAACACTACCCACCAACAAGAGGTAACTGCAGAATTTAGAGGCCTAGGGTGGCAACAGGAAGGGGAAAGCTGAATGAACTTACCTTCAATCTGCATTTACAGCAAGATTTTACTTAAGACTACAGTTTGAGAGGAAAAAAAGGGTAGAGAGTATGGCTAAGCCAGCCTTCAATTTTCCTTGTTGATAACATGTAGTAGAATTCCATGCAGTCATTTAAAATAATGTGTTAGGCTTATACTAACATGAAAATGATAATCATTTCATATAAACAATGTACTAAAACAAAATCTATGTACCTAATATAAACAGAAAGACATCTAGAATGATTGTTTAGCTAAATGTTAAAAACTGGGTGCTTGAATGCATGATTTTTCTTTCTTCATGCAGTCAGAAGCAGATTCTAAGGCCAAACTGCCTGTTCAATACATGCAGACTCTGCGATTTACCAGTCAGAAAGAGTAAGGACGGCACTAACTTCTGTATGCATCAGTCTCATGTGAAAAATGGGGAAGACAATCCCATTATGAAGACTGATTGACAGACGTAAAGCGCTTGGAGCAGTGCTTGGCGCACAGTGAGTGCTGACACTACTTGCCGAAAGCTTTTAAGCAGAATGAACAGGTAAGAATGTGAATGTCATAATTTACCCAGGAGTGTAACAGAGGTACTCAAATGTCAAAATTGTCCCCAAAGAAGCTTTTTTAAAAAAGGTAACCACTTCTGAACCCACACCTAAGTAAATTACACTATAATGTAATTTGGGCTATAAATAAAAGCACAGGTGTTATTCACTTAGCTATAATGACTAAGTCGTTAATAATGTCCTAGCGACCCAATTCATGCCAGATGGGGAGATAAGAGGCTCATAAACATTTAAGTGACTTCACGGCACTTTTTGGAGAAGGCAATGGCACCCCACTCCAGTACTCTTGCCTGGAGAATCCCATGGATGGAGGAGCCTGGTAGGCTGCAGTCCATGGGGTCACAAAGAGTTGGACACGACTGAGCGACTTCATTTTCACTTTCATGCATCGAAGAAGGAAATGGCAACCCACTCCAGTGTTCTTGCCTGGAGAATCCCATGGACAGGGGAGCCTGGTGGGCTGCCATCTATGGGGTCACACAGAGTCGGACACGACTGAAGTGACTTAGCAGCAGCAGCAGCAGCAATGGCACTTTTACACTCTAATATTCCCCCAAATTATGATAGCTCTCATTTGGTCAGTTACATTTTGAAATGGCTTTTCAGCAATGCACTGAATCACAATTGTTCTCATATATATAACTTTAAAATAGCTATTTCCTTAAATTATTTTAATATTTGGTGATTAATAATTTAAACTCCAAAATTATCAGCTTATAATAAACTGAAAGCCAAAAAATGCTAACATTGATTATCCCTTGAATATTTCTTTATGCTGCTTTACTTTTCAAATGTTCTAAAACCCAAAAACATCGTTTTCCTAATCTGCAAAAAAAAAAATAGAGGAAAATACCAATTTAGTATGATAGAATGCTGAAAGTTTTCACTTTCTCTCAGAGACATGTGTCAGAAATTTTTAAAAAACCTCATAAATCCTAAATACCTCCAGAGTATAAACTACACTAGAAAATTAGTGATCTATTTTAATTAGAGGGATTTTATATTGATAATAGGCACAAGACAACTTAGTATTTTGGCTTCATAAGATTCTGAAATATTAGCTAAACACTGGAAATTGTCTAGTTGAGACATTTCATTCAACAGAGGGAAATAAGGCCCAGAGATGCTAAGAGCCTTGCTGAAATGCTACAGTACCAACAGCAGGACAGAAATAATTTAAGTATCGTATTACTCTTTCATACTTAGGTATTTCAGAAAATGTCAAACCTCCAAATGCCAAAGAACAAAAACATGTTACAAAGAATTATTTCCACAGAAGACAACTAGGCTAGAATTTAACATTTAACCCAACAGACAGTTTCTCATCAGCTAAATTTAATGCTTTAAAAACTACAATGCCACTATAAATTCATTATCACAACTCAAAAGTATACTGTCTTAAATATGCTTTGGTCTACACTATTGGTGGGGTATGAGGAATGACAATGCTAGAAAAGGAGTATTTACTTGGTATCTCTATACTATGCCAGGCAGTGTTATACACCCACTTTACAAAGCTAAACCTCGAAATAAAGATGGGGGAAGACCCATTGTACATATGCTGCTGCTGCTGCTAAGTCACTTCAGTCTTGTCTGACTCTGTGCAACCCCATAGATGGCAGCCCACCAGGCTGCCCTGTCCCTGGGGTTCTCCAGGCAAGAACACTGGAGTGGGTTGCCATTCCTTCTCCAATGCATGAAAGTGAAAAGTCAAAGTGAAGTCGCTCAGTTGTGTCTGACCCTCAGTGACCCCATGGACTGCAGCCTTCCAGGCTCCTCCATCCATGGGATTTTCCTAGCAAGTGTACCGCAGTGGGGTGATTGTACATATGAGGAAACTCATATTCAGATACTTAAAGGACTTTCCCCAAGGCTACAAGGTAGCAGAGTCAAGTCAGTGGGACTCCAGAGCCCATATTCTTTCAGGCTGCCTCTCACTTCATTTTATTCTCTTTATAGCTCTAAAATATGATATGAAAATTTTCTGTATTTTCAGATTTGAGAAACTCACCTTTTTGAAGTAAGACTGATCAGGATCACCCATGCTACAGCAGTATATTTATAAAAAAAATATTCTTACCTCCTTATCTCAAGGGACATTACAGAATTTAAGCATCCTATCTCCCCTCTCTCAACACTAAAGCAGCTAACACAAAATTCAGACTTGATTGCACTTTTGCCAGTAATAATGGGCAGCTCCACTGGTTTTATGCAACCACTGCCATGACAGTAAACTGGGGAGACAGAAACCGCCCTGACAAGTCATGCCTGGCAGCTTAAAATGTCACTGTACCTCACCTAAGGACTCTTTCTTGGCCCCTTCATGGCAGATCTAAGTGTCTCTCTCCTGGGCTCCATCCACAGCCTCTACAAATCACTGAAATGACCCACAGGTGTTCAGATGAGCATGAATTTTTTTTTTTTTTACAACTCCAAGACCTAACAATCAAATATTTTCTACAATGAATCCAGATTGGACGCCAAAGTAATTTCGTCTCTTCAAAGGACAACTTAACTATTTCTACCTGATCGGCTTAAGTCTAGCTGTCCAAAGATTTCTAGACAACCACTGGGCTCATGTTAGTGAAACATGACCAATGCTCACCATTTAGTAACAAGTAGTAAATGAAATCTTTCTCAGTCAAATCCATTTTAAAGATGGGAAAGGCCTATAGGTCCTACTATCAACCAATAATCTAAGCTTAAGCACCAGGCTCTTTCTTTTATCATCTCAATGGCTTCTCTCTCAGAACCTGTCTGTAAACAATGATGCAATCCTGAATAAGATTTATTAACTTAGACACAAAACTTGACACGTGACCACCTACTACTCCTTGTACTTAAATCTTGAGCTAGTTGGTAAATGTGAGCTAGAATGTTAACACAGTGTGTTTACTGCTATTGAAAACTTCCCCTCTTTCAATTGCACTTAACTTCAACAAAGGCTGAGCATGCTAACTTACTACAACGACTAGTGCCAAGAACTTTTAAGACTGTATGCAGCTAACTAAAGAGAAAGCAAATGTAGCAAAAATGATTGGTAGATCTCAGGCAAAAGCATAAGGGTACCTATTCTACTATTCTTGCAACTTTTCTGTGGTTTTTAATTTTTCAACACAAAAAGGAGGAAAAACATTAACACTACAGAGAATTTCAAGATATTTTAAGTCAATTTCTAAAGTTTCATTTTCTCTTGTCCCATATTGAAAGGCTGCCTCTCTCATGGATAGAAAAGATGACAAATTAAAAGCATAACCACCCCACTCCAATATCCGAGAAGAAAGATATTTCATTTCTCTCTCCTTCCAAGGGCTTCAGCCCAAAAGGTAAGATCAAGCCATAGACAACAATCATTCAAGAACTCCAGCAACTCTGAGGATTTCTGTTTGTATGATTATACTATTGCCAGCCTGAAATGGCATGTTGTCTTATTAAATCCATAGTGAACTGACTCACCAGCATGCATGCGTGCTCAGTCACATTCAACTCTTTGTGACTCCATGGATTGTAGCCCGTCAGGCTCCCCTGGCAATAGGATTCTTCAGGCAAGGAGTGGGTCCTTCTCCAGGGGCTCTTACTGATAAAGACTGACCCAGCCTCTCATGTGTTGTCAGGTGGATTCTTAACCACTGAGCAATCTGGAAAGCCCACTGACTCACCAGCCTAGGGCTTTAGTCATAATGTGTCTCCCCAACTCCTTCAAATATTGGAATTATAAAGCAGATGCTTCATGGCTAAACAGTGAAATTCCCAAGAGTAAATCACTCTACCCATGAAATAGAGAAGTTGATTAACATGAACCAAGTGGATGTATTATGAACATCCTGTTCAAAATCTTCACAACAAATCTGAGCAGTCATCTCAATTCTGCAGATGAGAACACTCACAAGTAAAGTGACTCGCCCAAGGTCACAATAAGCAGCAGGGCTACAATGCAGGCCCAGGTTTATCTTTCCCTAAGTCCATGTTTTTGCTATACTATCAACTACATCCTATCTGTGTGAATAACCTACTTTCCATTCTATTGAACCAATGTGTTTTTCCCTGGGGATTTCCACTCCTACTGGAATGGGTTGCCATTTCCTTCTCCAGGCTATCTTCCCCACCCAGGGACTGAATCCTCCATCTCCTGCATGAGCAGGAGGATTCTTTACTACTGAGCCATCTGAGAAGTCCCAAATCCAGTCTAAAGTTAAAACTTTCAGTCAATATTATGAAACCTCTGACAGCTTCTCACTCTCAAGCCTTTCCTGGAAACTTACGTTCCCTTCTATTGATTTATGAAGGCAACAGAGATAGACCCCAGACGCCATAATGACCAAGGATCCATAAAAGCAGCTTCCTTCACGAAGAAGGTATGTTTTTCAATGTTAGCAGGTAAGAGAAAGACCTCTGCATGGCCACTAAGTGGCCATGACTAGATGCTAAAAATGTAAAATGCAGTATAAAAGCTGCTCTATTTTGGGTCAAGAAAACCTCAATGCTCACACTAGTTGAGATTTAATTACACCTCTGGCAAAAGTGAAGGATAAAAGTGATTTAAAAAAAGTGAAGAAAAATAACCCTGAATGGATATGGGATATATAGTCAATGACAAAAATTGATGGTAGTTTAAATATCCTATATAACAAAATCAACTTCTAGCATTCAATGAACTTGAAACCTCTTCCCTCAGAAAGTGCTTCTCTTGCTCAGTAATCGAGTCTTTGAGAATATACAGTACATGGGCTGGAAATCAGGAAGGCAGAGCAAGAGCCTACTCTACCACAGAACACAGGAACCCAACACACAGGTGGTTCCACTACCACAAATAACTGTTAACAACTCCACATCCCTCCTCCCCATTTTTAAAAGCCAAGCCCCAGGAGAAAGAAAATGGATTATTTTCTAAACTATACCTCTTTAAAAAGATCTAACACATGAAGGAAGCCAAGAAGTGGTTGGGAATAAACCTCCCATTTTATCACCTCTACTATACCACCAGGAAGGTATTTCAAATGTAGAGAAAGTACTCCCCTAAGTTTCCCACTATCAATCAGGTTTCACTTTGCAACAATGTGAAAGCACCTAGGACATGAATACCTAATTGTGGTTAAGTATTCAACAAATGTCAAACATTAGCCCTGCTTTTTAACAAGTTATTTAACATTATAAACATTACCATCTAGTGAGTCCTTCATTGAAAAGACTGATGCTGAAACTCCAATACTGTAGCTATAGGATGTGAAGAACTGACTCACTGAAAAAGACTCTGATACTGAGAAAGATTAAAGGCAGGAGGAGAAGGGGACGACAGAGGATGAGATGTCTGGATGGCATCACTGTCTTGACGGACATGAGTTTGAGCAAGCTCCAGGAGCTGCTGATGGACAGGGAAGCCTGCAGTCCATGGGGTTGCAAAGTCGGACACGACTGAGCGACTGAACTTAACTGAGTGAGGTCAAAGAACAGTATTCTGTTAAGGAAAAGTTATTTCCTCCACCGTGCCAGGTGGTCACGAGTAAATATAAATCACAAACTTCAATCTGGAAGGCAGTGCATCAGGATCATTTCTTTTTTGGCCACACCACATGGTATGCAGGACTAGTTCCCCAAACAGTAGAAGAACTTGGGCCCCTAGTAGGGACAGCACTGAGGCAATTCCCTAGGATCACTTGTTTCTTGAAACTGGGAATAAACGGTTTTTAATCTAAGCCAGTGGATTTTCTACTTCATGAAACGCTCAAAAACATGACATTTACATGAATCTAAAGTTCATGTGACTACCATAGACTGGATTTGATAAAACAAGTTAATTTCAAATCTTCTAAACCAACCAATGTAATTTTCAGAGATTACTGTTTTCTTAAAACTTTATGCTCATAGTATGATTCCATTTCTATAAATTCCTAGGGGAAATTAATCTATAGTGTTAGGACAGTGGTTATTTGGGGTGAAAACAATGACTACAAGAGGTTAGGAGGGGGCTTTCTTCTCTACCAGTAAAGTTTCCTTTCTTGACTTCTGTGCTGATCACACAAGTTGAATAGGTAAAACCTGTATTACCCTGTTAACTATGCTTCAGTTACAACCACTCATGTTATCTTTTGGGACAAAAGCTAAGTTCAACCCACCAATATTAAAAGCAAAAATTCTGAAAGCACAAAATCCATTTTAGCTGTCTCAAAGAGGTCTAACCAAGATTTGAAGTAGGCAAGCTCTCACAGGATTTTAGAACTGGCAGCTAATTTGACTGGCATATAAAAGCTCTGCCATCAGAGGAGGGACAGACACAATCCATTAGTCCTAATAAGCATACCTAAAGCACAAGAGTACTTTGATGCTGGTTTTAGGACCAAAAACCCCATACAGTTATTTATCCTGTGAGTGACATAGACGTTATCTGTAACCAAACCATACCTTATTTGCATTGCCTGAACTCTTAGGCCGCTGTAATCAACCTCTTTTGCTCAAATTCTTTCCACTCATCTTCCTCCTGTAAAACAAGTACCCGGTAGTCAATTAAAGCTATTTTTAAAACACAACTAAAACAACTATCAGACTATGAAAAAAGGGATCAAGTGGCTGGAACCTAAAGTGTAGACTCGTTTTCTGGCTAAAGCCCTTGCTCAATCCCAAGGCCACTAGGCTTGAGGACAAACGTGACTAAACTTTGTTACTTCCACCCGGTTCCTTCACAAGACTTTTGTTAATTTAAAAACAACCAGGAAACGTCGGATGAAGTCAATAGTAAGCCCACAACTAAACGTCTACCTCAGTCTTGCATGAGACTTTTCTTTTACAGATTTCAGACCAAGTCGAGCCAATTAGATCTGCCACAATTGTGACTGTTAGAAAATTCAGCTCACACTACTGGGCTGAAATCAGAACGCTAAATTAACTCAGAGTAGACGTCACCCGATAGATGCACTTCCGACCCGGGCCGATTCCCCCGGAGGGTGCCGCCGCCTGCCTGCGCGTTGGCCCGAGCCAGGCGACGAGGGTCGGGAGCTGGGCCGCTGAGGTCCGGCGGGGAACGCGAGGCGGCCCGCCGTGGGAAGCCCGCGTCACGTGGCAGCCTCCGCGCCCGTCAGCCCGCCGGCCGGCCCCGGTCGCTTCCCAGGCAGGCAGGCAGGCGGGGGCGGGCACATGGGCGCAAGCGCGCGGCCCGGGCCCCAACTCCCCGGCCCCTCACCTTTGTCACAACCTTGGTGGCGGCCCCAGGGCCAGTGGCCCCACGCCCGCGGTCCCGCTATCGCCCGGCCGGGTCCCCGCGCCCGCCCCACCGCCCGCCGCGCCCGTGGCTCCGCTGCTCCCGCCAGCGCCGCCCGCCGCGCTCGCTGCGTTCGCCGCTCGGTTGCTCCGCTCCTTCTTCTTCTTTTTATCTCTCTTGGCGAAGAAGTTGTCTAGGCTCCGCTCCTCCGTCTCAGCCATGGCCGCGGCCTCCTTGGCCCGGATGGGTGGGGCCGGTGGCGGGCGAGGCCCGCCGGGGCTCCGAGCTCGGGGTCGAGGCCGGCTCGGCGCTCAAGCTCCCTGGCGCGGCGACGCCTCAGTCCCGCGGGGTCGCTGAGGCGTGTGCAGCGGGGCGACCGGCCCCCTCCCCGCCTGCTGGCGGACGGTGGTACGGTCCTCCTAGGGGCTCGCGTGCCGCTTCCGCCGCCCGAGCCCGCCCGGGCTGCAGCTGCTGCCGCGATCGCAGTGCGGGATCCCGCCCGCTCCACAGCTGGAGGGTAAAAGGAACGCGCGGGCCAGAGGCTCCGGCAAGAGTGCTGGGTTAGCGGCGGCGCGTGAAGGGAGGAAGACGCGAGCACGCAGGCCGGGAGAGGAGGGGGATAGGGGTGGGGAGGGGAGGGGAGGGGGGAGGGAGGGAGGGCGGGCCACCAGAAAAGAGTGGCAGCGCCCGCGCCTGCGTACTTAGCTCCGCCCGCCACTGTGGGAGCGTGGAGGGGAGGGCGGTAAGAAGAGACGGAGGCGGGGCTGGCAAGGGAGCCAATCAGGTACCAGGACGAAGCGCTTAGGCGACAATCCCTGCCTCTGACGGGGCGGGGCTGTGGCTTGGGGCGGGGAGAGGGGGTGTATGCTAAATAGGTGACGTACCTGATGGCTCTTGCCTCCTGATTGGTCGAGGGTTTAGCCTTGAGGGCGGGCATTTAGAGGGCTTGGTGACTTGGCTAAAGGGGTCCGGTCGAAGGGGCGGGTAGGTCCGTTCTAGGCGCATGCGTAGGGTACACGTGTGTCTGCTAGTCCACTGCAAACTGTGGCCTTGTAGTGGTTTGAACTTTAGTGAGACTGAAAGGCCCTGTGCTACGCTAGCTATATAAAGATGGTATCGTCTGCTCCGCTGGCCTCTGTATTTTCACCCTCTCTGATCTGGCAACTGTTCATTTTATTCGTAGGTGATGATTATTATGAAAATGAGCTGCTTTTGGCTTGAAGTTTAGTTCTTATTTACTAAAAGGTCTACGTAAACCAGTAGGTAGTCAAAAGGAGATTGGTTTTATCTGAATTTTACTTTCTATGAGATAGCTAGAAATAGGTCAAGCTAAATCTGACCCTCAAGCGCCTGATCGGTAAAGTGGAGATGTTAGCTCTTGCAAGATACGTGGGGAAAGATTACCTCTTAGCTGCCAGTGCAGTACTTAATACACATTGTGCGTGCTAAGTCGCTTCTTCAGTCGTGTCTGACTCTGCGACTGCATGGATTGTAGCTGCCAGGCTCCTCTGTCATTGTCATTCTCCAGGCAAGAATACTGGAGGGGTTGCCATTTCCTTCTCCAGGGATCGAACATTGTCTCTATGTCTCCTGCATTGGCAGGCAGTTTCTAATACACGTTCAGTTCAGCTCAGTCGTGTCCGACTCTGCGACCCCATGAATCGCAGCAAGCCAGGCCTCCCTGTTCATCACCATCTCCAGAGTTCGCCCAGACTCAACGTCCATCGAGTCCATGATGCCATCCAGCCATCTCATCCTCAGTCGTCCCCTTCTCCTCCTGCCCCCAAAGCCCCCCAGCATCAGTCTTTTCCAATGAGTCAGCTCTTCTCATGAGGTGTCCAAAGTGCTATAAATAATTTTACATGTAAATAATACCCCCTACCCTGATGAATGATGGCTGTAATCTTTTTTTATCCCTGATAAGAGTAAAGGAATGGCATATACAGAAGAAGGGACCAAATGTTGCCCAGACTGTATGTGGTTGTACCATTTAAGTACCTTCTGGGCATTGAGAATGAGCCCTTCCATATGAAAAAGTCAGTCTAATAAAAGGTATTAAGCTTTCCATTTCCTTCTAAAGACAGAGAACTGTCACAACCACTGAGGAAATGACTGTTATGTTAGTAGCCTTGTAGGGTAGATAGAGCACAGCCAATACATAGAGGTACTTGTCTTTTCCTTTACAATTTTTCTGTTAAAGTCTGTCTCCCCCAAACCCCCTTCACCTCTACTATTAAAGTACTAAATCCAGAATATGTCAAAGCAAATCAAGGAGCTGGCCTTGGCCAATAGCAAGCTTATGTTTATTTCCCCATACTGACTGCAACTACCTGGGATGGGTCTCTAGGTAACTTCCTTCTGTGACACCAGGCATCATCCTGTGATGCAAGCCAAGTTCAGTATTGCCTCTCCCCTACCTCCTTGACATCTCTGATCAAATTTTTCTTCCCTTCTCTCCCTCCCTTCTTTCCCTCCTTGCTCCCTCATCCCTTCCTTCCTCTTGTTCTTTCTTTCCTTATCTGTGAAACCCCTTTTGTTAAATTTAAGGCAACATGGTTTATTCTAGGCAAAGTAATTTTTCATTCCTGCCTTCAGTTCAGTTCAGTTCAGTCACTCAGTCATGTCCGATTCTTTGCAACCCCATGAATTGCAGCATGCCAGGCCTCCCTGTACATCACCAACTCCCAGAGTTCACTCAGACTCATGTCCATCGAGTCAGTGATGCCATCCAGCCATCTCATCCTCTGTCGTCCCCTTCTCCTCCTGCCCCCAATCCCTCCCAGCATCAGAGTCTTTTTCAGTGAGTCAACTCTTCACATGAAGTGGCCAAACTGGAGTTTCAGCTTTAGCATCATTTCTTCCAAAGAAATCCCAGGGCTGATCTCCTTCAGAATGGACTGGTTGGATCTCCTTGCAGTCCAAGGGACTCTCAAGAGTCTTCTCCAACACCACAGTTCAAAAGCATCAATTCTTCGGTGGTCAGCTTTCTTCACAGTCCAACTCTCACATCCATACATGACCACCGGAAAAACCATAGCCTTGACTAGACGGACCTTAGTTGGCAAAGTAATGTCTCTGCTTTTGAATATGCTATCTAGGTTGGTTGTAACTTTTCTTCCAAGGACTAAGCATCTTTTAATTTCATGGCTGCAATCCCCTCCTGCCTTCAACACTCTTATAATCTATAAGAAAAGATCTAGATATGAATAACTGAAATTTAGCCCTCTCTTTCTTAGATCTATATCAATGTATCAGTATGTCTTGAAGGAATTAATGATGGGAAAAAGCAGAGAAGGAACAGCAGCTGCAGTAAAATTCCCCACTACATCTTCCAGTGATTGATGGCATGTTCTTCAAAGTTGATCATATGTAAAAGACTCAAGTCAGGCCAATAGAGAGACTAGGATCTTTGTGGTTGTGTCATTATATATAGTTAATTCTCTCCTCCAGGAATCTAGTCGTCTCCCCTCATTGAATCCCCTGACCTGAAACTGACAGCATATATTCATACCAGATTTTCCTCCTAAATCTGTGTTCCCTCCTCTGATGTGTTACACAGGGCCTTGAAACCTACCATCACCACACCCCTTATCTTCACCCCACCCCTCATCATGAAGCACCATCCAGGGCTCTCTTGATGTTTGTAACTTCACCATCTTTAAAGCAAAACAGACTTTCATTTGTACTTGGTGGGTGGAGAGTTGAATAGTGGTGAGAACTTGGACCATTACCGAGTATTTCAGCACATCTTCTAAGGAGCCTAATGCTGTCTGAATGTGAAAATTTCTGAGTCCTCTGAAGTGGTACAATCCAAAGACATCATTTGTCTCCACCGACAAGGCCGGCTGAGCTTCAGTATTCCATGAGCTCAAGAGCTGGCACAGGGAAGCTGGGCCCAGCCCCATTGTCCCTGGGTTCTTTTTGCTGAGCTATTCATTCCAAGTTCCATTCTGCTACCTAGGCTGGAAGTTCCACACATGCTCAGCTCAAAGGAATGCAGCTCGTGCTAGCCAAAGACTTCCCAGGAAATGAGGAGCAGCTTTTCATTTGTGACTTCCTCTCTCAGAAATCTGAGGGACTGAGCTACTTCCTGGGGTATTCCATTAATGACCTTTTCCAGTTGGGGAGTAACTACTTTCAGATCACTTCCTCTGGGAAAAACTTCTGCTGATTTCTACAGGCAGCCTGGTTCCTGACCTTTAAAGGCCCAGAGACCTTTTGTTTGGTATGGGTATTTGATGCCTTCCAGATATTTCCATGATTTATTTGTTGTTTAACCATTCATCCATTCATTAACTCATTCATTTATGTAAAACATTTATTTCATGAGCACCTACTGTATGCCAGGCCTGATATTAGCAGTTAAGTCAGATGTAGGCCTTTCCCTCACAGAGCTTACTGTATGATAAACTGGTAGTCAGAAGCACACAAGTATACATACAATTATAACACATTGAAAATATAATGGGGCAGTGTTGGAGTATAGCCGTTAGTGACTTGATTAGAGATCTATTCTACCAACAGTCAACCTCACAGTGGTCCTTGTGGCAGAGAGGCGGGATGGCTGCTTTTCTCTGACCTCAAGAACAAAGGATCTGCTACCAAGAAGTTTACAACAGCTAATTATGCCGCTCTCTCACTTTTTCTATGAAAGAGATTTGCTGATAGCTTTCAGGAGTTTGGAGTTTTAAGGCGTGAGCCATCCATCTCCTTTCATGCCCCCACAATAAACCCCTTGTTCCCAACGCCGATGATGTTTTGGTGGTGTTTTGCCTCACTATGTGTTAGGCACATAGACTCTTGTTTGGCAACAAAAACACTTGAAGGTAGGAATGGGGTTGGGCATACAGCCTACATCACATAGACATTTGACTGAAGTTTGTAAAATGTGGCCACTAGTCCCTAGTTTTCCACATTAACAGGGGATTGCAGAAACCATGGACTAGCTCAGTGTTCCTTAACATTGTTCTTTGTTGGCTTTAGAACATATAGTCAGTCATGGGTAGCAAAGAATTTGACCTTCAACCTCAAGACCCTTGTTAGGTCATCCTTGACTGAAAGGTTCTAGTTGGCAGATGAATGGACAGCAAGAGGAACGAGGTCTCAGATACCAGTGGCTACCCAGAAGCGCCTGTTTCCAGAAAGAGGTAAAGGGCTGCTGTGCATGACCCTTCCCCTTCCCTTCCCCCACCCCCACCTACCACAAGGCTTGCAAAAGAGAGGTGGACTTAGTAAGCCCACCCCTAGTGGATCCTGTCTCCTGTTTGATGAACCACATGAAGCTGCCGCTATCTGACTGTTTTTTACCTGCCAAAACAGCAGTTTCATATGGTTCAGCCGAAATATATCTGAGAATAAACAAAAAAAAAATTCTGTAAATGATTGAAGAGCTTGGGAACAACCAACTCAGTCATCAAGGTGACTGATTTCAGGAGAAGGACTGGAATGTGATGATAATTGAATAATCAGCAATCTTATTGTATTCTGTGGAGAATGCATGAAACAAAGATAAAGAATGAGGCTGGCAAACAGAGGAAGGAAAAAGAAGTAGGATAAAGCCAGGAGGCTAGAAGTTGGCATTTATTACCTATAACTGTCCAGGAAAGAGCAACATGAAATTGGAACTCACACAGTGCCCTGCTGAGGTGATGACTTGCCAAGGCCCACCCTGACTTGGATGAAATCCTTTCTTAACTCACGAACCAGCCTGCTGATGACTGATTTGGTTCCCTGGGATTGTTGATATCGGAAAAAGGGTGCTCTGGTTGAGGGAGGAGCCATCCAGTTATTGAAGGACTAACACCAACTGTTAATGAATACATCTGGGTTATATACATCAGCCTCCCATGAGTTGGATTGCTGGGAGTTAGTCTTCTTTAGGCAGACAAATCTCAGACTTGACCATGAAACAGGTTCAGCCCAAGGTAAAACTATCCTGGGTGGCCTCTTTGGGAGCTAGTCAGATGACTCTAGCACAAAGCAAAACCTTCTGACCCAAATCATCTTGATCACAGGGTGCAAGGGATATAATTATATTGGCAAGGTACCATTATCCTATCCCTGACCCTAGCTCTAGTCCTAATCCTGCTTCATGACCTAACAGGTAGATGCGAAATTGTCTGGCATTGTATGCTTCTGAATCCGAGCCAGCCCAGTCCTGGTAACCAGGTCAGTAGGTCAATAGTTGGAGAAGGTAATGGCACCCCCACTCCAGTACTCTTGCCTGGAAAATCCCATGGATGGAGGAGCCTGGTGGGCTACTGTCCATGGGGTCGCACAGAGTCGGACACGGCTGAGTGACTTCACTTTCAATTTTCACTTTCGTGCGTTGGAGAAGGACATGGCAACCCACTCCAGTGTTCTTGCCTGGAGAATTCCAGGGACGAGGGAGCCTGGTGGGCTGCCATCTATGGGGTCGCACAGAGTCGGACACGATTGAAGCAACTTAGCAGCAGCAGCAGCAGCAGCAGCAGCAGGTCAATAGTATTGTCTTCCTACTTGGGCTAACAAGCAGGAAAGAGTGAGGGTGTAGGGAGCATAGAGAGAGCTTCTCATGTTGAAGGCAAGTCTTTCACATTCTCCCAAGCACCATGCTCTTTACTTCACAGTCAAGTGTCTGTTTTCTAGACCTTGATTCAAATCAAAACCCTGCCTCTTCCTAGCAAGTCACTTATCATCTCTGCATCTCAGGTTTTGTTTTTTTTTTTAATCTTACTTTACAAGTAAGGATGATAAACACACCTGCCTTGCTGAGCTGTGAGGACTCAGTGTAAGGATGGACTTGAAGACCACCTGGCTCAGTATCTGACAATCATCTCAGTTAATATCACTTTTATTAGTTTTTTTGGCTGTGCTGGGTCTTCATTGCTGTGTGCAGGTTTTCTCTAGTTGTTGCGTGAGGGCTTCTCATTGCTGTGACTTCTGTTGCAGAGCAGGAGCTCTAGAGCACAGCCTCAGTAGTTGCATCACGCAGGTTTAGTGGCCCCACGGCATGCGAAATCTTCCTGGACCAGAGATCAAAGCTTTGTTCCCTGCATTAGCGAGTGGAGTCAGTCTTAACCAGTGGATTACCAGCAAAGTCCAAATTATTATTATTATTAATAGCACTTATGTACTAAGGCGTGGAATATCATTTATAGTTACATGAGGAGTTTTGGTGACTCTTCCTTAATCTGTTCTCTGACCCTGCTGCTCATAACTGGGTGTTCAGCACCTGCTGAGTGGCACTAGCCCCATAGCAAACAATCACTAAACATTTGTTGACAATTACAAGGATAATTTAAAAAACAATGAAAAAATTAAAGTTTCATGATGTGTATTTGTAGTTACTAAATATGAAATCACTTAGTACTTTTGTAATAGGAGGGAAAGGGGCAGCACACAACTTTCGAAAGAATGACATAGCCTAAGGACACAACATAAACCAATTAAGATCAAATGGGACCAAGATGGCAGACAAGACTCGACCTTGATCTTCAATCAGCAAGTGAAATGACACACCCAGAGGTGCCAGGACAATTCCAAGGCACTGCTAAAACACCAAGGAGTGGGCAGTGGCCCAAATCCTGGAAATCTCTGCCCCTTCCCCCAAAATAGTTGGAATAATCCTCCCACTCATTAGCATATGAAATTACCCAGCTTATATAAAAACTAACCATGCCATATTTTGTGGTCACACTCACCCCCTGAGATGGTGTAAACACTGTCTGTGGAGTATGCTTCCCTCTGAATGTGAATAAATCTACTTCTTATCTATCACTTTGTCTCTCACTGAATTCTTTATGCGACAAGACATCAAGAACCTGAGCTTCATTATGTCCTGAAGCCAGGTACTGAAGGTTTTGGCTGGGTTTGAGTCCCAGCCAGGTGGGTTCAAGTCCCAATCTGTGGTCAAAGGTTTCACTTTGGCCTCTTCTCTCCAGTCTCCTGGTTACAGAGTTCCTGCTCATGCTAAACTGTCTGTGACTTCAAAATGGAGCAAAATAGCCACCACAAGTGCCCAACTGCTTAGAGCTCCTGTGGTGCCCCTGGGGACCTCAGTGCTACCCACCATCCACTCAGTCTTCTGAGCTGGCAAGGCACCCTCCCTCTCAGCCCAAATAAAACTGAACTTGCTGAGTAAGTCAGCAAGAAGCTGCCTCAGGTAATCATTGAGTTAGCCCCCAGTCAAAGGGTTACACAGAGGAAGTGAAATGAAGTCGCTCAATCGTGTCTGACTCTTTGCCCCACGGACAGTAGCCTACCAGGCTCTGCCATCCATGGGATTTTCCAGGCAAGAATACTGGAGTGGGCTGCCGTTTCCTTCTCCAGGGGAATCTTCCCGTTGAACTCGGGTCTCCTGCATTGCAGACAGACGCTTTACTGTCTGAGCCACGAAGGAAGCCCAACACAGAGGAAGAAAGCATTTTGATGGCACCAGCCCAACCTCCGCGAGGAGTTCATCTCAGATGGTATGATTCTGAGGTCTGCACCCCACCCCGCTCCATCCCCAGGCCGATCCTCTGGGAGACCTCTCCACGCAGGGTGTCTGGCCTGAGATATGCCAGAAGTGTAGAAACTAGAAAAGTTTTGTGAGACTTCTGGGAGCTTTCACCCTTGTCACTGGCAAATCTCCTCCCTGTGGGTCTTGGCCCTGGAAGAACAAAAGCGTATCTTGTAAACAATTGTAAAATTATGTAAATCAATAAGATACAATTAAAGGTTATGTATTAAAGCTGCTGCCAAACACAGCTAAGTGAAGAATAACTGCTTATATGTACTCGTTAAAGTGGCAAAATTAGTAAAGGTTCTTAGTGATGCTATGCCCTTCCATCTCCCCTGTCCCCACATCCATGACAAAGAAGCTTCGATCCCAACCTACCCCTGCCCTGCTCCATGAAACTGCAACAAATCTGCAACAGCTCCAAGACTGCTTATCACCATATCCCAACTTAATTCCCAGGCCCCTGGGTCCTCACATTTCCCAGGATGTTACACTAAAGGGAACCTTGTTTCCCAGGAGGTGAAGAAAATGTGCAGCCTGAATATCTCCCTTTACCTTTGAATGTGACATTTGGATGACAATGACCTGAAGTCTGGTCTTGCCTGACCAGCCTCAATGCAATCAGATTTCGTGTGCTTGATAACCTTCCAAGGTTCCCTGGGGACTTCCTGTGTTCGGTTCTAGTTCACTGCAGGCACTGTCCCCGGAGTCCCCTGTCCAAGCTTGTTCTTTCCTGCCTTTCATTTAGGGTCCTCTCCTGGACCCTTGCCCTGTCTCCACTCATGAGACTCACAGGCCTTCTGAAGACTTGGTAGATACTGGAATGGTTTTGAAAGTATGGTTTAGTGTTTTATAAGCTTATTTTTACACACCTAATTTCCTCATCTAAAGACTTAAATAGAAAGAAAGCAAAAGGAAAAATACAGGTAGGAAAGTAAGGCAGGGAGAGATGAATTTAATATAAAAATGCAAATGCTCTGCAAAGTTGCTTTTGGAGGGACAGGGCGAGCTCAGAATGTGTACCCTAGAATTTTTCCCAGATGATGTAATAGGAAATTTCTCTCTTATGCACTGATGCTGAAGATGATTTTGAGGCCAAGGCTGGATTGTTGCCTCAGATCCTCACAATCTTGTGAGTCTGAGCAGTAAAAAATGAAACAGGAGGGAAGGTGGCAGGGCAAAACCCTTGAAGGAATGACAGAGCCTGAGGACACAATATAAATTGATTAAAATGAAATGGGTCCAAGATGGCGGACAAGTCAACTTCCACTACCTTGAACCTCAGTATATGCTCATTGTAACACATCACTGAGCTAAGTGACACACCCACAGTCACCATCAAAGATAAAAAAAATGGGCAGTGTCCCAAATTCTGGAAATCTCTGCCTCTTCCTCCAAATAGTTGGAATAACCTTCCCACTCATTAGCTTGTGAAATTAACCAGCCCATAAAGCTAAAAGCCTCACCACGTTTTGAGGCCACACTAGCCCTGCGTGGTGGCCTACATTCTCATCTATGGCGTGTGTTTCTCTCTAAATCCACTTCTTACCTATCATTTTGTCTCTCACTGAGTTCTTTCTGCTATGAGATATTAAGAACTTGAGCTTTATTAGGTCCAGAAACCAGGTGTGTATTCTCAGCTGGAAGACTGTGGGTTTTGGCTGGGTTCAAGTCCCAAGCTGAGGTGAATGGTTTCACAAACAGTGGTATATCCTTGCCTCTAGAAAGAATCTTGTCACTGCATAGCTTTCCCGTCTCCCACATGTCCTGAATTTCCCCTCTTTGGAGCTTTTCATCAGTTATTGCCTCTTCTGAGAAGACTCTGTCCTCTCCTGTCTACCTGTGGAAGTCAATCTGTGTTTTAGGGCCCTCATCACTTCTCCACCTCCCCAGATGCCCAGGTGGGATTAAACTCTGCCTTTCCCAAGTTGCCTAAGTCTTTGCATCTCTCTTAAAGCACTGATCCCAGTCTGCTTGTCACCTTGGTATTGTCACTGGCTAGCTATATATCTTTGGAACAGCGGGGACTAGGGGATTTTCTTTCCAGGGCTACATCTGAAGTGATGCTTTCTAAGTATAGAATCAGTCAGAATCTTCAAGTTGAAGAGCTGGCTCCAGGGACTTGATGACCTCCAGCTCAAACAGTCCCTGAAGAAGGAGTAGACCCAGTCCCTTTGTAGGAAAGAGGGGATTAACAATCTCTGGGTTACTAAGGCCTCATGGACTCAGAAGTGAAGTTGCTCAGTCATGTGTGACACTTCGTGATCCCATGGACTGTAGCCTACCAGGCTCCTCCATTGGTGGACTTTTCCAGGCAAGAATACTGGAGTGGGTTGCCATTTTCTTCTCCAGGGGATCTTCCCGACCTGGGAATTGAACCCAGGTCTCCCACATTTCAGGCAGATGTTTTACCCTCTGAGTCACCAGGAAAGCCTGTGGACTCAGGGCGTTCCTCATGTCCCCAGTTTTGCTGGGCCAGCTGTGGCTTCCTAGAAGACTCTGATTCCACAAGCTGGCCTGGCCTATGGGGCCCCTCCCTCTGTGCCCAAGTAGTCAGCCAGTCAGAGCTCTAGGGCATGAGATCTGATCTAGGGCATGAGCCTGCTTCAGGTATGCCTGACTAACCTGGTCCAAGAGAGAACTACTTTCTGATCACTCCTTTCCGGCTTAGAGGTTAAAGCGTCTGCCTCCACTGTGGGAGACCCGGGTTCGATCCCTGGGTTGGGAAGATCTCCTGGAGAAGGAAATGGCAATCCACTCCAGTATTCTTGCCTGGAGAATCCCATGGACAGAGAAGCCTAGTAGGTTACAGTCCACAGGGTCACAAAGAGTCGTCGGACACGACTGAGCAACTTCATCTCACCTTTCCTTTTCTGCTTCACATCCAACCCACCCTGCCCTTGGGCAGAGCCCTAAGGTCAGGCTACAGTATTCACCCTCCATCCAATTAATCACTAAACCCTGCCCTCCAAAACCACGTTTTTTTTTTTTTCCTGGATCAAAAAATAAGATTAGTTTATCATTCCCTGTTTAAAACCATTCAATGATTACTCATTGCTCTCAGGATTTCTCAGGCTAAAATTCTTAACAGGATTTGAAAACCTTTCACTTGGCCCTTTCAAAATAAGAGGATTTATAATCTTTTCCAAAACAACAAGAATCCTGACACAATCTTAATTACTCTAGCTGTCAAAACTGTTTAAGATTGATGAGATCTGCATTAAGCTGTTAGAAAGTGATTAACTCAGCTGTCCTGAATGGGTGTGAATTCCAAGGAAATTGTTTTTCCACCCTCTTCTCTGTTCTGCCTGTGATACTATCCTTCGGTGACTGCTGGTGACAAGATTCATTATTAAGGCAGTCAGGGTGGAAAGGACTGTGGAGGGGATTAAGGAGGAGTCTTGTAGATGAGATTCCTTTGTTGTTGTTCAGTTGCTAAGTTGTGTCTGACTTTTTGTGACCCTGTGGGCTGCAGCACGCCAGGCTTCCTTGTCCTTCATTGTCTCCGGGAGTTTGTCCAGATTCATGTCCGTTGAGTTGGTGATGTATTTTACCATCTCATCTTCTGCAGCCCACTTCTCCTTTTGCCTTCCATCTTTCCCAACATTAGGGTATTTTCTAATGAGTCAGCTCTTTACATCAGGTGGCCAAAGCACTGGAGTTTCAGCTCAGCATCAGTCCTTCCAGTGAATATTCAAGATTGATTTCTTTTAGGATAGACTTATTTGATCTTGCAGTCCAAGGGACTCTCCGGAGTCTTCAAAGCACCACAGTTTGAAAGCATCAATTTTTTGGAGCTCTGATTTTTTTATTGTCCAGCTCTCACATCCATACATGACTACTGGGAAAACCATATTTGACTATATAGACATTTGTTAACAAAGTAATGTTTCCGCTTTTTAAATACACTGTGTTTGCCATTGCTTTTCTTCCAAAGAGCAAGCACCTTTTAATTTCACGGCTGGACTCACCATCTGAAGTGATTTTGGAGTTCCCAAATATAAAGTCTCTCACTGTTTCCATTGTTTCCCCATGAAGTGATGGGACTGGATTCTGGGATCTTAGTTTTTTTAATGTTGAGTTAAACCAGTTTTTCACTCTCCTCTTTCACCTTCATCAAGAGGCTCTTTAGTTCTTCCCTTTCTGCCGTAAGTGTGGTGTCATCTCTGTATCTGAGGTTATTGATTCTCCAGGCGATCTTGATTACAGTGTGTGCTTCATCCAGCCCAGCATTTCTCATGATGTACTCTGCATAAAAGTTAAGCAGAGTGACAATATACAGCCATGATGTACTCTGCATCAAAGTTAAATAAGCAGACTGACAATATACAGCCATGATGTACTTCTTTCCCAATTTTGAACCAGTTCATTGTTACATGTGTGGTTCTAACTATTGCTTCTTGATCTGCATACAGATGTCTCAGGAGGCAGGTCAGCTGATCTGGTATTCCTATCTCTTTTAGAATTTTCCACAGTTCGTTATGATCTACACAGTCAAAGGCTTTGGCATAGTCAATGAAGGAGATGTTTTTCTGGGATTCTTTAACTTTTTCTACGATCCAACAGATGTTGGCAATTTTGATCTCTGGTTCCTCTGCCTTTTTAAGTCCAGCCTGTACATCTGGAAATTCTCAGTTCACATACTGTTGAAGCCTAGCTTGAAGGATTCTGAGCATTATTTTGCTAGCATGAGAGATGAGTGTAATTGTGCAGTAGTTTGAGCATTCTTTGGCATTGCCTTTTTGGGGATTGGAATGAAAACTGACCTTTTCCAGTCCTGTGACCACTGCTGAGTTTGCCAAATTTGCTGGCACATTGAGTGCAGCACTTTCACAGTATCATGTTTTAGGATGTGAAATAGCTCAGCTGGAATTCTATCACCTCCACTAGCTTTGTCCATAGTGATGCTTCCTAAGGCCCACTTGACTTTGCACTCTAGGATGTCTGGCTCTAGGTGAGTGATCACACCCTTGTGGTTATCTGGGTTAAGAAGATCTTTTTTATAGTTGTTCTGTGTATTCTTGCCACCTCTCCTTAATATCCTCTGCTTCTGTTAGGTCCACGCCATTTCTATCCTTTATTGTGCCTATATTTGCTTGAAATATTTCCTTGGTATCTCCAATTTTCTTGAAGAGCTCTCTAGTCTTTCCCATTCTATTATTTCCCTCTATTTCTTTTCATTGTTCATTTAAAAGGCTTTCTTATCTCTCCTTGCTATTCGCTGAAACTCTGCATAAAGATGGGTATATCCTTCCTTTGCCTTTAGCTTCTCTTCTTTTTTCAGCTATTTATAAGGCCTCCTCAGACATCCTTCTTGACTTTTTGCATTTCTTTTTCTTGTTTATGGTTTTGATCACCACCTCCTATGGAATGTTATGGATCTCCATCTATAGTTCTACAGGCTCTCTGAAATAGCTAAGAAGAGGTCAAGTGTATGGTGATAGATGGTAACCAGATTTTGGGGATAATCACTTTGTAATGAACACAAACATCGAATCATAAGAAAAGTAGTGAAGTCAATATTTTAATCCATATCTCCTTAGCTCTGGTACTTTATTTTATTCCTCTCTGATCCAGCATAGCTGGGTATCAGGCACTTCTGCATTCACCATCTCACTGAATCCTTATAATACACCAGGAGGTAAACACTTGTGGTTGGAATATGATTGATGAAGGGGACTGAAATGCAGAGAGGAAAAATGAGTGGTCCGAGGTCACCCAGCCAATAAGTCACTTCTTTTTTTCTAGCTCCAGCTCTACTACTTGTAATATTTCTTTCATTATGTTATCTGTTATTCCAATGCAGACATAATAGAGTAGAACATTTTCCTCTACAAAGGTTTGCTGATAATCTTGGGATCAAAGGTAATCAGCCAACAGATTGAATATGAGTTATGTAATCAATCATTCTAAAGACTGATTACCGATTGAACAGTTACAAATTCAGTCAGTGGCCTACCTCAGTTCTACAGCAGACAAAGCATCCTGTTTCCATAAGGGTCAGCTCCTGCCAAGTTCAGAAAACTCAGCCCAGGTCTGTTGTTAGTTCTTCAGATGGAAGAACTCTTACACACACACACACAAGAATGCTTACATGAGGCTTCATTCCTGGGACAAAACAACGAGCCATTGAAAGAGGATGGGGGCCCTCTCTCACCCTGTGAGATGGCACTCGTTCTATCTGTAGAGTGTGTTTGTCTCTAACCAAATCCACTTCTTACCTAAAAAAAGGAAGAAAGAAAGAGGACAGGGGAACTTTCTTGGTTGTCCAGTGGTTAAGAATCTACCTTCCATAATCTACCTATCCAATGGTTAAATGCAAGGGATGCAGGTTTGATACTTGGTTGGGAACATAGGATTCCACATGCCTCAGGGCAATTAAGCCTCACACCACAACTAAAGAGAAGCCCAAGCTCCACAACAAAAGATCTGAAGTGGCCAAAATAAATAAATAAATGAAAGAAAAAAAAAACTTTAAAAAAGGGAAGAAAGAGGATGGGTTATATAAGACTGAAAAATGAGAAGTCCTGAAAGGTGGCAAACAGCTGCCAGGTCCAATCCAAAGTTCCCTAGCAAACCAGCCCTAGTGTAGAGAGGATTCTAAAAGGCCAAAAACAAAAACACATTCAAACACACTGGAGATGAATTCTTTCAAAGCAGCTTAGTCCTCTGGTGGGGCCTTCCCGTGTCTTTCCTCCACCCACTCTGCCCCTACAAATATCCAGGGAGAGCAGATGCCCACCAGCCTCATCTGGCCCACAGAAGAGTTTTCTTTAACCTGCACACAGTTTTTAAATAGCTGTAAACATCAAAAGTGAGAAGTTTTACCTAAGAATCTAGACTTTTTCTTCTCTTTTCGAAAATCAAAAGTTTTTCACATGAAGCCAAGTAGCTTCACATCTCTGAATGATAAGTGTGACAAAAGTGAGTAGTGGCTGCCTCCAAGGTATTTTTATACCCAGACCACTTGACTCACTTATCTTCCCTACCTGACTCCTGTGGGCATCTGTTTTTCACTCAGGCCAGGTAAGACTTCCCATCTGCATATCAAGTGAAACAGACCTCCCCTCACCCTAACATTCAAAAATCCTTCACAACACAGCTTATGCTGACTTACCCTTGTGACTAGACTTCATGCTGAATTTATCTACTTCCTGCATAAACAGGTCCCTTACCTTCCCAGATTCACATTTTTGCTGGTGTTTTTTCATTTCCTCTAAGATGCCTTCCATCCCAACCAAATCTGGGAACTCTCCAGCACCCTTGAAAGTCCATGTGAGGGCCTTTTGGAATCTCCTAAACAGAAATAACCTTTCTTTCATTAGAGGCTCCAAAGTGCCACGTCATTTTGCAGTATAGTCACACCAATGTATTCTTCTTTACAGATGTCGGGACTTTTACAGATTGAAGGTTTGCACCAACACTGTGTTGTCAGATGATGGTTAGCATTTTTAACAGTAAAGACATAAAGCTATTGCATACTTGACAGATTACAGTCTAGTGTAAACATAACTTTTATATGCACTGGAAAAGCAAAAAAAAAAAAAAAGGCTTGATTCACTTGCCTGTGCTATTTGCTTTACTGTGGTGCTCTCAACTGAACTGGCAATACCACCTAGGTCTGCCTGTACTTGCTCTGGACTTTTACAGTTTCACACATTTACATATTATAAGTTCTTTTCCTGTGATTCACGTCTGTCCTGGCCAGTAGTCCAACTGAGCCAAGCCAAGGCCTTACCTGTGAATAAGGAAGCTATCTTAACCCTCCTGTCCAGCCGTCACCAGATAAATACCACAGACTGGCTTCATTTAATGGAGCAGTACAAATTCCTGATAGATTTGCCCAAATTCCTGACTTTTGTGACAGTTGTGTGATAGGATAATAAGATTATTGTTTTATGCCACTAGATCTGATGCTGTAAAGAGCAATACTGCATAGGAACCTGGAATGTCAAGTCCATGAATCAGGGCAAATTAGAAGTGGTCAGACAAGAGATGGCAAGGGTGAACGTCGACATTCTAGGAATCAGCAAACTAAAATGGACTGGAATGGGTGAATTTAACTCAGATGACCATTGTATCTACTACTGTGGTCAGGAATCCCTCAGAAGAAATGGAGTAGCCATCATGGTCAACAAAAGAGTCCGAAATGCGGTACTGGGATGCAGTCTCAAAAACGACAGAATGATCTCTGTTCGTTTCCAAGGCAAACCATTCAATATCACAGTTATCCAAGTCTATGCCCCAACCAGTAATGCTGAAGAAGCTGAAGTTGAACGGTTTTATGAAGACCTACAAGACCTTTTAGAACTAACACCCAAAAAAGATGTCCTTTTCATTATAGGCGACTGGAATGCTAAAGTAGAAAGTCAAGAAACACCTGGAGTAACAGGCAAATTTGGCCTTGGAATACGGAATGAAGCAGGGCAAAGACTAAAAGATTTTGCCAAGAAAATGCACGGTCATAGCAAACAGCCTCTTCCAACAACACAAGAGAAGACTACACATGGACATCACCAGATGGTCAACACCAAAATCAGATTGATTATATTCTATGCAGCCAAAGATGGAGACGCTCTATACAGTCAACAAAACAAGACTGGGAGCTGACTGTGGCTCAGATCATGAACTCCTTATTGCCAAATTCAGACTTAAATTGAAGAAAGTAGGGAAAACTGCTAGACCATTCAGGTATGACCTAAATCAAATCCCTTGTGATTATACAGTGGAAGTGAGAAATAGATTTAAGGGCCTAGATCTGATGGATAGAGTGCCTGATGAACTATGGAATGAGGTTCGTGACATTGTACAGGAGGCAGGGATCAAGACCATCCCCATGGAAAAGAAATGCAAAAAGCAAAATGGCTGTCTGGGGAGACCTTACAAATAGCTTTGAAAAGAAGAGAGGCAAAAAGCAAAGGAGAAAAGGAAAGATATAAACATCTGAATGCAGAGTTCCAAAGAATAGCAAGAAGAGATAAGAAAGACTTCTTCAGTGATCAATGCAAAAAAATAGAGGAAAACAACAGAATGGGAAAGACTAGAGATCTCTTCAAGAAAACTAGAGATACCAAGGGAACATTTCATGCAAAGATGGGCTTGATAAAGGACAGAAATGGTATGGACCTAACAGAAGCAGAAGATATTAAGAAGAGGTGACAAGAATACACGGAAGAGCTGTACAAAAAATATCTTCACGACCCAGATAATCATGATGATGTGATCACTAATCTAGAGCCAGACATCTTGGAATCTGAAGTCAAGTGGGCCTTAGAAAGCATCACTACAAACAAAGCTAGTGGAGGTGATGGAATTCCAGTTGAGCTGTTTCAAATCCTGAAAGATGATGCTGTGAAAGTGCTGCACTCAATATGCCAGCAAATTTGGAAAACTCAGCAGTGGCCAGAGGACTGGAAAAGGTCAGTTTTCATTCCAATTCCAAAGAAAGGCAATGCCAAAGAATGTTCAAACTACCACACAATTGCACTCATCTCACATGCTAGTAAAGTAATGCTCAAAATTCTCCAAGCCAGGCTTCAGCAAAACGAGAACTGTAAAGTTCCAGATGTTCAAGCTGGTTTTAGAAAAGGCAGAGGAACCAGAGATCAAATTGCCAACATCTGCTGGATCATCGAAAAAGCAAGAGAGTTCCAGAAAAACAGCTATTTCTGCTTTATTGACTATGCCAAAGCCTTTGACTGTGTGGATCACAATAACCTGTGGAAAATTCTTCAAGAGATGGGAATACCAGACCACCTTACCTGCCTCTTGAGAAATCTGTATGCAGGCCAGGAAGCAAGAGTTAGAACTGGACATGGAACAACAGACTGGTTCCAAATAGGAAAAGGAGTATGTCAAGGCTGTATATTGTCACCCTGCTTATTTAACTTATATGCAGAGTACATCATGAGAAACGCTGGGCTGGAAGAAGCACAAGCTGGAATCAAGATTGCCGGGAGAAATATCAATAACCTCAGATATGCAGATGACACCACCCTTATGGCAGAAAGTGAAGAGGAGCTAAAGGGCCTCTTGATGAAGGTGAAAGAGGAGAGTGAAAAGTTGGCTTAAAGTTCAACATTCAGAAAATGAAGATCATGGCATCTGGTCCCATCACTTCATAGGAAATAGATGGGGAATCAGTGGAAACAGTGTCAGACTTTATTTTGGGGGCTCCAAAATCACTGCAGATGGTGACTGCAGCCATGAAATTAAAAGACACTTACTCCTTGGAAGAAAAGTTATGACCAACCCAGATAGTATATTCAAAAGCAGAGACATTACTTTGCCAACTAAGGTCCGTCTAGTCAAGGCTATGGTTTTTCCTGTGGTCATATGGATGTGAGAGTTGGACTGTGAAGAAGGCTGAGCACCAAAAATTGATGCTTTTGAACTGTGGTGTTGGAGAAGAGTCTTGAGAGTCCCTTGGACTGCAAGGAGATCCAACCAGTCCATTCTGAAGGAGATCAACCCTGGGATTTCTTTGGAAGGAATGATGCTAAAGCTGAAACTCCGGTACTTTGGCCACCTCATGCGAAGAGTTGACTCATTGGAAAAGACTCTGATGCTGGGAAGGGTTGGGAGGAGGAGGAGAAGGGCACGACAGAGGATGAGATGGCTGGATGGCATCATTGACTCGATAGATGTGAGTCTGAGTGACCTCTGAGAGATGGTAATAAACAGGGAGCCCTGCATGCTGCAATCTATGGGGTCGCAAAGAGTCGGACATGACTGAGCGACTGAACTGAACTGAAGTTTGTCATATAGCAACAGATTACTAAACTGGTTCAGAAAAATTTTAAAGTCTTTAATCTTGTTAATTATTTTCAAGCCTGTTTACAAAATTAAAAATAAACACACATACAACTTAAAGAAGGAAAAGGGAACTGGTTTATTGAGTTGTTAATTTGATTCAGTTCGGTTCAGTTCAGTTCAGTCGCTCAGTCGTCTGACTCTTTACTGCCCGACAAGTTATACGTGTTACATTATCTTAACAGTCAAGACAGTCTAACTTGTGCTATTATCTACATTTCTGAGAAGAAGAAACCAAAGCTGAGAGGGAGTGTGCTTTGCCATCTCAGAAGACTAAGTGGATAGTGGGTAGTACTGAGGTCCTGGAGGGGCACCACAGGAGCTCTAAGCAAATGGGCACTTGTGGTGGCTATTTTGCTCCCTCTATTTAGAAGTCACAGATGGTTTAGCATGAGCAAGAACTATATAACCAGGAGACTGGAGAGAAGAGGCCAAAAGTACAAGTGATTTCATATTTAGTAACTACAAATACACATCATGAAACTTTAATTTTTCACTTTTTAAAAAATTATCATTTTAATTGTCAACAAATGTTGATTGAAGGTAGGAGGAGGAGAAGACAACAGAAGATGAGATGGTTGAATGGCATCACCAATTCAATGGACATGAGTTTGAACAAACTCTGAGAGATGGTGAAGGACCGGGAAGCCTGGCGTGCTACAGTCCATGGGGTTGCAAATAGTCAGCCTGGCTGAGGGACTGAAAAACACCACCACCACTACCCTTATTTTACTCCTGTCCCCAGCCACTTTCCCCTCTGGTAACCACTAATTCGTTGTCTGTGTCTATGAGTCTATTATTGTCTTGTTTTGTTTAGATTCCATGTATGAGTGAAATAATAAGGTTTGTGTTTTTCACTTTCCATCTTATTTCACTTGATTCTATAACTAAAATAACAGCTACTATGAATTCAGTAATTGCTATGTACCAGGCTCTGTGTATCTTTTAAAATGCTTGCAACAACCCTAAATGGAGAGAGGTATAGTTGTTATTATCTCCATTTTACAAATGAGGAAACTAAGGCACAGAAAATTTAAGTAACTTACCCATGACCTCCCAGCTAAGTGGTGAAGCCAAGCTATCTAATTCCAGAGCCTGTACTTCTAGCTGTGTAAGTTAAGACAAGCCCTGTAACCTTTCTGATCTTCAGTTTCTGATCTATAAAATTGGGAATCTTTGTGAGGATTAGAAATAATGTATATGAAATGACTATCATGGCAAGTGCCTAGCAATTTATGGATATTAATGGTTTCCCTAACGGCTTAGTGTTAAGGGTTGGATTGTGCCCCTCCTGAAGATGTTGAAGTCCTAGCACCTGGTGCCTACGAATGTGACCTTATTTGGAAATAAGGTCTTTGCAGATGATGAAGTTAAGATGAGGTCATTAGGATGAGAAATCTGGACAGAGAGACACAAAGTGAGAGTGCTATGTGAACAATAAGGCAAAGATTGGGGTGATATATCGACAAGACAAGCAACACCAAAGACTGAAAACAAACTGCCAGCATCTAGGGGAGAGGCTTGGAACAGATTCCATCAGAGCCCTCAGAAGGAACCAGCCCTGCTGACACCTTGATATTGGACACCCAGCCTCCAGGACCATGAGAGACTACGCTTCTGCTGCTTTCAGCGACTCAGCTTGCGGCCCTTTGCTATGGCAGCCCTGGGGAACTAGTAGCTCAGCACGTGGTACTTGTACCTTTGATACTCGGCAATGTGTCTCTGAGTCTCCCTTGCTGGGTGTACACAGCAACCTGCTGCTAGCATGCTGGTTGCTCTGCGCATGTGCAGCCCTGCAGCCCAGTTGTACATGGAGTCAGTCTAGTACATTAGAAGGTGGGCCAAGGTCAACTCTTCAAGATCCCACCTGCTCTTGTGCTCCTCTGGATCAAGTTGCACACTACTCTTATGCTACCTTGGGTGGAGCAGAGTGTCTTCAGTAAACTCATTCAGAAGAAGGTGCTGGTGGATAATTTGTCCTCTCAAATGAATTAATCACACCTGAAAGGTGAACTCTCTGATACCTTGGTGCCTGGTTGGAAGAGATTTTAGGTTAAGACCCCTCAGGCTCCCCCAGAATATCTGCATGCCCTACAGGCCACACACCATGTGCACTGCTCTCTGCATACAGATATCCATGTTCAGAGATCAAGGGATACTTTCCAGCAGAGAAGGTGATTTAAGCAGCCTAGGTAAATGCCTCCAGGCCTTCAGGGAAATCAGGACAGCCTCAGAGAGTATTTAGAAATGGAGAGGTAGGAGGGCTTTGTGAGCCCAAGAGATTCATTGTTAAGGCTTGGAAAATAATTAGAGTTGGAATGAGCTCAAGCTGCAGCAACCAGGAACCCTGTGGGACACTGTTTTTCAGGAACTCTAGAAGCAGCATTCCCTCAGGTTCATTTTCAGGAAAGGAAAAGATCTCCAAACAGAAAGACCATCATAGCTGTTTAAAATAGGTGGAGATCATGATCTGTTAGTGTTCCCTGATCTATTAGGGGGCAACAGACCGCGTGCATATTGCTGTTTAACAAACTACCCCACACTGAGCAGCTTAAAATAACAATATTTATTGTCTCACATAATTTCTAAGGGTCACCTTACCTGGATGGCTCTGGATTAGGGTCTTTCATGAGGTTGCAGTTGGGCAGTTGGCTGGGGCTGCAGCCTTTCCAAGGCTTGACTGGGCCTGGGGATTTGCTTCCCAGATGGCTCCCTCATGTGGCCGTTGGTAAGAGGCCTTATTTTTTGTTCATTGTAGTCTTGAAGTCTCACTACCTTACCACACAGGGTGACCAATCATCTTGGTTTGCCCAGGACTAAGGGGGTTCTCAGGATGTGAGACATTCATTCTAAAACCAGGAAGGTCCTGGGCAACCTGGGGACAAGTTGGTCCTCATATGTGGACTTCTCTCCCAGGGGCTGCTCAGGATACGAAGAGAGTGGCCAAGATAGAGCTATAAGGCGTTTTATCATCTAATCTTACAAGTAACATACTGTGCATTATTTCTGGTCTATGCTACTGGTCAGACAGACAAGCCTTGGTACTGTGTGCAAAGCTACTATACAAGGTATAAATATTAGGAAGTAGGGATCAGTGGAGAAGGCAATGGCACCCCACTCCAGTACTCTTGCCTGGAAAATCCCATGGACGGAGGAGCCTGGTAGGCTGCAGTCTGTGGGGTTGCAAAGAGTCGGACATGACTAAGCAACTTCTTTCACTTTTCACTTTTATGCTTTGGAGAAGGAACGGCAACCCACTCCAGTGTTCTTGCCTGGAGAATCATGGGGACAGCAGAGCCTGGTGGGCTGCCATCTATGGGGTCGCACAGAGTTGGACATGACTGAGCAACTTAGCAGCGGCAGCAGGGATCAGTGGAGCCATCTTGGAGGCTGGCTACTACATTTCCCCAAAACTCAGTGGTTTAAAGCAACCATCCTGTTAGTATCTCTCATGAGTCTGTGGGTTAACACGGCTCAGCTGGATGGTTCTTCTGCACCCCACGATATCTGTTGGATCTGCAGCCACTAGGCTTAGTTGAATTGGAATCTCAAATGACATATTCCCATGGCTGGCAGTTGGTGCTGGCTGTTGGCTAGGAGCTAATCTAAGGCTGCCTATGGGAAAGTCTTGGTTCTCCTCCATGTGATCTTTCCATATGGCTTTGACTGGATTCTGAGAGGGAACATCCCAAGAACAGGAATGGAAGCAGAAGGAAAACAGAAGCTACCAAATCTCCTAAGACTTGAAATCAGAAGTCCTTGAACATTTTATATTGCATTCCATTGGCCAAAGCAGTTACAGGGACAGCCTAGATATAAGGAAAGGGGACATAAACCATACTTCTTGATATGAGGAATAGCATATGTTTGTAGTAAGGGGAGGGATTATTAGTAGCTACTACGCAGCCTAATAGGGCTACCACTACCCAAAGATTGTGCTTCAAGGTTTCTCATTAGTGAATGTGCAAAAGCTCCAGAGGTGGTGAAATATTCCTGGTGCTCTTAAATTTCTGAATCTATAACCCTGGCTTCACTTTTCTTTAATATTTTTAATTAAAAATTTATACATGTAATTGTAATGAAGTTGATATAGAAAAAATAGGTAATACTTAAGAGACTGTGTAATTTTGGTACATAGCATCTTAGAATTTACACTATGTAAAAATAATTTTATTTTACAAAACTGTAACCATTTTGAATCTACTATTTTTGAATCTATCATTTTCTCCTAAAACTACACTGTGAGTCTCTTTCTGTGATGGTTAATATAGAGCTACCTCAGTTTAAGGGTTGCATTGTATTTCATTGTATATCTACCAGCCAAGACTGCTGATAGCAACAACAGAGATACACTGTGGTTAGGTTACTTAGCAAAAAGGAAAATTTTTGAAAAGTATTGGATAGCCCATGGAATCTATGCTATGTCAGTTTAGAGTTCCATTAGCTGTTTTTGTGTAATAATCCGTAAGACTTAGTAGAATAAAATATTCACCATTTAAATATACTCATAAATTCAGTGGGTCAGAAATTCTAACAGGGCACAGCAGGGATGATGCACAATGTCTGGAATCTTGGCTGGGAAAATTCACACTAAGAGTGAGATGAAAGTCTGGGATGGGTGTGGAGTGGTAGAATCATCTGGAGGCTATTTCATGCAAATGTTTGGAGGCTATTTCATGCACATGTTTGGAGACTGGGCTGCCATGAATTGAACTCTGGGCTGGGCAGGGACTCTTGATCAGAGCACCTATACAAGCTCTCTCTGTATCACTTGGGCTTCCTCACAGTGTGGTAGCCTCTGGGTAGTCTGACTTCTCACAAGGTGGTTCAGTGCTCCAGGAGCTGGTGTTCTAGCAAGCAGGGAGGAAGCTGCACAGCCTTTTGTGACCTAACCCTGGAAATCACTTTCACCAAAGTCTATTGATTGAAGTGGTCACAAGCCTGCTCAAATTCAAAAGAGGGGACATAGTCTGTACTTCTCAACAGGAGGAGTAGAAAAGAATTTGTGGATATGTTCTAAAATCACCATAATTAGGATAATCTAAGTTATCGTAACAAAGAAAGTTCAACTTACAGTGACTTAATGAATATGGAAATTTATTTTTCTGGCACATAACAGTTACAAGGTCAGTAGCCTAAGTCACTGAGGCAGCTCTGCTCCACAAGACACCACTATGCCACTGGAATCTAGGCTCCACTGCCAACATGGCAGTCTTGAAAACTGCTACCTGTCCTTGTGTCTTTGTGGGCAAAACCTTAGACAGGAGCCCACACACTGGCCACTCAGCTCACATGCTTGTGTATTGTCTTCCAAGGAGCAAGGAGTGGGCATATTTGCCCTCTTTATGTGGATGTCAGCAATTTGATCTCTGGTTCCTCTGCCTTTTCTAAAACCAGCTTGGACATCTGGAAGTTCACGGTTCACATATTGCTGAAGCCTTGCTTGGAGAATTTTGAGCATTATTTTACTAGCGTGTGAGATGAGTGCAATTGTGCACTAGTTTGAGCATTCTTTGGCATTGCCTTTCTTTGGGACTGGAATGAAAACTGACCTTTTCCAGTCCTGTGGTCACTGCTGTGTTTTCCAAATTTGCTGGCATATTGAGTGCAGCACTTTCACAGCATCATCTTTCAGGATTTGAAATAGCTCCACTGGAATTCTATCACCTCCACTAGCTTTGTTCATAGTGATGCTTTCTAAGGCCCCCTTGACTTCACATTCCAGGATGAGTGATCACACCATCGTGATTATCTTGCACTTATCTCACACGCTAGTAAAATAATGCTCAAAATTCTCCAAGCCAGGCTTCAGTAAAATGAGAACCGTGAACTTCCAGACAAGTTCAAGCTGGTTTTAGAAAAGGCAGAGGAACCAGAGATCAAATTGCCAACATCTGCTGGATCATCGAAAAAGCAAGAGAGTTCCAGAAAATCATCTATTTCTGCTTTATTGACTATGCTAAAGCCTTTGACTGTGTGGATCACAGTAACCTGTGGAAAATTCTGAAAGAGATGGGAATACCAGGCCACCTGACCTTCCTCTTGAGAAATCTGTATGCAGGTCAGGAAGCAAGAGTTAGAACTGGACATGGAACAACAGACTGGTTCCAAATAGGAAAAGGAGTACGTCAAGGTTGTATATTGTCACCCTGCTTATTTAAATTATATGCAGAGTACATCATGAGAAACACTGGGCAGAAAGAAGCACAAGCTGGAATCAAAATTGCCAGGAGAAATATCAATAACCTCAGATATACAGATATACAGATGACACCACCCTTATGGCAGACAGTGAAGAGGAACTAAAAAGCCTCTTGATGAAAGTGAAAGAGGAGAGTGAAAAAGTTGGTTTAAAGCTCAACATTCAGAAAACAAAGATCATGGCATCTGGTCCCATCACTTCATGGGAAATAGATGGGGAAACAGTGGAAACAGTGTCAGACTGTATTTTTTTGAGCTCCAAAATCACTGCAGATGGTGACTGCAGCCATGAAATTAGAAGACGCTTACTCCTTGGAAGAAAAGTTATGACCAACCTAGATAGTATATTCAAAAGCAGAGACATTACTTTGCCGACTAAGGTCATCTAGTCAAGGCTATGGTTTTCCTGTGGTCATGTATGGATGTGAGAGTTGGACTGTGAAGAAGGCTGAGCGCTGAAGAATTGATGCTTTTGAACTGTGGTGTTGGAGAAGAGTCTTGAGAGTCCCTTGGACTGCAAGGAGATCCAACCAGTCCTTTCTGAAGGAGATCAGCCCTGGTATTTCTTTGGAAGGAATGATGCTAAAGCTGAAACTCCAGTACTTTGGCCACCTCATGCAAAGAGTTGACTCATTGGAAAAGATTCTGATGCTGGGAGGGATTGGGGGCAGGAGGAGAAGGGGATGACAGAGGATGAGATGGCTGGCTGGAATCACTGACTTGATGGATGCAAGTCTGAGTGAACTCCGGGAGATGGTGATGGACAGGGAGGCTTGGCGTGCTGCGATTCATGGGGTTGCAAAGAGTTGGACACAACTGAGCTGCTGAACTGAACTGATGCTTCTGTAGTGGAAAGCAGGGTTGCTTCTTTCTTATGTTTAAATTTCTTCTTAAATGAAGAATGATCAGATACTAGATACCCTAAAAACAAACAAATATCCAGTAGAATATGGATGTATCATATCCCAGCTCTTACTGATAGACATTTAGGTTGATAAGTTTCTGTTGCTAAGATGTTATTTACATTGTTTGGAGGAACATTCAAATATCTTTGAATATTTGTAAGGTACTTTTTCCCCTTTAAGATACATTTCAAGACTTCCTTGGTGGTCCAGTTGTTAAGAATCCACCTTGCAATTCAGGGGATGTGGATTCGATCACTGGTCTGGGAATATCCCACATGACATGGAGCAACTAAGCTCATGCACCACAACTACTGAGCCTGCTCCCTAGAGCCTTTGCTCTGCAACAAGAGAAGCCACTGAAATGAGAAGCCTGTGCACCGCAACAAAGAGTAGCCCCTGCTTGCCACAGCTAGAGAAAGCCCACTTGCAGCAGTGATGACCCAGCACGGCCAAAAAAAGTAACAAACAGAAGAAACACTGTTACTGCCTTGATCCCTATCATGCCCTTATCCAGACTGACTATATCAGTCAGTTCAGTTCAGTCGCTCAGTTGTATCCGACTCTTCGCGACCCCATGAACTGCAGCACTCCAGGCCTCCCTGTTCATCACTATCTCCCAGAGTTCACTCATACTCATGTTCATCGAGTCAGTGATGCCATCCAGCCATTCATCCTCTGTTGTCCCCTTCTTCTCCTGCTCCCAATCCCTCCCAGCATCAAAGTCTTTTCCAGTGAGTCAACTCTTTGCATGAGGTGGCCAAAGTACTGGAGTTTCAGCTTTTGCATCATTCCTTCCAAAGAAATCCCAGGGCTGATCTCCTTTAGAATGGACTGGTTGGACCTCCTTGCAGTCCAAGGGACTCTCAAGAGTCTTCTCCAACACCACAGTTCAAAAGCATCAATTCTTTGGCACTCAGCCTTCACAGTCCAACTCTCACATCCATACATGACCACAGGAAAAACCATAGCCTTGACTAGACGGACCTTAGTTGGCAATGTCTCTGCTTTTGAATATACTATCTGGGTTGGTCATAACTTTTCTTCCAAGGAGTAAGTGTCTTCTAATTTCATGGCTGCAGTCACCATCTGCAGTGATCTTGGAGCCCCCAAAAATAAAGTCTGACACTGTTTCCACTCTATCTCCATCTATTTCCCATGAAGTGATGGGACCGGATGCCATTGTTTTCTGAATGTTGAGCTTTAAACCAACTTTTTCGCTTTCCTCTTATATAACCTCTTCCTATTTATGGGGTGCGGGTGGAGTGGGGGAGTGGATCGTTCTTATGGAGCTAGCCTGCTGTGCTTCCCTTTGCCTGCTGCTGCTGCTGCTAAGTTGCTTTAGTTGGATCTGACCCTGTGCCACCCCACAGACAGTAGCCCACCAGGCTCCCCTGTCACTGAGATTCTCCAGGCAAGAACACTGGAGTGGGTTGCCATTTCCTTCTCCAATGCATGAAAGTGAAAAGTAAAAGTGAAGTCGTTCAGTTATGTCCGACTCTTCGCGACCCTATGGACTGCAGCCTACCAGGCTCCTCCATCCATGAGATTTGCCTGGCAAACTAATAAAGCCACCCTTTCCTTCTCCGTGCGGGGCGGGGGTGGGGGGGCGGTAGGGGGGAAGATACTTTTCAAGGAGTCATGTCATAGTTTCTGATGTCTAGATGGCAACCTCCTCCTTTTCTTCAAGTCAGGGGTGGCAGCCCAGCAGTTTGTATGAGCCAGGGAGAAAGTCTGGAGAGACTCATCATGTACTATCAGGGATGCTCCAGGATTAAGTGTTGGGGTGGCCATGATCATAACCTGCTCTTGTTTATGGAGCACTGTGTGAAGGGCTTTACTCACTTAGTCTTTGCATTAATCTGATGGGGAAGATTCATCTTCACTTGATAAAGTATCTTTATCAAATTATCTTTGACAAATTATCTTCATGGAGAAGCTTAGGTTCCAAGAGATTAGGTAATTTATCTAAGGCCTTAGAGTCACATCAGTGCTTGGAATACTTGCTCGTAGGATATTCCCTCTCTAACCCAGCTGCCATACTGTGGGAAGCCCATGCCACATGAAGAGGCTATGTGTTGGCATTTCAGCCAACAGCCCCAGCTGAGCCCCCAGCTGGCAGCCAGCATCAGCTCGCAGCCATGTGAGTGAGCCTGCTTGGATTCTTCAGCTCTCCCTTCAGCCCAGTTGACACCCCTGGTGGCTACAGCCCTAACCAACATCCCAGTAATAGAACTGCTAAGTTGAGCTCAGCCACTCCAAAGACGGGTGAGAATGAAATAGTTCTTGTGTCAAGTCACTGAGTTTTGGCAAGATTTTTTTATGTAAGAGTGACTAACCAAAACAGGTGGGGAGCTACTCATTCTTGGATGAATCCCCACAGAGTCTGAAGAGGGGGTTACTGCTTTGGGGTGTCACTAGAGTAGGGGGTCTTTGATGATTCTTACAAGCTCAGTGCACTAGGCTGCATTTGCATATGGGAGTTTTGCTTCTTCCCTGCCCCAGATGGGGAAAACTTTATTGAGTCACAAGTCTGGGAAAAGAAACTATGTATAAATAAGTTGACAGAAATCTGGGCAAGATTCCCAAAGTAAATAATGTTGATTCTCAGCACAAAGAAGACATTGCTTAATGCTACAAAAACTCACATAAACAGTCATTGCTTTATGACTGATTTGCTATATTTTCAAATTTCAAAAAAGTAACCATAATAACCATCATTTTAAAAAGCAGCACTTGGAAATGCTGGAATATTGTGTGCAGTTACTGAGATCACAAAAGTGTCCTTATCTTTTGGAGCTTCCCAGTCCTGTGGGCTGGAGGTTGTGCCAGTTTGACCTTTGGAAAGCTCCAGTTGGCACTCAGATCCCAAAGCAAAATCCAACTTTTCTCTCCCAAAGAGCAGAAGAGAAGCTCACAACAGTTCAATAAGATGTGGCCTTTACCAATCTTAGATGTTTACTCTCCTAACCCTCACCTCTCAGACCCTTTCAGTTCAGTGGTTCTCAAATCTGGGGGCATAAAAATCATCTGGGAAGTATGTAAAGATGCAAAAATCCAGGATTCTTCCCTGAAGATTCCCATTTTCTAAGTCTGGGGTGGGATCCCAGAATTTTTATTTTAAAGAGAACCAGCTGGGACTTCCTTGGCAGTCTAGTGGTTAAGACTCCTCGCTTCCAGTGCAGGGAGTTCAATCCCTGGTTGGGGAACTAGGATTCCACATGCCATTGTGTATGGCCAAAAAGAAAAACAACTGGCTAATTCTTCCATTGTTGGGCCCCATACCCCAAGCTGAAGAGGACTATCATCTCAGGCCTTTCCTGAAAGTGTAGACTAGAGAGGGAGAGAGTCCTTGATAAGCCAAACCTCCAGAGACTAGGATGGACCTTGGAAGGGGATCAAGATGGGATATTCAGATTCTGAGCCAGGAAGGATATAAAAAACTCTGTAGCAAATGGTTTTCAAATTTTGTTTCTTCGAACCCTAGGAGGTTCCTCAGATGTACTGTCACCTCCAACCCCAGCAGTTTCTCTTTGATCTGTTTTCTCATAGTAGGTTTCCAAGAAAGATTGTGTTAGAAGAAAAGATTTTGCTACTAAATTCCCTTCCTGCTTAAGGATATAGTTTGGTGAAGGTGAGGAGCAAATAGAACCCTCAAACCTTGGTGGTAAGAATGAAAAATGATGCAGCCACTGTGGAAAATCTTGGTGGTTCTGTAATAAGTTACATGGAGATTACAATATGTCTTGGTTTGCTCAGGCTGTTGTAACAAAATACCATAGATAAGGTGAATTAATCAACAGACATTTATTTCTCACAGTTCTATTGTAAACGTTTGGCTCTTTACAACAGTCCAAAGGTGGAAACAACCCAAATTTGACCATAACTGACAAATGATGAATGGGTAAAAGTAGTATATCTCTACAATGAAATGCTCCTTAACTGTACAAAAGAATGAAGTATTGATACATGAATGAACCTTGAAAACATCATGCTATGTGAAAGAAGTCAGTCACAAAAGGACAAATAATCACATGATTCCATTTTTATGAAATATTCAGAACAGGCAAATCCATAGAGTCAGAGACAGAAAGCAGGTTAGTGGTTGCCAGAGATTAGGGGATGGGGTAATGGGGAGTGACTGCTTAATGAGCACAGGATTTCTTTTGGGGATGATGAAAATGTCCTGGAACTTGGTAGTAGTGATGGCCGCAGAACATTGTGAATGTGCTAAATGTCAATAATGACAAGCTTTATGTTATGAGAATTTCACAAGATACAGCAATGAAAAAAAAACCCCAATCAACAGACCTAGAACAATCATCTCATTATTATTACTATTATTTTTACTGATAAGGTAGCTGAGGTCAGAAAGGGGGAATGGCTTGGTGAGGTCACCCAGCCTGTTAGAGGTACAGCCAAGTCTGGTGACCCTCAGCCTGCCATAGCAGGCTGCCTCTCTTCCTCAACATCCTTGGTCCCCTACTCCCAACCCCTACCAAAAATGCTAAGATTCAGGGACATGCAGTGTCCTGAGCCACACATCACACCATAGTTTTTGCAGCCAGGCCCCCTGCTTCCCTGGCAGAGGTCCACCTTACCCTCCATAGAGCTGGGCCAGCCTTTTTTCTGCTGTCACCAGTGCCTATTGCCTTCAAGTGTGTTGATGAAAGACAAACCCACTTCTAACTTCATACTTGAGTAAATCTTCCTAAGGGGCTCGCTAAGCTGAATTCTTCGGACAGGCTTGATAAGGGCTGGGTGCATCAGATTCCTTACATTACAGACATTGCTTAGCTTCCCAAACTCCAGCTGGGCAGAGAGTCTGGAGGAGCTGGTGATGCTCCCAGGGCTGGGTTGGATTTATTCCAGCCATACGCATTTGTGTGGTTGCCTCTTATCTCTGGCTGTTGGACCATAGGCATCTATCCCACAGTAGGTGCTTAATAAAGATTCATTGCAGGCTTCTCTGGTGGCTCAGTGGTAAGGAATCTGCCTGCCAACGCAGGAGACACTGGCTGATCCCTGGTCTGGGAAGATTCCACATGCTGCAGACCAACTAAGCTCGTGCACCACAACTACGGAGCCTGTGCTCAAGCCAAGATGCAACTACTGAAGCCCATGTGCCTAGAGCCCATGTTCCACAACAAGAAAAGCCGCTGCAATGAGAAGCCTGAGCACTGTAACTACAGAGTAACTCGCCACAACTAGAGAAAAGCCCATCAGCAATGCAGACCCAGCATAGCCCCAAATCAATCAATCAATAAGAGTATTTTCAAAAACAAATTCACTGGCACCAGTTGTCCCTGTCTTGTGCTCATCCTAGGACTGTCTTCATTCTAGTTAAGAGAGTTCAGGAAAAGCCTCCCTTTCCTTGGTGCCATTGAGAATAAAGGACTCAGGGTAAGTTGTACATGAAGTGAGAATTGTTTATCTGGTAGCCAGCCATCTGTCCTGACTCTTTGTGACCCCATGGATGCAAAATTCAAGTTCATGGAATTCTCCAGGCCTGCAATGCAGTCGTGTCCAACTCTTTATGATTTCATGGACTGTAGACTGCCAGGCTCTTCTGTCCATGGAATTCTCCAGGCAAGAATACTGGAGTGGGTAGCCGTTCCCTTCTCCAAGGAATCTTCCCGACCCAAGAATCGAACTCAGGTCTCCTGCATTACAGGCAGATTCTGTACCAGCTGAGCCACCAGGGAAGCCCAGGGTAGCCATCTGAGATGGAATTATGCACCATTCTGAGAGGTGAGGGCAACAGAAGGGTATAACTCATTTGCATTACTGTGAATTTTAGAGGTCAGGTCTTTGGGAACAATCCCTTCAGCCTTCTTACCTAGGGTTTCAAAAAATTGCTAAGGGTTTTGTTTTGTCTCCTCAGATCCTGACCATTCCTTACATCTCTTAGTTACAGTCTCCAGACAAATCATGGAGTTTTTAAAAAGTGCATAAACATACAAAAGGGCAATTGCAGGACCCAAGAAAACTGGCTCTTTGACAATTTTCTAATCTCAGCTGAGAACCCTGGCTGAGAAGGGAAACCTAGTTCTGCTCATTTGTGTTCAGTATCTGCTTCCGCGTGGGGATGGGGAGGGCGAATTCCCTCAATCTTCACATGGTGACTCGCTTTGCTCAGCCTCTGAAGATGATCTAACTCTTTGAACTTGAACTTGGAAATTGACTTCAGGCAGCAGCGATGGATGGAGACATTAAGGAAGACAGCAGAGTAGCAGTGGCCACAGTTTCTAAGTTGCCGTTTGGGATAAAGCAGGAAAGGTGAGAGTTGCTACAGGGCAGACAGAGGTTTGGGGGTATTTACAATTCAACCTTGGTGGTTGTATGTGGTTTCCCTGCTGTGTGCACAGATGCCTTATGTCTGGATGCAGACTTTCATTTTGCAGGACAGAGGTTTAGAAATGCTCTATTCCTATTTGGAGATTTCAGTGTATGACTCTGTTCAATGATCCAAGGTGTTCTGCAGAAGAGAAATCTGCCTTGGTGTTGTTCAATCCAGTCTTTCCCAGTTATTTGACTTCAGAATTCTTCCTCCTCGTCCCATTATAGCACTCATTTATACTCCGTGAAAGCCAGGTTTCCAAGAAATAATGGGAAATGCCTCCTTCTGTCCTGTGGAGTTGGTTCTGGCCACTGATGTCCTACAGTGAGCAGCAATGGGGACATCTGGGCAGGACACAAGACAGGGGACCCTGTTATAATAATCCAGGAAGTAGCATCACATGTTGTACCTGTCAGGCTCCTTCCTACACTGTAATGTTTTGATTCTCTGCACATACCAGGAAATCACTATTTGCTGAGCACCGTGCACTAGGAGCTTTTGTATGTCATCTGTGTAACCTTCCCTCAAGTCTGTTGTTTCCATTCTATAATGAGGAAATTTGGACTCTAAGAGGTTGTATAAGGAGGTCACCCAGTTAAGAGTGTGGCAGAGTGAAGATCTGGGCTGAGGACGATGGGACCACACTGGTACCCCCTCCTCAGACACCGATGGTGGGAAAGGAAACGGGCAGCCATATTTCAGCAGTTCCTCCATCAGTTAAAGAGAACTGCCAAATGTCTTGGGCTGCTGTGATAAAATACCAGGGACTGGGGGGCTTAAACAGCAGGCATCCGGTTCTCACAGCTCTGGAGGCTGGCGAGTCCCACGTCAGGGTTAGTGTCTGGTGAAGACTGGCGGGTGGCTACCTCTTGCTTTCGCTCCCCTGTGTCTCACCACTTCACTCATAAGCTGCATTTTCATGTTGCTCTTTCCAGAGTGTCTGGTTCCCATGAGGAGCTGTTTGGCTGGTCATGTGACACTGGGTCTCTGGGCCTCAATTTCCTCATCTGTAAAATACGATGATGCTCTCATTTTCTTTCTTCTGAACTTTTCCACATTTTCTTCTTCCTTCCCTCCTCTCCCCTTTCCTTCTCCCTTAATTTTTCATCCCTCAGTTTGTTTTTCCATGTTGTCATAAACCTCAATCTCTAGCATTAATTTTCCCCCTGGAAGATCCTTGAAACTCCCTGTTGGATCCTCCCTAAAGTGGCTTGAGAGGCACCGATGGTTTTTCAGTAACAGAGACCAGACAAGAAGGCGACTGCTGAGGAATGCCATGTCAGTCAGGCGCTCTGTGCTCTGCATCGAAAATAGGGCAGTTTCCAAGGTGACTGAGCCTGGTGTGTATGTGAGGATAAGGTGATAAGGTGAGGGCCTGGAGTTATGAGCTGCCAAACTCATAAACCACGCGGGCTTCCTCTGAGCCACTTGCCAAGCAATTTAACAACCGACTTGTTTCAAAGTGTTCCAAACTGTTTAATGATCAGTGCATCTATAAATAGGGTCGTAAAAACAATCTGGATAGATATTAATGTATGGGTTCAGTCCTGGAGTAACTAAACCTTGAGTTGTTTTGACCTCAGAGAGCCATCAAAGTCTGCTGCAAGGAACAATTCTGCAGTTGTCTTGTGGCAGATGTTTTGTTCTTGCTCAATGTGTCCTTGTGTGTATAATTTGTTAACATGATAATAATGTGCTGCTTGGCACTCGCAGTTTAAAACTAAGGGCCTTCATACACATGTTCTCATTTGATCCTGGCAAGCCAGGCATTCTTACGAGGCTCAGGGGAGATAAGTGACTCACCTCAGGGCATCCAGATTGTGGGGTGAATGGGGCTTGGGTGGGGGGTGGGTGGTAGCAGAGTCCAGACTTCAGATAAGGACTATGTGGCTTCCAAATTTATTTTCCTATCTTATTCCATCAAATCCTATTTCCTGGTTTAAAAGACTGGATACAATCAGTGACTCTTCTGTCTTCAAAGGGGCCAGCACCCAAGTCTCTCCTTTGATTGCTTACATTAAAAATAGGCTGGCCAGATTTAGTAAATAAAAATATAAAACACCTCATTTAATTAAAAATTCAGATTAAACAATGAATAATTTTTTGGTGTAAGTATGTCCCATGATACCTGGCAACTCTAACTTAAAGTACTTGGTATTGTCAGATAAGATAATTCTTACCTGTTCCTCTTTTTGGAGGGCAGAATAGAACATGATGATTGGAGCTCGCATGATTTATGATTAAGGGCTCTCCATAATCAGGACTTGCAACAGCCTGATTGCGCTTATCTGATTAAAGAAACAAAAATAAAAAATAAGGTACTTGCTATTAAATATTTTTCTTTTTTAAAAATAATGAGTTACATAAAATTTTGAAAAATCAAATAAACAAAAGAAAAGTGAAAGTGAAATTCACTTAGTCGTGTCCGACTGTTTGCGACCCCATGAACTGACTATACAGTCCATAGAATTCTCCAGGCCAGAATACTGGAGTGGGTAGTTTTTCCCTTCTCCAAGGGATCTTCCCAACCCAGGGACTGAACCCACGTATCCTGCACTGCAGGCAGATTCCTTACCAGCTGAGACACAATGAAAGCCCATAAACAAAAGAAAGAAAATGTAAATTAGTCCTAATTTTTACCATCATGTAATATTAATATTTAAATATTAGCTGTTAATACTTTGCTATATTTATTGAGACCTCTTTTTCCATTATACATACGTTTCTATGCATAATTCCTTTTTAAAAAATAGAAAAATGAGTTTACTGATTATATATTACTTAGTTCAGTTCAGTCTCTCAGTTGCTTTGCAATCCCATGGACTGTAGCATGCCAGGATTCCCTGTCAATCACCAATTCCTGGAGCTTGCTCAAGTCAGTGATGTCATCCAACGATCTTACCTTCTGTCGTCCCCTTGTCCTCCTGCCTTCAATCTTTCCAGCATCGGGGTCTTTTCTACTGAGTCAGTTCTTTGCATCAAGTGGACAAAGTATGGGAGTTTCAGCTTCAGCATCAATCCTTCTGATGAATATTCAGGACTGATTTCCTTCAGGATTGACTGGTTTGATCTCCTTGCAGTCCAAGAGACTCTCAAGAGTCTTCTCCAACACCAGAGTTCAAAAGTATCGATTCTTCGGCACTCATCTTTCTTTATAGTTCAATTCTCACATCCATGCATGACTACTGGAAAACCACAGCTTTGACTATATGGACCTTTGTTGGCAAAGGAATGTCTCTGCTTTTTAATTTTAATATGCTGTCTAGGTTAGTCATAGCTTTTCTTCCAAGGAGCAAGCATCTTTTAATTTCATGGCTGCAGTAACCATCTGCAGTGATTTTGGAGTCCAAAAATTAAAGTCTGTCACTGTTTCCACTGTTTCCCCATCTGTTTGCCATGAAGTGTTGGGACCAGATGTCATGATACTAGTTTTTTGAATGTTGAGTTTTAAGCCAACTGTTTCACTTTCCTCTTTCACTTTCATCAAGAGCCTTCTTAGTTCTTCACTTTCTGCCATAAGGGTGATGTCATCTGCATATCTGAGGTTATTGATATTTCTCCTGGCAATCTTGATTCCAACTTGTATTATTTAAAGTCTGTGTTTTTTTTTCACTCAATAATGTATCTTGGATATCTTTCTATGCCTTGATAAATTCTGTAATAGTCAAATGACTTCAAGGCCATTGATGGCATCACACACTGCCTTTAGTGAATCCTCTATAGGCGAACACTTAGGTTGTGTCTAATGTTTTATTACTACAGACTTATCATGAATAAACTTCACTGAGTCTTCTGGACATCCCTGGCGTAAATTTCTGACAGTAGAATTTTTGGTCAAAGGATATGCAAACTTTAAAGACTTTTTATATGTTGTCAAATTGTGCTCCAGAAAAATTGTACCAGTTTATGTTCTTACAAATAGTGTCTGAAAGTGCCATTTCCTTGCACATTGTCAATATCAATAAAAACAAAAGAAAAAAATAACCCATTTGATTCTGAGCCTATCCTGACTCCATAATCATATTCAACACTCTGCCCTCAAGTATGTAATCTTACTTCTTTCTACTGAGACTTAAGTCTCAAAGAAGGAAGTAGATTAGATCACGGATAGAAATCACTACCACTGTCACATCACATGCTGTATTTCCATCCAAGTACTAACAGGCCTGATCCTGTTTACCTTTTGAGATTAGAGGAGTGCATGTATGTCAGGGCGGTATGACTGTAGACCACCTGCTGAATTTCCACAGTGTTCAGAATCTTATTCACCTCAGCCTTACAGGTGGCCATTACTAATGTAAAGAACTTACTCATTAGGGCAAATTTCCCTTCATGTAGGAATTCAGTTAATAAATGGAGACAGAATGGTAGAATTATAATGTCATCAGTATTTGTTTATTTTAGATATCAGTTCAGTTCAGTCACTCAGTCGTATCTGACACTTGTGACCTCATGAACTGCAGCATGCCAGGCCTCGCTTTCCATCACCAACTCCCGGAGTTTACTCAAACTCATGTCCATTGAGTCAGTGATGCCATCTAACCATCTCGTCCTCTGTCGTCCACTTTTCCTCCTGCCCTCAATCTTTCCCAGCGTTAGGGTCTTTTCAAATGAGTCAGCTCTTCGCATCAGGTGGCCAAAGTATTAGAGTTTCAGCTTCAACATCAGTCCTTCCAATGAACACCCAGGACTGATCTCTCCTTTAGGATGGACTGGTTGGATCTCTTTGCAGTCCAAGGGACTCTCAAGAGTCTTCTCCAACACTACAGTTCAAAAGCATCAATTCTTCGGTGCTCAGCTTTCTTTATATGGACTACTGGAAAAACCATAGTCTTGACTAGATGGACCTTTGTTGACAAAGTAATGTCTTTGCTTTTAGTATGCTGTCTAGGTTGGTCATAACTTTCCTTCCAAGGATAAGCATATTTTAATTTCATGGCTGCAGTTATCATCTATAGTGATTTTGGAGCCCCCTAAATAAAGTCAGCCACTATTACCACTGTTTCCCTATCTATTTGCCATGAAGTGATGGGACCAGATGCCATGATTTTTGTTTTCTGAGTGTTGAGCTTTAAGCCACCTTTTTCACTTTTCTGTTTCACTTTCATCAAGAGGCCCTTTAGTTATTCACTTTCTGCCATAAGGGCGGTGTCATCTGCATATCTGAGGTTATTGATATTTCTCCTGGCAATCTTGATTCCAGCTTGTGCTTCTTCCAGCCCAGCATTAAGCAGAGTGACAGTATACAGCCTTGACATACTCCTTTTCCTATTTGGAACCAGTCTGTTGTTCCATGTCCAGTTCTAACTGTTGCTTCCAGACCTGCATATAGGTGTCTCAAGAGGCAGCTCAGGTGGTCTGGTATTCCCATCTCTTGAAGAATTTTCCACAGTTTATTGTGATCCACACAGTCAAAGGCTTTGGTATAGTCAATAAAGCAGAAATAGATGTTTTTCTGGAACTCTCTTGCTTTTTTGATGATCCAGCAGATGTTAGCAATTTGATCTCTGGTTCCCCTGTCTTTTCTAAAACCAGCTTGACCATCTGGACGTTCACAGTTCATGTATTTCTGAAGCCTGACTTGGAGAATTTTGAGAATTACTTTATTAGCGTGTGAGATGAGTGCAATGGTATGGTAGTTTGAGAATTCTTTGGCATTGCCTTTCTTTGGGATTGGAATGAACACTGACTTTTTCCAGTCCTGTGGCCACTGCTGAGTTGTCCAAATTTGCTGGCATATTGAGTGCAGCACTTTCACGGCATCATCTTTCAGGATTTAAAATAGCTCAACTGGAATTCCATCACCTCTACTAGCTTTGTTCATAGTGATGCTTCCTAAGGCCCACTTGACTTCACATTCTAGGATGTCTGGCCCTAGGTGAGTGTGAGTGATCACACCATAATGATTATCTGGGTTGTGAAGATCTTTTTGTATCAGTGTATCAGTGTCTGTTTATTTCAGGTGCACAGGAAAATGTTAAACTACTATGAACATGTCATCAGTGAAATTCAGACTAAGGGCAACTATATAGGTCATATGGCTTCCTTTCTTTAAAAAAAGAAAAAAGTGGGCAAAAAAAAGGATGAAGGGGAAACAATGTAAAAGATACCTAAAAAGCATATCTACCAATCAGAATGTATGGAGCATACTTGAATCTTTAGTTAAAAAAAAAAAAAAACTATTGGAAAGACTCCACCATTCATGAGACAATTAGAAATGTAAACATGGAGTGGATATTTGGTTAAAGTAAGTAATAAGTACTAATTTTAAAACACATGATAATAGTATCATCTATGTTTTAAACAAGAGCCTTCATCTTTTAGCGCAGTGGTTCTCAGTTTTGAGATTTTGCTTCCCAGGATATTTGGCAATCTTGAGATATTTCTGGTTGTCATAACTGGAGGGAAGGTGTTACCAGGGTCTAGTAAGTAGAACCCAGGGATGTTGCTAAACATCCTATAATGCACCAGATAGCTACTCACAGCAAAGAGTCATTTGGCTCACAATGGTAATGATGGTGAAAGTGAGAGGCTCTGTTTTAGAGATACATATTGAAATATTTGAGCAGTGGTGAAGAATCCACCTGCCAAGTAGGTGGCAGTTCAATCCCTGGGTTTAGAAGATCCCCTGGAGAAGGGAATGGCTACCCACTCCAGTATTATTGTCTAGGAAATCCCATGGATGGAGGAATCTGGAGGGCTATAGTGTGTGGGGTCACCAAAGAGTTGGATACAACTTAATGACTAAACAACAACAAACTGAAGTATCTATAGGTAAAATGATATTATGGGTGGGATTTGCTTTAAAATAATACAGTACCCCTCCCTCCCCCACTTTAGCAGCAGTTTTGTTTTCTGCCCTGGTTCAGTTACCTGTTGGAGAAGGAAGTGGCAATCCACTCCAGTATTCTTGCCTGGAGAATCCCGTGGACAGAGACGCCTAGTAGGTTACAGTCCACGGGGTCGCAAAGAGTCGGACACGACTGAGCGACTTCACCACCACCACCATCAGTTACCTGTGGTCAACTCCACTTCAAAAGGATTAAATGGAAAAATTTAGAAATAAACAATTCAGAAATTTTAAATTGTACACCATCCTTTTTAAAAATTATCTAATTATCTTTCATTTCTTTTTGGCTGTGCTGGGTCTTTGTTGCTGCGAGGGCTTTTCTCCAGTTGTGGTAAGCAGAGGCTACTCTCTAGTTGTGGTGTGGTGACTCCGTTTGGTTTATTTTTTTATTTTTATTTTTTTTAATTTTAAATTTTTATTTATTTATTTATTTTTTAAAATTACAATACTGTATTTGTTTTGCCATACATTGACATGAATCAGCCACAGTTGAACACAATCTCCCAATGCCGAAGCCCCCTCCCACCTCCCACCCCTCATCCTCTACCTGAATCATCCTGTGCACCAGCCCCATGCATCCTACATCCTGCATTGAACATAGACTGGCACTTCATTTCTTACAAGAAAGTATACATGTTTCAATGCCATTCTCCCAAACCATCCCACCCTCTCCCTCTCCCTCAGAGTCCAAAAGTCTGTTGTATACCTCTGTGTCTCTTTTGTTGTCTCACATATAGTGTCATCATTACTATCTTTTAAATTCCATATATATGTGTCAGTATACTGTATTGGTGTTTTTCTTTCTGGCTTACTTCACTCTGTATAATCGGTTCCAATTTCATCCATCTCATTAGAACTGAGTCAAATTTATTCTTTTTAAGGGCTGAGTAGTACTCCATTGTGTATATGTACCACAGCTTTCTTATCCATTCATCTGCTGATGGACATCTAGGTTGCTTCCATGTCCTGGCTATTATAAACAGTGCTGCAATGAACATTGGGGTACATGTGTCTCTTTCAGTTCTGGTTTCCTCGGTGTGTATGCCCAGCAGTGGGATTCCTGGGTCATAAGGCAGTTCTATTTGCAATTTTTAAGGAATCTCCACACTGTTTTCCATAATGGCTGTACTAGTTTGCATTCCCACCAGCAGTGTAAGAGGGTTCCCTTTTCTCCACATCCTCTCCAGCATTTATTGCTTGTAGACTTTTGGATCGCAGCCATTCTGACTGGTGTGAAATAGTACCTCATTGTGGTCTTGATTTGCATTTCTCTGATAATGAGTGATGTTGAACATCTTTTCATGTGTTTGTTAGCCATTCGTATGTCTTCTTTGGAGAAATGCCTATTTAGTTCTTTGGCCCATTTTTTTATTGGATCGTTTATTTTTCTGGAGTTGAGCTGCATAAGTTGCTTATATATCTTTGAGATTAGTTGTTTGTCAGTTGTTTCATTTGCTATTGTTTTCTCCCATTCAGAAGGCTGTCTTTTCACCTTGCTTATAGTTTCCTTTGTTGTGCAGAAGCTTTTAATTTTAATTAGATCCCATTTGTTTATTTTTGCTTTTATTTCCAGTATACTGGGAGTTGGATCATAGAGGATCCTGCTGTGATTTATGTCAGAGAGTGTTTTGCCTATGTTCTCCTCTTAGGAGTTTTATAGTTTCTGGTCTTACATTTAGATCTTTAATCCATTTTGAGTTTATTTTTGTGTATGGTGTTAGAAACAGGTCTAGTTTCATTCTTTTACAAGTGGTTGACCAGTTTTCCCAGCACCACCTGTTAAAGAGACTGCCTTTACTCCATTGTATATTCTTGCCTCCTTTGTTGAAGATAAGGTGTCCATAGGTGTGTGGGTTTATCTCAGGGCTTTCTATTTTGTTCCATTGATCTATATTTCTGTCTTTGTGCCAGTACCATACTGTCTTAATGACTGTGGCTTTGTAGTAGAGCCTGAAGTCAGGCAAGTTGATTCCTCCAATTCCATTCTTCTTTCTCAAGATTGCTTTGGCTATTCAAGGTTTTTTGTATTTGCATACAAATCTTGAGGTTATTTGATCTAGTTCTTTGAAAAATACTGCTGGTAGCTTGATGGGAATTGCATTGAATCTGTAGATTGCTTTAGGTAGTATACTCATTTTCACTATATTGACTCTTTCGACCCATGAGCATGGTATATTTCTCCATCTATTATTGTCCTCTTTGATTTCTTTCATCAGTGTTTTATAGTTTTTGATATATAGGTCTTTAGTTTCTTTAGGTAGGAATATTCCTAAGTATTTTATTCTTTTCATTGCAATGGTGAATGGAATTGTTTCCTTAACTTCTTTTCTACTGTCTCATTATTAGTGTATAGGAATGCAAGGGATTTCTGAGTGTTGATTTTATATCCTGCAACTTTACTATATTCATTGATTAGCTCTAGTAGTTTTCTGGTCGAGTCTTTAGGATTTTCTATGTAGACGATCATGTCATCTGCAAACAGTGAGAGTTTTACTTCTTCTTTTCCAATTTGGATTCCTTGTATTTCTTTTTCTGCTCTGATTGCTGTGGCCAGAACTTCCAGTACGATGTTGAAGAATAGTGGTGAAAGTGGACACCCTTGTCTTGTTCCTGACTTTAGGGGAAATGGTTTCAATTTTTCACCATTGAGGATAATGTTAGCTGTGGGTTTGTCATATATAGCTTTTATTATGTTGAGGTATGTTCCTTCTATTCCTGCTTTCTGGAGAGTTTTTATCATAAATGGATGTTGAATTTTGTTAAAGGCTTTTTCTGCATCTATTGAGATAATCATATGATTTTTATTTCTCAGTTTGTTAATGTGAAGAATTACATTGATTGACTTGCGGATATTGAAGAATCCTTGCATCCCTGGGATAAAGCCCACTTGGTCATGGTGTATGATCTTTTTAATGTGTTGCTCGATTCTGATTGCTAGGATTTTGTTGAGGATTTTTGCATCTATATTTATCAGTGATATTGGCCTGTAGTTTTCTTTTTTGGTGGCGTCTTTGTCAAGTTTTGGTATTAGGGTGATGGTGGCCTCATAGAATGAGTTTGGAAGTTTACCTTCCTCTGCAATTTTCTGGAATAGTTTCAGTAAGATAGGTGTTAGCTCTTCTCGAAATTTTTGGTAGAATTCAGCTGTGAAGTCATCTGGACCTGGGCTTTTGTTTGCTGGAAGATTTCCGATTACAGTTTCAATTTCCATGCTTGTGATGGGTCTGTTAAGATTTTCTATTTCTTCTTGGTTCAGTTTTGGAAAGTTGTACTTTTCTAAGAATTTGTCCATTTCTTCCATGTTGTCCATTTTATTGGCATATAATTGCTGATAGTAGTCTCTTATGATTCTTTGTATTTCTGAGTTGTCTGTCATGATCTCTCCATTTTCATTTCTAATTTTGTTGATTTGATTTTTTCTCTTTGTTTCTTGATGAGTCTGGCTAATGGTTTGTCAATTTTATTTATCCTTTCAAAGAACCAGCTTTTTGCTTTGTTGATTTTTGCTATAGTCTCTTTTGTTTCTTTTGCATTTATTTCTGCCCTAATTTTTAGGATTTCTTTCCTTCTACTAACTCTGGGGTTCTCTATTTCTTCATTTTCTAGTTGCTTTAGGTGTAGAGTTAGGTTATTTATTTGGCTTTTTTCTTGTTTCTTGAGGTATGCCTGTATTGCTATGAACTTTCCTCTTAGGACTGCTTTTATAGTGTCCCAAAGGTTCTGTGTAGTTGTGTTTTCATTTTCATTCGTTTCGATGCATATTTTGATTTCTTCTGTGATTTGTTGATTATTCAGAAGGGTTTTGTTCAGCCTCCAAATGTTGGAATTTTTAATAGTTTTTCTCCTATAATTGAGATCTAACCTTAGTGCATTATGGTCAGAGAAGATGCTTGGAATAATTTCAATTTTTTTGAATTTATCAAGGTTAGATTTATGACCCAGAATGTGATCTATCCTGGAAAAGGTTCCGTGTGCACTTGAGTAAAAGGTGAAATTCATTGTTTTGGGGTGAAATGTCCTATAGATATCAATTAGGTCTAACTGGTCTATTGTATCGTTTAACGTTTGCGTTTCTTTGTTAATTTTCTGTTTAGTTGATCTGTCCATAGGTGTGAGTGGGGTGTTAAAGTCTCCCACTATTATTGTGTTATTATTAATTTCCCCTTTCATGCTTGTTAGCAATTGTCTTACATATTGCGGTGCTCCTATGTTGGGTGCATATATATTTATAATTGTTATATCTTCTTCTTGGATTGATCCTTTAATCATTATGTAGTGGCCTTTTTTGTCCCTTTTCACAGCCTTTGTTTTAAAGTCTATTTTATCGGATATGAGTATTGCTACTCCTGCTTTCTTTTGGTCTTTATTTGCATGGAATATCTTTTTCCAGCCCTTCATTTTTAGTCTGTATGTGTCCGTTGTTTTGAGGTGGGTCTCTTGTAGGCAGCATATATAGGGATCTTGTTTTGTATCCATTCAGCCAGTCTTTGCCTTTTGGTTGGGGCATTCAATCCATTTACATTTAAGGTAATTATTGATAAGTATGCTCCTGTTACCATTTACTTTATTGTTTTGGTTTCGGGTTTATACGTCCTTTTTGTGTTTCCTTTCTAAAGTCTATCCTTTAGTATTTGTTGGAGAGCTGGTTTGGTGGTGCTGAATTCTCTCAGCTTTTGCTTGTCTGTAAAGCTTTTGATTTCTCCTTCATATTTGAATGAGATCCTTGCTGGGTACAGTAGTCTTGGCTGAAGGTTATTATCTTTCATCACTTTAAGTATGTCTTGCCATTCCCTCCTGGCCTGAAGAGTTTCTATTGAAAGATCTGCAGTTATTCTTATGGGGATCCCCTTGTGTGTTATTTGTTGTTTTTCCCTTGCTGCTTTTAATATTTGTTCTTTGTGTTTGGTCTTTGTTAGTTTGATTAAAATATGTCTTGAGGTGTTTCGCCTTGGGTTTATCCTGTTTGGCACTCTCTGGGTTTCTTGGACTTGGGTGATTATTTCCTCCATTTTAGGGAAGTTTTCAACTATTATCTCCTCAAGTATTTTCTCATGGTCCTTCTTTTTGTCTTCTTCTTCTGGGACTCCTATAATTCGAATGTTGGAGCGTTTCATATTGTCTTGGAGGTCTCTGAGGTTGTCCTCATTTCTTTTAATTCGTCTTTCTTTTTCCCTCGCTGATTCATTTATTTCTACCATTCTATCTTCTATTTCACTAATCCTATCTTCTGCCTCCATATTCTACTATTTGTAGCCTCCAGAGTGTTTCTGATCTCATTTATTGCATTATTCATTATATGTTGACTCTTTTTATTTCTTCTAGGTCCTTGTTAAACCTTTCTTGCATCTTCTCAGTCCTTGACCCCAGGCTATTTATCTGTGCTTCCATTTTGATTTCAAGATTTTGGATCATTTTCACTATCAGTATTCAGAATTCTTTCTCAGGTAGATTCCCTATCTCTTCCTCTTTTGTTTGGTTTGGTGGGCATGTCTCCTGTTCCTTTACCTGCTGGGTATTCCTCTGTCTCTTCATCTTGGTTATATTGCTGCGTTTGAGGTGTCTTTTCTATATTCTGGGAATTTGTGGAATTCTCTTTATTATAGAGCTTCCTCTCTGTGTTTGGGGTTATATCAGTGGCTTGTCAAGTTTCTTGATTAGGGAGGCTTGTGTTGGAGTTCTGGTGGGTGGAGCTGGATTTCCTCTCTCTGGAGTGCTGTGACGTGTGAAGTAAAGGGTTATGAGACGTCAGTGGTTTTGGAGTATTTTGAGTTGCCTGTGTATTGAAGCTCAGGGGCTTGTTCTTGTGTTGCTGGAGAATTTGCGTGGTATGTCTTGCTCTGGAGCTTGTTGGCCCTTGGGCAGTGCTCAGTTTCAGTATAGGTATGAAGGCGTTTGATGAGCTCTTATTGGATAATGTTCCCTGTATTCAGGAATTCTTTGATGATCTCAGGATTTGGACTTATGCCTCCTGATTCTGGTTTTCAGATTTATTTTTACAATAGCCTCATGATTTCTCCATCTATTCAGCACTAATGTTAAAACATCTAGGTTAATGATGATAGGTTTCTCCACCTTGAGAGTTGTCCCTAGAGGATCACTGAGTTACTTGGAGGAGAGAAGAGGGAGGGAGTAGTTAGAGGTGAGTGGAATGGGATGAGGTGGAATCAAAAGAGGAAAAAGCAAGCTAGCCTGTAACCACTTTCTTGTGTGTGCTCCGAAGTCTGGACCGCTCAGATGTGGTCACAGAGTTATACATGGAAGAGGAGAGGGAGGAAGTAGATAGAGGTGGACAGGAGGATAAAAGAGGGAGATGGAAAGGAGGGATACAGATCTGGCCAGTGACCAGTTCCCTTAGAATTCTCCTCTTTCTGGAACACACAGAGATTCATAGAGTTGGGTAGAGAAGAGGAGGGGGAGGGAGGAGACACAAGCCACCTGGTGGAGAAAAGAGAGATTCCAAAGGTGGAGAGAGTGGTCAAGCCAGTAGTCTCGCACTCATGTAAAACTGGGTACTGAAGATTAGGTTTTTAAAAGTACAAAATTGGCAACAAATACCAAAATGCCAAGATTGAAAATCTGGAGTAAAGATTGGATTTTCAAAGATAGAATATTGAAGAGAAGAAGAAGAAGGAGAGAGAAATATAAAAAAAAATAGAGAAAAAAAGTAAAATATAATAAAAGACTCCAGAATTATTAAAAGACAACTTCCTCCATCAATAGAACTATATACGGCATTTGCTTTAATGATAGGGTTTTGTTTTTTTTTTGAAAAGTAATATTAGGTTATAAAAATTAGAAATATAGAAGACTTAAAAATTTAAGCAAGTTTAGGAAAAAAAGATGAAAAAGAAAAGAAGAAAAACAAATTTAAAAAAAAAAAAAAATTTTAAAGAAAGAAAAAAAATTCTTAAAATAAAAACAAACCACGCTTCCACATCATCCCCCCCTCAAAAAAAAATTTTTGATCATAAAAGTAGTAACGGTATATCTGGCGCTTTCTCTGTCGTTGTGGACTGTGTGGGGTCGCTACCAAGGCAGTTCCTTGTTTGACTTCCTCTGTTTGCTGGTCTCTTCCGTGTCTGATTTCTGTCTTGCCACAGGGAGGGTGGTGGTGAGCTCTGCACTGGGCTTGCCCCTTCTCGCTCCTCGGGATAACCCTGTGGGGCCTGCCCTATGCTTCATGCATTTCCCGGTCTAAGCCACTCAGGTTTGGCGCTCAGGAAGCCCCCTCCGGGTGTCGGGTTTGGTTGACCCTGGGCTACGTTCCCTTCCCAAGTCCGAGTGGCTAGGGAGTTTGGTGCGCACTATTGTTGGGTCTTCTGGGCTCTCCGGGTCCCTCAGTTTTCTGGGAGCTCTGCCGGGGCTCTTTCTCAGGCAGATGATGACTGTTCAGAGACCCCAGAAGTCTCAGTAAAGAAACCCACTTGCAATTTGGTAGGTAATGTCTCTCTTGAGCTGTGACTGCCCTCTTCCAGCGCTTAAGGCTCTGGCTGCCTGTCGCCGGTGGGGGATGGTCTGCAGCCAGCTATTTCCGATCCGTTCTTTGTTCTGTGCGCGGGCCTGTCGGTGTCTTATGTTTGAGCATTTCGCGTGTTAGTTATCCCACAGTCTGGTTTGCTAGTCTGAGATAGTTCTTTCTAGCCACGCGTGGACCCGATTCTGGCCCCGTTATGCCCGATTCTCGAGAAAAGCCTTGCCGCCTACGTCTCCCGCGGCCCAATTCTTAGAAAGCACTGTGGCGGGCGCGCTCCTCCCTGCCCAACCCCCACTGCTGTGGGACGCAGGCGTTTGCGCTGCTTATCTGCTGGGGTTATACTGTTGAATTCGTAATCTGTTGGTTTTAATTATTTATTTATTCTTCCTTCCTGTTATGTTGCCTCTGTGCTTCCAGGGCTCGCCCCATACACAGCTGTGAGAAAGTTCCCCAATTTTAGGGAACCTCTCTTTTAAGAGTCTCTTCCTGGGACGGGATTCCCTTCCCGTGCCGGGGTTCCCTCCCTACCTCCTTTGTCTCTATCTTCGTCCTTTAAAATAATTCCTACCTGGTTTTGAAGCCAATGATCTGCTTTGCTGGATGCCTGATGTCCTCTGCCAGCAGTCAGAAGTTATTTTGTGGAATTTACTCAGCGTTGAAATGTCCTTTTGATGAGGTAGAGAGGGAGAAAGTGTTCTCCCCATCCTATTCCTCCGCCATCTTTTCGCTCCTCTCTCCGTTTGGTTTAGAGCGCAGGCTTTAAGGGTATGAGGGCTTCGGTAGCTGTAGCATGTGGGCTCAGTAGTTGTGTCTCCTGGGCTCTGGAGCACAGTCTCAGCAGTTGTGGTGTCCAGTCTTGATTGCTCCTTGGCATGTGAGATCTTCCTGGATTAGGGGTTGAACCCCTGTCTCCCACATTGGCAGGTGGATTCTTTACCACTGAGCTACAAGGTAAGGGAAGCCCCTTGCACACTATTCAAGGTAGTATAATGAAATCCCACGGGATCCCACTCCATCCTGCCTGGGACATAATCATCCCTTTGTCCAGCATATCTACCCATTAGTCATTTAGTAGCTGCCTAGGTTATCATGTTGACTGTCATGGTAACCCAGTTCTCATGTTCAAGTAACCCTCATTTTACAGAGACCACATTCACATAACTTTCATTCCAGTATATTGTTAAAATTTTCTATTTTATTGTTGGCTACTGTTGTTAATCTCTTATTGTGCACAATTTATAATTGTATTTTAGGCAAACATGTATAGGAAAAAAAATCATACATCTAGGGTTCAGTACTATTTCATACATCCACTGGGCGTCTTGCATCCCCCACAGACAAGAGGGGATAACTGTATGTGATAGAGGAAGTGGATGGAGATCTGGAGGCATGGACTTGTTGATGGTTGTTGTTTGGGGCTTGGTAAATGTTATGGGATTTCATTATATTGTATCTCCTTTAGGTAAGTTGGGGCTTCCCTGGTGGCTCAGATGGTAAAGCATCTGCCTGCAATGCAGGAAGCATGGGTTCAGTCCCTGGGTTAGGAAGATCCCCTGGAGAAGGAAATGGCAACCCACTCCAGTACTCTTGCTTGGAAAAGTCCATGAACTGAGGAGCCTGGTAGGCTACAGTCCGTGGGATCACAAAAGAGTTGGACACAACTCAGTAACTTCACTTTCTTTTAGGCAAGTTTGAAATTCTCTAAAATAAAAAGTTTAGGGAATTCCCTGGCAGTCCAGTGGTTAGGACTCTGTGTTTCCTCTGCAGGGGACCTAGGTTCAGTCCCTGATTGGGGAACTAAGATCCCGTAAGCCATGTGGTGAAGCATCCACCCACCCCCAAAAATCTTCCCATGAGGTGGATTGCCATTTCTTCTAGATTCCTTCTCTGAGAACCATCTTTTTCTTTCTCTAGTAACTGAGTTTTTCTAATCTCATCCATAGGGAACTGTGAACTAGCTTACTTTGTGTGTTCTCCTGTCTCTGCCTTCCCTACCACCAGAGGGGAGACGTGTAGGTCAAACTTCCCCACCCTGTTTCCATGACTGATTTTTTTTTTTTTAATCTGCAAAGCAAGGACGCACATGAATCTTGTTTAATTCTTGGAGTTTTTTAAAAAAAATTTTGTCTGTGCCACGAGGCATGTAGTATATTAGTCCCCCAACCCCAGAGATTGAACCTGGGTCTCCTGCATTGCAGACAGATTTATTTTTACTCTCTGAGTCACCAAGGAAGCCCAGAAAATTGAAGAGGAGAGGTTATTTACCAATTAACCATTAAGTTAAAATTACACTGAAATTCAAAGACTTTACTTCCAGACCAAAGACTGCAGTTAATATTAAGGGGAGAAAAAATGCAATTTTGGTAATGCCAGATGAAATGGAATCCTCGGTCTTATAAAAGCTCCATGGGAGACTTCTCTGGTGGTTCACTGGCTGGGCATCTGCATTTTCAATACAGAGTGTGGGGTTCTAAAATAATTTGTATAGAATTTATATTACTTTTCCCTTACATGTCTGGTAGAATTTACCTGTAAAGCCATATGAACTTGGAGTTTTCTTTGTGGAAATATTTTAAACTATAAATTCAATTTCGTTAATAGACATGATATTCAGGTTATCTATTTGTTCTTTCATAATCTTTGGTAGTTTGTATCTATCAGGGAATTCTTCCATATCATCTAAGTTGTCAAATTGATTGGCATAGAAGTTTTCCATAAGCATCTCTTATCATCTTTTTTATCTTTGTAGACTCTTTAGTGATGTTGTCTCTCATTTCTTAAATTGGTAATTTGTGTCTGAAATAAAGTCTTATTTTGAGGAGGGGGCTGTATCTTGCAGCACATGGAATCTTAGTTCCCTGGCCAGGGATCAAACCCGTGCCCCCTGCATTGGAAGCATGGAGTCCTAACTACTGGACTTCAAGGAAAGTCCCTGAATTAAAGTCTTTTAGAGGACAAAAATTCAACAAGGAAGACAGAATTTCTTTGTTCATATGAGAAAATCTACTTATGTGTGAAGTATTTGCTTTTACACATTTTATAGAATTATTCCTTATGCTGAATTAATGCAGCAGGAGGCTTATGGGAAGCAGAAGGGAGACAGTCAGATGAAAATCTGATTTTTAACCAGGCTCTGTCTTTATGAAAGGAGGAAGCAAGAGTGATAGGTCACCTTGAAGTTTTTTGCATACTGAGTTGCTTCAAAGAAGCACATAGTTTTTGTCAGGGTCATTGACTCCTACATTCTGGATCCTTTCCAAACCACTCTATTATTTTGGGAACATGTGATCTTAAATAATGCCACTGTGCCTGCTTATTCTCAAACACTGGCGATTCTGACAACATTGAACAGCTCAGATAATATTCTAGGTCTGCTTTTCCAGGAAGAGTTGGGGGATGTTTGAAATTGTGGGAAAACCATAGGTTTTAGAGTAAGACAACTGTGACTTCAAAGTATGGCTGTGCTGCTCACTAGCTATGGACTCAGGGTACAATTGTGGAATTTCTCTCTGAACTCTACTTTCCTTATGTACAAACTGGGGACAATGAGACCTACTTCATAGTGCTCTTGGGGTGTTTATACATGGGTCTAGCACATATTATCAACTCTGAGTGGATCTCAGGCTGTGGTCCCTGGACCAGCAGTATCAATAGCACTTAGAAGCTTGTTAGAGATGTAAATTCTTGAACTCAACTCCAGACCTACAGAATCAGAAATTCTGGGTGTGGGGCCCAGTAATCTATGTTTTCATAAGTCTCCTCGGGGATCATGAGGACCTGCCAGTTGGAGCACATGGATTAGCACATTCTTTGGCAGATGGTAGAAGCTCAACATATACTAGTTTTCTCCCATTATTTATGCTTTCTTGAAAACTATTCTTTCAGCTCTCATACTAATTAAACTTATCAAGAGTTAAGAGAGTCTTTCTCTGTCTCATCTTTTTTCCTTTTTCCAAAGTTCCTGGTGCATGTTAGCATTCAGTAGAACTCAGAAAGTTAACTGTATTTCCATGTGTCACAAAGGACAGAACTGCCCTTGGCTTTGCAGAGCTACACGTATTTATTTGATTTATGTAGCACCTTGGCTCAATCGTGTCTCTGAAAAATGAAGTGTTCTATGTGTGCCTGGAGTGAATACCAATCTATGTGTGACACCAGGGATGTCAGAGTATAATGTCTTACTTTTGGTGTCGGCCAATAAACATAAAGGCATGAGCAACGTCATAGGTCATTTGGTCCTGATTAAAGAAGAGATGTCATAAAACCTCACAAAATCCAAGTGGAGTGAGAGAGAGAGAGAGAGGAGGGCAGGCCAATAAATAAGTGAAAACCCTAAGATGCACAGAAAATTCTTTTGTTTAAAAAAAGCAACTTTATTTGGTTTAAGAAAAACCTTAAGCTGAGAGACCAGTGACAGCTACCCTATAGGACGGTTGTGAGAAATGAATGTGATAATCCCTGTATTTGAGCATGGTGCACTTTATTAAGCACTCAATATATTACTAAATTATTACTACTAATAATAGTAGGTGGTAAGTGAATGTTTACTGGATAAATGGCTCATTAAACTAGTGCTTGGTTGAATAAAATAATGAACTATCAAGCTGTTTGATCACAGATAATTTTTCTTAGTGCAAAAGCAAGCTTCAGGGAAAATTGTTCATTTTGTAGCGAGTCCCATAGCAGCTACTGGATAAGTATAGTTGAAATTCAAAAAGGAAAGAAAAAGTTTTATTTATAATAGTCCCAAACTAGAAACCACCCAAATGTCCATTGAAAGCTGAATGAATAAAGAAACTGTGGTTCGTCCATAAACTGGATACTTTTAGAAAAAATAAGTAAAAAGCTAAGGTGTCAGGAAACTTAGATGAATCTCAGAAACATTATACTGAGCAAAGAAAGTCAGACACAAAAGGGTGCCTGCTGTATGATTTCATTTCTGTCACATTCTAGAAGTGGCAAACCTAATGTAGTCAGGGAGCTCATCAGTGGTTGCCTGAAGTTGGAAATGCAAGTTGGGATTGACTACAAAGGGACCGGCAGGAACCTGAGAAGGCGACAGCGAAATTCTGTATCTTGATTACAAGAGGGTGTATGTTTGGCAAAACTCATTAAACTGTACATTTCATTTATTTTTAGAAATTTTGTGTATTTATTGGCTGTGCTGGGTCTTTGTTGCTGCACTTGGACTTTCTCTAGTTGTGGCAGGTGGGGGCTACTCTAGTTGCGGTGCACGGGCTCCCTTATTGCAGGGGTTTCTCTTGTGGAGCACGGTCTTTAGGCACATGGGCTCAGTACTGGTAGCTCTCAGGCTCTAGAACTCAGGCTCAGTAGTTGTGGTGCATAGGATTAGTTGCTCTGAGACACGTGGGATCTTCCTGGATCAGGGATCAAACCCATGGCCCTTGCACTGGCAAGGAAGATTCCTATCCACTGTACCACTGGGGAAGTCCAAACTGTACATTTTAAATGGATGGATTTTATTTTAACAAAATTGATTTTTAAAAAATCAGAAAAAAAAAAAACAAACCCAATCCTGAAAGTCTCTCCTACCACACCTTAGAATCCACTGTGGTGCCACTGTGGATTCTGAATCCAGAATGAGATGGAGTGAAGGCTACAGTGTGTCCTGCTCTGGCTGGAGAGGTCAAGGCCCATATGCCCAGGTGCCATCTGCCAGGGCTGATCACTCTGGGGAGACCAAGGAAATGGTGTGGGACAATGTGCCTCAAAATGAAGTAACTGCAGCAAGTAGAACAGATATTTCAAGCTTGTTTTTCAGGTCTTCTTTTGTCTTGTTCTGAAACTAAATGTTAACCTCTAATTCATCCTGACCTGGCATATGTCCAAATGCATTTAAATATGATGTTCCAAGCCCTACAGGAATCTTTCAGGGGGCCTGGAAGAATCTTAACAAGATGTCTCACCTTGAAAGGCTATCTTACAAATCATTTTCAAAACTGCTATAATCACAGACATTCTGTGTGGCCTCTGGCCCTACTGCAGTGTGTGTTTGATCACCATAGAAGAGTTCAGACCAGTCTGGGAGAACAGGCATGAGGGAGGGTTGCTTCTACCACCCAATTACCATTCATCTCTCCACCCATCTAAACACAGAATCCAAACATGGTCATTTAGCTTACTTGAAACATGAAAATACATACATAAAAAAAAAAATTCCACCCATCAGTGAAAACCACTGACTAACATTTTGGTCTATACTTTTCTCAGGGATACACAAAAACACATAAACAAATTTATTTAAAATCAAAAAATAGGATCTTACTGTAAGAATTGTTTTGTAATCAATTTGTGCCATCATGTAATTTATTGGGAAGATATCCTGATGAAATAATCTCAGTCACATCCTATTAGTCAGTTACTGCTAGGTAACAAGTAACCTCAAATTCTCAGTATACACACAATTAGCATTGGTTCTCACTTAAATGTTTTCTGGTCAGTTGGGGTGACTCTGGTCCATATGTCTCCATCCTGCCACTAGGATCAATCGATTAGTTACAGCATGTTCTCATAATGATGAGAGAAACACAAGGGGATACACCCCACTGGCACACTTCAAATCTCTACTAATTTCACATCTGCTAACTTTCCATTGGCCAGAACAAGTCACATGGGCCAGCTTGAAGTGAAAGGGCAAAGAAATAGATTCCACCACCTGTGGAGGAATTGCAGTCACATGACAAAGGCCCTGGATACAAGGAGGGAGATCAAATTGGAGCCAAGATCGCAGTCTACCAGAGACCTCATTTTCAATGCCAGACTCATGTGAATGTCCACAAATTTATTTATTTATCACTTGTAGTGCTATATTCCAGCTACAATTCTAAGTACTTTCAGTTCAGTTCAGTTCAGTTGCTCAGTCGTGTCCGACTCTTTGCGACCCCATGAATCGCAGCTCGCCAGGCCTCCTTGTTCATCATCATCTCCCAGAGATCACTCAGACTCACGTTCATCGAGTCCGTGATGCCATCCAGCCATCTCATCCTCGGTCTTCCCCTTCTCCTCCTGCCCTCAATCCCTCCTAGCATCAGAGTCTTTTCCAATGAGTCAACTCTTCACATGAGGTGGCAAAAGTACTGGAGTTTCAGCTTTAGCATCATTCCTTCCAAAGATATCCCAGGGCTGATCTTCAGAATGGACTGCTTGGATCTCCTTGCAGTCCGAGGGGCTCTCAAGAGTCTTCTCCAGCACCACAGTTCAAAAGCATCAATTCTTCGGCGCTCAGCCTTCTTCATAGCCCAACTCTCACATCCATACATGACCACAGGAAAAACCATAGCCTTGACTAGATGGACCTTAGTCTGCAAAATAATGTCTCTGCTTTTGAATATGCTATCTAGGTTGGTCATAACTTTTCTTCCAAGGAGTAAGCGTCTTTTAATTTCATGGCTGCAGTCACCATCTGCAGTGTTTTTGGAGCCCCCAAAACTAAAGTCTAACACTGTTTCCTCATTCCATACTTCATCAGGCACTCTATCAGATCTAGGCCCTTAAATCTATTTCTCACTTCCACTGTATAATCATAAGGGATTTGATTTAGGTTATACCTGAATGGTCTAGCGGTTTTCCCTACTTTCTTCAGTTTAAGTCTGAATTTGGCAATAAGGAGTTCATGATCTGAGCCATAGTCAGCTCCAGGTCTTGTTTTTTTGACAGTATAGAGCTTCTCCACCTTTGGCTGCACAGAATATAATCAATCTGATTTTGGTGTTGACCATCTGGTGATGCCCATGTGTAGAGTCTTCCCTTGTGTTGTTGGAAGAGGGTGTTTGCTATGACCAGTGCATTTTCTTGGCAAAACTCTATTAGTCTTTGCCCTGCTTCATTCCGCATTCCAAGGCCAAATTTGCCTGTTACTCCAGGTGTTTCTTGACTTCCTACTTTAGCATTCCAGTTGCCTATAACGAAAAGGACATCTTTTTTTGGGTGTTAGTTCTACAAGGTCTTGTAGGTCTTTATAAAACCGTTCAACTTCAGCTTCTTCAGCATTACTGGTTGGGGCATGAAGGTGAAGGTGAAGTTGAAGTCGCTCAGTCGTGTCTGACTCTTTGCAACGCTGTGGACTGTAACCTACAAGGCTTCTCCATCCATGGCATTCTCCAGGCAAGAATACTGGAGTGGATTGCCATTTCCTTCTCCAGGGGATCTTCCTGACCCACGGATTGAACTCAGGTTTCCCACATTGGAGGATAACTGTGATATTGAATGGTTTGCCTTGGAAACGAACAGAGATCATTCTGTCGTTTTTGAGGTTGCATCCAAGTACTGCATTTCAGACTCTTTTGTTGACTATGATGGCTACTCCATTTCTTCTGAGGGATTCCTGCCTGCGGTAGTAGATATAATGGTCACCTGAGTTAAATTCACCCATTCCAGTCCATTTTAGTTTGCTGATTCCTAGAATGTCGATGTTCACCCTTGCCATCTCTTGTTTGACCACTTCCAATTTGCCTTGATTCATAGACCTGACATTCTAGGTTCCTATGCAATATTGCTCTTTATAGCATTGGACCTTGCTTCTATCACCAGTCACATGCACAACTGGGTATTGCTTTTGCTTTGGCTACATCCCTTCATTCTTTTTGGAGTTATTTCTCCACTATCTCCAGTAGCATATTGGGCACCTAATGACCTGGAGAGTTTCTCTTTGGTATCTATCATTTTGCCTTTTCATACTCTTCATGGGGAGAATAGTGAAGTGGCTTGCCATTCCCTTCTCCAGTGGACCATGTTCTGTCAGCCTTCTCCACCATGACCCGCCCATCTTGGGATGCCCCGCAGGTATGGTTTGGTTTCACTGAGCTAGACAAGCTGTGATCCTAGTGTGATTAGATTGACTAGTTTTCTGTGAGTATGGTTTCAGTGTGTCTGCCCTCTGATGCCCTCTTGCAACACCTACCATCTTACTTGGGTTTCTCTTACCTTGGGAGTGGGGTATCTCTTCATGGCTGCTCCAGCAAAGCACAGCCACTGCTTCTTACCTTGGACGAGGAGTATCTCCTTACCACTGCAGATCCTGACCTTTAATGTGGAATAGCTCCTCTAGGCCCTCCTGTGCCTGCACCGCCACCACTCCTCAGATCGCTCCTCCCAGCCGCCGGCCCTGGCCTTGGGCTCGGGCTCAGGGTGGTTCCTTGGGGTCACCACCCCTGGACATGGAACAACAGACTGATTCCAAATAGGAAAAGGAGTACATCAAGGATGTATATTGTCACCCTGCTTATTTAACTTATATGCAGAGTACATCATGAGAAACGCTGGACTGGAAGAAACACAAGCTGGAATCAAGATTGCCAGGAGAAATATCAATAATCTCAGATATACAGATGACACCACCCTTAAGGCAGAAAGTGAAGAGGAGATAAAAAGCCTCTTGATGAAAGTGAAAGAGGAGAGAGGAAAAGTTGGCTTAAAGCTCAACATTCAGAAAACAAAGATCATGGCATCCGGTCCCATCACTTCATGGGAAATAGATGGGAAACAGTGGAAACAGTGTCAGACTTTATTTTTGGGGGTTCCAAAATCACTGCAGATTGTGACTGCAGCCATGAAATTAGAAGACGCTTACTCCTTGGAAGAAAAGTTATGACCAACCTAGACAGTATATTCAAAAGCAGAGACATTACTTTGCCGACTAAGTTCCGTCTAATCAAGGCTATGGTTTTTCCTGTGGTCATGTATGGATGTGAGAGTTGGGCTATGAAGAAGGCTGATCGCTGAAGAATTGATGCTTTTGAACTGTGGTGCTGGAGAAGACTCTTGAGAGCCCCTTGGACTGCAAGGAGATCAACCAGTCCATTCTGAAGGAGATTAACCCTGGGATTTCTTTGGAAGGAATGATGCTAAAGCTGAAACTCCAGTACTTTGGCCACCTCATGAGAAGAGTTGACTCATTGGAAAAGACTCTGATGCTGGGAGGGATTGGAGGCAGGAGGAGTAGGGGACGACAGGATGAGATGGCTGGATGACATCACTGACTCTGTGGACATGAGTCTGAGTGAACTCCGAGAGATGGTGATGAACAGGGAGGCCTGGAGTGCTGCGATTCATGGGGTCGCAAAGAGTTGGACACGACTGAGCAACTGAACTGAACTGATCTGAACTGAACACTGTTTCCACTGTTTCCCCATCTATTTCCCATGAAGTGATGGGACCAGATGCCATGATCTTCGTGTTCTGAATGTTGAGTTTTAAACCAACTTTTTCGCTCTCCTCTTTCACTTTCATCAAGAGGCTTTTTATCTCCTCTTCACTTTCTGCCTTAAGGGTGGTGTCATCTGCATATCTGAGGTTATTGATATTTCTCCCGGCAATCTTGATTCCAGCTTGTGTTTCTTCCAGGCCAGTATTTCTCATGATGTACTCTGTATAGAAGTTAAATAAGCATGGTGACAATATCCAGCCTTGATGTACTCCTTTTCCAATTTGGAACCAGTCTGTTGTTCCATGTCCAGTTCTAACTCTTGCTTCCTGACCTGCATATAGATTTCTCAAGAGGCAGGTTAGGTGGCCTGGTATTCCCATCTCTTTCAGAATTTTCCAGTTTATTGTGATCCACACACTCATAGGCTTTGGCATAGTCAATAAAGCAGAAATAGATGTTTTTCTGGAACTCTCTTCCTTTTTCCATGATCCAGTGGATGTTGGCAATTTGATCTCTGGTTCCTCTGCCTTTTCTAAAACCAGCTTGAACTTCAGGGAGTTCACGGTTCATGTATTGCTGAAGTCTGGCTTGGAGAATTTTGAGCATTACTTTACTAGCATGTGAGATGAGTGCAATTGTGCGGTAGTCTGAGCATTCTTTGGCATTGCCTTTCTTTGGGATTGGAATGAAAACTGACCTTCCTGTGGCCACTGCTAAGTACTGTATAAATATTAAATTCTCAAAACAGAGCTATTTACAGATGAGGAAACTCAGGTACAGAGAAGTTAAACAGCTTACCACAGTCATACAGCTAGTGAGTGGGGGAGCAAGGAAGTTTACATCCAGAGTCTGTGCACATGAGTATCATGCTTGGCTACGTCTCTTATGATTTGTCTGTTAATCTCCTGCTCCCACTAGACTGTGGACAGGAACTCAGCAAACAGAGTAGTACCTGGCCCTGCAAGCACTCAGTACATATTTGTTGGGTCAGTTTCATCATTATCCTATCATTAGATATTTTGCTTGGTTCTAATGTGTTTAGCTATCAGTATTCTATAATATTATGGGGTGAAATGTGTCCCCCCAAGATTCATTTGTTGAAGCTCTACCTCAATACCTCAGCATGTGACTATTTGGAGATGAGTCTTTAGAGATTTGATTAAGTTAAATGATGCTTTTGAACTGTGGTGTTGGAGAAGACTCTTGAGAGTCTTTTGGACTGCAAGGAGATCTAGCTAGTCAATCCTGAAGGAAATTAGTCCTGAATATTCACTGGAAGGATGGATGCTGAAGCTGAAACTGCAATAATTTGGCCACCTGATGTGAAGAATCGATTAATTGGAAAAGACCCTGATGCTGGAAGGATTTAAAGCAGGAGAAGGGACGACAGAGGATGAGATGGTTGGATGTCATCACCGACTCAATGGACATGAATTTGAGTAAACTCTGGGAGTTAGTGATGGACAGGGGGTCTGGCGTGCTGTAATCCATGGGGTCTCAAAGATTTGGACATGACTGGAGCAACTGAACTGACTGATGCTGTTAGACAAGGCCCTAATCCAGTCTGACTGGTGTCTGTGAAAGAAAGGGAAGTCTGGACGCACAAAGGGTTACTGGGAAGCTTGTGCACAGAGAGGAAAGACCACATGAGCTACAGTGAGAAGGTGGCCATTCGCAAGCCAAGAAAGGTCTCAGAAGAAGACAAATCTGCCAACAATTTGATCTTGGAATTTTAGCCTCCAGAACAATAAACTGTGATACAATAAATTTCCATTGTTTAAGCAGTTCAGTCTGTGGGCCTTTGTTATGGCAGCCGTAGCAAATTAACATCAAGTTATTATAAGTATCCTAGGTGTGTCTGCTGCTAAGTCACTTCAGTCGTGTCCGACTCTGTGCGACTCCATAGATGGCAGCCCAATAGGCTCCCCCATCCCTGGGATTCTCCAGGCAAGAACATTGGAGTGGGTTGCCATTTTCTTTCTCCAATGCATGAAAGTGAAAAGGAAAGTGAAGTTGTTTAGTCGTGTCCGACTCTTAGTGACCCCATGGACTGCAGCCTACCAGGCTCCTCCATCCATGGGATTCTCCAGGCAAGAGTGCTGGAGTGGGGTGCTGTTGCCTTCTCTGAGGTGTGTCTAAATTTATCTAAATCTGTGTGTATATCCATTACTACTTGAGAGATCATTTTAAAATCCCATTTAGCCATATTTTGGGGGAAGGGTAGTGTTCTTAATCCCATGGGAATTGTATATCTGTTTTCTCCATAAAACTAAGCTATTTTATGACCAAGACTGTAAACTCTTGGTCTGTATGCCCAATAACTCTGGAATATGTAAGACATATCATGGACACTCAGTTAACATCTGTTATAGGAATCAATGGTCACACTTCCTTTTTTTTCCGTCCTGCCTCAGTAAATAATTTACCAGGAGCTTCCGATCAGAATAAATGGTGAGAGGTGGGGGAAGGAAATTCAGGGCTTGGACTCATCAGAAGGAGGAAGTGCAGGATGGGAGAGCAAGACAGAGAAAGGCAGAGAGGAGACGTCATCAGCAGCAAAAGTGAGTTACTGTTAGAAAGCTGAAATCTTTCTTTCCTCATCAAATGAGATGATGAATAGGAAGAGCAAACAGCAGAACTTCTCGGGGACCATCTGCCTTTGCTCAGGAAAGCAGTAAGGGGGTAGGAAGTCAGCCAAAACAGGGGACTAGGGCTCCTTCTAATGAGAGCACTTCATTTCCTTCTGTAGGTTTTCTTTAACAAGGAATGAAAATAATAGGGCAAGAATTATGGGTAGTCTTTAGAAGATTAACATCCTTGGGTAAGGATTTGCAGAAAGTTAAGATTTAGAGTTTTTGTGGCCCAAACATCCTCTACTTCTCTTCCCTCCCATACCTGCTAAATCATTCATTCAACAAACATTTATTGAGTGTCCACTGTACTTTACACTGTGTGGGGTGCTGGAACACAGAGGCGCCAGGACAAAACACACCTTTTCTTGTAGTGCTTGTGTCTAATTCTCATAAGCAGCGGAAAAAACCCTGAAATGTCCACTATTGAATGAGAGTCATCGAATAATAGTCAAGTGATTTCCCACTCATAAATTCACTGTCTCACTGTTTCATTCACTAATATCTATGGCTTCCCTGGTGGCTCAGTGGTAAAGAATCTGCCTATCTATGCAGGAGACAGAGAAGGCACTGGCGACCCACTCCAGTGCTCTTGCCTGGAAAATCCCATGGACGGAGGAGCCTGGTGGGCTCCGTTCATGGGGTCAAGAAGAGTCGGACACGACTGAGCGACTTCACTTTCATGTTTCACTTTCATGCATTGAAGAAGGAAATGGCAACCCACTCCAGTGTTCTTGCCTGGAGAATACCAGGGACGGGGGAGCCTGGTGGGCTGCTGTCTCTGGTGTCGCACAGAGTCGGACACGACTGAAGTGACTTAGCAGCAGCATGCAGGAGACATACGGGTTCCACCCCAATCCAGGAAGATCACACATGCGTTGGAGCAACTAAGCCTATACAACTATTGAGCCTGTGCCTAGAGCCCAGGCACTGCAACCACAGAAGTGCATGTGCCCTCAGCCAGGGTTCTACAACGAGAGGAGCCACCACAATGAGAAGCCTGCACACAGCAACTAGAGAGTAAGCCCCACTCGCCACAACTAGAGAAAAGCCTGGGCAGCAACGAAGACCCAGCACCACCAAAAATAAGATAGAGACATTTAAAAAGAAAAAAAAAGTAGGGACTTCTCTGGTGGCCCAGTGCCTGCCAGTGCAGGGGACATGGGTTGATCCCTGGTCTAAGAAGATTCCAAGTGCCCTGGAGCAACTAAGTCTGTATGCAACTACTGAAGCATAACTACACGTGCTCTAGCGCCTGTGCATGACCGTGAGAGAAGCCCTACTCCCAGCAAATAGAGAAAGCCAATGCACAGCTACAAAGACCCAACACAGCCAAATATAAAATTAAAAAATCTATATAGCATCTACTATATAGTTGTTCTAAGGATAAGAGAAGTGGCTTGAAGTGGACGCCATCGCTGCCATGTGAGGGTTCCATTCTAGCTGGTGATAAATCAGATGATGCTCATGGGTGCAAGGGCAGTGATAGGAGTGTGACAGTAGTACAAAGGCAGTAGTAGCATACAGAGGGTCTGCACTACAGTAGTGCACAGCAAGACTGGTAGCATAGAGGGGGCATGTGTCAGTATACAGGGGCATGCGGTAGTGTACAGGCGGACTGTGGTAGTGTACAGGGGCACTGTGGGAGTATACTGGAGGACTGTGGGAGTATACATGAGGACTGTGGTAGTAGGGGGACTGTGGTAGTATATAGGAGACTATGTAGTATATAGAAGGACCATGGTAGTGTACAGGAGGAATGTGGTAGTACAAGGCAGACTGTGGAAGTGTACAGGAGGACTGTGGTAGTGTACAGTGGGACTATGGTAGTGTACAGGGGGACTGTGGTAGTGTACAGTGGGACTATGGTAGTGTAGAGTGGGACTGTGGTAGTGTACAGCAGGAATGTGGTAGTGTACAATGGGACTGTGGTAGTGTACAGGGGGACTGTGGTAGTGTACAGGGGGACTGTGGTAGTGTACAGGGGGACTGTGGTAGTGTACAGCAGGAATGTGGTAGTGTACAATGGGACTGAGGTAGTGTACTGGAGGACTGTGGTAGTGTACAGGAGGACTGTGGTAGTGTACAGGAGGACTGTGGTAGTGTACAGGAGGACTGTGGTAGTGTACAGGGGGACTGTGGTAGTATACTGGAGGACTGTGGTAGTGTACAGGGGGACTGTGGTAGTGTACAGGGGGACTGTGGTAGTGTACAGGGGGACTGTGGTAGTGTACAGTGGGACTGTGGTAGTGTACAGGGGGACTGTGGTAGTGTACAGTGGGACTGTGGTAGTGTACTGGAGGTCTGTGGTAGTGTACAGGGGGACTGTGGTAGTGTACAGGGGGACTGTGGTAGTGTACAATGGGACTGTGGTAGTATACTGGAGGTCTGTGGTAGTGTACAGGGGGACTGTGGTAGTGTACAGGGGGACTGTGGTAGTATACTGGAGGACTGTGGTAGTGTACAGGGGGACTGTGGTAGTGTACAGGGGACTGTGGTAGTTTACAGTGGGACTATGGTAGTGTACAGGGGGACTGTGGTAGTGTACAGGGGGACTGTGGTAGTGTACAGTGGGACTGTGGTAGTGTACAATGGGACTGTGGTAGTATACTGGAGGACTGTGGTAGTGTACAGGGGGACTGTGGTAGTGTACAGGAGGACTGTGGTAGTGTACAGGGGGACTGTGGTAGTGTACAATGGGACTGTGGTAGTATACTGGAGGACTGTGGTAGTGTACAGGGGGACTGTGGTAGTGTACAGGGGGACTGTGGTAGTATACTGGAGGACTGTGGTAGTGTACAGGAGGACTGTGGTAGTTTACAGTGGGACTATGGTAGTGTACAGGGGACTGTGGTAGTGTACAGGGGGACTGTGGTAGTATACTGGAGGACTGTGGTAGTGTACAGGGGGACTGTGGTAGTGTACAGGAGGACTGTGGTAGTTTACAGTGGGACTATGGTAGTGTACAGGGGGACTGTGGTAGTGTACAGGGGGACTGTGGTAGTGTAGAGGGGGACTGTGGTAGTGTACAGGGGGACTGTGGTAGTGTACAGGGGGACTGTGGTAGTGTACTGGAGGACTGTGGTAGTATACAGGGGGACTGTGGTAGTGTACAATGGGACTGTGGTAGTGTACAGGGGGACTGTGGTAGTGTACAGGGGGACTGTGGTAGTGTACAATGGGACTGTGGTAGTGTACAGGGGCACTGTGGTAGTGTACAATGGGACTGTGGTAGTGTACAGGGGCACTGTGGTAGTGTACAGGGGGACTGTGGTAGTGTACAGGGGACTGTGGTAGTGTACAGGGGGACTGTGGTAGTGTACTGGAGGACTGTGGTAGTGTACAGTGGGACTGTGGTAGTGTACAGGGGGACTGTGGTAGTGTACAGGGGGACTGTGGTAGTGTACAGGGGGACTGTGGTAGTGTACAGGGGGACTGTGGTAGTATACTGGAGGACTGTGGTAGTGTACAGGGGGACTGTGGTAGTGTACAGGGGGACTGTGGTAGTGTACAATGGGACTGTGGTAGTGTACAGGGGGACTGTGGTAGTGTACAATGGGACTGTGGTAGTATACTGGAGGACTGTGGTAGTGTACAGGGGGACTGTGGTAGTGTACAGGGGACTGTGGTAGTGTACAGTGGGACCGTGGTAGTATACTGGAGGACTGTGGTAGTGTACAGGGGGACTGTGGTAGTGTACAATGGGACTGTGGTAGTGTACAGGGGGACTGTGGTAGTGTACAATGGGACTGTGGTAGTATACTGGAGGACTGTGGTAGTGTACAGGGGGACTGTGGTAGTGTACAATGGGACTGTGGTAGTGTACAGGGGGACCGTGGTAGTGTACAGTGGGACCGTGGTAGTATACTGGAGGACTGTGGTAGTGTACAGGGGGACTGTGGTAGTGTACAGGGGGACCGTGGTAGTGTACAGTGGGACCGTGGTAGTATACTGGAGGACTGTGGTAGTGTACAGGGGGACTGTGGTAGTGTACAGGGGGACTGTGATAGTGTACAGGGGGACTGTGGTAGTATACTGGAGGTCTGTGGTAGTGTACAGGGGGACTGTGGTAGTGTACAGGGGGACTGTGGTTGTATATTGGAGGACTGTAGTAGTGTACAGGAGGACTGTGGTAGTATACTGGAGGACTGTGGTAGTGTACAGGGGGACTGTGGTAGTGTACAGGGGGACTGTGGTAGTATACTGGAGGACTGTGGTAGTGTACAGGAGGACTGTGGTAGTTTACAGTGGGACTATGGTAGTGTACAGGGGGACTGTGGTAGTGTACAGGGGGACTGTGGTAGTATACTGGAGGACTGTGGTAGTGTACAGGGGGACTGTGGTTATGTACAGGAGGACTGTGGTAGTTTACAGTGGGACTATGGTAGTGTACAGGGGGACTGTGGTAGTGTACAGGGGACTGTGGTAGTGTAGAGGGGGACTGTGGTAGTGTACAGGGGGACTGTGGTAGTGTACAGGGGGACTGTGGTAGTGTACAGGGGGACTGTGGTAGTGTACTGGAGGACTGTGGTAGTATACAGGGGGACTGTGGTAGTGTACAGGGGGACTGTGGTAGTGTACAGGGGGACTGTGGTAGTGTACAGGGGGACTGTGGTAGTGTACAGGAGGACTGTGGTAGTTTACAGTGGGACTATGGTAGTGTACAGGGGGACTGTGGTAGTGTACAGGGGGACTGGTAGTGTAGAGGGGGACTGTGGTAGTGTACAGGGGGACTGTGGTAGTGTACAGGGGGACTGTGGTAGTGTACTGGAGGACTGTGGTAGTATACAGGGGGACTGTGGTAGTGTACAGGGGGACTGTGGTAGTGTACAGGGGGACTGTGGTAGTGTACAGTGGGACTATGGTAGTGTACAGGGGGACTGTGGTAGTGTACAGGGGGACTGTGGTAGTGTACAGGGGACTGTGGTAGTGTACAGGGGCACTGTGGTAGTGTACAGGGGGACTGTGGTAGTGTACAGGGGGACTGTGGTAGTGTACAGTGGGACTGTGGTAGTGTACAGGGGGACTGTGGTAGTGTACAGGGGGACTGTGGTAGTGTACAGGGGGACTGTGGTAGTATACTGGAGGACTGTGGTAGTGTACAGGGGGACTGTGGTATTATACTGGAGGACTGTGGTAGTGTAGAGTGGGACTGTGGTAGTGTACAGGGGGACTGTGGTAGTGTACAATGGGACTGTGGTAGTGTACAGGGGGACTGTGGTAGTGTACAGGGGGACTGTGGTAGTGTACAATGGGACTGTGGTAGTGTACAGGGGCACTGTGGTAGTGTACAGGGGGACTGTGGTAGTGTACAGGGGGACTGTGGTAGTGTACAGTGGGACTGTGGTAGTGTACAGGGGGACTGTGGTAGTGTACTGGAGGACTGTGGTAGTGTACAGGGGGACTGTGGTAGTGTACAGGGGGACTGTGGTAGTGTACAGGGGACTGTGGTAGTGTACAGGGGGACTGTGGTAGTGTACAGGGGGACTGTGGTAGTATACTGGAGGACTGTGGTAGTGTACAGGGGGACTGTGGTAGTGTACAGGGGGACTGTGGTAGTGTACAATGGGACTGTGGTAGTGTACAGGGGGACTGTGGTAGTGTACAATGGGACTGTGGTAGTATACTGGAGGACTGTGGTAGTGTACAGGGGGACTGTGGTAGTGTACAGGGGGGACTGTGGTAGTGTACAGTGGGACCGTGGTAGTATACTGGAGGACTGTGGTAGTGTACAGGGGGACTGTGGTAGTGTACAATGGGACTGTGGTAGTGTACAGGGGGACTGTGGTAGTGTACAATGGGACTGTGGTAGTATACTGGAGGACTGTGGTAGTGTACAGGGGGACTGTGGTAGTGTACAGGGGGACTGTGGTAGTGTACAATGGGACTGTGGTAGTGTACAGGGGACCGTGGTAGTGTACAGTGGGACCGTGGTAGTATACTGGAGGACTGTGGTAGTGTACAGGGGGACTGTGGTAGTGTACAGGGGGACCGTGGTAGTGTACAGTGGGACCGTGGTAGTATACTGGAGGACTGTGGTAGTGTACAGGGGGACTGTGGTAGTGTACAGGGGGACTGTGATAGTGTACAGGGGGACTGTGGTAGTATACTGGAGGTCTGTGGTAGTGTACAGGGGGACTGTGGTAGTGTACAGGGGGACTGTGGTTGTATATTGGAGGACTGTAGTAGTGTACAGGAGGACTGTGGTAGTATACTGGAGGACTGTGGTAGTGTACGGGGGACTGTGGTAGTGTACGGGGGACTGTGGCAGTATAACAGGATGGCTGTAGTAGTATATAGGGGGACTGTATTTGTTTACAGGAGGACTATGGTTGTATACAGGAGGACTGTGCTAGTACAGGAATCCCAGGAGGAAATGCTCACTCTGAGGAAAGGATCTGGTTGGCATTTCCTAGCAAGGATACCTAGTATTGGTCACATGGAAGCTAGTTTGAAGCAAAAAGGATAAGTTTTATGGGTCACACAGTTCTCTGAGACGCACAGAAATCAGAATCTGCATGGCCTTGAACAGATACTCTACAGACTCCAAGAGCCAGGGTACAGATCTTATCAGACTCTCCAAAACTTGCTCTGTCCCTCCTCTCTGCACATCTGCTTTGTGTCTTCCCCTCAACAGACTAGGCATCTAGATTTCTCTGCCCACCCATAGCCTCTGAGCTGGCCCATCTTTCAACTGAGTAACCAGTAAAAATGAACTTTCTTATTTTAGGCCCAATTTACATTTTTGGGAGAAAATTGACTGATTCTTTTTGGTTCAGTCAGCTATGGTCAGGGAGGGGCCAGGTCACTGGTGGCAAAATGGAAGCCGAGTCCCCTTTCTGAAGCGGGTGAGGCATTCTCAGGAAGGGGTGAGATGATTCACGCTGACAGTGTAGAAAGCCTTCTCCACATGGTGCAAAGGTGAGGAATCCATTAATGATTCTAATTTAAAAATCATTCGAGAAAACTGGCAGTGTATGCTATGAAGAGGAGCAAACACCACAGGTCAAATTCTGAAACCAATAAGAATAACTCAACACAAAGAACTACATAGTAAAGCCTGGATAACAAATACCAAAGGATTAAGTAATAGAATCTTGTGAGATTTCCATAGTCACTGTAACCAAGAAGGAAGAAGTATAATTAAATTCAGGGGGTCAGGATCTTGAAAGCGGGAAGTAGGAAAGAACAGCAAAGAGAGAAAATGAAACTTCCTCAGATGAGGATCTATAGCTCGGAGTTCCTTACTTCACAGGCTGCTGTGAGGACAAAATGAGCTTATGCCCAGAAAGAATTTAGCCCAATGCTTGGCACAATTTTACTTATAATTAGGAACATAAGGGAAAGGCAATGCACTACAATATTCTTGCCTGGAGAATCTCACGGACAGAGGAGCCTGGTGGGCTATGTCCATAGGGTCACAAAGAGTTGGACATGACTTAGCAACTAAATCAACACTAAGAAAGGATACAGGACATGATGGGGCTTCTCCTTGGTTAGCTGGCAAGTCAGTGAAGGAATTCCCAAGCCCAACCCCAGGAAAGCAATGCCATCCAATAAAGATGTGAGTATGGGTCCCAATCTCTTTGGGCATGAGGACTCTTTCTAACATCAAAATATCTAAGCCAGGACCTTTAGTGTTCTGAAAATTCTGAAATTTGTGTGCTGAAAGGAACAGTTAATGTCACTGGATGGAGACATCTCAATTTACTCTTGTGGATACTGAAGGTCAAAAAGTGAAGGCTGTCGTCACTATCACGCTGAAAGCTAGACATCAAAATGGACAGAAACTACACCCCCTACCTGCCTTCCACTAGGGTTCTTGTGTCCTCAGCTGCTGTTTGACTTTTCTCCTCCTGCCTTACCACCCTTACTCTGAGAGCTTGGGTTTTATAGCTTTTTGGTCTAAACTTCTTTCATTTCAGGTTGTGCCAACACTCATTCATTCCTTCATGTAGGCCTTTATTCATCCATCAGTAGTCAACTGCTTTTTGGTTCCCAGGTCCTGTCTGGATACTGAGGATACAGCTAGTGAACAGAGGGTCCTAGTAAATGAAAATTCTTCATTATCAAGAGGAGTTCCCAGAACTTCCCTGGTAGTCCAGTGGTTAAGAATCTGCCTGCCAATGCAGGGGACACAGTTCGATCCCTGGTCTGGGAAGATTTCACATGCAGCAGGGCAACTAAGCCCATGCACCATAATTACTGAACCTATGAGTCTTAAATACTGAACCTGCATGCCCCCAGAGCTCGTGCTCCACAACAAGAGAGTAGCCCTTGCTCACCGCAACTAGAGAAAGCCTGTGCTCAGCAATGCAGACCCAGTACAGCCCAAAATAAATAAATAATATATAATTTTAAAAGAGGAGTCCCCAAATGTAGAAGGACAGGAGTGTCAGTCCCTCATGGTCACTTGAGAATTTCTAATTCATATCAGTAGTATTAACATCTTTGTTTGGGAGTTCAGAAGTCTTACAGGCTTCAGAATGATTTAAAATTTGCCCAGTTTATTTACATGGCCTAATCATGTTTGATCTAGTTTAGTAACCATTATTTATCTACCTAGCCAGCTTTGTAACTCACATTTTCCCCTAGCACACAGTTAAGGAAACTGGTGAAACGCTCATGTTGGATGTGACCAAGATGGCTATTCAGGCACGCACAGACCCAGGAGAGTGAGCTGTCTCATTTCACTCCTGAGTTCATGAGTTTTGGAAAGCACATGCCCTGTCTTAACAATGGAATGCAGAGAGTTAAGACTTATTCAAGACAAAACCATGTAAAATCAAAATTCTCACCACATTCTTTCTAGGAAGCAGATATTTTAAAAAGTTCAACCACTGGCATTGTGTTTCTAAAATAACACGTTTCCTTTTCATGTTATTTCAGTTGTTAAAGAGACAGATGAAACTGATAGTTACTTGGCTGAAAATATTTGTGTTGGGTGATGTCCCTATCCTGTCTCTACACCCAAGACATTCATTCTACAAGTATTTATTGATGATATTAGAGTACAGGGTTCGAGCTGTGGGTCACAACATACTGATGGGTCATGAATGGTGTTGGGCTGCAGTTGGCATTTTTAAAAATGAAATAGAACCAAATAAAACAGGAAACATCAGCACGAATTATGTGCAGTAAGGGTAAATATTGTTACACGCACCTTTTGATTCCTCTCTTTGTGCATGTATGTGTGTCTATAAATGTGAGTGAATACTACACTGTGCTATAAAACTTATTTCTTATTGTGAGTCACCATCAAAAATGTTTGAAAACACTGATAGAACAGTTTAAAAAACACAGACTCTGGAGTTAGAATGAATTGAAATCTTGGCTCCATCTCTCTCTAGATGTATGATTATTGGAAAATTACTTAAACTCTCTGTGAAATGGGAATTATGACAGATCCATTAAGCCTAGGAGGACCTGGGCACAAGCACGAGGTACATGGTATTTTTGCTATTGGTGTTTAGTCACTAAGTCATGTCTGACGTTTTGCGATTCCATGGACTGTAGCCCACCAGGCTCCTCTGTCCATGGAATTTTCCAGGCAAGAATACTAGAGTAGGTTACCATTTCCTTCTACAGGGGATCTTCCTGACCCAGGGGATCAAACCCACGTCTACTTGGCAGGGGGATTCTTTATTAATACCACTGAGCCACCTGGGAAGCCACACATATTTTTTGGAGCCTACTAAAATGTTTGATTTCTTTTAAAACCAGAAGAAAAAAAATAAACCTTTAGGGCTGAAGAAGAGATTTTACATTTTTTTCTCATATAATAAAAAGGCAAATTTTTTTAAGGTCCACTAAAGTCTACTTTGTGGGAGGAGCCCTCAAAAGCAAAAATTCCTGGGCCAATGAGAGTCGTAACACACCCTGAATAAGGTAAGGTGACCAATTCATCCCAGTTTTAAATAGAAAGTCCTGCATCCCGTGAACCCTCTCAGCCATAAGTAAACAGGACTGTCAGCTACCATGCTGATAGACTTGTTGTGAAGCTGAAATTAGATGATTATTGACAAAGCTTGGCAGATTGCCTACATCAGCGTTCAGTAAATGCCTTACCAAGGGTCAGGCACTGTGCTGGCCTTGAAGAATTGCAAGGCAAATCAGACAAGGCTAGCCCTTGAGAAGCAGTAGAATATTACAGTGGGTGAGACTGAATGTGGAGCCAAATGGAAACTGTTCCAATCCCAACTCTGCTACTTCTTAGCTTTATGATTTAGAGCTAAGTACTCAGACTTTCTGTGCCTCAGATTCTTATCCGTACAGTGGATAAGATCGTAATTGTACCTACTTGACTGGAAAGTAGTAAATATTAAATGAGTTGGTGCTTAAAAAAATACTTGGAACAGTGTTTTTGAGAAGGAAATGACAACCCAGTCCAGTCTTCATGCCTGAAGATCCCATGGACAGAGGAACCTGATAGGTTACTGTTCATGGGGTTACAAAGAGCCGGACATGACTGAGTGACTAAGTACAAGCACAGCGTTTGGTATATGACAAGCACTTCAAAAATCTCGGCTATTAAAGCATGAATCAACTAGCAGCTGGTGTTGCTGTAACAAATGCCATAGACTTGATGACTTTACCAACAGAAATGCATTTTCTCACAGTTCTGAACACTGAATGTTCAAGGTCACTGTTTGGCAGGGTTCAATTTCTGGTGAGAGCTCTCTTCCTGGCTGACAAATGGCTGCCTTCTGCTGTGTCCTACATGGGAGAGAGAGAGTGAGACACTGTGAAAAGGGCCCTTGTATCTACTCTTGACACCCTGATAACCAGAAATGAATCATGGGCCCACACTTATGTCCCTCAGGTGGAGAAATATGGGATCACCATACTCAGTTCAGTTTAGTTCAGTCACTCAGTCGTGTCCGACTCTTTGTGACCCCATGAATCGCAGCATGCCAGGCCTCCCTGTCTATCACCAACTCCCGGAGTTCACTCAGACTCATATCCATCGAGTCAGTGATGCCATCCAGCCATCTCATCCTCTGTCGTCCCCTTCCCCTCCTGCCCCCCAATCCCTCCCAGCATCAAAGTCTTTTCCAATGAGTCAACTCTTTGCATGAGGTGGCCAAAGGACTGGAGTTTCAGCTTTAGCATCATTTCTTCCAAAAAATCCCAGGGTTAACCTCCTTCAGAATGGACTGGTTGGATCTCATTGCAGTCCAAGTGACTCTCAACAGTCTTCTCCAACACCACAGTTCAAAAGCATCAATTCTTCGGCGCTCAGCCTTCTTCACAGTCCAATTCTCACATCCATACATGACCACAGGAAAAATCGTAGCCTTGACTAGACAGACCTTTGTTGGCAAAGTAATGGCTCTGCTCTTCAATAAGCTATCTAGGTTGGTCGTAACTTTTCTTCCAAGGAGTAAGTGTCTTTTCATTTCATGGCTGCAGTTACCATCTGCAGTGATTTTGGAGCCCCAAAACATAAAGTCTGACATTGTTTCCACTGTCTCCCCATCTATTTCCCATGAAGTGATGGGACCAGATGCCATGATCTTCATTTTCTGAATGCTGAGCTTTAAGCTAACTTTTTCACTCTCCACTTTCACTTTCATCAAGAGGCTTTTTAGTTCCTCTTCACTTTCTGCCATAAGGGTGGTGTCATCTGCATATCTGAGGTTATTGATATTTCTCCTGGCAATCTTGATTCCAGCTTGTGCTTCTTCTAGCCCAGCGCTTCTCATGATGTACTCTGCATACAAATTAAATGAGCAGGTGACAATATACAGCCTTGATGTACTCCTTTTCCTATTTGGAACCAGTGTATTGTTCCATGTCCAGTTCTAACTGTTGCTTCCTGACTTGCATATAGGTTTCTCAAGAGGCAGGTCAGGTGGCCTGGTATTCTATCTCTTGAAGAATTTTCCACAGGTTATTGTGATCCACACAGTCAAAGGCTTTGGCATAGTCAATAAAGCAAAAATAGATGTTTTCTGGAACTCTCTTGCTTTTTCCATGATCCAGTGGATGTTGGCAATTTGATCTCTGGTTCCTCTGCCTTTTCTAAAACCAGATTGAACATCAGGGAGTTCACGGTTCACATATTGCTGAAGCCTGGCTTGGAGAATTTTGAGCATTACTTTACTATCATGTGAGATGACTGCAATTGTGCAGTAGCTTGAGCATTATTTGGCATCGCCTTTCTTTGGGACTAGAATGAAAACTGACCTTTTCCAGTCCTGTGACCACTGCTGAGTTTTCCAAATTTGTGGGCATATTGAGTGCAGCACTTTCACAGCATCATCTTTCAGGATTTGAAAGAGCTCCACTGGAATTCCATCATTTCCACTAGCTTTGTTCGTAGTGATGCTTTCTAAGGCCCACTTGACTTCACATTCCAAGATGTCTGGCTCTAGGTGAGTGATCACACCATTGTGATTATCTTGGTCTTGAAGATCTTTTTGTACAGTTGTTCTGTGTATTCTTTCCACCTCTTCTTAATATCTTCTGCTTCTCTTAGGTCCAGACCATTTCTGCCCTTTATCGAACACACCTTTGCGAGAAATGTTCCCTTATTGCTACTGCCACTGCTGCTAAGTCACTTCAGTCGTGTCTGACTCTGTGCGACCCCATAGACAGCAGCCCACCGGGCTCCCCCATCCCTGGGATTCTCCAGGCAAGAATACTGGAGTGGGTTGCCATTTCCTTCTCCAGAAATGTTCCCTTGGTATCTCTATTTTTCTTGAAGAGATCTCTAGTCTTTCCCATTCTGTTGTTTCTCCTCTATTTTTTTGCATTGATCACTGAGGAAGGCTTTCTTGTCTCTTCTTGCTATTCTTTGGAACTCTGCATTCAGATGCTTATATCTTTCCTTTTCTCCTTTGCTTTTCACTTCTCTTCTTTTCACAGCTATTTGTAAACCCTCTCCCAGACAGCCATTTTTCTTTTGCATTTCTTTTCCATGGGGATGGTTTTGATCCCTGTCTCCTGTACAATGTCATGAACCTCATTCCATAGTCTATCAGGCACTCTATCTATCAGATCTAGGCCCTTAACCTATTTCTCACTTCCACTGTTTAATCATAAGGGAAAGTGGTTTTCCCTACTTTCTTCAACTTAAGTCTGGATTTGGCAGTAAGGAGTTCATGATCTGAGCCACAGTCAGCTCCAGGTCTTGTTTTGTTGACTGTATAGAGCTTCTCCATCTTCAGCTGCATAGAATATAATCAGTCTGATTTCATTGTTGACCATCTGGTGATGTCCATGTGTAGAGTCTTCTCTTGTGTTGTTGGAAGAGGGTGTTTGCTATGACCAGTGCATTTTCTTGGCAAAATTCTATTAGTCTTTGCCGTACTTCATTCCATATTCCACAGCCAAATTTGCCTGTTACTCCAGGTGTTTCTTGACTTCCTACTTTAGCATTCCAGTCCCCTATAATGTAAAGGACATCTTTTGGGTGTTAGTTCTCATAGGTTTTCATAGAACCGTTCACCTTCAGCTTCTTCAGCGTTACTGGTTGGGGTATAGACTTGGATTACTGTGATATTGAATGGTTTGCCTTGGAAACAAACAGAGATCATTCTGTCATTTTTGAGAGGAGCTACCCCTGACGTCCGAGGTCAGGGGCAGGAGCCGGGAGGAGCCCATGCCCAAGGGGCAGTGGTGGAGAGGAACTACCCCATGCCTGAGGCCAGGGGAGGAGCAACCCCACGTCCAGAGAGAGCTGGCTGCGCAGGCGCAGGAGGGCCTAGAGGAGCTATTCCACATTCAAGGTCAGGAGGGGCGGCAGTGAGGAGATACCCCTTATCCAAGGTAAGGAGCAGCGGCTGCACTTTGCTGGAGCAGCCATGAAGAGATACCCCCATCCAAGGTAAGAGAAACCCAAGTAAGACAGTAGGTGCTGCAAGAGGGCATCAGAGGGCAGACACACTGAAACCATAATCACAGAAAACCAGTCAATCTAATCACATTAGGACCACAGCCTTGTCTAACTCAATGAAACCAAGCCATGCCCGTGGGGCCACTCAAGATGGGCAGGTCACAGTGGAGAGGTCTGACAGATTGTGGTCCACTGGAGAAGGGAATGGCAAACCACTTCAGTATTCTTGCCTTGAGAACCCAATGAACAGTATGAAAAGGCAAAATGATAAGATACTGAAAGAGGAACTCCCCAGGTCAGTAGGTGCCCAATATGGTACTGGTGATCAGTGGAGAAATAACTCCAGAAAGAATGAAGGAATGGAGCCAAAGCAAAAACCTTGTCCAGCTGTGGATATGACTGGTGATAGAAGCAAGGTCTGATGCTATAAAGAGCAATATTGCATAGGAACCTGGAATGTCAGGTCCATGAATCAAGGCAAATTGGAAGTGGTCAAACAGGAGATGGCAAGAGTAAACGTCAACATTCTAGGAATCAGCGGACTAAAATGGACTGGAATTTAACTTAGATGACCATTATATCTACTACTGCGGACAGGATCCCTTACAAGAAATGGAGTAGCCCTCATGGTCAACAAAAGAGTTTGAAATGCAGTACTTGGATGCAATCTCAAAAATGACAGGATGATCGCCATACTAGTTTAGCTTAATTACGTTTCCTCCAAATAGGACTGTTCTTCGGTCATCAAGGCAGAAGAGGAGCATGGCTGTTGAGTAGGCTTCTGACAGTGTCTGCCCTGAGGTGTTCACAGGCCATCTGGGAAGCCAAACAAAACAGTAATAGTTAATGGTATGTAGCTGTGGCCCTAACTGTGCAAAGATGGGGGAGGGGTACTTCAGGGATGTGACAGGTGAGTGGGGTCTTGCCTGAGAAATATTTCTCTAGCTGAAGAAGTGGGCAGAGGAGAGGAAACAGCTTAGGGAAGGGTGTGGAAGCATCAGGAGCCCCGGGTGGTCAGGAATGGGCTGGAAAGGAGACTTTAGGAGTCAGGAGTGGGTGCTGAGATTAGAAGAGAGGCAGGAGAAGTGGGTGATCCCAGATCTTGGAGGCATTGAATGGTGGGCTCAAGAGGCTGGACTTGATCCTGAGAGTGGTTGGAACCCTTTGGATGTTTGAAGCCAGCAAGTGGCTGATTAGCTGAACCACTTTTCAAGGGAAAGCCTATGTTTCTCAGTCTTGCATGTACACTTCCCAGGGGATATGTGGTGGTGTGATTCGGGCTTTTGAAGCTACGGAATGAATGAGTGCATCTCCTTGCATGTAAGTGACTGGTTTGAGAAGAAAAAAGAAACTTATCCCCAGTAAGCAATTTAAAATTTTATTTTGATACTGAAATGAGCAAAGTAAGACATAGGATTTTCAAGAATAATGAAGATAAAAGAGAAGGCTTTAAAGAAATTATGAGTTTGTGGTGGACTTCTTAGGGCTATGATCCTAGTCCTCCAAAGTCTACATTTACTGGTGTTGGAGAAGACTCTTGAAAGTCCCTTGGACTGCAAGGAGATCCAACCAGTCCATTCTGAAGGAGATCAACTCTGGGATTTCTTTGGAAGGAATGATGCTAAAGCTGAAACTTCAGTACTTTGGCCACCTCATGCGAAGAGTTGACTCACTGGAAAAGACTCTGATGCTGGGAGGGATTGGGGGCAGGAGGAGAAGGGGACGACGGAGGATGAGATGGCTGGATGGCATCACGGACTCGATGGATGTGAGTCTGAGTGAACTCCAAGAGATGGTGATGAACAGGGAGGCCTGGTGTGCTGCGATTCATGGGGTCACAAAGAGTCGGACACGACTGAGCGACTGAACTGAACTGAACTGATAATCAGGTGATTGGTGGTGGGATGGTTGCAGAGCCCTGGGGCCAGTAGGGAGGGCAGCAAGAAATTCTCTTAACCCTGCTCGCAGGATGTTCTTTACCTGCCCAAGGTCTCTGAAGGAATGTTTCCCTGGAAAGTATCCTTTACAGACAAGTTCACAGAGTATCAGGCGCTTTGTAATTGAGTGTGAGTTTTTCTAAGCATACTCTACTGGATAGTTCTATTGTCAACCCTGTTAAATGGGAACTATGTTTCCACAATCCCTTTCCTGTCTGGTTTCAGGTTAGTGTTGCCCAAAAGAGGAACTTGCACCAGACTGGGGAGGTGAGAGAGAAGCAGCAGCCATTACTCCCTGGATGTCATCATGGTTAGACGCAGTGCCATACGAAGAGGTGCTGGTGCATTCCGGCTAGCCCTAGCCCTCCTGCGCTCGGAATCCAGCTCTTCTATCCAAGTGGTGTCCCTGATGACCACCAGCAGCAGCAAGCCCATCGCCAGATGCTGTGGGCCCACAGCCCACACAGCTCTATCAGTTTCCCCATTGCACTCCCCTGGGATGTGCTTCTCCGATTGATAGGCTGGCAACTCTCTCACCTCACTCTTGCTTTCTGACTTCCACTTCCATGCTCTTCTCATGATTGCCTAGGGTTTAATTCCAAATTCCTTATCCCAGAGCTTGCTTCGGTTCTGCTTCCCTGATTGGACCCGATTGATATACATAATTTCCTTTTGATGTTTCACTCAGGCCTGAGTACAGAGAGGTTTTAATGGAAAATAAAATGAGGAGGTAATCTCTAGCAGGGACCAACTGCATAGGGCAGGGAACTAAACATTGTCCTATATTTGGTAACAACTCATAAGGGAAAAGAATCTGAAAAAAATATGTATGTATATATAACTGAATGACTTTCCTCTACACCTGAAACGAACACAAATTTGTAAATCAACTACACTCCAATAAAATAAACTCATTAAAAAGAGACAGGAAGTAATCTTTTAAGCTGTGACAATATCTGAAAGATGAGACTGGACAGGACGTGGCAGTGGGAGGTTGTAAGCCCAGAAAGCAGAGAGGGCCCGCCTCCCCGCCCCCTCACCGTGGGCAAGGCATAGAGGACAGTGCAGAGGTGAGGGAGCAACAGTGAAGGATGGTCCCCACTTCCTGCTTTCAGCACGACCTGCCTCTGACAGCAGCTTGCTCATTCTCTTTTGGCTTTCAGAATGGTTGTTTAACAGATGACGCTTTCATGCCCGAGAGAAACAGAATTAAAAAAAAAAAAAAATACACAAAGGCAAGAGCAGTGGAAAAGAGAACATTGAGTAAGAAGAAAGTCACACAAGGGACAGGACTCTGAAGAATTCCTTTGTGGCACTGACTTTATAAAACTACATCTTTCTTTATTGCCCTTATATCTGGGATCATAGATGACATAAGTAGATCTCCCTTTATATTTTGAGAATGTTGTCTATTCCATTGGTCACGATTCTATACATAAAGATCCATGTAAAAATTGTCCTTTAAAAGGGCAAAAGTGGGGAAAATTCTGGAGTCTTGCCATTCATTTATAAAGCAAAAAGAAGTATGATATTTTTATTTTTCTTCTCGTCCTGGTTGCCAGGAAACTCAGACATACATTTTATGATTGTAGGCAGGAGTGTTCTTTAGTCTACGGTAGCTCTATCTTTCTGTACTTAGTTCCCTTGAGTGTCAGTCCTTGAAAAGTTTCTTTGTGAATGTTTAAGGCAATTTTGTGTTTGTTGAATTTGCCAAAGGTCCTTCCTCTTGCCTTTTTCTTCTTCTTCTTCTTCTTTTTTGTTTTGGAGACAACCTAGAGAGGGCATATTTCATTTCTGATAACTTGGCACCATTCCTTCCTATTCCACCCAAGAGACAAACATAATTCTTGACTGAGAGGAACACAAAGAAAGCGAAAGCTGTGTTTCCAGTTTGGACAGAAGTGAAATTTCACTTGCACACGGGTCCTATCTGTGTATATGGTGATTTTTGTCATGAGATGCAACCAAGATGCGGAACACCTTCAGGACTGCTCATCTGTGTGGAAGAAAGCTTTGTGGTTTTCTCCTAAATAGTCAGTGAGGAGTTTCCAGACTCATATGATGCACAGGTTACCATGGAGCCCTTGGGCTCCTTCTATTGGTTCCTCAGCTTACTCATTTTTAGGTAATGGTCCAGTTACTAAAAAGCAAAAATCATATAAATTGGTGTCAAGTAGAAACATGTACAGGTGACTTTATTATTTTCTAACTTTTTGAAAATGTAGTTATATGATTTTTAATTAAAATTAAATTTATAAAGAAAAGTTTGTTATGACAACAAAGTGAATTGAAGTCCATAAATTTAATCACAACAATCCTATCCTCAGGCTACAGAAAAGTAGATTAAAATCAACATGGATAATTTAATCTGAAGCCCTGAGAGGAATTCAATATGGTTTCAGAGAATAAGAAAATAATAAATGTCAAGGAAAATTCAATCTCACTTCATTAGAGAAATGAAGGATCTGTGTAGCACAGACCAGGTTAACTATCAGTAAAATGGCAAAAAATGATGTAGTTGTTACATAAACGTATCATAGCAAAGCCAAATACAGACATACTCCGTGTACACATGCAAGCACACCCATACAACATAAGTGCCTTTAAAACAAGAACTTTTTCTGTTTTGTGGTATTCCCAGAGACCAAAACACTGTCTTACAGTAGTAGGTACTCAAATCTATTTCAAATATAAATAACATAGAAAGATACCAGCATGCACCCTTAGACAGTGCCATATTCTCCATAAGTATTTTGCACTAAGAGAACATATAGATTCTTATTTTAATATCTATGAAAGAATAAGCTAAGACCAGCAGAATGGTTTGAAGAGGATATTGCAGAACTAAATAAAAGCTAGTACTATTTGATATATAACAAGTAAATCTGATATATTAATAGCTTTGAATATATATATAGCTGAAAGTCAAATTTTGGTGGAGAGTCTTGAGATAATCAGAATGAATGTGGAGAAAAGGGAAAAAAAATTAGACAGGAGATGATAGACATGAAGAGGGCAAAGCTGACTCTTTGATGGCTTTGAAGTAGAGACTCTCATAGATGGAACAGAACATGTATTCAGAGATGTAATATAAAAAATTTACCTTAAAATGAAAGAAGAATAAAATTTTTAGGCAGATAGGACATATCACATGTAACAAGTGATTAAAAATGATGGTGATCAGAGCAGATCTGCAGTCTGATTTAAGAACTTGAAAAATGAAGACAAATTATTCAAGTGTCCAGGAAGAAGCAGTGGGAGGTAGACCGGCCTCAGACTTTTCCACAACAGTCCAAGCCAAAGACTATGAACTAAGTCTGCCAAGTTCTCAGGGAAACAAAATGTGACCTGGGAGCACTGTACCTAGTCAATTCTTATCCACATGTAACAGAACCAGTGCTGCCAAGTCGCTATAATCGTGTCCGACTCTGTGCAGCCCACCAGGCCCCACCATCCCTGGGGTTCTCCAGGCAAGAACACTGGAGTGGGCTGCCATTGCCTTCTTCAGTGCATGAAAGAGAAAAGTGAAAGTGAAGTCGCTCAGTCGTGTCCGACTCTTCGTGACCCCATAGACTGCAGCCCAGCTGGCTCCTCCATCCATGGGATTTTCCAGGCAAGAGTACTGGAGTGGGGTGCCATTGCCCTCTCCGAACAGAACCAGTGAGACATGCTCAAACATGAAGGAAGTCAAGAAGTCCAGTACCCATCAGTCACCAGCACTTAAAAAATTCACTAAAGATAAATTGATTTAAACAGAGATGAAACATAATAAAGAATCTAAGAATGGAAAGGCTGTGGTTAAAGTACTCATAGCTAAATATGGACAGACTAAGGCTGATAACAAAAGGACTTACATTTTCAGAAAAAAAATGTGAACACTGCAAGTCTTGATTAAATAAAAATGATGTGAGCAAAAAAAAAAAAGATACTAAGAGAAAGAGAAGGAAAAAGAGAAAAGGTGTAGCTGTGCTAACAAGTGCATGTTTTCTAGTGTAACAAACTGATACTACATAAAAACTGAAATGCATTTTATTTATTTACTTATTTTTGGCCACACTGTGCAGCTTATGGGATCTTAATTCCCCTACCAGGGATCAAACCTGTACCCCCTGCAGTGGAAGCACTGATTTAAACACAGGACTGCCATTTCAGTTCAGTTCAGTTAAGCCACTCAGTTGTGTCCAGCTCTTTGTGACCTCATGGACTGCATCACGCCAAGCCACTCTGTCCATCACCAACTCCTGGAACTCATTCAACCTCATGTCCATTGAGTCAGTGATGCCATCCAACCATCTCATCCTCTGTCATTCCCTTCTCCTCCCACCTTCAATCATTCCCAACATCAGGGTCTTTTCCAATGAGTCAGTTCTTTGTATCAGGTGGCCAAACTATTGGAGTTTCAGCTTCAGCATCAGTCCTTCCAATGAATATTCAGGACTGATTTCCTTCAGGATGGATTGGTTGCACCTCCTTGCTGTCCAAGGGACTCTCAAGAGTCTTCTCCAACAACCACCACAGTTCAGAAGCATCAATTCTTTAGCACTCAGCCTTCTTTATAGTCCAACTCTCACATTCATACATGACTACTGGAAAACCAGTTTGACTAGATGGACCTTTGTTGGAAAAGTTATGTCTCTGCTTTTTAATATGCTATCTAGGTTGGTCATAGCTTTTCTTCCAAGGAGAAAGCATCTTTTAATTTCATGGCTGCAGTCAACATCTGCAGTGATTCTGCTGCTGCTGCTGCTAAGTTGCTTCAGTCGTGTCCAACTCTGTGAGACCCGACCCCATAGATGGCAGCCCACCAGGCTCCATTGTCCCTGGGATTCTCCAGGCAAGAATACTGGAGTGAGTTGCCATGAACCCCCAAAATAAAGTCTGTCACTGTTTCTACTGTTTCCCCATCTATTTGCCATGAATGGATGGGATCGGATGCCATGATCTTAGTTTTCTGAATATTGAGCTTTAAGCCAACTTTTTCACTCTCCTCTTTCACTTTCATCAAGAAGCTATTCAGTTCCTCTTCACTTTCTGCTATAAGTGGGGTGTCACCTGCATATCTGAAGTTATTAGTGTTTCTCCCAGCAATCTTGATTCCAGCTTGTGCTTCATTTAGTCCAGCATTTTTCATGATGTACTCTGCATATAAGTTAAATAAGCAGGGTGGCAATATACAGCCTTGGTGTACTCCTTTCCTGATTTGGAATCAGCCTGTTGCCCCATGTCCAGTTCTAATTGTTGCCTCTTGACCTGCATACAGATTTCTCAGGAGGAAGGTCAGGTGGTTTGATATTCCCATCTCTTGAAGAATTTTCCACAGTTTATTGTCTATACAGTCAAAGGTTTGGCATAGTCAATAAAACAGCAGTAGATGTTTTTCTGGAATTCTCTTGCTTTTTGATGATCCAGTGGATGGTGGCAATTTGATCTCTGGTTCCTCTGCCTTTTCTAAATCCAGCTTGAACATCTGGAAGTTCACAGTTCACGTACTGTTGAAACCTGGCTTGGAGAATTTTGAGCATTACTTTGATAAGCCTGTGAGATAAGTGCAACTGGCATTGCCTTGCTTTGGGACTGGTATGAAAACTGACCTTTTCCAGTCCTGTGGCCACTGCTGAGTTGTCCAAATTTGCTGGCATATTGAGTGCAGCACTATCACAGCATCATCTTTTAGGATTTGAAATAGCTCAACTGGAATTCCATCACCTCTACCAGCTTTGTTCATAGTGATGCTTCCCAAGGACCACTTGACTTCACATTCCAGGATTTCTAGCTCTAGATGAGTGATCACAACATCGTGTTTATCTGGGTCATGAAGATCTTTTTGTATAGTTCTTCTCTGTATTCTTGCCATCTCTTCTTAATAGCTTCTGCTTCTGTTAGGTCCATACCGTTTCTGTCCTTTATTGTGCTCATCTTTGCATGAAAAGTTCCCTAGGTATCTCTAATTTTCTTGAAGAGATTCCTAGTCTTTCCCATTCTAGTGTTTTCCTCTATTTCTTTGCATTGATCACTGAGGAAGGCTTTCTCATCTCTCCTTGCTATTCTTTGGAACTCTGCATTCAAATGGGTATATCTTTCCTTTTCTCCTTTACCTTTAGTGTCTCTTCTTTTCTCAGCGATTTTTAAGGCTTCCTCAGACAAACATTTTGCCTTTTGCATTTCTTTTTCTTGGGGATGGTCTTGATCACTGCCTCCTATACAATGTTATCAACCTCTGTCCATAGTTCTTCAGCACTCTGTCTATCAGATCTAATCTCTTGAATTTATTTGTCACTTTCACTGTATAATCATAAGGTATTTGATTTAGGTCATACCTGAATGGTGTAGTGGCTTTCCTTACTTTCTTCAATTTAAGTCTGAATTTTGCAATAAGGAGTTCAGGATCTGAGCCACAGTCAGCTCCTGGACTTGTTTTTGCTCTCTGTACAGAACTTCTCCTTTGGCTGCAAAGAATATAATCAATGTGATTTCAGTATTGACCATCTGGTGATGCCCATGTGTAGAATCTTCTCTTGTGTTGTTGGAAGAGGGTGTTTGCTATGACCAGCGTGTTCTGGTGGCAAAACTCTATTAGCCTTTGCCCTGCTTCATGCTGTGCTCCAAGGCCAAACTTGCCTGTTACTCCAGATATTTCTTGACTTCCTACTTGTCAGAGAAGTTGCCAAAATATGTATTTTAAGGTAATACATAATATTGTTACCAAATGAGTTGAAAACTTATATCTATACAGAACCTGCACATGGAAGTCTACAGCAGCTTCATCTATAATAGCCCTAAACTGAAAGCAACCAAGATTCTTTCAATGGATGAGTGGATACACAAATTGGTGTTCCATATTTCGTTCGAACAGTGGAATAGTATTCAGTATTCAGTAATAAAAAGAAATGATCTATCAAGCCACAAAAAGACATGCAGAAACTTTATAGTGCTAAGTGAAAGAAAGCAATCTGAAAAGTCTACACGCTATATGATTCCAACTATATAACATTCTGGAAAAAGCAAAAACAGTAAAAAGATCAGTAGCTGGCAGGGGTTCCTGGAGGGGGAAAGGATGAATGGGTAGAGCACAGAGGGTCTTTAGGCAGTGACACTATTCTCTATGGTACTGTTATGGTGGATACATGTCATTATACATTTGTCAAAACCCAAAGAATGTACAACACAAATGTAAACACATAATGTAAATTATGGACTCCAGTTAATAATGATGCATTAATAAGAAGGGCAATGCCAAAGTATGTTCAAACTACTGCACAACTGCACTCATCTCACATGCTTGCGAAGTAATACTCAAAATTCTCCAAGCCAAGCTTCAACAGTACATGAATTGTGAACTTTTAGATGTTCAAGCTGGATTTAGAAAAGGCAGAGGGACCAGAGATCAAATTGCCACCATCCACTGGATCATTGAAAAAGCAAGAGAATTCCAGAAAAATAGCTAGTGCTGCTTTATTGATTATGCCAAAGCCTTTAACTGTGTAGATCACAACAAACTGTGGAAAATTCTAGAGATGGGAATACCATACCTCCTGAGAAATCTGTATGCAGGTCAAGAAGCAACAATTAGAACTAGACACAGAAAAACAGACAGATTCCAAATCAGGAAAGGAGGATGTCAAGGCTGAATATTGTTACCCTGCTTATTTAACTTCTATGCAGAGTACATCATGCAAATGCTGGGCTGGATGAAGCACAAGCTGGAATCAAGATTCCTGGGAGAAATGTCAGTAACCTCAGATATGCAGATGACATCTCCCTTATGGCAGAAAGTGAAGAGGAACTTAATAGCTTCTTGATGAAAGTGAAAGAGGAGAGTGGAAAAGCTGGCTTAAATCTCAACATTCAGAAAACTAAAATTATGGCCTCTGGTCCAATTACTTCATGGCAAACAGATAGGGAAAATGGAAACAGTGATTGACTTTATTTTGGGGGCTCCAAAATCACTGCAGATGTTGACTGCAGCCATGAAATTGAAAGATGCTTTCTCCTTGGAAGAAAAGCTATGACCAACTTAGACAGCATATTAAAAAGCAGAGACATAACTTTTCCAACAAAGGTCCATCTAGTCAAACTATGGTTTTTCAGTAGTCATGTATGGATGTGAGACTTGGACTATAAAGAAAGCTGAGTGCTAAAGAATTGATGCTTTTGAACTGTGGTGTTGGAGAAGACTCGTGAGCGTCCCTTGGACAGCAAGGAGGTGTAACCAATCCATCCTGAAGGAAATCAGTCCTGAATATTCATTGGAAGGACTGATGCTGAAGCTGAAACTCCAATAGTTTGGCCACCTGATGCAAAGAACTGACTCATTGGAAAAGACCCTGATGCCGGGAAAGACTGAAGGCTGGAGGAGAGGAGGACAACAGAGGATGAGATGGTTGGATGGCATCAATGACTCAATGGACATGAATTTGAGCAATCTCAGGCAGTTGGTGATGGACAGGGTGGCCTGGCATGCTGCAGTCCATGGTGTCGCCAAGAGTCGGACAGGACTGAGTGACTGACCGGGATATTGGTTCACCACTTGTAACAAATTTACCACACTAATGCAAGTTGTTAATAATAGAGAGGGGCTTCCCTAATATCTCAGTTGGTAAGGAATTTGCCTGCAATGCAGGAGACCCTGGTTCAATTCCTAGGTCAGGAAGATCAGCTGGAGAAGAGATAGGATATACACTCCAGCATTCTTGGGCTTCCCTTGTGGCTGAGCTAGTAAAGAGTCACCTGCAATGTGAGAGATCTGGGTTCTACCCAACCAGAGTTTAATTAAACCAGTATTAATGCATCATTATTAACTGAAGTCCATCATTTATATTATGACTTGCTCTTTGTGTTGTACATTCTTTGGGTTGACAAATGTATAATGACATGTATCCACCATAACAGTACCACAGAGAATAGTATCACCACCCTAAAGGCCCTCTGTGCTCTACCCATTCATCCTTTTCCTCTCCTTAAACTCCTGACAACCACTGATCTTCTCACTGTCTCTCTAGAGAAAACTCTGTGTGGGACAGACAGTATACAGGAACTCTCTGTACAATCTGCTTAGTTTTTCTGTAAACCTAAAACCACTGTAAAAGATAAAGTCTACTAAGAAGAAAATTTTATAAAATTTTATAAATTTTAAATAAAAATCTAAAATATAAAGCTTTTGTCTCAATGTCAGTCAAAAAATTTCAAGTTATTAATATATTACAATAGATAAGTATACAATTAATTAATAGATAAGTGGTACAAGAAATTAAAACTTTAAAATAATAATTTCTTATAAGTTTATAACATTTATACTTCTGAAGCTAATAAAGCTTAAAGCTATATTAATAATTTTGGGATGGTTTATTGATCTAAAATGTTAATAATGTGGAATCTGAGTGAAGGGTATGCGGGAATTCTTTGAAATTTATTCTTTTGACTTCTGTATGTCTGCAATTATATCAAAATAAAAACTAAAAAAAAAAAAAATCCTCAGAAGTCAGACCTTGCAGCCTTATGTGTTATTGAGCTTAGTTCACAGCCAAATACTGTTTGTGTGCTGCTTCTGAAAATTTAGCTTGGCCCTTCTTTCCTTGTGGTGGCTGGTGTGTAAAGTACAACATGTATCTCACTTTAGAAGGTCTATACCAACAACTCTAGACCACTGGATCCTTACAGGCTCCACCCATGTTTTCAGGGATTATCTCCCCCATCTGGCTTACAGAGGGACCTACATGCTGGCTCCTTGGGCCCACCAAGTCCAATCAGCATGATGAAAACCTGTAATGGATGATCTTGGTATTCTTGGGTCCTTCTTGACTACATTATGACCATGTGCAAGGGAGAAGACACAGCCTGAGGCAAGACAGGAAAGGTGTTTCATTGTTCCTGCCAGAGGGACAGGATAGGATGGGGAGAAAAGCATTTGCTGGTCAGTAGTCACACAGCAGGTGCCAGGGCTGTGTGGCTTTGCTCCAGTGAAAATACCGCCCCTGCAGTCATGCTGTGAGTCACCTCACCATTTGCTTCCTCTCTGATCCTTCTCCATGACCCACCTGACTGTGTGCTGACCACACAGGTGAGTTAGTTGCAGATAAGATGGGAAGCACTACCCTGCATCTTCAGATCTTTGGTGGTAGCATTAAGCTCTCACGGGGAGAGAAAAGCACTATGAGAAGGATGGCACACTGAAGGATCCTGATGAGGGGTAGCCGTCATCGTTGTTGTCATTGTTATTGTTTAAGGCAAAGCAGGGCCAACATTTAGATTACCACCTTCCTTTATAAGTACCATATTTCACTGGTTCTAAGGAGCACATTGTTTTATACTTTAAAGTCTCTGAAATCAAGATATGATGACAGTTGATGATGTGTTACTGCCATTCAGCTGGATTAAAACTGAGTGCCTTCACACAGGCTTTCTGTTTGCTTCTGCCAGTCCCTTGTGGGCAGAGGTAGGTGTACCCAAAACCAACGAAACTAAAACTTCAAGGTCCCTCTCTTGTGTGGTTCTTCCAAGGCCCTGCAAGAGGCCTGAGTCACAGTTTCACATGATCATCTGGTTTTGTAAAATTTGTAAGAATAACATATTTCATATTCATTTTCTTAAAGATGGTCCAAATTGCAAAAGCGTCAGGCTCTGATTCTGCTTGTCTTTTTTCTTGCTATTTCTATTTTGTATATTTCTCATTTACCCCTAAACCATGGCCTTTAATGTCTCACCTTTATCTGGGGGTCTTGTAGCAGACTTCCATTGGGAGTGGCTTTATTTCTTAGTGTTATGCTCAATAATGATGTATTTTATAATCAATGATGCCTTAAGTTCCATGAACATAGTACGTAATAGGACACCCAGGCTGGGGCCAGCTGAGCTCCAGGAGGCCAGCTGTGAAGCTGGACAGCACTGTTTCCTAGAGGTTCCTTTTGTGGTCTGGGGAGATTAGCTTCCCCTCCCTCAACTACAACTGACAGTTCAGGAGTTTCTTAAAATTCAAGAACTATCTGGGGACATTGAAACAAATGCCTGGTCACATATCCTGGTTTGTGTGGGGCTGAGGAAAGGATATGAATTCAGCCCAGAGATGGGGTTCAAATCTGAGGAACTGAAATGGTTGGAGGTGAGTCTGGATGTGTAACTAGACTGAGGGAGAGGCTATGGGACCTCTGTGAGAGAGTGAGAACTTGCAGAATGACTCAGCTGAGCAAGTAGGGGCTAGATATGAGCCTCTTTTGATTTATTACCCCTTCCAGGGCCTGTGCAGTAAGGAGGAGAGTGATGTGGCATAAAATGAAAGACCTGTGTCACAGGAGGCCAAGCACTCTGCTAGGGAAATCCTTCCAAAAGAGCTGGCTATGAGAAGCAGTGTAGTGGAGTAGAAGGATTACCTGGAGGAGGCCTATGAAACTGTTGGAATGATAGCCACTCAATTTATACACACTTAGGATACTCAGGGATATCCCTCTACCAGGCACTTCAGACGTATTTGGGGAAATCAAGCAGGACTTCTCACAAATAAGCTTGCAGACATGACCTTTGTTGTTTTCAAAAGGTAGTTAAGCCCATGGTACATCCTATACACCTCTAATCAACTTTAACCTGCACTGTCCAATATGGTAGCCACTAGTCATATGTGTCTATTAAGCTCTTGAAATATGGATAGTGTGGCTGTGGAACTGAATTTGAAATGTTATTTAATTTTAATTAAAAATGGATGCTAAATAGAATATTTGTCTCGTAAAACTTATAAGAATTTTGAAACATGTTTCATTTTTTATATTTATAGATTTAGAATTGATTTTCAGTTTGTGCTGCTGTTGCTGCTGCTAGGTCGCTTCAGTTGTGTCCGACTCTATGTGACCCCATAGACAGCAGCCCACCAGGCTCCCCCATCCCTGGGATTCTCTAGGTAAGAATACTGGAGTGGGTTGCTATTTCCTTCTCCAATGCATGAAAATGAAAAGTGAAAGTGAAGTCGCTCAGTTGTGTCCGACTCTAGCAACCCCATGGACTGCAGCCTACCAGGCTCCTCCGTCCATGGGATTTTCCAGGCAAGAGTACTGGAGTGGGGTGCCATTGCCTTCTCCTTCAATTTGTGCAATACCTCCTTAAATGTGATATTAATAATTAGACATAAGATTGAATGGATTTACTTAACTTGAATAGATGTGATTTTGAAGTTGACATGCTTTTGCTTCAAAGTTATATGAATTCTTCTGAAAAAGGTGAATATAAAAGGTCAGTATAGTTGTAAACATCGAAGGAAAACAATTTTTGGTCCTCAATTCAGTTATTGGAAAACTTCTAAGTATGTTTGGAATAACTTGGGTTTGTGAGTCTCAGTTCAGTTCAGTCGCTCAGTCGTATCCAACTCTTTGTGACCCCATGAATCGCAGCACGCTGTGCCTTCCTGTCCATCACCAACTCCAGGTTTTCACTCAAACTCATGTCCATCGAGTCAGGGATGCCGTCCAGCCATCTCATCCTCTGTCGTCCCCTTCTCCTCCTTCCCCCAACCCCTCCCAGCATCAGAGTCTTTTCCAGTGAGTCAGCTCTCTGCATGAGGTGGCCAATGTACTGGAGTTTCAGCTTTAGCATCATTCCTTCCAAAGAAATCCCAGGGTTGATCTCCTTTAGAATGGACTGGTTGGATTTCCTTGCAGTCCAAGGGACGCTCAAGAGTCTTCTCCAACACCACAGTTCAAAAACATCAATTCTTTGGCACTCAGCTTTCTTCACCGTCCAACTCTCACATCCATACATGACCACAGGAAAAACCATAGCCTTGACTAGATGGAACTTTGTGGGCAAACTAATGTCTCTGCTTTTGAATATGCTATCTAGGTTGGTCGTAACTTTTCTTCCAAGGAGTAAACGTCTTTTCATTTCATGGCTGCAGTCACCATCTGCAGTGATTTTGGAGCCCCCAAAATAAAGTCTGACCCTGTTTCCACTGTCTCCCAGTCTATTTCCCATGAAGTGATGGGACCAGATGCCATGATCTTCGTTTTCTGAATGTTGAGCTTTAAGCCAACTTTTTCACTCTCCACTTTCACTTTCATCAAGAGGCTTTTAGCTCCTCTTCACTTTCTGCCATAAGGGTGGTGTCATCTGCATATCTGAGGTTATTGACATTTCTCCTGGCAATCTTGATTCCAGCTTGTGCTTCTTCCAGCCCAGAGTTTCTCATGATGTACTCTTAAGTTAAATAAGCAGGTGACAATATACAGCCTTGATGTACTCCTTTTCCTATTTGGAACCGGTCTATTGTTCCATGTCCAGTTCTAACTGTTGCTTCCTGACCTGCATATAGCTTTCTCAAGAGGCAGGTCAGGTGGTCTGGTATTCCCATCTCTTTCAGAATTTTCCACAGTTTTTGTGATCCACACAGTCAAAGGCTTTGGCATAGTCAATAAAGCAGAAATAGATGTTTTTGTGGAACTTTCTTGCTTTTTCGATGATCCAGCAGATGTTGGCAATTTGATCTCTGGTTCCTCTGCCTCTTCTAAAACCAGACTGAACATCTGAAAGTTCACGGTTCACATTTTGCTGAAGCCTGGCTTGGAGAATTTTGAGCATTACTTTATTAGCGTGTGAGATGAGTGCAATTGCCAACTATAAATTTTGTGAGAGCTAAATACAGATCAAATGCTTCAGATAAAACTTTAGTATCCAAATCAAGATGGAAAAGAAGGGCAAAATATAAGCCAGATTAGAAAATTTAGTACCAAGAAAAGAATGGAAAAATTTCTAATGAATAATTATAAAATATAACATCAATTATGCCTTGAAATGATAGGATTTGCGATACAGCACTATTAAATAAGTCATTATCAATAACCTCAGACATGCAGATGGCATCACCCTCATGGCAGAAAGTGAAGAGGAACTAAAAGCCTCTTGATGAAAGTGAAAGAGGAGAGTAAAAAGGTTGGCTTAAAGCTCAACATTCAGAAAATGATCATGGCATCATTTCCCATCACTTTATGGGAAATAGATGGGGAAACAGTGGAAACAGGGTCAGACTTTATGTTTTTGGGCTCCAAAATCACGGCAGATGGTGACTGCAGTCATGAAATGAAAAACGTTTACTCCTTGGAAGAAAAGTTATGACCAACCTAGACAGCATATTCAAAAGCAGAGCCATTACTTTGCCAACAAAGGTTCGTCTAGTCAAGGCTATGGTTTTTCCTGTGGTCATGTATGGATGTGAGAATTGGATTGTGAAGAAAGCTGAGTGCCAAAGAATTGATGTTTTTGAACTGTGGTGTTGGAGAAGACTCATGAGAGTCCCTTGAACTGAAAGGAGATCCAACCAGTCCATTCTGAAGAAGATCAGCCCTGGGTGTTCTTTGGAAGTAATGATGCTAAAGCTGAAACTCCAGTACTTTGGCCACCTCATGCGAAGAGTTGACTCATTGGAAAAAGACTCTGATGCTGGGAGGGATTGGGGGCAGGAGGAGAAGGGGACGACAGAGGATGAGATGGCTGGACGGCATCCCTGACTCGATGGACATGAGTTTGAGTGAACTCCGGGAGTTGGTGATGGACAGGGAGGCCTGACGTGCTGCAATTCATGGGGTCGCAAACAGTCGGACACGACTGAGTGACTGGACTGAACTGAAGATTAGTTTCTTTGGTCCCTCACTCCCTTTTAAAAATGTGGCTCTTAAAAATTTAAAATGACATATGTGGCTTATATCCATTTTTTGATAGCTGTATTTTTTTTTAAGTTATTTCTTTATCTTTGGTTGTGTTGGCTCTTCACTGTTGCAAAGGACTTTCTCTAGTTGTGGTGTGCATACTTCTCACTGAGGTGGCCTCTGTTGTTGCAGAGCACAGGCTCTAGGCACACGCACTCAGTAGATGAGGCACATGGGTTTAGTTGCCCCATGGCACGTGGGATCTTCCCAGATCAGGGATCAAACCCATGTCTCCTGCATTGGCAGGCAGATTCCTATTTGTTATACCACCAGGAAAGTCCTGCATTCCATTTCTATTGGACAGTGCTGGTCTAGATTATCTGAAAGCAGGCGGCATTTGTCCTTCCATAGCCTCAGTGACATGTAACAGGGCTACATAAATGGTTGTTGAGGAAGATGATTTAATCTTAGAGCAAGTTTTCTGCAGCTGAGCATGATGGTTGCTCAGACTGAATTCATAAAATAATGTGTAAAGCCACTGCTTCACTTTCCCAGGAGAGCTTATTACTCTCCACGTTTCTCTAACATCTTATCTTCTGGTCACCACTAGCTAAATGATGCGGAGAAGGCAATGGCAACCCACTCCAGTACTCTTGCCTGGAAAATCCCATGGATGGAGGAGCCTGGTGGGCTGCAGTCCATGGGGTTGCTAAGAGTCAGATACGACTGAGTGACTTCACTTTTCCCTTTCATGCATTGGAGAAGGAAAAGGCAACCCACTCCCATGTTCTTGCCTGGAGAATCCCAGGGATGGGGGAGCCTGGTGGGCTGCTGTCTATGGGGTCGCACAGAGTCGGACACGACTGAAGCAACTTAGCAGCAGCAGCAGCAGCTAAATGATAAAAGTGTTGACTCTACCACTAATCTATTGATTCCTGCCCACCACTGCCCCTTGATTTCTTCCCAAAGCACCTGTAGCATCACTGATTATTATGAAGGGAGTTGGCAGTAACTTGTCTCTTGTCAGGTTTGCCAAGACTTTTGAGTTTGAAACTGTGAACCTCATTCATGCATTTCCTGTCCAGGCCCTCAGTAAGAAATTCAGCTGCACAAAACAAAGCAACAAATACCTATGATTTGTCCAAAGACGTTAGGTAGTTTGTTGCTTATCCACTTTATGAAGCTTCTTTCCCTAAAATTCAACATAGCTTAAAAAAAAATATTTATTTATTTATTTGGTTGCTCTGGGTCTTTGTTGCTGTGAATGGCCAGCGAGTAGGTGCTCTTCTCTAGTTACTGGGCACTGGCTTCTTATTGCAGGGGTTTCTCTTGTTGTGGAATACGGACTCAGTAGTTGTGGTGCACAGGCTTAGTTGCCCCGTGGCATGTGGAATCTTCCTGGAGCAGGGATTGAACTCTGGTCCCCTGTACTAAGGTGAATTCTTAACTACTAGAACACCAGGGAAGTTCTCAACATGGCTTTTGTGTCCAATCCTAGTATTGCATTGAAAGGCTGAATCTCTGTGATGTGAATTGCCTTTCCCTTTCAAGAGGAGCTGGAGAAAATGGAATATTTTCTCTTATGCTTGACAGGGACAAGTGGGTTTTCTGTTGACTCTGCAACACAGCACATCTATGGTGGGATCTACTCTGGTTCCTGCTCAACCTATTGTTCAAAATAACCAGTCTATATGATCTAATTAAGCCAGTTGCTTCAGCAGAGAAAATAGTTTGCTTTATTTCATCATTCAATGAGCAGATTAATTTCTTGAACATGACTGCAACTGCTGTGCTGCTGTGTCAGGAGACTGAGTTTTCAGTCAAGACTGGGCAAGGACATGCCCTGGATCACCTTTTCCCCTTCTCGTGTGTTGCAATATCCAAGCTAGAAATTCTGGACAAACCTTCACATATCATTTAAGGTCAGATACTATGTGGGGAATATGAAGTATGGAGTGTTTTTGTCTGATATGATTAGGGCTGCCAGATAATTTTTTGGTAGAAGTATGTCTCGTGCAATATGTGGGACATATCATACTTCTATTAAAAATTATTCATTATTTGTATGAAATTCAGATTTACCTGTAGGAGAAGGCAATGGCAACCCACTCCAGTACTCTTGCTGGGAGAATCCCATGAATGGAGGAGCCTGGTAGGCTGTGATCCATGGGGTCGCGAAGAGTCTGACACGACTGAGCGATTTCGCCTTCACTTTTCACTTTCATGCACTGGAGAAGGAAATGGCAACCCACTCCAGTGTTCTTGCCTGGAGAATCCCAGGGACGGGGGAGCCTGATGGGCTGCCGTCTATGGGGTTGCACAGAGTCAGACATGACTGAAGTGACTTAGCAGCAGCAGCAGCAGATTTACCTAGGCATCCTATATTTTTATTCACTAAGGTCCAGCAACTCCAGATAAAATGCTAGAATGGCCCCAAAGAGGCATCACTTTTACCATTTCTCAAACAAAAAAGATGATGTGTTTAAGAAAGGATATCTGTAGCGCAATAGTATCAGAAACAAATAGTTAGGAACTAGCTGGGGAGGGGAAAGATCTCTACACTGAAAACCATAAGACATTGATGAAAGAAATCAAACAAGACACAAATAAATGGAAAAGTATTCTGTCTTCATGGATTGAAAGAATAAATATTGTTAAAATGCCTGTTCTACTCAAAGCCATCTAGAAATTTAATGCAGTTTCTATCAAGATTCCAATGGTATTTTTAACAGAAGTAGAAAAAACAGTTCTAAAATTTACACGGAATCACAAAAGACCATAAATTTGCAAAAACAATCCTGAGAAAGAAGAACAAAGATAGAAGCATAACACTTCCTGATTTCAAGCTATATTATAAAATTATAGTAATTAAACTGTATAATATTGGCATAAACTAGTTACACAGATCAATGCAACAGGACTGAAATAAACTCAGGCATATATGGTCAATGAATATTTGACAAGGGAGCCAAGAATATTCAATGAAGAAAACACAGTCTCCTCAATAACTGAGAAAATTGGATATCACATAAAGAATGAAACTTGACCCCTTATCTTATACTACTCACAAAAATTAACTCGAAATAGATTAAAGACCTAAATGTAAGATAAGAACTCATACAATTCCTTGAAGAAAACATAGGAAAAAGCTCCTTGACATGGGTCTTGACAAATGACTTTTTGGATATGACACCTAAAGCACAAGCAACAGAATAAAAAGTAAACAAATGAGATGACATCAAACTGCCCAGCAAAAACAAACAAACAAAACCCAACAAGACACGACCTATGGATGAGGAAAACATATTTGTAAACTATACATCTACTAAGGGGTTAATATCCAAATTATAATGAAGAAAACTGACCATTTCCAGTCCTGGGGTCACTGCTGAGTTTTCCAAATTTGCTGGCATATTAGGTGCAGCACTTTCACAGCATCATCTTTTAGGATTTGAAATAGCTCAACAGGAATTCCATCACCTCCACTAGCTTCGTTTAGAGTGACGCTTCCTAAGGCCCACTTGACTTCGCATTCAAGGATGCCTGGCTCTAGGCAGGTGATCATACCATCATGGTTATGAGTCATGAAGGTCTTTTTTCTAGCCACAGAACTGGAAAATTTCAGATTTCATTCCAATCCCAAAGAAAGGCAATGCCAAAGAATGTTTAAACTATTGCACTCATCTCACACACTAGCAAAGTAATGCTCAAAATTCTCCAAGCAAGGCTTCAACAGTACGTGAACTGGGAACTTCCAGATGTTCAAGCAGAACTTAGAAAAGGCAGAGGAACCAGAGATCAAATTGGCAACATCCGCTGGATCATTGAAAAGCAAGAAAGTTCCAGATAAACATCTACTTTTGTTTAATTGACTATGCCAAAGTCTTTGTGTGGATCACAACAAACTGTGGAAAATTGTTCAAGAGATAGGAATACCAGACCACATTACCTGCCTCCTGAGAAATCTGTACGCAGGTCAGGAAGCAACAGTTAGAACTGGACATGGAACAACAGACTGGTTCCAAATCAGGAAAGGAGTACGTCAACGCTGTATATTGTCACCCTGCTTATTTAACTAATATGTAGAGTACATCATGCAAAATGCCGGGCAGGATGAAGCACAAGTTGGAATCGAGATTGCCAGGAGAAATATCAATAATCTCAGATATGCAGATGACACCACCGTTATGGCCGAAAGTGAAGAAGAACTAAAGAGCTTCTTGATGAAAGTGAAAGAGGAGAGTGAAAAAATTGGCTCAAAACTCAACATTCAGAAAACTAAGATCATGGCATCTGGTCCCATCACTTCATGGCAAATAGATGGGGAAACAATGGAAACAGTGACAGATTTTTAGTGGGGGGAGGTTCCAAAATCACTGCAGGTAGTGACTGCAGCCATGAAATTAAAAGATGTTTGCTCCTTGGGAGAAAAGTTATGACCAACCTAGACAGCATATTAAAAAGCAGAGACACTATTTTGTCAACAAAGGTCAGTCTAGTCAAAACTATGATTTTTCCAGTAGTCATATATGGATGTGAGAGTTGGACTGTGAAGAAAGCTGAGTGCTGAAGAATTGCTGCTTTTGAACTGAGGTGTTGGAGACTCTTGAGAGTCCTTTAGACTGCAAGGAGATCCAACCAGTCCATAAAGGAGATCAGTCCTGTGTATTTATTGAAAGGACTGATGCTGAAGCTGAAACTCCAGTACTTTGTCCATCTCATTCGAAGAACTGACTCACTGGAAAAAACTCTGATGCCGGGAAAGATTGAAGGCAGAAGGAGAAGGAAGCAACACAGATAAGATGGTTGGATAGCATTACCGACTGGATAGACATAAGTTTGAGTAAATTCCTGGAGTTGGTGATGCACAGGCAGGCCTGGTGTGCTGCAGTCCACGGGGTCGCCAAATGACTGAGTGACTGAACTGAACTGATATAAGGATAATGGATATTAACTTATTGTGGTAATCATTCACAATATATCCAATCATTACGCTATATACTTTAAACTTACATGGTGTTGCACATCAGTTTTATCTTAATAAATGTGGAAAAAATATTTGGGTGCTATATGGAGATAATCAGAGACCAGCATGGTGTTTGGTGATTCCTGCTGAATCATCTTACTGAAACCAACAGAGGTCAAATCTGAGTGTCTGTGTTCACGCTTTCTATGATAAACTGAACTCTGTTAAAGGGGTCGTGCAAATTGCAATGTGCTGCTCTGCCTGCTTTGCCCTGTTTCCCCTTTTACGTGCCCCCTATGAACTCCCCAGTGAGATTGTAAACCCCACAGAGCAGAAACTGTGTCTTCTTTTTACTGGGATCCCCAAAGTCCAACAAAATGTCTGGGTACCAGCAGATGTTTAGAAGTGTGATACATGATAATGAAAGGGAGACTTACCTTAGTCTGAAATCCAATGGATATTCTAACAATCTCAGTGGCAGTTTTGTGCCCCAGGCGCCAGGCCAGAGGTCAGTGGAGTAGCCTGGTCTGGAAATAGAGCCCGTCTGCACTTCCAGAGGAGCCTGTCAAAAGCCCTTCTCTTGTTTGCCCCAGAACAAGTGTTCCATCCTTGAGGCCAACACAAGCAACAGCCTCTGCCACCTGTCAGTGAACTGCTGCCAGAGTGTAATTGTACCGGATGCTGTGAGAGGAAGCCTGAATTACAGGAGGCTTCAGCAGGGCCAACAGTGCCTTTTCTTACCTGTTAATGAAGCCTCATTAGAGACAGCAAGAAACCGTGCTGAGAACTGGAAGCACCAGTCTGCTGGGCTCGCCTTGCCAAAGGATGATTAACTTAATGATTTACGGCAGCTGCTCTTTGAGATTACAGAGCCGAGGAGACTGTGTGTGTGCGGCCGGCACAGTGTGCTGTCTGCTGGAAGCTCAGGAGGGTGTACAAATCCTTTCTCCCCTCACTTCCAGGTTCTGGGAAATGCACAGCATTCAGATCCAGAAGTACCTCATTCTGATGGCTGGCCTTCTGAGGCTCTCCAGCTGTGTTTAAGTTAGGGATTTAGATCATAGCTGGGGAACAAAAATTCACCATAATAAGTAAAAAGAAAAGAAGCAGAGCCCAGTGAACGGGCATTCTATAAAGTTGGCAGCACACTCTTCTGGGAGGTGCTGGTACCCGTGGCTTCAGTCACGGGCACCCCGGGTGTGCAGCTATGGAGGGGATTGGTGCTTCCTGAAATGCAGCCGTAGGTGGTGTCTTGACTATTTCTATGCTTCAAACAATGAAGGGAATCATGCAAAGTTGCCATGCAAACTAAATAGCTGTCCTGCCCACCTGACTTATTAATACAATTCTTTTGATCCTGGAAGCCAAAAGGGAAACCAGTTGGACTGATTTCAACCAAGCGATCCCCATGTCTTACCTTGCTTCTCTTTATAACTTTCTTAAAGGTAAATAAGATTCCATTTGTTTATGTTGACCTTGGCTATTTGGAAGCCCAGGAACTGAAGGAGGGGGTCTTCAAATGTGCCCATGTTGGACACACTGCCCTGTCTGGATTAGCTGCTTATGTGAGGACAGACTCAGCTTGGATCATTTTTTAACTTTGGTCTGTAATTTTGTGTGACAGTTGTGCTGATAGGAGCTTGGGGGAGGAATTAAGAAATTAAGTCTGGGCCGTGTGTGTGTGGTTTTGGAGGCACGGAGAGCCTGTGCTAGGACACAGGTGGTGGTTTCAGTTTTAATCAGAAGGCAGGGGCGTCTCGAATGGGTAGACAGCAGATTCATGAACTATATTTGGCTGGCCTGAGCCCTGAGAGGGCTGAGGAAGGACCCTGGAAGAATGTTCTGAGGCTGCAAGTGTAGGCAGCCACAATCACAACCTAATTTGTCTCCCACAGATTTAAACTGAAGTTCCCTTTAAACTGATTGAGAGAGGTGCTCTGCCAACAGCAGTGAAATGTGGGTGTCTGCACATAACTATTCATGCAGAGCACACTAAAGACACCTGAATGCTCTGTGATCACGCTACATGCTGACCCCCTCTAGCAAAAATATTGTTTTTTCCCCCAATAGTGGCAATCTGGTATGCTGAGCACAACTCTCACCCCCAGAAGCACATCTGTGTTGAGAAACCTATGAGCAGCTGACCCGTGAATAATGAGGAAGATGGCATCATGCTCCAGGACCCTTCTAGAAGCCTTTAAGGATGGCCCCAGGAGGGAAGGCCAGGTAGGTAAAGTGATATCCATCTCTATCTGATAGTGGGTTGAACAAGGTGGGCAGACTGGAAGCCACACACAAAGCATTTATTTGAGAGGGGCAAGGGAGGTTGCTCGAGCTACAGACTACTTGAATTAAGGCAGCAGGACCCTCTCCACTTCCAGGAAGCTTTTCAGCTCAAGCTGAACCAGCCAGGAAATCCAGCTTGGGGTGGGGAGTGGGAAGGGTGAGGGGAGACGGGAGTTGGGGTGTAAGGGGGTGGGGGTGGGAGTTCCTCAGAAAACTTCATTGGTCACTTGGTGAGGAAGCCAGCACTTTCTTCATGAAAAATGGGTATTTCTCCATTAGCTGAAACAAACAAACAAAAACCCCAAAAACACATTTGAGTGAGAAAAGCCATGGATGATGAAAATTACTAAAGACATCACAATAGGATTACAGGAAAGGTAGATGTATCACAGAAAGAATTTGGCCTTTGGAACAAGACAGTTTGAGTTTCAACTCCTACCTCCACGGTTATTAGCTGTGTGACCTTGGGTAAATGACTTAAGCTCTCTTGGATTTTTGTTTCCTGTCTATAAAATGGGGATAATGATGTGGTTCTGGCAGAGTTTTGAGGGGAAATGAAGATAGCATAGAGCTTGAGACTGTGCTGGCACATAGCAGGCACTCACTGAATGGAGTTCTTAAAGTAAATTTAACCTGTCTTGTTACTTTTGTGTTTCAGTTATTCATACACACCTGAAAAAATTAGCGTTGTTACAAACATCTAGCTTTTATAATCAACAGAAATCAGTGCAATAAAAGGCAGCTGGAAACAGGAGCTGGATGCCATGTTTGTCGTTTGAAAGGAGTGAGTGTTAGGTTGCTTCCTGGCCCTCTTACCTTCTAAGAAGAGGATGGCACAGACCACAGTGAGAGCCAGGACACCTGGGATCCAGCTCTGCCTCCCCGTGCAATCATGGGAAAATCTTTTTCTGCTCTGGACTTCTTATTCTCTCTGGAATCATGAACCATTGTACTACATAATCAACAAGTCGTCTCTTAGCCCTGCTATTCTATTTCTCATTCAATGTGTGCCATAGAATGGACCTTGGAGGGCATGAAGATACAGAATTATGATGAAAGAAAGGCTTGAATTTCCTTAAAGAATTGGCAAGGAAGCTGAGCCCCAAGCCTCATGCCTATGCTTCAGGGTGTCCTTACCCAAAAAAAAGTACTGCTAGATGCATATATATGTGCGTGGTGTATATGTATATATATCACACATGTGTATATATATGTATATGTACCAATACACACATAAATGTTTATAACTACATACACACATATATGTACATTGATGTACACATGTCATTCCCAACCTCTCACCTCTGTCCACTACAGAGGCTGGAAAAGCTAAATAGTTGCTTTCCCAGCTTCCCTTGCAGGTAGGTCTAATCATGTGAGCAGACTCTGGTTAATGAGATAAAAGAGAAAGTCGATTGGAGGCCTTCTCAAAACATTTTCCCTTCACTGAAAAAAGGAGTGAGTCATGCAGGGAAAATCCTTTCTTCTGTCCCCTCTTCCCTCCCTCGTCTTGCCATGCATGAAGCTATGCTTTCTGGAGCTGTGGTAGACATTGGGCAACCATGGGTGACAAAGATGAAGACAGGAATGGTAAATCAGAGGGATGAAATGAGCTGGGGACCTGACTGACATCATGAGCAGCCTGTTGCTGCTGCTGCTAAGTCGCTTCAGTCGTGTCCAACTCTGTGCGACCCCAGAAATGGCAGCCCACCAGGCTCCCCCGTCCCTGGGATTCTCCAGGCAAGAACACTGGAGTGGGTTGCCATTTCCTTCTCCAATGCATGAAAGTGAAAAGTCAAAGTGAAGTTGCTCAGTTGTGTCCGACTCTTCATGACCCCATGGACTGCAGCCTACCAGGCTCCTATGTCCATGGGATTTTCCAGGCAAGAGTACTGGAGTGGGGTGCCATTGCCTTCTCCACACGAGCAGCCTAGCCTACCTCATTTCTGAAACTTTCAGGTGACAAGGTTTATGCCCTTGCTGCTCAAAGTGTGGTCTGTGGACCAGCAGTACAGGCATCACCTGAGAGTTCTGTCAGAAATGCAGAGTCTCAGGTCCTGTCTCAGACTTACAGAAGCAGAATTTGCATTTTTAAAAAGATGCCCAGGCTTGGCATGTTTCAGGAGTGTTGGTTTATAGCTTCATTAATAGGGACTTACTACTTGCAATGGCACCCCACTCTAGTGCCCTTGCCTGGAAAATCCCGTGGATGGAGGAGCCTGGTGGGCTGCAGTCCATGGGGTTGCTACAAGTCAGACACGACTGAGCGACTTCACTTTCATTTTTCAGTTTCATGCATTGGAGAAGGAAATGGCAACCCACTCCAGTGTTCTTGCCTGGAGAATCCCAGGGATGGAGGAGACTGGTGGGCTGCCATCTATGGGGTCACACAGAGTCGGACATGACTGAAGTGACCTAGCAGCAGCAGCAGCAACATGCAGCAGAAAGCATTGCTAACAGCTACCATGTAGTATGAGGTAAGCGTGAACCATATAGGTGTGTCTATAGGTGTGTGTCTAAATGTCTGTATACATGAATATATACTGACATCCACACATATATGTATACACATGTAAGTATATACTATATATTCATCTATATATTGTGTTGTTTAGTTGCTAAGTTGTGTTTGACTCTGCAAACCCATGGACTGTAGCCCCAGTCTCCTCTGTCCATGGGATTTTCCAGGCAAGAATTCTGGAGTTGGTTGCCATTTCCTTCTCCGGGAGATCTTCCCCATCCAGGGATCCAACACTTGTCTCCTCCTTGGCAGGTGGATTCTTTACCACTGAGCCACCAGAGAAGACAAATACTATGTTCATATGAATGGAAAGATCCTGGGAGGACAGGCAGGCTGTGGGAGTTGAGGGGGTGTGCTGGGAGGTGATCTCTCCTTTTACATTAATTACTTCAATAGTATTTCAGAAAATGTTTAATGGAAACCTAGGAGTACCCACTCCTCTCCTAACAAAGCTGAGCAGAGACGCACCTGCTCTCCTCGCGGTCCAGCAGCGCGTGGTAGGACGCCACGTCCCGCTGCAGCTGGCATTTGTGCGACAGCAGGTGCTCCCGGGCCTGCAGCTGCTGCTCCGCCTCCGCGCGCGCATCTCCCTGAGCTCCGCCTCCAGCCTGCTGACCACCGCTCCCAGGTTCTGCAGCTCGATGTCGTGCCAGTGCTTGGCGTCGTGCAGGGTGTTCTCCAGGCCTCGCTTCTGCAAGAGAGGGAATGCGGGCCTCAGGCCCTGGGAAGAGGGGGAGGGGCTGGCCTCGGCCTGGCCTCGGCCTGGTCTGTCCGTTTCTCCCAGGACGATTACCCTGACCGACTGAGGTGGCTCAGTGGGCAGGTAACGAATCCTCCTGGGGAGGCCAGAGTCTTGTTTAGTCTAATTCACTGATCCTTCCTATGGGGTTGGAGGTGGAGAGGGAGGGGAGGAAGAAAAAGAGGGGAGGAAGACCAGAAGGGAGGGCCCATGAGACAGAATGATTAGAGAAAATGAGAGGGAGATGAGTGAGAGAAGGAGAGAGATAACAGGAGAGAGAAATACGTATACACACACAGACACAGACACACACAGACACACAGACACACAGACACACACACACACGGCAGTCTGCAGGTGTTTCTTCAAAGAAATTTTGCAGTCTTCTCCCTGAACTGCCTCTAAGCCCTTTTGCTCCTGACTGCTCACGCTCTGGGCCCCTTCCTTCCTCTCTGAACCCCTACTCACTCACTGTGCTGCTGGGAGGCTGTCTCCTCCTGCACGCTTCCCACATTCCACAGTCAGAAATAATGTCTCTGGTCTCTATCCCCTCGGCATGTCTTTCCTCAGTGTTTGGGTAGGACACTGAGCTAGTTCCTCTTCCCCAGCTGCCCCTTCGCCCTTAGCCCGTCTCTCTCTGAGCTGAGCCGCACCGGTTGGTCTCTACCAGACTCACGACTTGATCACTCCTGTGTTGATGTGTCCAGCACAGACGTCTCCCCACCCATGCAGACTTGCTACTGAGGTTCTTCCTAGAAATATACACAGGTTGTGGGCACCTCAAATCGAGGTGTTCAAAATGAAGCTATTGGCTTCCTTCCAAACCTTGGAGGCCCCTCCTCTCCTGTGCTCCAGCTGGTGAACACAACAGGAGCTAGAAACCAGGCAAAGATATGCCCCTGATCCTGCTTCCTTCCCAAATTCAGTTATCAGAGTCCTGCCTCTTATATATTCTGAAACATTTTCCCATTTGTGCTCCCTCTGCTCCAGCCACCAATACCCTGGATGAATGCTTATCGCCTCTCATCTGGAGGAAACTCCGTGGCCTCCCAGCTCATTTCCTCTGACTGCAGTTCCTCCTCCTCTGCACCACAGCGCCCCACCACCACCACCCCGCTGCTAACAGCAGCCACCGTGTGCTGTCTAAAGCCCAAATCTGCTTGTATCCTCCTCCTCCTCACCTGGCTGACTCCTATTTACCCCATGTCCAAAATCAGGGGTCACCTTTCTTAGGAAACCTCTTGTGCCTGCCACCACCAGGCTGGATTAGGGGGTCCCTTCTCTGGGTTTCATAGCTTCCCAAGCACACACATGCCCTTGAAGTGGGCTGAGCTTCTTAGGGGCATGTCTCCTCTAGCAGATGCTGAGCTCCTCGAGAGCAGGAACCTAGTCTCTAGAACCCCAGAGACAAGATAGGACCTGATACAGAGCAGGTGTGTGTGTGTGTGTGTGTGTGTGTGTGTGTGTGTGTGTGCCTAGGTAACAACACTTGTATTACGGTTACACTTACTGTCCTATCTCCCCACTAGACTGAAACTTTCTTCTCATCTTCCCATATACCAAGCCCTGCAAACTGAAGGGCCTTACTGACCAGTAAACACCTTTAAAAATGGTATGCATCTTTAATAGTTTTTAGTAGTTCTAATTATGTAGTTCTATAATTTAGAATCTGGCTTTTTATATGACACATAAGAAACAAATATCTTTCTAAATTGGACTGAGTCTTGTTGAAACAAGTTTCTGTACTCTTTTGACTATTGTGACTGAAATGGAAGATTCTTGCTTAAGACGTCATCTTGAATCATGACTACTGTTAAACAGAGGCTACCATATTGTCTTATTTAAGTCTTCCTAACTTTACAGAATATGAGAATGTTTAGTCAGATTCCCATTCTAGGTATGTCTACAGGTGGCAAAATGTGATTAGTAGAAATAAATATAGATCAGTGTCTGATCTGGTTATTATTTGCTGGTAAGATCTGGGGTGCTAACTCTACCTACTACACTTGACATTCAGTATCAGATGATCCTTTGCAGGCCTCAAAACTCTCACGTGCTGTGAGATGGGAAATCCATATGAGTACAGTTAGACAGTTGAGAGTTAAACTTGACACAGGAAAGGCCAGGACTGTTCCTGGCCTACTCACCAGAGCTCTTAAGGACTCCGTCTCAGCCTGCAGGCTCTGGATTTGGCAGGAAGTGTTGTGCAACTCCACCCTGAGGGCTGCAGCCAGCTTCTCTTCCTGGGTCTGGGCCCTGCGAGCCAGTTCCGCCTGTTGCTGTGGAGAGTCAGGAGTGAGCAGAGGAGCCACAGCCTGAACCCATCATTCCCTGTCACCCTCTTGGAAACAGCCATTTGATTTAAAAATCACTTTTTTTTAAAATAGGTGCTCACATGAACTTGTATTTCAACACTTAAGTAATTTGAACATATAATGCATGCAAATAGAATAAAATACAAAAGATCTTCTAAAGGATATACAGTAGAAAGTCACCTTTCCTTCCTGTGCCCTAATTACTTCATTCTGTTTATAGTTTCTTTTATCTCCTACCAGAGCTATTTCGTTCATTTATAAACAGATGCATACGCGCATCCCTCTTTGCTTTAGTACTTAATACATTTTTAGAAACTATTCTATAGCAGTACATGAAGATCAATTACATTCTTTTTAAGGGTTGCATGATATTACCTTGCTTGGAAGTACTGTGATTATTTGGAAGTTTCCCACTGATTGACACTTACCTTGTTTCCAGTCTTGGCCTGTTAAGAACAATGACGCAATCCCTCATTTTCCATACATGGGGGATCTTTGAGGGGTAAATTGCTGTAGTGAAACTGCTGAGTCAAAAACATAGGCATTTCAGACTTCTCTGGTGGCTCAGTGATTAACAATCTGCCTGCCAACGCAGGGGACACAGGTTCAGTTCCTGGTCTGGGAAGGTTCCACATGTTGGGGAGCAACCACGCCTATGCATCTTAACTACTGGAGCCCTTGTGCTCCAGGGCCTGCAGGTCACAGCTACTGAGTCCACATGCTGCAGCTACTGAAGTCTGTGTGCCTGGAGCCCATGCCTAGCAACAAGAGATGCCCCTGCAAAGATAAGGTGGTGCACCGCAATGAAAAGTCGCTGCAGCTTGCCACAACTAGAGAAAGCCTGTGTGCAGCAAAGAAGACCCAGTGCACCCCCCCAAATTAATTAATAATATAAACCCAGTGCTAAGGGGTCATCAGGAAGGATTATAAAAAAAAATGTAGGCGTTGTAACCATGATAAGCTTTGGAAATTTGAACTCCCTCCAGCGTTGCAATTGTCCCACACCTTCCTCCAACAAGGGGTAACCAACTCAACCTGAAAGCTGCTGTTTTCCTGTAAAGATCCATCTGACCACCACTGTGAATACAGGAGGAAGATCTGTATTTCTCCCCAGAGCAAGATGGACATATTCTGATTCCTCCTACATTCAAGAGAGCGGGTCACTGCTACTCCTCTTTGCTGGAGAAAAGGGAAAACACCAGAGTTCTCCCTCGTGTTTCTTCAGTGCAGTCTGATGAAAGGTCTCCAAGTCAATGATGTAGGAGAAAATAAACTGTTTTCTCTCCTAAGTTACTGGCTTTCTGAGTTTCCCATCTTTACCACAGATGAATACTTATTTATAGAATTACGCCCAAATACTCCAACCTAATTGACTGGCTAAAAATCCCAAATCAAAAGGCTCACATCTCAGTAGCAGTTCTGCTAATTCTTGCTGTTTGAGGTCTATTAAAAGCTCAACTAAAACGTCCATTAAATGCCAGGGAGCAGCTGAAGGACAGCAGAACCCGTGGGCTCAGCTCTGACTGGTGGGCGCATGGGTGTGCATCTCTGGCCCATTATTCATCCTCTCTGAGTTCCAGTCTGTACCCTTAGATGACGCTGGGTGGGGAATGATAAGCATATGCTGACTGCCTCCTGGGGTCACTGTGAGGCTCCCATCAATTATGCATGTGGAGGTTTTTAGAACCTTAACAGTGTGCAAATATTGGCTCTGTATATTTTCTATATGTAACAAGGAATAGTAGCTAACAAATGAGTTTGCAAAAGTCACTATAGTTGAATACTCCTAATGATAACTAATGGGCTTCCCAGGTGGCTCAGTGGTAAAGAATCTACCTGCCAATGCAGGAGACACAAGAGATGTGGGTTTGATACCTAGATCGGGAAGCTTCCTGGAGGAGGAAATGGCAATTCAATCCAGTATACTTGCTCGGAAAATTCCATGTACAGAGGAGCCTTGTGGGGTACAGTCCATGGGGTCACAAAGAGTCAGACATGACTGAGCTTGTAGTTTGAAATCAGCCATGGTGACTGGCAAACACTACAAATCAGGGGTTGAATTATTGTTTTGTTGATTGTGCAGACTTAAGAAAGGGATGCAGAAAGTGTTAATGATGCAGATTAAACTTAAAAGTGGGTCATGTCTATAGCTATTGCATTGATAATGTCAGAAAAATTAGAGAGGTTATCCTTCCAGTATTTGAAAATTACTATGTGATTCACAAAGAAGTCACTCATAACACTGATGAATGAACTCATTAAAGTCAATGAAAATATTAACCAAAATTCACAGCAGTTGTCCTCATTCCTACGATGTGAGTGACTTTTTGCTTAATTTGATATTAATAATCAAGCACTTTTCTGATTTTGTGACACTACAGTTGATGACAGAATTATTAAAATGGCTAGTAGATTTTGTAAGACATAGCAAGTCACACTGAAGTTATAGGTTCTAATGGAAAAACAGTATTTTATCTTAAAATTTGTTATTTCTAAAATAACATAAACAAAATATCAACAGAAACTTTTATGTTACCTCTAAGTAGTATATGCAGAGTACATCATGGGAAATGCTGGACTGGAAGAAGCACAAGCTGGAATCAAGATTGCCAGGAGAAATATCAATAACCTCAGACATGCAGATGCCACCACCCTTATGGCAGAAAGGGAAGGAGAACTAAAGAGCCTCTTGATGAAAGTGAAAAAGGAGAATGAAAAAGTTGGTTTAAAGCTCAACATTCAGAAAATGAAGATCATGGCATCTGGTCCCATCACTTCATAGGAAATAGATGAGGAAACAGTGGAAACAGTGTCCGACTTTATTTTTTTGGGCTCCAAAATCTCTGCAGATGGTGATTTCAGCCATGAAATAAAAGATGTTTACTACTTGGAAGGAAAGTTACGACCAACCTAGATAGCATATTCAAAAGCAGATACATTACTTTGCCAACTAAGGTCCGTCTAGTCAAGGCTATGGTTTTTCCAGTGGTCATGTATGGATGTGAGAGTTGGACTGTGAAGAAGGCTGAGCACTGAAGAATTGATGCTTTTGAACTGTGGTGTTGGAGAAGACTCATGAGAGTCCCTTGGACTACAAGGAGATCCAGCCAGTCCATTCTAAAGGAGATTAGCCCTGGGTGTTCATTGGAAGGACTGATGCTGAAGCTGAAACTCCAATACTTTGGCCACCTCATGTGAAGAGTTGACTCATTGGAAAAGACTCTGATGCTGGGAGGGATTGGGGGCAGGAGGAGAAGTGGACGACAGAGGATGAGATGGCTGGATGGCATCACCGACTCAATGGACATGGGTTTGGGTGAACTCCGTGAGTTGGTGATGGACAGGGAGGCCTGGCGTGCTGTGATTCGTGGGGTCGCAGAGAGTCGGACACGACTGAGCGACTGAACTGAAGTAGTAATATGAATATGACTGGCACATAAATACATGTGTTTGCATTTCCCCGCAGAGAGAAGTTGGGAAATGTCACCAGCACAGCATGAGTTAGAGCTGGGCATGAGGGGAAGCCCAGTCCCATGGAGGCACATTTCAGTGCCTTGGTGGGCAGATCTGGGGTATTCAGATAATGTAGTCTGTGGTTCAGGGGTACACACTGGTCTCTGGAGAGATGAATCCACATGTCTCAGCTTTACTAGCAAAATGCTGTACCCAAATGTTTCCCAAGTATTCTTAGACAACGAGCATGGTTTGTCACATATATGAATACTTATTCAAACTGTTTTTATTTGAATCAACTCACTTTTTCTTTGTAAATAAATGTCTTTAAGAACGTGATCCGCAGTTAAGTTCTTAAATATTAATGTGTGGCCGCATCATCTGGGAGACCTTGTGAAAATTCAGATTCTGAGTCAAGAGATCCTGAGCGGATCCCAGGAATGTGCATTTAAAACTTCCATGTGATGCCTGGTCCATGGAAGCAAAGTTCTAGGTTGTTACAGAAAGTGATAAACTGTATTACTTGCCAAAGATAAAAGATAACTGAAAGGTCAATAAAATGAAAACAAGCCACTGATTGTATTCTAACAAATGCTGCTTGCCAAGCTGCTGGATCTCAAAGCTGGCTTTCTCTTTGTTGAAAGGTGGAATTAATAAATATAAGAGAAGTGTTAGTGACGTCCTAGCACTAAATGGAAACTTCCTTACACCATTTAAAAAATTAAGGTGGAAAGAGAAAGAAACTAATTTGATTCCTATGGCTTTAAATATTGTTTTATATCACATCTCCAACATTCTCAAGAGGAGAAGGGGTGACAGAGGATGAGATGGTTGGATTGGCATCACTGACTCAAACAAGTCTGAGCAAACTCCAGGAAATAGTGAAGGACAGGGAAGCCTGCTGTGCTGCACTCCATGGGGTCACAAAGAGTTGGACATGACTTAGCGAGTGAACAATAATGACAACCTTCTTAAATCAGCTTGCCACAGATGATACTTGCCCTTCATATGGGAACAGTCAATTGTTTTAACTCACCTAAAAGTATAACATGTTCTTCTCCAGTGGATTTTAGATTTAGGTTGACCCAGCACCTCCAGATTTCTCCTCATACACCAAACAGCAGGTGTGTGTTTCAAGCCCCTGAGCATGGGAAGCGAGGACTGCTGGGATGTGTGTCCTGAGGCTTGCCAACCAGCTTGAAACCTTGGCCCCACTGTAGGAGCTGGGCTACTCAGGTTTACACTCCAGTAATATTTCTGGGGCAGGAGAGCATATTGGCATTTTGAAATATGGTAAAAATTTTCAAATTAATTTTTACAAATTGGCATGGTGTTGCACAGGAAGGATGGATGGGAAAGAAAAGAGCAGCAGGCTGTCAAGGAAGTCAGAATGAAGAATTGGATGGTAAAGAGCCATCCAATTGGAGGGGAAAAGAGCCATCTCCACACTATGCTGATTAGCGCTGCCATTCCTCCAAACACCCTGGGCACTGGAAAGGTGACTTGGAAGTGGTGACTGTGTGCTGTGAGGGGAGAGCGAGAGTTTAAGAGAGGCAGAGTATGGAAAGCAGTGACGCGGGTCCAAGCTGAGCACTGAACATGAGTCCCAGCTGAGCACTCAGGGGTGGACATGTGCAGTCTGCCTTTCCCTGGGCAGCTGCTGCGTGGGCTCCAGAGTCTCACAAGTTCTCTGGGTTTTGCAGCTGGGGAACAGCTTTACGAGAGGATCGCTCTGCCTACGTCCTTGCTCACGTCCTTGCTCACGTCCTTGCTCTTAAGCTTCTCAGATCTCACAGGACTACGCTGACCTCATTATGGTCACTTTCATGGTGAAAGGGAAAGCAACGAGTTCCTTGGAGAAGCAGGGGTTTCTGATCTTGCTTCACAGAGGAATCTTATGCCTGGTGGGCTACACTCCAAGGGGCTCTCAAAGAGTCGGACATGACTGAGCAACAAACACTTTCATTTTCACATCCACTGGGAAGGCACAGAATTGTGGCCTGGAAAGATCCTGACAGAAGCCTGGCATAACCTTTTGGTTCCTCAAGACAAAGCCCTCCCAACCTTACACATGATGTCACCTGTGCTCATCTTTGAAAAAGAGGATGAATCAAGGTCTCCCTGCTCCCCAGCTTCCCACCCACTCCACGTGACCTGTCTGGATCAGCCTAGCAGTAAAGAATGTTGATTCTATAGTTAGAACACATGGTTTGAATCCTAGCTCTGCCATGTCCTAACCTTGTGATCTTGGGTAATTTATTTAACCTCTCTGTGCCTCAGTTTCCTTCTCTACATAATGGATGAAATCACAGTAGCTATCTCAGGTTAGGAAGAGGAAATAAGAACAGGCCTGTCAAGTGCTCTGGACACTCTTTGGCACTTGATAAACCCTTAATAAGCTCCTGCTTTCCTAGCTCGGCTCACTCTGTCTTGCAGAGAGTGGTCTTTCCGTCTACCTCCTCCCACCTGCTCCCCACCTGACCTCACACTAGGGTGTAGCACCTTGTGCGCAAGAACAACTTTGTACTCGCCCCCTCAGCTTCCATCCCAGGCACCTAAACTGGTTTTAACACACCCAACGACCTTTATTTAAGGTCAACAGTGTGTCCCAGGCACAGGTTTGGGACTATAGTAGAGGAAGATCTACCATGGAATTAAATCAAATCTCCTTTTCATTAGGAGGACTAGCTATCATTATTATGATTATAAGGCACTTCATAGTCACAAGTGTCATGTAAATGCTATTTAGCTGAGGAAAGCTCTTGCCAGGCAGCTACCCCAGCCAGATGTAGGATTTACTAGGGAGAAGGCTGGATGCCACCCAGGAGGACTTGGGTTCTCCTTAGTGGGAACTAAAAAGAAGTTCTTGTCTCCCTCAGTGAGACATCAAGACTGGCAGAAGAGCTGGCCTGGCTTGGCTGAGCCAAGTCTCTTCTTGAATTTACATGAGAGCTGTTTGGCTGCTGAAGGTGCTCTCTAGGGTACAGGAGCAACTCGCAGCCTCAGTTGAAGCTGCCAAAGAAAACCCATGGGAGCACGTGGTCTGGCATACCCCTGCCTTCTTGGTAGTATGCAAGCGTGCCTGCTGATGAAAGAAGCAGAAGAGGCTCAGGAAGGAGGAGTATTCTGAGGAGAAAAATAGATTTTCCCTCCCAAAGTAATTATTGAAAAAGTTGAAATGACAGCATTTTTGCTCTGGTTCATGGAGATCACCCCATTCCTAAGAAGCTCACCTCTGCTCTGTCCCTGCAAGGAGACCAAATGTTGAACACAAGCCACCCTACCTTAATGTCTCAGAGACTTGTGTTTTCTTGTCTTTGCAGATCTCTTGGTTTAGAAGTAAGATCCCTATGCTTTTCTTAAGACAGCTTTGACATCAGCAGAATCAGGTGCCAGAAATGGCCAAGAATTGAAGCCAGGGACTTTCTGTCCACAGCACCAAGCTCAGGGCCTAGCACCTGGTTTGTGCTTGACAAATGACATCTGAATGAGTGAGCAAGTGAAGATTTCTTGGTAGAAGCTGTGAGGACAAGGTTGTAATGGCAAGTGATCCCCTGATAGGCAGTTGGGTGTTGACCAGTCTTGGGGTTGAAAACACAATATAGGGGGTGAGGACCTGGGCGCGCCCTCGACAACACCTGTGATTGTTCTGGGTAGTCAGGTAAAGAAGAGGGTGAGACAACCTTTTCATCTTTCCTACTCTTGACTCTCCACACCTGCCCCTAGCTGCACCAGCTGGGTCACACCACCGCAGCACACAGCTACAGGAACCAAATTCTAGCCCCTGGCTCCTACAGTAACACTTCCTTACAGGCTAACAACAACCTTTGAAAGCTAGCTGGAACCGCCATAACGTAAGTAAAAAGACCAGTGACAGGGAGGTCCCTGGTGGTCCAGTGGTTAGGACTCTGTGCTTACACTGCCAAGGTCTGGTTTATTCCCTGGTCAGGAAACTAGGATTCCCGCAAGCCATGCAGTGTAGCTAAAACAAACAAACAAAAAAGACAAGTGACAAGCTAGGAAGATATTTGCAACTTATATCATGGAGAGAGAACTAATTATTTCTCTAATGTACAAACAGCCACTGCAAACCACTAATAGGGTCCAAGACCTAATAAAAATCGGCAAAAGATATGATCTGATAGAATATACAAAAGCAAATATGGATGAAATTCAGCCATGATGTTCTGCCTTCCTCATAATATGACAAAGGCAAAATAAAAGTATACTGAAAAACCATTTTTACCTATAATATTGGCAAAGATCACAAATAGATCACAGTGTGAGAACTCAGTCTTGATGAGGATGCAGGGAATATATATTCTCAAACATTTCTAATGAGAATTGTTATAACCTTTACAGAAGGTAATTTGGCAAAATTTATCGAAATTACTGATTGCACACAATTTTTGCTCCAGCAATTCCATGTCTATAAATGTATCCAACAGATACATTTTTATACTGGGAACTTTTCTGTAAAGGTCCAGATAATAAATGTTTTAGGCTTGGCAGACCATATGGTCTCTGTTGTAACTACTCAGCTCTGCTGGTATAATGCAAATACAGCTGTAGACAATATGTAAATGATGAGCATGGTTACATTCCAATAAAACTTTATTTGCCGAAAAACAGGCAGCAGGTCAGATATTGCTTGTGGGCCAGATTTCGCTCTGTTGCCCTCTGTGGTACAATATTGTGCAGCCAAGAAGCAGTGTGTTCCAAATAATACTGTTTGTGTAAAAGAGAGAAAATATGTACATATTTTCTTGTATATGCATAAAAGGTCTCTGAAAGGGCACATAGGAAAAGGGTGACATTTATTGACCCAGCAACAAAGACTGGGTGCCTGGGACATGGGTGAGGTGACACTTTTCACTGTTTGTTATTTTGTACATTTTGAATTTTGAACCAAGTGAAGGTATTAGATATTAAAATGAATAAATAAAATAAGAAATAAAAGTAAGCTGGGGCTCTTTTCAAAGCTGACTCTGTGGTGTTTTTATGAAGTTTAGAAATGCTACATGATTCCTCTTCAGTGCTTGCTGTGAGGACTTATTTCACGGAAGAGCCATTGAGATTATAGCCAACTCATCAGCACACAGGGACCCCCCAGATTACAGATACTCTCAGAGTCTCCTCTCCCAAAGGAGCTCCCCCAGTTGACTACCATGCCAGGACCATATGGAGCTTCTAATTTCCCATCTTGAAGCCTAGAGCAGGTGACAGCTGAGTGCCAGAAATGCATTTAATCCAAGTTCATAGACCGTAGAAAATATCGACTCTTCCAGGTAAAAGCAAGCAAAGAAAAGGCAGAGACACGGCAGCCTGTATAAATATCTGCCCCACAGGGTAGGCTACTGTTTGCAAATGCAGATGACATGGTGACATGTTATCCAAAGCTTCTAGCTGCTCACGGGTAGATCTAGATCCATGCTGTCCAGTATGGTAGCCACTAGCGAACACACAGTGATTTATGTAAGAAGTCATAAAAAATAAATCAAGAGTTCAGGTTCTCAGTTGTGCCAGGTGCTCAGTAACCACGACTGAGCTGCCTCACTGGACTGCTGCACAGCTTACAGAATGGCCCCTTCCCACACCTGCCCATGGACATTTTCATCAGAGGGCACCACTCCAGTCCATCTCAGTGTCTTCTCCCACTCTAAGTTAGCAATAACCAGAAACCTCACAATCCATCTCCACCTGTTCACCTCTCTTCATTCTCAATCGTCTCCACAATCTGTCATCCTGACTATTTGAGGCATGATGGTTACAGCACAGACAAAGTTTCTGACCACAAATGCCTGAAACTGATCTGAGGCAAGTGTGGCCTCCTGTCAGGGCAGGAGGCATGGGAGCGATCTATTCGTTGTGGAGTCCCTGCCCCTGAGGGATTCATCAGAGCGCCCCCCCTCGGACATTAAACAAGCCTGTGGTTATTGTGCACATCACCCAGTTGTAGTGAAGAAGGGACACAGATGCAACTTCTAGGAATTGGGAGAAGAGCCTCCAGTTCCATCAAGGCAAACTGAAGTGGTTAAGGTCAACCTTTCAATCCCTAAGCAGCCTGATTCAGAAACTTTGGGAGCCCTTGGTCTGCAGAGTGGCCCCATTTCCAGGAGGACCGCACACTGTAAGGAGAACATCAGGTGGAAGATACATGGGATTATATATACCATGATGGGCTGATACTGACATAAAAGGCTCTGCATGGGTGTGTGCCAAATCTCTTCAGTTGTGTCCGACTCTTTGAGATACTATGGACTGTAGCCTGCCAGGGTCCTCTGTCCATGGGATGCTCCAGGCAAGAATACTGGAGTGGATTGCCATGCCCTCCTCCAGGGGACCTTCCTGACCCAGGGACCAAACCCCCGTCTCCTGCATTGCTGGTGGATTCTTTAGCACTGTGCCACAGGGAAAGCCCACGAAAGACTGTAACAGACATTTAGGACTATATTCTTGAAAGTGTCTTTTTAGCTACCCAGAACATCATTTTCCTGTTGATGATATGATGTTTGAACTGTTTGCACCTGTGAAAGAAAAACTTAGTAGAAACAGCCAGGCTGTTTGAATGAACAGAAAGGATGTCAGAGGTCTAGCCAACACAAATGGCCTCATATGGTTATTGGTTTAATTTCTGAATTCTATTAATAGTCTTCTAACAATAACGGACAGATGACTTCAATGCACCCGTAAGTTCTGCAAAAGTTTTAGAAAGAAGAGCACTGTAAGATCTTAACCTAGCCAAGGTCTGGATAGAGCATACTTGCACTCAGGACTCTGTTTTGTTACTCTGCAGAGTGGAAATATTTCAGCACATGAATCTAGGAAACAGGCAAATAATACCGACCCTGCTGGATTTCCCAAGGTGGTCTTTTTAAGGTCTGCTAGTTGCAGGCTGGGTAGTGTGTTCCATGGCTAACCAGGTGGTCTGGAGGGTGGTGTGGCATGCTGCTGGAGGTCCTCAAAGTATACCCAGATATCCTGAGTTGGGTACCCACATCAAACAGAAAAGAAAGGGCCAGACTTTAAAACACTCTAGAAATTCTCTGGACCAAACTGATGCGCCAGTCACTGAATCTTGCAACTTGAGAAGCTCCAAAAACTGGACCACTGTGAGAATGTAAATTGATACAGCCACTATGGTAAACAGTATGGAGATTTCTTAAAACACTAGGAATAAAACTATCATATGACCCAGCAATGCCACTACTGGGGATATATCCTGAGAAAACCATAATTGAAAAAGACACATGTACCCCAATGTTCACTGTAGCACTATTTACAATAGCCAGGACATGGAAGCAACCTAGATGTCCATCGACAGATGAATGGGAAAAGAAGCTGTGGTACATAAATGCAATGGAATATTACTCAGCCATAGAAAGGAACACATTTGAGTCAGTTCCAAGGAGGTGGATAAACCTAGAGCCTGTTAAACAGAGTGAAACAAGTCACAAAGAGAAAAACAAATATGGCATATTAACGCATATATATGGACTCTAGAAAGATGGTACTGATGAGCCTATTTGCAGGGCAGCAATGAAGATGCAGACATAGAGAACAGACTTACGACACGGGCCTGGGGGTGGGTAGGAAGGGGAGGATGGGGATGAATGGAGAGTGTAGCGTGGAAACAAATACACTAACATATGGAATTTGCTGTATGACTCAAAGAACTGAACTGGGGCTCTGTGATAACCTAGAGGGGCTGGATGGGGTGGGAAGTGGGAGGGAAGCTCAAGAGGGAGGGGACATATGTATACCTATGGCTGATCCATGTGGCTGTATGGCAGAAACCAACACAATATTGTGATTATTCTTCAATTAAAAGTAAAGAAAGAAAAAAAAAAGAAACTGAGCCACTGAGGTTCCCAACATCTATAACACCATGACTAGAGAGAACCTATCGGGAACTTTACAAGCTTTTACCGATTAAGAGTTGGCAGGAAGGTGGTAGCAGATGCTTCTAGCATCCACCTTGACGCCTTAGGTGACACGTTAGTTCTCCCCAGCTTCCTTCCCACTGCCAGAATCTGCACGTGGGAGCTCTCTCTGAAGACTGAAAGGTCACTCAGCTAGCAGATGTCAGGTGATTGACAGGAGAGGGTATTACTACCCCAGCTTCCTTATCTTTCTTATATTCTTTACTGTCCCCTAGACCCACCGTGGGGATGCTCCAGTCTCTCACAGTGGGAGCTGGCTGGATAGTGTATTTGTTGGTTCACTTCTCCGCTTCCTGCAACTTCCAAAGAAACTACCTACATGTCAACATTTGTCTCAGGGTCAGTTTCTGGGGGAATATAAATGAAGACAAATTAATCATGTCAATTAAATTTTTAGCCTCTCCAGACTGAGAGGTAATTAAATACATATCTGTATTCTCTCTGCAAAAGGTTTTGAAAACAGTGTGTGCTAAGCTATTTCACATTTACGCTTTGCTGCCAAGAAACCAACAAGAGATTTTTCAGGCTGGACAAAAGTCAGCCCCCGAGGGCATGATGGCAACTGACAAAACTATTTATTGGAGGACTTTTGGCTGTCAGTTCTGATTGCTGTGGATGATTAGAAGAATTCACTCATTCTGCAAATATTTTCTGAGCTCTGCCTCTCTGCAAGAGGCCCGCTGGAAGCACTGGCCAAACTGAAACGAATACCATCTGTATTCTCTGAGATGAAGCTTTCAGATTACTCTATCTAAAATTAAACAAACAAACAAACAAACAAAAAACTCTAATGGATCTGTTTAGAATTAACGTTTGAATGACTGTTAGGCTGATGATGATTCTCAAGAGGGTAAGGGAAGAATAATAATGAAAAAATTTTTTTCTTTTTCACGCGATGCATAATTTATTTCTGTTAACTACAGTGCCCCTCCACCCTTTCCCAGAGAGATAATCACTATGGTGTGGTAAGGACCCCGGGGGTGCTGGGACAGAAGCAAGTTTGAAAACTGCTGGGTCAGTATGATTTAGCTTTGGGAACAGGGCCAAAGAGAAGTGACAGCCCAGTGCAGAGAAAGGGTCCCTGGACCGAGTCAGGAGAGCTAAACGGCGGTATTACATCCAACTGTGTGACCTCAGGACATCAACTACCCTCTGTGGGTCTTAATTACCTCATGACACCCCACTCCAGTACTCTTGCCTGGAAAATCCCATGGACGGAGGAGCCTGGTAGGCTGCAGTCCATGGGGTAGCTAAGAGTCAGACACGACTGAGCGACTTCACTTTCACTTTTCACTTTCATGCATTGGAGAAGGAAATGGCAACCCACTCCAATGTTCTTGCCTGGAGAATCCCAGGGACGGGGGAGCCTGGTGGGCTGCCGTCTCTGGGGTCGCACAGAGTCGGACACGACTGAAGCAACTTAGCAGCAGCAGCAGCAGCAAAATGAGGGTGTGGGACAGATGGTCTCTAGGGTCATTCACTGTAAATATTCATGAGTCCCCTAAGAAACAATGGACCCAAACCAAATCCATGTTTTGGTTTCACTTTCTCTCTGTGCTGTTTCACCTCTCACCGTTGTGGAGGCTGTACTTCAATGGAGTTACTAGGCACTATTTGCTGTGGAAATTGTTTGTAGTGACCTGGCCCAAGGAGTTGAAAGAAGAGGTGTTGGAAAGGGGTAGAGGGTAGAGAATTGGGGAGTGGAAGACACTTTCTGGACTGGAGAATTTGGGGGATCCACATCTGCGAAGACCCTGTGGGAAAGTTTCCTATTGATATGTGGGGGCAGGGGTTGAGGAGTGCTGAGAAAGAAAAAACAGAAAAGGCCTTCCTCATTTCCTTTTGGTTGATTTGATCAACCCATGGTCCCCAACCTTAACTATGTGTTAGAATCATCAGTGAGCTTAATAGCCAGGAAGTCCCTCTCCTCCTTCTGATTTAATTGGTCTCAAGCCTGGGTATTTTTGAAAGTGCCCTGAAATAATTTTGCTGTGCAATCAGGATTGAGACCCACTCAGTGGTCACCAAGACCTCAGAGCAACCCTCTTGCCTTCTTTCAAATTCTATCTTATTTTTCTCACTTCCTTTCTGCTTCCCTTCCTCTTCTGCTCTTACATCCTCTGCCTCAGAATTCCAGAGTCATGAATTGGTGGGAGATGGAGAAGGGAAGAACAAACCCTGTGCTTTCTTCTGAGGTCTAATAAAAGATGCTTTCCCTCCATGAACATAAATCATACTATTTAAGAAAAGTTTGAGAAATACTCAAAAACAAGAAAAAAACACACCACAATATGAAATGGGCCCTCGCTTAAAGACAACCACTGCTAATGCTAATACCTTTACATTACAGGGTTTTTCTTTCTGATTTTTTTTTTTAAGGGAGACTTTTTCTTTATAGCTTAATTAAGGTATAATTGTGCTTAAGTTGCTCAGTGATGTCCAACTCTTTGCAACCCCATGGACTGTAGCCTACCAGGCTCCTCTGTCCATGGGGATTCTCCAGGCAGGAATACTGGAATGAGTTGTCATGCCCTCCTCCATGGGATCTTCCCAATCCAGGGGTTGAACTCAGGTGTCCCACATTGCAGGAGAATTCTTTAGCATCTGAGCCACCAGGGAAGCCCAAGAATATTGGAGTCGGTAGACTATCCCTTCTCCAGGGGATCTTCCCGACCCAGGAATTGAAACAGGGTCTCCTGCATTGTAGGTGAATTCTTTACCAGTTGAACTACCAAGGAAGCCCTGAATTATATAATTATAAAGGTATAATTGAAATACATTAAGCTTCCTTCTGACTTTTTCTTGAGGCTTAGCTTCTTTGTTTGAATGCTTTACCCACCCTGTATAGCAGGGGTCAGCGATTATAGCCCAAAGGCCAAATCAGGCCCACTCACTTCCTGTTTCTGAAAATAAAGTGTTATTGGAACACAGCCATGCTCAGCGATACTTTCTGTCCATAGCAGTTTTCCCCGCCACAGTGGCAGAGCTGAGTACTGCAACAGAGGACCTCTGGCCCAGGAAGCCTCAGTATTTACTATCTTGTTCTACACAGAGCAAGTTTGCTGGCCCCTGGTACATACCATTCTCTACTCTTTTTTTACCCCCATTTTACATTATTGCCTGAGCAGTCCCCATACTGCTGTCAATGCTTCATAAATCTAATTTCTAATAATTGCCTGATATTCTATTGCATGCTCAGGTTGTGGCTTACTCTTTCTTCTATTGTTAAACATTTATCTGTTTTTCCTCCCAATTTTTTCACCCTTGTAATAATAAATGCTTCAGTGGGTATATACAGATGTAAACTTAATCTATATTTTCAATTATATCTTTAATGGAGTCTAGATTATTCAATTGTAGGTAGGGGCATTTTAAAACTCTCGATACATACCATCAAATCCCTTCCTCAAAGATGTCAGACTGGTTTGCGCTTCCCAGTAACTCAGGAGAGCACCCACATGCTTGCCAACATTGAGTATTAACATTTTAAACATATTCTGCATTTAGACAGGTAAACAAAAAACTATTGCTGTAAATTGCATGTCTTTTTCTGTCTAATGAGATTGAAATGGTTGCTTTTCTTCTTTCACATGTTGGCTGCTATTCATCTTTGCTTGGCCTCCTTCTGCACAGGGCAGAGTGAGGGTGCTGGTCTTGCCTCTCACCTTAGCTTGGAGCAAGGCTCCCGCTTGCACCCGGTTCTTTTCAACATCTCTTTCCCAGTGAATTCTGATCGTCTCAAGGATGTCATCCAGCCCAGTGCCAATGGGAACATTCAGTTGTTCCAGCTCAGACCCTGCCAGCTGTTTGTACAGCATTTTCACATCCTGAAAATGACAACATACACCTCAATGAGTTCAAGAGGAGAAAGAAAAGACATGAGGTTCTAGCTGCCAAAGCCCTGCTCCATGAGCGATACTTGGCTTCTCAGTCTGCTGCTGCCAATCGTGGGGCTTCACAGAGACAGGCAGCTTGGGCACCATATTCTCTTTCCCCTAGGATGCATTTCTTAAGTTGGTCTTCACAAGCCCAGACCCACCCAAAGCAAAACTCAAAATAAATCACAACACAGACTAGGCAACAAAAGCAAGGTGAAATGCATGAATTTCATCAAGTCAGAGTAGGGGGAAAGAAAGTTAAAGATAACTGTGAAGTTTTTAAAAGGGGTACCTTTTAAAAAGAGCAACAAATATGGAACTAAGAACAGGAGGAAGTGGTTAGCTCAAGGCTGGACAAAAGAAGTAACTTCCCAGTGTGAACATGGTTAGGTGGGTTTCACTGTTTCAACTGCAAGCATTTTAGGTCTTGGATTGGTGGCAGGTGCGATGTAGTTTAGTATCAGCGCGGTTCTGCAGGACACTGGACCACATCCCCATTGGTTGGCCCCCTTGGTCTTGTCGCTCTGAAAGTGAAGTCACTCAGTCGTGTCCGACTCTTTGCGACCCCCTGGACTGTAGCCTATCAGGCTCCTCCCTCCATAGGATTCTCCAGGCAAGAGTACTTGCCATTTCCACTCTGATCTGACCTAACTTTATGATAAAGTGTGACTAAGCCACAGCCTGGATCTACTCTCAAAGTTATTTTGTTTGTTCTGTCCAGTGTTGAAAGAAGGTCCAAGCTAGAAACCTTGGGAGATGCTCCCTTTAATTCAACACACATTCCGTCATTCACTGCTGCCTGAACCTTCGGCCTCCCCATTTATGTACCTGCCTGGTCCCTGAAGCAATTTGAGTTTGAGACTCAAGATAACCTCACCCACTATAAGAATCTGAAAATATTTTATTGGTGTTTTACCCACAGCCCAGAGTAATTGACACAGAAAGGCTGTAGTCACTTGTGTTGTGAAGCTCAGCCAGACAGGTGAGGGCTTCTGGACCTGTAGACAGCCCAGTCCCCACCTACCTCTTCATAGCTCCTGGACAGAAAGCCAAGTTCTTCTTTCAGGCTTTCTATTTGACTCTCCAGATCCATTTTCGACGAATTCGCTTCATCAATGACTTTATACAGAGAGTTAATTTCCTCTTCCGCTGCCTTCCTAAACGGCTGCTCATTTTCGTACCTGTAGGTAAAAGAACCCAATCAGCAAGACTGGATAACCCCAAAGAAAAACAATCAGATTATAAATGTGACCAACAGGCTAATTATGGGATAGTCAGGAAATGAATATTAAAAGTCAGTGTTTCAGTGGGTTTGAAAGAAAGAAAAGAAAGTGAAGTCACACAGTCGTGTCCAACTCTCTGCAACCCCATGGACTGTAGCCTACCACGCTCCTCCGTCCACAGGATTTTCCAGGCAAGAGTGCTGGAGTGGGTTGTCATTTCCTTCTCCTCAGTGGGTGTGAGGACACTGTTAAGGCAATTGTTACATAATGATTTATTAAAATGAAAATGATTGCAGCCAACTGCTGAAAACAGGGCACCTGGGCTAACAAAGTATGAGTCTCACGGGGCACTTGAAGCAAGGAGCTCTAGGGAAAGCTTCTCCAACAGACCATATCCAGGTAAGGAGACCAGTACTGCCATTATTATTCTAATTTGTCATCCTTTTAATCTGAGGATACTTTAACAAACATTACTGAGAGTCTGCTAATTACCAGACTGAAGTGAAGTGAAGTGAAGTCGCTCAGTATTGTCCGACTCTTTGCGACCCCATGGACTGTAGCCTACCAGGCTCCTCTGTCCCTGGGATTCTCCAGGCAGGAATACTGGAGTCAGTTGCCTTTTCCTTCTCCAGATCTTTCCAACCCACGGATCGAACCTGGGTCTCCCGTACTGCAGGCAGACGCTTTACCATCTGAGCCACCAGGGAAGTCAATATTCTCAAAATGAAGAATGTGTTCCTCTCTCCAAAGAGCCCGTGTAAAATTTCAGGACTGTGGCTGCAAACCCAGATGCCTTCAGAGGCCAAGAAGGGTGACATGGGCCAGGTCCGGGCCAAAGTGAGAGGTGGGGATTGACGTGCCAAGGAACACACATGCTTCAGCACCAGAGGCCCTGCTGCCCATCCCCTTCCCAACACTGCAGCATCAGAAGGGGTGTGCCTTTCTCTTCTACAGAAACTGGAGACCTGGATTTATATGTGAACTATGCAATAACACAGGGCTTGCCTGGCAGCTCAGATGGTAAAGAATCTGCCTGCAGGAGACCCAGGTTTGATAACTGGGTCAGGAAGATCCCCTGGAGGAGGGCATGGCTACCCACTCCAGTATTCTTGCCTGGAAAATTTCATGGATAGAGGAGCCTGGTGGGCTACAATCCATGGGGTCACAAAGAGTCAGACACTACTGAGTGACTAACACACAGACACACATACATGCACAGATACAAGTGTGAAACCATCCCCTCTGAGTCACTTCAGTCTCTGATTTGCACAGGCCTTTTTCCTAACAACTATCCAACATCTTTTCCAGTTTCTCCTAGTATCACTTCTTTCCTCCACCGCCATCCACTCAGTCACATTTCACATGTTACTTTCATCTGTCCACAGAAGGGAGATGTCTCATACCTCTCATTCCAGAAAGCATCTCAAGGTCTTAGAATTTTAAGGAACTTTATTTAGCATTTGACTATTGCAGCTCCTTCCAGGTAACAATCCCCTGATGGTGTTATTGATAGGTGATCATGCAGGCTCAGCTTCAAAACTTCCAGCAATGGGACCTCATTGCCCAAGGCCACCAGACCATTTTTGAACGATTCTAACTATTGCAAATTGCCTCCTTCAAGAGCTTTAGTCTCAATTCCTATAAGAGTCTGAGTTCCATACTCTGCAACATCTGAAGTCAGGCTAAATCCTTCACTGCTGCTAAGTCGCTTCAGTCGTGTCCGACTCTGAGCAACCCCATAGATGGAAGCTCACCAGACTCCCCCGTCCCTGGGATTCTCCAGGCAAGAACACTGGAGTGGGTTGCCATTTCCTTCTCCAATGCATGAAGGTGAAAAGTGAAAGTGAAGTCGCTCAGTCGTGTCTGACTCTTAGCTACCCCATGGACTGCAGCCTACCAGGCTCCTCCGTCCATGGGATTTTCCAGGCAAGAGTACTGGAGTGGGGTGCCATTGCCTAGCTGTCCCCAAACATTTGGAGATGCTCCCTTACTCATTCTCTCATCCCGTCTCCATCCTCTCCACCCCTCCAAGACCTTTCTCCTTCAGGTTAAACATTTCCACTTCCTTCCTCCATTCTTCATGTAAATCAGTTTTCATATCCATCATTATTGAAGACAGGGTCTATGACCCTTTCCGTTTTGTTTCCCCAGCACCAGGTTTAAGATATATTTGTGGAATGATTAGAAATACTCTCACTGGTCTACATCCTTCTTAAAATGTGATACAGAGAATGAAATGTAAAACTCCAGATATTACCTGATCAGTTCACAGTCCTGTGGGATTGTCTGCCCCTTTGTTTAAACCCTTTAATTCTATTCATCACAAACCCTAAGTTTTGCATTGTGAGTTTTTGTTTGTGTTTGTTTGTTTCAGTTTGACCAGCTGTATTTGCTGCTGACTAATCAAGGAGAACCCCTGAACATTTTTCATAAGAGCTGCTTGAAACCCAGTTTTCCTGTCTTCTCTAAGTGCACCTAGTATTTGAATCCCAAAATAGGAGTTCATGCTTATCCTCTTACAATTTCATTGGCTTATTATTCCAACGTGCTGGGACCAGAATCATGATTCTGTCACCACCCCTACTGGCTTTGGACCGTTGGTCATTTTGTCACATCTGCTTTCAAGCACCTTGCAGTTAAAAATAGTAAATGAGGAGACTGAGGACCAAGCCCTGTGACATACCACCAGAGGCTTCCCTCAGAGCTGGACCTCTATCTTTGAAGCAGCACTCAAGGGTGGTTTCTGAAGCATTTTTTTCTGTGTTCTATATGTGGGATTACATTTTCTACTCAAATGTATTCTTTTTTGAAGGACTGTATTCTTATTAACATTTAGTCCCTTTGGAGAAAAATCCTGTCCCTCCAGCTGAAATGGAAAGCCACTCATATAATGGGGATTGGTCCCTTTTGACCCAAGTTGGAAGAATCTCTCACTGCCTCTGCAGTCCTGTTTTGCTCACCTGTCCAGGGAGCCTGGTTCCTTCCAGCACATGATCCATTCAGCATTACTGGAGGTTTTGGTCCCTACAGACCACTTTTTTTGGAAGTCCTCTGAGGATTTGAAATATCCCTGTGACATCCCCCAAGGCTGCTGTTAAACTTTTAGCCTTTTTAGCCACCCTACTTTGAGTGGTGCTTCAGTTAGAATCCCTGGGTGCTCATGGCACCCAGAACCATCTTGCCTTGACCTGCAGGCCTCCCTGACACGACAGTGTCTGTGGCATCTCATCACTTCTGCTTGACTGCTCCACCATCAACTCAACTCAGCTTCCTCAAAACCAAACTCATTGTCAATGCCTGAAATTTAGATAAGCTTCCCCTCTCCAATTTTCCATTTCATTCAAAGAATCACCAGTGTTCTAAATTACTCAAGTTCAAAGCCTAGAATTTACCTTTAACCTTCTCTCTTCAGGCTGTCTAAGTAGATAATTTTCAAATCCAGCCAGTTAGTTCTTCAACTCATCCCTCAAGTTTGCCCACTACTACCATCCCAGGCCAGCCCTGAACTACACCTACTTTCTAGGGTCTTCCCAGACTCACAATATTGCCCACAGAGTGACTGTACTTAACCACACTGAGTCATCTCTCTGCTCAGATGGCTTGTCACATCCTCTGGCTCCTCAATAATCTGATAAACTGACTTTCCAACCACTGTCCCAATCCAGACCATTCACTCCCATTGTTTCCTACTCATTTGCCTGCCTCTTCTCTCTACCACTACAAAGCTTCCTTTAAAGCTCAAGTCTGGTCATGATGGGCCACTGCTTAGACCCCTTCTGAGGGTCTCCTCTGCTCTCAGATAATGTCTGAGCCCTTTGGAATGGCTCACGTGGTCCTCCAGGATCGTTTGCTCTACATGCCCCAGTCTTCCAAGCTGCTTGGAATTTCACTAACACATCAGGTCTTCTCATGTCCTCCCAACTTGGCACATGCGGCTCATTCTGCCTGGGAAGTCATGCGTCCTTTATTCGCCTGGTCAACTTCTACATGAGTTCAGGATCCAAATCAGGTATCACCTCTTTTGCCAACCCTCCCTCATTTGGGCTCATCTCAGTGATGGCATCTATGCTCAGTGAGACCACTGTCTGCTCACTCCTCTGCCTGGGACATTAAACTGTGGGCTCACTGAGGTCAGGAACTGTGCCTGATTCACTTCATTCCCAGCACCTGGCAAGGGGCCTGGGATAAGCGGACGTTCAAACACATGTTGAACTCATTCATTCACTCATTCAACAAATGTTTGTTGAGCATCTATCTCACGTCCTCTGTTTTAGGAGCTGGTGATACAGTGGGGTACAAAATAGATCAATCCCCTGCTTTCAGTGAGTTTACATTCTATTCTGTTCAATGGCAGGACAAAGGTATGTATGAATGTATGAATTAATGCCAAAAGGAATAAATGAATGGAAGACATTTCAGTCAGATGCTGTTTTATCACACTTAATTAAATTCCACCTTAAATTTAGGGTGAATGGTTTGCTATTTACTGGTGTTTGTCTTGAATTGTGCACTGAGCCGCTGTGACTGGATGATGGATCCCCTTCCTTGTGTGCTGATAACACTGGCTACCAGTGCTGGGTAAATGGCAACCCTGGCTGATTGAGAGTCTCTGACTCCAGAGTGCCACTAATGGAGGCCTTTTAGCAGGTAGAGGGGCTTGGTGTCAGAGAAAGGAAAAGACTAGGGATCTGAGGAGATGGTGGGGATTCCCTTTTTCATCACAGTTCAGTTCAGTCCCTCAGTCATGTCCAACTCTTTTCGACCCCATGGACTGCAGCATGCCCAACTTCCCTGTCCATCACCAACCCCCAGAGCTTGCTGAAACTCATGTCCATCAAGTTGGTGATGCCATCCAACTATCTCATCCTCTGTCATCCCCTTCTCCTTCTGCCTTCAATCTTTCCCACCATCAGGGTCTTTTCTAAGGAGTCAGTTCTTTGCATCAGGTGGCCAAAGTATTGGAGTTTCCTCACAATACCCTTCTTATTCCTAAGATAAAAATGACTGTGGGATCACAGTCTTCCCTACAGACTTCCAACTATATGCCTTTCTTCTTAATTTTTGCCAGTTTAGGGAATAACAATCCCATGACTCACCCATTTGCTCAACTCCCAGGACACCTTCACCACAAAATATTCTCAAAATCACTGTGCTCTTCCATAAAAGGGATCTTCATTTTGCTTTTCCATTAGGCCAGTGTTTCGCAAAACTCACTCTCCATGATTTTGCCCTAAATGTTTATCTCCTTTATCATTATTTACTTTTTATTGTTCCTCAAATTTGTCTACTTGAAGAGAAAACCTTAAATCAACAAACTTTAAAAGCTCTTTATATTAAACAAATTTTAAATTGCTACTATAAATGGTAGTACTATAGTGGAAAGACAGTTTCATGGGCCATAAGCAGAAAGTAACATAAAGATCAATGACCGTTAAAAATAAAATACTAATCTTCATACCACTTAAAATGATCTTCATCAGCCACATTTTAGGAAATAGATTCCAAAGAGGTGGTTCTCAAGGCTGAATGGACATCAAGAAAGCCTGGGGAACTTTAAAGATACAGAGGCCTGGCCCCATCCCTGGGACTCTGTTTTAATTAGCCTGTGGGGCTTGGGTACCGGCACTTTCAAGTGTCCAGGTAATTCTCATATGCAGCTGGAATTGAGAAGCATAGATACAAACCAGTAGTTCTTAAAGTGTGTTCCCAGGACCAGAGTATCAGCATCATTGGGACCTTGTTAGAAATGTGAATTTTAGGTACCACCTACTGAATCAGAAATTCTGAGTGTGGGCACAGCCATCTGTGTGTTCCGTCAGCCTCTCAGGTGATTCTAATGTACAATGAGTTTTGAGATCCCTGCTCTAAACCAAGAAACACTCGTGAAATCTCTGAGGTCTTAGACCTACTTGTGTCGACAAGGAGCGCTTGAGCGGGGTGCTCTTGGCTCTGGATTCTCCTGGGACTGCTGTTATCCCACACAGCCTTCTGTGACACTGAGGTGCTTGCTGCAGACACATTACCCAAGTGGCCCAGGAGTCCTGGGTAGGGACAGTCCCCTCTGCTGCAGAGTGTTACCTCTCCTTAAAGTCGTCCGCGCCCGCCTGGATATTCTCTGTCTGGAGCATGAGCCGTGCATTTTCCAGGACCGCCTCGCCCACCTAGAACGACCACACACCGAAGGACAAGGTCACTGCCACGTCTTCCCACTTCCCACTGGGCCTCATGCTGGGCACAGAGGCTTTGGGGCGCTGCGAGAACTTTGCTCACGGCAAGTTTTTTTAGAATTCAAGAGTCCCTCTTTAAGAGAGGAGGAGATAGACACTAAAGTCTAAAATCTGGATATATTTTAAGGGCTTTTAGGGTTGGATTTTGGAGCAAAAAGATTACTTAAGGCAGACTTGTCCGTAGCCTCTTTCACAACGATGAGCTTTTGGCTCTCCAGAGAAAACAAAGTTTGACTGGCTCAACCTAGTGTCTCTTAACATTTTCTGGTCATGGACATCTTGAGAAGCTGATGAACTCTCTAGATCAGTGCTGTCCAACAGAATTTTCTGTGATGATGGAACTATTCTTCCCTGTGTGAGCCAACAAGTGGCCCCACGTGGCTATGGAGCACTCAAAATGTGGTAAAGGCAACTGCAGGAGGGGAGCATTCAGTTTTATTTTAACTTAACTATTTACCTTTAAATATATGCTGGACAGCTCTAGAATTCTGTCCACTCTGAAAACATACATGGGAACATAAACATTGTTCATACAGTTCAGAGGTTTCATGGAGAAGAATAGTTTTTCAAACTTGGACCACAACACCTCTCAAGATCCCCACAGGTGGGAACTGGGGGATGGTCCTCTTTTAACCTGAGAAGCTTCTCTTAAAAAACATATATTTTTTACATATTGACTTTTGTATAATCTTCAGTTTGGGCTGGGGGATAAACTAACTGGTATTTTATTTTATTTTTTAATATAAATGTATTTATTTTAATGAGAGGCTAATTACTTTACAATATTGGTTTTGCCGTACACCAACATGAATCCGCCCCAGGTGTACATGTGTTAAGAAGGGGGCAAGAAGCTCTCTTGGTGACTCAGTGGTAAAGAATCTGCGTGCCAGTGCAGGAGACACAGGTTTGATTCCTAAGTCAGGAAGACCCCACAGGACCCGGAGCAAATAAGCCCGTGGGCCGCAATTCTAGAGGCAGGGAGCTGCAGCCACCGGAACCTGTGTGCGCTAGAGCCCCGTGCTCTGAAACAAGAGAAGCTTCACAGTGAGAGGCCTGTACACTCAACAGAGAAGCCCCTGCTTGCCACAACTAGAGAAAAGCTCACACAGCGACGGAGACCCAGCGCAGCCAAAAATTAAGATCAATAATAACATTTTTTAAAAACGGAAGCAAACCTGAGAAAACTTTCAGAGGGATGAAGATATTCCAGGGACTTCTCTGATGACCCAGTGGTAGAGAATCCACCTGCCAATGCAGGGGACATGAGTTTGATCCCTGATCCGGGAAGACTCCACATGTTAGGGAACAACTCAGCCCGTGCACCACAACTACTGAGGCTGCACATTCCAGAGCCCAGATGTCACAACTACTGAGCCCATGTGCTACAGATACCAAAGCCAGAGTGCCAGAGCCTGTGCTCCACGAGGAGCCACTACAGTGAGCAGCCCTTGCACTGCAATGAACAGTAGCCGCCACTCACCAAAATCAGAGAAAGCCTGTGCAAAGCAACAGAGACCCAGTGTAGCCAAAAATAAATGAATAAAATGTAAAAACCCACATGTTCCATATCTGGATCTGATTATTACATGTTATATAATAAGCAAAGGGACTTCCCTGGTGGCTCAGATGGTAAAGAACCTGCCTGCAATGCAGGAGACCTGAGTTTGATCCCTGGGTAGGGAAGATATCCTGGAGAAGGGAATGGCTATCCCCTCGAGTATACTTGACCAGAGAATTCCAAGGACAGAGGAGCTTGGTGGACTTCATGGAGTCATAAAGAGTCAGACACAACTGAGTGATTAACACACATAATAGGTAAAAATTTGTTAAGCTATACCTTACAGATTCGTGTATTTTACTACATGTAAGTTATGTTTTCGGCTTCCCTGGTGGCTTAGATAGTAAAGAATCTGCCTGCAATGCAGGAGACCTGAGTTCAATCCCTGGGTTGGGAAGATCCCCTGGAGGAGGGCATGGCAACCCACTCCAGTATTCTTGCCTGGAGAATCCCATGGACAGAGGAGCCTGGAGGGATACAGTCCATAGGGTCACAAAGAGTTGGACACAGCTGAGCGACTAAGCACAGCGCAAGTTATCTTTAATAAAAATATGTAAAATTGAAAAAATTAAATGACACAAATGACTGTTTTAAGCTCTTATCAGTCCTTTGCTCTTAAAAATCAATGAGTTTCAAGTTCTTTGCTGACTTGGCAGAGGACTTCCAGCACCAGAGGTCAGAGAGTGGAGTGAGATGAGAAAGAATGAGGAGACCCCAGTTTCCTTCTCCCCTGTGTGTGGCAGGGGTGGGGCTGGAGCAGTGAGAACATGAGGTTGCTGTTGGGAAGATCAATGAAGTGGACAAACCACACAGGATGGCCCTACTGGACCAGAAGAGCACCATTCTTTCCACCTGGAGCTGGGACTTGGTCCACCCTGTGTTCCCCGTTTCCCCAGCAAAGTCTCATCTCATCGTGCTGAAGTAGCCCTCCCCTAGCCCCTTGTTTATTGCTGTGTCCCCAAGGTCTGGCTTGTGGTGGTCATTCCATCAACATCTGGAGAAGCACCAGGGTTGGTCAGGAAGGGTGAGGGGAAAGCATGGGTAAAGGTTTTATTGTGGTTTTCATGGGAAGAAATGGGCATGGCAAGGTAAGCAGCTGGGACTGGCTGGTTTAAATAATTTCAGTGGTCTGTATGCTATAGTGATGGTCCCCAGTTTTCTGGTACCTAGCCTTGGGTAGTCGGAGCAGAGGAATATTGCCTCCTGGAAGGTGAGAGCCAGCAATGGGAGTCAGGTTGGGGTACTGACTCAGAATGGGCTGATCTGCATCTCAAAGGCATTGTCCCAGGTAAGTGGTTACTATCTCTAGGATTTGCTAGCCCCGTGAAAGCTCAGTCTCAGCCTGTTAATGAGGCCCCAGCTGTCAGAACATCAAGAATACAGACAATAAGAAGACATAGTTATGTGGCTGAATATAGTTCATTCAAAGGCTCTGGCTAAGTGAGGCCTCTGAGCACTATCTCTGGCAGCTCTGACCCAGCCCTCTCTTCATCCTCTTCGCACACTGCCACCCCCACATCAAGAGCCCCTTTCCTTGTCTCTAGATGCTCAGTGATGCCCTCTTGCAGATGATGCATTTGAAGCGCAGGGCACTCACTCTGCTCATTTTCTCACAATTGTACCCCTGGCAAATATTTCACCCTGGTATGGGGCCTGGAGGCATAGGAAGTGTCCAGATTGTGGGCTCAAAAACCTTGATACAGAGAATGGCTTCAGAAGTGCTCTAAACTATGTGGCTATGTGGGGCCGATGTGGGCAGAACAGGCCTGCAGCTTGTACCATCTGGAAGACCACCTTTAAGAGAAGGAATAGTATAGAACGGACTTTTGGACTCTGAGGGAGAGGGAGAGGGTGGGATGATTCGGGAGAATAGCACTGAAACATGCATACTATCATGTAAGAAACGAAGCGCCAGTCTATGTTCAATACAGGATACAGGATGCTTGGGGCTGGTGCATGGGAGGATCCAGGGAGATGATATGGGGTGGGAGGTGGGAGGGGGCTTTGGCATTGGGAGATCGTGTACACCTGTGGCTGATTCATGTCAATGTATGGCAAAACAAATACAGTATTGTAATGTAGAAAAAAAAATAATAAAATTTAAAAAAAAAAAAGAAAAGGAATAAAACAATGACTAATGCAGGACTTCCCTGGTGGTCCAGTGGTTAAGAATCCACCTGCCAATGCAAGGGACACTGGTTCGATCCCTGGTCTGGGAAGATCCCACATGCTGTAGGGAAACTGGGCCTGTGAGCCACAACTACTGAAGCCCACATGCTCTGGGGCTGATGTGCAACTACTGAAGCTCTTGGGCAGCAAGGAAGACCCAGTGCAGCCATAAATAAATAAGTGTAAGACTAGGGTGGGGTGTGCCAGTGAGGGAGCTCCAGGTTTAAACTATTCTCTTGGGTACAGCTCCATTTTGTGTCTGCTTTTAAAACTGGGGACTGAGGGGTTGAACAGAAAAAGTTAAAAACAAAACCCAACTCTGGGGCATGAGTGGTGGTATGTGTGTACCATGTTCAGAGGCACGCAAATCTGGAAAAGCAGAAAGATGCTTGGGGATGCAGTCACCTACATCTGGTTGTCCAGAATAAACACGCGCTGCGTTACGGCTGGGGCGTGGCTTGTGGGAATCAGTGACGTCTGCCCAGTGGACTGCAGACTAAGTAGGCGGCTGCCAGGAGCCCCGGCGCAGGAGTCGGTAGAAGGTGCCGGCTGATGGGAGGCAAGGCCGGGACCCTGCCCTTGCTTCTCCTCCTCACCCCGGATGACCGGAGGCGGCTTGGGACTGTTTGGACGCTGCCCAGCAGAAGAAGTGGTTCTGTCCGAGGAGGCTGGGCAGCGCTGGGCTCCGGGAAGCTGGGGACCTTCCTGCTTTCACTGTTGTTTAGGAACAACAAGGGGTTTATTCGAGCCTCAGGCAGAGGCTAATTATAGGTCCCAACTTGCCAAAGCACAGTTGGCGGTTGGTGCTACCCCATGGCCACAGACGGGATCCAAAAATAGACCTCCAGCCAGCGCTGAGCCGCGCGGAGAGCCTTCCTCTGTCCTCCTGGGGTCCCTCAGCCCCGCAGAGGCCACGGCCTCTGGGTGTCAGTGGTGGCTCAGCGCCTGCAGCCAGGAAAGGGCCGGGAGGCCGGTCCAGGGCTGGGACTGAGCTGAGGTTTAGCACAGGCTGAGGACTGGGATTGTGGCCGAGGCCAAAACTAAGCATGGAGCCTGCAGTGCAACAGGGACCGTCTTTGTCTCTGTATCTGGGAAAACCATCTTCTCTGGGGCTGAGGACAGAAAAGGAAGAGGAAGGGAAGTCGGACTTACTGCCCATCCGCACGTGTGCCGCCCGCCCCCTGTGCTGGCACTGGCTTGGACTGGCTTGTACTGGCTTGCCAGGGCAGACTGTTAACTATTTCAGGAGTTTTGTGAGCTGGTTGTTAAACATAGCCATCACGAAAATTTTAATTATGTGATCTTACACGTTCTGTGTTGTGCTTAGTCACTCAGTCATGTCCAACTCTTTGAAACCCCATGGACTGTAGCCCCCAGGCTTCTCCGCCATGGGAATTCTCCAGGCAAGAATACTGGAGTGGATTGCCATGCCCTCCCCCAGGGGATCTTCCCCACCCAGGGGTTGAATCCAGGTCTCCTGCATTGCAGGCAGATTCTTTACCATCTGAGCCACCAGGAAGCCCTACAATTACATAAATTATATTAAAAACAAAAGTAATAAATACTCAGAATACAAAAGTAATGAATACTCATCAGTTCCAAATTGTTTTACTATGTTTGACTGTCATCTCTGCCTTTGAGGTTGTTTCTCTTATATCTATAGTAATGTGCGGACAGGGAACATTGCATGCCATTCCAGTAAACAAAGAATGTGGCCTGCCATTCTATTAATAGTTCTACAAGGACCAAGCCATTAGCCACTGCAGCTGCCCCCTACCCCCATGGTGCGCCCTAAGAACCCAGGATGCAGGAAAACAGGAAGCATTCTGTGCTTTGGATACTGGCCTTAGATAGTTAAGATGCATATTGAAGGAATAATTTCAATGAGCTCAGACTCTTCGTCTCCCTTTATATATAAAAGCACTGAAATCATCAGCTTGAAATGTCAGTTTCTTATGATTAGCTGCAATTTTTTGATGTTTGTTTTCTAGTATAAAGCTCCTATATCCTGCAGCTTACCTTCTCTCTTCCAAACAGTTCCTCAGAGCTATCTGAGAGGCTGTCTTCTGGGCTATAGTCCTCAGTAGGACCCCAAATAAAAGTTAATTCTCAACTCTTAGATTGTGCATTTTTCTTTAATAGACAGGTGAAACTGTGTAACACTGTCCTACATGCATCTCTTCCCAGATCTGTGTCTGTGTAGGTAGCTTGATGTCACTGGGTGAGAGTAGCTCCACTAGGGAGACTGGCAAATATTGAACCACAGAACATTTTATCCATGGAGAGCCAGCTGTTAAACTGATCTCAGCTCGCCAGCAGTGCCCTACATTCACAACTTCACTAAATGTTCATGCCTCCCCATCCCCCCATGCTGATACCAACACACCCATTTTACAGATGAGGCTGCTAAGGCATATGTAACTTGCCTTAGCAATTAACCTTAGCAATGGCACAGCTGGAATGTGGCAGAGCCAGAAGGCCAAGCCAGGTAAATGTGACTTGAAAGTGTGCAAATCTTTGTCATCAGTTTTGGAAACCAAAAGATAACATCAAAATCAAGAGAGGCTTTGTTGTGGAGGACTGTTTTCTGTCTTTGCTGTAACACAGAAGAGTCAGGATTCACGGTTGCAATTTGGACTCCATCATGAAGACAAAGAGACATCTTCCTTACTGTGTGTGAGAATGCTAACCAGTCAACCCAAGCCATCTCCCACTTGAAGTCCCTGAGCTTTCATTTCTGAGCTCTGTAAACTGGGAAGAGCTGAGGCAGATCTGTGGTCCGACTCTGAAGGCCCAGAGGGGCATGCGGCTGCATGCTTTGCTGTCAGCCCCTAGACAGCAGAGGTCATTTGTATTTAAGACTGCAAGAGGCATGTGTTAGCTGTCTGGTCCTCGGATTTATGGCTATAGTGGATGCAGATTAACCTCACTTCTCCAATCACCTTTTCTTTCTGGGGAGAAGGCAATAAAAATACCACACACTAAGATTTTCAGTCCCTGACTGATGCTGGGAATGCAAAATGCTTATTCATGACCCTGGGGCCACACTTGTCCACTTTTCTAGTAGGAGAAAAGTATAACACAAACTGTTGTAACAGTTGCTCTCAAGGGCAGACTTAAGGGAGGGCAGGCTGGCAGCTTGTCCCCAGGTATGCTGGGGACACCGGCAGGTGACATCCTTTCCTTCTCTCTGTTCCACTGCCCAGAGCTGGGACTCCTACCATCAAGGCCATGTAACTTAACACCACTTCTGTTAAAAAGAAACATGGTCATAGCAGCAAAGGACAAATTGCTATGTGAGATTAGCTGGTTTTGAGGGATTAGGACCCATTGGTTTTGCTAGAAGCAAAAGCCAAAGCCACCTGCAAAGCCTGAAATGCTGTGGATGAGGGTAGCTGGGGCTGACTAGCAAGGAAATGGCAGTCAGAGGTGGAGGCGGGCGGGCTGTGTTCTGTGGGGGGTGGTACTTGTGGGAGGGGCTGCCCACTGGCTGTGTGGGTTCAAGCTGCTCCGGGCGTGGCCTGCAGCCGTCTCATCTGACATCCCTGGACCTATCTGCCTCTGCGCCTCCACGTGGAGGCTTCCTTAGCAGACTTTACCCCATTGGTTCTCAAAGTGTGGTCCCTCTGGACCAGCAGGATCAGCATCAGTTGAAACTTGTGAGAATGCAAATTCTCAGACCCTACCTCCCATGTCTGAGTCAGAATCTCTGGAGTAGGTTCTAATGATCTCTGTTTTAACCAGCTTTCCAGGGGATTACAATGTACATTGGACTTTAAGAGCCTCTGCTTTGCACAGACCTGCCTCCAGTCCTGCTCAGGCCGCCCCCAAGCTGCTCCTGGCCCTCCTTGCTGAACTGGCCCACGCTGTGGTCTCTACCTAGAACACCTGGTCTTCTACCCCGAACCTGGCCACCTGAGACACTCTTCCCCACTTTAGTGCTCATCTTGAACATGGCTTTGTCTGTGAAGCTGCTGTATTCACTCACTCATTCCTGCCTTCATGTCTCCAGCACGTGATGATGATTTCCTCTGTGCTGGCTGTGTGCTGGTTTTGGAGTATCAGCAGGATGGTAGGAGACATGGTTAGAAAGGCAGGCAGAGGCCAGATCTCAGGGTGAAGGTCTTGGGAAGAGTGGGAAGGAGATGGCCTCTGCTGGGAAGTCACTGGAAGCTTGTGAACAGGCACAGGGGTGACCCCCATGGTAAATGGACCCCTCTGACTCCTGCAGGAAGGGAGCTGTAGGACACTGGGGGCTGTGTCGAGGGCCCAGCTGAAGGGCTTCTGCATTCACCCAGGAGAGGTGATGGCGCTTTGACTAGGGAGGAGGTGGGGATGGAGCAGTTGCAGGGGGCATGAGAGAGAGGAATTAAGGATCAACCCTAGGCTTTCAGATGGAGCTCCTGGGGGCTTCCCTGGTGGCTCAGACAGTAAAGAATCTGTCTGCAATGTGGGAGACCCAGGCTCGATTCCTGTGTCAGGAAGATCCCCTGGAGAAGGGAATGACTACCCACTCCAGTATTCTTGCCTGGAGAATTCCATGGACAGAAGAGCCTGGCGGGCTACAGTCCATGGGATCATAAAGAGTTGGACACGACTGAGCAACTAACAAAAAACAAATGAAAAAAACAAACTGGCCCTTGCTGCCTCCCTTCCTTCCTCCTTGGGTTATCCTACATCTAAGTCAATCCCCTTCCCCCACTCTCTGGTGGTCATGTCTGGGACTCTCCACACAGTGTAAATGGTGTGTAGGCAATGAACATGTTGGCCTGTTCTTGACCCCAGCTCTTCCCTCACCAGTTTGGGCCAGTTGCTGGGATAAGTGATCTAAGATTCAGTTTCCTCATCCATTAAATGTGGATAATGCCATGCTCTGCCTCCTGGGGTAGTTGTGAGAATCATGTGAGCTGATGCATGTGAAGCGGGGCAGGTGAGGGATTTGACTATCACTGTGTTTCAAAAAGGGCAAGGATGAGCAGCATTTTCAAAAGGGTTTATTGTTTGGGCTCAAGGGTATAATGAATGATTTATTCGGAGTTAATGATATTGACATCCCAACAGATGGAGCTGCAGAAGGCGAGGAGGTGGGTAAGGCTGGGCTCTGGGAAATGAGACTCAGCTGGTGCACTGGCAGATGTAAGAACCCTGGAAACACTTCTCACATTTGTTTGACTTTCAAGTTTAGAATAACTGCTCACCTGTCTCCTGAGAAACCTGTATGTGGGTTAAGAAGCAACAGTTAGAACCAGACGTGGAACATTTGACTGGTTCAAAATTGGGAAAGGAGTATGACAAGGCTGTATATTGTCACCCTGCTTATTTAACGTCTATGCAGAGTAGATCATGTGAAATGTCAGCGTTGGTCACAAGCTGGAATCAAGATTGCTGGGAGAAATATCAACAACCTCAGATATGCAGATAATACCACTCTAAAGGCAGAAAGTGAAGAGGAACTAGAGAACCCCTTGATGAGGGTTGAAGAGCAGAGTGAAAAAGCTGACTTGTAAGTCAACATTAAAAAACTCAGATCATGGCATCCAGTCCAATAGGTTCATGGCCAATAGATGGGGGAAAAGTGGAAGCAGTTATATATTTTTCTTAGGCTCCAAAATCACTGTGTATGGTGACTGCAGCCATAAAATTAAAAGACCTTGCTCCTTAAAAGGAAAGCTATGACAAACCTAGACAGCGTTATTAAAAAGCAGAGACATCACTTTGCTGACAAAGGTCTGCAGAGTCAGGGCTATGGTTTTTGTAGTAGTCATGTATGGATGAGAGTTGGCTGAGAGCCTAAGAATTGATGCTTTCAGGTTGTGGTGCTGGAGAAGACTCTTGAGAGTCCCTTAGACAGCAAAGAGATCAAACCAGTCGATACTAAAGGAAATCAACCCTGAATATTCATTGGAAGGACTGATGCTGAAGCTGAAGCTCCAATATTTTGGCCACCTGATGTGAAGTGCTGACTCACTGGAAAAGAATCTGATTCCGAAAAAGACAAAAGGAGAAGGGGTTGACAGAGGATGAGATGGTTAGATGGCATTACTGACTCAATGGACATGAATTTGAACAAATTCTGTGAGATAATGGAGGACAGAGGAGCCTGTTGTGCTCCAGTCCATGGGGTCACAGGAGTCAGACAAGACCTAGTGACTGAACAGCAGCAACAATGACTTGTTTTCAGCAATAAATGAGCAAGAAATCATCATCTGTCCCTGCACCCCACTCTTACTGGAATTTCATCAAGGTTGTGAAGGCCACCCTATCTCCAGGCCAAGCAGATGCATCCTGCGCTCATGCTGACCTGCCCACTCCACATGTCACAAGACACGCTTCCCTCTCTTGGCTCCCATGAGCCACTCTCCCCAACTCTTCCTCCTACTTTTGGCCAGCTTTTGACTTTTTCTTTCATGAAGTCTTTCTCTCTTCTCTGACCTCTAAAGGCTAGAGTTTCTCAGGATTGGGTCTTTGGGTTTGTTCTTTGCAGTCATAAGTGGTCTGATTCATTTGCATGGATTGAAATGTATATGCGAAGACGTCTGTATTTTTGTCTCTAGCCCAGAACGTTCCTTTCTATTCCAGGCGTGTATACCATTCTCCCCTTGACATCTTCTCTACTTGACAAACTTAACATGACTAAAACGGAATTTTTTTCCTCAAATACCGCCCCCACTTCTCCATGCCAGTAAATAGTACCAACATCTACCCAAAGACCAGAGTCTTGACATCACATTTTCTCTCATCTGCCACATCTAATCCAACACTAAGGTTAGTCAGCTTTACGCCCACTCCTGCCCCCGTGTACCTCAAATCCATCTGCATCTCAAGTTTCCACCCACGCCCTGGTGTACATCCCGTCACACTCTCTGACCCCAAGACACCATCCTCCTAATCCATCGGTCCTCCACTCCTTGAGTTCGTGCTGCATCCTGCTTCCAGGGAGATTTTCTTCAACTCTTCACATCAGATCATGTTGCTGTGATTAAATTAAATAAAAGCTCTTCTGCAGTGTTTCTTTCGGTTAGAATAAAACCCAAACTCCTGACAGCAGCCCTCAAGGCCCTGCAGGTGTGACGATCTTCCCACTGATCGCAGGTCAAACCCTGCTGGTATCGTTTTGCGAACCACGAGGGCCTCCCTCCTGCCTGGAGGCCTTGGTGGGTGGTGACTCCTCAGCCTGGACTGCTTTCCTCTCTTTGTGTGGGTGGCTCCATTCTCCCGATCTCTTCGCCTAAAGCAGGATCTTCTTCTGCTCTTCCTCTCTCTGCCTTGTTGTCTTTCTTTGAAACACTTATCCCAGCTATGTATGCTTAGTTGCTCAGTTATGTCCGACTCTTTGTGACTCTTTGAGCCCACCAGGCTCCTCTGTCCATGGGAATTCTCCAGGAGAATACTGGAGTGGATTGCCATGTCCTCCTCCAGGGGATCTTCCCAACCCAGGGATCGAACCCAAGTCTCTTGCATTGCAGGCAGATGCTTTACTGTCTAAGCCACTAGGGAGGCCCATGAATGCTGGAGTGGGTTAGCCTATCCCTTCTCCAGGAGATCTTCCCAACCCAAGAATCGAACTGGTGTCTCCTGCATTGCAGCGGATTCTGTACCACCTGAGCTACCAGAGAAGCCCATCACAGCTTATAATTATTACCAATTTTTGTTTCTTGATTTATTAATTGCTATCTGTGTATTTTCTGCCAGAATATAAACTCCTTGAGGCCAGGCACTGCTTTTCTGTTCTGCTGTTGTTCCATCCCCAGCACATCGTCTGCTACAGGATGAGATGGATGAATGGGCCCAGAAATGGTGCTGCTTCTTCAGGGACAGCCAGACGGGAGAGTCCCTCAAGGCACAGCCAGGTTTGTACCTACTTCCAACCTGAGAATCACCTCCGGCCCCTCCCCTCACTCCCAAATCAAAGATAACAGTTCCCTACACTGACACGCTTCACTCCATTCCCATCCCTTATCCAGCTTGGTCTGAGTCCTAATCATCTCTTTTCTAGTTCAACCTGCTAGTTGTTACCTGTAGATGGAAAAAAATGAAGCCCACCGAGTGAGTTAAGGTTGCACCTGCGGGTGGAGTTAGGGGACATGTTAGGGGATAGAGAAGGTGTCACCTCCCAGACAGCTCATCCCAAGAATAGTCACAGCCACTGGGCATCCAGGGAGCATCAGGGACACCAAGGGCTAATTTTAGTCTTTCTGGGGAAGTTGAGGTTGGGTGAACCCTCCTGAGTCTACACTGCATATGAGTTTTGACCTGATCATTACATTGTGGTCCATCTGAGAGAAGAGGTCTTAGTAGGAGAGGTCAGAGGAGTGTGGAGCAAGAGGCTGATAGTGCTGGTGTGGGTGCTGATGTTCACAGTGCTGGGCAATCAGGAGCTCCTAGTCCCTAGAGGCTGCCCTCTGTCATAGGAGGGCAGAATTCCCTTGTCTTCACCCTCCCGGAGGCCTCTTACCTTGGACTTGCTTTGAGCAAAGAGTTTAAGCTCTACAGTATAGCAGTATGTAATCCTGGGTATACATGTCAGAAGGGTAGCTTTGTCATGAGCTGGCCCTAATTTCTACAGATGCCCTAATAAAATCAGAGTTTTTGAGCACCAAGCATTTCAAGATATGGTGACTCTGGGAGGCTCTGTTTGGGCAGCCAGCTGGTCTCCCTCTGTGACTTCTCTCTGCATCTCTCCACTTTCTACATTTGAAGCAAATGTTTTCCAACTTCCCATTTCCCTTTCTATTGGAATGAACTTACTAAGAGCAAATTTGAATTTATTCAGGGGTGTGCTCTTAAATAAACCCAGACAACTTGACCCTGCTCTTCACTCTGGTTTTCTCTCTCCTCTCTCCCACTGTGGGCTGAACTATTTTCCTGAACAGATGAGGGCCTTTCCAGGTTCCAGCCCTTGACTCACATTGCTACCTCTGCATGCCATGACCAAACCCGGCCACCCAGCCTCCCAGTGGGGAAACTGAGGCCCAGAGAGTTCAGGAACTTGCCTACAGGACTAGGCATCCAAGTTGAATTTAATCCTCATATGCCTGACTCATAGCTCATTGCCCCTTTTTCTTTTTAAAAATTTTTTATTATGGAAAATTTCAACTACATAAAACTACATATAAAGGTAGAAAGAGACACATCTCCTCACTTCAACACTTAAAATCTCATGGCTAATGAAAAAAACCTCCATTTCCACTGACCTCTACTCCTTATCTCAGATTGTTATACACATGTCACTTCATCTGTAATTATTTCAGAAACTCTCATTTGTACTTCTTGTACTTCAGCTTAAAAATTAACAAAGCCACGCATACACTAGTTTAAAAATTAAACAGTTCTAAAGAGAAATGCTTATAAAGGTTTGTAAAGAAAAGGCACTCGCAGGCCCACATTTTTCTAACCTCATGTCTTAGTCCCCAGCTGTTTGTCTATCCAGAGCTTGCCCCATCTTTCTACAGAGCTTTTGATTGCTTAAGTTCTCAGCCATAGGCATTATTTATTGACTTCCTGGCGGACATATGAAGATTTACTGCTCTCACACTCCACCTCCATTTTCCTTTATTTATTGGCTCTCTTGATAACTTTAAATAATAAAGCTGTATGTCTTGTTGTATCATTTATGGACAGTTTCTTTCTCACATTCACTCTTTCTCTTATAATAGCAGATGTTTTATATTCTAAGGTCAAAAGAGAAGATGGGAAACCAGTTTAATTATTAAACGACTCCAATGATGCCTGTGAGAAATACAGGTCCTTTTTGCTAAGAATTACGATGGAAGTGCCCCTGATTGTGAGAAGCTGTAGGCAGAGAGCCGAATTGTTGCTTTATTTCTCAACTGAGCATCCTTAGACCTGCAGAACAATCAGCTATTTGACCATTTTTCATGGTGCTAACCTCTCAGGGGCATGCCTGCACCACCCACATACAACCATTTTGCTTTATCACCCACCATGTTTGAATCGTGATTCTAACACTGAGTAGCTTAGTTTTTCTCTTGTCAAAGGGAGCAGCTTTATCTTGACAGTACCAGGCACACAATGATCCCTTAATAGATGTTTGTTGAATGAATAAGTGATACATGTTTAAAAAACCAAACATGAAATAGCAATGAGAAACCAGGTCACAAGCATCAGACTGGCAAACCTTTGGAAGTAGAGGATATGAAGAAGGGGGCGGGGGGGGCTCATATTCTGTTTCTGGAAGGGTAGGTTGTGTGGCCACTCTGGGGAGGCATTTGGCAATGTTGGATAAAAGCTGATGATAGGCAGAGCCCATGCTGCTCCTAGTACCAACCTGGAGCCCAGTAGGAAACCCTTTCTTTTTTGGGGGTGTGCTGTGGCTGCTTGTGGGATCCTAGTTCCCTGACCAGGGATTGAACGGGGGTTCTCAGCAGGGACAGTGAAGAGTAATAACCACTGGGCCACCAGGGAATTCCCAGAAGCCTTTTCTCTAGTGGGACAGGGAAGAAATACATTAGGCTTTGTGGTCTTTGTTGCAAATCCACAGCTCTGCTTGGGAGTGTGAAAGCAGCCAGTTAGTATACAACTAGCTCATGAACAGGTGTGACTGTGTTCCAGTAAGACTTTATTTACAAAACAGATACTTGGCTGAATTTGGCCTGCCTGTAGTTTGCCCACCTCAGACCTAGAAAGAATCTCTCCTGTGTACATGAAGTTTATGCCCCTCTTGTTTGTTACAGGGAACCAAAGCAACCTCTTCGGTTCGACAGTGAAGCAACCTCTGTTCATCGATAGAAAAATTCATAACCTATGATGTAAATACAATGAAATGCTACATGCATCAACAAGGACAAATCTCAGAATCAAAATGGTGTGTTAAGAAAACAAGTTGCTTAAAGAAACAGTATATAACAGTTAATTTCTTGTGTCCATTGGGCTAGGCCATTTCATGCAAAGATGGGCACAATAAAGGACAGAAACAGCAAGGACCTAACAGAAGCAGAAGAGATCAAGAAGCAGTGGCAAGAATACACAGAAGAATTGTTCAAAGGTCTTAATGACCTGGATAACCATTGTGTAGGCAGCAGCAGCAGCAGTCACTCACCTAGAACTAGACATCCTGGAGTGTGAAGTTAAGTGGGCCTTAGGAAGCATTACTATGAATAAAGCTAGTGGAAGTGATGGAATTCCAGCTGAGCTATTTCAAATCCTAAAAGATGTTGTTAAAATGCTGCACTCAATATGTCAGCAAATTTGGAAAACTCAGCAGTGGTCACCGGACTGGAAAATGTCAGTTTTCATTCCAATTCCAAAGAAGGGCAATGGCAAAGAATGTTTAAACTACTGTAAGCTGCGTTCATTTCACAAGCTATCGAGGTAATGCTCAAAATCCTTCGAGCTAGGCTTCAGTAGTATGGGAACTGAGAAATTTCAGATGTACAAGCTAGGTTTAGAAAAGGCAGAGGAACCAGAGAACGAATTGCCAACAGCCATTGGATCATAGAAAAAGCAAGGGAATTCCAGAAAAAACATCTACTTCTGCTTCATTGACTATACTAAAGCCTTTGATTTTGTGGATCACAACAAACTGTGGAAAACTCATAAAAAGATAGGAATATCAGATGACCTTACCTGCTTCCTAATAAACCTGTATGCAGGTCAAGAAGCGATAGTTCTAAGTGGACATGGAAAAATGCACTGTTTCAAAATTGGGAAAGGAGTACATGAAGACTGTATATTATCACCTTGCTTATTTAATTTCTGTGCAGAGTTGAGCTGTGAAATGCTGGGCTGGATGAAGCACAAACTGGAATCAAGATTGATGGGAGAAATATCAACAACCTCACATAGGCAGATGATACCACCCTAATGGCAGAAAGCTAAGAGGAACTAAAGAATCTCTTGATAAAGGTGAAAGAGGAGAGTGGAAAAGCTGGCTTAAAACTCAACCTTCAAAAAATTAAGATCATGGCATCCAGATTCATCAATTCATGGTAAATAGATGGGGGAAAAATGGAAACAGTGGCAGATTTTATTCTCTTGGGCTCGAAAATCACTGCGGATGGTGACTGCAGCCACAAAATGGCTGATTCATGTCAATGTATGGCAAAAACCACTATAATATTGTAAATGAATTAGCCTCCAATTAAAATAAATAAGTTAATTTTTTAAAAAAAGCTTGCTCTTTGGAAGAAAAGCTATGACAAACCTAGACTGCATATTTAAAAACAGAGACATCGCTTTGCTGATAAAAGAGCATATAGTCAAAGCTGTGGTTTTTCCAGTAGTCATGTATGGATGTGAAATTTTAACCATAAAAAAGGCTGAGCACTAAAGAATTGATGCTTTCAAACTGTGGTGCTGGAGAACTCTTGAGAGAGTCCCTTGGATAGTGAGGAGATCAAACCAGTCAATCTTAAAGGAAATCAACCCTGAATGTTCTTTGGAAGGACTGATGTGGAAGTTGAAGCTCCAATACTTGGCCACCTGATGGGACTCATGGAAAGGACCCTGATGGTGGGAAAGACTGAGAGCAGGAGGAGAAGGGAGCGACAGAGAATAAGATGGTTGGATGGCATTACCAAATCAATAGACATGAGTTTTGCAAACTCCAAGAGATAGTGGAAGACAGGGAAGCCTAGTGTGCTGCAGTCCATGGGGTCACAGAGAATTGGACATAACAACCCAACAACAACAACAAATGGTGCCAAGATGGCTCAGATGGTAAAGAATATGCTTGCAATGCAGGAGACCCAGGTTCAGTCTCTGGGTTGGGAAGATCCCCTGAAAATGGGAATGGCTTCCCTCTCCAGTATTGTTTTGTCTGGAGAATTCCATGGACAGAGAAGCCTGGCAAGCTACAGTCCATGGGGTCGCAAAGAGCTGGACATGATTGAGCGACTAACATGGTGCCCAGATATTTGGTCCAACATTGCTCTAGATGATATTAACATTTTAATTGGTGACTTTGAGTAAAGTGGATTTCTTGCCACAGTGTGAGAGGACCTCATTCAATTAGTTGAAGACCTGAATAGAAAAAGACTGAGGACCCGAGAGGAAGAAGGGATTCTACCGGCAGATGGCCTCTGGACTTGAACTGGAACAAAAGCTCTTTCCTAGGTGTCTAACTTGGAGAAGGCAATGGCAACCCACTCCAGTACTCTTGACTGGAAAATCCCGTGGACGGAGGAGCCTGGTGGACTGCTGTCCATGGGGTCGCAAAGAGTTGGACACGACTGAGAGACTTAACTTTCACTTTTCACTTTTCATGCATTGGAGAAGGAAATGGCAACCCACTTTAGTGTTCTTGCCTGGAGAATCCCAGGGATGGAGGAGCCTGGTGGGCTGCTGTCTATGGGGTCGCACAGAGTCAGACACGACTGAAGTGACGCAGCAGCAGCAGCAGCAGCAGCAGCAGCAGCAGGTGTCTAACCTGTTGACATCTTGATTTTGGACTTTAGCCTCATTATAATGTGAGCCAATTCCTTAAAATGTTTCCTTGATTCTGTTTCTCTGGAGAACCCTAATGCACAATGTAATACAATTGAATATAAAGTCGAAAATCGTGCAAAACAATCCTACAAATTATATATATATATATATATATATACATACATACACATAGTAAAATTGATAAAAGCTTGGTGGGAGTGATAAATGCCAAATGTAGAGGAGCGGTGGCCTCTGGAGAGGAGAATGAAATCAGGATAAAGCACAAAATGGTTTCAGCTGTATCTGAAACCTTTGTGGGTTTTAAAAAAAAGTCTGTAGCAAATAACATTAAGGTGGACAATTTCGGATGCTGAGTATCCGTTTTATTGACTTTCCCTTTTCACTTTCATGCATTGGAGAAGGAAATGGCAACCCACTCCAGTGTTCTTGCCTGAAGAATCCCAGGGACGGCGGAGCCAGGTGGGCTACCATCTATGGGGTTGCACAGAGTCAGACACGACTGAAGTGACTTAGCAGTAGCAGAAATTAAGAAGGATGAGACAGCACCACACAGCAACAAGGGAAAGAAAGTCAGTGCAGTGGCTGGCATGCCCATGCTCCTAAAATGCAGAGCAAGAGTGCCTGGGGCGGCTGGGCAGAGAAGGCAGATCAGGGGTGGTGGGGAGATGACCAGGTAGAGGGCAGTGGGGACCTCTAGAACTCCAGAAGAGGCCTCTGGGCAGCAAGGATGAAGATGAGGCACACTTGGCATGAGCGAATGGGGCAGAGCAGTGCAGTCTGTATGGGTGAGGCTGCGGTAGGTGGCTGCAGAGGCATGGGTCAGCCACGTGGATATGGTCACAGTTGCATGGGCTCTCCAACGGGCACTTTGCGTTTACCTGGAGGAGGCTCTGCAGAAATATTAATAGTTATCCTCTACTTCCCTTTGACAAGAGTTGTTTCCTGAGAGCTTGCCAACATCAGAGGACTTTGTGTTGCCCTAAATACACTGGGGACTTGTTGAGGCTTAAACTGAATTGCAGGTTCTTTTTCCCTATTTCAGTGTGGCTGCTGGGGCAGACATTGCCGGCGCTCGGCCACATCCCCTTGGATTGTTTTTTCCACCATTTTCTGCGCCTGTGGGTTTCCTGTGCTTTCGCTTCCCACAGTCTGCACCTGGGACTCTTTTTTGGAGCAGGGCCTGCAGGCCAGCAGAGCCCACTGTTCAGTTCCCTGGGCTAGTCCTTTGGGAATGACTGACAAGCATGGGGTGCGGAAGCCCGGCTCCCTCGCTTGGGATTAGGACAGCTTTGAGTGGAAATTCCCCTCCTGAGTTCCCCTGAAGCTGAGATGATTTGCTCGCTTGTTTCTCCCTCACAGGTTTTCCAGGAACACCTCTATAATATGCCACCTGCTAAAGAGTCCTAGACTTGGGCTCTGCTTCTAGGGCATCCATCTAAGACAAGTCTTCTTCTCATCCCAGAAACTCTCTGGGGTCAGGATACCTCAAGCTGTCTAGTGGGCTGTTGGGCACATAGGCTGTAGAATCAAACTACCCAAGTTGAAAGACTTGTCTCTATCACCTATCAGCTGTGTGACCTTGCAAAAGTTACTTAACTGTTCTGTGCTTCAGTTTATTCATCTTTATTTTATTTTTTAAGTTTTATTTTTTCATTGAAGTATAGTTGATTTACGAAGTGTTGTTTCATCTGGACAGCACAGTCTTTCAGTTATATATATGTTTATATTCTTTTACATATAGTCTTATATATATATATTCTCTTATATATTGTCTTTCAGATTCTTTTCCTTTATAGTTTATTGCAAAATACTGAGTAGAATTCCTTGTGCTATATCATAGGTTCTAGTTTGTTATCTATTTTCTATATAGTAGTATGCATATGTTAATAACAAATTACTAATTTATCCCTCCCTCCCTATCCCCTTTGGTAACCATAAGTTTGTTTTCTAAGTCTGTGAGTTGCCTTATCTTTAAAAAGGGGATTATAAAAATGTGGGCCACATAGAGTTGTTGTCAGGTCAAATGGCTTAAGAGAGGCAAGAACCTCAGAACAAATTCTGGCATATGGTAAGTGCCCAATAAACGTTAGCTTTGATACCCTCCACTAGAACTTAAGGGCAATCAGGAATTAATATGCTTTACCCCTGAACCTGGGTCTGAACACCCAGGCTAATGTAATGTAGGAGACAAACTCTTCTCTATTACATGGACATAAAACCTCAATTTATTACAATGCTGTAGGATGGGCAGGTCAGTAGATTGGCAGGGTGGATGTGGCTAATAGTCTATTGAAAGAACTATAGAAGAATCCTCACCCTTCCTTTGCCTGAGATCCCACCTCACCTTCTAACCCCGGGGCTGGTTGAGAAGCAGGAAGGTGGGTTTGGACTCCGTGTCCAGGAATGGAATTTGATAGAGAGACAATTAGAGAAGGGCACCAGCAAAAAGAGAGGACAGAACTCAAAGTATTAGATTTGGAATAGGAAATCAAGGTTCCAGTCCTGGCTCTGACCTTTACCAGGCATGTATTTCTGATCTCTGAGCCTCAGTCTCCCCATGGGTAACGGGAGGTAATTACACCGAATCTGACTCCACAGAGAGGCTGTGAGGATCTATGGAGACAGCAGAGAACTGCTGTGCACTGATTCCTACAGGTGGCGCCAAAGAGAGCGCTAGGAGAGCAGGGTCATTGCATAGCCCAGATTATTTTTGGAAATCCCTTAGGAGGGCACTATTTGGGAAACCGACAACCAACACATCCAGGACAGCCGGGGTTTTTCTCCAGATGAGATAGCTGATTTAGAAGAAGAGCTATGCTATCTGGAAAGTTCCTCTCTTGAAACCCCGCATCCTGCTCAGCAAGGTGGAACCCTCTCAGCAGGAGGGGCGGTGGGAACTGAGCCTGTGGAAGAGGAAGCAGATTCATCTCGTGCTCAGTACAGCGCACATCCTCATGGAGGGAGAAGGCAGCCAGCACCAGTTAAAAGGGGTTTGTCTCTCCCTGCACTGATTAAGGTGCAGGACACGTGGGGCCTTAGGGCAGGAAGTGGAGCGCTGAGCTGTGCTGCCTCCACACTGGAGGGCAAGGCCCTGCAGATTGCTTTGCCAATGGCTTGCAGGAAACCTCAACTCACATTTCATGATGCTGTTTTAGAATGCAAAGGGCTCTTGGAGATCACGCAAGATGAAGAACCAAGGTGCAGAGAGGTGTGATGGCTGGTCCCTCCGCTCTTTAGTGACCATAGCAAGGACTCATGGGAGAAACATGGCCTTGATCAGGAAATAGGACTTCAAACCCTTTCTTTGATGTGTGATGCTCTAACGGCCCTTGTTTGTAGAGTGGGAATAAGGAAACTTTCTCCCCAGAGTAGCAAGAGGACGAAACAACCTGCATGTGTAACAGAATGTTAAATTGTCTGAGCTCAGACAGGGAAGCTGCTGACTCCTCTTTCAGTGCCTGGAGATTCGCCTGCCCCAGCAGCAAAGGCAGATCCTGCGACAGGCGTGGCAGCCTTGCTCCACTGAGAGGCGTCTACCAGAGGGCACCTTTGGGGGTGGGGTTGCCGTGGGGGGCACCAGCAGAGGAGAGGCCTCTCCCTGCAGCTAGTCCTGCAGAGGGGGAGGGGAGTCTCAGAAGAGCTAAGAAATGTGTCCTCAGGAGAAGAAACCTGGTTTGAACTCCAGCCACACCCAGACATTGTGAAGCCACCTTATAACAGTGTCTCTCAAGGAAGAACCTTTCTGCCTTCTGCATTAGAAACAGCAGCTGGGAGGGCAGGGCGGGGCCGGGGGTTGCCCATCTGGGAGGAGGGAACACACGGGTCCATGGGTTGAATAATATATTGACCAGTCATGTTGTTTACCGGATTGAGACAGTGTTTTGGGACTTAAAATAAGTATGGAATTTTTCATTACCTATAAGTGATCAGAAAAATCCTGAGACCATTCATGTTTTCAACCAGGGGCAGGAGACAGCATTTACCTCCCTGATTACACTGAAAGAGACCTTGGAAGAGGTCCCTTTCAAACCAAAGCTGCTTTTGTAAGTGGACCTCATGAGGGCCTCCTGTTTAACACACAGTTGACACCCATCACACACCCTGCACTACGCTTTGGCACACGGCAGGCTGGCAACAGGGCGTGGAGTCGTTTATTCACTCCTCATCCCTCTTGGCTCTTCAGGTCCTAGAGGCCAAGAATTTTGACCCTTTAATACCTGAATTCCATAGTGCCTGGTACAGAGTAGACCCATCAACGCCTGATGAATGAACAGAATAAAAATGAGTTCTGTGCCAGCTCCACAGCAGCCAGCATGACAGAAGCTTACACTGTGGGGCCTGCTGCCAAGGAAGGGGGTGGGGCCAGCACACGCCATTCTTGCTAAGATTCTGTGCTTACATGTGACGCTAATGACACCCGCAGGCTGAGGAGCTGCAGCCTAATCTCTGGCACTGACAGGGCGTTTTCCCCACTCATATTATTCTCCGTCAGTTGCAAAGAGTTGGGGCCATGGTGGCAGGTGTAATTCTGTCTGTTCTTTTGTAGATGAGAAGACGAAGGTGGAGAGACTGGGGACCCAGGCAAAGTCTTTGGCGAGCCGAGACAGGTGGGACTCAGGACCCCTACTGCAAACTCAAGCTCTCACCTAAAACCCAAAGCCACAGAAAATGCAACTGAAAGAGAAAAGGAGGAGGTGGTTTCTCCCACCACAAATAGAAGCAGGAGAGAATAAGAACCGACTTGCTAGATAATAATATGCAAAGTCTCAGGGCAAAGTGCAATTTTATGGTTGATTTATAATCCTCAGGAAATTGGGAGCTGTCATGAAAATCCTGACATGAACGGACTGACTGAGGGGCAGTAGGAAGTGTGTGGCTGGCCTCTCTGGATCAGGGTGGCTCTAGCAATGAAGATCATCCCTATAGGCATCCAGAACTTGGCACAAATCAGATTTTGCAGCTGGGTGACTAGGAGTTCAAGCCAGTTCTTAGAGGAGCCAGAAGGTGGCGCCACTTGCCAAGATAATCTGGTCAAAGGCAGCAGCCTGAGACCTCGCCCGCCCTCCACTCCACCCCTAGAAAGGAGTCCCTGGCCGCTCTGATTTGGCCTGGAGTTTACTGTTGGTTTCTATCACATAGTGAGATGCTTTTCAGACACCAGGGGTACATCTCTGATTCAGTTCAGTTCAGTCGCTCAGCTGTGTCCGAGTCTTTGAAACCCCATGAACTGCAGCACGCCAGGCTTCCCTGTCCATCACCAACTCCAAGAGCTCGCTCAAACTCTTGTCCATCCAGTTGGTGACACCATCAACCATCTCATTCTCTGTTGCCCTTTTCTCCTTTTGCCTTCAGTCTTTTACAGTATCGCCAAAGGATTGGAGTTTCAGCTTCAGCATCAGTCCTTCCAGTGAATATTCAGGACTGATTTCTTTAGGATGGACTGATTGGCTCTCCTTGCAGTTTAAGGGACGCTCAAGAGTCTTCTACACCACAGCTCAAAAGCATCAATTTTTTGGTGCTCAGCTTTCTTTATAGTCCAACTCTCACATCCATACATGACTACTGGAAAAAACATAGCTTTGACTAGACTGACCTTTGTCAGCAAAGTAATGTCTCTGCTTTTTAACATACTGCCTAGGTTGGTCATAGCTTTTCTTCCAAGAAGCAAGCATCTTTTAATTTCATGGCTGCAGTCACCATCTGCAGTGATTTTGGAGCCCAGAAAAATAAAGTCTGTAACTGTTTCCACTGTTTCCCCATCTATTTGCCATGAAATGATGGGTCCAGATGCCATGATCTTCGTTTTCTGAATGTTGAGCTTTAAGCCAACTTTTTCACTCTCCTCTTTCACTTTCATCAAGAGGCTTTTTAGTTCCTCTTCCCTTTCTGCCATAAGGGTGGTGTCATCTGCATATCTGAGGTTATTGATGTTTCTCCCAGCAATCTTGATTACAGCTTGTGCTTCATCCAGCCTGGCATTTCATATGATGTACGCTGCATATACATTAAATAAGCAGGGTGACAATATGCAGCCTTGACGTACTCTTTTCCCGATTTGGAACCAGTCTGTTGTTCCATGTCCAGTTCTAACTGTTGCTTCCTGACCTCCATACAGATTTCTCAAGAGGCAGGTTAAGTGGTCTCGTATTCCCATCTTTTAAAGAATTTTCCACAGTTTGTTGTGATCCACACAGTCAAAGGCTTTGGTGTAGTCAATAAAGCAGAAGTAGATGTTTTCCCAGAACTCTCTTGCTTTTCTGATGCCTCCACGGATGTTGGCAATTTGATCTCTGCTACCTCTGCCTTTTCCAAATCCAGCTTGAACATCAGGAAGTTCACAGTTCATGTACTGTCGAAGCCTGGCTTGGAGAAACTTTCTAGCATGTGAGATGAGTGCAATTGTGCGGTAATTTGAACATTCTTTGGAATTGGAATGAAAACCGACCTTTTCCAGTCCTGTGGCCACTGCTAAGTTTTCCAAATTTGCTGGCATATTGAATGCAGCACTTTCACAGCATCATCTTTTAGAATTTGAAGTAGCTCAACTGGAATTCCATCATCTCCACTAGCTTTGTTTATAGTGATGCTTCCTAAGGCCCACTTGACTTCACATTCCAGGATGTCTGGCTCTAGATGAGTGATCACACCATTGTGATTATCTTGGTGGTGAAGATCTTTTTGTACAGTTTGTCTGTGTATTCTTTCCACCTCTTCTTGATATCTTCTGCTTCTGTTAGGTGCATACTGTTTATGTCCTTTATTGTGCCCATATTTCTTTTCGCTTTCATGCATTGGAGAAGGAAATGGCAACCCACTCCAGTGTTCTTGCCTGGAGAATCCCAGGGGCGGGGGAGCTTGGTGGGCTGCTGTCGATGGGGTTGCACAGAGTCAGACACAACTGAAGTGACTTAGCAGCAGTGCCCATATTTACATGAAATGTTCCCTTGGTATCTATAATTTTCTTGAAGAGATCTCTAGTCTTTCTAATTCTAGTGTTTTTCTCTATTTCTTTGCACTGATCGCTGAGGAAGGCTTTCTTATCTCTCCTTGCTATTCTTTGGAACTCTGCATTCAGATGGTTATATCTTTCCTTTGCTCCTTTGCCTTTAGCTTCTCTTCTTTTCTCAGCTATTTGTAAGGCCTCCTCAGACAACCATTTTGCCTTTTTGCATGTCTTTTTCTTGGGGATGGTCTTGATCACTGCCTCCTGAACAATGTCATGAATCTCCATCCATAGTTCTTCAGGCACTCTGTCTATCAGACATAATCCCTTGAATCTATTTGATCACTGTGTAATCATTCAGTTCAGTTCAGTCGTTCAGTTGTGTCTGACTCTTTGCAACCCCATGAATCACAGCACGCCAGGTCTCTCTGTTCGTCACCATCTCTCGGAGTTCACTCAGACTCATGTCCATTGAGTCCGTGATGCCATCCAGCCATCTCATCCTTGGTCGTCCCCTTCTCCTCCTGCCCCCAATCCCTCCCAGCATCAGAGTCTTTTCCAGTGAGTCAACTCTTCGCATCAGGTGGCCAAAGTACTGGAGTTTCAGCTTTAGCATCATTCCTTCCAAAGAAATCCCAGAGTTGATCTCCTTCAGAATGGACTGGTTGGATCTCCTTGCAGTCCAAGGGATTCCCAAAAGTCTTCTCCAACACCACAGTTCAAAAGCAGCAATTCTTGGGCACTCAGTCTTCTTCACAGTCCAACTCTCACATCCATACATGACCACAGGAAAAACCATAGCCTTGACTAGACAGACCTTAGTTGGCAAAGTAATGTTTCTGCTTTTGAATATACTATCTAGGTTAGTCATAACTCTTCTTCCAAGGAGCAAGCGTCTTCCAATTTCATGGCTGCAGGAATTTGATTTAGGTCATATATATCTCAATGGCCTAGTGGTTTTCCCTACTTCTTCAATTTAAGTCTGAATTTGGCAATAAGGAGTTCATGATCTGAGCCATAGTCAGCTCCTGGTCTTGTTTTTTTCTGACTGCATAAAACTTCTTTGGGTGCAAAGAATATAATCAATCTGATTTCAGTATTGACCATCTGATGATGTTCATGTGTAGAGTCTTTTCTTGTGTTGTTTGAAGAGGTTTTGCCATGACCAGTGCATTCTTTTGGTAAAACTGTTAACCTTTGACCTGCTTCATTTTGTACTCCAAGGACAAATTTGCCTATTACTCCAGGTATCTCTTGACCTCCTACTTTTGCATTCCAGTCCCCTATAATGAGAAAGACATCTTTCTTGGGTGTTAGTTCTAGAGTAGAAGGATGGGAGCTCATCTTCTCCTGCGAGAACTCCAAAATTACAACTCGCTGCTGAACAACCATTGAGAGGAGAATGTTGGATCCCACCAAAAAAGATACCCCATGTCCAGTGGCAAAGGAGAAGCCCCAGCAGAACAGTAGGAGGGGCAAAATCACGTTTAGAATCAAGTCCCATTCCTGCCAGAGACACTCGGAGGGCTCAGACAAAGCCTTGTACACACCAGGAGACCCCACAGAGACTGAGCCAGACCTGCCTTTGAGTGCTTGAGTGTCTCCTGCAGTGGTATGGGTCAGCAGTGGCCTGCTGCAGGGGGCAGGGGCTCTGGGTGCAGCAGACCTGGGTGTGGCATAATCCCTCTTGGAGGAGGTCGCCATTAACCCCACCATAGAGCTGCCAGAACTTACACAGGACTGGGGAAACAGACTCTTGGAGGCCACAAACAAAACCTTGTGTGCACCAGGACCCCAGAGAAAGAGCAGTGACCCCACAGGAGACTGACCCAGGCTTGCCTGTGAGTGTCCAGGAGTCTCAGAAAGAAGGCGTGGGCCAGCAGTGGCCTGCTGCAGGGTCAGGGGCACTGAGAGTGGTAGTGGGTGCCTGGGACCTTTTGAAGGAGGTCGCTATTATCTTCATTATCTCCAAACACCAGAGTTTGGTCTCAGGTCAGACAACAGGGAGGGAACACAGCCCTGCCCATCAACAGAAAATTGGTTTAAAGATTTACTGAACATGGCTCTGCCCATCAGAACAACAGTCAGTCTCTCCCATCAGGAAGCTTCCATAAGCCTCTTATCCTTATCTGTCAGAGGGCAGACAGAATGAAAACCAAAATCACAGAAAACTAATCAAACTGGTCACATGGACCACAGTCTTGTCTAACTCAAAGAAACTATGAGCCATGCCATGTAGGGCCAACCAAGACAGATGGATCATGGTGGAGAGTTCTGACAAAATGTGGTCCACTGGAGAAGGGAATGGCAAACCACTTTAGTATTCTTGCCTTGAGAACCCCATGAACAGTATGATAAGGTAAAAATATATGACACTGAAGGATAAACACCCTAGATAAGTTCTCAGTATGCTACTGGAGAAGAGTAGAAGAAACAACTCCAGAAAGAATGAAGATATGGAGCCAAAGCAAAAACAACGCTCAGTTGTGAATGTAACTACTGCTGTAAGTAAAGTCTGTTGCTATAAAGAGCAATGTTGCATAGAAACCTGGAATGTTAGCTTCATGAATCAAGGTAAATTGGATGTGGTCAAACAGGAGATGGCAAGAGTGAACATTGACATTTTAGGAATCAGTGAACTAAAATGGACTGGAATGGGTGGATTTAACTCAGATGTTCATTGTATCTACTACTTGGGCAAGAATCCCTTAGAAGAAATGGAGTAGCTCTGGTATTCCACGAAAGAGTCTGAAATGCAGTTCTTGGGTGCAATCTCAAAAATGACAGAATGATCTCTGTTTGTTTCCAAGGCAAACCAGTCAATATCACAGTAATCCAAGTCTGTGCCCCAACCAGTAAGGCTGAAGAAGCTGAAGCTGAACGGTTCTATGAAGACTTAAAGACCGTCTAGAACTGACACCCGTAAAGATGTCCCTCTCTGATTGCCCCTGTGCACCTGCTAATTCCTTCACCCTGCAGTACTGAAGAGTTGGCTGAGCAGATGGTACTGGGAAGGCCTTACATTCCAAGCAGTTATTATCATTTTAACCACTACACACAATGACATAAATTACCACTACCGTTAATTGAGCACGTGCCTGGCTAGACACGAAGCTAAATGCTTTCAGTGGATTATTTAATTCCTATGACAATCCTGTAGGGTATATATTATTATCCACCTTTTACAGATGAGGATGTGTTGAAATTCAGAGAGGCCAATACATTTGTTTTCCATCACAAGTCCAGTCAATTGCAAAGTCATATTTGAATGCTGTTCTTTCTGGACTCTGTAGCTTGTACCATGAATCACTGTGAGGCACTGTCTCCTTCTGTCTTCCTACCCTCTCTCCTCTGCTCTCTCTGTGCCTGGCATTGTCTCAGGGGTTAGATTCAGGACATGTTGGACTAAACCTCTGCTTTTGGAGATGAATGACAGCAGTGGGCCATGGGAGCGTGATTCCCATCTGTCTGAGAACAGGAAAAATATTCACTTGTATCCAGGACCACCTTTAGGTCAGGCATGATGCTGGAGGGTGTTCAAGCTGGAAATTCCAGGTGTCTGTTGGCTACATTTAATCTGGGTTTTTGTGATCATGGATCAGGTGTGGGCTCTGTGCTCTCTCAGTAAGCCAATTTCTCCCCTCGCTGCCAGTTAGCAAGAACTTCAATATATTCTGGCAGGTGTGTGTGGGGGTGGGGTGGGGGTGGGGGAGCATCAGTAAAACTGATTCATCAATACTGGAGCACAAGCACCACTTGACCCTTGAAAATGAAGCAGGTGACCAACATATACTGAACAGTTCTATCCCAGCTGGCCAACTAGCAGAGCCACGAAAGATTAGGGAACCAGGCTCATGGGAGGGCAGTTTCTTCTCTTAGGGGTCCTCCATGGCTTGGGGATAATGAGAAACAGTGACAGAAGGTCTGGGGCCAAGGCTTGGGAGATCAGAGAATTTTACCCTCTCGTGTTGTAAGTATGACTTCACTTGGAGTGAAACGGGTTTGCTGCAGGGCACACAGCCCATTAGCCCTAAAGTGAAGACAGACATGGGGGTCACCTGTACTTGGTGTCCATGGATGGAAGTGATATGAATGGAATCTGACCTATTACCTGTGTGGCTGCAAGATGTCAGTTTGACCCAATCTCATTTAACAGTTGAGGAAACTGAGGTTCAGAGGTGTCCAAAATCATACAGCAACTTAGTGACATTTACTGTGTTCCTAATATATAAATAGTACCCTCCTGGGTTCTCTGTGCCATGTGTGTGGTTTCATACACCACACAGATCTGGAATCCAAGGAAGTGAGGGTGAAGTGAATTAGGTGCAGAAATATTGGCATTTCTGGAACCTTTAAATGACATTTGAGGAAACAGGGTAAAATGTTGGACATCAAGACTGTAATGAGATAAAAACAATAGCCGATGTTATGGGTTGAACTGTGTACCAGCCAAAAGATATGCTGAAGTACCTGTAAATGCAACCTTACTTGGAAATACGAGGTTTTTACAGATGCAATCAAGTTAAGATGAGGTCGTTAGGGTGGACCCTAGGCCAGCGTGACTTGGTGTCCTTATAAGAGGGAATATTGGACACAGAAACACAGGGAAAAGGACGTTAGAGACTGAAATAATGCATCTACAAGCCAAGGAAGGTCAAGGGTGGCAGGCCACCACCAGAAGGTAGACGAAGACCTGGAACAGATCCTCCCTTAGAGACCTTGCTGCTGCTAAGTCACTTCAGCCGTGTCCGACTCTGTGTGACCCCATAGATGGCAGCCCACCAGGCTCCCCCATCCCAGGGATTCTCCAGGCAAGAACACTGGAGTGGGTTGCCATTTCCTTCTCCATCGCATGAAAGTGAAAAGTGAAAGTGAAGTCGCTCAGTTGTGTCCGACTTTAAGCAACCCCATGGACTGCAGCCCACCAGGCTGCTCTTTCCATGGGATTTTCTAAGCAAGAGTATTTAGGAGGAACCAACTCCACTGACACCTAGATTTCCAACTCCAGCCCCAGAAGTAGGAGAGAGTCCATTTCTGTTGTTTAAGCCACCCTCTTTGTGATGCTTTGTAATGGTAGCCAGCAAACAAATATAATAGAAAACCTCTTATTAAGTAGCTACTTTGCGGGTCACGTCTCTCTGTCGATTTAATCAATATTCATTGTGTATCTGCTAGGTGTCAGGCACTGTCTAGGGTGCCAGAGAGAGATCAGGGAGAGGCCAAGTCCCTGCCTTCTGGAAGTTTCTAGTTCCCTGCATTATCTCCCAGAATCCTCACAGTTCTGTGAAATAGGGTCATCCCCCCTCATCTTGAGATAAGGGCCTCACATTAGGGAAGGACCAAGTTGGGCCTGGTCTCTGTCACTCTAATTTACAGGAAGGTACACCACTGGTTCCTGGGGGAGAAGGTGAGACAGGCAGTGGTGTGGGCCTCCAGCATTTCTGAGGTCAGAGTCCTGCCTCCCAAAGAAACCACGCCTTGGCCCAGCCTGGAGAGCCCTGCGCAGCCACATGTGGGGCAGGCTTGCCAGCTCTGTCTCCAAGTCCCCCCTTCCCTCGCTGAGGTCAGGCCGCTCAGGAGGCCCAGTTTGGGCGGAGGATGTAAAACCCTGGCCCTGACAGCAGGCAGCTGCAGTTAACAGCCGGGCCGTGGCACGGTCACCTGCATACAGACGTTCACAGTGTATCAGCGACGCCAGAGTGTTGCTCTGTGATCCTGGTGGGGAGGGGACAAAGAAAAGGCCGCAGCCTGATCCCATCTGAACCGAGAGGCAAGGCCAGTGCTCTCCAACCATATAAGTTCAGTGGGCTCCTTCCAGCCAGTGCTGTGAGGGACTGCTGTTTACTCACAACAGCTCTAGGCCTGCTGCACCCTGTCCACTGGGTCCACACTGTAAGCTACCCCATCATCCAAGAGCCCCTGGTTCCTGACAGCATCAAACGTAGAACAAGTCTTTACTCTTCCGTTCAGTTCAGTTCAGTCGCTCAGTTGTGTCCGACTCTCTGCGACCCTCCTTACTCTGAACTTCCTCCAAATTGCCCAGTGCAAGCCTCCACCTCACAACAAGCTCCTTGCGATCTCTCTTCCTGAGATGCCCCAGGTTCCGTCAGAGTGTTTCTCTCCTGCTTCAGCAAGTGATACGCCTGACTTTGTCCGTCTACCTGTGTACTCTCAGTGGTCAGCCTGGCTGTGGCTGCTGCGCGCCTCACTCCCAGACCCAGGTCCTTCGAGGTCAGCACAGGGGGCTCGTCCCACTGGGCGTGGCTCTCGCCTCCCAGGAGGAGCCCTCAGCGCCCTAAGGGGCCCCGGCAGGGGAGACTGGCTCCACTCCCGCAGTCTGTGGACACCTCTGATGTAGGAGAGCGTTTTCCAAGGAGCACCCCCTCTCTCCTCCCCGACAGGCTCCCACCGGAGCTCCTCAGCTCCATTCAGATAAAGAGGTTCTGCCTTCAGGGCCGACTGCTCAGCACATTTTTCTAAGCATTAAAAAATCACTGAAGAAGAAAAATAGAAATCCCTGGGGGGCTGCACCATTCCCCGACAGCCAGGCTATTAAACTTCCAAGTCCCAGTACTGAGCGGCCTGACAGCTGGAAAGCCCCCCAGCCTCACGCGTCCTCGCTAAAGCAGTTTGTTCCAGTCAGAGCAAGCTTGGGTAAAGATCAATCACTGTTTCTGGCGGTTCCTTCCAAATTAGAAGAGGCAGAAAAGCAGAGAAAAAGGAGGCATATCCCAGAGTTTAATCTCCGCTCAGAGAAGGGCTCTCACTGACTATGACTCCATCTTATTAAGCAGTGAGCACTCAGGGGATCACTGGCCCAGTTACCCTTCAGGGTCTGGGGTCTCTTATTTATTTATTTGTTATTTTTTAAAGTCTTTATTGAATTTGTTACACTATTGCTTCTGTCTTATGTTTTGGTTTTTTGGCTGTGAGGCCTGTGGGATCTTAGCTCTGGCAATCAGGGATCGAACCTTCAGCCCATGCATTGGGAGGCGAAGTCTTTATCTCTGGACCACCAGGGAAGTCCCTGGGGTCTTTTACATGAGTTTAATAGGAGCTTTTCATGATTTTCGGGGGGCAGGCAACACTGAGTTGGTCCTGACTAGGACACTAACTCAAGGAGAAACTGCATCTCTGTGGGCCTCAGTTTCTTTGTCTATAAAGTGGGTGTTAATGGCCTGAATTGTGCCCTCCTCTCCAACATGCGGGTTGAAGTCCCAACCCCCAGCCACTCAGAATGTGACGGCATTTGAAAAGGGCTTTTAAAGAGGTGATTAAGTTATAATGAGGTGGTGGTAGTCTGATATAAGAGGGTCCTTACAGGAAGAGGAAATGTGGACCCAGGTATAGAGGCAGGGAGAAGACGGCCACCTGTCAGGCAAGGGGTGAGGCTTCAGAGGGCACAGTCCTGCAGACACCTTGGCCTCGGACTTCCAGCCTGTGAGAACACCAGTTTCTGTCGTTTAAGCCACCCGATATCACCCAGTCTGTGGTAATTTTCTGTGGCAGCCCTGGCAGACTGATCAAGTGGGCATGCCTCCGTTTTCTGGGTGACACAGACGCTGTTGCGAGAATCCACTGAGACAGTGAATAAAGTTCCTGGAAGTATCTGCAGGTGTCACACTGATGAAGGCGCTGCCTGAGCTATGCAGAGTGGCTGCACACAGTTCATCTCCATGGGTTTTATCAGAGAGCAGGATTCTTGGGAAGGAATCCTATAGAACTCCCAGGGCACCTCTGCCCGCTCCAGAGGGCAGCTGGGACCTGGCTGAACCACCTGGCAAGTGGGGGTTGCCCAGGGGTGTCTCCTGCAGTGAAGGCCTGGCCTGGCTGGCCGGGTGAGCTGCCAGGTGCCTGCAGGAGCTAAAATCCCAGCAGGGGCAATTCATTCCGCAGGCAGTGCTCCTGGGGGCAGGCCAGGAACCTGTCTTCCTTGTTTCACTCACACTTCACAGCCACACATGGGCAAAGAGCCTGTCCACCTTTATTAGGAACATACACCAGCGCTAGTAAGTTAATAGTCACATCCCTCCCCCAAGTAACAATCAATTCGTTTATCAGATAACCTTCCTTCTCAGAGTTAGCTGGGAACAGGCCTGAGCAGTGGGCCCTTATCTGAAGTGGTCAGAGATGATGAAGAAATAACACAGCTAAAGCCTGGGGGTGAGGCCTGGAGGTCAGCCAAGGAGGGCAAGGGAGGGTGGGGCCTGGGTGCCTGGGGAGGGGGCCTCTGTCCTTGGTGCTGGGGGACAAGGCACGGGCAGGTGTGGGCGGTGAGGTTCTTTGCCTCAGGTGAAACTTTGCCCAGCGTCTGCTGAGAGGGGGCCTTTTAAACTTTACTTCTCTCTTCATATGGGCCTCCCTGGTGGCTCAGAGGTTAAAAGCATCTGCCTCCAATGCGGGAGACCTGGGTTCGATCCCTGGGTCGGGAAGATCCCCATGGCAATCCACTCCAGTATTCTCGCCTGGAGAATCCCATGGACGGAGAATCCCATGGACAGAGAAGCCTAGTAGGTTACAGTCCACGGGATCACGAAGAGTTGGACACGACTGAGTGACTTCACCTCACCTCTCTCTTCATGGTCCCCTAAGAATTATTTAGATGGTTGTTCATTGGTCCCTAAAATAGATGAGTAAAAACTACCAGTTGGTCGGTTTTGTGATGGAGTTTTCCCACTCTGTGCACACTGCTTTTCGTTACTTACTGATAATGGCTGACATAACTTCTCATTTCTGCTAAATAATGTATTTGTGACACTCTGCTCTACCATCTCGTTTACAGCCAGGTAAATGAGTCTTTATGTCTTTTCTCCAGCCCGACAACAATAAACTAGATATTATTTTCCTAAATTGAGTCAACTTTGGTAGATCAGCATAAACATTTTAGGGGAGTGGGGGGGGCATGGATTACGTTCTGCTGGGTTCAACTACTTTTTCAATAACTCCCTGGAAAGAGGCACCACATTTGTCCTTGGCACTTGCCTGGATTGTTTTAATTTAGTTCTTCTGGAGAGTGTAGGTCATGGAGGGTCACTCCTCTTGCTCTTGGGGTTTTGTTTTGAGAGAAGGCTGTTGAGAAAAGTTTTCTTCCCTCACACTGGCTTGGTGCTTCTCTGAGGCTGTGGGGGCTTCACCAGCCTTGGACCTGACTGGAACTCACCTCAAGTCATTGGTAGGGGTTTTATTTATAACTTTATTTTCTTTTAAGATAAATCATTCAAATGGTGCAAGAGCCCAGAGTAAGCCTGTTCCCACCTGTGTCTCCAGTCACCCAGCTCCACAGTAGAAGCACCCATTGCCACCACGTGTTTATGCTTCCAGGGACAGGCTGCACTCCACCTTTCTTCCTCTCTCCCTCCCTCCTTCCCTTCTTCCCTTCCCCTCTTTCTTTCTTTTTTCCTTCCTTAAGGACCCCTCTCTCTTTCTCCTCTCTCTTTTTCTTTTGCCTTAAACGCAAACAGTAGCATGGCATAGATAGGTTTTGCAGTCTGCCTTTTGATTTAAAAAATATATATATTAGTTTCACAGGTGGTTCAGTGGTAAAGAAGCTACCTGCCAAGCAGGAGATGCAGGTTCAATCCCTGGGTTGGGAAGATCCCCCTAGAGAAGGAAATGGCAACCTACTCCAGTACTTTTGCCAGGAAAATCCCATGGACAGAGGAGCCTGGCAGGCTACAGTCCATAGAGTGGCAAAGAGTCAGACATGACTAAGCTACTGAGCATGCACCATAGTTTCTCATTAGGACACAACAGGCTTCCTTCTTTCTTTCTTATAACTGCAGAGGAGTCTGCTGCATTATTTAGTGTTATGGGGCATTTGGGCTGTTTCTAGTATTTCACTTCAGGGTTCTGATTTGAAACCTTAGACTGGCTGCTTCTGTATTTAGCCCTCACTGCTCAGCCGTTCATGGGCTGCCTTTTGTGTGCTGTGTTGTGTCTTCTCTCGGAATAGAGAGCAGGGCACAGACTGGGAGAGCTTGGCACTTGGAGGGGAGAGCTGCAAACTGCACGATACTCTCCACCCCCCACCGCCCTCCAACTAGGGGACCTGACAAAACTCTAGCGTGGCTTCCATCCCTAGGATGACCTCAGCCCACTTAAAATGCCTGCCTGAGGGAGCTCAAGCTCCCCAAAGAATTTACTGTTCTAGCCTGACAACAGACCCCTGCTCTACCTTTTCTTAGGCAATTACTTTGGGAAACATGGAACTGTAAATCTTTTCTCTACTCTTTCGAGGTATGAATCTCCTACAACCCAGAATGTTTCCTCTAGGACCTGGGAGCCGTCTCTGTGAAATGCAAACATCTGGGGACATAGTTCTCCCTCTCCCAGATCCTGGTATGATGCTAATTTCAGGGGGCTCCTTGCTCCAGTCTGTTCCCATCATAAAGATGTGAGATGTGTGTTTCTCCTCTGGATAAGTGCCAGTTAGCGAACATGGATGGCCGGATCACCTGGACCACCCTCCTCAGCCTCCTTTCAGCATTCTCCTGTAGCACACCAGCATTTAAAAAGCCTCCTACCTTTTGTTTCCGTGGAGTTGAGCTCAGTTCTATTCTGAAGTCTCTCTCTCCTACTGCCGTAGTCTGAATATTAATAAAACCTGTTTTGCTGATTTTTTAACAAAGGTCCAATACAGACCTTCCCTTTGACAGTTGGGAGGTCAGCCCCAAGTGCAGATTGCCCTGCAGCTGGTCACACCTGGTCCTAACTCCCAGCTTGGTCCACGCTGGGCCTGGATTGAAGGGTTGCCCTCTGGCAGGTTCTTTGGGTCTCACATTTGGTCTCCCTTTCTTGAGGGTACCTCTGAGGAGTGGGCTACCTCATTCCTCTCAACTCCTGCAGTGTCTGTGGTTTGCACCTCTCATGTAAACGTAGTTGTTTACGTTACCACCCACTTAATGTCGCTATCTTCTCATTTATTCAATTCTATAAACTTAATTGGGTATTAAGTATGCTCCCAGCAATGTACATACATTATTTCATGTTATACCTATGGATCAATCACTTTTATTATGAAAATGTCAAACATATATAAAAAGAGAATGGTATAATGGATCCCCATATACCCACCACCAGTATGATTATAAACACATGGCTTTTTTTTTTTCCCCTTTTGTTATACCAATATCCCCTCACATTTCCATCCTGTCTCAGATTATTTTAAACAAATCCTGGATATTATTTCTTCTTCAGATATTTCAGTATGGTATTGCTAAATTATAAACATGCATTTAAAAAAAACCACGTAACTTCTACAAATCTAAAAATACATAGCATCTAAAAAGTAAATACACTTCTTCAATAGCACCAAATATCCGGTTCTTCTTTCTTTAATTGTTTGATATACTTTTTACAGTTTCTTTGAAGAGTGGTCCACATAAAGTCCATTTCAATGGGTGGATATGTCAGTTTAATCTCTTTTAACTTATAGATCCCCCATCTCTCCTTTCTCCTCTGGTAATTTTTGCTTGCTGAAAAAATTAGATGGTTACCCCTGTGGTTTCCTACTGCCTGGATTTGCTGACTTCATCCCCATGGTGTCAGTTAACATGTTCATCTGACCTCTGTATTTCCCGTAGTTCTTTCTTGAGACTTAATCACTTGCAGTTTTCTTGTTTGTTTGTTTCTTTTTTGGCAAGGCTATTTCATAGGTGGTGTTGCATACTCCATCAGAAGGTACAAGTCTACTCGTCTGTTTTTGTGAGATTAGTAGCTATTTGATAATTGTTATTGCCTAGACACATTATGTGCAAACTGGTGATATTTAAATGCTGTTTTTAAAATTACTTTTATGATATACAAATAAAATTAATAATTTCATTCTTACTTGTTTTTAACTATAATACTTCTACAAAATGATGCTTCCTCTCTTCTTTTTCTTTTAAACTGTACATGATATACCTACAGTTCTTATAGGAAAGTTGGGAAAAACGTCTGGCTCATTATCTATCATTTTCAAAAAACTGAGTTGGTTCCTCAGCAGACTCCAAGGTGGATTTTGGAGGGGAAGAGTACAATACTGAATGCATAGATTTAAACATTTTTATGTATTTCAACCTATTATAGTTAATATTATTATTGGTATTTAATTGTGAACTTCCAGATGTTCAAGCTGGTTTTAGAAAAGGCAGAGGAACCAGAGATCAAATTGTCAACATCCGCTGGATCATCGAAAAAGCAAGAGAGTTCCAGAAAAACATCTATTTCTGCTTTATTGACTATGCCAAAGCCTTTGACTGTGTGGATCACAACAAACTGTGGAAAATTCTGAAAGAGATGGGAATACCAGACCACCTGACCTGCCTCTTGAGAAATCTGTATGCAGGTCAGGAAGCAACAGTTAGAACTGGACATGGAACAACAGACTGGTTCCAAATAGGAAAAGGTGTACTTCAAGGCTGTATATTGTCACCCTGCTTATTTAACTTATATGCAGAGTACATCATGAGAAACACTGGACTGGAAGAAACACAAGCTGGAATCAAGATTGCTGGGAGAAATATCAATAACCTCAGGTATGCAGATGACACCACCCTTATGGCAGAAAGTGAAGAGGAACTAAAAAGCCTCTTGATGAAAATGAAAGAGTAGAGTGAGAAGTTGGCTTAAAGCTCAACATTCAGAAAACGAAGATCATGGCATCTGGACCCATCACTTCATGGGAAATAGATGGAGAAACAGTGGAAACAGTTACAGACTTTATTTTTGGGGGCTCCAAAATTACTGCAGATGGTGACTGCAGCCATGAAATTAAAAGATGCTTACTCCTTGGAAGAAAAGTTATGACCAACCTAGATAGCATATTCAAAAGCAGAGGCATTACTCTGCTGACTAAGGTCCATCTAGTCAAGGCTATGGTTTTTCCTGTGGTCATGTATGGATGTGAGAATTGGACTGTGAAGAAGGCTGAGCACCAAAGAATTGATGCTTTTGAACTGTGGTGTTGGAGGAGACTCTTGAGAGCCCCTTGGACTGCAAGGAGATCCAACCAGTCCATTCTGAAGGAAATCAACCCTGAGATTTCTTTGGAAGGAATGATGCTAAAGCTGAAACTCCAGTACTTTGGCCACCTCATGCGAAGAGTTGACTCACTGGAAAAGACTCTGATGCTGGGAGGGATTAGGGGCAGGAGGAGAAGGCTGAGGATGAGTGGCTGAATGGCATCACTGACTCAATGGACGTGAGTCTGAGTGAACTCCGGGAGATGGTGATGAACAGGGAGGCCTGACGTGCTGCAATTCATGGGGTCGCAAAGAGTCGGACACGACTGAGCGACTGAATTGAACTGAACTGAGCCCTCTTTGATTAGTGGGAGTCTGTTCAAATTGGCTATTAAGTCTTTTAATGTGACTCTAGTAGTTCTTTATAGTTTCCTTGGTTTCTCAGACTCATTGCCCCCAAACCTGGATCCAGCCATTTCTCCAAGGAGCTTCTGTTCTTATAGTGAAAGATGGTGGTTAGAGACCAGAACCAGAGGCTAAAAATGCTCAGTGCCACTGGGCAGGCTATAGTTTCTAAGTCTTTTCACTGATCAGAGCTAGGAAATGGATATATATTTATTTTATGTTGACCTACAACCAACAACATGATTACTGAAATGACTTGAAATTCTTTTTGCAGTGTTCTTCTGCATCCCCACTAGGGATTACTGTGATCCAGAGAGATGATATGGGGTGGAAGGTGGGAGGGGGTTTCAGGATTGGGAGCTCGTGTACATCTGTGGCTGATTCATGTCAATGTATGGCAAAACCAATACAGTATTGTAAAGTAGAATAAAGTAAAGATAAAATACACACACATACACACAAAAACAAACAAACAAAAAATAAATAAATAAAAGTCACTTGGAATAGTTCTTCTCTGTGTGATTACACCATAAATTTGAAACATAGTTGGATTCATTTGTTTCTTTTTCTTTTTGATTTTTAGAGCTTTCTCTTTAAGATTTAATTTTGTTTTATAATTCTCTAAAATATTTGCATGGTCCCAAAGTCATCTCCACATAACAAGATAAATTAAAACAACTCTAGTGTCTATTTCTTTTCCCTCTACCTGCTTCCTGTAAGTGATCATTTAAAAACATGTTAAACAAATTTTTTTTCAATTATAAGGGAATACATATGCATGGACTCATATCCCTTCTTCTTTCTTAGATAAGTGGTAAATAATACACATATTCTCTCCACCTTGCTTTTTAACCCAATAATGTATCCTGGAGATTTTCCATAATAGTTTACAGAGTTATCTCTCATTTCTTTTGTGGATATATAAGTCATAGCTTATTCAGCTAGTCCCCTACTGATAGGTAGTTGGGTTGCTTCCAATTTTTGCCATTATTCATAGAAGTGAAATAAATAGCCTTATGCATACTTCTTGTTCATGTTTCTGCCAATGTGTCATTGGGAGAGAATCTTAGAAGTGGGATTGCTGGATCAAATTCAGTATACATAAATGCATATAAATTTGTATAGATATTGCCAAACTCTTCTTCACAAGTGGTTGCAATAGTCTCTATTCCCATCAGTATTAGATGAACTTCCCTGGAGCTTCACCTTGGCGTCCCAGGTAGCACAGTGGTAAGGAATCCTCATGACAGTGTGGGAGCTGCAGAGATGTGGGTTCAATCCCTGGGCTGGGAAGATTCCCCTGGAGTAGGAAATGGCAGCACACTTCAGTATTGCCAGGAAAATCTCGTGGGCAGAGGAGCCTGGCGGACTATAGTCCATGGGGTCGCAAAGAGTCGGACATGACTGAGCGTCTGAGGACAGCTCAGCACTTCACCAACAAAACACACTGACACCTTTGTGGCGCTTTGCCAATCTGATAGATAGAAATGGTAGCTCAGGTAGGTTTTCGTTTTGTTTTATTTTTTGTATTTTACTATTATGAAATTATATTAAATATTTTGTATTTTACTATTATGAAATTATAATTAATTATATTAAGAAATTGAGCATTCTTTTATGTGGTTAAAAAACATTTTAACTTTAGAGAGGAGAGTTCAAGATGTGCAACCCGTGGCTGATTCATGTCGATGTACGGCCAAAACCCATCAGAATATTGTAAAGTAGTTATCCTCCAATTAAAAGAAATGAATTGATTGTAAATTTTTTCTTTTACTTTTTTATGTAAATGGTCTATTCATATCTCTAGCCCACTTAAAAATAAGAGTGTTGCTGACTTTTTTTAAGCCTCGGTTTTTAAATGCTGTTTATGTAATGGAGATATCAACCCTTTATATTCTAAGTTGCAAATACTTATTATTTTTGTTTGCCATTTATTTTTCAGTTATGCTTATGTTGTTGTTTGAGAATGCAAAATTTAAAACATTTTGGTAATCAAATTTATCAATATTTTAAAATATCAGTAAGTTTGCTTTTAGATTTTGTATTATATCAAGAAAAAATGTCCCCATAGCCAAGTTATAAAGAATTTAGCTTTGTATGGCTTCATCTTTTACATTTAAATCTAGAATGAATTTGGAATTGATCCTAGAATATAGTGAGGAATGGATACGATTTTATTATTTTCCTTATGACTATCCAGTTTCCTGGATAGTCTTGATCAAAGGCTGCCTTGATCAATACTAATTTCCATATGCAGGGGGCTTACTTTTAAATTTTGTCTTATGTTTCAGTGGCCTTTCTATCCTTTGTTTATTTTAATCATTGAGACTTTCTAGTATGTTTTATTTTCTGGAAGAGCTTTCTCCTCTTCTTTTTAGTTTTTCTTCTTGGTTCTTCTTGCCTTTTTCCTCGTACAAATGAAATTTATAAAGAACCCATCTAGCTCTAAAAAAGCAATGTTACTATTTAAAAAATTAGAATTGCATTAAATTTATAAATCAATAGGGAAAACTGGCATCTTTATGCCTTCAAGTCTTTATATTTCGGTGCATGGTATTTCTCTCCATTTGGGTCTTTCAGGAGAGTTTTATGATGGTCTCATATAGATTTTGGACATTTCTTGTTAAATTCATTTAAAGGCATTTCATTTTATTTTTGCTATCATAAGTAAGATTTTTCTCTTTCATTGTCTCTTTTTTGTTATTTATAGATACAATGGCATTGACTTTTAATTTTTAAGTAACCTGGTACTTTATTAAAATTATGTTATTGTTTGTGTTAAAGTTTTCACATGGAACCTTTCGGATACTCCAGAAAGACCGACATTTTCCCTCTTGTATTCAAATTCTTGGTGCTATCCAATTGTTTTCTGATCACATTGACTACCACCTCTGACCAGTGTTACACAGTAGTAGAGATAGTACTCATCCTTTTCTTTTAATTTCTTCAGGAAGGCTACCAGTGTTTTCTTCTTAGAGACAATTTATCACTGAAGAAAGTGTCCAAACATCCTCATTATCCAGATGAGGAATCAAGATGTAGAGTGATCAAGGAAAAACTTGTCTTCAGGTCTGTAGGGCCTCAGTCTCTCCGGCGTAATAATCCCCAGTCTTTGCAGCACACCCCTATTTTTCATTATCTAGACCCCTCTGCCCTCTTCCTGACATGGACCTGACATTTTAACAGATCTTAAGAGATTTAAGGGTGACTAAACTTAGCGTGTGGGAAGGGCCTAGAGGCCCCACCTGACAGGACGGTCTCTCCCTTAAATGCTTCAGCAATTCTGCTCCCTCTCAGAGACTCTATGTAGCAAAAGAAGAGCCTCCAAGAAATCAAAAACAACTTTTCTTAGAAAGCAGCTTACTGACCACCTATATTACTCAATCAAGAGCCTCAGGCCTCCTTCCCCTCGCCTCCTTCCATCCAAGGAATTTCTCCAATCTTACACATCACTCTCCCTCAGAGGAATTCTCAATGTATCTCTCTTTAGTTACATTTCTAAAGATACTTCAGTGTCCCTTGTAAATCCACTGACAGAATGACTACCTTACGGGCCTGCTCTCTCTTCAGAAATTGTATCTATCGATTAACAGACTGAGTGGTTTGTCTTGGGTAAATGTATTCAAGCTTTAGTGAGTGAAAGTGAAGTTGCTCAGTCGTGTCCGACTCTTTGCGACCCCACGGACTGTAGCCTACCAGGCTCCTCCCTCCGTGGGATTCTCCAGGCAAGAGTACTGGAGTGGGTTGCCATTTCCTTCTCCAGGGGATCTTCCCGACCCAGGGATCGAACCCTGGTCTCCCGCATTCCAGGCAGATGCTTTAACCTCTGAGCCACCAGGGAAGCCCACCAAGCTTTCACAGGTTCTAAAACTGCTTAGGTTCTTCCTCTCTCCATCTTTCAGGGATACCAGATTGTGAATCACAACAGTGACCCTGTGGCCTTTCATTTATTCAGTGGGGGAGGGTTCTTCTCATATCTTTTTTTTTTTTTTAAACAAAACAAAACAAAAAACTGCTGGGACCACAAGTGCTGTGAGGAGAGAAACCTGGCCTGGATCTAGATTCCCTGTTTCTGGTAGTTTCCCCAAATAGGTAGATCCTCCGACTATGGACTCTTTCTCTGCAAGGGACAGAAAGAGAGACTGTGAGCGTGGGGGAATATTAAAATCAGGCCCATCTGAAATTTGAATCCCTCTGCCTTTTGATAGTTTTGACTTCTTGCCTCCAGCTGACACCCTTGACATTGGAAGTATAAGCCGCTGTTTTCTCCCATGGAGACCACTAATTTCGGTGGAGACTTAAGCCTCCACGGCCCCTTTCCTCCGCCTGCAGCCTCTCCACGGCGCTGGCGTCTGCTCCCCTCCCGGTGCTCTGACTCTGTGGCTGCCCCAGCTCTGTTCCTACTCCTCTTTCATGAGCAGCTCTGAGGCAGGGAGGCTGCCTAATTCCAAGCTTGCGGTTGGCCTATTTGAGGATGAAAGGGCCTGATGTTGCTGCCAGAACTTATTATCAGCGTTATTCACTTGGCATGAAAAGTCAGAGCACTAAGCAAAGCCAGAGAGGGAAAGGACCACCTTCTGCCTGAGCTGGTGCCCGGGTCCTCCTTGACCTTTTGGCCACCATCTGGGAGTTCTTGCATCTGTTTTACTGCTGAGCAGAAGTAGCTGAGAGTTTCTATACTAACACAGCTGAGTCCCTGAGAGAGAGGTTTGGACATGAAAAAGAACTTCATATACATGTAACTCTAACTAGGACAGGCTTCATACTTTGTGAACCCCAGTGCAAAATGAAAGCACAGAGCTCCTTGTGCTTTCCTGCTTTCAAAAAGCAGGAAAAGGAGAGCCTTGAAAGGTATTCGAACTTTCCTTTCTTTCTGGTTTTTCTCTTGACCTGTCATGCTCATTTTTGCTGTTTAATCTTGTAATCCTTCAAGCGCAGGGGTAATCAAGGCACAGATGCAACCCTCACAGGCACCCAGGGGGCCGTGCCCTGTAATTTGGGGGAGCTGTGAGGCCCGCTACTATGGAGTTACCCTTCCTGCCAGCTACTGGACTGATGCGCTAGGTCCTGGCCAGGGGTGGGGAAGTCCAGCCAGGCATCTCCCTTTCTGCAGACTGGCCACCCTAACACGGAGGACAAGGGACCCCTAAGAGTACTGAACCTCAGTACTACTCTGTAGGCACCTGGATCGAGGGTGGGTGAAAGGCTCACCTTTCTCCTGTCAGTTGTCTGTTGAATGCACTGTGATGCTGCCTGTCTCAGATCTGCCCCCTGAGATACCACCCTGACCCTCCCTGCCCCTCTGACCAGGCCTTTGCTGGGGGTGGGGCAAGGAGGGGTGCTCAGGAGGCTTGAGTTGCAAGGGGTCGCAGGACCTGGGTGTCCCCAGAGAGACAGGGGGAGCCGAGGCTCTAAGTCCCTGACACACGCTTCACTGTGCCATTGGACTTCACTTAAAAAACCTAATTCAAAGAAACAGCTAGTGAAAGTTTCAATATGGCAGCTACTGAGCCTTAAACCCCAACTTTGGGGCCTATTAGAGTTTGGGCTCCATAGTGCGGCAGTGGGCCTGCCCCCATGAAGCTGGCCCTGACTCTGACTCCAGTTCTTCCAAGGCTGATAAACTTAGACAGTGAAGGGGGAGGGAGACAATCTCCCCAGGCTGCTCACCGGACTGCCGTGCTGTGAACTCCTGAGCCCCATCCTGGGTCTCATTCCATGCTGGGGCTTTGTCCACAGGGACGGCACTCTCTTTCCCCCTCTCACCCTCTTCCTTGTTATTCTAAAAGTATGCCTGTGTCTCCTCGAGGTTGGTGGTGAAAAGTTTTGGTGGAGGTGGAGAGGCTGTGAGAGGTTCTGGGGCCGAGGGCCTCTTGCTAGGAAAGCTCTGGGAGCTCTCCATTAACACTATCCCCTCTGAATCTTTTTTCTTTTTCCCTTCTCAAACAGCTACAGAAGTGTTGGACATGAAATCACGCTTGATACTTGCTCTGAACTTCTCCACTGCTCCTATAGCTGAGTCTGAGAAAGTTTCACTGACATGGACTTCCCAGCCCAACCTACTCGTGGGTGACAGGGGTCCATGTTGGATTCTGTTGGGGGCCCAGGCTAGGGAGAAGGGGACATTTTTCCCTAGGTGTCCAACCACCATTCAGCCCCTTTAGGGCTCAGTTACTGAGAGCTTGACCCCAGGCCTCAAGCACAATGTGGGTCCTGAGGAGCCAAAGAAGATTAGGGAGGGCTTCCCAGCGGAGGTGCCATTGAAATAGACTTGAAGGATGAGGAGGATGTGCAAAGAGGGGAGGAAGTGGCTCCAGGTGCAGGAGAGTGGGCTGCCAAGGGGAGAGGGTACGGGTGCGTTGTGAAGTGTCGGGAATGCTGGGGACAAGTGTTTGGAGAGACAGGCAGGGAGCCCCAGGCCAAGCAATCCAAGTGAGAGCAGAGAAGTCCAGGAGCACTGGGCATGCGTGGCTGCCTCTGAGCCCCACGAGAAGGCGGCACATTTTGAAACAAATGGACTATGGAGGTGCAGGGGGCTGATCTCTAGGCCAAAAGGGGTAGAGTGCCTAGGGGACAGGTCCCTCCTGAGCCCTGTGGGGACTGGTGGGTGGGAGTCTAGGGCCCCATGACCTGTACCCAGGGAGGCAGTGGGCCCCGCTCCCTGAGGGAAAGGCATCATTTCTCAGTGCCCAGAAGCTGGGCCTGCTGTTTGGGGGATAGATAGGGCTTAGGAGGGAACTATCTCCTGTGGCCCTTGGGTGATGGGGATTGGAGATTGGGGAGTAAGGGGGTCCTTTTAAGGCCCTGAAGGGGGCCATGGTCCCAGTAGCAACCCCAGGGCCCATGGCCCAGCTCCCAGGGTGGCAGGTCCTTTTTGAGGACACCACCCTGCATGCACACAGCCCTTCATAGTCCGTGCAGCCCCCTTTCACATCTTATTTCAGTTCGTGCTCATAGTGGCCCCTTTCCACTGGTGAGGTGTTCATCCATCTCAAAGACAGGGAAAGGGAGGTGTGGGGTGGATGTGCCCCTCACATGGACCAACCATATTTGAAGGGAACAGGTCCCTCTCAGTGTTGACCATCGATCGTGTATGTGGCTCTAGGTATCTGCAGTGCCAGGAATGAAACTGTCTTTCTAGGCTGTTAGCTGCTGATTTTACCAAGTACATGACATTCAGTTAACCCCCTAACAGCTCCACGCAGTAGATATAGTGATGCCCAAATTGCAAATGAGGAAACAAGCTCAGAGAAGTTACATAACTGACTCAAAGCCAGTCAGCTGGAAGGTAGCAGAGCCAACGTCCAAATTCAGGTTCCCCTGACCTTTCCATGTGCCTAAGTGAGCCTCGTATGTGAGGGCCTAGACACGCAAACGACACAGGACAACATGGCAACCGCCGCAGTGGATGTGTGTGCAGGCTGTCACAAGGCCACAGAGGGACAGCCAGGCCGAGGGCACGTGGTGTGTTCAGGGCCTCCCAGGTGAGTGGTATGGCTGGGACACAGGTGACTTTGGGAGGGTCCTGTGGACTGAGCCCAGGGTTGTGGATTTAGTCCTGTTGGTAAGGAGAAGCCCAGAGGGTTTGGGTAGGATCATAATGCAGAATTTGCATTATGGATTATATGTGTCCAACAGATCACTCTGGTGACTGGGTGGAGAATACCAGGAGGAGAGAAGGTGTTAGTAAAGCTGAAGGGGGAGGCCTGGAGGCGGATGGCCCACATGGATCAGTTTTGCAACAGCAACAGAGGAAAAACCGTGTGTCTTTCTCAGATATGTAGGGTTTTCTTTTTTTCTTTTTTTTTTTTTTTAGATGAAACAGAGTTAGATATGGCTGGTGGACTGGGCCATGTGATACAGAAATAATTCCATTTTACAGGTTTTTCTAACTTAATCTTCAAGTCCACGTTTCATAAAAGAGGAAAAGGGGAACTCTGTATTCATAGCTAGAATCTCAAGTCACTTAAAATGAAAATGGTCCCTATTTGGGGGCTGACTGTCTTGGTGTCCAGCCCACAGCTCTGTACCTGTATCACTCTCAATATGCACTTTTCTGATCTGTAGTCTACCTTGGACAGGACTTATGCAACTTATTTATCTATGGACTTGCTGGAATACCCATGGCACTATTATACCCATTTTTCAGATAAGGAAACTGAGGCTCAAATAAGTTGGGTAAGCTGCTGAAGGCTCTGAAGCCAGAATAAGTCAGTCTCTGTTGACTATGGACTAAGTTTTGTCACTGTACTTTTTGACTTAGGAATTGGGACATTTGACTTATGAAAAGTCTGTGTGGCTGTTCTGGCAGGAGCTGAAATATTGGAATATTCCAATAAAGAAATATTGGAATAGGGGCATTTTGGTGGCTTGTAGGACACAAATATTTGGAATTATTACTGTTGGAGAGAACCCTGGAGGAATGGCTGGCCGAGATTTGTCAGCTTCAAGGCCCCAGGCTGCTATGAGATGGCTCTCCTCCCAACACAGATGGATGTGAGCAGAACAGCAGCTCTGAGGAAGAGCCGAGAGGACAGTGTTGGGTGTCATGTGTACTGTGCTGTCTGCCGGGCACCAGCTGGTTGTGGGGGAGCCTCCTGGGGGTGAAGTGGGAGGCAAGAGGGGCAGATGGGGAGCCCCTGAGTGTGTCTGCCCAGCATCACCCAGTCACACACGAAAGAAGGGCTGTGACGTCCCCCCTGGGAGCTGTGCACTGAGCCCTATGGTGCAAGGGGTCTGAGCTGGCAGTTCCTGGCTGGGCTAGAGGCTGATTTAGCTCAGAGGGATGCCAAGGCCAGCATTTGTGGGAGGAGGGGAACAGAGAAGCCAGCCACCCACAAAGAGACAGATGAAATGTGCAAAGCTGGCTGCGGGCCCAGTGTCAGAACCACAGGCTGCAAGCATATGTGACTGATGATCTCAGCGTCCTGCAGAACCACCCTGGAGAGCAGGTCCTGACCAAGCAACGAGAAAACCTCTGTGCCCTGCCCTGGTCAATAAGGTAGCCACTGGCCATTTGTGGCTGTTTAAATTTAAAGGAATGAAAATGAAATAAAAGAAAAATGCCAGTTCCTCAGTTTCATTAGCCATACATCAAGTGCTCAATAGCCAGAGATAACTAGATGGTATGGATACAGTACATTTCCATCATTGCAGAACTTCTATCCAAATGTAAATTTATCTCGGTAATAATTTTAGTATTGATTATATGTTGAAATAACATTTAAAATATAATGAGTTAAATAAAATACACTAATATGAACCTCACAAGTTTCTTTTTACTTTTATTACTGTGGGTAGTAAATTTGTCAATTACCTGCATGGCTCAGATTTCTACAGGACAGCCCTGAATTGATACAAATAGGAACATGCCTCCATTTAGCCATCGTCTTTAATGCCACAGCCGTTTGGTGGTGATGATGGCTTGATGATGGCTGTGAAAACCATTCCACTTGATGATGGCTGTAAAAACCCTTTCTTAACACAAAGTTACAGAGTCAGCCTAGGCTGAGGGGAGCAATGCAAGCTTTGGAGCTGGAACAATTTAGGTTCAAATCTCAGCTCTGTTTCTCCATCGGCTGTGTGATTTGGGGCACATAACTTCTTTGTGCCTCAGTTTTCTCATCTAAAAATTCAACCACTGAAGGATCCTCTGCATAGTACTTCTGCAGAGGGTCTGGCGTGGGCCCGGCCCTGAGGGCACCTTGATAAATGGTGCCCCTTTTATTCTTTTTATCACTGTCATTCATGTTTTTAGCACAGAAGTGTAAGCGGTCATGGTCGATCTCTTTGGCCTCAGGCCACTCACTTCCCTGCCCCCCCACCCCCACCCCACCTCAGCACCCTTGCTCTCTTTAATGACCCCCAGAGATGGGGCAGCAGGCAGCCAGTCAGCATCCTCTCTCAGGCACTCACCTGCTGGCAGCTGCTGGCCCATGAGGCCCGGAGGGCACCCCAGTTCTCTGAGCGCGTGGCTTTGCTTTCCAGGTGCATGCGCAGCTGTGCCTCCAGCTCCTGGCTGACCTTCTCCAGGGCATGTACCTTGGCCATGTATTCCACCAGGCAACCCCCCAGGTCCTCGACGGCACCGAGGTCCCTCTCCAGGCTGGGAGCTGGTGCTGTGGCCAGGCCTGAGCTCCGCAGGCCCTGCAGGAAGACGCTGCTAATGCCCAGGGCCCTGCGGGTCACACGGGCACCCAGGCCACCTGTAGACCCACTGGGTGTCATCCCTACATAGACCCTGGGTGTTCGGACAAGACCACCCACGGCAATGGTCCTGGAAGCTGGGAGGCTGTCCAGGGAGGACGGTGACTGAGCTGCCCTGAAGGACACCTTGTGCCTTTGCAGAGGCATGCTGGAGCCGGCCCCTGCGGGCGCGTCCACCACCACTCGCCTGGTGCTCATCTCTCCTTCTGCCTCTGCTGTGCCGGGGGACTTACAGAGCACAGTGGTTTTTGGTTTCCAGCCCCAGCATCCCCGTGACTGGGCCTCTCTGGAAGCTTCTCTGTGCCAGGCCTGCTTTGTCTGCTGTTTTCCATGAGTTTCCACCATTCACCAAGCTGAAAGGGCAGTGGCCCGCCCAGGGCTGTGTGCAGAGAGGCGCTCAGGCATTCTCAGCAGGATCATGCGCCTGACCTCCTAGATTTTTCTGCGGGTGGTGGGGAGGCTGGATCCGGGTAGGCTGTGGGGATGGCTCATCTGGGCCTGTGTATTTCACTACCTAGGAGGGCAAGGACAACACCCAGCAGTCCCATTTCACAGATGAGAAAACTGAAGCTCAGGGCCATTAGATCAGAAGTAGAGAGTGGCTGAGCCAGGGCTGACTCCAGGTGCTTCAGGGCTAACATCAGGGCTCTCCAGCTTTACCTGTGCTGCGTGTGTGACTCTGGGCATGTGTCTGGAGATGACTGTGAACCAGCCTTGGTGTGAGGCAGTGCCAGGGACTCAAAAGAAACAAACTAAGCCTGTTGCTTCATTCAGGCTCCCTCAGACCCAGCAGCAGATCGGGTCCCTGCCTGGCACCTTTCTGCCCCCGAGCATGGTGTTCGTCAGTTGCTTGACCTTGACCATATTGCTTCCCTTCTCTGTACCTTATTTTCCATGCACTGGCCTGGGCTCTAACTCACTGATGCACTAGAAGGGGACTGTGGGCAAATTCAGTTCTCGCACATGTTGGCCATACTTGCTCTGGATGTTCCCTGCACCTTGCCTTCCCCATCTGCCAGAAAGCTAGTAAATATAAAAAGAGGTTTTCTGGTTAAGAATCTTAAAGGGTGCTCCAAGCTAGTATTGGATGACACCTTCTGGGCTTTCTTGTGCCCTCAGTATCCAGAAAGGCTCTTGCAGTCCCCAGTGTAACAAAATGGACCTAAAATCCACTGCATTTAAGTTTAACCCTAGAGAAAAGAAGTAACCAAAACCCAGATCCTGCCATGTGGGGACACACCTCGAGGAGAGAAGGGGAAGTGGTGAGCTGAATGCAGCCAGTACTGTGCACATTCCCATGCTTACTACACCAAGTTCTCAACTTGACCTCAGGGAGCAGGATCAAGGCTGACATGCACTGCCATTAGGGCTGACATGCACGGCCTATGACCGCCTGTTCTCCCTTGTGTGATGAGAAGTCCTGAGAGCTGCGTGACTTACCTGAAGTCTCCTGCCCAGGAAGTGGCGGAGCTGGGATGAGAAGTCTTCTTTTAACTCCAAGTCCAGTGACTTATCTAGAATCCCCCTGTCTCCTAACACCCAGAAAACAGGGTACCTGCCCAAGGTCTCACACACGCAGAGTTTAAAAAGCTGGAACATTCTATGTGCTCTTTCCTTTTTTCCCTCTTCTACTTTTTCTATTTGAAATGACATGGAAAGTACTTTATGAATATCAATGTTGAATATATGATTATCAGGTTAAGCAACCAATCAGATCAAGTAAAGGCTGGCAGTGCCCCTTGTTTATTTAGACGAGGTTTTCTTGCTGTGAATGGAAAGCACCCTTTCTTGGTGTACCCGAAGGCCCACGGCTCCCACTAGTCTGCATTGTAATGACATCGTCCCTAAAACAGGTGATGCTAAGGGGCCCCAGGAGCTGCAGGAATTCCAGGATGGATCACTCAAGAAGGAACAGAGAGCTCAAGCCACAAAAATTGTTTGCAATGGTGCCACGTTTAGGCACTGTTACTCTATGAAATGGTGACACTCTGTGGGCAGGCTGACTTCATATTTCTCTGACTGAAGATATTTACAATACAGTCCACAGTCCAGGGAGGGGTGGATGAGGAGGATGTATCTTGACACCAATATCTCCAAAGACCCATAGACAAATGGCTTTTGGGGGAGAAATCCCAAGCATGTCCTAAAGAATTTGTTTTATCAAATGATAAATGGCTATTAGCTCATCACACTGATAAAAATCCAACTTACGGTTAAAATAGATACAGATGGATACATGGTGTTGGTACTTAAGGAAGACTTAAAAGTTATCTAAAAATGAAAAGAATGCAAAATGTATTAGCAACTTAATCCTCTGGCTAATAAAATAAGTTTATTTATATATACATGATAGCTGAATTCTGTGTATAAGGAAAAATAAGTCATACATCCCACATATGTATATATAACATATGTATCTCTGATTACATATATTATATATAAATTCTACTTTACAAACAGATTTCTTTCTCTATATACACACACATTGATATTTTAAATGCAATCACTGACAGAAATATTATGATAAGTTTGAAAGATCAGACAGCAGTGCACTGGGAAATGAGTCTCAGAGCAACATGTAACCTGCTTCCTTGTGGGTTGAAGAGTCTTTTAAGAGAGACAGTCACCAAACTCATGTTAAGTACATTCATACGACATTGAGAACACACAAGTTTAAAGGCCATTTTTTAAAAGGGAAAATGTAGGAAAGGAAAAAGTTATGATAAAAAGACCACAGCAATAACACAAACATATGACTCAACATTCAAGTTCAGGTCCCAATCTGACTATAAGAACATCTATAATCAAAATATACTATTAAACTATCTTTCATTTAGAGAAAGGAAGTGTCAAAGCAGTTATCTTCTCTATCAGCCACTATATATTAGGGGAAAAAATGGATAAGCAGCCATCTCTGGAAGCCCTTCTCCTGTCTCCGGGGGTCTGAGCCTTGGTTTGCGGACCCCGGGGTCGGGGGTGGGACAACGGGAGACCACCGACGGAGAGACCAGGGAGAGGTGAAGACCCCTGGTGACCCCCAGGCAGGTCCGCAGTGCCCAGCACAGATACAGTGATGTCTTCTGAGAGATCCGCTCTGGCAATCTTGTTATTTTAAGATCCTGGGAGGAAGGTTTAGAAAACTACAGCTCCACTGTAGTTTTGGAGCTCCAACTCCAAGGCTTCTTCCACAAACACGTTCCTCAGGGGTGTGATGTGATGGTTTTTCGAGAAAACAAAGGTGAACCCCCAAACATTGGATCCTTGAGGAAGGGCAAGCATTTCAAAGCTCCGGGGCTGGGATCCACATCCAGACCGTCTCCAGAGAAAGGCACCGTGTCTAATGCATTTGCGGGTGGTGGGAGAATGTGGGGATACACTTGAAGGGGAGCCTCCTGCTGGCGGAGGGGAAAGTGGTCCTGATGTTAGCACAGTGGGGACTCCCTGAGGGGGCTGTCAGGGGGTGTGGCCCGAGGGGGTCCTCATCCGCCTCCACACTCCAGCCTTTGTCCACACTTTGGATGCAATTACCCTCGACAGCCAGCGGTGCCATCACAGGGCTCAGGGCTCCCTCTTCCTTGTCCGCCAGCGTCCTTCTAGGTGCCCAGTTCCCGCCACTGAGATGCGGATGAGGGGACAGAAATGGGGTCCTTCACATTGAATCAAGAGGAACTAGAGCTTTAAGAAGCCTCAGAGGCTGTGCACTTGGCCATTTTAATATCCACTTTAATATCCAGGTCAGTCTCTTCTCTCACCTGCCTGGGGCTGCTGGGACCCCCACGTACAAGGACAGTTATTAAGAGAAGCAATCAATGCAACTGCTTTGCTTAGAAATACCTTTATTTTATAAAGGCCATGGATTGTTCCGCCAAGATTTTTTTTTTAAACCACACTTATAAAAAAGATGTTGACAATTCTTAGGAAAAAAAAGCTGCTGAAAATGTTTCTCATCAAGTCAGGGTTACACAAAGATTATATTTATAATATATATTTGTATATTGATAAGTTATAGATGAAAGGTAGGGACCGGTAAAGCGAGGGCTGCTGCTTTGTTAGATCTCCGACACTTGATCATTTCCCACAAATAGCGTTTCTTGGCAGAAGGGGTTAACGAGGACCATCCCGGTGTCTCTGTAGTCACCATTGGCTGGGGAGCGGGGCTCTGACAGCTGGTCCTGGAGGACAGAGGGAGGAGACAGGGTGAGCTGGGGAGGGGTCATCAGGTGGCCTTTCTTACACACCCACTGGAACATTTACTTCCACTTGGGAGTGCTTGGTAAACATGAAAAAAGTTATTGAAATATAGTTGACATACAAAGTTACATGAATTTCCAGCATACTACATGCTGGGAGGGATTGGGGGCAGGAGGAAAAGGGGACGACCGAGGATGAGACGGCTGGCTGGCATCACCGATTCGATGGACGTGAGTCTGAGTGAACTCTGGGAGTTGGTGATAGACAGGGAGGCCTGGCGAGCTGTAATTCATGGGGTTGCAAAGAGTCGGACTGAGCGACTGAACTGAACTGACATAGTGATTTGACATTTACACATGTTAATAAATGGTCACCATGATAAGCCTAGTAACCATGTGCCCTCAAATAAAGTTATCACAATATTATTGACCGTATCCCTTATGCTGTACCATTACATCCGTGAGGCTTATTTATTATATAACTGGAGGTTTGTACCTCTTAATCCCCTTTACCTATCTTACCCTTCATCTTAACCACTTGTCATCATCCTCACTGCTGATGCTGGGGTTCAGAGATTTGTCTGCTTTTTTTTTCAGATATTCATAGCAGCTTCCAAAGAAGAGTTCTGCTTCCTGAATCATCTCCACTCTAGGCTGCAAAGGTAGCACTGCTGTCCACGCGTGTCCAGCTGTCCGTGGTGCACAGCTCACTGCCCTAGTGGGCAAAACCTGGTCCCCTTGGGCCCCAGACTCTCCTTCCACCTTTTTCCCACAGACCTCCAGGAGGCCTCACCACTTTTCTTTCCTGAACACACCCAGCGCTTGCTTTCCTCTTTCTTCTCCTAAGACCCACCTGCCAGAACCTGCAGAGCTCATTCCACCCTCCCGAGTCCTCCCAGAGCCTGGCAGAATTCTAAGCCTATTTCTTATAGCACTGGATGTGCTGAGCTGAATGGATCTGAATTTTTGTGTGATTGCACAATAGGTGAGTGAAAAATTCAGTCCATCTACACAGCCCCAGGAGGGGGAAAGCCTAGAAACAGACAACCCGCTCAGGTCATCTGAACGACTTTGACCTCAGCCATGGAGGCAGATGGGGGCTATGTAATAGCAGTTCTAGACTCCAGCCCAGGTGTTGACATAGAGAAAAAAAAGCCACAGTTTGTTCCAGTTCCACACAACGGAAGTTTCAGAGCCTGCAGGCTATTGTAGGCAAAGACTCAGTAGCATACTTAGGTGTAACTGGTTTAGGCCAGACCAGCTTAGAAATGGCTTCAATTTAAGATGTCATAATTAATACTCTGAAATTTATTTTTAAACAAAACGTGCAGACTTTTTGATTATGTTTTCATTGCACTATACTCCCCCAAAATGAATAAAAAGCATGCAATTTTTGACAAGTATATATTACTTATGGGTAATAAGGAGAGAGAAAGGAAGAAAGGCCATTTGTTGCAAAATGTCTTCAGAAGACAAGAATGTCCTTCGCGCATCTTAGAGGTGGACGTGGGGCCAGCTGTCTAAGAGAGGAGGCCAGGGTGGCATGTCAGCGAGGGGACAGAAATTCTCTTTCTCCACTGGGCTTTAGAGTTAAGCTGATGGGGAGTTTGGAGCCTGAGATGTGCTGTGGTTTTACAGTCCTCACAAGAGTTTAAGGGCAAACCACGTGGGGGAAGTTATTCTGTGTAAAAAAAAAAAAAAGAGAAAGTTATGTAGAAAATAACTAAGGCCGGAAGGAAACAAAAAGGAAGGAGGGGAGGGAAAAAGAGGAGAAAGCATGAAAAAGTTTCCAAATGCTTCTGGGCACCACAGTTCTGCCCACACAATTCTGTTTTGCTGTTTTCATCAGCCCAGCAGGGGAGCAGGGTGCCAGGGAAACTTGCTTAGGCGAAGCACTTGGCAGCCTCCAAAGCTGGCAGCCTGGCAGTGAGCTCATGGCCCTGTGACTGCGGTGGCTGTGTGGGTGGGCAGGGCCTCTGTGCCCAGGGGACAGGGGACAACTGCTGTTCCTGGGAATACAGCAGGATGAGGGGAGCAGGCGACTGGGAGAGGGTGAGAAACCCACTCTGAAGCCTGCCAAGCTCGGCGCTGCTGCAGCCCCCTGACCCTGGCTCCTAGCGGGGTCTCTGGCCTGTGTCCCACGGTGTCCTGGGGCTGTGGGTGCTGTCCACCAGCACTGTCCTCCGGCTTGTGGTTTTCATTTACCAACTTGTAAGCAGCTTAGGGTCCAGGGGAACAGAGCCCACACTCAAAGTGGGCCAGCCCTTGGACCAAGTCACCTGTTTTTTTTTTTTACTCACTGTGATAGTTTTCAGGAACACTTCTGCCACCAAATTGTACCCTGGCCATGCTAAAGATCAATGCCACTGTAAGGCCTGTCCCTCTGTTTGTCCTTCAGCTAATTTTTTTTTTTACTGAGTGTCCACTGTGTGTCAGTCTTTGGGGTGGATGATGGGTAGATCGTAAGCAAAGTTCTCATGTGATGACCATTTACTGAGTACCTACCACATGCTCAGCACTGCTCTAGGAGCTGGGCACAGGGCGTGAGGAAGCCTCCTGCCCTGGGGCAGCATGTATTCTAGTAGGTGAGATAACTCAGCAGTCAACAGAGAGAGAAGGGTACAATGCCAGGGGAGAGAAGTTCTAAAGAAAAATGAAGCAGGTGGGGACAGAGCACAGGGTTGGGGAAAGATGGGATTCTAACCTGTGTCGAGCAGTCAGGGAGGCCTCTCTGAGGAGGTGGCACTGCAGCAGAGGCTTGGAGGAAGTGAGAGATGGAGGCAGCGGGGAGAAGAGCGTTTCAGACAGGTGCCAGGACGAGGCTTACTCTAGGGACTGAGACCTGTACTCCTGGGGGGCCTGGCAGAGCGGGGAAGGAGGTAGGCAGGGCCAGCCTGAGAAAAAGCCCGCTAGGAGGAATCTGGACTTTGTCCAGAGTGTGAGGAGGAGCCCTGTGAGGCTTGGAAGTCGTGACTGACATTAGGTCCTCCCTTGAAAAGCGGGTCTGGCTGCTGTGTGGAGGACAGACTGCAAGTGGGGACTGGGGGCAGAGAGCGGCTGGGAGAGCTGTTTGCAGAGCGGTGGCAACAATCCCGGGTTTGAGGGATGATGGCAGCCTGGGCGGGTGTCGTTGGGTGGGGGGTGGCCACGTGCTGGTAGTGAGACCTGCTCATGTGGAGGAAAAGCCAGTGGACTAGGGGCTGCTGACGGATGGGATGCGGGGTGTGTCAGAGGAGAAGGTGGCCAGCAGTGCCATCTGATGGGAAACGCCAGGGGCTTCTGGTTGTTGAGGTGGCGGGGAAGCGCGGAGAGGCCAGTCTTGGGCTGTTCACTCTGAGATGCCTGTTAAATGTGCGCATCGGTAGCTGGGCACATGAGTCTGGAGCTCAGGGAAGATGGCCAGGCTGGAGCAGAACTTGGTAGTCATGGTGAGAAATGGGACTTGGAGTCATGGAACTTTCTCACAGAGAAGAGAAGCTGTGGGAGCACTGAGCCTGGGCCCTCCTGTGACCGGAGCTTGGGGGAAAGGACAGAGGCTCATGATGGAGGTTCAGGAGGAGCTGCTGGGGGTGGGAGGGAACAGGACAGGATGGGGCTGGGATGCCAGTGAAGAAATGGTTTAAGGAGGAGATGATTGAATGTGCCGATACTGCTGGTAGTGGAGTAAAATCAGTGCCTTAGAACTGCCCCTCAGGGTTAGCAGTGTGGGGGCAACTGGCTATTCTGGTCGGGGAGAGAGAGTCAACATTGTCATGTCAGACCTGTGGCTGTGTAATTACAAACCTGATACATGCCACAGTGGAAAAGCACAGGAGCTGAGACCTGATGATAGGAGAGAGTGCCCAGCTCGGCAGTCAGGGGAGGCTTCTCTGAGGAAGTGATGGCTGGCCTGCACCCTGAGTGGTGGGTAGGAGTCACTGAGTGGACAGTGAGGGGGATGCCCAGGAGGGACAGGAGACATGCTAGGAGACACACCAGGAGAGGGAAGAGCTTATGCATAGCCCTGCAGTGAGAAATAGCTTGGTGCCATAATGAAATGAAAAGAAATCCAAAGTCATCTGAGCTTCGCAGATGAGGAAGAGGGCATGACATGAGGCTGGAGGGTTGGGTGGGGACAGGTTCACCTCACAGGCCCTCCTTGAAAAGACTTTGAACTTTGACTTATCAGCAATGGGAAGCTACGGAAGGGAAGAGTTTTGAGCACAGGTGTGATGTGATCACAGGCGTGTCTATAAAAGCTCATCTGGATGCTGGGGGATGGGTCTGCAGGAGGGGAGGGGACTGTTCCACCAGAAGCACGCTCAGCCCCACCCGCACCTTTACTTAGCTGACCAACACTCTTCTCCTGGGACATCTCAACTGTTGCTGCTGCTGCTAAGTCGCTTCACTTGTGTCCGACTCTGTGCGACCCCATAGACGGCAGCCCAGCAGGCTCCCCTGTCCCGGGACTCTCCAGGCAAGAACACTAGAGTGGGTTGCCATTTCCTTCTCGAGTGCATGAAAGTGAAAAGTGAAAGTGAAGTCACTCAGTCGTATCCGATTCTTCGCGACCCCATGGACTGCAGCCCACCAGGCTCCTCCATCCATTGGATTTTCCAGGCAAGAGTACTGGAGTGGGGTGCCATTGAATCTCTCACTTATTTCTCATCTGTCTTTCTGTCCTCTCATCCATTCAGCCATCCACTAAACCATCCTTCCTTTCCTTCTTATCCATTCACTGATGATGATCATCAGCACAATCTTTCTACAACTAGGTCACAAAAAGCTTAACTTTCATTGACTCTCCGCTGTCCAAGACTAATGCACAAACTCCATCCAACTTCATCCAAGGCCGTGCCTAATCCATCTACCTCTCCTGGGGCACCCTGGCCCCTGCCCCACCCTTCTGTGAGAGTGGAAAGAGCAGTGGTCTCTGAAGTCAGAACATGGGGTTCAAAGCCCAGCTCCCTCACTGGCCGGGCTGGGGTTTCCTGCACCCATTCACCCTGCCAGCACTTGCTCTTCGAGGCTCTCCTCCGTGGGTTTCACAGCCCTCTAACTCTCCCCATATCCCCCTCGTATCCTACTCTCCCTGTATTATCTGAATGATGCCGAGGTCCAGTACCTTAACCACATCTCGGAGCCTGGACCCCTTCCGAGCAAACTCCCACTTTCACAGTCCCCTAAACACCTGCCACCAAACTGTCCTCATGAACAGTTGTTGGCCTGTTCTCAGAAACCCAAAGTCCCAAGAAACGTGCCTCGCCAAGCAGATGCCCATTTGGCAGGGCTGGGGCGGGGCTCCGCAGCTCAGGACCCTGCAGGTTCGTGCCGCCAGGAGGAGGCTGGAGAGGAGAGCAGGTGTGCCTTCCCCAGTGGCAGTCCTCCCGGGGGCAGCCCTTGGTTTGGGGCTCGTTACCTCAGAGGTTTCCAGGGACTGGATCTCCCTGGGAAGCTCCACGGCATGCTTGCTGAAGTAGTCCATGGTGATGGCGTTGTTCCAGTAGCTCAGACTGTTCTCGGGGTTGGCCGGCTTCTTCTTCCTCCGCAGGCAGCACACGGTCAGCAGGACCGCTGCAGAGAGAGTCCCCGTTAGAGAGAGGGAGGAGCGGCGAGTGGGGCCAGCATCGCGGAGGGAGGCCAGCCTCCAGGTGGGACCGTGAAAGTCACACATCCAGCCACTTGCCCCGCTCATTGATTCGCTTGTTCATTAGCTCAACAAATATCTATAAACGTGAAGAGCCTGCTTTGTGTCAGGTGCTGGGTCAGGGGAGAGAAGAAAAAGACAGGACCGTCCTGCTCTCCTAAGCTTTCCTCCTTGCTTGTGTATGGAGGGTTCACAGGGGTTAGGTAGTAGAGGAAAATAACTGTTCAGAGAAAAGGAAACACGGGGAAGTGAGAGAGACAGCCGAGGGGAGCTGCGGGAGGGTTCCATCGTGAAAAGCTTCCCCTGAGCAGTGACCTTATGGCTGAGACTGGCACGTGGGGAAGGAGCTGCCCATGGGTGGAACAGGGTCAGTGTGTCCCAAGTGGAGGGAACAGCATGTTCAAGGGTCCTGAGGTGGGGACAAGCTGCATGTATGTGAGGAAATAGCAGCATGGCTGGAGTGCGGTAGGTGTGGGAGAGAGTGAGGTGGGAGGTGAGGCCCAGGGGCAGGAGGTTTGGATGGAATTTCAGATATCTGTTCATGTTGCAGTGCCAGGAGTTTGCTCCAAGTAAAGGCCTTGCACTCTCACTGTTGGAGGGGGGTCCCCAGAGCTCAGCTGTAGGAAATAACACGTATGCGCCAAGCTGTACCTCAGGACTGAGGAGGAGTGTTCCCGAAGTGGGAGTGTGGCATAGAGATGAGCAGAGCCCAGGGAACCTTACAAATGAGCCTTGACTTCCCCAGAGGGCAGAAGCTCAGAGTAAAATCTCTAGGCAGAGGTCTTGGACCCTGATAAAACTGTTGCTCCAGTCTCATTACCACCACCATCATCAAAAACAAATAGCTGCTAACAGTCCTATAGCATGTATGCAGGGCTCCAGTACTCTAGATATATGAATTCATTTAATCCTCCATGTAACTCCATGAGGTTAGTACTATGACGGTCACTATTTTACAGACAGGAAAATGGAGACTTAGAGAGGTGAAGTGACTTGCCCAAGAGCAAATCCAGATGGCTCCAAAGTCCATGCTCTCGACCATCCGTGGTTCTGCCTCACAAAGATAAGCCAAATGCTGACATGGAAACCTCGCTGCACAGAGAGGTCTGATCCTGCCTCCACACAGCTCGACGTGCCACTCTGTTTGTTCAGTCTTGGACTCTTGGGGGTACGGGAGGAAGAAGCATGTTTGGAGGCTGCTGCTGAACCATGTATGAACAGGGTGGCTTGGACATGATGACAGGGAAGGCTTCCAAGGTCAGAGAAGTGGGGTGGCCTGTCTGGGGTCTTATAGGGGAACAGGGATGCAATGGCCCAGGGAGACAGGAGCCGTCTTGGGGAGAAGCCAGTCAATGAAGACTGGGCACCTCCTGCCCAGGCTAGCCACCCCCAGAGCCCACGGTGTGTGGGGGGGGTGCTGAAAATCTGGATCAGGAGTAGGCAAGGTTGCACTCAACATCCTGGTGGTGCCCATCATCTGTGCTAGGGGGTGGAGGGCAGGCTGAGCTGTCCATAGAGGCTGGTACTGTGGTGGCAGTGGCCACCAGGGGGCAGTGGAGGTCCATCTCTGCTCACAGCGGCCAGCAGGCTTGGTGGTTTTGGGGGCCTGTGCCTGCCAGGGTGTGGGGGAACTGCAAAAGTTGGCATCCACACAGGCTGAGACCTCAGGGCCCAGAGCCCAGAGCCTTGCAGGCTGACTGAGGAATTCTGTAGCTCTTTCCTGCTGCTGGCCTTGCTGGCATCTCTACCTGAAAAGGCTTCCAGGCAAGATCAAGAGATTGGGCAAGTTTCCATTCCATCCAATCTGCTTTGATCAAAAAGACTTCTACTTTTCTTACCATTCTTCCAGGTCCTCTCAAAAGAGTTTTAAAAATAGAAAGCCAGTTTCTGAATACTTGAGCTCAAAGACATTTTAGACCGGCTGGTAGAGATTCTTTCAAGCTTTGTGGGTTTCCTCTCTTCCTTCCAAAGAGCCCTTTCTTCAACTGGTTTAAGGAAGAAGGGGTGAGGATGGAGGCTGCAGAGTCAGCCTGAAAATCTGCTAATTTAGGGCACACCTGCCTGTTCTATAGAGGAGAAGACTCTGATGCGGAACCCAGCTTGCCGCAGGTCACAGCAAGTGGCAAGGCTGGGGCAAGGCCCTGGTCCCTTCTCTTCTCTGGAATTTTTATTCTTCTTTGTCACTGTTACTTTTCACCCCTACTCCTGGGGCTGGAATGGTGAAGCAACCCAGGGGAATTCAAGTCGGGGAAACCCAAGCTATAGGGTGAGGGCTAGGCTGCATGAACCACTCCCTCCCACCGCACCCCACCCCGGCCCGCTAACCTAGGTGTGTGCAGGTTGCAGAATCCAGGTCTTCTGGATCCCAGGCCAGTGCCCTCTGAGCCCACACTGCCCCTGCTCCAGGGTCTGGGCATGGTCAGGACACATGACCAGGGTCCTGCCCTGTGGGAAGGGCTGGGGTCGGAATGGGGAGTTCCATTCCTCACCTTCTCCTGCTCCCATGTTGTCAGTGCTCCCAGCCTGATTACACATCTACCGGGGAGTTCTTGGTGCCTCTCAAACACCAGTTCACTTACACACCAGAAGCCAGCTCGGCTACAGGAAGAGCACGGGCTTAGAGTCCAAACGACCCGAGTTCAAGTCTGACTCGGCTGTGTATTACACTAGGCGTCACTTCATCATGCTGATCACTATAGACCTGGCAGGGCTGTAAGGATCATGAATGCCAAATGCTGAGAGCACTGCCTGACACACAATAGGCGCTTCACTAATATGAGTTTCCTTCTTGTTCTCACATCATCATCCTTAAAGGGAGACCCTGAAGGAAAAACTGGGCTGCATGACTGTTGCGTGGTTCAAGGCCAAGGGTTAGGTTAGTACTTTCATTATTTTGGGGTCTGAGCTTTCATCTCAGAAAGAAAATTTCAATCAAATGTATGGAGTCTCTATTTTATTTTATTCCCAGGTGCTCTACCGTCTGATTTAACTCACAATATGGCTGCCTGAAGAAGGTGCTGGCACTCTTTCCGTTCACAGAAGAGGCAACTGCCTAAACTTCTAAACCATACAACTCTGCACACTCAGGTGTGAGCCGCACTCTCTCCCATGTCACTGAAAGCTTCACCTGCTCTGTTTCTCCAAAAGGAAACGCTGTCGAGACCCTCAAGGAGGTCAGTAGGATCCCTGCTTCCTCTAGTTTTGAAACTGAAATGAGAGTGAAGCAAGTTCTCCCAGTTTCTCCAGCACATCAGTAGGGAATCAGCCACAGCTTGTTGGATGTGTGACAGGAAGGAGGAACGTCGCTGGTGTGAAGATGGAGCCTGGGTACTGTGCTGATGTTTCTGGAAGGGGCCTCATTTCAGGGCGGGGACCTGCTATACGATGGGAAATGGACATGAAAGCCTACGGGACCCTGAGGGAGGGTGCTTTGAAAACGCCTGCTGAGGGTGCTCTCCATGGGTGGCAGGAGGATGTGTGGCAAGTCCTGACAATGAGATGAGCATCATCGCCCTCTGACCGTGTCCTCAGTGGGCACCTCCCCATGGTAGATGCTGTGATAGGACTTTGGACGCATCTGCTGTCTCCGACATGGCTCTGGAGCAGCAGCTGCAGCCCCGCGAGCACCTGAGCCACTCTCCTGGTGCGCAGGGCAGCCAAGGGACCACCCCTGCTTCTGCCCCTTGACCCACCACTCCGGGTGTGCCAAGGCCACCCTTCCGAGGTTGCTCCCAGCCATTACTGACAGAGCAGGTCTGTTCCCGTGGAACAGGAAACCCCTCTAATGGTCTGAGGCCTCCCCTCACCTCGTGGAAGCTTCCTCAGGTTGGCCATCCCAGCCTTTTCCTTCCCAGCCCTCCACCTCCTTCTTCTTCCTTTATATCAATAATTCAAAGGTGTTTCCCCAATAAATCTCTTGCAGGCCTAATTCTGTTTTTGTATCTGCCTCCTGAAAGCCTTGAACTAACACAGTGGACATTAGTCCTATTTTTGCAGGTGAGAAAACAGTGGCCCAAGGGTTAACCTGTCCAAGTCCCAGGGGCGACTTGTGGGAGAGCTGGGTTTACATCCAGGTGTGTCTGGTTCCCAAGTCCAGGCTTCCTGTTACAGCAGGGCCCCTCTCAAGCTATTCACACGAGTTTAAAGTTAGGCAAATGAGAGTGGGCAGGGAGCTCTGACGTTTCAGTGTGGCCCCTCATGAGGTAGAGATTAGAAACCGGACACCCTGGAAGAAAGGATTAGCTGAGTGGTGCCAGCCCATCTGTGGACAGTCATTTCCTCATTCTGGAGGTTGGGGGAGGTCAAGGGAGGCCTCAGGGTGTGGAAGGAGGCCAGGCTGGACCCAGTGACGGGCCTGGGGAAAGCAGGTTTGGGGGCTCATTGACTTTCTGGCCTGGTGGATGGAGATGTGCCTGAAGAGGCTCCAGAAGGTTCCTGTGGGTGGCGCTGGTTGGGAAGCCCAGGGAAGAGCTGTGAGTGTGGCCAGGACACTCTAGTCCAGCCTCGGAACACCCCCAGGTAAGGCTGCCTTGTTCAAAGGCTGCCCCACCTCCTTCAGTTGGTTCATAAACCCCAAGGAGACAAACCTGGGCACGCTTACTTCCCATCCTAATCTATTCTTTTAACTGGAAACAGTACTTCTGACCCAGGTTTCTTTCTTTCTTTTTTAAAATAAAATAACTACAAAGTCACTGGAGTCTGTGAGTAAAGGTACCCAGACACATTCAGGTTTGAGTGACATTCACAGAACTGGTAATATAGCCACGAGCCACCTGGCATAAGGATACGTGCTCTCTGCTGCTTCAGCGGCATTTCTGTACGTCTGGAAGGAGGAGCCTGTCCTGGGTAATGTGCATGTGGACTCTCACGAGTCCTGGGTCAGAGAGAGGTTGCTCTGCTTTGGATGGTTCAACTTGGATTGATGATGAAAAATATCTGTAACTGGCCTTGTTTCCTGCTTTTGCCCCATGTAACTCCCATTTCTTCCAGGGATGCTGGATGAAGACATTCTCAACAATGAATGTGGTATGTGCAGGCCAGGCCAGAGAGACTGACAGAGCCACACAACCGACCTCCTGATGGAAACCCAGAGCACTGACAGCCAAGAGCAGGGACCACTTCAGCACCAGACCCAGAGGCTTCCAGCAGGAGGTGGTGGGCTGGGTGTCCTGATGGTGGCAGCAGAGACCATCTCAGGAGCTACCCAGCTCCCAGACCCTGACCAAATGTGGCCTGGATCCAATCAGTTTCAGTTCTCAGCACATCTGAAACTGAGTGTGGCTGTTTCCAGTGTGGCTCAGGAGACAAAGCATTTCTCAGACCTGGCACAACATACATCCTTCCAGCTGCTAGAAAGGGCTCATGATCTGAAGAGCAGGTGTGATTGGTGACAGCCCCTCTTGAACAGACCTGAGACTTGCTACAATCACCTTCTGCTTCCACCAGAAACCGGGGACTTGCCGGCCTGCCCAGGCAGCCCCAGAAAAGCTGGACCAGGGCCCGGACTACTCAGAAAAGCCAGATGAGAAAATCCATGCATGTACTTTGTTACCAGAGCAGATTGCCTGAAATATCTGGCAAACTAGCCAAAGAGGAAACTCTGTTTTGAGGGCTGGAGAGTGTGATTTAGGATAAATGTAGCTGCTGAGAAGGTCTGACTGTGGGGCCCCTAGACCTGGCCAGGCTATGAGCTTTCAAACAGCACAGCATTTTAAAGCTGGACAAGCATCTTCTTTCTCAGTGCCCCTCTCATCAGGACCTTCGCAGGGCCAGCAATGGTCCCACAGGACAGAGGCAGCCAGGCTGGAACCCTGCTGAGTGAGGGCTTGGCCTGAGGATGGTGGAAATGCAAGACAGACACCAGAGGAAGCAGGGGGTGTGGGTCCCAGGGGAAATCTTCCTTTCTGAAGTAATATGCTCTTGCCCAGCGGCTGAAGGCTCCTGTCAGTGCCAGAAGCATTCTCACGGTGCAGTTCCAGGCTTGCCCTCTCTTCTGTCTTGGCTGATGTTATTATGAATGGTTTAGGCAGCCCATGGGTTTTCTGCTTTGCAGTAAAATTTGATCTAATTTCAAACTCATATATAGCAGAAGGGCTGGAGACATCTTTTTAGACCTGCAAACCCAGGTGGGTGTGAGCTGTGGGAGTGCAGGTAGGGAAAGGGCTCCGGCAGCTGGGTGGGGGAAGCTGTATCACACACTTCTGGGTCCCTCGTGCTTGAAACAGTGTTTGGCACGCTGAGCACTTAGGAGATGCTGTTGAGTCAAATGGATCGTGTCACCAGGTCTGGGGTGGCTCAGGTGTGACTGGGGCCCTGGGAAAGTCACTTCACTTGGTGGCATACTCCTTACCTGTATGGTGTATCTGCTTCGTCTTTTTATTTTATTGCTCTAGCTAGTCTGTTTTAAGGATGAATGATTAAAAATAGTAGGAATTCCTTTTGTAAACTAAAGCCTCTGGACACATGGAAAGAATGGAAAATTAGAAAGCTGTCTCTAATGTGGTTGCTTCTCAAATATGACTGTTATTAATAATTTATTGGCTAATAGTGCTACATTTTCTCATTAGCATTCTTCTGTTTTAGAAGTGGGCAATCACAGCTTTAAGAATATCTGTGTGCACCCATAAGTGACAATAAGTCTGCTTAAGGAAAGAATGAAATATGCAACCTGTAAACATTTTCACTTTCCCGCACTGGGTCCTTGAGCAGACTGGACTTTCCCCAGCATGGAAAATTTGCTTCGCTTATCAACTAGAAGGAGACAGGGAGCTGGGAGAGGCAGCTCCTGGAAGGAATCCAGACTCCAGATTAAAAAGGATGTTGTCAGAATACAATGCCAAGCAGACATCAGGTTAAAGGCACACTCCTCCTGTGCTGATGTTTGATTGACCCATAACATGAAGACAGGCTGGGAGACCTGGCCGCATAGCCTCCTCTGAGAAAGTTTATGGGGCTTCGTTCCCCTTGAGACCAGGCTGAGCCCATGGTATGACATGAGGACCTGATGCCAGAGCAGGTTGCCTGAATATGACTAAAGTGTCCGAAGAGAGGAACTGCCATGCACGCTCCTCTGCCTCAGCCGGGCACGGGCAGTGCCGTGCTTCTTCTGGGAGCAGGCATGAACTGAGGCCACTGGAGGGGTATATAGGGGCAGGACCAGGGCCAGGTGGCCCTGTGAAGAGACTCAAAGGGACAGGGATGACAGCTTGGAAAAGAAAAGCTTGCCCTTGAGAGTGGTTATCTCAGGGGTTGGTGGATGGACTTGTTTTGTGTGGTTTCAAAGGGCAGAGGTTAGAACCAAAGAGTGTAACTTACAACGGGGAAATTACAAGGCCCCCAGGAGAGCTGGAAACAGCCACAGGAGAAAGGGGCTAAGTGGGGAGCATAGGGGTTTCTCACCCCTGAAAGGACTGAGGGGGCACCTGGATGGTGTCTGTGTGTGGGGGTGGGGCCAGGAGGAGGGTGGGCACGGTAGGGATTCCTGTGAGGCCATCAGAAGAACTCTTAAGAATTGAGATCAGGTGCCGGGGGAGACATGAAGGCAGTCCTGGGTCCCGAGTGATTGCATCAGGTTCTTTGCGGAGACGTCAGGGAGGAACAGGGCTTCCCCAGTGGCTCAGCCAGTAAAGAATCTGCCTGCAATGCAGGAGACCTGGGTTCAGTCCTGGGTTGGGAAGATCCCTGGAGAAAGGAAATGGCTACCCACTCCAGTATTCTTGCCTGGAGAATTCCTTGGACAGAGGAGCCTGGTGAGCTACAGTCCAGGGGTTGCAAAGAGACAAGATAGCAACTAACACTTTCACTGCACTGAAAAAGGGAGGAAAAAGCCCTAGAGTTTTCAATACAGGAGAGATGGTGGGAGAGATGGTGGGAGTGATGGTGGCAGCAAGGGGGCGCTGGTGGCCCGCTATTGCTGTGGTCTAGGGGAGCCCTTCCCCATGTGCCCAGTGGGAGCAGAGGCAATGACAAGGTCCACAAAGCACCACTTCACACCACTCATGGACAAGCAAAATGGGGAGGAGCCACAAAATAGCTAACTTCACATGTAACTTGTAAACTTCAATTTAGTTATAAGAACTGTTTTTGTCAAGGCTAATAGAACTTCCTGCAAAATCAAAACTTCATCTTTTCTTCTTTCTTGAGGGAAGACGGGAGGAGGAGAAGAGAACCGCAGTAAGGGTGATGGAAGAGAGGTGGGGAGGAGGGCTCCGAGGCTCTGCTACTTGGAGGCTGTCACTTTGGAAGCACCAGCTCTCACCTCGCGGGGTGTTGGTGTCACGTGGCGAGAGAAGAGAGCAGACAGGGTAGTGTCATGATATGAGCCCTGGGCTGGAAGATGGGTGCTCTGAGCTCACATTCTAACCCTGCCTCCCATGAGCTCTGGGGTCCTGGAGAAACCATGTCCCCTCCCCAGCCTGGTGTTTCTTTCTGCAAAATGCAGAGTTGGACTTGACTTCCAGCTCCTAGGGGTTGTGCCTTTATGATCAGTGGGCATCTGAGCCATGGCCCGATGAGCTTGGGACCAGGAGTGGGATAACCTGGGATTCTTGTTCTGCTGCCTTCTCTCCTGGGGGTTCTGGGAACTCTGCAGCCCACTTGGTGGGGACTGCCCAAGTGTGGGGCAAAGGAATTGTGGGGATGGGCACGCTGCCGTGGTGGCGGGCGAGGGGAGAAGGGAGCGTGTGAGGCACTTACAGCAGGAGGAGATGGGCACGCTGATGGCGAGGATCACCCAGGCGATGTCCATCTTGCTCAGGCAGATGGTGGCTCTGTGCTGGGGTTTGTCCCCTTCGGCACACATGGGAAATGTTCCCTGCTGTTCCAGGCTTCCAGGTCCCGGCGGGGACCAAACGGTTGAGGAAGTTTCCTGTGGCTGTGGACACCACTGTGGAGAGGGGACTGGGCACCCTGCCCATCATGGTGGGTGTGGGGGTGGCCACAGCTTTCTCCTCGGCTGGGAAACAGTGCTTTCTGAAGCCCCTGTTGGGCGGGCTGGGGCCTGCGGGGCTGAGGATGTTCCCTGAGGAAGCCCCTCGGAAGGGACTGAGACACTGGCATCAAAGGCAGCCTGGATGGGCCCCGTGGTGTCTGTGAAGACCCCAGAGTTGGTAGATGGAGGTCTGCTGGTGCCAGGGGTGACAGTAAGCCAGGAGTCACTGTGGCGGGAGCCATCCTGCGGGTCACCATGGGGGCGCTGAGAAGGCACTGGCTGTTGACTGGCAGGGGTGCCTGAGGCTGCTGTGGCACCTGGCTCCCCTCCTTGGCTGGTGAAGGTGGAACCACCCCCTGGTCTGCCCTGCTAAGGCTGGGCTTGTCCTCCACAGGCACTAGGGGGTGGCGGGTGGTACCCACGAGGTCCTGCTGGGCGCCGAGGTTGCGGCCACTGTCTGGGGCTGTGGAGAGGAGGAGAAACCCCAGAGCGGGTTCCTGGGGGTGAAGGTGGAGGGGTCAGGCTCCACAGACCCTGTGAAGTTGCCTTTGTAAATCTGGAAGATTTTCCCCAGGGGCCGCTTCTGCCCCAGCTGTGTGGAGCTCTGGCTTCTTCCCCGCTGGCTCTCCTTCCTTCCGGCATGACCACTGGGCGCAGCAGGGCCAGGGCGTGGTGAGCTGCCGGCTCCCTTTCGGGAAGAGCCAGGGGGCCTGGGGGGCCGGCGTGTGGTAGCTCTGGAGGGGGCTGTGGGGGACGGCTGGTGGCTTCCCCTGGCTTTGTCAGCAGGATGGTGGGCGCAGTCTCGCCAGCGGAGCGGCCCTCTGAACGGGAGGATGTGGTTGCCACGGCAGCAGGAAGTGGCCCTGTGGACAGGGGGCCTTCAGAATGGGGGGTGGATGCCGCCGCCATGATGGTGGAGATGGTGTTTGTAGGAGGGTGTCCGTCTAGATGGGGTGTTGCCGTTGCTGTGGGAGCTGTGGCCTGTGAGGAGGGTCCATCAGGATGAGGGTCGGCGTCACCAGGAAGGCAGGGGAGGCCGCCGTGGAGGAGTGTCTGGTAGAACCGAGGGAAGTTGTCGCCATGGTGCCTGGGATGGTGCCTGAAGGGGAGACTTGGAGAGATTCCCTGGGAGATGGCTCCTGGGCAGCAAATGCCAGTGCTTCAGTCAGCGCCAAGGTCAGGAGGAAGCCTTGAGAAGGAGACAGAGAGTAGAGGTGGAATGCGCGGGAGCAGCTCAGCCCTGTGCCTTCCTTGCCCATGAGCCTGAAACACCTGGGAACCCAAGGGAAACGGTGGGAGGATCCCCGAGGTCCCCACTCATCCCACACAGGTCCATGGGGACCGGGGGAATCTATCAGGCTGCTCCCACCCAGCACCCCTCCCAGAGAGAACCCAACCACAGGGGAACCAGAGATAGCTAAACCAGCCAGCCTGTCCCTTCCCAAGTGCCTCTGAAATGTCTCCGCCCTCTGCCCAAGGGCGGATGCTCAGCCGGGCTGGGGGAGGGGGCCTGGAGGAAGCCTTGTGGCCCCTGAGGGCCTGCTGGCCTTCTGCACCAGGGAGCCGTCCAAAGTGTGACCACAAGGAAGCCAGCAGCTCTGTGTGAGCCGCCCTGAGTCACTGAGCAGGGCTTGGGTGGGCAGAGCTGACCAGCGCCCACGCCTTTTTAGGCTCCTCCATTTATGAACTAGACACAGGTACAAACAACAGACCTCTACTTGTTCACGCCCACCCACCGAAGAGTTAAGGAGGGCCTACCCCCTCCTTGACCCTGGAGACACAAAACTGAACAGGGCCCAGGTGAGGTCATATAAATCCACAAACAATTATTTTCTTGTAAGAAACGAAGCGCCAATCTATGTTCAATGTAGGATGCAGGATGCATGGGGCTGATGCACAGGATGATTCAAGTAGAGGATGTGGGGTGGGAGGTGGGAGGGGGCTTCGGCATTGGGAGATTGTGTTCACCTATGGCTGATTCGTGTCAATGTATGGCAAAACAAATACAGTATTGTAATTAAAAAAAAAAAGGGAAAAAAAAATAATAAAACTAACAAGAAAAAAAAAAAAAGAGACACAGATGTATAGAACAGTCTTTTGGACTCTGTGGGAGAGGGAGAGGGTGGACTGATTTGGGAGAATAGCATGGAAACATGTATAATATCATATAAGAAACGAATCGCCAGTCCAGGTTCGATGCAGGATACAGGATGCTTAGGGCTGGTGCACTGGGATGACCCAGAGGGATGGTATGCGGGAGGGAGATGGGAGGGGGTTCAGGATGGGGAACACGTGTACACTCGTGGCGGATTCAGGTTGATGTATGGCAAAACCAATACAATATTGTAAAGTAATTAGCCTCCAATTAAAACAAATAAATTTACATTAAAAAAAAATAAAACAAGGCAGAGACATCTCGGTGCCTTTGGTGACCAACAGGCAGAAGTGGACAGGATTCAGAGGGTGACCAGATCTGCTGCCTGTAAAACACTTGGCACAGAGCCTGCAAGAGAAGGTGCGGGGCATAAACACCAGCTGGTTGGTTGTTATGTTAACTGCTTGTCCTGTGTGCTCATGAGGCTCAACTCTGGAAGACCACTGGTGGCGCCTGGCCTTCCAGAGTAGGAGCCGCCCTTCTGAGCATTGACAGGAAGCTATGGACTTTGCATGATGGTGAGTGTGTGTGCTTTTGTTCACTGAGAGAAAATGCACAAGGACAAAAACCTATACAAACTCTTCTAAAGATGTGTGGATTTTATTAATCACAACAGCATGTGCCCATCTTTAAAAATAATACCTCAGATCAATGTGATATGTAGGCTCTATTTGGATTATAAACGTGAAGACTGGCTATCCTGTACAACCCACGGGCTAGGAAGAGCTGCTTCCTATCACCAGGCGGGGCTTGACAGACCTCTACAGTCCGATTCTGACCTGAGACCTCCCCCGTTTACAGGAGCCCCCTGCTCAGGCCCTCTCATGCCCTTCCTTCAGCGCTCCTAGCCGCCTAGACCAGCCCAGGTAGAGGTGGGCCTCTGACTGGTCACCCTCTCAGGGCCTCCCTCCCCAACAGATTCCAGCAGGATGAATGGTCAAAGCAGGGGCCCTGGTGGTGATTCTGGGGAACCTGGGTTGGTCAGCAAGGCTGGCAGGGGAAGACAGGGGCTTTGGTGAGTTTCTGGAAACAGGGGGAAGAGACCTCCTGACATGGCTTCAAAGCAAGGTTCAGGGGTCACCATTGAGGCCTCCTGCAACTTAGGGGAGGGGATGGAGTGGGTCAGTGCTCCCTCACCCTGCATGTCTAGTTTAGTGGGTGGGAGAGGCTGAGGGACGGCAGATGGAGTAGAGACTATAGCAGTCATATCTCCAGGACCAACAATTCTCCCTAAACGACAGAATTTCTCCACACTTTCATTCATAGTTTAGCCCGTACACCAACAGTGTTTTCTCCTTATCTGGGTCAGTCCTAAAATCTGGCTACTGAGCATCACTCTGGCCCTTTCATGCTTGATTAAACTCTCGATTTAACCACCTGATGGGGCAGGAAGTGGAGGCTGAGGGAGATTAAGTAATATGTTCAAAGCCCCTCAGTAGAGAAGTATGTGACACCCGGGCATATCCAAAATGCACAGAGTTCCTGGTCACCCAGCACATACGAGGCAGGAGAAGAGGACAGGAAGTTGCAGCTACAGAAGGAACCCCGTGCTCAGAGTTACTGCAGCCCCTCTCTGGCAGTTTAGCACCACAGGAACAATCTATTCCTAGAGCTGGTGGTCGTGACTGCTGAGGTTTTAAGGAACATTCCCTAATAAGCCTCTGTTGGCTCACCAGCACCCTGGTTCAATGTGTTGAATGTGTTGAACACATGCTCCTCAAGGCCATTTGTTGACACCCTGGCGCTAGCCCCTCGGGGTGGAACTATGTGTTAGGGCCTTTGAAGAGCTGATTAAGGCAAAATGGAGCTGATAGGATAGGTCCTAACCCAATCTGAAGGGTGTTCTTATAAGAAAATGAGCCCAGGACACAGATGCAAGGAATGCCCACACACATAGGCAGTGAGAGGCCAGCTGCCTGCAAGCCAAGAAGAAGGGAGTCAGAGTACTCCAACCCCGCTGGCACCTAGATCTTGGGGTTCCAGCCTCCAAAACTGTGAGGTGATAACTTTCTGTGGTTTAACTCCCCAGCCGGTGATACCTTGTGTGGCAGACCCAACAGACTGATACCCATGTCTTACCTTAGAGATTCCTGAAAAATGAAAAGTGGAGACTGGGGCTTGTGTGCAGGGAGTTTATTTGGGGAAGTGGCCCTAGGGGACAGCCGTAGGGGCCTGAGATGAGTGAAACAGGGAAAGTCAATCCTAGGGTAGGTTATGAACTGATCAGGGTGCAACTCAAATCTGCTGGGGGTCTCTGAGGAGCTGAGCACCTCTTGCCAGCAGCTCCCCTTCCCACCGCCAGTGCTGCCCACCCACCTCTTCACTCCTCCATGAGGCCCACTTGAGTGAGTCAGCAAGGCTCTGGACAGGGGCTGTCTGCTCACACCTGTACCCGGCTGGTGGCTGCCACAACAGCTGGAGTTAAAATTGAGGGCCCAGAGGATTCCTAGGGGGCGGAGCACAGATGTGCTCCAAACAACCTGAGGCCCTTGGCCAAGGACAAGGACACTGTTGCCTTCCAGCAGCAGCATCAAGGGCAGCCCAGAGTCTTTAGAGAGGCCCCTAGGGACCCCAGGGACAGGCTAGAGGTAGGAGAAGGGTAGCTCGGCCTCCAGGGGGAACTTCTGCAGCCTCTAGAGGCAGAGGACTTGATGCACCTGGTCTTCAGAATACTCAGGGAGAGAAATTCCCTTGACTTTCCCACCACGAACATCCCTCGGGCTAAAATCCTCCCAGGTGGGAAGTATACAACTGACTGCAGTTCTCCTTCCTGCAAGGTTTCAGGGTAAGTGAGCACGTGCGCCCTTGCTGCAGCTCCTTCTAGTTGCCAGCATCCCCTGAAGGTATTTTCACTCTAGGATGACTGTTAGGGCCCTTTTTTCTTCAGACTTGAAAGCTTTGGTGCAATGAATGGATACTGCCATCCTGAGTGCATAGAGTTCTCACCTAGAGGATGACATTTAGCTGTCACCTGGGGAAGGGCACTCGAAACAACTTAGTCCAGTCCCCTCATCTCACGGAAGGGGCAACGGAAGGAAGGAAGTGACTTGTCCAAGAACACGGTTGGTCAGGACACAGCCTGGAATACAGCCATCATTTCAAAGCAACTTTTCATTTGTATCATAAAACTGCTACAGCACCGCAATGCCCAAATGCCTCCTTCAACATCCACTGTCATCTTCACTATGGAAATCGCCTCTCCTCTTTGGCACAAAAGGTTAAGCACTGAATGCAAAGGCTTACACTGTCACAATTACTGCTCAAGGCCTTCAACCCAGGGCTCCCCTAACAGATGCAAATTTCCACTCCAGGCCCTTTTGCTGGCCTGCTCACTCCCCGCCCCACAATCTGGGGCTACTGCCTCTTTGAATATAATTTGCATAGATTTGCATAATAGACTTTGCCGGCTCTAATTCCAAATATGTAGGCGAGACTATAACTAAAATCCTACTTGATGTGTTTTAAATGTAGAATCGATTTTTAAAGGATGCCAGAATAAGGACAAGTATAGGGGTGGGAACCAAAGATTGATGGGTGCTCAGATGTGGCAGGAAAGCCTCCTCCTACCTGCAATTCCAGTGCCCAGTGATCCCAGGACCCAAGGGAAGGAAAGGCCTTCCTCCTTCTGTTTATTTGGTTGGCTGTCGACAGCCCATATTGGGCATGATATTTGCATCTGGTAAAGGCAAGGAGGGAACTGGTGAAGAGAGAAATGACTAATCTGTGCTGAGTGCTTCCTGCATGCCACGTGCCATTTGAAGGGCTGAGCCTGTTCCTGACACATTTAATCTTCATAACAACCTGATGAGCAGGTAGTATCATTAGCTCCCCATCGCAGCCGACGAAAAGCAGCACAGAGAGGCACAGGAAGTTGCCTCCTTCCACACAGCCTGGGATAGTGAGCTGTGATTTGAACCTGGCAGCCTGGCCCCAGAGTCCACACACTCAACCATGTTCACTCACCTTTCTGCTCTGCATATTCAAAAACAATGGTTCAAAATCTTTGGGGAGTTGATTTTCTATTACTGATTTTTTGGCTTTTCTTTCCTCCTATTTGTTTTCTTCTAGCTCCATTTCAGGGCTCTGTATTAACATTTAGGTTTTTAACAAGTTAGTCAGTTGACTTTATTTTGCAATTTAGCTTCTGCATCTGATGTTTCAACAACAACAAAAAAAGAGAATCCATGCTTACTAAGTTTGACCATCATGAAGTCTGTTTTCTACATGACCAATAACATACCATCCTGCCAGAAAACAGGCTCTTCTCATTTCAGGACTATTGTCTTTTAATTGGAAGGGGTGCTAGGGCTCCCTGGTATCTAACTCCTTCACTGACAGATAAGGCTGAGGCCCACTGAAGTGGAATCCTCACTCTGGGCCATGTACTATGACGCACCAGCCCACAGGGCTCTCTTCACATTACGTGAATCTGGTATTCTAGTGCTCTATCCTCTGGACTTCTTTTTAAAAACAAAATCCTTTTGTTTTAAAGATCAAAAAGCTTGTCATTCCTAAGAGCATGGTTTTTGTCCATGCTCAGAAATAAATGCGCATCACTGACTTTAGGATGAGCTGGGTGACTGCTCTGAAGAGGTACTCATGCCTGTGACCTTGGGCTTCTTTATGAAAGGCAGATTTTTTTCATAAAGACAAAAAGGAGTTTGGGGGTGTGTATCTTTGCTGCTACTCCCTTCTCAGGCAGACACTTTCCAAATGTTCCCTATCAAGTCCTGCTGGTGACATGCTTCAGGTCACAGAACTTAAAGCACAGAGGGTTTTGCTTAGTTCTGAGAGACGCCTGAGGCCATCACCTGGTGGGTTCCAGAAATGTCTGGGGATCACTGATTCAACAGTTGAACTGATCAGATCCATGACTCCACTGAGAATTATTGCTCAGAGTACAATCTCCAGAACACATGTGAGCAAGAAAACCACATGAGATGGGTCTGGGTGACCCAGACACTCCTATGGCCTCCAGCTAGCATGAATTCACTTCGTGCTGCAACTCTGAAGCTGACAGATAACAGCTTTCTATCAAAAACAAGTGTACTCACATGTGAGCACACACACACATAAGCTCCTCTCCTGGTAGCAGGAAAAAAGGAAGAATGACAAACGTGAGAACTCCAATCATCTCCATGGTAATAAACAGTTAAGTCATTCATCTGAAGTCAAAATGACCAGCATGTAGCAGTGTTAGGATTTAAACACAGATTCTCTGATCCTGGCTGCTCGAGACCCTAGGTACTGAGAAAGTTTTGATCCAGGAAAATGTCCTATGCTTTATGAAGACAGGCAATGATATAACAATAGTAGGAGCTATGATGACCATAGCTAAAAAGCAAAAATTTCCCCTCAAGCAGAAACACTTGGCAACCACACCACCTTTTGTCTTCAGCTTTTGCTTCTCTGCCTTAGTCACTCAGTTCATTTGGGGACAAGCATTTTCCAACTAGAACTCCTCTTGGGTCTTGAAGCCATTCCTAGAAGCCCCTCCTGTGTGCCTGTAACCACCATTCCTATCCCTGATCCAACCCCCATCTCTCTAAATGGAAATGCCCAGTGTCCTGTTGCAAACGCCCACTGTCTGAACTCTAAGCTGCCAGAGTGCAGAGACTGTTGTCTGCATCAGTGATATTTCCCCATATCTAGCACAGTACTTAGCCACAACAAATCTTTGCTGAAGAATAAGAAACTCTCCTAAATATCCAAAATATAAGAACTCATACAACTCAATTAGCAAAAAACTCCAAATAATCCAATTTAAAAAATGCTTGGAGGGTCTGAAGAGACATTTGTCCAAAGAAGACATTCAGATGGCCAACAGGTATGTGAAAAGGCACTCAGTATCACTCATCATCGGAGAAACTCAAATCAAAATCACAATAAAGAAACAAACAAACGAAAGATCTCTTCACATCTGTTAGAATGACTATAATCAAAAGGATAAGAGATAACGAGTGTTGTGAGGATGTGGAAAAAGGGAATTTTTGTGCCCTATTGGTGGGAATGGAAACTGGTTAGAGCCAACATGGGAAATAGGATGGAGTTTCCTCAAAATATTAAAATAGAACTAATATATTATCTAGCAATTCCACTTCTGAATACATGTCTGAAGGGAACAAAAATCACTATCTTAAAGAGATATTTGCACCTCCAAGTTCACTGCAGCATTATGTACAATAGCCAAGAAATGGAAATAACCACAGTGTCTACTGATAGGTGAATGGATAAAGGAAGTGTGGTATTACACACACACACACACACACACACACACACACACACAAACACAGAAGATTCAGTTCAGTCACTCAGTTGTGTTTGACTCTTTGCGACCCCATGAATCACAGCACGCCAGGCCTCCCTGTCCATCACCAATTCTGGAGTTCACTCAGACTCACGTCCATCGAGTCAGTGATACCATCCAGCCATCTCATCCTCAGTCGTCCCCTTCTCCTCCTGCCCCCAATCCCTCCCAGCATCAGAGTCTTTTCCAAGGAGTCAACTCTTCGCATGAGGTGGCCAAAGTACTGGAGTTTCAGCTTTAGCATCATCCCTTCCAAAGAACACCCAGGGCTGATCTCCTTCAGAATGGACTGGTTGGATCTCCTTGCAGTCCAAGGGACTCTCAAGAGTCTTCTCCAACACCACAGTTCAAAAGCATCAATTCTTCAGTGCTCAGCCTTCTTCACAGTCCAACTCTCACATCCATACATGACCACAGGAAAAACCACAGCCTTGACTATACGGACCTTAGTCGGCAAAGTGATGTCTCTGCTTTTGAATATGCTGTTTAGGTTGGTCATAACTTTTCTTCCAAGGAGTAAGTGTCTTTTAATTTCATGGCTGCAATCACCATCTGCATTGATGTTGGAGCCCCCCAAAATGAAGTCTGACACTGTTCCCACTGTTTCCCCATCTATTTCCCATGAAGTGATGGGACCAGATGCCATGATCTTCGTTTTCTGAATGTTGAGCTTTAAGCCAACTTTCTCACTCTCCTCTTTCACTTTCATCAAGAGGCTTTTTAGCTCCTCTTCACTTTCTGCCATAAGGGTGGTGTCATCTGCATATCTGAGGTGATTGATATCAATTTCTCCCAGCAATCTTGATTCCAGCTTGTATTTCTTCCAGTCCAGCGTTTCTCATGAGGTACTCTGCATAGAAGTTAAATAAGCATAAGAAGTTAAATAAGGGTGACAATATATAGCCTGATGTACTCCTTTTCCTATTTGGAAGCAGTCTGTTGTTCCATGTCCAGTTCTAATTGTTGCTTCCTGACCTGCATACAGGTTTCTCAAGAGGCAGGTCAGGTGGTCTGGTATTCCCATGTCTTTCAGAATTTTCCACAGTTTATCGTGATCCACACAGTCAAAGGCTTTGGCATAGTTAAGAAAGCAGAAACAGATGTTTTTCTGGAACTCTCTTGCTTTTTCCATGATCCAGCGGATGTTGGCAATTTGATCTCTGGTTCCTCTGCCTTTTCTAAAACCAGCTTGAACATCAGGGAGTTCACGGTTCACGTATTGTTGAAGCCTGGCTTGGAGAATTTTGAGCATTACTTGACTAGCATGTGAGATGAGTGCAATTGTGCAGTAGTTTGAGCATCCTTTGGCATTGCCTTTCTTTGGGATTGGAATGGAAACTGACCTTTTCCAGTCCTGTGGCCACTGCTGAGTTTTCCAAATTTGCTGGCATATTGAGTGCAGCACTTTCACAGCATCATCTTTCAGGATTTGAAATAGCTCCACTGGAATCCCATCACCTCCACTAGCTTTGTTTGTAGTGATGCTTTCTAAGACCCACTTGACTTCACATTCCAGGATGTCTGGCTTTAGATGAGTAATCACATCATCATGATTATGTGGGTTGTGAAGATTACTCTGCCACAAAAAGAAGTAAATGCTGCTATTTGCAACAACATGGATGACCTTGAGGGCATTACGCTAACTGAAATAAGACAGACAGAGAAAGACTAGTACCATATGATCTCACTTATGTGTGGAATCTAAAATAAAAATCAGGGCTTTCCTGGTGGCTCAGTGGTAAAGAATCTGCCTGCCAATGCAGGTAACACAGGTTTGGTCCCTGCTCCAGGAAAATCCCACATGCAGCTAAGCCTGTGTGCTACAACTGTTGAGCCTATGCTCTAGAGGCTGGGAACCATAATTACCGAGCCCACACTCCACAGCTACTGAGGCCCATGCATCACAACTAGAGAGTAGCCCCTGCTCTTCACAGACTAGGGAAAAGCCTGTACAGCAATGCAGACTCAGCATAGCCAAAAATACATAAGTAAATAAAATTATAATAAAATAAAAATCAAACTCATAGAAATACAGAACACATTGGTGGTTACCATAGGTGGGGAACAGAGCACAGGGCAAATGGGGGAAGGCAGGCAAAATTCCAGTTATAATAAATAAATTTTGGATATAATGTATAGCATAGTGCCTATAGTTCATAATCCCTGGAGAAGGGAATGGCTACCCACTCCAGTATTCTTTCCTGGAAAATCTCACAGATAGAGGAGGCTGGTGGGCTACAGTACTTATCGCACATCTGAAAGTTGTTAAGAGAGTAAATCTTAAAGGTTCAGTACAATTCAGCCACTCAGCCATGTCCAACTCTTTGTGAGTCCATGAACCACAGCACGCCAGGCTTCCTGTCCATCACCAACTTCCAGAGCTTGCTCAAACTCATGTCCATTGTGTCGGTGATGCCATCTAACTGTCTCATCTTCTGTCATCCCCTTCTCCTCCTGCCTTCAATCTTTCCCAGCATCAGGGTCTTTCCCAATGAGTTGGTTCTTTGCATTAGTTGGCCAAAGTACTGGAGTTTCATTTTCACATCAGTCCTTCCAATGAATATTCAGGACTTATTTCTTTTAGGATTGACTGGTTGGATCTCATGCAGTCCAAGGGACTCTCATGAGTCTTTTCCAACACCACAGTTCAAAAGCATCAATTCTTCGGTACTCAGCTTTCTTTATAGTCCAGTTCTCACATCCATACATGACTATGGGAAAACCATAGCATTGACTAGATGGACCTTTGTTGATAAAGTAATGTCTCTACTTTTTAATATGCTGCCTAGGTTGGTCATAGCTTTTCTTCCAAGGAGCAAGCATCTTTTAATTTAATCACTGCAGTAACAATCTGCAGTGATTTTGGAGTCCAAAACAATAAAGTCTTTCACTGTTTCCATCTATTTGCCATGAGGAGACGGAACTGGATGCCATGATCTTAGTTTTCTGAATGTTAAGCTTTAAGCCAGCTTTTTCACTCTTCTTTTTCACTTTCATCAACAGGCCCCTTAGTTCTTCTTCGCTTTCTGCCATAAGGGTGGTGTCATCTGCATATCTGAGGTTATTGATATTTCTCCCGGCAAACTTGATTCCAGCTTGTGCTTCATCCAACCTGGCATTTCACATGATGTTCTCTGCATAGAGGTTAAATAAGCAGGGTGACTATATACAGTCTTAACGTACTCCTTTCTCTATTTGGAACGAGTCTGTTATTCCATGACCAGTTCTAACTGCTGCTTTTGACCTGCCTACAGATTTCTCAGGAGGCAGGTCAGGTGGTCTGGTATTCCCATCTCTTTCAGAATTTTCTAGTTTGTTGTGATCCATACAGTCAAAAGCTTTGTTGTAGTCATAAAACGAAAGATTTTTTTTCTGGGATTTTCTTGCTTTTTCGATGACCCAAGATCTGGCAATTTGATGTCTGGTACCTCTGCCTTTTCTAAATCCAGCTGAACATCTGGAATTTCTTGGTTCAGTTGAAGGTACTGCTGAAGCCTGGCTTGGAGAATTTTGAGTGTTTCTTTGCTAGCATGTGAGATGAATGCAATTGTGTGGTAGTTTGTACATTCTTTGGCATTGCCTTTTTTGGAATGAAAACTAAACTTTTCCAGTCCTGTTGCCACTGCTGAGTTTTCCAAATTTGCTGGCATACTGAGTGCACTTTCAGAGTATTATCTTTTAGGAGTTGAAATAACTCAAATGGAATTCTATCACCTCCACTAGCTTTGTTCATTGTGATGTTTCATAAAGCCCACTTGACTTCACATTCCAGGATGTTTGGCTCTGGGTGAGTGATCATACCATCGTGGTTATCTGGGTCATGAAGATCTTTTTTGTATAGTTCTTCTGTATATTCTTGCCATCTCTTCTTAATATCTTCTCCTTCTGTTAGGTCCATACAATTTCTGTCCTTTATTGTGCCCATCTTTGCATGCAATGTTCCCTTGGTATCTGTAATTTTCTTGAAGAGATCTCCAGTGTTTCCCAATCTATTGTTTTCCTCTATTTCTTTGCATTGATTACTGAGGAAGGCTTTCTTACCTCTTTTGCTATTCTTTGGAACTCTGAATTCAAATAGGTATATCTTTCCTTTTCTCCCTTACCTTTAGCTTCTCTTCTTTTCACAGCTATTTGTAAGGCCTCCTCAGACAACCATTTTGCCTTTTTGCATTTCTTTTTCTTGAGGATGGTCTTGATCACTGCCTCCTGTACAATGTCACAAACCTCTGTCCTAGTTCTTCAGCCATTCTGTCTATCAGATCTAATCCCTTGAATCTATCTGTCACTTCCACTGTATAATCATAAGAGATTTGATTTAGTATATACCGGAATGGTGTAGTGGTTTTCCTTACTTTCTTCAATTTAAGTCTGAATTTTGCAATAAAGAGTTCATGATCTGAGCCACAGTCAGCTCCTGGACTTGTTTTTGCTGTCTGTATAGAACGTCTTCATCTTTGGCTGCAAAGAATATAATCAATCTGATTTCAGTATTGACCATCTGGTGATGTCCATGTGTAGAGTTTTCTCTTGTGTTGTTAGAAGAGGGTATTTGCTATGACCAGTGCATTCTCTTGGCAAAACTCTGTTCACTTTGCCTTGCTTCATTTTGTTCTCCAAGGCCAAATTTGCCTGTTACTCCAGGTGGCTCTTGACTTCCTACTTTTGCATTCCAGTCTCCTATAAGGAAGAGGACATCTTTCCTGGGTGTTAGTTCTAGAAGGTCATGTAGGTCTTCACAAACCATTCAGCTTCAGCTTTTTCAGCTTTACTGGTCGGGGCATAGATTTGGATTACTGTGATACTGAATGGTTTGCCTTGGAAACAAACAGAGATCATTCTGTCATTTTTGAGATTTCATCCAAGTATAGTATTTTGGACTCTCTTGTTGACTGTGATGGCTATTCCACTTCTTCTAAGGGATTCTTGCCCAAGTAGTAGATGTAATGGTCATCTGAGTTAAATTTACCTAATCCAGTCCATTCTAGTTCACTGATTCCTAAAATGTCAATGTTCACTCTTTCTGTCTCCTGTTTGACCACTTCCAGTTTGCCTTGATTCACGGAGCTAACATTCCAGGTTCCTATGCAATATTGTTCTTTACAGCATTGGACTTTACTTATACCACCTGTCACATCCACAACTGAGTGTTGTTATTGCTTTGGCTCTGTATCTCCATTCTTTCTGGAGTTATTTCTCCACTCTTCTCCAGTAGCCTATTGGGCATCTACCGACCTAGAAAGTTCATCTTTCAGTGTCACACCTTTTGCCTTTTCATACTGTTCATACGGTTCTCAAGGCAAGAATAATGAAGTGGATTGCCATTCCCTTCTCCAGTGAACCATGTTTTGTCAGAACTCTCTGCCATCACCTGTCTGTCTTGGGTGGCCCTACATGGCATGGCTCATAGTTTCACTGAGTTAGACAAGGCTGTGGTCCATGTGATCAGTTCAGTTAGTTTTCTGTGATTGTAGTTTGCATTCTGTCTGCCCTCTGATGGATAAGGATGAGGCTTATGGAAGCTTCCTGATGGGAGAGTTTGACTGATGGGGAAACTGGGTCTTGTTCTGATGGGTGGGGCCATGTTCAGTAAATCTTTAGTTTTCTGTTGAGGGGGATTATAAGTCACTTTACATGTGTACATTTTCATAAATGTTACATGTGTGCATTTCATAAATATTCTCATATAAAAAAATCATGCGCTTTCACTCACTTTCTCTTTCAAGAGACTAAATCTTAAAAGTTCCCATCATATAAAAAACTTGTAACCATGTGGGGTGATTGATGTTAACTAAACTTATTGCAGTCATCATTCCACAATATATTCACATATCAAATCATTATGATGTAACACAATGTTATATGTCAATTATATTGAAATAAAACTGAGAAAAAGAAAACTCTTCTAAATCAATCACGAGCCAGATTTTATTTTCCAAAAATAACCACTGTAACACACCCTCACCAACCTACTCTTCCTAAGTGCGACTTCAGCACTCCTACTGAAAGGTGAGGTCTGTTCCATTCCCTGGAATCTGGGTGGGCTTGTTACTATGGCTGAAGTGATGCTACATGATTTCTGAGGCCAGGTCATAAGAGATATTGCTGCTTCCTCCAAGTCCTTCAGTCCCAGCTTGAAGTCAGCACCAACTGCCAGCCAGGGCAGTGAGCCATCCTCAGCCCTATGTGGGCTACCCCAGCTGAGTCCAGGTGGAGTGGAGACAAGTAGAGACTAGATTTATGAGCAAAATGAGTGATTAATGTTGAAGTTTTGAGGCCGTTTGTTAGGCAGTAATAGTAACTTGAATACTATCTTGGTAGAAGTGAAATTAAAGTTCTTTCATTAAAAACCCCTGGATTTAAACATCAGGGGTTTTAAGTGCTGGGGCTCAACAGGCTGATCTTGTCTTGGGTCCCTTAGTTTTTTCTCCTGCCCAGATGCACGGAAAGGGAAATAGCTCACTTCTGGGCTCCTTCTTCAGCATCATGATCTCTCTGATCTATAGTTACAATTCCTACCCCACCCCTAGAGAAGGGAATGGCTACCCACTCCAGTATTCTTGCCTGGAGAATTGCATGGACAGAGGAGCCTGACAGGCTACAGTCCATGGAGTCACAGAGTCAGACACGACTGAATGACTAACACTTAAACTTAACATCAAAGAAAGGAAGGAACAAATGTGTACTAAGAGGGGCATGAAGTTCCTGGCATCTAGGTACTTTGTGGACCAGGGAACAGATGGAATGAGGTGGAGGCTCGCATACGGTGACCACACATTGAAGACATGAGTTCAAAGAGTATATATATGTATGCATATATGGTGCCATGGCTCAGAGATTAAAGCGTCTGCCTCTGATGCGGGAGACCCAGGTTCGATCCCTGGGTTGGGAAGATCCCCTGGAGAAGGAAATGGCAACCCACTCCAGTATTCTTGCCTAGAGAATCCCATGGACAGAGAAGCCTGGTAGGCTACAGTCCATGGGGTCAAAAAGAGTCGGACACGACTGAGCAACTTCACTTCACTTATATATGGTGCCTACATATTGAAGACACACATAACCGTTTGCTCTAAGGAGCTGTCATTGTGGAAGGGAAGAGAGTCATCTGTGACAGGGGAACAAACCTACACATCAAAGATGTTTTCTCAAAGACTTTCTCCAAACAACAGGAGTCAAAATTAGAGGAATGAAAAGGTCAGCTCAGTTTCTAATAAAATAACAGGATCGTTAATATTCAGGAAACATCTCGCTGACATCATGGGAAAGAACACAAATGCATCAGTCCAGACTGCTTTGTACTCTCCCAAACTAATAGCAAAAGACTCATAAAAATGTTCCATGCTCTACAGTAGAGAACCTGACAGACACTACCTCAGCCAGGCGATCAAGGTCATGGTGATAATATGCACCCTGGATATGAAGACAGCACTTTACCGCTGTAGCTCTCCTTTCCCCAACCTATATCCCAGGTCTAATGATAAGAAAAACATCTGAAAATCCCAAATGAGGGTCATGCCACAAAATATCTGACCAGTACCCCTCACCAAGGTCATCAAAATAAGGAAAGTCTGAGAAACTCACAGCCGAATGGTGTGTAAGGAGACACGACAACTAAACGTAATGTGGAATCCTGGCTGGGTTCCTGGAACAGAAGAAGGACACTGGGGGAAAATGAAGGAGATGTGGGTAAAAGTTTGGACTTCAGTTAATAATAATGTATCAGTACTGACGCATTAATTGCCACAGATGTACACCAGTATTGTAAGACCCTGATTACAGTGGGAACTGGCTGCAGGCTAGATAGACTCTCTCTGCTTTACGCTGCAATTTTTCTGTTAAGTTCAAAACTACTCTGGGACTTCTCTGATGGTGCAGTGGCTAAGAATCCATCAGCCAAGGCAGGTGACATGGGTTCATCCCCTGGTCCAGGAAGATTCCATATGCCACAAAGCAACTAGGTCTGTGCACCACGACTACTAAGCCTGTGCTCTAGAGCCCGTGCTCTGCGACATATTGCAATGAGAAGCCTCAATACCGCAACAAAGAGTAGCCCTGGCTCACTGCAAGTAGAGAAAAGCCTGCACACAGCACCGAAGAGCCAGTGCAGCCAAAAATAAAAGTTATGGAAAAAAATCAACAACAAAAACCCAAAACAAAAATCTAGCCTGAGATTTAAAAAATAGTTCCATGGAGGTAAGACAGCAGGGACAAGGTGAGAGTATGTCCTGGAAGGAAAGTTAGCTGAAGGGAGGTTTGTAGGCAACTTTCCCAGAGCCTTGGTGTTAGATCATGTGTCCACAGATAGGTTTTGGAGCCCACTTACAGACGGGGAGTGACTATTGTCACATCTATCTATCTATCTATCCCCTCTGCTTCTCATCATTTAAAGTGTTCTCATACAGAGTGTGGAGTTTGGAGGAGAAATGGTCAGGAAGACTAACAGCCTGAACACATAGTTTTTTTAACCTGCTCAAATTCCAACTGAGGGATCAATTTATATACATGCTACACATGTAATATAAACACTCTTGATCAAGAAAGCAGGCTGCATGGAAACCAAAGCTTATGTCTCATTAACACGGGGCTACATTGCCCTGCTGTCTAAACATGAAAACTGTATGAGCTTTTGGATATGGTTATACAGCCAATCAAAGTTTCTGCCCATATTCCTTTCCTGCTTGGATCCCTCTCCAAAAACTCAACCTGTCACCTTGTCTTGACAAGATCATGGTTCCTCAATTTGTCCAGTTGGAATTGGTGGTTCCCTGCCCAGTGCTCACAAGGCAATCTGCTCCCATTCATACATGGCCCTTTTCTCCACAGCATCCTTCAGCCAAGGGGTCATGGGAGGGCAGGGGTAGACCTGTGGTCAGTGGGATTTAGGTCCATCCTGGCTCTGGAACATCCTAATGGTGGGACCTCAAGCAGATTCAGCTGTTTTCCTTCTTGTACGTAAGGAAGATCATGCCTAACTTTAGTGTGCTTTCAGGGATGAGAACACAACACAGAGGCACAGAGCCCCCACTGAGGCCTGGATGCAACAGGTGAAAACTGTTGTTTTATCTTCTGCTACATTTGGGTCAGTCCCTTAGGGCCGCGAGCTTCTTCAGCATCTTGAACCTTAGAACTCAGTTCACTGACTTGTACTAGGGGCACAATAATGTTTCCTGTAAAAGATGAGAGGGTAAAAGAAGACTTAGAGGAATCCAATCATTTAAGGTATTTGAAGCTGAATGCTTGCCACAAATTATAGATGTTTATTTTGAAGGCAATGTCAACGGAAAACAGTAAACAATATGAGTCCTGAGATGTGGCATTACGGTTGTGCATGTGTGTGTGTGTGTACATGCACACATATCTTGTTTTCACTTTGCTTATCTTAATAATTAACACTGATATGTTCAAATGGACACACATCACATAAGACAGGAGGCAGAAGAAGGCTGAGATGCATGGCTCCAGCTTCCTGCAGATCCTCCTGAGACCCTCTCCCCCCCGCTGCACCCACCGCTGCTAGCAAATCAGCCTTCATGCCTTTCCAAAGTTCTAACTGGTGATGTCTTTTTGCCTTTTCATACTGTTCATGGGGTTCTCAAGGCGAGAATACTGAAATGGTTTGCAGTTCCCTTCTTCAGGACCACGTTTTGTCAGAACTCTCCCCAGTGATCCGTCCGTCTTGGGTATCTCATAGTTTCACTGAGTTAGACAAGGCTGTGGCCCATGTGATCAGCTTGATTAGTTTTCTGTGACCATGGTTTTCATTCTGTCAGCCTTCTGACAGATAAGGATAAGAGGCTTATGGAAGCTTCCTGATGGGAGAGACTGACTGTGGGGAAAACTGGGTCCTGTTCTGATGGGTGGGGCCATGCTCAGTAACTATTTAATCCAATTTAGGGCTATGTTCCTTCCTGTTGTTTGACCTGAGACCAAACTACGGTGGAAGTAATGAAGATAATGGCGACCTCCTTCAAAAGGCCCCATGCACCCACTGCCACACTCAGTGCCCCGGCCCTGCAGCAGGCCACCGCTGACCCACGCCTCTGCTGGAGACTCCTGGACACTCACAGGCAAGTCTGGGCCAGTCTCCTGTGGGGTCCCTGCTCCTTTCTCCTTGGTCCTGGTATGCACAAGGTTTTGTTTGTGCCCTCCAAGAGTCTGTTTCCCCAGTCCTGTGGAAGTTCGGTAATCAAATCCCACTGGCCTCCAAAGTCAAATTCTCTGGGGATTCTCAGTCCCTTTGTCAGATCCTCAGGTTGGGAAATCTGTTGTGGGTCCTAGAACTTTCTTAACACTGTGAGAATTTCTTTGGTCTAATTGTTCTGCAGTTTGTGGGGCATCTGCTTGGCGGCTCTATGATGGGGTTAATGGCGACCTTCTCCAAGAGGGCTTATGCCACAGGCTGTGTGACCCAGATGGCTGCACCCAGAGCCCCCATCCCTGCAGCAAGCCACTGCTGACCCATATCTCACACACTAGCAAAATAATGCTCAAAATTTTCCAAGTCAGGCTTCAACAGTATGTGAACTGTGAACTTACAGATGTTCAAGCTGGATTTAGAAAAAAAGGCTGAGGAACCAGAGATTAAATTGCCAACATCATTTAGATCATAGAAAAAGGAAAAGAATTCCAGAAAAACATCTACTTCTGCTTTACTGATTATGCCAAAGCCTTTGACTTTGTAGATCACAACGAACTGTGGAAAATTCTTCAAGAGACTGTAATACCAGACCACCTTACCTGCCTCCTGAGAAATATGTATGCAGGTTAACAAGCAACACTTAGAACCAGACATGGAACAACAGACTGGTTCCAAATTGGGACAAGAGTATGTCAAGGCTGTCTACTGTCACCCTGCTTATTTAACTTATATGCAGAGTACATCATGAGAAATGCTAGGCTGGAAGAAGCACAAGCTGGAATCAAGATTGCCAGGAGAAATATCAATAACCTCAGATATGCAGATTACACCACCCTTATGGCAGAAAGGGAAGAGAAATGAAAAAGCCCTTGATGAAAGTGAAAGAGGAGAGCAAAAAGCTGGCTCAAAACAACATTCAGCTAAGATCATGGCATCTGATACCATCACTTCATGGCAAATAGATGGAGAAACAGTGAAAACAGTGACAGACTATTTTCCTTGGCTCCAAAATCACTGCAGATGGTGACTACAGCCATGAAATTAAAGGATGCTTGCTCCTTGGGAGAAAAGCTATGACCAACCTAGACAGCATATTAAAAAGCAGAGACATTACTTTGCCGACAAAGTCGTAGTCAGAGCTATGATTTTTCCAGTAGTCATGTATGGATATGAGAGCTGAACTATAAAGAAAGCTGAGAATGATGACCCTATATGCGAGACAGCAAAAGAGACACAGATATAAAGAACAGACTTTTGGACTCTGTGGGAGAAGGTGAGGGTGGGATGATTTGAGAGAATAGCATTGAAACATGTATATTACCGTATGTGAAATAGATCATCAATCCAAGTTCGATGCATGGAACAGGGTGCTCAAAGCTGGTGCACTGGGACAACCCAAAGGGATGGGATGGGGATGGAGGTGGGAGGGGACTTCAGGATGGGGTACACATGTACACCTGTGGCTGATTCATGTCAATGTATGGCAAAACCCACCACAATTATGTAAAAAAAAAAAAGAAAGAAAAAGAAAAGAAAGCTGAGCACTGAAGAATTGATGCTTTCGAACTGTGGTGTTGGAGAAGACTCTTAGGACTTCCTTGGTCTGCAAGGAGATCAAACCAGTCAATCCTAAAAGAAATAAGTCCTGAATATTCATTGGAAGGACTGATGCTGAAGCTGAAATTCTAATCCTTTGGCACCTGATGTGAAGAACTGACTAACTGGAAAAGATGCTGATGCTGGGCAAGATCGAATGCAGAGGGAGAAGGGGACATCAGAGGATGAGATGGTTGGATAGCATCACTGACTTGATGGACATGAGTTTGAGCAAGCTCTGGGAGTTGGTGATGGACAGGGAAGCTTGGCATGCTGAGGTTCACGGGGTCGCTAAGAGTGGGACACAACTGAATGACTGAACTGAACTGGTGATATGACAGTGTTTGCCAGGACTTGGGATTTACAGACAAGTGTCAGCTTTGGCTTGCTGACTCAAGGTGCGTCCTCTTGGGAGGGTTGGATGAGAGCAGGAAGGAAGGAGGACAAACAGGATGATTTGTATTTGGTAGTGCTGGCAAGGCAGCCCATGGGAGGCTCAACGTGCCAGGTTCAGAGCCATGGTGCTCTGAACCTGTGGCTCCTACAAACCCAATAAAATGACTCCCCCAGAATCTGCAGTCCCACAGCCTGGGGTCTGGTCCAGTGAGCACCTCAGCAACTATAACAGGATCTCTCAACCCCAGAGGAGCCCTGGTGAGTTCCAGGACCTGCCTGAAGAGGCTGAGGTACCTGCTTGAGCACAGAGGCATCTGTCTACCCTCAACTCATCTGTCTGTGCTAACTCACTTCAGTAGTTTCTGACTCCTTGCGACCCTATGGACTGTAGCCTACCAGGCTTCCTCTGTCCATGGGACTCACCAGGCAAGAATACTGGAGTGGGTTGCCATTTCCTCTTCCAGGGGATCTTTCTGATACAGGGATTGAACCCATGTCTCTTGTGTGTCCTACAACTCAGGAGGGTTCTTTACCATTAGTGGCACCTGGGAAGCCCAGCCCCAGCTCAGAACTCTCCAAAGCCAGGAGGAGAAGAAAAAGAGTGCTGGCCTAATCACATCTGAGAGTCACTTACCTAAAAAGGACATTGGGGCTTTTGACCTGACATCCTCTAGGATTTGCTAACAGTCTGGTGTCATCTCTCAGCACCTACTCCTCCACTTGAAAGAGTTTGCCAAGGAGAGAAGGGAAGACGAGGAGGGAGGAGACTAGCAGGGATGTAGCAGGGACAGTGGGAAGGTGCCTGGGGGAGGGGTATGCAGGCAGGGTTGCAGGGAATTGACTGATGTCAAGATTGGTGTCTGCTGTCTGTGGCACTGGCTGCATGGGCTCGAGGCTGCTTGGTATTCCGGCCCGGCTCCTGTTGGGCAGGCTGCAGGCTGGTTGGCACTACTCTCTGGTGGCAAAAGGTTCACCGCCTATTCCAGTTTGCCTGGAACAAAAAGGCTCAGGCAACACAGCTGTGCATCCTTGTGAAACTGTCTAATTTCCCATGTCAAGGCAGGACACCCACACTCCAAGGTATAATTAGGCTTTGGGCATGAGTTAGATTTTACAACTGAATTCTGAAAGTTAGCTCTCCAGGCTGTGTGTGCCCGGTGATGAAAGCTTCCTCCTATCTCGTCCCTCCTTCTCTCCAACATCTCCATTTATTGAGCACCTACTATGTGCCAGGCACTAACTCTACTAAGGAATTTTTATGTTATCTTAATCTTCACAAAACCCTCCTCAACCCATGTTCTATATAATGATAAGGGTACTCACCCTTCACCTCTTTATTATTCTCTTTTGGAGTAAAGGTCTGTAGATATAGGTAACTAAATAATTCAATGTGGACTTGGAGGTAGTTTTTTGGAGGAAAAAAATAATAAAAACATCTTGTTTACATCAAGCCAAGTGTTCTGATGAGAATACAGAACAAAGAGGGAACAACAGAAGGTGGGCTGTAACGCAGGACTATTTTGGATGGAGCACATTTTATGTGCTGTGGCTTGCAGGGAACCCACAAAAGCTGGAGGAACCCAGGAAGGCTTCCTGGAGGAAAATCCACAGCCTCTTACTACCATTCCACCATCCACCCATTTCTCCATTCACATGTTCAACAAACATCTACTGAGGGCTAAGTGTGGCTTTTGTTTCTTGGATAAACCGGTATCCTAATCTCAGCCAGAGATGGCTGCCATTACCTCATTCCCCACCATGGTTAATAAAACGCATCTTGGCAGAGAAAATTCTGACAGTTTCTGAAAAGGTTAGCTTATTTATGGGTGGGAAACACTTTATAGTGTGCTAGTGTCCTCTATTATGTATATGTGTGTATGCTGCTGCTAAGTTGCTTCAGTCGTGTCCGACTCTGTGTGACCCCATAGACAGTGGCCCATCAGGCTCCCTGTCCCTGGGATTCTCCAGGCAAGAACACTGGAGTGGGTTGCCATTTCCTTCTGCAATGCATGAAAGTGAAAAGTGAAAGTGAAGTCACTCAGTCGTGTCTGACTCTTAGCAACCCCATGGATTGCAGCCCACCAGGCTCCTCCATCCATGGGATTCTCCAGGCAAGAGTACTGGAGTGGGTTGCCATTGCCTTCTCCATATGTGTGTATGGACATACATGTATTATGTATGTCCACTATAATGTAAGACACATATTTATTAAGCATTATTATATTTATACTTCACTCCTGAAAACTGATACATATTCATAAAACCTTTTGTGAGATGGGTATGATTCCCTAAAACTGAGGTTCACAGAGGTTAAAGGATTTACTCAAAAATCACAAAACTCAAGGGGGACTCATGATATGCATGCATATTTCTGTTTTTCTCTACCTTCCTTCTTTTCTATTTTCAGTGGACATTGCCAGCTGCAAAAGCCCTTTAGTGATAACACTCGATTACTCCCAGTAAGCTCACCACTTGGCAAAGGACTCCCAACTTCAGTAGGCCTTGGAGAAGGTAAGTGGGTGACTATGCAGAGTCAGCGGAAAAGGCAATGGCACCCCACTCCAGTATTCTTGCCTGGAAAATCCCATGGATGGAGGAACCTGGAGGGCTGCAGTCCATGGGGTCTCTGAGGGTCAGACACGACTGAGCGACTTCACTTTCACTTTTCACTTTCATGCATTGGAGAAGGAAATGGCAACCCACTCCAGTGTTCTTGCCTGGAGAATCCCAGGGACAGGGGAGCCTGGTGGGCTGCCGTCTACGGGGTTGCACAGAGTCGGACATGACTGAAGTGACTTAGCAGCAGCAGCATGCAGAGTCAGACTCTCAAAGGCTGTTCCACTCTGGTCCGGCTCTACTCCAGGCACAGTTCAAACTCTGCCTCTGACCTGAACCCAAGAATATAAGATCAGGATAAAAGCTGAGGCACATCTCTGACAGGCTCTGCTCCTCAGGTCAAGTCTAGGGATGGCGTGGGGACCACCATGAACACCCACCTTGGGGCTGCCATCTTTTGTAGACACCCTGCTTAGTAGCAGAAAGTTAGTTGCCCCTTTCTCCTAGGCAGGGGAGAATGAGAGACAGTTTCTTTCCTTTGTTTTTTAAAAATATTTATTTATTTATCAGGTCTTAGTTGCAGAACCCAAGATCCTCATTGCATCATGTGGGATCTTTCATTACAGTGTATGAACTCTCTAGTTGTGTCTGGGCTCAGTAGTTGCAGCTCGTGGGCTTAGTTGCTCTGTGGCATGTAGCATCTTAGCTCCCTGACTAGGAACTCAGGTTCAAGTCCTAGTCAGGGACTGAGCTGAATAGGTGGATTCTTAACCAATGGACTACCAAGGAAGTCCTGAGATGAGTTCTTGTCACTGAAATGTCCTTAGCTGTTCTCCCCTCACTCCAGACCCTGCAGTCAACATGTCAGGTACCCAAGGCACACAGGTAAATGCAGCCTCCAAATGTGGTCCACATTTCTTGTAGAATCTAGAACATAGTGTTTAAATACTACAGATCAAGGAACAGCACACTTTGTAATAAAGGGTGGTTAAGTTCTATTTTTCATCTCTCTTTCCTCTTTCCTAGAGAGGTATAGAGAAAAGATAGACATTGGAACCAGAAAGAAAGTGAAGTTACTCAGTCGTGTCCGACTCTTTGCAACCCCACATGGGTTGTAGCTTACTAGGCTCCTCCATCCGTGGGATTTTCCAGGCAAGAATACTGGAGTGGGTTGCCATTTTCTTCTCCAGGGTATCTTCCCGACTCAGGGATCGAACTCGCGTCTCCTGCATTGTAGACAGACGCTTTATCATCTGAGTTACCAGGGAAATCAGGAACAAGAGAGAACTAGGTGTAAATTCAGTCACTAATTGCATGGCTTTGCATGAATTCCCCACACAAACTGGCTATGTTGGGATTCGATCCTGTGATTTCCATTCACCATCGTGCTCTCTTGTTGGTTCTTTAGATTTTTCACTGAATCAGTGTAGTGAACACTGTGGTCCACTACAGATTCCTCCTTCTGCCCCCAGCAAGGAGGTCTTCATGCTGTCACTGCTAGAAGTGTCGGCAGCAGAAGATATACAGCCAAGTTTCTCTTCAGGAACTGCTCTCACGTCAAGGTGACACCTCCTTTCTGGGAAACCCGCATCCAGTGACTGGTTCATGTGGGGATAGAAGGACTGGTCCCCTACCTCAATTTGGGAGGACCACCCCAGCCCATGAGGTCTCCATAGGGTCTTTCTGAGGCCTCACAGCTCAGCTTCTTTCCATCTCTCCTGGAAGTGTTGTATGCACATCTGTAGCTCATAATCTGCTTCCAGGGACTGAGGTCTACAGTAAACCGCATCCACTCAGTGCTGATGAGGATTCTTCCTTCTTAGGATTCTTCCTTCTTATCATTCCTTTCCTGTGTCTTACTCCACCACATTCTTTCCATTTCACCTAACATCGCTTTAGATTCACCAACTCTGGGTAGCCTCTCTCAGTGTAACCCTTCCTGGTTCCAGTCACCCTAACTGTGAATGAATGCCACTATAAATAATAGTATGCGAGACCTTTATTCTTGTCTTTGTGTATTTTCTCACATCTATTAGCTTGGAAGCAACTTGAGGATAGGCAATTTCAAATTTAATTTTTAAATGTCCCCTTTCACCCACTCACATACAGTGGTGGTTTGAGGTTACCTGATCCTGTTGATTGAATATCCGACAAAACCTTCTTCTCCATCTCATTAAGCCATTCAGCACACGTTTACTGGGTATTCTCTCTGAGCTAACTGTGCTCTTTGCTTGGGGACCCACAAAGACAGTGATTTCTCCCTACCCTTCAGGGACTTGTGGTTGAACATGAGGGCCTTGTGGAAATGTGGCTGACCCTGAAGCCAGATGCCAAGCTCCAGCCCCCTTGCCCTCAATTTCTGGCTCAGGGGTCCTGGGCAAGTTACCTAAAGCTCTCTGGGTCTTAGTTTCCTCACCTGTAAAATGAGATTAATAACACTGTTTATTCCTTATGGTCATTGTGAGGGGCTAGAGTTAATATACAAGGTTAAATATATATTAAATGAGTTAAAGGGTTTACAACACTCTCTGGTACACAGTGAGCATGACCTCAGTCTGTCCCACCCAGTGTGGTAGCCACTGACCACATGTGGCCATGGAGCACTCCACATGTGATTAGTTCAAACTGAAATGTGCTCTAGGTGTAAAATACATACCTAATTTTGAAGACTTAGTACAGAAAATATAGAATATCTGGTTAACATTTATTTTGGTATTGATTACACATTGAAGTGATAATATTTTGGATATATTTGATTATTAATAAAATGTATTGTTAAAATTAATTGTCTCATGTTTATTAATGTATTACTAGCTACTACAAAATTTAAAATTATATACATAGGTCACATTTCTATGAGACAATACCGATTTAAGTCCTTCCTATAAAAGTAACAATGAAAGCAGAATACAACATAATAGAGGTATATGTACCGTGAGAAGAGCTACTCTGAGTGTGGATCACCAGCAGCATCAGCATCACCCGGGAACTTGCTAGAAATAGAGACTCTTGGATCCCCATTCCAAACCTACTGAATCAGGAACTCCAGGGAACAGGCTAGGCAATATGTGTGTGTGTATGTGTTTTAAAAACCTCCAGATGATTCTCATCTCACCAAAATTTTAAAGGTACTGCCCAAAGGGGGTGCAGAGGAATCAGTGACCTGTTCTATTGGAGGAGGAGACTATATCGTCCACAGAGTATTAGTGGAGAAAATGTAGTTGCAGAGGCCACAAAGAAAATGGTCCAGGCACTTAGTAAATTTGGAATAAAAATAGTCGGGTGAGCTACAGCAATGCTCCATCCTGCTCTGCCTGGCTCCTTCAGATGCTGCCTTTTCTGCAAGTGATGCCCTCCGGCTGGCTCTGGCTAGGTTTCTCAGTCTCTGTACCTTTTAAGCTAAAGTGAGCCAAGAACAAATGGAATTTGCGCTGTCTGCCAGCAGTGAACTTAATTTGCATTTGTAAAGCACGACCTCAGAAAGGTGTGGTTATTATTCCATGGGTTGTGGATGTGGTGCCAAATGGGCAGCTCAGGTCCTGAAACAGACTGCAAGACAGAAGCAGCAAATCCTGAGCCAGCCCATGACAAGGGGGTCAGCTTGTAAATACAGTCCTTTCTGAGAGCACTGTGAGCCAGTGGAGGATTACAGGGTGGTGGTGGTGGGGATGCAGGGATCCTCCTCCATTAGGAAAAGACTTTACACTTGAGTCCATGATTTTGCCCTTTGGATTTGTGGTCTTTATTTTCTCCTGTGCTCTTACCAAATGGATGCCTTTCAATTGATAAAGTCCAAATTCTGCCATTAGTCTTCAGTGGGGTTGTGCAGAGGAATGCCAGTCCACAGAAGGCCATGCATGTGGTGTGGGTTGAAACCACTGTGAATGTGCCAAACTCATCACATTTCTTTCTAGGGAAGTGGTATGAGAGAGCTGGGAAGAAGGGGCTCCGTGGGGCAGTGTCACCACAGAGGAGGCTGCAGGTACATAACCAACACATCTTTATACGGAAGCCTGTCTCTGCTCTCCCATCATTTTTTTACAGTGTGTGTATGCATGCACATATATTTACATTTCTCTTGGGTAACTACCTAGGAGGAGAACTACTCAGACATACAGTAAGTATATATTTAACTTTGTTAAAAACTGCCAAACTGTTTTCCAAAGTGGTTTATCATTTTACATTTTTGTTTTAAAATTTAATTATGTTGATGGACAGACTGTTTAGATAATGCAGTACATTGGCATGATCCCAAAGTCAAAATGCAGGTAATCAATACAGTGAAAAGCCTATCTCCCAGCTTCAACACACCTCAAAGTGAGTGGTACTACCAATTCACTATGGATCTTTCAAGAGATGATTGAAACATTTACAAGCAAACACTTAACCACAGTTTCCTTCTTCATGCTTTACACTGATGGGTGTGTAATGGATACATCTTGCTTTTCTCACTTAATATTAATAATATATCTTGGATACTGAATGAGAACTATCTTCCATAGTGTCTTTTGAGGAACTCTATACATATGCAGAGCACATCATGAGAAACGCTGGGCTGGAAGAAGCACAAGCTGGAATCAAGATTGCTGGGAGGAATATCAATCACCTCAGATATGCAGATGACACCACCTTTATGGCAGAAAGTGAAGAGGAACTAAAAAGCCTCTTGATGAAAGTGAAAGTGGAGAGTGGAAAAGTTGGCTTAAAACTCAACATTCAGAAAACGAAGATCATGGCATCTGGTCCCATCACTTCATGGGAAATAGATGGGGAAACAGTGGAAAAAGTGTCAGACTTTATTTTGGGGGCTCCCAAATCACTGCAGATGGTGATTGCAGCCATGAAATTAAAAGACGCTTAATCCTTGGAAGAAAAGTTATGACCAACCTAGATAGCATGTTGAAAAGCAGAGACATTACTTTGCCAACCAAGGTCCATCTAGTCAAGGCTATGGTTTTTCCAGTGGTCATGTATGGATGTGAGAGTTGGACTGTGGAGAAGGCTGAGTGCCAAAGAATTGATGCTTTTGAATTGTGTTGTTGGAGAAGACTCTTGCGAGTTCCTTGGACTGCAAGGAGACCCAACCAGTCCATTCTGAAGGAGATCAACCCTGGGATTTCTTTGGAAGGAATGATGCTAAAGCTGAAACTCCAGTACTTTGGCCACCTCATGCGAAGAGTTGACTCACTGGAAAAGACTCTGATGCTGGGAGGGACTGGGGGCAGGAGGAGAAGGGGACAACAGAGAATGAGATGGCAAGATGGCATCACTGACTCGATGGGCCTGAGTCTGAGTGAACTCTGGGAGATGGTGATGGACAGGAAGGCCTCGCATGCTACGATTCATGGGGTTGCAAAGAGTCGGACACGACTGAATGACTGAACTGAACTGAACTGATACCCATAAAATGCTCTGTAAGAAAAGAGTTCCCAAATTAACTTGGGAAAATGCTGTATACTTCAGCTACCTCTCAGAAATTCACAGTGTATGTTAGCTGATTAAAGGATCTAAGAAATCCTCTGATTAAAAAGCAGAGTTTCCAGAATTATTTGACCCAAGAAGCTTTTTCTTTCCAGAAATACCTCTTTAAGATTTTGCACAAGGAGACTTCTGCAGACTACTCTTGGGGAAGCACTTGTCTACACCAAACTAGTAAACATTTTGGGCTATGCAGACACCCAATCCTGCCATCACTGTGTAGAAACAGACACATAAGATGTAAATGAATGCATGTTGCTGTGATTCAATAAAACTTTATTTACAAGAAGAGGCAGAAGACTATAGTTTGCTAATTCCTGCTCTAGAGTAGGGTAGGATTTGAGATGGAAAAGTTTCCAGTTAACTTGCTTTTTTTTTTTTTTGTTTCACTGCACAACTTGTGGGATCTTGGTTCCCCAATTGAACCCAGGCCCTCAGCAGTGAAAATGTGGACTCCTAACCAGTGGACCACCAGGGAATTTCCCCAGTTAATTTTTTAAAACAGTAATTAATTAGTTATTTTTGGCTGTGCAGAGTCTCTGTTTCTGCATGTGGGCTCCCTTCGGCTGTGGTGAGCGGGGACCACTCTCCATCTTGTTGCAGAGCACAGGCTCTAGGGAGTGGGCTCAACAGCTGTGGTGCATGGGCTTAGTTGCTCTGCAGGAGCAGGGGCTGAAATCTTCCCAGACCAGGGGTTGAACTCGTGCCCCCTGCGTTTGCAGGTAAATTCTTAATCACTGGATCACCAGGGAAGTACCTCAGTTAAATTTTTAAAGTGTTTCTTCAAGGCCTCCTGTCTGTGCTGCTTTCTTCACACATGTCCTGTAGACAGGTGAAAAGGGAGGAGAATAGTGGACAAAAGCAAAGAAAAATGACAGGGTTGTGAGGGGTGAGGGGCACAGTGGAGGGATAAGGGAAAGGTAAGGAGGGGAACTGTAGAGAAGGCACCCACAGAAAACAAATTGTCAGATAAGGGACAAATGAACAGCTGCCCAACCTTAGACTCCATCCTTTCCCATTTTCCCCCTCTCCTGTCCACTCCCCTAGAAGCCAAAATGTCCACTGGGAGCACTGGAAAAAGGGTATCCCTGCCTCACATTCTCCCGATCTACTGATTAAATATGTGTCTAGTGACTGAAGAGAGGCTTCTGAATTTTGGGCTCCAGCAGCTCCATCTGTAAGATCACAGAATCCCTAAGACTCCTTTACAGATTCCTCATTCTAGGATTCCATGAAATCTTTGCTGTTCACACTCAAACCATCTGAGGTTGCATCAGCTTGTGGCCAGACTCTGGGAGTGAATTTTATAAATTATCCTGTGCTAACTGTGCTATCTATCCAGGCAATAGATAGAATATTTACCTAAGGAAATTCAAGCTCTTCTGTTTTAAGTACATTTCATCAAACATAAGAGACAACATACTATTGTTTTATGTCCCAGTAAGAAAACATACTGCCAATTACACTATAACACAATGCTTTCTTACATTTACAATTTTTATTCTATGCTACTGAGGGAGTGCCTTTAGACTTATCTAGACACTTTAATCACGCATCCCTTCACTTACATCATGTGGTACATAATTGCCAATTCTTTTGCAAATATTTCAGCAACAAAACATAACCCAGTTTCAACTGTTTTGTAAGAGTCTTCTTTCCTTTAGTCCCATTTAGAACTTCACCATTGCTCTGGTATATGGAATGGAGACCATTCTTAAATGATGAACGTTTGTTTCACAAATAACACATTTCTGCTCTGCTGCTCTGGTTCTATGCCTTCTGCATACAACACAACTTTTGGAGGTTGAGCCACAATAAATCTTTTTGAAGAATTTAAGATAGCAATTGAAGAAGCTCAGTACCAATGATGTATATGACTCAAATAGAGATGATTAGGTAAATAACTACAGCTGACACTCACCACTTGGGCTGTGATCACTGTCTGACTGACAGGAGAGAAAGGTGTGTGCTTAAACAAAGTCCTACTTTCCTACTGTAGGAGGTAAAGAAAAACAAAGTGCCTTCAAGCAGCATGCTGTAGCATATTTCTTCTTTGCAACCATTTCTAAATGCTATGCAGGGATATCCAGATACTTCAGCTGAATATCTGTGCCATGAAAGTCACCTGGATCAAAACAGGTCTAAACATGGAGTTCTTGATATGACCCACAAAAAGTATCTCTTCACACTTGCCCTCCCTCCCATGAGCTCAAAAAAATAAAAAAATCTTTGGTTTACTTAATGAATTATGCACTAGAGTGTGAAATGCTGATCGTTTTAAAGGGAAAAAATAAGAATTAAACTAGTTTTTTTCCCCAAGCATGTGCTTAGCACATATGCCAAAGAAATGTGTAAAGGAAAAAGCCAAATTAGAAATTTATATCTGTAAAAAATGGTTATATGACATTTAAAGTAAGATCTGACAACTATAGCTACAGTTAAGGAGGCTGCTTGGCTCTTTTAAGCCCCTCTCTGAGCTGGGCCTGCCAGGCTCTGTTTGGCGGGTGGGGGTGCAGGGATCTTGGGAGGTGTGGTTACACGTTGGTATGGCAAGGAAAGCACACACCTTCTCTTGGTGACGGATTTTGTGTCTCTGTCCTGTCCGAGGTTCAGACTCTGGTCTCTCTAACCTTGATCCCCTATTCTCTCCACCTTATGCTATTTCACAAAAGTGCTGCTAGGATCCACTATCAAAACCCTAATATTTCTATTCTGTACAACTCATTGTAGTAAACAAGTGTCCTGGCCATGCTCCCCTGAAGATGAGGCTGAGTGACATGATGTTCTGGGTACCAGCTCACCCTCTGTGCCCCTTTAGCATGGTAGGAGTCTGTCAGATGCTGACCAGGTTTGTTGCACGCCTCCACGTCAGTCAGCCTCCAGATGAGGGTCCACAGCTCAGACTCTCACTCAGGCACACACCTGACTGGTGCCTGCCAGCCTCCCACCACAGACGTGGAGGTCCAAAATGACGAAACTGTTTCTGACATATGCCTTTCATGCTTTCAGAAAGGGTTTAAGGTGGTTTACAATGGGATGGGCACAAACATAAGCTTTGTAACATAAAAATTGAGATCAACACTTTACAGAAGACTAAAATGAGCTGAAACAGAGGGTGGAAACAAAGACAACAGGGAGAAGAAAGAGTCGCCTGTGAAATCCCCAGCTGCTCGCCCTGCCTCCTGTGGTCTCATTGCTAAGCCACCTTAAAGGACACAAGCACACCGGCATTTCTCCAGAATCTTGAGGAGCCACATCTGGCAGAAATCACGTGCCTGCCTGATGCTTGTGAGGGAAAGTTTGGAAAGGGGGCTGTATGATTAAAATGGACAGTAGGTAGGACACAATACTATTCTTTTTTTCTGACAGGGGGAACCAGAACATAGCAACTGGGTAGCAGTGAGGTTCTTGGCTCTTAAACTGCCTCCATGTATGTGAGGTGATTATTTCTTCCCACGGCACCAGCTTTCTCCCAGTTCACGTCTCACATCTAGTACTTCTCTGTCAATCTAGGAGCAGGGGGCAGTAGAGTTGGGGTGACCTCACATGCACACTCTGAGTTAAAGTCTTTATTTACTGTCAGAGATGAGGAGACTGCACAAGGCAGAGCAGATCAGCAGTCCTTGGCAAAGGAGTCCTGGCTTTTGGTTCCCTGATGGATAGGATCCTTAGGATGTTTGAAGTTATGCAGGTTCTTGCTATGTCACTGCCCTGGTAGGCTTGGGTCTTGCATCTTCATTTTGAAAGAACTAAGACTAACAATGTATGTGGTTCCATTTAAGGAATTGTTACAAAAACAGGCTCTTCTAACTCCTGAGCCAAAATCAGCATCAGATTGCTTCTCATAACTTTAATTTCACAGAGGTGGGTGGTAAAGGCAGAATTATCAGTACTCTCATACCCCTTGAACAACATCTTTGTCTCCAACCTCTGGTATTTTAGAAAGAGGTTCTCCCCATTCCCACCCCAGCATGTCATTCTGCTGCCCCCAAATCTAGTTGGCTTCCTTCAGATTAAGGACGAATTTCAAGATCAAGTCACATAGGTGGTAAGTGACGGGAGTAAAACTTGAACTTAGGTTTTCTAACTCTGTTCAGAGTGATGACTTCCTGCCACATGAGGATGCATGGCAGCACCTAAGATTCCTAAGCTTACTGAAGCCACTATGTTCTGTTTATGTTTAGTTACCATTTCTGTTAGGTCAATATGAATATCAAACTGTAAATAAAATGCTCAAAATAGTCACAGATCATCCATGATGAAATCTCCTTAAAGCATAAGGAGGAGGTAACACTAGCTTTTAAGATGACACCAACTCTGTATTCTAGGATATTTTGGGGGTGCATCTAATAAGTGGTTCTCAACCTTAGCTTCTCACTGGAACCAATGGGATTTTAAGACACTCCCTGGGTGAATCTAATCTGAAGCCAAGACTGAGAATCAATGATGTAATAAAAGCTGCACACTAAGTCTCCTGCCCCTGGTCTCCATAGCCCATCTTGCTCAACGGAGCCTGAGAGGAACTGAGGAGACGGAAACAATGAGGTCTTTGGAATCAGGTAGATCCTCATTCACATCCAGGTGTCTTAGGAAAGTGCTTTTAGTGGTGTGAAGTGAAGTCGCTCAGTTGGTTCCAACTCTTTGCGACACCATGGACTGTAGCCTACCAGGCTCCTCTCTCCCTGGGATTTTCCAGGCAATAGTACTAGAGTGGATTGCCATTTCCTTCTCCAGGGGATCTTCCCGACCCAGGGATCGAACCTGGGTCTCCTGCATTGTAGACAGACGCTTTACCATCTGAGCCACCAGGGAAGTCAGTCTTGGGCAATTGATCACTCTAAGCCTCATTTCCTCCATATGTAAAATAGAGACTTAAGAAGGTTTGGTGAGGCTTCTTTGTAAAAACACCAAATGAAGGTTGACGCTGGTGCTGTGGGAGGGCCCGGAGGCCTGGGGGCCCTGGAATAGGAGGCTGTGGTGGCATCCGCGGAGACTTTGGCAGTGGTGTGCAGGGCCAGGGTTGCGGCCAGGGCCAGGGCTGGGGTAAACACCATGGCGTTCTTGGAGGTAAGGCCAAGGACAAGGTGTGGCTCCCCGATACCAAGCTGGGCCCTCTGGTCAAGGACATGAAGATCAAGTTCCTGGAGGGATCTTCCTCTTCTCTTTGCCTGTCAAGGAATCTGAGATCATTGTCTTTTTCCTGGGGACACCCCTCAAGGATGAGGTTTTGAAGACTTTGGCCGTGCAAAAGCAGGTCCATGCTGGCTAGTGGACCAGGTTCAAGGCATTTGCTGCCACTGGGGATCACAACAGACATGTCAGTTTGGGTGTCAAGGGCTCTAAGAACGTAGCCCCTGCCCTCTCGGTCATAGGGGCCATCATCCTGGCCAAGCTCTCCACTGTCCCATGTGGTGAGGCTACTGGGAAACAAATCATCAAGCCCCACACCGCCCCTTGCAAGGCGACTGGTCACTGTGGCCTCAGTGCTGGTGCGCCTCATCCCTGCCCTTAGGGGCACTGGCATCATCTTGGCCCCTGTGCCCAAGAAGCTCCTGATGATGGCTGGCACTGACGACTGTTACACCTCTGCCAGGGGCTGTACCGCCACCCTGGGCAACTCCGCCAAGGGCACTTTTGCTGCCATTTCCAAGACCCATAGTTATCTCAGTCCTGATCTCTGGAAAGAGACGGTATTCCCCAAATCTCTGTATCAGGAATTTACTGACCATCTTGTAAGGACCCACACCAGTCTCCATGCAAGGACCTAGGCTCCAGCAGTAGCTACCACGTAATTTTATATGAGAAAAATAAAGTGAATGAAACTGGTAAAAAAATAAAAATAAAAGGAGGTTTGGTGAGATAATATATGAGAGGGCTTCTCACAGTGTCTGGTACAGTCACTGTGGCTGCTATTATAATAATATTAACTCAGAAGGTTTCTTTTTCCTTCCTAAAGTGTCATCGTCTCTAACCATTGATCAGCCTTCCAAAGGGTTCAGAAAAAAAGCAGCAAGTGAGAACATGGGATGTCCAGAGAAAGCCCACATGCTGGATGTTCAGCTTCTATGGCCTTGACTTTCTGTAACAGGCACGCAAAGGTGGGGTGAGGTCTCAGGAAAGGAAGGGCAAGTTGCTGGGGGAGGTAGGAGCCAGTGGGAGAATATCCCCGGAGACTATGTTTTCTTGTAAGCATGTTGAGTTTGAAATAGGCAGGACCCTCTGGGTGACTCAAAATCAGCTCCTCCCCACCACACACAAATGTGAAGTAATGCTTAAACCAAGGCTGATGTGCAAGCTATTCGTCAGGGATTTGAGAAAAGTAGCACTGGAAGGAAACGTTGTCCTCCAGATGTTCAGCATTTGAGGCAAGAGCGGCCCCTCCTGGACCACGGTGATGCTGGTGGCTTTTCTTACTGCTGCCCCTTCCCACCTACACTCCCCACCTTGATGAAGCCTGCTGTCATTATAGGTGCTCTACATATAGATGCCCTTTTAATCTGATTTGGGAAATATCACAAAAAGAAAGTCCTTTTCAATCTTATTTTTGGACTATTTGATATTTTCTTCCATTTGTTTTATAATTTCGTTTTTTACATTTAACCATGCAGAGAATGTTGTGTGTCACTCAGCTCTCCTCTTCAAGACTGAGGCTGTCTTCCCCCAGAAAGGAGTGTTGGTTGCTCACAGCAGAACCCCTCCTCTGGAATTTCCCTGGCCAAAGGAAGGCACAAAAAGCTATATGATTCCATTTGTATATAATAACACACATTTCATTTCATTTTTAAGCTGAAGTATAGTTGATTTACAATGTAACCATTGGTTTGTTTCCTATGTGGATCTGTTTGTTTTGCATATGCATTAATTTGTATTATTTTTTAGATTCCACATGTATGTGATATCATATAGTATTTGTCTTTCTTATTTCACTAAGCATAATATTCTCTAGGCTGACCCACTTTGCTGAAAATGGCAGAACTCCATTTTTTAATGATTGAGTGTGAAGAAAGCTGAGTGCCGAAGAATTGATGCTTTTGAACTGTGGTATTGGAGCAGACTCTTGAGAGTCCCTTGGACTGCAAGGAGATCCAACCAGTTCATTCTGAAGGAGATCAGCCCTGGGATTTCTTTGGAAGGAATGATGCTAAAGCTGAAACTCCAGTACTTTGGCCACCTCATATGAAGAGTTGACTCATTGGAAAAGACTCTGATGCTGGGAGGGATTGGGGGCAGGAGGAGAAGGGGGACGACCGAGGATGAAATGGCTGGATGGCATCACTGACTCGATGGATGTGAGTCTGAGTGAACTCTGGGAGTTGGTGATGGACAGGGAGGCCTGGCATGCTGCGATTCACGGGGTCACAAAAAGTCTGACACAACTGAGCTACTGAACTGAACTGAACTGAACTGAATGTTCCACTACATGTGTGTTTATGTATGTATGTGTATATATCTCTGTCTCTCATATCTTTCTTATCCATTCATCTGTTGGTGGACCTTTGGGTTGCTTCTATATCTTGTCTATTGTAAATAACTCTGCTATGAACATTGGGGTGCATGTATTTTTTCAAATTAATGTTTTTGTTTTCTTTGGATATATACCCAGGAGTGGATTCGTTGGATCAAATGGCAGTTTTATTTACAGTGTTTTGAAGACCTTCCATACACTTTTCCACTGTGGCTGTACCAATTTACATTTCCATCAACAGCATACAAAGATTCCTTTTTGTTCACATCCTCTCCTTGTTTGTAATTTGTAGACTTTTTGATAATAGCCATTCTCATAGGTGTGCGGTGCTATCTTGTTATTTTGATTTACTTTTCTCAGCAATTAGCAATGCTGAGCATCTTTTCATGGATCTGTAGCCATCTGTCAGAGAAGGCAATGGCAACCCACTCCAGTACTCTTGACTGGAAAATCCCATGGATGGAGGAGCCTGGTAGGCTGCGGTCCATGGGGTCGCTAAGAGTAGGACACGACTGAGCGACTTCACTTTCACCTTTCACTTTCATGCATTGGAAAAGGAAATGGCAACCCACTCCAGTGTTCTTGCCTGGAGAATCCCAGAGACGGGGGAGCCTGGTGGGCTGCCGTCTCTGGGGTCACACAGAGTTGGACATGACTGAAATGACTTAGCAGCAGCAGCAGTAGCAGCAGCAGCAGCAGCAGTAGCCATCTGTATGTCTTATTCAAAAAATGTCTATTCTGTCCATTTTTTGATTGGGTTTTTGTTCTTTTGATATTGAGTAGTAATGACTGTTTACATATTTTGGACATTAATTCCTTGCTGGCCATATCATTTATTCCCATTCTGTAGGTTGTCTTTTTGTTTTGCTGACAGTTTCCTTTGCTGTGCAAACATTCTTAAGTTTAATTAGGCTCCATTTGTTTATTTTTGCTTTTATTTCTTTTGCTTTAAGACAGTCAAAAGTATTGCTATGATATATGTCAACGAGTATCCTGCCTATGTTCTCTCATAGGAAGGAGTTTAATGGTTTCAGGTCTCACGGTAAGGTCTTTAATCAATTTTGAGTTTATTTTTGTATATGGTATGAATGAAGTAAGTTCTAATCTCATTGCTTTACATTTAAATGCCCAGTTTTCCCAGTACTACTTGTTGAAAAGACTGCCTTTTCTTCATTGTATGTTCTTGCCTCCAGTGTTGTAGATTAATTGACCATATGTGTGTGGGGTTATTTCTGGGCTCTCTATTCCATTCCATTGGTCTATGTATTTGGGCCAGTACTATGCTATTTTGATTACTGTAGCCTTGCAGTATAGTCTGAGGTCTGGGTGGGTGATACCTCCAGTTTTTTCCTTCTTATTTAAGACTGCTTTGTCAGTTTAGGGTCTTTTGTTGTTCCACATGAATTTTAGGATTATTTTCTAGTTCTGTGAAAAAATGTCATGGGTATTTTGATGGGGACTGCATTGAACCTCTAGATTGCCTTCGGTAGTATGGTCATTTTGACAATATTAATTCTTCCAATCCAAGAGTATGGGGTATCTTTCCATTTCTTTGTATCATCTTCAGTTTCCTTCAACAATGTTTTACAGTTTTCAGAGTATAGGTCTTTCACCTCCTTGTTAAGTTTATTCCTAGGTATTTTATTCTTGTTGATGTGATTTTAAATAGGATTAAAAAAAAAAATCCCCTACTGATAGTTCATTATTAGTGTAGAGAAATGTAATGGATTTTTCTAATCTTGTATCCTGCTTTCTTGATGAATTCACTTATTCTAATAATTTTTGTGTGGAGACTTTAGGGTTTTCTATATAGAGTACCATGTCATCTGCAAACAGTGACAGTTTTACTTCTTCCCTTCCATTTGGATGACTTTTATTTCTGTTTCTTGTATAACTGCTGTGGCTAGCACTTCCAATATTATGTTAAATGTAGGCAGCAAGAGTAGAGAGCCTTATCTTGTTCTTGGATAAACCTAAGTAAAAGTAAAAGCTGTCAGCTTTTCCCCATTGAGTATGATGCTGGCTGTGGGTTTATCATAAATGGCCTTTATTATGTTAAGATGTGTTTCCTCTATACCCACTTTGATGAGGGTTTTTTTTTTTTAATCATGAATGGATGTTGAATTTTGTGAAATGCTTTTTCTGTGACTATTGAGATGATCATATAATTTTTAATCCTTCCTTTTATTAATGTAGTGTATCACATTGATTTTCAAATGTTGAGACATCCTTGTGCCCTTGAATAAATCCTACTTGGATCATGGTATATGATCCTTTTTATATATTGCTGGATTTAGTCTGCTAATATTTTGATGAGAATTTTTGCATTTATATTCATCATAGATAGTGTCTGTCTGGTTTTGGTATCAGGGAAATGGTGGCTTCTTAGAATGAATTTGAAAGTGTCCTATCTTCTCCAATTTTTTAAATAGTTTGAGCAAGATAGGTACTAGTTCTTCTTTACATGCTTGGTAAGATCCCCCTATGAAGTCACCTGATCCTGAACTTTTGTTTTCTGGAACCTTTTTAAAAAAATAACAAATTCAATTTCACTACTTGTGATTAGTCTGTTCAAATTATAGATTTCTTCTTGATTACATCTTGGCAAGCTGTATGTTTCTAAAAATCTGTCCATTTCTTCTAGGTTGTACAATTTGTTGGCATACAACTTTTCATTGTCTTCATGATTTTTTTGTATCTCTGTGGCATAAATTATTATTTCTCCTCTTTCATTTCTTATTTTGCTTATTTTAGCCCTCTCTCCTTTTCTCCTTGGTGAGCCTGGCTAAAAGTTTACCAGTTTCATATGTTTTTTTAATAACAAAACACAACAAAACTCAGTTCTTGGTGTCTTTGATCTTTTATATATATTTTTATTTGTATTTTAGTTATTTCCTCTGATCTTTATTTTTTTTTTCTTTGGCCAATTTTGAGCTTTGCTCATTTTCCTAATTCTTTTAGGTGGTAGACTAGTTTGTTTGAGACTTCTCTTGTTTCCTAAGGAAGGCCTGTATTGCTATAAACTTCTCTCTTGGGACTCTTTTGCTGCATCCCATTGATTTTGAAGTGTTGTGTTTCCATTTTCATTTGCCTTGAATGGCTTTCTAATTCTCCCTTTGATTTCTTCATCAACCCACTGGTTTTTCGGGCAGTATATTGTTTAGTTATCACATGTGTCATTTTCCGATTTTTCTTTCTGTAGTTGATTTCTAGTTTCATACCACTGTAGTTGGAAATAATGCTTGATATAATTTCTATTCTCTTAAATTTGTTGAGACTTGTTCTGTGGTCTAGCTTGTAATCCCTTCTGGAGGACATTCCATGTGTACTTGAAAGGAATGTGTATTCTTCCGTTTTTGGATGGAATATCCTATGATCTGGTCTATTATGTCTTAGAGTCCTGGTCTATTATTATTTAAGGCCATTAGTGCCTTACTGATTTTATTAAAGTTCCTTACTATTATAATATCATTGCCCATCTCTCCCTTTACGTATGTTAGTATTTGCTTTATATATTTAGGTGCTTCTGTTTTGGGTGCATATATGCCAGTACTTTGGCCACCTCATGCGAAGAGCTGACTCATTAGAAAAGACTCTGATGCTGGGAGGGATTGGGAGCAGGAGGAAAAGGGGATGACAGAGGATGAGATGGCTGGATTGCATCACTGACTCGAAGGACATGAGTTTGAGTGAACTCTGGGAGATGGTGATGGACAGGGAGGCCTGGCGTGCTACAATTCATGGGGTCGCAAAGGGTCGGACATGACTGAGCAACTGAACTGACTGATGTTAGTGAGTGTAACATCCTCTTCTTGTGTTGATCCTATTATCATTATATAGTGTCCTTCTTCGTGTTTGTTATAGCCTTTGATTTAAAGTCTACTTTGTCTGACATGAGTTTTGCTACCCTCATTTTCTTGTCATTTTTATTTGCATGGGGTACTGTTTCCCGTCATCTCATTTTCAATCCGTGTGTGTGTTTAGCCCTGAAGTAAGTCTCTTCTAGGGAGCATATTGAAAGGTCCTTTTTTAAAATCCAATCAGCCAACACTCACACTCTAAATGTGCAGTATACATCTGTTAATCACTACTCTAACCAAGATATAGAAACTCTCTATACCCTAAGAAACTTGATACTCCTTTTCAGCCAATATTCCCCTCTCAGAGCAACAATTTGTTCTGATTTCTACCACTACAGATTAGTTTTGTCTGTTTTTGAAACTCATATAAATAAAATAATTAGTTATTAATTTTATCTATGTTGACTCTATAACCATTAGTTAGTTCAGTGGCTCAGTCGTGTCTGACTCTTTGTGACACCATGAACCGCAGCATGCCAGGCCTCCCTATCCATCATCAACTCCTAGAGTCCACCCAAACCCACGTCGGTTGAGTTGGTGATGCCATCCAACCATCTCATTCTCTGTAGTCTCTTTCTTCTCCTGCCTTCAATCTCTCCCAGCATCAGGGTCTTTTCCAATGAGTCAACTCTTTGCATCAGGTGGCCAAAGTATTGGAGTTTCAGCTTCAACATCAGTCCCTCCAATGAACACCCAAACTGATCTCCTTTAGGATGGGCTGGTTGGATCTTCTTGCAGTCCAAGGGACTCTCAAGAGTCTTCTCCAACACCACAGCTCAAAAGCATCAATTCTTCAGTGCTCAGCTTTCTTTATAGTCCAACTCTCACATCCATACATGACCACAGGAAAAACCATAGCCTTGACTAGATGGATCGTTAATGGCAAAGTAATGACTCTGATTTTTAATATGCTGTCTAGTTTGGTCATAACTTTCCTTCCAAGGAGTAAGCATCTTTTAATTTCATGGCTGCAGTCACCATCTGCAGTGATTTTAGAGCCCAGAAAAATAAAGTCAGCTACTGTTTCCACTGTTTCCCCATCTATTTCTCATGAAGTGATGGGACCAGATGCCATGATCTTTGTTTTCTGAATGTTGAGCTTTAAGCCAACTTTTTCACTCTCCTTTTCATTTTCATCAAGAGGCTCTTTAGTTCTTCTTCACTTTCTGCCATAAGGGTGGTGTCATCTGCATATCTGAGGTTACTGATATTTCTCCCAGCAATCTTGATTATGGGAAGTGATCTTGTGCTTCCTCCAGCCCAGCGTTTCTCATGATGTACTCTGCATAGAAGTTAAATAAGCAGGGTGACAGTATACAGCCTTGATGTACTCCTTTTCCTATTTGGAACCAGTCTGTTGTTCCAGGTTCAGTTCTAACTGTTACTTCCTGACTTGCAAACAGGTTTCTCAAGAGGCAGGTCAGGTGGTCTGGTATTCCCATCTCTTTCAGCATTTTCCACAGTTTATTGTGATCCACACAGTCAAAGGCATTGGCAGAGCCAATAAAGCAGAAATAGATGTTTTTCTGGAATCTCTTGCTTTTTCCATGATCCAGCAGATGTTGGAAATTTGATCTGACAGAATGTGGTCCACTGGAGAGGGCAATGGCAAACCACTTCAGTGTTCTTGCCAACCCCATGAACAGTATGAAAAGGCAAAAATACAGGACACTGAAAGATGAACTCCCTAGGTCAGTAGGTGCCCAATACAGTACTGGAGGTCAGTGGATAAATAACTCCAGAAAGAATGAGGGGATGGAGGCAAAGCAAAACAATACCCAGTTGTGGATGGGACTGGTGATAGAAGCAAGGTTCAATGCTGTAAAGAGCAATATTGCATAGGAACCTGGAATGTTGGCTCCATGAATCAAGGCAAATTGGAAGTGGTCAAACAAGAGATGGCAAGAGTGAACATCAACATTCTAGGAATCAGTGAACTAAGATGGACAGGAATGGGTGAATTTAACTAAGATGACCATTATATCTACTACTGCGGGCAGGAATCCCTTAGAAGAAATGGATTAGCCATCACAGTCAGCAAGAGTCCAAAAGACAGTACTTGGATGCAATCTCAAAAATGACAGAATGATCTCTGTTCATTTCCAAGGAAAACCATTCAATATAATGGTAATCTAAGCTTATGCCCCAACAAGGAACACTGAAAAAGCTGAAGTTGAACAGTTCTATGAAGACCTACAAGACCTTCTAGAACACCCCCAAAAAATGTTCATTACAGGGGACTGGAATGCAAAAGTAGGGAAATCTTTGACAAAGGAGGCAAGAATATGTAATGGAGAAAAGACAGTCTCTTCAATAAGGGGTGTTGGGAAAACTGGACAGCTACGCATGAAAGAATGGAACTAGAACATGCTCTAAAACCAAAAACAAACTTAAAATGAATTAAAGACCTAAATATAAGACCAGATACTTTAAAACTCCTAGGGGAAAACACAGGCAGAACTCTTAGACATAAATCACAACAATATCATTTTTGGATCCATCTCCTAGAGTCATGAAAGTAAAAACAACAACAGAATAACAAATTGGACCTAGTAAAACTTAAAAGCTTTTATGCAGTGAAGGAAAGAAACCATCAGCAAAACAGAAGGATAACCTACAGAATGAGATAAAATATTTGCAGATAATGTGACTGATAAGGGACATTATTTATTTCCAAAATAAACAAACAGTCTATACAGCCCAATATAAAAAACAAAACAAAACAAAAAAAATGAACAACTCAATCAAACAGCAGGCTTATGAAAATATATAAACATCATATTTATTAGAGAAATGCAAATCAAAAATGCAATTATTAGAGAAATGCAAATTATTAGAGAAATGCAAATCAAAACTATAAAGCATATCTAACACTGATCAGAATGAAAGTGAAAGTGTTAGTCACTCAGTATCTGACTCTTTGCCACCCCATGGACTGTAGCCTGCCAGGCTCTTCTGTCCATGGAGTTTTCCAGACAAGAGTACTGGAATGGGTAGCTATTCCCTTCTCCAGGGATCTTCTTGACCCAGGGACTGAACCCAGGTCTCCCATATTGCAGGCAGATTCTTTACCATCTGAGCCACCAGGGCAATCAGAATGGTCATCATCAAAAACATCTACAAATAAATGCTGGGGAGCATGTGGAGAAAAGGGAATTCTCTTACACTATTTAAGTGTGTGTGTGCTAAGTCATTTCAGTCGTGTCCAACTCTGTGTGGCTCTATGGACGGTCGTCTGCCAGGCTCCTCTGTCCATGGAATTTTCCAGGCAAGAATACTGTAGTGGTTTGCCACGCCCTGCTCCAGGGGATGTTCCCTACCCAGCGATCGAACCCGCATCTCCTGCCTTTCCTGCACTGACAAGCAGGTTCTTTACCACTAGCGCCATCTGGGAAGCCCATACTATTTACACTGGGATGTAAATTGGCGCTGCCACTGTGGAGCACAGTAGGAAGGTTCTTCAAGAAAACTACATATAGTTGCTATATGATCCCACATTTTCACTCCTGGGCATATATCTGGAAAAACTCTAATCGGAAAAGATACATGCACTCCCGTGTCATAGCAGCACTTATTTACAATAGCCAGGACATGGAAACAACCTAAATGTCCATCGACATATAAATGGATAAAGAAGATGTGGTACACATATACAGTGGAATACTACTCAGCCAGAAGAAAGAAGTAAATAATGCCATTTCCAGCAACGTTGTTGGAACTAAAGATGATCATACTAAGTAAGACAGAGGGAGACAAATGTCATATAACATCATTTATATGTAGAATCTTAAAAAAAAAAATACAAGTTAAACTAACACACAATAGCACTCGTCTCTCATGCTTGTAAAGTAATGCTTAAAATTCTCCAAGCCAGGCTTCAGCAATATGTGAACTGTGAACTTCCAGATGTTCAAGCTGGTTTTAGAAAAGACAGAGGAACCAGAGATCAAATTGCCAACATCCACTGGATCATCGAAAAAGCAAGGAAGTTCCAAAAGCAAACCCCATCTATTTCTGCTTTATTAACTATGCCAAAGCCTTTGACTGTGTGGATCCCAACAAACTGTGGAAAATTCTTCAAGAGATGGCCATATCAGACCACCTGACATGCCTCTTGAGAAACCTGTATGCAAGTCAGGAAGCAACAGTTAGAACTGGACATGGAACAATAGACTGGTTCCAAACAGGAAAAGGAGTACGTCAAGGCTGTATATTGTCACCCTGCTTATTTAACTTCTATGCAGAGTACATCATGAGAAACACTGGGCTGGAAGAAGCACAAGCTGGAATCAAGATTGCCAGGAGAAATATCAATAACCTCAGATATGCAGATGGCACCACCCTTATGGCAGAAAGTGAAGAGGAACTAAAAAGCCTCTTGATGAAAGTGAAAGAGGAGAGTAAAAAATGTTGGCTTAAAGCTCAACATTCAGAAAACTAAGATCATGGCATCTGGTGCCATCACTTCATGGGAAATAGATGGGGAAACAGTGGAAACAGTGTTAGACTTTCTTTTTTGGGGCTCCAAAATCACTGCAGATGGTGACTGCAGCCATGAAATTAAAAGACATTTACTCCTTGGAAGAAAAGTTATGACCAACCTAGATGGCATATTGAAAAGCAGAGACATTACTTTGCCAACAAAGGTCCATCTAGTCAAGGCTATGGTTTTTCCTGTGGTCATGCATGGATGTGAGAGTTGGACTGTGAAGAAAGCTGAGCGCCAAAGAATTGATGCTTTTGAACTGTGGTGTTGGAGAAGACTCTTGAGAGTCCCTTGGCCTGCAAGGAGATCCACCCAGGCCATCCTAAAGGAGATCAGTCCTGGGTGTTCATTGGAGGGACTGATGTTGAAGCTGAAACTCCAATACCTTGGCCATCTGATGCAAAGAGCTGACTCACTGGAAAAGACCCTGACACTGGGAGGGATTGGGGGCAGGAGAAGGGGATGACAGAGGATGAGATGGCTGGATGGCATCACCGACTTGATGGACAGGAGTTTGGGTAAACTCTGGGAGATGGTGATGGACAGGGAGGCCTGGTGTGCTGAGATTCATGGAGTCTCAAAGATTTGGACACGACTGAGTGACTGAACTGAACTGATTGAGTATTATAAGACACTCAATTTCTTGTATAACCTATACTGGAAAAGAATCTGAAAAACAACAGGTAGATTGATAGATATAGATACTGAATCACTTTGCTGTACCCCTAAATGTGTACACGTGAAACTAACACAACATTTTAAATCATCGATGTTTTAATAAAAAGTTGTTTGTTTGAGGGAGGAAAAGACATGACTATGAACTGAGGTTGAATAAATGTATGGAGAAAATTAAGTAGGGTCAGAGGATGAAGGGTGTGATGGAACAGCCAGGAAGGGCCTCCACTGAGTGGGGAGGCCCTGAGGGATAATTTTTGGAAGAGCAACATGGAAGTCAGTGTGGCTGAACCAGAGTGAGGGTGGGGCAGAGAATAAATGAAGTCAGAGTAAAGGTCAATGGGATTGTTAATACTTGGGCTTTTGCCCTAAGTGAACTGGAAATCCTAGAGTTTTGAGCATTGTGTTCACCTGTGGCTGATTCATGTCAATGTATGGCAAAACAAATACAGTATTGTAATTAAAAAAAAAAATCAAAGCAGTAAAAAAAAAAAAAGAACTAACATGTAATAACTATTACATGTTATTACATGTTTAACATGCTTAAAATGTTTAACATCATTTTCTCTGAACAGTATTTCTGCAATCCCCCCTTCCCCGCCCGAACCCTTTTAAGCCTTCTGGGAAATTCCATTATGTCTCAGTCCATTCCAGACTCTGATTTAATGCTCTTTTTTTCTGAGCCACCCAGGCAGAGTTAGGTCTGAGGACGTCAATCCCAAATCCATTTCCCCTGGGCCAGCAGCCTCATTTCCTCATAGCCCACATTTTACTCTAGCTGTTGCTACAGAAATTAGGCACATGGAGAAGTAAGCAGACAGCACCTGCACTCCACATTTTTTCTCATTCTAACCCCACCTTCCCTGCCACAGCCACATGAGAAGACTGTGAGCAGCACACAGCCCTGCTGTTACACGTACACTCCTGCCATGCGAGCAGGATAACATCCCCAAGAGGCAGGCAACTTTTAACTAATGAGGGATGGAACCAGATTTTCCCCCTCCTGTTCCCTGCAGGGATATAAGATCCTACTTTGCTCCTCCAAGGATCCTTAGTGAGACTGCATCCCAACTGTCCACAGTGGTGATCAGCTCAGTAACATATGTTCTTTCTCCCTTCCACTTTTCACTCTTTCCAGTCGCCTACACAAGTTCCCTGAAACCACTCTCCAAAATTTAAGCCATATGTCAGCTTACTTTGGGGAGAAAAAAACAGGGTTAAAACATCCCTCTCCTTTCACCTTACTCTGCTCCTTCTTCTTTCAAAAATTTCTTGTCAGCTTCAGCCTCAAAGAACAGAAGATGAACACCAATAACCCCTTCTCTAGCAGGACCATTCCCCACCCAATCCTGCTGGACAGACCCAGACACTGTCCTGGCTGATCTCAGGTGCACAACTTTTCTCTGGCTACTTTCCTACAGCCATAATAATTTTTTCCTTTCAACCATTTTTTTCAAAGATCAGTTCAAATCTCAGTGATTTTCCTAACATCTTGCTTCTCTAAATGGCCAAAGTGGAAGTTGTCTGCTTGTGAGATCTCATCTGCTGTCTTATAATAACTATTTCTGTGTGCTAAGAGTCCTTTCAACTTGATTATGGGATCCTTCAGGGAACAAACACCATCTTACACTTCAATCATGGAATTATAAGACTTCGTGGTTGGGAAGAATCTCAAAACTCATTCATAGAGAACCAGGATTATGATGCTATATCTGATTCTAACTTCATGACTTCCAGAGACTCACTTCATTTCTTTGGACCTGCAGAATGAGGATGAGCTCCAAGCCACTTCAAAAGTCAACCATTCCATGATTTCGTGAAAAGACAGTCATTTTAACAAAGAAGGAACCAACAAACAGCTCAAAGAGAGAAAATGACTTGCTGAGGTTCACAGACTCAATGGCCAAAATATAATTAGAAGTTGAATTTCTTGATCTCTAGCCTGCTGGGAGCTATTTTGGAAAGCCCTTTGACTCTCCTACAACACTACTATGAACCTCAAGAAAATGCTGAATGAAAACATACTGATTGACTTACTAAGAAACTGAACTCTCCAGAAAGATGCAACTGACCACAATCTTTGAATATTCTTAAACACTTATTACTTATCACAGAGGTGTACATTACTTCCCCATTTCAGTTTCTAGGCACTGATGCCATGCCAAAGGTTAGCTTTCATTTCTCTCTGTTAATAAAGTCTTATTCTTAACTTTGGAACTGTCTGACAAGCTCTGCTATCCCTGACATGTTTTTGATTTTCCACTTGCTCTTATCTTTTCACAAAGACAAGTTATAGCAGAGGCATATTAATTTCTTTAGACTTCTGTTTCCTTACCTGTAACCAAAAGTTGTGGAAATGAATGTTCTCTAAAAGGTTTTTCTGACTCTAAGATTATTTGAGAAGATCTGACTTATCTCAGTCTATAGCATAAGGAAGTAAAATGTGGAAACTGTGACCAAGATCTCTTGTAATAATTAAACAAATAGTTAAAACTGCTAATTTCTGTTTTGTTCTTAAGCAGTTATATTTTTAAGTGACATTTTAAGCATAATTGATACACAGTGTCCTTGGCACAAGGACTAGTTAGAAAAACTCAGTAGAATAATGAAGAAAAATTGAGATTTTTTTGCTGCTAGTTCTTTGGAAGATCATTTAAATGAGTACAATTGTTTAGAAACAGAAATGGATGAGGCTCATTCAGCTTGATAAATTCCTGTTTTGAGTGGAATTGGTGGAAAGGTGAGGGAGAGATTCGATATTGTGTTTGGCATGGATAATTACTGAAGGACAAATAAGTTTGTATACTTTAAAAACAAAGAAACAAGTCAGGAGCCAACAAAAAAATAGAATAGAAATCATAAAAGGAACTGAGAAAAATAAGACCTAAATTTATATGAATAATGTAACCAAAGTCTCTTATTAGGTGACAGAGATGTTCACCTAAAATAGAGTATAGCTGATATTCTCCATTAACCTAAAACACGACACAAAATATTGGTGAATACAAGGATAGAAGAAAATCAGCAAAACTCAAGTAGAAATATATTTTATTCAAAGCTCAATTCAGACAAATTCATAACCTTGAAAGTTTTCATCATTTAATGAGGAAGAATGAAGATAAATCACCTGTGAATTCAGCTAAATTTTTAAAAACAACAAAATATAATTAAAGCAAAAAGAGAAAAATAAAAAAGTAAGTAAAATTGTAAATTAGAAAAACAGTCATACATATATTCAAATGTTAATTGCTTGAAAAAAATAAAATGTATGCCTTTGACTGGCTTCCCAGGTGATGCTAGTGGTAAAGAACCCACCTGCCAATGCAGGAGACATAAGAGACACAGGTTCCATCCCTGGATCAGGAAGATCTCCTGGAGGAGGGCATGGCAACCCACTCCAGTATTCTTGCCTGGAGAATCCCATGGATAGAGGAGGCTGGTGCACTACAGTCCATAGAGTGGTAAGGAGTCAGACACAACTGAAGCAACTTAGCACACACACATGCCTTTGACAAATATACTAAAACAATAAAAATTTGGCATGAGAAAAATATGTAATAGACGAGGAAATTTTTAAACATGGCTACACTTTGTACTATATTTTTAGTGTGAAAATTTTAACAAAACTTACAAGTTTCTAGAAAAATATAGTAATCAAAATTATATAGCAAAGCAGGTAGAACTATAAGCATAGGAAGTATTTTTAAACTGTCAAATTTTTAAGTTTTTAAGGTGTGAAAGAATTATCTCCAAAAAAGACTTTTTACTGTTTTATAAATAGTAAAAAAAAAAAAGTTTAATGAATATCTTACATGCTGTATAAAGTTGCCCAGATTACAGAAAACACCTAAAGACTCTCCTTTTATATTACACAGTTCATGAAACCCAGTTACCAAAACCTAACCTGTTACCTTAAAACCACCATCTCAAACCTATAGACCAATATTAATCATAAATACAGATATAACTATCTGAAACAAAGTTCTATCAAGATCAAATGAAGGTTATTCAAAGAATGCACAGATGAATTGCTCTTAGTATCTATTAATGTAGATCATGAAGTCTTAAGGAGAATAGCTGAATGACAAGCTCAATAGATTACATAAAAAATATTTGACAGTATTTAATATCCACTCCTTAAAAACCCCTCATAATTAGATTCAGAAGCATATTTCCTTAACCTAATAGCTATTATTACATATAGTCATTTCCATTAAAAACAGGATTAAACAAAGATCTCCACTAACATCATGTTAGATTTAGTTAATCTTATTCTGGACATTCAAATTAATACAATACAATACAATAAAAGTAAGAATAGTAAATATATGAAAAATAATAGAAAATTATTATTCATAGAATATTATTGTTTTCCTGAAAAATTCTAAACTGTTAGAGCAAATAAGAGATATTTGTAAAGGGTATGAACAGGACATGGAACAACAGACTGGTTCCAAATAGGAAAAGGAGTATGTCAAGGCTGTATATTGTCACCCTGCTTATTTAACTTCTATGCAGAGTACATCATGAGAAATGCTGGACTGGAAGAAATGCAAGCTGGAATCAAGACTGCTGGGAGAAATATCAATAACCTCAGAAATGCAGATGACACCACCCTTATGGCAGAAAGGAAGAAGAACTAAAGAGCCTCTTGATGAAGTGAAAGAGGAGAGTGAAAAAGTTGGCTTAAAGCTCAACATTCAGAAAACTAAGATCATGGCATCTGGTCCCATCACTTCATGGCAAATAGATGGGGAAACATTGGAAACAGTGTCAGACTTTATTTTTCTGGGCTCCAAAATCACTGCAGATGGTGACTGCAGCCATGAAATTAAAAGATGCTTACTTTTGGAAGAAAAGTTATGACCAACTTAGACAGCATATTCAAAAGCAGAGACATTACTTTGCCAACTAAGGTCGGTCTAGTCAAGGCTATGATTTTTCCAGTAGTCATGTATGGATGTGAGAGTTAGACTATAAAGAAAGCTGAGCACCGAAGAATTGATGCTTTTGAACTGTGGTGTTGGAGAAGACTCTAGAGGTTCCCTTGGACTGCAAGGAGATCCAAGCAGTCCATCCTAAAGGAGATCAGTCCTGAATATTCATTGGAAGGACTGATGTTGAAGCTGAAACTCCAATACTTTGGCCACCTGATGCGAAGAGCTGACTCACTGGAAAAGACCCTGATGCTGGGAGGGATTGAGGGCAGGAGGAGAAGGGGACGACAGAGAATAAGATGGTTGGATGGCATCACTGACTCGATGGACATGGGTTTGGGTGGACTCCGGGAGTTGGTGATGGACAAGGAGGCCTGGCGTGTTGTGGTTCATGGAGTCTCAAAGAGTCAGACACGACTGAGCGACTGAACTGAACTTTTCACAGATTGATTGACTGTAAGTGTGCGGGTTTATTTCTGAGTTCTCTGTCCTGTTCTACTGATCTATGTGTCTGTTTTTGTGCCAGTGCCATAGTCTGAAATCAGAGAGCCTGACCTCTCTATTTCTGCTCTTCTTTCTCAAGATTACTTTAGCTATTCAGGGTCTTTTGTGTTTCCATACAAAGTTAAATTTTTTTGCCCTAGTTCTATGAAAAATGCCATTGATATTTTGATTGGATTGCACTGAATGTGTAGATTGCCTTGGGTATGATGGTCATTTTAACAATATTGATTCTTCCAGGCCAAGAATATGGTATATTTTTCCAACTGTTTGTGTCATCTTCAATATCTTTCATTGTCTTATAGTTTGTGGAATACATGTCTTTTGCCTCCTTAAGCAGATTTATTCCTAGGCATTTTATTCTTTTGGATGTGATGGTAAGTGGCATTGGTTCCTTAAGTTCTTTTTCTGATCGTTGTTAGTATATGGAAATACAACAGATTTCTGTATAATTTTGTTTCTGATGAGCTCTAGTAGATTTCTGGTAGCATCTTTAGGTTTTGCTATGTATATACTACTATGTCATCTGCAAATGGTGACAATTTTAGTTCTTCCTTTCACTTTGGATTCCTTTTATTTCTTTTTCTTCTCTAACTGTCGTGGATAAAACTTCTAAGACTCTACTGAATAAAAGCAAGGAAAGTGGACATCTCTGTCTTGTTTCTGATCTTAGAGGAAATACTTTTAGCTTTTCACCGCTGAGCATGATGTTAGCTGTAGGTGTGTTTGTAATACACAGCCTTTATTATGTTGAGATATGTTCCCTCTTGGCCCACTTTTGGTGTCTTTTTAAAATAATTTATTTCCTGGAACCAACAGATTTGTTCAACTCAGTGTTGCCACAAACCTTAAATTTGTAAAAAATTAAATATAAAAAAAGAAAAGTATGTGAAGCACAATAAGATGAGGTATACTTATAAATAAACAGGCATACTACAACTCCATTAGAAATTTATGCTAATTAAATTTCATGAAGTAGTTTAAAAGGCTATTTGAGTTTTGAACCAATTGTTGATTTTTCTCTATAAATGCAATACTAAAAATAAAATAAATTTATTTTAGTATGCTCCACTGGAATGTAAGTACCTCCAACGTAACATATGTATTTTGGTTTGTTCATTGGCATGTTTCCAGCATCTAGAACAGTTACTGTAAATAGCAAGTACTTGATAAATTGAAGAAAAAATGAGTGACAGACTGAATGAATGAAGATGCACGTGTCTTGCTGAGACTGAGTTTGTTTAAAAGAAGATAGGAGGGGTCTACCATTTGTTAAAAAGCCCTAAACCAAAACAAAAACACTGATCGATTATGTTCTATCTAGATGGTGGTGGACCTTGCTTGTGGTGTAGAAAGATGGGAGTTTTTTGGGCCTCGAAAGACAAGTGTGTAAACAGTGTCATCAGCAGCTGTGTTACTGCTGTGGACTCTTGGGTTAAAAGGAGGCATTTTGGAATATGTTGTAACAATTATATAACCTTCTGCCCCTGTATCACCTGGTGTGCCCTCATATCCTGTGACTTCAGATGATATTTTGTCCTCTTGGCTAATTAAATCAGGTAAATCAAATCCCTTATACAGTGGAAGTGAGAAATAGGTTTAAAGGACTATATCTGATAGATAGAGTGCCTGATGAACTATGGACGGAGGTTTGTGACATTGTACAGGAGACAGGAATCAAGACCATCCCCATGGAAAAGAAATGCAAAAACCAAAATAGCTGTCTGGGGAGGCCTTACAAATAGCTGTGAAAAGAAGAGAAGTGAAAAGCAAAGGAGAAAAGGAAAGATACAGGCATCTGAATCCACAGTTCTAAAGAAGAGCAAGGAGAGATAAGAAAGCCCTCCTTAGTGATCAGTGCAAAGGAATAGAGGAAAACAACAGAATGGGAAAGACTAGAGATCTCTTCAAGACAGTTAGAGATACCAAGGGAACATTTCATGCAGATGGGCTCGATAAAGGACAGAAATTGTATGGACCTAACAGAAGCTGAAGATGTTAAGAAGAGGTGGCAAGAATACAAAGAAGAACTGTACAAAAAGATCTTTATGACCAAGATAATCACGATGGTGTGATCACTCACCTAGAGCCAGACATCCTGGAATGTGAAGTCAAATGGGCCTTAGAAAGCATCACTACAAAAAAAGCTAGTGGAGGTGATGGAATTCCAGTGGAGCTATTTCAAATCCTGAAAGATGATGCTGTGAAAGTGCTGCACTCAATATGCCCGCAAATTTGGAAAACACAGCAGTGGCCACAGGACTGGAAAAGGTCAGTTTTCATTCCAATCCCAAAGAAAGGCAATGCAAAGAATGCTCAAACTATGGCACAACTGCACTCATCTCACACGCTAGTAAAGTAATGCTCCAAATTCTCCAAGCCAGGCTTCAGCAATGCGTGAACCGTGAACTTGCAGATGTTCAAGCTGATTTTAGAAAAGGCAGAGGAACCAGAGATCAAATTGCCAACATCTGCTGGATCATGGAAAAAGCAAGAGAGTTCCAGAAAAACATCTCTTTCTGCTTTATTGACTATGCCAAAGCCTTTGACTGTGTGGATCACAATAAACTGTGGAAAATTCTGAAAGAGATGGGAATACCAGACCACCTCACCTGCCTCTTGAGAAACCTGTATGCAGGTCAGGAAGCAACAGTTAGAACTGGACATGGAACAACAGACTGGTTCCAAATAGGAAAAGGAGTCTGTCAAGGCTGTATATTGTCACTCTGCTTATTTAACTTCTATGCAGAGTACATCATGAGAAACGCTGGACTGGAAGAAGCACAAGCTGGAATCAAGATTGCTGGGAGAAGTATGAATAACCTCAGATATGCAGATGACACCACCCTTATGGCAGAAAGTGAAGAGGAACTAAAAAGCCTCTTGATGAAAGTGAAAGAGGAGAGTGAAAAAGTTGGCTTAAAGCTCAACATTCAGAAAACTAAGATCATGGCATCCGGTTCCATCTCTTCATGGCAAATAGATGGGGAGACAGTGTCAGACTTTATTTTTCTAGGGCTCCAAAATCACTGTAGTTGGTGATACATCCGTGAATTTAAAAGACACTTACTCCTCGGAAGAAAAGTTATGACCAACCTATATAGCGTATTCAAAATCAGAGACATTACTTTGCCAACAAAGGTCTGTCTAGTCAAGGCTAAGGTTTTTCCAGTGGTCATTTACAGATGTGAGAGTTGGACTGTGAAGAAAGCTAAGCACCAAAGAATTGATGCTTTTGAACTGTGGTGTAGGAGAAGACTCTTGAGAGTCCCTTGGACTGCAAGGAGATACAATTAGTCCTGGGTATTCTTTGGAAAGACTGATGCTAAAGCTGAAACTCCAGTACTTTGGCCACCTCATGCAAAGTGTTGACTCATGGAAGAAGAGTCATGCTGAGAGGGATTGGGAGCAGGAGGAGAAGGGGACGACAGAGGATGGGATGCCTGGATGGCATCACCAACTCGACGGATGTGTCTGAGTGAACTCCGGGAGTTGGTGATGTACATGGAGGCATGGCGCGCTGAAATTCATGGGGTTGCAGAGTCGGACATGACTGAGTGACTGAACTGAACTGAACTGACTTAAGCTAAACTCAGAGGAAGTCTAGGTAAGTGTGTGTGTGGTGTGTATTTACATGCTTAAATGTGCACAAGTAAATGCTCTTCCAACAAATATGCAACTCTAAAAATCTGGTAAAGATATGTTGTTGAACCTTAAGGTGACAGCCTCTAAATATAACTATTGCAGCATGATGTATACATATTTGAGAATGAACAGAATAGCTAGAGGAAGGAGAAGGCTAAATGAAGTTGTTTTAGTGATAAAAATCTCAAGAATCACAAGAGATATGAAATACGTAGGATTTTTGGACAAATTTCTACTAACTTTTTAACATAGCTTAGCTAGTGAACCTAACAACAGAGTTCAGTGAATCTAGACTCTTGGAGTGAGTGAGTGGTAGTTTCTCAGTCATGTCTGACTCTTTGCGACCCCATAGACTGTAGCCTGCCAGGCTCCTCTGTGCATGGAATTCTCCAGGCAAGAGTACTGGAGTGGGTTGCCATTTCCTTCTCCAGGGTATCTTCCCAACATTAAGGATTGAACACAGATCTCCTGCACTGCAGGTAGATTCTTTACCATCTGAGCCAACAGGGATGCCTACTATTAAGAGACATTTCCAAGTATAAAGACAGGTCAACTGAAAAGTATCAGCAGATACATACTTGACTTTATCTTATAATCAGTAGACAATATATTAGAATATGTAATGAATCCATACAAATTTTCCAAAGGAATACCCGAGACAGATATAGCAATAAAGTTATAAATGACAATTATCAATCAGATGAAATAATTTAGATGAAGCTTATCTCTCAAAGAGATGTGGACTGGGCAAGTGGTCAGGAAGGAACTTTCACAACTCTGTATGAAAAATAATCTCAGAAAAAGAGTTACCCTCAATTAAATAAATTTATATTAAAAAAAGAGTTACAAGTACAAGTAATAGTTTTGATTTGCATTTCTTTAATAACTAGTGCTGTAGAGCTCTTGGCCATCCATATATTTTCTTTGGAGAAGTGTCTATTTAGGTCCTCCTTCCATTTTTTGTTGGGGTTATTTGTTCGTTTTTGATATATATTTAGCTTCATGAGCTTTTTGTATATTTTGGAGACTAATCCTCTGTCTGTTGCTTCATTTGCAAATATTTTCTCCCATCCTGTGAGATGTCTTTTCGTCTTGCTTATGGTTTCCTTTGCTGTGCAAAAGCTTTTAAGTTTAATTAGGTCCCATTTTTTTATTTTTTGCTTTTATTTTCATTACTCAAAAAGATCTTGCTGCGGTTTATGTCAAAGTGTGTCTTTTCTATGTTTTTCTGTAAGAGTTTTACAGTGTCCAGTCTTATATTAGGTTTTTAATCTGTTTTGAGTTTATTTTTGTGTACAGTATTAGGTAGTGTTCTAATTTTATTCTTTTACATGTATTGGGTCATTTGTAGAGCTATGGATGAACCGAGAGTCTGTCACACAGAGTGAAGTAAGTCAGAAAGAGAAAAACATATATCATATATTAATGCATATATGTGGAGTCTAGAAAAATGACAGAGATGAGCCTATTTCCGGAGCAGGAACAGAAACACAGACATACTGAACGGACATTTGGACATGGGGTGGAGGGCAGGGAAGGGAAAGGTGGGAGGAATTGAGAGATTAGGATTGACATGTATACACTACCATGTGTAAACCAGAAAGTTAGTGGGAAACTGCTGTAGAGCCCAGGGACCTCTAGCTTAGTGCTCCATGATGACCTAGATGGGTGGGATGGGAGGAGGGCAGCAGGGAGACCCAAGAGGGAGGGGATAAATGTATACTTATAGCTGATACATTTTGTTGTACAGTGGAAACTAAAACAACATTGTAAAGCAATTATACTCCAATAAGGAACACTAGGAAAGGGGTTTATATTCAGCAGAGGCAATGGCCTGTTCTTAAGTGATGGTAAGCTTGTCAGTGATACTTTATGAAAGTATACATACAGTTTAGCATAACTGAACTCTCTGGTGACATTAGTTATTTAAGACTTTTAAAAATCTTTTGAAGTCATATAAATCTAGCATTTGTAGATATCAGTTATATGAAACTGAGGCCTGAAAAGTCTAGAAAAATGGAACTAGTAAAGAAATTTATAAGCTGAGCTTGGTTTACATGGATGGAAGTAAGGGGGTCCTAAGATTAGGTATAAAATTTTTATGCAGCCATGTATCTTTTTTTGGGAAAAGGGTATATAGTAGGGTTGGCAAACATTTTCTATAGAGGTCTAGACAGTAAATTTTTGAACTTTGTTGACCAAATGGTCTCTGCTACAAACCAGTCCACCCAGTCCATATAGTGTGAAAGTAGCAATGGATGATATATAAAAGAATGGGCATGACTGTCATTTAATAGAACTTTATCTGCTATCATAGGAGGAGGATTGAACTTGGTCCATGAGCCATCCATAGTATAGTGCAGTGCTAGCCACAAGAACTCTCCACCATAATGAAAATGTCCTTTATTGGTACTGTCCAATATGGTAGCCAATCTGTGTTGTCCAATATGGTAGCCACTAAACATAATATGGCTATTGAACACTTGAAATATAGCTAGTACTACTTGGGAGCTGAGTTTTGATTAATTAAAATTTAAATTTAATTGCCACATATTGGCTTACCATACAGGAAGGTACAGGTCTAGAACTTTCATCACAGAATTAGAGGCAATGTAAATAAGCCACAGGCTCCCAGAGAAGAGGACCTCACCCTGCAAAGAGAGGTGTTACACACAGGGAGAACTCCCTAGGGCTTTGCCATCATGGCTCATGCAGTTATTCAAACCTTACCTTGGATGAGGTCTTGATGGGTTAGTGTCAGGAACCGAGGAGGTGGTCTGGTTTTACGACAAATGCTCTGGCACTTGGAGCACTACAGGGGATAGACTCTCTTCTCCCAGTTTATCTGCCTGAGATAGTTCATAAGCATGACACTAATGGTCACCCACTTGCCTAGTGGTTCCTTGGTTAGAGGAACATGCTGGTGCAATGTGACCAATCAGCCGAAAGGGCAGGAAGAAGACTGAACCTAGATGCTTGATAAAGGGCTATAACTGAAGGGTTTTAAGGTGAGTTCCTCCTCTCCTCCTCCCATCTTTAGAAAGTACTGAAACATACCAGAACCTGGCTCTATATTTAATTCTGGAGCCAAAAGCTTTTCTCAAACAGGCTGATGTCCATGGACCGGAAAGATCTTATTCTAGCACTGCTGCATCTGCCCGCCTCTAGGGAGTGTCCAAGCTGCGATGGAGATCTCTGGTCTCTGGGCCTCACTATTGGTATCTTTTGCCACATATTCCAAGTCCTTCATCATTTCCTGTTTGCTGAATGTGGTAACCATCCTCCAGAGCTGGTAGGAGTAGATGTATTGATTCACATCTGGTACCTGGATTCCAAGAAGCTCTCTCTTGTCAGCTGTTGGCATGGCTACAGTGGGAGTCCCTGGAGAAGGAAATGGCAACCCACTCCAGTATTCTTGCCTGGAAAATCCCATGGATGGAGGAGCCTGGCGGGTTACAGTCCATGGGGCCGCAAAGAGTCGGAAACGACTGAGTGACTTCACTCACAGTGGGAGTCGCACAGAGATGTCTCCAGATATTCAGCATCCCCTTTCGACAGAATTACTCTTACTGAATCTCTAACCTAAGTTGGAGCTGTGGCATCCTCAAACCTCTAAAATATGAGATGATTCAGTGGAGAAACCATTTTCCTCTTATACATTGCCTTCCCAATACCAAAAATGGCTATTTCAGTAGCAAATTGGACACCTTAGCTCCCTCTAAAGATTGACTTATCTAGGCAGATCAATTCAAAGGCCTTAGCCACAAGTTTCAGTATGTATTTGTGACACAAACTGACTTCTAGTCTGGGCTCTCTGTTCTTCAGACTTCCCTACCCTCCATCACCAGAATTCCCTGACAAGTATTAATAAGATTCCTTCCTCTGATTCTTGAGATTTAATTAGGTTTGTCCCTAGGGAAATGCGCGCATCATAGAACACAGGGGGCCATGCTTCTGGGGAAACCAGAAGAGAAATAAATGATAATCAGTATGGGTCCCTGGGGGCTCTGTGGATATGCAGCTTGCGGTCTATAAATGGCACTGATACAGCAGCTAAGAGAAGATTCCACATGCCTTCTGCTCCCAGGGGGCTCTAACAGATGAAGAAAGGCAATATTTTGACTGTTCAATCCACACTGCAGTCTGCACTGGATGTTTTGTTGTTGGTTTTAGGAAAGAGAGTCATTTGTCTGGTTTCTTTGCCTCTATTAGAATGTTCCATCAGAGGAATGTTTCATTAGGATGGTAAATTGCCCCATAAAATATTCAGCACTGGGGGAGACTTATTAAGTCTGGATCAAATCCATAACTAGGAGTTTTCTATTCCAGCATTTTTTCAGTACTGAGACATTTGATGACAGTCAGTATCCCCAAATAAGGCAACCACCACAGTAAATGTCAGTATCTTTCTTAGTAGAATCTCTTGGTAGCTTGCAGCCTGATTTCTTTTCCTGTGATTACTTCCGTATCTTCGGACTAGGGGACGTTGGTAGGCCTTTTTACCTTTTATCACAGATAAACAAAAATCTACGTAAAAGTAGGCAAAAGAGTATTAGGAAACCTCCATGTGCCAACAAGTTTCAACTCCTGGCCAGTCCTGCTTATCTAATACCCTGCCCACTTCCCTCCTTTCTTCCATTGCTATGAGGTAAATTTCCAAACACTGTATAACAATAACTGCTTTTCAGGGATCTCTTTTATTCCCCGTGCCTGATATGTTATATTGTCTACTTCTCACCTCTGCTGCTGCTGCTGCTGCTAAGTCATTTCAGTCGTGTCCGACTCTGTGTGACCCCATAGACGGCAGCCCACCAGGCTCCCCCTTCCCTGGGATTCTCCAGGCAAGAACACTGGAGTGGGTTGCCATTTCCTTCTCCAATGCATGAAACTGAAAAGGGAAAGTGAAGTCGCTCAGTTGTGTCCGACTCCTAGCGACCCCATAGACTGCAGCCCACCAGGCTCCTCCATCCATGGGATTTGCCAGGCAAGAGTACTGACTGGAGTGGGGTGCCACCTTTAATATTCTGCTATTTTGAAGTGAATTACAAATATCACACTTTTCAGGGATCCTTTTCTTTACCCAGCCTAATATGTTATCAAGTTCTTTATTACTTTTAATACATTGAATACATTTAAAAAACAGAAGCAACCTGTCAGCAGAGAAAGCGTGATTTAGAATCCAGTCCAGAAAGCAAGCTTCATTCTCTAGAATGGGCTGAATGTAGTTGGAGGACACAGTACTGTATTTAATCTTAGCAAAAGCAACGAAACAAAGCAGTCATACTCCTGCCAGCCACAGCAGCAACAGCAGGAAGAAGACACAAGGTCTACTTTCTCTGATGAGATACTTTCCTATAAGACCAGGTGGTTCTATTGCCCAAGGTTTTCACCAATGTCATTCTAGAAAAGAACTTTTCCAAGAAAACTAACTATAAGCCACATATCAATATAACATCTGTCTCTCTGTTCCTCTCTCTCACACACACTCTCGCACTTGGACATGGTTTCCCCTGAGACTTTAGGCTTAGAAGTCGGCTTCCTCCCCCACCGCTCCCCCGCCTCCCACCTCCCTGTGGGGTCTCCTGGCCCAGCTGCTCTCCAGAGCAACACAGATGCACACGTGGCAAGGCAGGGAAGTGGAGCTGGCCAAGAAAGTTTCCCATCAAAAGGCAACTTCAGTTCAGTTCAGTCGCTCAGTTGTGTCTGACTCTTGGCAACCCCATGAACTGCAGCACGCCAGGCCTCCCCTGTCTATCACCAACTCCTGGAGTTTACCCAAACTCATGTCCATCGAGTTGGTGATGCCACCCAGCCATCTCATCCTTTGTCATCTCCTTCTTCTCCTGCCCTAAATCCCTCCCAGCATCAGGGTCTTTTCCAATGAGTCAACTCTTCACATGAGGTGACCAAAGTATTGGAGTTTCAGCTTCAAGCATCAGTCCTTCCAATGAACATCCAGGACTGATCTCCTTTAGGATGGACTGGTTGGATCTCTTGTCTTCACGAAAGGAATTGTGTGTACCCAGCACTTTTCAGTGGAGAAGGCAATGGCACCCCACTCCAGTACTCTTGCCTGGGAAATCCCATGGATAGAGGAGCCTGGAAGGCTGCAGTCCATGGGGTCACTAAGAGTCGGACACGACTGAGCCGACTTCATTTTCACTTTCATGCACTGGAGAAGAAATGGCAACCCACTCCAGTGTTCTTGCCTGGAGAATCCCAGGGATGGTGGAGCCTGATGGGCTGCCGTCTATGGGGTCACACAGAGTCGGACATGACTGAAGCGACTTAGCAGCAGCAGCAGCAGCACTTTTCAGGGCAGGCAAATAGCTGTGTTTATGACATTATTAATGTTCCTTTCTCTCCTTGCCACTATTGTGATTGTTTCGTTTCAAAGGAAAAGTGACAGGTACAAAGGATGAAAAGACAAGGAAACCCAAACTGCATGTCCTCAGCGTCACGTTCCTTTTTATGGGGAACTTTAATCTTCTTTCTGTGGAGGGGATGTAACCACACACTGCCCTATAACCTTCTCCAGAAAAGGTAATAGGTCACAGCTTGAAGCATGTTTAATTAGAAATTAACCACTCTCTCCCAGAGGTTTTGAGGTTGCTGCTGCTCTGTTTGTAGTTTTGGGTGGGGTTGAACAGAGGGCCCAGGGCCTTCACTTCCTATGCCTGTGAGCTGTGATAAGCATTATTTGAAGTTTTTTCTTTGTCTTAAAAGACAACAATAAATAAAAATGGAAGGTAACCAAGCAAAGGAAAGGGAAAATAAAACCTCCCCCCATGACTTTCCTATGTGGTTAGCACAGCTGCCCAGAGCTGAAGCTGCAGAGTGAGGGAGCACCTGGAAGCAGAGCTCCGCCACCTCCAGCATTTCCCTGCTCTTTTTACCCTGGAGATTTTCTGTGAGGCCTTGTGATCCTGTCTACAGAGACAAGACCCAGAAAAGCTCTGCCAGTCACTGCCAGGCTGTCACGGGCTCTAGGCATTGATGAACTCACACGTCACCTGCTTAGAGAACATTTATCTTCCTCAGTGAAGAACCCAACCTCATTTCCCAGATTCCTTCTCTGGTTTTAATTACACAGACCTGGAACATGTTCCAAGGCATCAGGCAACAGTGGGGCTGTTAATTTTTAAAAGGAGATGCTTTCCTGCCCCCACACAATGTGCTTAGATTGAATAATGTTTTTTTCCACCCACAAAATACTATTAATAGTGTTGTCATATATACTCCAAGATTCTCTCACTTAATAAATTCTCAAACACTTATTTACTACCTAATATACTCCAGATAACAGACTAGATTATGAAAATGGTTAAAACAGTCATGACACTTTTAGGCAGCTCAAGGAGGGTGGGTAGGGGACATATAGGTAAATAAATAAACAAACAGCCTCAAAATCTGACAAGGGTTAAAACAGAGGTGTGGGTTTAACACAGTGAGACTAGAAAGGGAGGTGTGAAGATCATCTCTAACCACCTCCCTCCTTTCTTCCTTCCTCCCATCCCCTAACTGTTTCGGGAACCTGTGGCATAGAAGGTGCAGAGCGTTGTTCTGCATTCAGTCCTATGTTACACGTGCCCTGCTACAGGCTTGGACATGAAAACACACCATGGCTTCCTCTGTCTACTGCTCTGCGAGCGTGGACTGGCCCTGTGTGCTACTGTGGAGATAGCCCCCTGAGAGCAAGAGGTGAGGAGGGTAGGATGGGATTAGGAAAAACCAACCACTGCTCTCTGCCTGGAAATACTGGTAACACTGTTCTTACCTGCTCGAGTAGAAACCAGAATCCCTCTGCTCACAGGGCCATGGAGGGAAAACCCTGCTGATTCAGGCTGGGCACTGCAGACAGTAAGCACGCAGGAGGAGCTCACACGGTTGTGTTCATTGTAGAACAAGGAAAAACTGACCAAGTTATAGGCACTTTTATTGAGCTCTACCAGATTTTTAACTACAAGTGACGAGCTCAGAGATTTTGGTACCAACATCCCTTTATTTCTTCGTGGTCAGGAGTCATGGCATGATCTTAGTCAGGCACAAATGACTGATCCTCTATTACATACACACCACCTCATGATATTAGGCTCCCAAATGCAAAATGATAGTGATCCCCATTTAGGGAAACACACATCTAGCTTCAGTTCCCAATGTGGTTCCAAATCCCCTCTGGACCACTAAATGTTCCTAGATATCAACTAGAGACCAGACAGATGAATGGAACTAAACTTAGTAGTAGTTTGTCGCTCAGTCGTGTCCGACTCTTTGCGACCCCATGGACTGTAGCCCACCAGGCTCCTCCCTCCGTGGGATTCTCCAGGCAAGAGTACTGGAGTGGGGTGCCATTTCCTTCCTCAGGGGATCTTCCCAACCCAGGGATCGAACCCGGGTCTTCCGCATTGCAGGCAGAAGCTTTAACCTCTGAGCCATCAGGGAACTAAACTTAAAATCCCCCAAAGTTAAAAAATGAGTCTACAAAGGTGGTTTGGGGAAAGAATAGAAAGGAGGAATTTTAACAAATAGTACTGGGACAACCAGTTAAACATCTAGAAAAAAAGGATGTGTATCTTGTCTTCATGCTGTCCACCTATTACGCCCACCTCCCTCTTGCCTTCCCTTCTTCCTTCCTTGAACCTCGCTGTTCTTCTTTTCATAACTTTCTTGGCTTTCTTTTTGCCTTTGCTTGTCCCGACAGACTTTAGAATCATTTTGACCTCCACCCCAAACACATCTACAGCAGTAGGCCTGGCCTCTGCTCTTTCCTTTAGAAGGGTGGGATCCCTGCTCCTGAGCTTCTGAGATGAAGTAGTGTGGTGGGGCAGAGATGTGTGCGCTCACCCAGAGCTGACCCTGGGTCAGCTGACCACACTGACCCTGACACCACTTTGGAGAGGCAGTACCTCTTTACATGGTTCAAAGGAAGCAACAGCCCTAGGGGCCCTTCTGCTGATGGACATTTGCGTCAGCAGAAGACTAGTTAAGATTCACCGGGCATCCACCAGGGATGCAGAGTTGACTGTGTCTGGAGGGTGGCCTTGGGGAAATCAGTCCTAACATGGAGCCAGGCCCACAGTGGCCACCTTCCTCGGACAGCCCATTTGGAAAACTACCACTTTCATGCGTCTGTCTTTTTAATGACCCTGGTCCCATAATGCCCAAGCTAGAGAACCTGAATAACCAACAAAAAATCTTAACATGGTCTCAAAATGTGGTTCATTTCAAAGAAGGCCCAGTACTCTGACAATATGAATTGGAGTTATTTTTCCTCTTGACTCTTGGCACTAGTTGGAGTCATGCATTATAAAAACGAATCCCTTCCTCTAGGTGACTGGCATTTCCCTTCTGAGCAGGAACACAGAGCACTCACTCAGCAGCTCTGCACAAAGTGGACAAAGACACTCTTCCTTCAGGCAGACGTTCTGCACTCGAGTGCATGGCTGAGCCAGCCAGGTGCCCTTGTGCAGTGACAAGCCTGCGTGACCGTACCTGGTGGTTCTGCTGCTGAGGTGCTCACATTCACAGACACATCTAGTTACACTTGTTCATTCACCAGGTATCAGGAAAGCACCTGAGGGCAGTGGGAAACTCTCACTCCCCGAGCACCAATTATTCACTGGACGTTGAATGTCTTCTTCTGTTAAATCTTCTAGGTGGACTTCATTATTGCTACTTCACAGATAAGGAGATTAAAAGCTTTGCCAAAGGCTCCGTGGTAGGTAAGTGATAGATACAGAATTAAAACAGGATGCTCAGGGCTGGTGCACTGGGATGACCCAGAGGGATGGCATGGGGAAGGAGGTGGGTTCAGGATGGGGAACACGTGTTATACCTGTGGCAGATTCATGGTGATGTATGGCAAAACCAATACAATATTGTATAGTAATTAGCCTCCAATTAAAATAAATAAATTTATATTAAAAAAAGAAAGAACAGGAAAAAAAAAAAAAACCAGGACTTTCTGATGCCAAAGCCATGTTCCTCCCACCTTACTATCTTGGGAACACAGAGAAGCACAAGACGGGCTTCTTCTCTCAGGGGGCCACGGTCTAAAGTAGGAGAAAGAAGATCCAGAAAGTGTGAGTCACTCCCCCTATGGAGATCACTTCTCCCCCTATTCATTAATTGCTGGGTCTAAGCTGACCAGGAATTTGGGAGCCCATCTTCTTGGAAGGGATCTTCAGGGTTGATATTATTCTATTGTTTAATGCTATTCCATTTGATCATCACAACTCCCCAAGGCTCAGCAAGGTGAAGGGTTTTGCTCTAGGTCTGCAGCTCCTAAAAGTAAGGCCAGACTTCTTTTCATTATACCAGATCACCCCCTTGTTCCTCTGGTGAGATGACCCATGAGCTGGTTGCACAAAAGCTGTAGCCCCAAGACAGGGGAGTATACCATGGGCAGGAAGTCCAACATTTAGCCAGCTCTGGCAGGTGGTTAGTGCAACCAATTCCACATTCACCATGGCAGGGGGTGTTTGGTTTTACTTTTTTTATGGAAAAAATTAAGCATATACAGAACTAAAGAGAACAGTATAACAAACTGCTACAATGGTGATCAACACATGGTCAGTCTTACTTATTTATGATCTCTCCAATACATCATTCTTTTATAAAAATTAATTACTTTAATTGGAGAATAATTACTTTACAATGTTGTGATGGTTTTTGCCATACATCAACATGAATCGTCCACAGGTATACATGTGTTCTCCTCAATCTGAACCCCCTCCCCCCTCCCACCCTACCCTGTCCCTCTGGGTTGTCCCAGAGCTCTGGCTTTGAAACATGTATATTACCATTTATAAAACAGGTGACCAGTGCAAGTTCAAATACATTACTCTAAAGTAAACTCAGGCATCATATCATTTCCTCTGGCAATATGTAAGCATGCACCTCTAAATTTACCGATTTAAAAAATTACTCTTTTATCATAGCCTAAAAAATAAAAATAATTCTTCAGTATTATCAAATATCCTGCTTGAACACTAGCAGGATATTTGATAATATTGAAGAGTTATTTTTATTTTTCAGGATGCTCGGGGCTGGTGCATTGGGATGGCCCAGAGGGATGGTATGGGCAGGGAGGTGGGATGGGGGTTCAGGATGGGGAACATGTGTACACCCGTGGTGGATTCATGTTGATGTATGGCAAAACCAATACAATATTGTAAAGTAATTAGCCTCCAATTAAAATAAATAAATTTATATTGTAAAAAAATGCAAAAAATAAAGTTTAGAGCAATTTCTTAAAAAAAAAATTTATACAAATAAAGATCTAAATAAGGTCCAAGCTTCGAAACTGGTTGTCTCTTAAGTCACTTTTAATCTATAGGTTTCTTTCCCCACTCTTTTCCCTGTATTAATCTGCTGAACAAGCCAGGCAACTTGTCCTGTAGTGTGACCTACATTCTGGATTTTGCTGGGTGCATCTACATCTGGGAAAGGTTTTTCAGGGTGAAGAGTGAGGCACTAGTAAGAACGTGGCCAGGTGGAGTGAATGGTGACACACTCTGGACTCAGACAGATGTGGGTTTATTTTTTAATTTTGTTTATTTTAAACTTTTTATTTTTAGTGGGTTTAAATCCTCAAACTGGAGTTAACCATATAAATTTGAGCAAGTTACTTAATTTTTATTTTCCATTTTTTAGCCTATAAAATGGCCTTGAAAAATGACAGTGTGCCTACTGAATGGTGAATGTTAAAGAGGCAACTGTACAAGTCTGTAATATCCTCAAGTGTGAAACAGCTCTCCCCATTTCCCTCCCATCTGCCATCACTGGAGTGGGAGCACCAATGAGGCCACTAACGGGAGTGCCCCACTAGAGCAGAAGCTCCCTCTGGGTGAGGTGTGGCTTTGTTTTCCTGGCACAAAAGAACATGACTTGGTGATTCACTTTGCAAGGTTGAAGTCCAACCTTTTCCTTAATTTTCCTTGTGTTGCATTTCAAAGTGCCACCACTGACCACAGCTGTGAGGTGACAATGATCCCAGTCTGGCTGCACCACTCAATCACTGGAGAAAAGGAGATCCAGGGAGTAAGGTGCCTGGCTGGAGCCCCCATCTCTACTCTGGAAACCAATCCTTTCCTGAAATCAGGGTCTCTGGCATGTTTCTCCCCTTTCCAAGCTGAAGTACCACCCTTCAACACATCTACTCCCCTTTCAGCCCTTAGATTTCTTCATTGCATGTATGCCATCTAACACACCACATGTTTTGCTTATTTATTCCTGCTTATTAACTTTTCCCTAATAGAGTGTCAGCATCACAAGGGCAGGAACTTGGGCTGTTTTGTTGGCTGTTGTATCCCCAACTCCTAGAATGGTGTCTGGCACACAGAAGCCACTCAATTCATACCTGCTACACTGAACCATGTTGAAAAAAAGCCTTTTCAGTTGCTATTTGGAGGCATCCACACCAAATAACATTTCTAACCAAGAAGACATTAAAGGTTATAAGCAGAGAATTTCCTGGTAGTCCAGTGGTTAGGAATCGGCATTCTCACCACCAAGGGCCCAGGTTTGATCCCTGGTCAGGGAATTAAGATCCTGCAAGCTACATGGTGTGGCCAATAAATAAATAGGCTTTAAAAAAGGTTATGAGCAATTACTATTTGTTAATACTCTTCAGGTTTCTATTGTGCTTATTTTCAAAGTTTGGCTTGGTGTTTATGTTCTTGCCTATAATTTTATGATCTGTTTCCAACCTCTTATTTACTAAGCCATGGGCAATCTGTAAATCCATTACTCACAATTTGGAGAAACTCATTTCTTATAAAAATCATATTATTGGTATCTGCCAAGATCTTCAAGATTTGGCAAAAATCTTTATTCCCTTCTCTTTGAGATAATGTTTATTACTTCCTTCGGTTCAGTTCAGTTGGTCATGACTCTGTGACCCCATGGACTGCAGAACGCAGGCTTCCCTCTCCATCACCAACTCCCAGAGCTTGCTCAAACTCCTCCATTGAGTTGGTGATGCCATTCAACCATTTCATCTTCTGTTGTCCCCTTCTGTCTTCAATCTTTCCCAATATCAGGGTCTTTTCGAAGGAGTCAGTTCTTTGTATCAGGTGGCCAAAGTATTGGAGTTTCAGCTTCAGCATCAGTCCTTCCAATGAATATTCAGGACTGATTTCCTTTAGGATTGACTGGTTTGATCTCCTTGCTGTCCAAGGGACTCTCAAGAGTCTTATACAACATCACAGTTCAAATGCATCACTTCTTTGGTGCTCGGTTTTCTTTACAGTCCAACTCTTACATCCATACGTGACCACTGGAAAAAACCATAGCCTTGACTAGATGGACCTTTGTTGGCAAAGTAATGTCTCTGATTTTTAATATACTGCCTAGGTTGCTCAGAGCTTTTCTGTCAAGGAGCAAGCATCTTTTAATTTCATGGCTGCAGTCACCATCTGCAGTGATTTTGGAGCCCAAGAAAATCAAGTCTATTACTGTTTCCATTGTTTCCCCATCTATTTGCCATGGAGTGATGGGACCAGATGCCATGATCTCAAGTTCTTTGAATGTTGAGTTTTAAGCCAATTTTTTCACTTTCCTCTTTCACTTTCCTCAAGAAGCTCTTCAGTTTCTCTTTGCTTTCTGCCATACAGGTGGTGTCATCTGGATATTTGAGGTTACTGATATTTCTCCTGGCAATCTTGATTCCAGCCGTGCTTCATCTAGCCCAGCATTTCACATGATGTACCCTGCATATAAGTTAAATAGGCAGGGTGACAATATACAGCCTTGACATACTCCTTTCCTGATTTGGAACCAGCTTGTTGTTTCATGTCCGGTTCTAAGTGTTGCTTCTTGACCTGCATATAGACTTCTCAGGAGGCAGGTATGGCGAGTCTGGTATTCTCATCTCTTTCAGAATTTTCCACAGTTTGTTGTGATACACAAGTCAAACGCTTTAGCATAACCAATAAAGCTGAAGTAGATGTATTTCTGGAACTCTCCTGATTTTTCTATGATCCAAGAAATGTTGTCAATTTGATCTCTGCTTCCTCAGCCTTTTCTAAAACCAGCTTGAACATCTGGAAGTTCTAGGTTTACGTACTGTTGAAGCCTGGCTTGGAGAATTTTGAGCATTTCTTTGCTAGCATGTGAGATGAGTGCAATTGTGCGGCAATTCTTTTGCAATGTCTTTCTTTGGGACTGGAATGAAAACAGACTTTTTCTTGTGGCCACTGCTGAGTTTTCCACATTTGCAGGGATATAGAGTACAGCACTTTCACAGCATCATCTTTTAGGATTGGAAATAACTCAAGTGGAATTCCATCACCTCCACTAGCTTTGTTCATAGTGATGCTTCCTAAGGCCCACTTGACTTCTCATTCCAGGGTGTCTGGCTCTAGGTGAGTGATCATACCATCGTGGTTATCTGGGTCATGAAGATAGTTTTTTTGTATAATTCTTCTGTGTATTCTTGCCACCTCTTCTTAATATCTTCTGTTTCTGTTAGTTCATACCATTTCTGTCTGTTGTGCCCATCTTTGCATGAAATATTCCCTTGGTATCTGTAATTTTCTTGAAGAGATCTGTAGTCTTTCCCATTCTATTGTTTTCCTCTATTTCTTTGCATTGATCACTGATGAAGACTTTCTTATCTCTCCTTGGTATTCATTGGAACTCTGCGTTCAGATGGGTGTATCTTTCCTTTTCTCCTTTGCCTTTAGCTTCTCTTCTTTTCACAGCTATTTGTAAGGCCTCCTCAGACCACCATTTTGCATTTCTTTTTCTTGGGGATGGTCTTGATCACTGCCTCCTGTACAATGTCACGAAGCTCCGTTCATAGTTCTTCAGGCATTCTGTCTATCAGATCTAATCCCTTGAATCTACTTGTCACTTCCACTGTATAATTGCAAGGGATTTGATTTAGGTCATACCTGAATGGTGTAGTGGTTTTCCCTACTTTCTTCAATTTAAGTCTGAATTTTGTAATAAGGAGTTCATGATCTGAGCCACAGTCAGCTCCTGGTCTTGTTTTTGGTGACTGTATAGAGGTTCTCCATCTCTGGCAGCAAAGAATTACTTCTTTAGCAAAGGGAGTAAAACTCAACAATTTTTACTGAGCTTGTCACACATCTGGTGTCAAGGGAATAGCATCCTTTTTAAAGCCATCACAGTAATATGGTAACAGCAATGCACACATTTCTTTGGGGGATAGAAATCCCTTTCGATTTGCAGGCCATCAGATTGAGATGGGCAACAATAGGACTGTGAAAACAGAGACTGTCAGCCCAGGAACTTGGAGTGATTTTCAGCTGCTCACAGAAACACAGTTGCAGTTCACTTTTGAATCAGTGCTCACTCTGACAAGCTCAAAAGAATTTACAAACCACCCCACTAGGCCTCGCTGGCATACTCAGTGGTTCTCCTCTCCCCACTGATGTTTAAAGGTAGATACTGCTGTGGATCCCCTTTCCTCATAGAACTTTCTCCTACCCTCAGCTTCATCCTTGGCTACCCAGCTTTCCCTCCTCCATCTATACCGACTCACTCGTCTGACTCTTTGATTAGGTACCTCCCCAAGACCCTGTTTTTAGCTTCCCTCTTGGTCTTGCATATTATAAACTGAGGGCCAAATCTTCCCACCTTAGTTCTGACTCAGGTACCTGGGGACCTTGCCAGCTGGGCCCTGTTTGGTAAGAGGAGGAATCTGACAATATAGTTCATTTTTCAGTCATTCCTTTGGTATCAGTGAGATACAGGGTTTGGCTACATCTCTTTACCGACAAAGAAAAGATGTTCACCCATGGCTTTATACGCCCTACCTGTTCTTGTAACGGCAAGCTCTCACTTTCTAAGGTTCAGAGGTCTTCAGTTAAGTACCAGGCAAAGTGCTGTTCAGTTCACAGTCAGCACATAGGATGGAAACAAACCTAGCGATCACACAGCTCCTAGGTGATGCTAGAGACACAGGTCTGCAGAATAGACCTTTACAGCTGGTGCCCAACAGATACTGATTTTCTTTTAAAAGAGTGCTTTCTCCAATTTCCATTATAAAATAGATTCTTACAAATTCAGAGGATACCTAGAGAAGGAAGATCCAAACTGAACACCCACAATCTCACCACCCAATGGGAAGCATTCAACCCATTGGTGTACTTCTTCTAGTCTTTTTTTTTTTTTTTAAGAATGTGAGGAGTATATTTCTTTTTCTCCTCCTGTCCCATATATGTGTTTCCTTTTATCTTTCTTGTCTTCTGTGATTAATGGAATAACTAATATAATAGGGACTCCAGAATAGCTGATTTACTGGAATGTTTGTATAGGCCCCTCCTTACTTTGTTATCTGTGTGTGTTTCAGGAGAGGCTTTAGGGCTTCTGGCTGTCCCTGGATCTTAGGTGCAGGAGGATTATTTTAAGAGTAGGTGCTTGCTAAAGCTGCAGAGTGTGTGTACATGCTTTTTATCTCTCTAATAACTGGATGATACAAGTGCTCACTCAATTATGTATCCTGCTTTTTCTTTTACTGTTACTGTGTAATGCAAAGATGAAAGTGAGCTTTGCAAACAAGTGCTTCTGTGGTGTCCACTGTCAAAGTTGTGTCAAATTTAATTTTCATTCCCTAAAGATCAGAAGTTACAAAAGCCACCTCTCAGATTTTCCATGGTCTTTATTTCTGAGGATGACCTAACTCTCTATATATGTGACTGTGACTGCTGGGCTTCATGGAACCAGCAGGTCAGTGAAATTTCCTGTTGGGGTATCTGGGTGCCTGGCAGGGGCGGGATGGGGTTTGTGTTGCTCACGCCCACTTGATTGGCTCCTCACTGCCTCTGTGTCTGGAAGTTGCCATAGATCCAGGCTCTGGTGGGCCTGAGGGCTGGGGAAGGGGTCAAGGATTTCTGTGGGGATACAGACTGGTCCAGGCTTGTTTCATATACTCAGGAGTATGGCTTCTCTTTTAATTTTCAATTATTGTGGGACTGTAAGCAAATCATCGAACTTCCGGCTCCGACTTCTTCACCTGTTAAAAACAGGAGGGCTTCCCTGTTGGCTCAGTGGTAAAGAATCTGCCTGCCAATGCAGGAAATACAGATTTGATCCCTGATCTGGGAGGATCCCACATTCCGTGGAGCAACTAAGCCTGTGTGCCTCAACTACTGAGCCTGCTATCTACAGCCTGTGTGCTCTGCAACAAGAGAAGCCATTGCAAAGAGAAGTCTGTGCACTGCAACTAGAGACCAGCCTCCAGTTGCCCCAAAACTAGAGAAAAAGCCCACACAGCAACGAAGGCCAGCACAACCAAAAATAAATAAAAATCACATTACAAAAAGAAACACACAGGGAATCAGTCCATGCCTTTGTGTTCTCTAGTAGAATATAAGGATGAGGACCTGTATCAAGCATTTCCTGTGAGTTGGGCATCATTCTAAGCACTTGATTAATATTATCTTATTTAGTTCCCACAACCACCTAAGAGCAAGGAACCACTATTATCTCCATATTACACATGAAGAAATTGAGACACAACAAGGTGAGACACCTTTAAGAAGATGGTGAGGCCAACATTTACACCAAAGCATTTTGGCTGTATTTCCCGAAAGGAGAAATTGCTGAGTGCTTTGCAAGGACCATGCAAATTAGGTGGTCACTGCCATTGTACTTCTTTCAGAGAGGTGTATCAACAGTAATAAGCTCTTGGGGTTGGGACCGAGTAATTCCAAATCCTAAACTGATGCTACCTGTCCTTGCTCCAGATCTTACCCACCAACCCCCATGATAGATTCCATGCTACAAAGCTCCAGCCCTAGACCTCTGCGTGAGTAGGTGGAGACATGGCTTTAGTGTGCAGCTTATGGCTCTTAAAGGACCTTGGCTATAATATATATAAGTCACTCACTTGTGTCCATTTCTTTGTGACCCCATGGACTGTATGTAGCCCACCAGGCTCCTCTGTCCATGAAATTCTCCAAGCAAGAATACTAGAGTGGGTTGCCATGCCCTTCTCTAAGGGATCTTCCCCACCCAGGGATCAAACCTGGGTCTCCTGCATTGCAGGCAGATTCTTTACCGTCTGAGCTACCAAGGAAGCCTGCAATATATAATGGTAGGAAGCTTATATCTTCAGGTGAAAAAGTGACTTTATACATCTTCTACTAGCTGTACAACCATTCTTTCCCAAAGCATGCATGTTCTTAGGAGTAGTATCAGTTTGAGAATTAGAAATGGGTCTAGAGTTACATACATCTCTGAAATCACAGCTAGTAAGTTGAAAGTGCTTCTGAAAGCACCTGAACCTCCCTATTTAGTTGTGCCTCCAATTAGCATCTACATAATTTAATAACAAAGCTGTCATCCTCTCCTATTAAATAGATGCCGAGATACTGATGAGAGGTGGCACATGCTTTGGATTTGTCATCATCCTTTTTATTTTCCCAAGCTATTAAAAATATTTTTTTCTCCATGTATTACCCTTTCCAATAAAATCTGAGCCATTACTTTTCTTTTGAGTTGTTCGCTTTTCTTGATTTAATGGAACAGGAAAAAACAAAAAACAAAACCTTAAGAATCCCTACAGGAACACAGCTCCATCCATTTATTCACAAACAGGCATGGCAGTGATCCAATCAGGGAAGTCTTTGGAGATATTAATAGAACAGCAGAAAGGAGTTAATCTTGTATTAGATCACAGTGGATAGGAAAACTGTCATTATTTGGTAGCATCTTTCTCTAATTCTGATTTCATCCATGCATTAGGAAAAAGGCTTAAATACACATTAAAAAGGTCTTCTGCCTTTAATGCCATTATCAGTGTTTTCTTCACAGGAGGGAGCAATTACCTGTAGTATTGCAAGTAGAGGAGGTTTTCCCCTGCCAGGGACACTGAGAAACATCTAAAATGCTGGTCCTAAAAGAAATCAGAGGACCTACTAAATGTGATGGGAGAATGGTAGTTACACAGTGGAGAAACTGGGCCCACCTTGATTAGGGGATGAAAATAAACATCCGTGAGGCAGATGGACACATCGCCCACTTCCAGATGCACTGCCCTGAGAAGCACTCGCCACTGTCTGAGTGGTGTCCTGACCTGAGAAGCACAGCATGAAGGGAATCAGATGGAAACATCAGACGAGAAAAAAACAAAGACTGTCTACTTTAAATGTATTTTTAAATGATGTAAAAATAATTTTCAAAAGTGTGAATATATATGTATTGTCTAATGTTTTCTGAAAGTATATTTTCAAAACTGTTAATATTATAAAAGGCAAAGGAAGGCTGAGGAGTTTTTCAGATTAAAGAGACGTGACACCTGAATGAACTGTATGATTCTAGACTGGATCCTATTCAGGAGGAAAACAGGTTATCAAGCACATTCCAATTGGTGAAACTGGAATATAGGTAATTGATGAAGAGATGAAAGCATATCTAGGGAACTCGGTAATTTTACTGTGGTTATGTAAGAGAATGTCATTCTTGGGAAATGCACACTGAAGTCCTTGGGGGAAAGGGCATGATATATGTAACTGAACCTCAGGTGGCCAGGAGAAAATTGCATACATACAGAAGAGACGGATAAAGCAAACAGGCAAACTGCTAACATTTAGTGAATATGAATAATGGGTACCTGTGTTTTCTTCATATTATTCCTATAAACTTAAAAGTTTGAATTTTCTTACAAATAAAAAGCTGTTTTAAAGTCACTAAACTATGTTAAGATGTCAGTTCTCCTGAGACTGATGTATACATTTGATGCATTCTATCAAAATTCTAGTAGGTTCTTAGAAATTAACAAGATGGCCCTAATACTTACATGGAAATGTAAAGGGCCTAGAATAGTCAAAACAATTCTGAAAAAGAACAGTGCTGATGGGCTTATACTACCTGATTTCAAAACTTACTATAAAATCACAGTAATTAAGACAGTGTGGTATTGGCACATGGATAGTAATATAAACCAAATGGAACAGAAATGAGTTTAGGAGTAAATCCTTATGCTTATGGTTACTTAATTTTTGACAAAGGGATCAGGACTATTCAATGGGGATGGCAGAGAGTTTTTTCAACAAATGATGCTGACACAGTTGGATAGCCACATGCAAAAATAATGAACTTAGATCCTTATACTATACACAGAAATTAACTCAACGTGGCAGTCAAACCTATATGTAAGAATTAAAACTGTAATAAATCTGGAAGAAAATATAGGAGAAAGTCTTTGTTACTTTTGGTTGGGCAGAGTTCTTAAAAATAATATCACGTTCATCAAAATTAAAAAAATTCCATGCTTCAAAGATACCATTAAGAAAAGAAAACAAAAGCCATACACAAAAATAGAAATGTAAGCTACAGGAGAAAATATCTGCATAACATATTGGAAAAAGACTTGTATCTAGAATAAAGAACTCTTACAATGTAATAAAAAAATTCAACTAAGAAATGCACAAAAGATCTGATGGCATTTCACCAAAGATGTATGGATAGTAAATAAGTATATGAAAAGATGCTCAATATTATTAGTCATCAGGGAAATGCAAATAAAAAATCATAATGAATATAATTTCATATTCACTAGAATGGCTGTAACAAAAAAGACAGTAGAACCATGGATTGGTGATAATGCAAAGGAACTGGACTATTCATACGTTGCTAGTGGGAGTGTAAAATGGTAAGCCAAAACAGTTTGGCAGTTTTTAATTAATTTTTTATTGAAGGATAATTGCTTTATAGAATTTTGTTGTTTTCTGTCAAATCTCAACATGAATCAGCCATAGGTATACATATATCCCCTTCCTTTTGAACCTCCCTCCCATCCCCCTCCCCATTCCACCCCTCTAGGTTGAGACAGAGCCCCTGTTTGAGTTTCCTGAACCATACAACAAATTCTTGTTGGCTATCTATTTTACACATGGTAATGGAAGTTTCCATGTTACTCTCTCCATACATCTCACCCTCTCCTCCCCTCTCCCCACGTCCATAAGTCTATTTTCTATGTCTGTTTCTCCATTGCTGCCCTGCAAGTAAATTCTTCAGTACCATTTTTCTAGATTCCATATATATGCATTAAAATTCACTATTTATCTTTCTTGTTCTGACTAACTTCACTCTGTATAAGAGGTTCTAGGTTCATCCACCTCATTAGAACTCATTCAAAGGTGTTCCTTTTTATGGCTGAGTAATATTTCATTGTGTATATGTACCACAACTTCTTTATCCATTCATCTGTCGATGGACATCTAGGCTGCTTCCATATTCTAGCTATTGTAAATAATGCTGCAATGAAAAATGAGATACAATGTGTCTTTTTCAATGTTGGTTTCTTCAGAGTATATGTCTAGGGAGTGGGATTGCTGGGTCATAGGGTGGTTTTATTCCTAGTTCTTTAAAGAATCTCTATGCCATCTTCCATGGTGGCTGCATCAATTTACATTCCCACCAACTGTGCAAGAGATTTCCCTTTTGTCCACACCCTCTCCAGCATTTATTGTTTGTAGAATTTTTGATGATGACCATTCTGACTGGTGTGAAGTGATATCTCATTATAGTTTTAATTTACATTTCTCTAATAATGAGCGATGTTGAGCATCTTTTCATGTGTTTGTTCAGTTCAGTTCAGTCGCTCATTCATGTCTGACTCTTTGCAGCCCATGGACTGCAGAACTCAGGCTTCCTGGAGTTTACTCAAACTCATGTCCATCGAGTCGGTGATGCCATCCAACCATCTCATACCTGTCATCCCCTTCTCCTCCTGTCCCCAATCCCTCCCAGCATCAGGGTCTTTTCCAATGAGTCAGCTCTTCTCATGAGGTGGCCAAAGTATTGCAGTTTCAGCTTCAACATCAGTCCTGCCAATGAATACTCAGGACTGATCTCCTTTAAGATGGACTGGTTGGATCTCCTTGCAGTCCAAGGGACTCTCAAGAGTCTTCTCCAACACCACAGTGCAAAAGCATCAATTCTTTGGCACTCAGCTTTCTTCACAGTCCAACTCTCACATCCATACATGACCACTGGAAAACCATAGCCTTGACTAGATGGACCTTTATTGGCAAAGTAATATATCTGCTTTTCAATATGATCCTTGCACTTTCTCCATTTTGCTCTCAAGGTTTTTGATTATCTTTACTATCACTATTCTGAGGTCTTTTTCAGGTAGTTTGCCTACTTCCTCTTCATTTATTTGGACTTCTGTGTTTCTAATTTGTTTCTTCATTTGATTAGTATTTCTCTGCCTTTTTATTATCACTATTTTTTAAAAACTTGTTGTTTTTAAGGTCTCCTTTTTCCAGGCTTTAAGGTTGAACTCTTTCTTCTTTAGGTTTCTTCCCTCCTAAGGTTGGTCCAGTGGTTTGTGAAAGCTTCATATAGGGTGAGTTTTGTGCTGTTTTTGTTTGTTTGTTTGTTTGTTTCTTTTTCCTTTGATGGGCAAGGCTAAGTGAGATGGTAATCCTGTCTGCTGAAGACTGGGTTTTTATTTTGTTTATTGTTTAGATGAGGAGTCCTGCACAGGGTGCTGCTGGTGGTTGGGTGTTGCCAGGTCTTGTATTCCAGTGGTTTCCTTTGTGTGTGAAGTCGCTCAGTCATGTCTGACTCTTTGCGACCCCATGGACTGTAGCCTACCAGGCTCCTCCCTCCATGGGATTCTCCAGGCAAGAGTACTGGAGTGGATTGCCATTTCCTTCTCCAGGGGATCTTTCCGACCCAGGGATTAAACTCGGGTCTCTCGCATTTAAACAGATGCTTGACCGTCTGAGCCACTGAAAAGCTTTCCTTTGTGTGAGTTCTCACTGTTTGATACTCCCTAGGTACTCTTGCCCACCAGGCTACAGTCCATGGGGTTGCAAAGAGTCGGACACGACTGAGTGACTTCACTTCACTTCGCTTCAGGGTTAGTTCTTTGGTAGTCTAGGGTCTTGGAGTCAGTGCTCCCACTCCAAAGGCTAAGGGTTTGATCTGTGGTCAGGAACGAAGATTCTACAAGTGGTTTGTTATGGCATTAAGTGAGATTAAAACAAATACCCCAAAATGAGCATCGAAAGATGAACCTCAGACAAATGGCAGTTACAAAATCAGGCAAATAATAATTAAAATAATGAAATATTCACACATACATATACCACCTAAGCAAAGTCAAAACAGTCCAGCTAAAATAAAATAAAGTAGACTGGCTCAGTGGACAAAGAAAATAAAAAACTATATATACAGTTAAGAATAAAACTAACAAAAGCACAAGCTGGAAAACAAAACTAAAGCAAGTTGCCAAGTGGAGAATAAAGTAATGAAAACAAAACTAACAATATGTTGAGAGAGAAGGAAAGAAAGAAAAGAAATGCGAAGTTAAATAGAGGTAGATGAAAAGATTTATACACAGTAAAGATTAACTGCAAGGGGAAAAGAACAGTAGGAAAAGAAAACAAAGGAATAAATGTAGAAAAAATAATAATAGGTTTGAAAAATTAAAAATAAAAAAGAGAACCCGCCCTCTAAAGAAAAAAAAAAAAAAGGAAAACTCCACAGAACTGCAAAAAGCCCAACATAGAGGTAGACATTTATAACAATGATATAAATGTGACCGAGGAAAAAAAAATCTCGAGTTTAATTAGATTTCATAGTCCTAATAAAACCAACAACTACAGCAGGGGGAGTGGGGCAGTGGGGGAGAAAAAAAAAAGGAAAAAATCCAAAAGAATCTACAGAACAAATCAAAACGGGAATAATAAATGTTTTTCTTGAGTCACTGCGGTCAGCGTCCTTTCCCTCGCTGGGAGCCACTGTCCACCTCGTCTCCCTACAATGCCTTCCAACATTGTACAGATCTCTGGCCCTGCTGTGGGGGCAGCTCAGATTCTAATCTGGTCCTGCTCCTGTGTGTTCTTACCTCCAATGTCCACAGCTATCAGAACGAGTGCATTTTCTTTTGTGGGAGCTCTCAGTGCCCTTTTATATATTCCATAGACAGAGTCTGCCTAGTTGATTGTGTGGATTTTATCTGCAGCGGTGGGAAGGTTTCTGGTCTTCTTCCTTAGCCACCCTGCCCCTGGGTTTCAACTGTGGTTTTATTTCCACCTCTGCATGTGGGTTGTCCACTGAGGTTTACTCCTGAGGCTGCCCTGGAGGACTTGGGTCTGCCCCTGTGAGGGCCAGTTGTGGAGGTGTTGCAGTTGCTTGGGTCACAGGGGTTCTGGCAGCACCAGGTACTCAAGGGAGTTGATGGTTAGGGCAGCAGAAAATATAGTGCTCTAGAAGGGTATGGCAACCAGCACTGGGTAATATGTTCCAGTATTCTTGCCTGGAGAACCCTCCTCCCTCCCTCCCTGACAGAGAAGCCTGGCAGTCCACAGTCTACAGGGTCGCAAAGAGTCGGATATGACTGAACTGACCCTGTTAGCATAGATGCAAGACTTTTCTGCCTGCGGCAGCTCTGCCCCAGTGAGAGTTGAGCATAAAGGTGGCGCAGCTGCTTGGCTTGCGGGGACCCTGGCGGCGCCAAGTGTGCAGGGACTGCCTCCACGGCAGGAGTTATGGCTCTGATATCAGTCTTTTTTTGAGCCTCTTGTAGCTGGTGATCAGATGGCCTCTTTGGCCAGTCTTTCCCTGTAGCTCTGCCCGTTCAGGCACTTAGAGGACTCCCTTGCCTGGGTCCTTCTCTGTTGTTCGGGTGCATCAGGCACATAGAGGGCACCTCCCACCCCTGCCCCCAAGCTGGGGTCCTACTCTTTGGTTGCTGATGCTGCTGAGTCGCTTCAGTCATGTCCAACTCTGTGCGACCCCATAGACAGCAGCCCACCAGGCTCCCCTGTCCCTGGGATTCTCCAGGCAAGAACACTGGAGTGGGTTGCCATTTCCTTCTCCAGTGCCTGAAAGTGAAAAGTGAAAGTGAAGCCGCTCAGTTGTGTCCCACTCGCAGCAACCCCAGGGACTGCAGCCTACCAGGCTCCTCTGTCCATGAGATTTTCCAGGCAAGAGCACTGGAGTGGGGTGCCATTGCCTTCTCCACTCTTCGGTTAGGGCGCGTGCATCAGTCACTCAAGGAGTACCCTGGGTGGAGTCCTACTCTGTAGGTCAGTGCGTCAGGCGTTTGATGGGCCAACCTCTCTATTGTTCAGCTGCCTGCTGCTGGTGTGTGCAGTCAGCGAGGCTATGGTGATGGCTCCACCCACTACGCGTGACTCAGCAGCATCACCTTGCTTCCATGGCTGCCCAGCTTTCCTCCACAGGCATTTCCCACTGCAATCTCCTCCTCAGATCCCCTCGATCTGTCTTTTCACAATCAACAGCAGCACTCACCCTGGGATTGCTCCACAATCCCTAAACTCCAGCTCCCAGCCACTGTGCCTTTCAGGGGACCTGCGTCCCTGTCTGGGGTATGTGCGGCTGTGGCAAGGACGGTCTGAATCTCATTCCATTTAGGCTGCCACAGATCAGCTGTTTCACTCTCAGCCTTGAATGTTTCTTTTCTGACTCAGACAATTGACCTGATATGGGGACTGGACCGCCTGCTTCAGTTCCCCTACCTTCCAAGGGCAGGTTCAGTTCTACTAACACTCCTTTTCCCCCTAGTTCCTTTGTCCTACCGAGTTTTGGGTGGTTCCATATACTCTTTTCCACTGGTTAGGTGCTCCTGTCCACTCTCAGCTGGTGTTCTGCATGCACTTCTGTGTCAACAGTGTATGCCTTGGAGAGAGATGTACTCCACGTCCACCTGCTCCTCTACCATTTTGATCTCTCCTTGGTTTGGCAGTTTTAAAGAGATAGATAAACACAAACTTGCCATGGAACCCTGAAATTTTACTCCTAGGAATCTAACCAAGAGAAATGAAAACAAATATTCACAGAAGGACAAACACATGAATACTCATAGCATTATTATTTTTAGTGGGCCCAAACTGGATACAATCCAAATTTCCATCAAGGGATGAAAGATAACATATAATAGAATATTATTCAGCCATCAAAAGGAATGAAATATTGATACATGCTTGTGATGGTTAGCTTTTTGGATCAATTTGATTAGGCTAAGGGATATCCATATAGCTGAAAAAATATTATTTCTGGGTGTGTCTGTGATAGTGTTTCCGGAAGAGATTAGCATTTGCATCAGTAGACTGGATTAAGAGAATTGCTCTCCCCACTTTGGGTGGACACGAGTTAATCTTTTAAGGGACTGAATAGAACACAAAGATGGAGGAAGGGAAGATTTGCTCTTTGGTTGATGTAGGATATCTTCTCTTCTCTCGTTTTTGGACATTGGCACTCCTGGTTCTTGGGCTTTCGGACTCAAGACTAGGACTTATACCACTGGTCAGTTTGGTCTCAGGTCTTCAGATCTGGACTAGAAGTACACTACCTGCTTTCATGGGTCTTCAGATTGTGGATGGCAGACTATGGGACATCTGAGCCCTCAGAATCACAAAAGCCAATCCCTTATAACAAATTCCTTTCTATATATCTAATCATTTCCTATTGGTCTAGTTCTCTGGAGACCTCTAGCACAATGATACAACAGATGAACCTTAAAAATATCATGTACACTGAAGAAGCAGATATAAAAGACTGCATATGCTATATATTTCCACTTATATAAGTGTTTGAAAGTGTAAAAGTGTTAATCACTCAGTCGTGTCCAACTCTTTGCAATCCCATGGACTGTAGTCCACCAGGCTCCTCTGTCATGGAATTCTTCAGGCAAGTATACTGGAGTGGGTTGCCATTACCTTCTCCAGGGGATCTTCCTGACCTAGGGATAGAACCCAGGGAGCAGGCAGACTGTTTATCATCTGAGCCATCGGGGAAGCCCGCAGAAAAAGTACATTTATAGAGAAAGCAAGCAGATCAGTTGCTGCCTAGACTGTGGTTGAAGTGAGGTGCTGCCAAAGGGCAAAGGAAACTCTGCAATGATGAATGCTCTATAACTGTACATGGCGATGGCTCCACAGCTGCATCCATTTACGGACATAATTGCACATTATCTCCATAAATGGAGATATGTCAGCATTTGGTGAATTTTATGGTATATAATTCATACTTCAACAAAGCTGTTAAAAATTATACTTCCTTGACTTACAAGGGGACTATGTCCTGATAAACCTGGTGTAAGATCAAAATATCACAAGTCAAAAAAGCATTTAATGCACCAATTCTTCTGAACACCACAGGTTAGCCTAGCCTACCTGTTGATGAAAGTGAAAGTGGACAGTGAAAAAATTGGCTTAAAGTTCAACATTCAGAAAACAAAGATCATGGCATCTGGTCCCATCACTTCATGGATGGGAAATAGATGGGGAAACAGTGGAAACAGTGTCAGACTTCATTTTTGGGGGCTCCAAAATCACTGCAATGGTGACTGCAGCCATGAAATTAGAAGATGCTTACTCCTTGGAAGAAAAGTTATGACCAACCTAGACAGTATATTCAAAAGCAGAGACATTACTTTGCCAACAAAGGTCCATCTAGTCAAGGCTATGGTTTTTCCTGTGGTCATGTATGGATGTGAGAGTTGGACTGTGAAGAAAGCTGAGTGCCGAAGAACTGATGCTTTTGCACTGTGGTGTTGGAGAAGACTCTTGAGAGTCCCTTGGACTGCAAGGAGATCCAACCAGTCCATTCTGAAGGAGATCAGCCCTGGGATTTCTTTGGAAGGAATGATGCTAAAGCTGAAACTCCAGTATTTTGGCCACCTCATGCAAAGAGCTGACTCATTGGAAAAGACTCTGATGCTGGGAGGGATTGGGGGCAGGAGGAGAAGGGGACGACAGAGGATGAGATGGCTGGATGGCATCACTGACTCGATGGGCATGAGTCTGAGTGAACTCCGGGAGTTGGTGATGGACAGGGAGGCCTGGTGTGCTGCAGTTCATGGGGTCGCAAAGAGTTGGACAGGACTGAGCGACTGAACTGAACTGAACCTAGGTTTAGGACACTCACATTAGCCTGCGGTTAGGTAAAACTATCTAACACAAGATCTATTGTATAATAAAGGGCTGAATATATTATGTAATTCATAGAACGCTGTACTGAAGGTGGGAGACAGAATGGTTCTATGTATATTACCTGCTCACCCTTGTGGTTGCGTGGCTGAATGGGAGCTGCATTTCACTGCCACTGCCTCAGCATCATGAGAAAGGACTGTACTGCATATTGCCAGCCCAGGAAGAGATCAACATTCAAAATTCAAATTATGGTTCCTACTGAATGTGTATCACACCATTGTAAAGTCAAAAAATCTCAAGTCAGACCAGCATAAGTTGGAGACCATTTGTGTAGCCAAGTTCAGAAGGAAGATGTAATACAGAAGGCTTCTACTCTCTCAGGCCATTCTTGTATGATCATGGCTGAATCAAAATGTCAACTACTTTTTTTGCAGTGAGATGTCCATAGCTCTTTCATGGCATATGTGGGAAAGGTAAAGAATTGAGCCAGGCAGTATGTAGCAGGCATTACAATGGTTCTTTTTCTTGTATTTATTATGACCGCCTATGAAGATGATAAGTATTCCCATTTTGCAGGTTTGGGCTCAGAATTTGTCAGAACAGCAGAGCCCTGTTAGTGTGGCTTGATGAAGCTGGATCTCACATCGTGAGACTTATTGGAAGTAGTAGCTGCCACATGGCTATGTTGGCTTATATAGTAAGACACAGGAAACATAGAGTGCTGAGCCAGGAATAAAGTCAGAAACTACATTAGCAAAAAGAATTTCCTGCTTAGCCAGAAAGGAAATAGCAACCACGTAACTATACAACCATTTGTCTTTTCAATAGACATTAAAAAATAATAATAACAGGGTAATCAACTGAAATTGAATTTCCTTGATATTTCATCATGATAACAGTAAAGTTTTGCAAATCGAACTGTCACATAATTACATATGATTTAACCTTCATAAATCAACCTTGGGTTGGTAAATTAATGGCATTCACTTTAAGAGTATATGTGGTTTTTTAATGACTAAGGCAGGCTTTCTTGTTTCATTAAGACTGGATAGAAGAGAAGAAGAAGAGAAGTCGTTCACTTGTGTCTGACTCTTTGTGACCCCATGGACTGTAGCCCACCAGGCTCCTCCCTCCATGGGATTCTCCAGGCAAGAATACTGGAGTGGGTTGCCATTTCCTTCTCCAGGGGATCTTCCCAACCCAGGGGATCGAACCCAGGTCTCCCGCATTCCAGGCAGACACTTTAACCACTGAGCAAATGAATAAATAATGACCAAATTCCTTCACTGCTTAAGTTTGATTTTATGAGAAGGATATTAGGAAGTTACTTTCAAAAGTATTCTGACTGATTTTCTATATGTTGTGGAATGTTTAAGAAGGTACCTGAAAGAGAGTTGTCTTTGGTAAACTCTGATAAAGTTCATTGTCTATGAGATTTGTCACTACTATGAAACATTTCCTTTCAAAGACCCAAAACTCACCCACTTCCCTGTTGCAGGGCATCTGTTCTTTATGGGGACCTTGACTGACGCTGATGTTAGGCAAAGTATGTAGCATGTACATCCTCCAAATACAGTGGTTACCATTATAATGTATGTAAAAGTGTTTTCTAAATGAGAGCTCTAACATATAAATACTCCATGCAGTGATTATCCTTGAGAAGTTTGTTGCTACTGTTAGCTCTAAGAACACCTGTTTCTATAACTAGAGCTATATTATAAAATTAGAGATGAGTGTCATAGAAAAAATTCCCATAGAACAGCTTTATCATCAAACAGGCCTCTGATTCTGATCATATTTCCTGGACCACTTTAATCTCTATCAGCAGAACTCATCAAGAGACAATTAAAACACAGGCAGCAGGTAGGAGGTCCACTGTCCTACGTCCCACCTCACTTCAGGCTTGAGGGCCTAGCAAGGAATGAAGTCAGATCTGTGTGAGGCTGACTGCTGTTGCTCTCATGCTCTAGGCTGACAGGACACATGGCGGGAAGGCTCAGGGATGCCAGAGGCCGCAGGATCATGCTGCAGGGCCAATATTACTCAAGGGTTAGAGCAAAAACACTGCAATAGTAAATGCAGAACAGAAATTCCAGAAGATCCATGAAACTGTGTATTTTAAACTTCACATTTTCAAAACGTAAATTGAAATTTTACATTTCAGTTCAGAATATGTCTTCAGTCTACCACGGGTATAAATTCCCGGTACGTAAAGTTTGGTAACTGGGTGTGTGTGGACATGTGTATGTATACGTATGTGGTTTCATTGATGCGTCAGCTTAAGGTTTAGTAAGGTGATGAGCAGGAGATACCTGGAGTCACACACTGGAGTGGCAAACAACGAAAAGTGGGAAGATCGTGGATTCACTGGATATAAGAGCTGAGGCCTTACAGCCCCTTGTGCCCTTTGTACCTCCCTTGCTCAGCCATCTCACAGCTGAGAACACTGAGGCTTATACAGTTGTAGGGATGATTCATCATAGAGGCAGAGGAGGTGGTAGGGCATTCACAGAGTGAATGTGAATTGTGCCATGTTGTGGCACATGGGTTGTGCCCATGTTCTGTGGCAATAAGGGAAGGCAGATAACATTAAGCTTAAAATATGGTTTTACCCAGTGTGTGTGCATTTGTGCTGGGCTTTGCACATTAGGAATGTGTGACAGTGAAAATGTTAATCGCTCAGTTGTGTCTGACTCTTTGCAACCCCATGGAATGTAGTCTGCCAGGCTCCCCTGTCCATGGAAATCTCTAGGCAAGAATACTGGGGTGAGTTGCCATTCCCTTCTCCAGGGGATCTTCCCAACCCAGGGACTGAACCTGGGTTTCCCACAATGCAGCAGATTCTTTACCATCTGAGCCACCAGGGAAGCCTGGGAATGTGTAACCAAATGCAAGGAAAATGGTTAGTCAGTAGAGGCTTGCAGAGACTATGGAACCAAAAATGACTGTGCTAAATGCTTTTCTATTACTTGGCTTTTCCCTTAACCCCATCCAAATCATCACTTCTATCTTCTAAATATGCATTGTTAAGAATCCCCCAAAGTAATTATTAACAAGTGAGTCAGCCAGTGCTTGTAAATGATTGTACAAACACAAAAGGCTCTGCAAATGTTTATTCTTATTATTGAACCTCATTCTACAATGGCATAATATAGTAACTCCTTCTTAGCAATGCTCACTGTGCGTAATTGGAAAAGACACAGTCATGCCTCAACCCTGGTTAAACCTGGCAGCTGAGCTGAGGAAAACATATTCTCCACTTTTCTGTGTTGAGGTAATCAAAATGACCAGACCTGAGTCCTGCACTGTTTGCAGTTTTTCTTTCAAGTGTGCACCTCAGGACTACACACCAGTACTGTGTAAAAGGCTTCAGTGTTCTTCAGGTCCTAAAGTGCTCATCTTCCAAGAATGGCTTTTCCCGAGGCACTTGCTTAGCATTAGTAGGTGTGCACATTGTGTTCTTGGGCATCAGAGGGACAAGGAAGGAACAGGAGATCGTTCTCATGCTGCTTTTTAGGGCTCCTTTCTTACTCTGGGAAGGGTGGTGATTTAGTCCCTAAGTCATGTCTGACTTTTTGTGACCCCTTGGACTGTAGCCAGGCTCCTCTGCCTGTGGGATTTCCCAGGCAAGAATACTGGAGTGGGCAGCCATTTCCTTCTCCAAGGTGTCTTCCTGACCCAGGGACTGAACCCACATCTTCTTCATTGCAGGCAGATTCTTTACTGCTGAGCCACCAGAGATTCCCTACTCTGGGAATCTCAGTCCTGGACAACACAGATATCTCTTACATCACAAAACAGACAGTAGACCTTTTGCTTATGTGTGTGTTAAGGCCAGTATTAACTATACTTTCTTGTCTTCTATATTCTAATGCTCTGGCATCTGAGCCTTGCAGACCTGCGGGAGGGCTACCACTCCCAGGGTGTGTTAATTCTTAGGGACAGTAAACTAGAAAACACCAGGATTCCCTGGTGGTTCAGATGGTAAGAGTTTGCCCACAATGTGGGAGACTTGGGTTTGATTCTTGGGTTGGGAAGAGCCCTTGGAGAATGAAATGGCAACCCACTCCAGTATTCTTGCCTGAAGAATTCCATGGATGGAGGAGACTGGCAGTCTACAGTCCATGGGGTTGCAAAGAGTTGGACACAACTGAGCGAATTCACTTCACTTCACTTCACTTCATGAAGGCTCTGAAATATGGACACCATCCATCTGCCCTAATTATGCCAGGGCCAGGAAATGAGCAATTTATGGTTCAGACAGCACTCAACTTATTTAAATTAGCCAATTCTAAGTCTGTCTACCCTGCTTACCCAGTCTTGCCCTCTCCTTCCCATAAAACTATAATATAGGTTCTCGCCCATGCTACCCTTTTGCCTCCTGTCTGACCCTGGTGCTTTCTTGGGTGGCCTTGTGTGGCACACCATGCCTGCTGTTTCTAAGGATCTGTGAGATGTGCCTTCATGACAGTGATTTCCATATCTGTATGTTTTACCATACCTGATTGAAACAAACCCTGGGTACACTTTAAAACATAAATCCTTACCCAATTTTATTCATAGTCAGCAAAAAGGGGTAAAGTGAAAGGCGCTCAGTCGGGTCCAACTTTTTGCGACCTCATGGACTATATAGTCCATGGAATTCTTCAGGCCAGAATACTGGAGTGGGTAGCTTTTCCCTTCTTTAGGGGATCTTCCCAGCCCAAGGACCAAACCCAGGTCTCCTGCATTGCAGGTGGATTCTTTACCAGCTGAGACAGCAAAGAAGGATAGGAATGGTAAATTAGATCTCTGAACACATCACCAGTTTCTCTCTTTGCCTGGGACTCTATTGCTCCAGGAACAGCTAAGGTTGCCAGGCAACACCATCAGGTACAATGCCTAGAGTCCCTGGACATTAATCACTCTCCTTCAGGACTTATTTACTTAGGTCTTTATGTTCTTAAATGTGGTCAGGATCTACTTCCTCTTCCTTTCTCCTCACACACACACACACACACACACACACACACACACACACACATACACACAATCTTTTATCTTTTAAACAAACACTTTTGAGACTTCCAATGGCTTGATAAATGATACAGAGAAATATGGAGCAAGAGAAGGTATGGACCTGTCAGATAACCTATGAATTCTAACTATGCCATTAAAGTACCTCACTTACAACTCTTTGTTGTTATTCAGTCGCTCAGTTGTATCAGACTCTTTGCAACTCCATGGACTACAGCACACCATGCTTTCCTGTCCTTCACCATCTCTGGAACTTGCTTAAACTCATGTGGATTGAGTTGCTGATGCCATCCAAATGTCTCGTCCTCTGCTGTCCCCTTCTCCTCCTGCCTTCAATTTTTCCCAGCATCAGTGAGTTGGCTCTTTGCATCAGGTGGCCAAAGTATTGGAGCTTCAGCATCAGTCCTTCCAATGAATATTCAAGATTGATTTCTTTTAGGACTGACTGGTTTGATCTCACTGCAGTGCAAGGGACTCTCAATAGTCTCCAACACCACAGTTCAAAATCATCAATTCTTTGGCACTCAGAATTCTTTGGCTCACTGTAATTTCCTGAAAACTTAAGGTGAAAAGTCAGCTAGTCCTATTTTCTTCTCACTCTGACCTTTCTTTCCTTATTCTTAACTCTGGTTTTCAGATTTATCACTTCTATGTGATAGGAAGACCATTTTAATAAAATGTGCTAATGACATAAGCTAATCACATTCATAACTGGGGAGAATTGGGAATAGATGTATGATTGTTATCATTAGGATGGCTCAGAAGAGTGTGTGTATATGTGTATGTGTGTATGTGTGTGTGTGTATGTGTGTGTGTGTGTGTGTGTGTGGTCAAAGATATATATTGGCCTGGAGGAATGGGAACAGTTTCAGTTTTTGTTATGTAAAGTAGCATCCCAGGCAGAGAAAAACAGTGGGCTTGTGTCATAAGGGAGAAAAAAGCAAAGAAGTGCTTTTTCACTAAGATCTCTGATGGTTTTGGTCTAACATCATTCAAAAATCTTAAGTATGAGTTGTCTGAGTCTCTGGTGGGCCCAAGGCCGGAGGGGAGGGCAATTTCCATGAGCTCCTTCATGCTAAGCCACCACATAAACAAATGTGCTGCAGAAGGAACAATCCAACTTGCTATACAAATGTAGCTTCAAGCAAGTCTCCTTAGCACTCCATTCCAAGAAGACTGACAACCTCATCTCCAGCTCTACAGAAATTCTGGAGATGGGGCTTGATATCCAAATTGACTTGTGTTCACAGCTTGTCAAAAAGTCCAGATTAAAAGAGTAAGATGATTATTTGATCTAGTTCTGTGAAAAATACTGCTGGTAACTTGATAGGAATTGCATTGAATCTGTAGACTGCTTTGGGTAGTATACTCATTTTCACTATATTGATTCTTCCAACCCATGAGCATGGTATATTTCTCCATCTATTAGTGTCCTCTTTGATTTCTTTCATCAGTGTTTTATAGTTTTCGATATATAGGTCTTTAGTTTCTTTAGGTAGGTATATCCCTAAGTATTTTATTCTTTTCGTTGCAATGGTGAATGGGATTGTTTCCTTGACTTCTTTTTCTACTTTCTCATTATTAGTGTATAGGAATGCAAGGGATTTCTGAGTGTTGATTTTATATCCTGCAACTTTACTATATTCATTGATTAGCTCTAGTAGTTTTCTGGTCGAGTCTTTAGGATTTTCTATATAGAGGATCATGTCGTCTGCAAACAGTGAGAGTTTTACTTCTTTTCCAATTTGGATTCCTTTTATTTCTTTTTCTGCTCTGATTGCTGTGGCCAAAACTTCCAGTACGATATTGAATAGTAGTGGTGAAAGTGGACACCCTTGTCTTGTTCCTGACTTTAGGGGAAATGATTTCAATTTTTCACCATTGAGGATAATGTTAGCTGTGGGTTTGTCATATATAGCTTTTATTATGTTGAGGTACGTTCCTTCTATTCCTGCCTTCTGGAGCATTTTTATCATAAATGGATGTTGAAAAACCTTAGCCAAAGCAATCTTGAGAAAGAAGAATGGAACTGGAGGAATCAACTTGCCTGACTTCAGGCTCTACTACAAAGCCATAGTCATTAAGACAGTATGGTACTGGCACAAAGACAGAAATATAGATCAATGGAACAAAATAGAAAGCCCTGAGATAAACTCACACACCTATGGACATCTTATCTTCGACAAAGGAGGCAAGAATATACAATGGAGTAAAGACAGTCTCTTTAACAGGTGGTGCTGGGAAAACTGGTCAACCACTTGTAAAAGAATGAAACTAGATCTCTTTCTAACATCATACACAAAAATAAACTCAAAATGGATTAAAGATCTAAATGTAAGACCAGAAACTATAAAACTCCTAGAGGAAAACATAGGCAAAACACTCTCCGACATAAATCACAGCAGGATCCTCTATGATCCACCTCCCAATATACTGGAAATAAAGGCAAAAATAAACAAATGGGATCTAATTAAAAATTAAAAGCTTCTGCACAACAAAGGAAACTATAAGCAAGGTGAAAAGACAGCCTTCTGAATGGGAGAAAACAATAGCAAATGAAACAACTGACAAACAACTAATCTCAAAGATATATAAGCAACTTATGCAGCTCAACTCCAGAAAAATAAATGAACCAATTAAAAAATGGGCCAAAGAACTAAATAGGCATTTCTCCAAAGAAGACATACGGATGGCTAACAAACACATGAGAAGATGCTCAACATCACTTATTATCAGAGAAATGCAAATCAAGACCACAATGAGGTACCATTTCACACCAGTCAGAATGGCTGCGATCCAAAAGTCTACAAGCAATAAATGCTGGAGAGGATGTGGAGAAAAGGGAACCCTCTTACACTGCTGGTGGGAATGCAAACTAGTACAGCCACTATGGAAAACAGTAAAACAGTGGAGATTCCTTAAAAATTGCAAATAGAACTGCCTTATGATCCAGCAATCCCACTGCTGGGCATACACACCAAGGAAACCAGAAGTGAAAGAGACACATGTACCCCAATGTTCATTGCAGCACTGTTTATAATAGCCAGGACATGGAAACAACCTAGATGTCCATCAGCAGATGAATGGATAAGAAAGCTGTGGTACATATACACAATGGAGTACTACTCAGCCCTTAAAAAGAATAAATTCGACTCAGTTCTAATGAGATGGCGGAAATTGGAGCCGATTATTCAGAGTGAAGTAAGCCAGAAAGAAAAACACCAATACAGTATACTGACACATATATGTGGAATTTAGAAGGATAGTAATGAAGACCCTCTATGTGAGACAACAAAAGAGACTCAGAGGTATAGAACGGACCTTTGGACTCTGAGGGAGAGGGAGAGGATGGGATGATTTGGGAGAACGGCATTGAAACATGTATACTATCTTGTAAGAATGAAGCGCCAGTCTATGTTCGATGCAGGATGTAGGACGCATGGGGCTGGTGCACGGGATGATTCAGGGAGAGGATGTGGGGTGGGAGGTGGGAGGGGGCTTCGGCATTGGGAGATCGTGGACATCTGTGGCTGATTCATGTCAATGTATGGCAAAACAAATACAGTATTGTAATGTAGAATAAAGTATTAAAAAAAAAGAGATAAGATGAGACTCATCAACTGGTTGGTTAAATGTATTAGCCACTGAAAACTTACTCTTTTATTTCCCCCACTGAAATAGAGGCAATTTACTCCTCTTGTTTGAAAAGTGGCTTTCTGGCCTCCAGTTCATCTGGGAGGCAGTGAGCGACAGCAGGCTGGCACAGTGTCATTCAACTTTTTGCAGGCTTCATTTTGCTAGGCTGCAAGCTTTATAATTTTCCTGGATTTTTCCTAGCTGAGACTTGCCATGAATCAAGTATTAACAGCCTCACAAAAAGTGCCCTTTTACCCCCAGCGCAGGTGTGTCCTCTTACCCCCAGCACAGGTGTGTCCTCTTACCCCCAGCACAGGTGTGTCCTCTTACCCCCAGCACAGGTGTGTCCTCTTACCCCCAGCACAGGTGTGTCCTCTTACCCCCAGCACAGGTGTGTCCTCTTACCCCCAGCGCAGGTGTGTCCTCTTACCCCCAGCACAGGTGTGTCCTTTTACCCCCAGCACAGGTGTGTCCTCTTACCCCCAGCACAGGTGTGTCCTTCTACCCCAGCACAGGTGTGCCTCTTACCCCAGCACAGGTGTGTCCTCTTACCCCCAGCACAGGTGTGTCCTTCTACCCCCAGCACAGGTGTGTCCTCTCCCCCCGCGCAGGTGTGTCCTCTTACCACCAGCACAGGTGTGTCCTCTTACCCCCAGCACAGGTGTGTCCTCTTACCCCCAGCACAGGTGTGTCCTCTTACCCCCAGCGCAGGTGTGTCCTCTTACCCCCAGCGCAGGTGTGTCCTCTTACCCCCAGCGCGGTGTGTCCTACCCCCAGCACAGGTGTGTCCTCTTACCCTCAGCGCAGGTGTGTCCTCTTCCCCAGCGCGGTGTGCCTCTTCCCCCAGCGCGGTGTGTCCTACCCCCAGCACAGGTGTGTCCTCCTACCCCCAGCGCAGGTGTGTCCTCCTACCCCCAGCGCAGGTGTGTCCTCCTACCCCCAGCGCAGGTGTGTCCTCCTACCCCCAGCGCAGGTGTGTCCTCCTACCCCCAGCGCAGGTGTGTCCTCCTACCCCCAGCGCAGGTGTGTCCTCCTACCCCCAGCGCAGGTGTGTCCTCCTACCCCCAGCGCAGGTGTGTCCTCCTACCCCCAGCGCAGGTGTGTCCTCTTACCCCCAGCGCAGGTGGGTCCTCTTACCCCCAGCGCAGGTGTGTCCTTTACCCCCAGCGCAGGTGTGTCCTCTTACCCCCAGCGCGGTGTGTCCTCTTTCCCCGCGCGGTGTGTCCTCTTCCCCCAGCGCGGTGTGTCCTCTCCCCCAGCGCGGTGTGTCCTTCTCCCCCAGCCGGTGTGTCCTCTCCCCCAGCCGGTGTGTCCTCTCCCCCGCCGGTGTGTCCTCTTCCCCCGCCGGTGTGTCCTCCCGCCGGTGTGTCCTCTCGCGCGGTGTGTCCTCTTCCCCCGCGCGGTGTGTCCTCTCCCCGCGCGGTGTGTCCTCTCCCCCAGCGCGGTGTGTCCTCTTACCCCCAGCACAGGTGTGTCCTTCTACCCCCAGCACAGGTGTGTCCTTCTACCCCCAGCACAGGTGTGTCCTTCTACCCCCAGCGCAGGCTTCCCCAGTGGGAATTGGTGTAGGGCTGCCGCCTCTGTCAGTTCAAAGCAGGAAGCGGAGCAGGCAGCTCTCCTGGAAACCTGGCCTAAACACATAGTCTGAAAGGATGAAAAGTCATGAGCGATAAGCCGTTCTTTACAGTTATTTATAATTCTGAAGAGAAGACAGTTAACTAAAATATCAGTGCTGCACAGTGGTTATGAGCACAGATTAGCATATGCCTATCTCTGCCGCTCACTACAATGTGACCTTGTACAAGTTACCTAGTCTCTCCAAGTCTTGATTTCCTCGTCTGTAACGTAAGCATGACCTTTGTTAGGAGTGTGAAATGGGCTTATAAACACTTGTGAGTGAAATGAGTTAATATTTACTGTAGTATTTATGAGCCTGGTACATACAAAGCATATGTAAGTATTAGACAAACAAAGTGGTACCTTTTCTAGATGGAGAATTTTACAGCTATTACAAAGTACATTATCAAGATTATTCAGCAGTGAGGAAAGGGGTTATAATAGAAAAGGTCCTACAAAATCATACTGCTACTGCTAAGTCACTTCAGTCGTGTCCGACTCTGTGCGACCCCACAGATGGCAGCCCACCAGGCTCCCCCATCGCTGGGATTCTCCAGGCAAGAACACTGGAGTGGGTTGCCACTTCCTTCTCTGATGCACAAAAGTGAAAAGTGAAAGTGAAGTCACTCAGTTGGGTCTGAGTCTTAGCGACCCATGGACTGCAGCCTACCAGGCTCCTCCGTCCATGGGATTTTCCAGGCAAGAGTACTGGAGTGAGGTGCCATCACCTTCTCCAACAAAATCATAAGTCCTCTATATAAAATATGAATATGTTTATCAGTACTGTTTTTCTAGATTCCGTTTATATGCATTAATACACGATATTTGTTTTTCTCTTTTGACTTGCTTTACTCTGTATAACAAACAGGCTCTAGGTTGTGGGGTAGAAGGGAAGTTCAAGAGGGAGGGGATATATGTATACTTATGGCTGATTCATGACGGTATACAGCAGAAACCAATGCAACATTGTAAAGCAATTATCCTCCAATTAAAGATAAATTTCAAAAATATAAATATGAAAATTCATCAAGGCACTACATAAAATGAAAACAGTTGTACAGAGATTCAGGGGCATCTTCTGTTTTCCAGACATTCTGTGTATTTTTGTATTAAGTTTTAAGGAAGTTCATGAGGCAGCAGTGGAAGGGCGACATTATTCCTGGGCCCCTGGCTGGAACGAATCACCTCATCCTTCTGGCAGAGCTGGGAGGGTTGTCTGCTCTACCAAGAGTAAATAGAAACCTACTCATAAGAATACCCTCAGAGAGGGAGATAATTGGGGAAAGAGGTTGCAGCAGCCAGGAGAGGGAAGAGGGATCAAAGTCAGTGGGCATGCACTTCCTTGCCTCCTGCTCCCTGATTCACTAGTGGTGCAGCCCATGTTGGGAGGAAGGAGCTCAGAACATCTTGGCAAGATGGACAAAGACAGCAAAGAGATCAAAGCATTTGAGACTTACAAGGTAGAGGTAGAATACCCTCATTTGTCAGGGACTTGTCCACAGTCACTGAAATAAACTCCAAAAAAAGAAATAAACACGAGCACCAAGCATGCCTCCCTCTCCTCTTCTGACCTGGATATCTTATCAGCCCTTCCCAGGAGGGCAGCTGCTTCCCTAGGATAAAGCAGCTTGGATACAGCAGTCTTGCCCTATATGTTTACCCACATCTCCCTTTCCCCCCTTCCTCATAAGGCTCTCAAGTATATAGTGAAGTGAAAGTGAAGTCGCTCAGTCGTGTCCGACCCTCAGTGACCCCATGGACTGCAGCCTACCAGGCTCCTCCACCCATGGGATTTTCCAGGCAAGAGTACTGGAGTGGGATGCCATTGCCTTCTCCTAACATCTACTGCTGCTGCTGCTAAGTCACTTCAGTTGTGTCCGACTCTGTGCGACCCCATAGACAGCAGCCCACCAGGCTCCCCCCGTCCCTGGGATTCTCCAGGCAAGAACACTGGAGTGGGTTGCCATTCCCTTCTCTAATGCATGAAAGTGAAAAGTGAAAGTGAAGTTGCTCAGTCGTTTCTGACTCTTAGTGACCCCATGGACTGCAGCCTACTAGGCTCCTCCATCCATTGGATTTTCTAGGCAAGAGTACTGGGGTGGGGGTGCCATTGCCTTCTCCTCTCAAGTATATAATGAAACCTTAAAGATTGTCTCAGCCAGTGGCTTTTAAGTCTGGCCCATAGTCCACTCGTAGGGAACTTAATATATACAGGTCCTAGGCTTTTAAGAAGTAGCAGCTCTGGGGTGGGGTAAGGATTCTGCATTTTAACTTCCCCTGAGGTGAATCAATTCACCTGTTGGAATTATAAGTCTAGTTTATCTTAGTGACAGGAAACAACTGACCCAAACTTTCCCTTTTTCTTCTACCTGTTGGTCATTTACTATTTTCTTTTCCACCTTCACCCTACTTCTTCCTCTCTTTCAAAATCTTTCTTTCTTTTCCTGGGTTGGGATTGGCCTTTTAACTACAAGAATGAAAACCTCAACTGGGGGAAGGGAGGCTAATAATCTTTTGTTACTAATAAACACACTGGCATTGTTCCAGCATGGCCCCAACATCCTGACATCTGTCTCAGGAAGAGAAAAGTATCCCTGAGCAGTGCACCCATCTGTCCGGGCAATGAGGCAGGGACACAATGAGACGTGCTAAATTAAATGAGTGAGCTCTGTGCCTAATGAGTATTATTAGTGCATCTGCATGCATTTAAGGAAAAGCCATTGTTAGCCCTGTGCTGTTCCGAATTCCATCAGAAAGAGGGTGTGAGACTCAGCTCAGACCTGGGCCTTGTGCTATTGTCTTGATCAGATATCTGAGGACCAGACTCCCCAAGAAAGTGGAGACAGTTGACATCACCAGGGATCCATCATCCTCACTGGTTCATACTCTCTATTCTTCCTTCCACCTAATAAGAAAGCTGTCTGCTTAGAGTCTATACCTTTGAATGAGACACACTTTCATTCAAATCTGGTTTCTGGGGGTGCTTCTGACGCTTCCCCATGTTTGTTCCTGACTTTTTCTGTGCTGGGCTGCAGCCCCACTGTCCACAAGTGGCCCCAACAACCCCTTGTGAGGTGCACTGGCCCTGCCACACTGGTTCAGGCAGGTGCCTCCTCCAGGGTATCCATCTATCCTTGAGGAGTGGGACAGGGATCTGGATAAGCATGAAGTTCAGTGGAAATGTCAGATTATTGCTTTTTGTTAGTGTTTTTGGGCAGTTTAGTAACCTGGTAGTAACAGTTGATGCTCACATAATACTTGTTGGTTAGCCTGGCTACATGATAATTTGAGTTCTGGAAATATCGGCAGAAACATGATTTCTTTGTGTAACAGATTTTTGTGCACTTTGTATGTAAATATCCCTGTGAGTTCTAAGTACTTTGTTTCCTGGGTGTAATTCCTGTTTTAACAATGTAATGGTTGTTTTGTGTTTAATGAATTCAAAAAAGCAAGGGCTTTGGGGGCAGAGACTCTGAGATTTAAATTCCGACTTCGCTGCTTTGATAGCTTTGATGTTTCTTTCATTATTTTGGCTTAGTTTTTTTTTTTTTTTTTTTTTTGCCTGCCTTTAGTATTTAGTAAAAAATTAAAAAAAAAAAACTTAAATGTGACCAAGAGGAAACCAAGAAAGAGGGGACCTCTGTTAATATTTGAACCAGAGTGTTAAGCGTGGACACACACTCAGTCATTAGACAGACTAGGAACAGCTGGAATAGAAATAAGTGAGAATTTTGGAGAAATAGTCAGTTGGGACAAGAGCTCTTTCCAGTCTTAAAGCACTCTGTCTTGTTCTTTCATTTTAGTAGGAGAGGCTGTTCCCTGAAAGACAGTTCCGTTACCCTTTGTTGGCTAGAGAATGTTTTCATCCAGAGGGTCTTGATGAGCCTTGTTCTCCCGACTCTACGGTCTCTCTTCAGTGGGCCAGCTGCCCTGCTGGTGTTGCTTATCCAGGAGCATTGCCTCTGGCCTAGAACTCTTTATCCTTCTGTAGCAGAAGAGATGAAGCAGTTGTAACTGGTGGCCCAGCAGCCAGTGGTGGCCCTAACCTAGCACTCACTACCTCCCTCCCAGCTCTCTCAGTGTTCCTCGGAGATATGAAGAGCCTGGTCTGGATGTTGGGACCTTCTGGATTCCAGACCTGGTTTTGCCAAAGAATGCTCTCGGGCATGTCATGCACACTTTTGCTCTTCAGTGGGAAAGTAAGAGAGTTTTCTAAACGGTAAAAGCCCTGACATTGGGCTTTACAGTTCACATGCTTTCAGGAGATTTCATTTCATGCTCACAACTTCCCAGGTAGGCAAAGGTGTTGTCATTATTTCCATTTAAAGATAAGGAAACTGTGGGTCACGGGGTTACCTAGTGGTCCAAGGCCACATGGCTAGACCATGGCAAGCAGGTATGGGACGAGAGCTCTGCTTTGCCCACTCTCCCATCTCCTTGGTGAGTTGTTCTAAAAGCCTTCTTTCAGATCTTAAATGCTATAATTCTTAGGGTTCGGGGCAAACTTTGCCTAGCTTCTGCATCAAAAATTTTGGATAACTTACACTAATCTCTAAACTTGTCCTTTTAATGAAACAAACATGAAAAAAGAAAATTATGATATATTGTGTTGTTAGGATTCCAAGTTTTATCTAAATGCATTATTTTCCCATGATTCGTTGTTATAAAAGTATATAGTAGGGTGTAGCTGAAAAATGGCCTTTAACTTGATAAACCTCAAATGGTTTTGCCCACAGCAATACTCCTAGCATTGGTAAAATTTGACTTAAGGCAAGGAATGTACATTATTCTGTTGGTGGTTCTGCACTAACTAGATTGAAATGGCACATACATTCATTTCCTTAAAAATTTTTTTCAGGAAACAGTAAGGACATATGGATGCTTGAAATCTCATAAGTCTGAAATTATCCCAATTGTGAATCAGCTAATATCATTAAAGGGAATGGGCTGGCCTACCATTTCCTGAACCTCACCATCTCAGTAGCAGCCATTTAATAAAAACAATGTGCATTTAGTTTTAGTTTCCATCAATAATGATAGAAGTTTAAAAAATAATCAAGCAAACAAATAAAAATACTTCTCAATATTGCTACTTGAGAATCAAATTGATTCTATCCTTCTGTAGATGAGAGAATTATCACAAGAGGCAAAGCCCCCATCTCCAGAAATCATCCTTACACCAGTATTAAATTAAATTGCCCAGAAATAATCATATTTGAAGGAAGTAGAGAAAGTATCTTGAGATGAGTCATCATGAAGTGATGGCTCTGTGACATAATGCTGTATGTTTTTATGGTTTTATAGTGTTCTTTGATCTCTCAATTCTACATTAGAATTTGTTTTAAAAAGTAAAACAAATAGCAAAAAGGATAGTTGCTTTTTTATTACCACTTCTTCTAGAAGTTCAAAGAATTTTAGAGCCATGTTACTATCAGCTCAAAACAGCTCTAGGGTTGAGATATTTCTACTGGACAATAAAACTTTCTTCCTTATGTTTAATACTGTCACTTTTCTTGTGCCTGAAGATGCCCTGTATTTGTATAAAGAAGAGAAACACAAAAGTTCATTATCCAAAAAAGCAATTTTAGTAAATTAAATTCACTGAATTAAATTCATCACAGGGGACTAAACACTTCAGAGAGTAGGGAATTAATATTCAGACTTGACAAATGCAAGATCTTCTGCATACTAGTCTATCTTTGGCAAAAGGATGGCGGGGTTCCAAGCCGCAGCATCTCTGCTCTGTGTGCCGAAGCAGATTCCCGTGATGCCAGCTGCCACTGGAAGTAATTCTAAAATTCAAGTTGACAGCTTCTTAGTTCTTCTGCTGAGATGATGGTCTCTGCTTCCAACGTAAACTAGATCAGACTCTGATATGAGAAAAATCTTCAATTATATATTAAAAAAATCCCTCCTACACATAAAATTTGGGCATGTCCAACCCCTTTCATTCCTGAGCTAAAGAGGAAATGGACTTTGCTGTACAAAGGAAGCTAAACCCCTATTTAGCCAGAGAAACTGCTCAACATCCTCCTCAGGAAGGAACTGAAAATAAAGGACCCTAATTTGTTAGGTGCTGGAAAGTTGGCCCTGGCTAAGTGCAGGAAGTTGGTAAGATGAACCCTTAAGATCCATTCCAACTCAGTAATGTATATTGTGATAATCTTTGGCTTGAAGTCCATCTAATCCAATGCTGGACAGTGTCCAAGCTCATTCATTTAATAGCCAACATTTGTTAAGGGCTTACTACGTGTGAAGACCTGTATTAGCCTTGAGGACAGATACAAAGAAGGTTTCTGCCCTTGAGGAGTGTGATAAAGGCTTTCAGGGAGGGAAATGCTAACTTCAATGGGAACCCAAGGGAAGGCATGACTGACTCCAGCTGCGGGGTCAGTGGTGAAGAAAGCTGGGGCCAGATCCTATGACGAATGGCAGACTGTCTACATGGAAACACTATCAGTGAAAGCTAACATTTCCTGAAAGGTACCTACTGGTAAATTGATTCTTCTTTGTGTCTCAGAAAAAGCAACCTGCCTTACAAGGTTGAATTATACAAGGTTCTGTTCCCCGTTGTTCTTAAGAAATAGCCCCTCATTTGTAACATACATCCCTTTTCTCAAAACTCCATTCACATGAGATCTCCTCCATTATTCCAGGCCACAAAAAGTACATAAAGCATGCTAAAATACCAATTTTATAGAAAGGGGAACTGAGATGGGAAAGACATTTCATTTGGCCAAGTGATTTGGCTTAAGTTAGACAAGTAAGTAGCTTATGAAACAGAACAGGAAGCCAGGTGTTCTATCTCAAGCCCCAAGCTCTTCACAGAGCTCCATTCCATCAAATTGATAATACTAAATCCAGAATTCTACTAGAAGAAAATTGTGGCTAGAGCATCTGTCTGTCTGTTCTGGCAAAGGAAGACAGGATCTGGTGCTTGAGAGTATGGGAGAGATGCTTGGGAAAAACCTGATGAAAACTATTTCTGGGGTTCCCATTCAAACTCTAAACCCTAAAACAATTTAAACTCTCTGCCAACTGCAGAGCACTTTGGGGTGGGCTGTTCCTGCCTGAGCTATTTTACGAACAGCCAAGTTCCAAGTCCCAGCCATGCTGTTTCTCTCTTTTATGACGATGATCAGTGCCAGAGCAAAGGACAAGCGAGAAGCAGTCGTGGCAGGGTCAAAGAAAGCTTGAAGCAACCCAGACCCTGGCTCTGGGCATATGAGGAAAGGACTAGGAACCCACCATTGGAAGCCTGAAACAGTAGAGCAGGAGGGGAGCCTGGCAGTGAGATCTTTATTAAAAGAAAACATATCAAGAACTCTGATGTTTACAAACGAGTTTCCTTACCACCTGAACACTTTTCATGTAGCTTGAAAACCTGCATTTTCTTTAACTTGCTGTGCAGACACCTTCACCCATATCTGTACACATGGCATTTTATATCCAAGTGAAAAGAATTCTTTCCCCTTTGTCAATCTGGTAAACTTCTATTCACCCTTCAAGATTCTCATGAAGTGTTTTCTAACAGAATCATCTGAGGCACTTAGACAAACTCATGGGTCTCTTCTCATATATACTAAATACAGACTTCTGTTCTTATTGAGCTCCTGGTAGGACCCAGGTGTGCATTCAGGTCTGGAAACCACAGCAGATCCTGCTCTGTAAAATGGTTTTTAACAAGAGATGATCTATAGAAAAATTAACTCCAAACTTTCTGGGAAGGGGAGGAGGTGGCAGAGATAAGCTGAAGCTTGTTAACCATCCAGAGGTGAGCAAGGCCAGCAGGAAAGTGAAGGGCTGCAAGGCTCCAGATGCCTCAGGGCCCTGCCTCTGTGGGTGAGGGCTGCCTTAAGGACATAGAAGCCAGAGGGCAGGCAAGCTGAGGAACACAGGACATCAGGGGCTTAGAATCAATAAGTCTGCAATTTTCTCTTGTGCAAGGCTCAGGGAAATCCCACAGCTCCATGAAGCTTGCACTTGTCCCATAAAGAAATCCAGTGGTGGTAATTTAAATGTTTTTCCTTCTGATAGTTCCATTTACAAGGTTTTTAAAAGAGTGCCAGAATGAAAACAACCCACCTCTTGAATGACTGAAGGTTCTAATTGCTATTAGCATTTTCAGTATTGACTTCTACTTGTTACCCACAGTTCAAGAAAAACCATCCTCTCAGGGCCCCCATTCCCAAATTCATAAAACATCTACATATAAGAGCAAAATATTGTTATGTTGTTATTTTGTGAGCAGCTGGAGATCTCATTTAAAGAGTGGAGATCCCATTTAAAACAGCTGATCCCTGGGTGCAGAAGATCCCCTGGAGGAGGGCATGGCAATCCACTCCAGTATTCTTGCCAGGAAAATCCCATTGACAGAGGAGCCTGGCAGACCATGGTCCATAGGATCACAAAGAGTCAGACACAACTGAAGTGATTTGCATGCATGCATGAAATTTTAGCTAGTGTTATTTAGCATCTCAAATTACCAGAACATGATTTCTTTCTTTCCTTTTTAAGGAATCAATTAACAACTGAATTTAGACAATGTTTATTTCATAATTTACTGCCACATTCCATCAGGGTATTTGTTGTCATGTTATGACAGTCCAGCAGTTAAAACATTTATCTTCGAGAAAAATCCTAATGCTTAGTCTTGGAACATATAAATATAATGTACTACCTACCCACAAATTGCTACATGCATCATTTCTGAAATATATACCGTATATAAAAGTATATCTCTATATTGGCTGTGATGCTTTCAGCTCTAAGAAAACTTAAGCTTGTGAAGAACCAGATAGTAACTATCTCAGGCTCTGTGGGGCCTAAGGTCTTCTTCAGACCACTCAACTCTGCTACTGTAATGTGAAGGCAGCCACAGGCAAAACAATTGAATGCTTTTCATTATTATTGTTCTAATAAAACTTGAATTTATAGACACAAGTTTGAATATAATATAATTTTCATGTCACAAGATATTAAAAATTGTTTTTCAACCATTTAGAAATGTAAAACATTGCAGGCAGTGGGCCAGATCTGAATCACTTGTGGAAAATGTAAAACCAAACCAAAGCAAGGCACTGCAGCAGTAAAGTGAGGGGTGAATGCTCTTAGCCAACCTTTTATTTATTTATTTGGCAGCATAATTCAAGAAATACAAACTATAATGATGGTAGAAACTAACATATAGCTCCTCCTGTGTTTCAGACACTGTCTAAGTGCTTTAAAAATAATAACTCATTTACACTTCAAAGCAATCCTAATATTATTACTTCTTTTTACAAAAATAAAACTGAGGCACAGAGAGGTTAAGTGCATGCCTCATGCTAGAACCTAAGCCTGGGCAGTAGAAGTCCAGAGGCCACACTCTTAACCTCTACGTCATGTTGCTACTAGCAAGAAAAAGGGCAGTGAAGAACATTTAGGACTCTCATACAAAACATAAATTCAGACAGCTCTGCAACTTACTAAAACAATACTAGCATAATAGATATTTCTTTACATAGTGTTACATTTTATTGTGTAGGGTATTTCAGCTGTTTTAAAAAATGAACTTGTTCAGTTGCTAAGTCATGTCTGACACTTTTGAGACCCCATGGGCTCTAGCCCACCAGGCGCCTCTGTCCATGGGATTTCCCAGTCAAGAATACTGGAGTGGGTTGCCACTTCCTTCTCGAGACAATGTGATTTCTTATTTGGGTAAAATCTCTGGGCCCTTCTTCATTTCACATTGTGAGTGAGGTACAGGGTTTGTGTGATTATCACCTCTGTTTCCTCTTTCTCCAAGTTCAGGTTCTACTGAAAACACTGAAGTGAGGTAATCCAGAGAAGTTATAGACCAGTTTTCTTTTGTTCTTTCATGAGTTATTCTATCTGATGTAGACTAGTTCTCATTAGTTTTCTGTTTGTTGTATAACGTAATTTCAGGGCTTTATTTCTGAATTAGTTTATTCTTTTTGTTAAGAGACAACTGACAGGGACTTCCCTGGTGTTCCTGTGGTTAAGACTCCATGCTTGCAATGCAAGGGGCACAAGTTTGATCCCTGGTTAGGGAATTAAGATCCCACATACTGCACAGTGTAGCCAAAAAACAAGAGAGAGAGACAGCCAACAAGGTTAAGTGGCTAATAGTTCTCTTACCTCTTTTAGTCTTTATCAAATTGCCACCTTAGTGAGGCCTTTCCTGTCATCTCCTTTCTGCCCCACGACTTTTCTATGCTCGGGGCCTGCTTTGTTCCTTCTTAGCACTGTTAGCAAATCTAACAGAATGCACACTTTTGTTTGGTATTGTGGTTATTGTTTGTCTTCCCATCAGGAGCCGAGCCCCATCAGGCAGGCGTTTTGTCTGTTCGTTCACTGCTGTAACCCCCGTGCCTAGCTCAGCACCTGGCAAGTTGGGGGTGTTCTGTAAGTATGGGTAAATAAGTGAAGGAACCACCCCTCCCTCCCTCCTTCCTTCATTCTGAGGATTATTTGTCATCATGGCAAGTTGACAGAATTCTAGTTGAGCTATTTCAAATCCTGAAAGATGATGCTGTGAAAGTGCTGCACTCAACATGCCAGCAAATTTGGAAAACTCAGCAGTGGCCACAGGACTGGAAAAGGTCAGTTTTCATTCCAATCCCAAAGAAAGGCAATGCCAAAGAATGCTCAAGCTACTGCGCAACTGCACTCATCTCACATGCTAGTAAAGTAATGCTCAAAATTCTCCAAGCCAGGCTTCAGCAATACGTGAACCATGAACTCCCTGATGTTCAAGCTGGTTTTAGAAAAGGCAGAGGAACCAGAGGTCAAATTGTCAACATCCGCTGGATCATTGAAAAAGCAAGAGAGTTCCAGAAAAACATCTATTTCTGCTTTATTGACTATGCCAAAGCCTTTGACTGTGTGGATCACAATAAACTGTGGAAAATTCTGAAAGAGATGGGAATACCAGACCACCTGACCTGCCTCTTGAGAAATCTGTATGCAGGTCAGGAAGCAAACAGTTAGAACTGGACATGGAACAACAGACTGGTTCCAAATAGGAAAAGGAGTATGTCAAGGCTGTATATTGTCACCCTGCTTATTTAACTTCTATGCAGAGTACATCATGAGAAATGCTGGACTGGAAGAAACACAAGCAAGAATCAAGATTGCCGGGAAAAGTATCAATAACCTCAGATATGCAGATGACACCACCCTTATGGCAGAAAGTCAAGAGGAACTAAAAAGCCTCTTGATGAAAGTGAAAGTGGAGAGTGAAAAAGTTGGCTTAAAGCTCAACATTCAGAAAACTAAGATCATGGCATCCGGTTCCATCACTTCATGGGAAATAGATGGGGAAAGAGTGGAAACAGTGTCAGACTTTATTCTTTTGGGCTCCAAAAATCACTGCAGATGGTGACTGCAGCCATGAAATTAGAAGATGCTTACTCCTTGGAAGAAAAGTTATGACCAACCTAGACAGTATATTCAAAAGCAGAGGCATTACTTTGCCAACTAAGGTCCATCTAGTCAAGGCTATGGTTTTTCCAGTGGTCATGTATGGATGTGAGAGTTGGACTGTGAAGAAGGCTGAGCACTGAAGAATTGATGCTTTTGAACTGTGGTGTTGGAGAAGACTCTTGAGAGTCCCTTGGACTGCAAGGAGATCCAACCAGTCCATTCTGAAGGATTTCAACCCTGGGGTTTCTTTGGAAGGAATGATGCTGAAGCTGAAACTCCAGTACTTTGGCCACCTCATGTGAAGAGTTGACTCACTGGAAAAGACTCTGATGCTGGGAGGGATTGGGGGCAGGAGGAGAAGGGGACAACCGAGGATGAGATGGCTGGATGGCATCACAGACTCAATGGATGTGAGTCTGAGTGAACTCCTAGAGATGGTGATAGACAGGGAGGCCTTGCATGCTGCGATTCATAGGGTCGCAAAGAGTCGGATACAACTGAGCGACTGAACTGAACATATACATAAAACTTACCATTTTAATCTGTTTTCTTTTTAAAGTGTGCATTTCAGTGGTGGCATTAAGCTCATTCGCATTGTTGTGAAACCTTTGTCATCGTCTTACCTCCAAAACTTTTTCATCTTCTCAAACTGAAATTCTGTGCCCTTAAAACACTAACTCCCTAACAACTGGGCAACAACCAGTTAATTAACTCTGGGCAACAACCATCCTATGCCTCTGTGAACGAGATTACTTTAGGTACCACATGTAAGTGGAATGGTACAATAAATATTTGTTCTTTTGTGTCTGGCTGGTTTCACTTAACATAATGTCAAGTTTCATCCATGTCATAGCATGTGACAGAATTTTCTTTCTGAATAGTATTCTATTTTATGGATAAATCACATTTTAAAATTGAGATATAACTAATAAACACATTGTATGAATTAAAGTGTTGAATTGATACATTTATATATATTGCCTTATGAGTACCACTGAAGCTTTAGCTGATATCTTTACCATATCATACAACTATTAGTTCTTTTTATTGTGGTAAGAACATTTGAAACCAGGCTCTTAGCAATTCTGAAATATCTAATACTGTTTTGTGGACTGTAATCACTACGCTGTACATTAGCTCTCCAGAACTCATTAGTCTTCCAGTTTCAAGTTTATCGTTTTTCACATCTCCTAAATCCCTCAGTTCCTGATAACTATCATAGTTTTTTTCTTTTAAAATGTATTTATTTTAATTGGAGGCTAATTACTTTACAATATTGTGGCAGGATTTCCTTCTCTCTTACAGCTGAATCATATTCCAGTGTATACAAGCCACATTTTCTTTATCTGCTTGTCTGTTGATGGACACTTAGGTTGTCTCCATATCTTGGTTATTTTGAATAATGCTGCAATGAACATGAGAATGTAGATATTTTTTTGATAGTCTATTTTCATTTCCTTTGGCTAGATACCCAAAAGAGGGATTGCTGGATCCTATGGTTGTTGTATTTTTAATTTGAGGAATTTCTGTACTGTTTCTCATATTAGGTGAACCAATTTACATTCCCACCAACAGTCTTTTAGGGTTCTCTTTCCTCCACATTCTCCCCAACATTCGCTTTTTCCCCCCCGTTTTCTTGACGTTGGCATTCTAACAGACAGTGATCTCCATATTTGGTTTTGATTCTCTGTGACTAGTGATATTGAGCATCTTTTCATGTACTTGTTGGCTATTTGAATATTTTCTTTGGAAAAATGTCTATCCAGTTCTTCTGCTCATTTTAAAAATTCGATTGCTTGTTTTTAGTGTTGATGTTATTGTTATTGAGGTTGTATGTGTTCTTTATATATTTTGGATATAAGCCCTATATCCACCATATGTTGCTGTTGCTGTGCTGTGCTCAGTTGTGTCTGACTCTTTGCAACCCTATGGACTACATATAGCCTGCCAGTCTCCACTATCCAAGCGATTTTCCTGGCAAAAATACTGGAGTGGGTTGCCATTCCCTTCTCCAGGTGATCTCCCTGACCCAGGGATTGAACCCAGGTCTCCTACACTGCAGGCAGATTGCTGTTCTCTGAGCCACCATACGGTCTGCAAATATCTTCTCCCATTCAATAGGTGGCCTTTTTATTTTGTTTATTGTTTCTTTTGCTGTGTGGAAGCTTTTTAACTTGACGTAGTCACCTTTGATTTTTGCTTTTCTTGTTTGTGCTTTTGGTGGTATATCTAAAATATCATTGCCAAGGCCAAGGTCAAGGAGCTTTTCCCTTATGGTTTCTTCTAGGAGTCTTTAACATATGGGTAAAAATGTTGGTCTTATATTTAGGTCTTTAATCCACTTTTTAAAATGTATTTTGAGTTAGTTTTCATGAGTAGTAAAAGACTGGTCCAATTTCTTTCTTTCTTTCTTTTGCATGTTGTTATCCAGTTTTTCCAACACCATTTGTTGAAAAAACTCTCTTTTCCCCCACTGAGTGTTCTTGACTTCCCTGTCAAATCCTGACTGTATATGTAGAGCTCTTGATGCTGTTTCATTGATCTATGTGTCTTGTTTTTATGCCAGTACTAACTGTTTAAATTACTATAGCTTTGTAGTACATTTAGAAGTCAGGAAGTGTGATGCTTCTGGCTTTGTTCTTTCTCAGAATTGCTTTGGCTACTTGGAGACTTTTGTGAACCTGTGAACATTTAGATGCTCCATGTTTTTAGCCTCCACATTTCAGACAGTGTAGTCAAGTGAAGAGATTCCAGAACTTTAGTTCTCAGGGCACTTAGTTGGATCAAAAAATTAAGAAGTATTTATGTCAAAACAACTTAATAGCCATTTGGAAAGAAAAGCACATACGTTGAAAGAAAAATATTTTAATTTTATGCTTTAATATTGTAATTAGTTAGTAATGGGATGTATGTACCTATTAGGGATGGCAAACTTTTCAGAATCAGATGGGACACAAGAACCTTCAGTTCTCTTCCACATTGATCTTTCATGTGGTACGTGCTTTTTATCACAAGTGCTGAAAAGCCTGCTTCACAAAGATACAGTATCATCAGAGGAAAGCAGGGTGCTCTAATGTGCACACTGTGAATTTGAGCTCTTAGTTCAGGCGGTATCTGACAGGTATGCGGCACTGGGCCACCGTATCCACTCCCTCTGCCCTATTGCTATGCCCTAGGGAACTGTGGCGCAGTTTCAGAACCATGGACAGAGTGGCTGGATGCAAGCAAACACTTGGGCAAGATTTCCTATCTATAAGAAAGAGAAAATAATAGTATGTACCTCATAGATTTTGTTTTGCTTTTTATGATGAAGAAATATCAAACCTACATAAAAGCAAACAGAACAAAACATACCCCATCACTAAGACCCCAAACCATTCAATTATGACCAACTCTGCCCCAGCCCTGCCCTGTATAACTGAGTTATAACAACTCCTCATAACTGAGACATAAATCTTGAGTTTCATCTGTATTTTAGCACCTCCGAGGTTTCTCACGAGCATTAAATGAATTAATAAACATGATGTATTCGTCAGGCTGCTGATCTTCCCGAAGTGTAGGGTATTGTAACCACTGCCATCTCAGCAACAGCAGCCCTACCACACGCAAGCGCTCTGCTCCGCCTCCTGGGATGTGGCGTACCGGTAAAATGTGCTGTGCTTCCTGTGATACTCCCCAGTATAAAAGAATACCCATGATCACAGAGAATAGGGCTGTGGCAAATGCACTCACCACCTTCCACACAGGATTTAGTAAATGTTTCTCTACAGGGAATTTCCTTGTCCCCGCCTTAGAGAATACATGGAATTCAAATGGCATCAGATGCTTTTATAGACACACAGAGCCACATAGAGTCTGGTTTGACTTCTTGGTTCTGGGTAGAAATCTTCTCTGAGAAGATTAAATTCTTTTCTTCCTCCTGGCACTTCAGATGCAGTGGGGTTTTGCTAAACTAAGTATATGAGAATGCTGCTAATCTAGTATAGCACAATTTTGAAAGAACTAGGAAAAAAAATCAGTTTATGGAGAGGTCCCAGCTTCACGTAACTGCCCACACACACATTTGATTGTGAGGGGCACAGCTGCTACTCTATCTAGCTGTTGAGGCACGAGGTATGTAAATGACTATGAAGACAAGAAACAATTGCTATTTTCTCTGAATGACACTCTTAATTCTCCCTTCCCTCCTGGGGCTCAATTAAAATGTAATTTAAATTATTCCCATCTTGAGGTCTCTGGGTCCATTATCCTGTACCCAGCCTAGTGAGTGTGGGGTGATGACAGGAACATGAAGCACCCCTTTGATTTCAATGCTGCGGCAGCAAAATTCTCCACTTGGCTCTCCTGAATTTGCTGTGGAACCTAAGTAATTATCTGTGTTCAACAAAGCTGAAAAAATTATTGATCTGTTCTGTTTGATTTACAGTCTGTTTGGTTTACTGATCTGAGAGAGGCTCTAACTAAAATTCTTCAGTTTCTACTTAGTGAAAGTCACTCAGTCGTGTCTGACTCTCTTGCAACCCCATGGACTATACAGTCCATGGAATTCTCCAGGTTAGAATACTGGAGTGGGTAGCCTTTTCCTTCTCCAGGGGATCTTCCCAACCCAGGGATTGAACCCATGTCTCCCTCATTGCAGGAGGATTCTTTACCAGCTGAGCCACCAGGGAAGCCAAAGAATACTGGAGTGAGTAGCCTATCCTTTTTCCAGTGGATCTTCCTGACCCAGGAATTGAACTGGGGTCTCGTGCATTGCAGGCAGATTCTTTACGAACTGAGCTATCAGGGAAGCCCAAAGTCACTCAGTTATGTCCAACTCTTTGAAACCCCATGGACTATACAGTCCATGGAATTCTCCAGGCCAGAATACTGGAGTGTATAGCCTTTCCCTTCTCCAGGGGATCTTCCCAACTGAGGGATCAAACCCCAGATCTCCCGCATTGCAGGTGGATTCTTTACCAGCTGAGCCACCAGGGAAGCTCAGGGAATAGTGGAGTGGTTTTACTTAGGCCAGGGGAAAAATATACAACTAAACCATCCGCAACCGGCATCCACTTCTTTTAGGCACTGAGCATACCTTAGACCTGGAAGTTGTGCTGGAATCTTATCAGCACACCCTCTCCCACAACATTCATTTTATTATAATCTGCCATCAGTGTTACACCACAATTTCAGTCTAGCTCCCATCAAAGACAACCAGCAATCTAAAACAAAGGAGCAAGTAAAGTCATTCTGAAAAACAGGGTGAATTGTCTAGAAGTAACTCTGTTAACCTCCATGCAACTTAGGAAGGTAGGAACTCAGATAATCGTATTTGTCAGTTTTTGTTCAGGAGTAAATAACATGTGAAGTTTTGTATCATATTCTTTAATACTGCATTGTGCTTCATTCAGTTTTTCCTGAATTAACAAAATAATTGACAGAAGTCACTCATACCCATAAATATACTCAGCCCTGATTTATTTCTAAAAAGGTTTTATAAACAAGGTTTTGCAACAATTTTAATCCATATTCTTTGTCAGTGATCTGCTCATTATCTTCTGAACCTCATTACATAAAACTGTCTGAAGAGGTGAATTTTTAAAAATACCAAGAACCTTCTTGCCAACCACACTCTTAATTCTTGTGTCAGCTAGGCAGGACTTTGAGGGACCTGAGCCTCTTACTTATCCAGCCTCCCTGTCTACTCCAAAAGCAAAGAGGAACAAAGGATTCAATAATAAAGCTGGAAAAATAAAGAATATAAGTAGCAATTAGATGAAAATCTAAGAAAACAGGATCAGGGAAGCGGATAACAGATTCTATATGAAGAATCAATTCTTTTTGTATTTGGTCTGTTTCCTGATTTCCTGATAAAAGAGCTTTTCCAGTTACTAAGGCCGTGGGGATGGAGCCACAAGACCCGCCTCTGCATTCACTGGTACCCAGGCATGCTTAGTGGCCAAGGGCCAGAGGTTTCACTACTGCTGTCCTATTGTAGCACTAGGCTGATGCAGGTACAACATGTGGATCACATTTTGGAGTCGCTTTCAGGATCATTAAAAAGTCAGGTGTGATACCTTCCCCATTGGGAGGTGGAGCCTAATTTCCACCCATTTCCCATTTGGGAAATTTAAATTTGGGTCTGCTTTAGTGGCCTTCTCAGGTGGCTCAGCAGTAATGAATCTACCTGCAATGCAGGAGACATGGGATTGATCTCTGGGTTGGGAAGAACCCCTGGAGGAGGAAAGGGCAACCCACTCCAGTATTCTTGCCTGAAAAATACCATGGACCAAAGAGCCAGTAAGGATAGCAGAGTTGGACATGACTGAAGCGACTTAACATGCACATACACTGCTTTAGTGACTTGCTTGATCAGTAAAATGCAATTTAAGTGACTCCTGGCATCCCCAAGGCTAGGTCATAAGAAACTTTGTGGCTTCCACTTGGCTGTCTTGAGACAGTCTCTCTGGCTGCCCTGAGCCACCATGCAAGAAAGCCAACTACCTGGAGACTGCTCTGCAGGTGAGGCCAGAAGTGGGTGCTCCAGCTGATAGTCAGCGCAGCCATGCTCAGCCTCCCAGCCAACCTTACCATACCATACCATAGGTCGCTCAGTCGTGTCCGACTTTTTGCGACCCCAGGGACTACAGCCTGTCAGGCTCCTCCGTCCATGGGATTTTCCAGGCAACAGTGCTGGAGGATTGCCATTTCCTTCTCCAGGGGATCTTCCCAACCTAGGAATCGAACCCCAGTCTCCCACGTTGCAGGCAGACGCCTAACCGTCTGAGCCATCCTTGCTAAGATATAAAGTTGTCTTGTAAAGTTGTCTGACAGTCTCCAGGCCAACCCACCCACCAGCCAAATACCAGTGAGCTTTCTTAGTCAGTCAATGAACCATGAAGCAGAAGAATCCCCTGGTTGAACTCTGTTCTCCACTTCCTATCAGTGTAAACTATTAGGTATAGTATAAGAAAATGGTTGTAGTTTGAAGCTGTCAAGTCTCAGGGTAGTTTGTTACACAGCAGCGGATAACAGGAACACCAGCTACACTGCCTGGCTATGCCACAGAATGACGGCCACTTCGAGAGCCACAGCCCAGAACCTGGGGTAGAATGGCTGATGTGCTGTTGAACCACTAGTGAGCTGGATTAGCCAAGGGCTCTCAGGGTTACAGCTGGTCTGGAGGAGACTACAGAGAGTTTTGTTGCCGGTTTTGATGAAAGGAAACCAAGACTGGTGAGGGGTATTAGGGAAAGTATTCAAGAGGAATCTGGGTGTGTGGAGTTTTGTTTGAGGGTCATATAAAATGGACTACTGCAATGATTTGGAGGAGGTACCAGGAGAGAAAGAGATTCATAAAAATTATTTTAGTTCCTTATTTTGCACACTGAGTTTTTAAAAACATGGACTATCTTTTAGAAAAGATTAGAAGGATGGCACCAGAGAAGAAAGGGTATAAAGTCACTTCTGCAGCCCCTCACTTGGAATAGTAACAGAAAAGTGGGCAAAAAGAAGATGCCACTTGGCTTTATGTGGGAATCTCATGCAACACCACCACCAAGTTGGTCAAAGAATCAAGTGCACATTCTTTCTGGTTTGTTTGACACAGACCCACTTTAAGTCTGTTATTCTGGGGCAATTATTCAGAATATTTTCTTTCACTCTCAAAAGAGTTGGTGTTGGAAAATAAATTATTTGTAGTTCAGTATCTTAACTGTATCCGACTCTTTGCAACGCCATGGATAGCAGCACACCAGGCTTCCCTGTTATTTACCATCTCCCAGAGCTTGCTCAAACTCATGTCCATTGAGTTGGTGATGCCATCCAACCACCTTGTCCTCTGTCATCCCCTTCTCCTGCCTTCAGTTTTTCCTAGCATCAGGGTCTTTTCTAATGAGTCAGTTCTTTGCATCCATCAGGTGGCTAAAGTATTTGGTGATTTAGTTTCAGTACCAGTCCTTTCAATGAATACCCAGGACTGATCTCCTTTAGGATGGACTGGTTGGATCTCCTTGCAGTCCAAGGGACTCTCAAGAGTCTTCTCCAACACCACAGTTCAAAAGCATCAATTCTTCAATGTGCAGCCTTCTTTATGGTCCAACTCTCACATCCATACATGACTACTGGAAAAATCATAGCTTTGACTATAGGGACCTTTGTCAGCAAAGTAATGTCTCTGCTTAAGGAAATGGCAACCTACTCCAGTATTCTTGCCTGGAGAATTCCATGGACAGAGAAGACTGGCAGATTACAGTCCATGGGATCACAAAGAGTCAGACACTACTGAGTGACTAACACCTTTTCTAGGTTTGTCCAGCTTTTCTTCCAAGGAGCAAGCGTGTTTTAATTTCATGACTGCAGTCACCATCTGCAGTGATTTTGGAGCCCAAGAAAATAAAGTCTGTCATAATAAATTATAATTTATGTGCCTGCCCTGTTTGCAAGAAAATAAAGTCTGTCACAATAAATTAGAATTTATGTACCTTCCCTATTTGTAGGGGCCTGTATGGCTCAGTGGAATAGAGTTTTGAACACACTTCCCATCATCCAATTAAGATAACACAGAAGGACCTTATTGAAAATTTGTAGGGTTCTTCTCTGGAGGAATGTTTGCCTTTAGATTTGATATTTCATATATCCAGTCAACAAATATTTAATGAGAGCTTGTATTCTTTCACAGTTGTGACCAGATGTTTAGGGAATCAATGAATGTAGGAGTGTGTTATGATTAGAAATGCCTTGGAGGGAACTCCACTGGTCAAGACAACTTTGTAAACTTGTGTTTTGATGTACTCCCCCCTTTGCCCCCTGCCTCAAGCACAAGGCAATGCCAGTTAGAGCATAATATTAGAAAACTAAAAAGACACAGCTGAACTAAAAGCAAGATTAACATACTTGGGCCAGAACTGGAACAGAGAGGTAAAGCAGTGAAGACTGCTGAAGCCACAGGCTAGCAGGCAGGCAGTGATGGAGTCTAGCTCTGGCAGGAAGCAGGGAATAAAGCATTGGATCTAGGGGTGGGAATCAGGTTCATAGCTTGCGGTTGGGGTTGAGGTAGGGCTCTTGTGCTTATGAAAGTGAAAAAGCCAGTCATTTCTAGCTACCACTTGGGGCTGCAGTTTTAGCAGGTGGAAAGTCCAAGGAGGAGGAAGATCAAAGTCATGGTCGGACTGGGAACTGAGCCAAGCCACTAACAGGTCTCTCCATATTATCCAGCTCACTCTGGAGCAGAAGCTTCAACACACATTTTTCAAAACATATTTGAGACAGTTCTACCATCATAAAAAAAAGATGTCCTTTTTATTATAGGGGACTGGAATGTAAAAGTAGGAAGTCAACGAACACCCGAGTAACAGGCAAATTTAGCCTTGGAATGCTGAATGAAGCAGGGCAAAGGCTAATAGAATTTTGCCAAGAGAATGCAAACACCCTCTTCCAACAACACAAGAGAAGACTCTACACATGGACATCACCAGATGGTCAACACCGAAATCAGATTGATTATATTCTTTGCAGCCAAAGATGGAGAAGCTCTATACAGTCAGCAAAAACAAGACCAGGAGCTGACTGTGCCTCAGATCATGAACTCCTTATTGCCAAATTCAGACTAAAATTTAAGAAAGTAGGGAAAACCACTAGACCATTCAGATATGACTTAAATCAAATCCCTTGTGATTATACAGTGGAAGTAAGAAATACATTTAAGGGACTAGATCTGATAGATAGAGTGCCTGATGAACTACGGAATGAGGTTCGTGACACTGTATGGGAGACAGGGATCAAGACCATCCCCATGGAAAAGAGATGCAAAAAAGCAAAATGGCTGTCTGGGGAGGCCTTACAAATAGCTGTGAAAAGAAGAGAAGCAAAAAGCAAAGGAGAAAAGGAAAGATATAAGCACCTGAATGCAGAGTTTCAAAGAATAGCAAGAAGAGATAAGAAAGCCTACTTCAGCCAACAATGCAAAGAAATAGAGGAAAACAACAGAATGGGAAAGACTAGAGATCTCTTCAAGAAAATTAGAGATACCAAGGGAACATTTCATGCAAAGATGGTCTCGATAAAGGACAGAAATGGTATGGACCTAACAGAAGCAGAAGATATTAAGAGGAGGTGGCAAGAATACATGGAAAAACTGTACAAAAAAGATCTGCATGACCCAGATAATCACGATGATGTGATCACTCATCTAGAGCCAGACATCTTGGAATCTGAAGTCAAGTGGGCCTTAGAAAGCATCACTACAAAGAAAGCTAGTGGAGGTGATGGAATTCCAGTTGAGCTATTTCAAATCCTGAAAGATGATGCTGTGAAAGTGCTGCACTCAATATGCCAGCAAATTTGGAAAACTCAGCAGTGGCCATAGGACTGGAAAAGGTCAGTTTTCATTCCAATGCCAAAGAAAGGCAATGCCAAAGAATGCTCAAACTATCACACAATTGCACTCATCTCACATACTAGTACAGCAATGCTCAAAATCCTCCAAGCCAGGCTTCAGCAATACATGAACCGTGAACTTCCAGATGTTCAAGCTGGTTTTAGAAAAGGCAGAGGAACCAGAGATCAAATTACCAACATCTGCTGGATCATGAAAAAAGCAAGAGAGTTCCAGAAAAACATCTATTTCTGCTTTATTGACTATGCCAAAGCCTTTGACTGTGTGGATCACAATAAACTGTGGAAAATTCTGAAAGAGATGGGAATACCAGACTACCTGACCTGCCTCTTGAGAAACCTGTATGCAGGTCAGGAAGCGACAGTTAGAACTGGACACGGAACAACAGACTGGTTCCAAATAGGAAAAGGAGTACATCAAGGCTGTATATTGTCACCCTGCTTATTTAAGGTATATGGAGAGAAGCTGGAAAAATGCTGGGCTGGATGAAGCACAAGTTGGAATCAAGAATGCTGGGGGAAACATCAATAACCTCAGATACACAGATGACACCACCTTTATAGCAGAATGTGAAGAACTAAAGAGCCTCTTGATGAAAATGAAAGAGAAGAGTGAAAAAGTTGGCTTAAAACTCAACATTCAGAAAACAAAGATCATGGCATCCAGTTCCATCACTTCATGGCAAATAGATGGAAAAACATTGGAAACAGTGGCTGACTTTATTTTTTGGGCTCCAAAATCACTGCAGATGGTGATTGCAGCCATGAAATTAAAAGATGGTTACTCCTTGGAAGGAAAGTTATGACCAACCTAGATAGCATATTATAAAGCAGAGATATTACTTTGTCAACAGAAGTCCATCTAGTCAAGACTATGGTTTTTCCAGTAGTTATCTATGGATGTGAGAGTTGGACTATTAGGAAAGCTTAGTGCCAAAGAATTGATGCTTTTGAACTGTGGTGTTGGAGAAGACTCTTGAGAGTCCCTTGGACTGCAAGGAGATCCAACAAGTCCATCCTAAAGGAGATCAGTCCTGGGTATTCATTGGAAGGACTGATGTTGAAGCTGAAACTCCAGTACTTTGGCCACCTGATTTGAAGAGCTGACTCATTTGAAAAGAGCCTGATACTGGGAAAGATTGAGGGCAGGAGGAGAAGGGGATGACAGAGGATAAGATGGTTGGATGGCATCACTGACCCAATGGACATGAGTTTGGGTGAACTCCGGAAGCTGGTGATGGACAGGGAGGCCTGGTGTGCTGCGGTTCATGGGGTCTCAAAGAGTCAGACATGACTGAGCAACTGAACCAAACTGAGACTTTCTGCCCTACAGCAGAAATTAAATACAGCATTGTAAATCTATACTTCAAATCAATTTTTAAGAAACGAAAGGAAGAAATAACTTGCCTGAGAGTGGCAGCGGGCCAAGCTGGGCTGGCCCCTTGAAAAAAACAGCCTCTTCTACGCCTGCACTGATAGGGCTCTGGGAAGGGGGTGGGCGCAGGAGAGCCATGTGTGGCTGAGGGAGTGGGGCGGAGGGTGGAGGAAAGGGTTGACTCTCGAACAGAGTGTTTCTGACCTGCTGACAGAGACAGAGGCTGGGGCACAAGGGACACACGAGCTCTGCAGGGGACTAGATGTCCCTTCCTCTGGCTGCCTGGGAGCTGAGCACTACACAGGAGACCAGTCTGGGGGAGGAAGAAGCGGCTCTGGGGAGGACAAGGCCTTCCTCCAATCCTGAGCACCAGGCAACCCAACAGCCCCCTGGCCAGGAAGACTCTCTCTCAGAATGCTCTAGAATCTTGCTGCTAAATACAGCAGCCTTCAGGTCCAAGTGGCTAGTCTGCATCTGATACCTGGAGACACCGCACAGGTCTTTTCTCCCATGTTTCTCAATGTAGAACAGCCACTGCTGAGTTTTCTGGGTACCTGACAGGCACCAGATACATGGCACATGGATTATAATTTTTGAAAACATGGAAAGCAACACCAGATACCACAACATTTGAGCTTTCTTTGAAATTCCCAAAGTTACATGAAGGACATGCAGTATCTTACTGCAATTGCTATAAACAAAAGTTATCAGCATATGGTACTATAACTGCTGAAGGTGTAAGAAATTAAGCATCATCTGGATTGACTGTATGACAGAACCTGCAAGGCTTTTGGAAAAGTTCCCCAAGTTTGGCTTACTTGTTTCATTTTCAAAAAGCAGAGTAAAGAGGAAAGTACTGATTAGGTGAGTATCTGGTTGTCCAGATCATGAAGAAATATCAACAGTTCAGTTCAGTTCAGTTGCTCAGTCGTGGCCGACTCTTTGTGACCCCATGAATCGCAGCACACCAGGCCTCCCTGTCCATCACCAACTCCCAGAGTCTAACCAAACCCATGTTCATCAAGTCAGTGATGCCATCCAGCCATTCATCATCTGTCGTCCCCTTCTCCTCCTGCCCCCAATATCTCCCAGCATCAGGGTCTTTTCCAATGAGTCAACTCTTCGTATGAGGTGGCCAAAGTATTGGAGTTTCAGCTTCAACATCAGCCCCTCCAATGAACACCCAGGACTGATCTCCTTTAGGATGGACTTGTTGGATCTCCTTACAGTCCAAGGGACCCTCAAGAGTCTTCTCCAGCACCACAGTTCAAAAGCATCAGTTCTTCAGTGCTCAACTTTCTTCATAGTCCAAATCTCACATCCACACATGACCACTGGAAAAACCATAGCCTTGACTAGACAGACCTTTGTTGGCAAAGTAATGTCTCTGCTTTTCAATATGCTATCTAGGTTGGTCATAACTTTCCTTCCAAGGTGTAAGTGTCTTTTAATTTCATGGCTGCAGTCACCACCTGCACTGATTTTGGTACTCTTCTATAATTAAAGTGTAAGGAGTTAATCATAATTAAAGGTCACCATGTTTGGAAAAAGCTGTCACTTCTTGGAATTAACTCTGAAATAACAGAGCAATCAAAACCTGAAATGCAGATCTTTGCAGATGGTTCTTGTCCAGGTTGGGATACATGGCCTTTTTATTTCCTGCAAGCTCTATTGTATTCTTTTCCTTCACAGTCACAGGTCAGAAAGTTTATGACATCTCCACATATAGGATGCTGGGTTATTAACCTGAGAACAAGTATGTTTTTCCCACAATTTACTTATTTTCTTATATCCAGAGGTAAATACAAACTGAAAAAAACTTGAAAGTATTAGTCACTTAGTCGTGTCCAACTCTTTGCAACCCCATGGACAGTAGCCCATCAGGCTACATGGAATTCTCCAGGCAGGAATAGTGGAGTGGGTAGCCATCCCCTTCTCCAGGGGATCCTTCCAACCCAGGGATCAATCATGTATTAATCACCTAACTCTTTAGAAAAATTTCACTTAACATTCTTTAAAAATGTCATAAATCATATGATTCTTTTTGTCTAATGTTTAAAATGCAAGTAATACAGATAAACAAACATTCCCATTACTCTCCTTCCCCCTTCTATTCTGCTGACCCCAGAAACTGCCGTGAACTATTACTGTGTCCTTCCTTAGCAAACTCACCTGTGTACACGTCTATACTTCCCTTGAAATAACTTTTCAAGTTAACTTTTCCACAAATAATACCACATTTTCCCCATTTCTCCAAATCTTTTGAAAAATGTTTGATGTTAATACCAATAAACCTTGCTGCTCTTCACTGCTGTACTCTATTCCCTCGAATAGCATTGCCCTATTTTATTAAACCACTCCTCCCTTCATGGGAGTTTAGGTTTGCCCCACTTGTCACTGTTACAAACACTGCTGCAAAAGAATGTCACTCTTTACAAAAACTTGAATGGAGATGGGGACAGGAGACACATACTTAACGTCACACCAGTAGAGAAAGAGAAGTGAAATAATGATGGGCAGATGGAAATGCACAGCAACAGGACAAGGGTGTGTGGTCTTAATCAGCGCCAGGAGAGCCTTCTTTGACATTATCTGAAGACTTCTTGGTGACCCAGTTCATCAGTGAATCTGGGAATTGAAATGTGGAGTCAAAGTTTTCAAAGCATGCCAGAGTCGAATAGTTCATGCGAGGAGGTAAGCAACAGCGTGACTGTGTTGAGATCCTGAATCTCTGGACTCCAGCAGGGAGTGCTGTGCTGCCTAAAATGGCACTGAAACTGGGGAGAAACCTTCTAAATCTCCATGGAGTCTCTTCTGATTCTTATGTGCATCATTATCCTCTTATCTCAAGGAAAATATGCAAGCTGGGTTTGGCAGAGAGGTCCATGGCCAGGAAAACTGCACTAAAGCCCAGGGTGAGAGTGGTCTGAGAATACTCTTTTCCTGCTGTACAGTTTCTTGGGATAAGCCATTATGTGTAAAAGTACTCAGCCTATTATACAGAGTGAAGTAAGTCAGAAGGAAAAATACCAATACAATATATTAACTCATATATATGGAATTTAGCAAAATGGTAATGATGACCCTATACGTGAGACAGCAAAAGAGGCACAGATATAAAGAACAGATTTTGGATTCTGTGGGAGAAGGCAATGGTGGGATGATTTGAGAGGATAGCATTGAAACATGTATATTACCATATGTGAAACAGATCGCCAGTCCAGGTTCGATGCATGAGACAGGGTGCTCAGGGCCGGTGCACTGGGATGACCCCGAGGGATGGGATGGGGAACACATATATACCCATGGCTGATTCATGTCAATGTATGGCAAAAACCACTACAATATTGTAAAGTAATTAGCCTCCAATTAAATAAATTAATTAAAAAGTAAAAAAATAAAGTCCTAAGCCCCCAAATCCTAATTCCACTACTGGAAGGAACTACAGAGACAATCAAATGCATCCTGCTTGGTAGGGAATGTAACCAAAGCCCAAGAAGAGAAGGTGGCTTGGAACTCAGCACAGCTGGTTAGTGGCAGAGCCTGGGCCATGAGCAGAGCTGCCTTGAACTAGCCTCCTGCTGCTCGCCGGCATCCCTCTATCATACCCAGTGTGCCAGCTGCTCCCGAGCTGCTGTCTGGAAGTGCCACCTATGTTTGTCACTTTCTTAGCTACATGACACACATTTTTTGTTTGTTTGTTTGTCTGTTTAAGCTTCTCTTTCCTTGGTATACAGCACAGAGAAAGAGGCTCAGTTAGCCATGGCTGTTTCCAAATATTTATGGTGTCTACCGCAAGGTTCATTTTTATCTGATGCTATCCTTCTGCATAACTTTGAGGCATATCTATCTGGCAGAACCCTATCCACACACACACTTTTCCTAAAGCAGAATTCAATTTCCCCATCAAAACCAACTTTGCTAACTTTAGTGCAATGAAGAGGCTCTGGCTTTCATTTCCTGCCCCCTCAGTTTGACTTATTTAAATATGTGACTCCTCTGACCCCTCCTCTTTTTTTGTCCTGACAGGTTAAGCCTTATTTACTGATTTCATTCAGGGCTCTATTTCTTTTGATGTGACTCTGGTAGATTACAAAAATGACTGCCATTCTTCCCTTCACAGTATCTGCCACCCCTTGTGCAACCGAAAGTGAAGTCGCTCAGTCATGTCCGACTCTTTGCAACCCTGTGGACTGTAGCCCACCAGGCTCCTCCTTCCATGGGATTCTCCAGGCAAGAATCTTCTTCAGGGGATCTTCCTGACCCAGGGATCGAGCCTAGGTCTCCCGCACTGCAGGCAGATGCTTTTACATCTGAGCCACCAGGGAAGCCCCCTCACTTGTATGTGACTCTAAAGTTCTTGCCATCAGGAGGTAAAGTTTACTTCCCCATCTCTTTAATCTAGGATGCTGTATGACTTGCCTTGGCCTACAGAATGAGGTGGAAGTGGCAGTATGCCAGCTCTGAGGGTGGACTTCAATAAGTCTTGTATATTTCTGTCTGTTCTCTTAGATACCTGCTCAGTATCCATGTGAACAAGCCAGAGCTAGCCTGCAGGAGCAAGTGAGACCATGTGAAGCAGAGATGAACAGTTCCAAATGAGGCTGTGCCAGATCAGCCAGCCTCCCTCAACTCACTTGGCAGCTGAGCACAAAGGCATGAGTGAGCCCGGCCCAAACTAGAACCAACCAGCTGAGGAGAGCCCACATAGATAACTGTTAGGATTATAGGCTAAATAAATGATAGTCATTTTAAGCCACTAAGTTTTTTTGGGGGAAGGGTTGTTATTATGCAGCAAAAGCCAACTGATAAAGATTCCTTTATTACTGTCTGCACGAATGTTTAAAATTGGACCTCTCAGAGCAAAGAGACTTTTGCACTTGGTTCTGTACCATACCTCAATGAGTAACTTAATAGAAATTTAGAACAAAAATTGTTTTCTTGAAGAGAATAGTAAATGGTAAAGAATGATGAAAATGTGATTCCCACTTTACTCCTACGTTCAGCCCACCCCACTCTCTACAGCCTGTGATTAAGGAAATAAATAGAAATCCACAGGATACAGGGCATGTCATTAATCAATACTATGGTAGTAAGACAAGCAGCAGAAAATTCTCTCCTTACAAAAGATTTTCTCCCTACCAAAGAATAGACTAGGAAAATTGTCTAGGGACAGGGTGAAAACGCTGTAATTTTTCAAACATCTAGACTGCCGTGACTTTTGCTGCACCATTTCTTTGCCACTGTCCTGGGTTTTACCTTTGAGCCCATCTCAGTTCCTTCCAAAAGGCAGGAACTTTGGCCTCTGCTCCAGGCTCTCTCACAGGGAGGGATGGGGAGTACACCACGTGACTCACACCGGACTGCTGTACAGTGCAGGCCCTTCTTGGGGCTTACATGAGCTTCCCTGGTGGCTCAGTAGTAAAGAATCCGCTTGCCAATGCAGGAGACACGGGTTTGATCCCCGGGTCAGGAAGATCCCCTGGAGTAGAAAATGGCAACCCCACTCCAGTATTCTTCTCTGGGAAATCCCATGGACAGAGGGGCCTGGTGGGTTACAGTCCATGGGATTGCAAAAGAGCTGGACATGACTTAGCGACTAAACAGTAGCTGTGGGCCCTACATTAACTTTCAGAAGTTCCACTCATGCCACATTTAACATATTAAAATGTACCCACATCCTACACTTTAATATAATTTGTATAGAACCCTCAGGGTCAAGTTGCACTTGACTAGCTAATATTATGTATGGTATTCCCCTAATTACACATTTTAATGTTTACTTTTTAGTTTTCTTTCTGTATTTTGACTTCTTTCTCCATTGCTGATCTTCATGTCTGAAACATTTTCATAGTCTCTTGAAGAACTCACAGGTTCTGGGCTCTGTGCATATAGGTGTCTAACAGGAAAGTCACCCTGGCCTAGTTAATCAACCAATAGCTATTTCTTGAGCACCTAATACTTATAAAGCATTGTACTGAGGTCTTCATCAAACTCATTCATTGGGCAGCTATTTGCCACATCCAGCTACTGAGCTAAGTGCTGAGAACCAGGACAGAGGCCCTTCAGTTTCTGCTGTCAAGGGTTCTGAGTTAGCCAGGCCTAGGCTCAAAGTAAAGCAGATGAAAATAACTGTGGACTTAGGATCTACATCTGAGGTCTTCCCTTTACTCCAGTATAAGGGTGAACAGAGTTGATCTGGGCCAGTATCACTGAGAAGTAGAATATTGCTTACTATAGTCAGTGTCAACTACAAATTGGCACCATTGACCCTTGCCATCTACCTCTACAAGGATTAAATCAGGTGCTGCTGCACCTGCTCATCTTCAACACCCCCTCAAAGGACTTCAGAGTGGATAGCAGAAATGAAGCACTCTATGCTCGGGGAAAACTGGCAAGACAGGTCTTCAGACAGATATTCTAAGAAGCTGATTTTATGAGCCTAATTCTTATATCATCTCATATCTAGAAAAGCACTAAAGTCCTCTGTGGTGACAACTGCTCCTTATGACTAGCAGAAACCTTCTGCAAAAAAAATGTGCTTGGCTCTACCTCTTTGGAGCAGCTTCTCAGAGCCATCTGAGGTGCTGTCTCCCAGGATATAGCCCTCGTTTTACCCTAAATAAAATCTGACTCACAATTCTCGCATGTGCAGATTTTTTAAAGTTGATATCAGTAAACAAAGGATGTCACAGTCATTAGCAGCTGCCCAGTGGTAAACCCTGAGGAAACTCAGGATCTGATAACACAGGATACTGGCCCCACCTAGCGAAGTATATATCAAAGGAATAATTGCAGTGAGCTCAGACTCTTGCGGAGAAGGCAATGGCACCCCACTCCAGTACTCTTGCCTGGAAAATCCCATGGATGGAGGAGCCTGGTAGGCTGCAGTCCATGGGGGCGCTAGGAGTCGGGCACGACTGAGCGACTTCACTTTCATGCATTGGAGAAGGAAATGGCAACCCACTCCAGTGTTCCTGCCTGGAGAATCCCAGGGACAGGGGAGCCTGGCGGACTGCCGTCTCTGGGGTCACACAGAGTCGGACACAACTGAAGCGACTTAGCAGCAGTAGCAGACTCTTGCATCTTCCCATACTGAAGCACTAAATTCCTTAAGATATATGGTTTTATTTTATTAACAGTAATCTTTTGTTCTTTTTGATGCAAAATGCCTATATATCCTAGCTCTCCCTCAACTCCTTGTAGCAGTTCTCTCTGGGTTGCTTGAGATGCTGCCTCCTGGGTTGAAGTCCTAAGAAGACCTGCCAGATAAAACAACTCTCATCTTTCAGGCTGTGCAGTTGTTTTTGACACCACCTTCCACCTCTGTCGGCAAAAGGAGACTTGACAGATACTCCTGATTCCTCCCTGCAGCTGACTTTGGGCTAAACCCTTACAGTCCTTCCCTCAGAAAGCCAGGATGGTCTCATGAGGAACAAGGCACTCTCCAGAACAAAGGCTGGACCCGGAAGTAACAGGTCCCTCAGAGCTGACGGGGTCATGGTGGGGGTGGTACAGAGGACTGGCTTAGCCCTGTGTTGATGCAAAAGCTCTATCAGGGTTCTCAGGGTGCTTTTAGTTTTCACCAGAGACTATGCTGGTTTCCCAGGCCCTTGAATGACACACTTTACAGCCTCAATAGACAAAACACTGTAAATCATGTAGGTCTCAGGTTCCAGCAAACAGAGATCCTGTTTTTAAGGTCCTGATTTTAAGATCTCTCAGACCTCTTTAAAGGCACTATTAATATTATAAGAATCAACTCAAGCAAGAGTGATGTTTTAGCTCAGCTTCTCAACTGTCCTGTGCATTGAATGCCCTGGGAATGGTGTTAAAATGTAAATTCTGATGCAGCAGGGCTGGGGTGGGGCCCAAGAGTCTGCTTTTTTCTCCCCATGAAATCAATGCTTAATTGCACTTTGAGCAAGGCTTGATATCATGCAGCCCTCCATAGACTTTATCTGTTTTATTAATTTATCAACTCTGAAGCCTTAGCATCTACATCTCACAAATAACGTCATGGGCTCAGAGTGGTTCACCTGGAACACCCGCCTCCACCCCCAACCCCCGCCACTAGTAAACAGCAGAGTAAGTTCTAATCTGGCTTCTGGCTTCTAGCTCAGCATCACTGCTATTCACCCGTGGCCCCAGACAGTTCTTTTCACTTTACCTCCCATGTCCTGGAGGTCATTTGTCTCAAGGTAAAAGTCCACAGTTAATTTCATCCTTTCAAACTTTTGAGCTGATAACCTGATCTCACTTCTCATACTGTGTGGCAGCTAGGGAAGGAAAGATTTCCAAAAGCGGACTAGAAGGGGCTTGCAGTGGTTATGCCTGGAGTGATTACACCTGCAAAGAAACCAGTCATCCTTGGAAGCATTGCCTGGAGCAGTTAAGCCAATAGGTTTTCCATCAGGGCTTGCAGTTAGAGGTTTCCAGAGTGGCAGAGCCTGAGCTTCAGGCCCACAGACTTGGCAACAGGCTTGTTGCTTTCTGTGCCTGAAAGTAATAAACAAAAAAAAAACTGGAGCCAGTCAGCCATGGTCTTTCTGTGGAAACAAAGCTATATTTAATTTGGAGAAGGTACCTATTACATGCCAGATGCTGAGCCAGGTACTTTGTAAACGTCACTTCCAATCCTAACAGCAAGGCTATGAGGTAAGTTGCCACATCTCATTTTTATAGGGTAGGACACTGAGGCTCGCAAGGTTAAATAGCTAGGGTCCTGCAGCCCATGGACAACAGAGCTGAGTGTATCTGATGCACAGGCTCTTACCACCACACCGGACTACCTCTGAAATGGAGAGTCAGTGAAGTTCAAGGGTAAGAGACTGATCCTGCTCTAACTCCAGCAGCTCCTGTCTCAGTGGAGGCCGGGTCCTCACCCTTCCCGTGGCTATCTTCTTGGAACATCTGTATCTAGGTTTTGCCAGGCTGCCATCCTTTCCTTGTTTTTTTTTATTAAAAAAATTCTTACTAAAAGTTATAAAGACTGGTACAATGAACCTCTGTATTCTTCACATAGATTCACCAATAGTGAATATATATATATATATATATTCCTGAATCATTGGAGGATAATTACTTTACAATGTTGTGTTTCTTATCATACAACAATGTGAATCAGGTATAAGCATATATATGTCCCTCCTTCTTGAACCTCCCTCCCATCCCACCACTCTAGGTTGTGACAGAGCAGTGGGTTTGAGCTCCCCTATGTCATACAGCAAATTCTCATTGGCTGTTTATCTTACACATAGTAATATACATGTTTCAACTACTATCTCAGTTTGACCCACCCTCTCCTTTGCCCACTGTGCCCACAGGTGTTCTCTATGCCTGTGTCTCCACTGCTGCCCTGCAAATACGTTCATCAGTGGCATCTTTCTAGATTCCCTATATATGCGTTAATATATAATATTGTTTTTCTCTTTCTGACTTACTTCACTCTATATAATAGGCTCTAGGTTCATCCACCTCATTAGAACTTACTCAAATGTGTTCCTTTTATGGCTGAGTGCTGACTCATTTGAAAAGATCCTGATGCTGGGAAAGATTGAAGGCGGGAGGAGAAGGGGATGACAGAGGATGAGATGGTTGGATGGCATCACCGACTCAATGGACATAGGTTTGAGTAAACCCTGGGAGTTGGTGATGGACAGGGAGGCCTGGCCTGCTGCAGTCCGTGGAGTCACAAAGTGTCAGAAATGACTGAGCAACTGGACTGAACTGAATATTCCACTGTATATATGTACCACTTCTTTATCCACTCATCTGTTGATGGGCATCTAGGTTGCTTCCATGTCCTAGCTATGGTTTCCCACCCCCCCCCCCCCCCCCCCCCCCCCCCCCCCCCCCCCTCACCGGTGATATATGCCCAGTAGTGGGATTTTGGGGTCACTAGGGTAGTTGTTAGTCCTAGTTTTTAAAGGAAGCTCCACACTATTATCCACAGTCAAAGCCCATTTTTGATGCAAATTTAAGCCTCTCCATCCCTGGACCTGGGTGAGCCAGGTGGTTCTTAAGCACTTACTCTTAGCACCTCTAGAATTCGGGTCGGAGGCATTTACAAAGGAAGTTATGTTCTCAACAAACGCCCACCACTATCCACTGTACCTCTCATTTAAAAATAGAGATTGTTCCTAATTCACCCTCCTTAGCTTTCTTTCTGGGATCCTTAGTAGAGATTAAGAAGCTCCTAAATCAGGGGTTACATATTAAAAAGCAGTGACATTACTTTGTCAACAAAGGTCCGTCTAGTCAAGGCTATGGTTTTTCCAGTGGTCATGTATGGATGTGAGAGTTAGACTATAAAGAAAGCTGAGCACTGAAGAATTGATGTTTTTGAACTGTGGTGTTGGAGAAGACTCTTGAGAGTCCCTTGGACAGCAAGGAGATCCAACCAGTCCATTCTGAAGGAGATCAGTCCTGAGTGTTCATTGGCAGGACTGATGTTGAAGCTGAAGCTCCAATACTTTGGCCACCTGATGCGAAGAGCTGACTCACTGGAAAAGACCTTGATGCTGGGAAAGACTGAGGGCAGGAGGAGAAGGGGATGACAGAGGATAAGATGGTTGGATGGCATCACTGACTCAATGGACATGGGTTTGGGTGAACTCTGGGAGTTGGTGATGGACAAGCAGGCCTGGCGTATTGTAGTCCATGGGGTCACAGAGAGTCGGACATGACTAAGCGACTGAACTGAACTGAAATCAGGAGCTGTATGATTGCCTTGTGGCTTATGACTTCACAAGGTTCTTAAGAATGCTAAAACAGTCAATTATGAATGAAGAATGTATTAATTCTTATGAGTTAAGACTGTCAGATTTTTTAAAAAAGAGGAGATCTCAGCCCTGAGTGCCCTGCACCAGAGGCAGTGGAATTTCACACAGACTCTGATCAGACCTGCTCCTTCATCAGCTCTGCTGGAGATGGTCAGGATGAAAAAGCACACCCAGTAGGGAAGGTGAGGCTGTCTCTTACTCTCTGACAAATGGTACAGGGATCCACTACCTGCAGAAAGTTCACCTTCTAGACATAAGACGTTCAGTAATAAGATGGTCCTGAGAACAGAACGTGGTCCACTGGAGAAGGGAATGGCAAGCCACTTCAGTATTCTTGCCTTGAGAACACCATGAACAGTATGAAAAAGCAAAATGATAGGATACCAAAAGAGAAACTCCCCAGGTCATTAGGTGCCCAATATTGCTACTGGAGATCAGTAGAGAAATAACTCCAAAAAGAATGAAGGGATGGAGCCAAAGCAAAAACAATACCCAGTTGTGCATGTGACTGGTGATAGAAGCAAGATCTGATGCTGTAAAGAGCAATATTGCATAGGAACCAGGAATGTCAGGTCCATGAATCAGGGCAATTGGAAGTGGTCAAACAAGAGATGGCAAGGGTGAACGTTGACATTCTAAGAATCAGAACTAAAATGGACTGGAATGGGTGAATTTAACTCAGATTACCATTATATTTACTACTGCGGGCAGGTCCCTCAGAAGAAATGGAGTAGCCATCATGGTCAACAAAAGAGTCCGAAATGCAGTACTTGGATGCAATCTCAAAAACGACAGAATGATCTCTGTTCGTCTCAAGGCAAACCATTCAATATCACAGTTATCCAAGTCTATGCCCCAACCAGTAATGCTGAAGAAGCTGAAGTTGAACGGTTTTATGAAGATCTACAAGACCTTTTAGAACTAACACCCAAAAAAGATGTCCTTTTCATTATAGGCGACTGGAATGCTAAAGTAGGAAGTCAAGAAACACCAGGAGTAACAGGCAAATTTGATCTTGGAATACGGAATGAAGCAGGGCAAAGACTAATAGAATTTTGCCAAGAAAATGCACTGGTCATAGCAAACACCCTCTTCCAACAACACAAGAGAAGACTCTACACATGGACATCACCAGATGGTCAACACCGAAATCTGGTTATATTCTATGCAGCCAAAGATGGAGAAGTTCTATACTGTCAACAAAAACAAGACCGGGAGCTGACTGTGGCTCAGATCATGAACTCCTTATTACCAAATTCAGACTTAAACCGAAGAAAGTAGGGAAAACTGCTAGACCATTCAGGTATGATCTAAATCAAATCCCTTATGATTATACACTGGAAGTCAGAAATAGATTTAAGGGACTAGATCTGATAGATAGAGTGCCTGATGAACTATGGAATGAGGTTCGTGACACTGTATGGGAGACAGGGATCAAGACCATCCCCATGGAAAAGACATGCAAAAAAGCAAAATGGCTGTCTGGGGAGACCTTACAAATAGCTGTGAAAAGAAGAGAAGCAAAAAGCAAAGGAGAAAAGGAAAGATATAAGCATCTGAATGCAGAGTTTCAAAGAATAGCAAGAAGAGATAAGAAAGCCTACTTCAGCCAACAATGCAAAGAAATAGAGGAAAACAACAGAATGGGAAAGACTAGAGATCTCTTCAAGAAAATTAGAGATACCAAGGGAACATTTCATGCAAAGATGGTCTCGATAAAGGACAGAAATGGTATGGACCTAACAGAAGCAGAAGATATTAAGAGGAGGTGGCAAGAATACACGGAAGAACTGTACAAAAAGATCTGCATGACCCAGATAATCACAATGATGTGATCACTCATCTAGAGCCAGACATCTTGGAATCTGAAGTCAAGTGGGCCTTAGAAAGCATCACTACAAACAAAGCTAGTGGAGGTGATGGCATTCCAATAGAGCTATTTCAAATCCTGAAAGGTGATGCTGTGAAAGTGCTGCACTCAATATGCCAGCAAATTTGGAAAACTCAGCAGTGGCCACAGGACTGGAAAAGGTCAGTTTTCATTCCAATCCCAAAGAAAGGCAATGCCAAAGAATGCTCAAACTATGGCACAATTGCACTCATCTCACATGCTAGTAAAGTAATACTCAAAATTCTCCAAGCCAGGCTTCAGCAATACATGAACCGTGAACTCCCTGATGTTCAAGCTGGTTTTAGAAAAGGCAGAGGAACCAGAGATCAAATTGCCAACATCCACTGGATCATTGAAAAAGCAAGAGAGTTCCAGAAAAACATCTATTTCTGCTTTATTGACTATGCCAAAGCCTTTGACTGTGTGGATCACAATAAACTGGGAAAATTCTGAAAGAGATGGGAATACCAGACCACCTGACCTGCCTCTTCAGAAATCTGTATGCAGGTCAGGAAGCAACAGTTAGAACTGGACATGGAACAACAGACTGGTTCCAAATAGGAAAAGGAGTACGTCAAGGCTGTATATTGTCACCCTGCTTATTTAAATTCTATGCAGAGTACATCATGAGAAATGCTGGGCTGGAAGAAACACAAGCTGGAATCAAGATTGCCGGGAGAAATATCAATAACCTCAGATATGCAGATGACATCACCCTTACGGCAGAAAGTGAAGAGGAGCTAAAAAGCCTCTTGATGAAAGTGAAAGAAGAGAGTGAAAAAGTTGGCTTAAAGCTCAACATTCAGAAAACAAAGATCATGGCATCCGGTTCCATCACTTCATGGGAAATAGATGGGGAAACAGTGTCAGACTTCATTTTTCTGGGCTCCAAAATCACTGCAGATGGTGATTGCAGCCATTAAATTAGAAGACGCTTACTCCTTGGAAGTAAATTTATGACCAACATAGATAGTATATTCAAAGGCTGAGACATTACTTTGCTGACTATGGTCCATCTAGTCAAGGCTATGGTTTTCCCTGTGGTCATGTATGGATGTGACAGTTGGACTGTGCAGAAGGCTGAGCACCGAAGAATTGATGCTTTTGAACTGTGGTGTTGGAGAAGACTCTTGAGAGTCCCTTGGACTGCAAGGAGATCCAACCAGTCCATTCTGAAGGAGACCAGTCCTGGGATTTCTTTAGAAGGAATGATGCTAAAGCTGAAACATCAGTATTTTGGCCACCTCATGTGAAGAGTTGACTCATTGGAAAAGACTCTGATGCTGGGAGGGATTCGGGGCAGGAGAAGAAGGGGACAACTGAGGATGAGATGGCTGGATGGCATCACAGACCCGATGGATGTGAGTCTGAGTGAGGTCCAGGAGATGGTGATGGACAGGGAGGCCTGGCGTGCTGCAATTCATGCGGTTGCAAAGAGTCGGACACGACTGAGTGACTGAACTGAACTGAACTGAACCAAACTGAGTGAATGTTAAGCCTGGTCATAGGGGGCAAGGAATCACTTGTTCAGCTGTAGTTAATACTCCCTGACAGGAGACAGTGGGAAGGGACTCTTGCCCACCGGCACACAGTTATGCTTGGCTGAACTGAGGGATGCTTTTGAACTGTGGTGCTGGAGAAGACTGTTGAGATTCCCTTGGACTGCAAGGAGACCCAACCAGTCCATCCTAAAAGAAATCAGTCCTGAATATTCATTGGAAGGACTGATGCTGAAGCTGAAATTCCAATACTTTGGCCACCTGATGTGGAGGACTGACTCATTTGAAAAGACCCTGATGCTGGGAAAGATTGAAGGCAGGAGGAGAAGGGGGATGACAGAGGATGAGATGGTTAGATGACATCACTGACATAGTGGATGTGAGTTTCAACAAGCTCTGGGGCATGGTGAAGGACAGGAAAGCCTGGCGTGCTGCAGTCCATGGGGTTGCAAAGAGTTGGACACAACTGTGCGAGTGAACTGAACTGAGGGAAAACCAAATGTCCATGGGGAGCAGAACAAAGCCATCACAAAGTGAGAGCAGATGCAGTTCCCTCGTGATGTGTCCAGCCAGGCTCGGGAGGCTCTCCGGGGCTGCGTTCTCAGGCACTTGCATCAGCAGGGCCTTGCCTCTCCCATCAGTCTAGAAGGAAAGGTTCATAATCAAGAGAAAGAAGGAAGAAGCCCATGAGAGACGTTGCCTTGGCAGGATTCTAGGTGGCCTTGATGGATCACCAGAAATCTGAATGACAGTTGGCAGGCTCATCCCCAGCATCCTGCACCCAGAGCAACCTGAGAAGGTCCTGCAGCTGGGGAGGTGCAGTCATTTGCAGGTATGGAGCTCCCTGCTATGCAGGTAATTTGAGCAGCTTGAAAGTACCATTTGCTGTTTGTTCATTTACACAAACTAGGTGGGTGTCTGGCCTAGGAGTCAAAGAGGGCTGGGTGGGAATTTTATATAACTGTGAAAAAGTTACCTCATGTCCTGAGCTAGTTTCTTCATTAGTAAAATGGACAAGAAAATATGTCCCAGAGGGTTCTGTCAGGTGTGAGTGAGTCAAAGTTCTTGCAGAGTGACCATTCGCAATGTCTGTTTGGCTCTAATTTTACACTTGATCCTAAGTCCTCTCTCACAGGGTGGTAGTAGGCTGGCTATCTTCCCTCTCCTCCTCATCCCCGCTGCCCTCCTCTCAAAAACAACCCCACAGAGGCTTGACAATCCACTGCCTGCTGCAAATGGAAGGAACAAAACACCCTGAAATGGAGCATTTTGCCACCTAACTAACCTAATGAGTCAGAAATTGACCACTTGGAAAATTTATAAAATGCAGCATATGATTTACAGCTTGACTAGCATTTAAACCTGTGTTCCTTCTGCCTCAGCCAGGACACACAGGATTGGAGGAGCCTGTGACCCACTCCCATCTTTGTTGTGGCCCCAGCACTTGTAATGTGGGGACAGCAAAGGGAAGACAGGTGCTGGAAGCAGATTTGGTGTTCAGTTGGCTCTCACTAGGTAACAATAGCTACAATTTTCAAGTGAATTTTCCAGGGCTTCTGGTGAGTGGGGGAAAAAAAAAGTCTAATAGTCTGGATAGCACCATGTCTATTTGATAAGGGAAAAAGACACTTATTATTCATCCCATTAGGCAGATACCCCTTTATCCATAAGAAAATATACACATATTTAATTTCTTCTACCTTTATGTCTCTTTCTAGTCCAGAGTTATTAACCTGGGGTTCAGGGATGGGCTTAAAGGGGCTTATAATCCATTAAAATTAGGTGCAAAGTTCATGTGTATGTGAAAGTTTCCCCGAAGAGATTTTTAATTAGTTCTCAGAGGGTTGGTGACCCACTCTCATATACGTGCTCAGTGATAAACTGCTGCTCTGCAAGTGCTCACAGAGCCAGTTGTCTCTGCTCCGGATGGGCTCTCGCCACCATAAGCAAAGTCACTTTAATCCTGTGGTTCTCAGTGTGCTGCTGCCATCTGGGACTGCATGAGTCCTCACTGGGGAGGAGTATTCCACTCACTTCACTATGCTTATAGCATCCCTGGTATCTGCACATTGAATGCCAGTATCACTCCTGGTCGTTTTGACAACCAAAGATGATCACGCATATTTCCACACCGCCTTAGAGGGCAGGGCCTCCCCTGCTTGAGACAGTTAAGCTTATCTTCCCCCACTTCTCCTTCTTCATGAGGAAAATGTGGGAGACGGGCAAGACGCCCTTCTGGCTCTGTGATTCAGTGGCACCTCCTTCAGTGGCATCTCCCCTTCTTTGAGTGTCACGTTTGTTCCTGTTCACCCCACTATGCCAACAGATATGTGTTGTTGGAGGGACCAGAAATGTACCCCCAAGAGTGCGGAACCATGGCCTTGCCCAGATGTGGCCCTCTTGGGCAGTCCTGTGGCCTTCCTAGGCCGATGCCCATCGACTGTAATCAGGCTGAAGTGACTTGGAGGGTCAGTTCAGCTCTAGAGTTGGATGATTCTATGCAGTAATGAGAGTAGGTTCTATGGGATTCCCTCCACCTCAAGAAAATTGCTAAGAAATCTTTCAGATATTGTAACAAACCCTTTTATGGGAGGGGGGGAGTGAATAGTGCTCCAACAGGCAAAGGACCTGGAATGCTCCTTCAATGCCATAAGTGTTAGACCACACAAATCAAATGTCTAATAAGGAAAAAAAAAAGAAACAGTCCTAGGGGAGGGGATATCCTGGTTGGGCTTATTGATGAGAATCTGGGAATTTGACGACCTTAAGGGAAACTGCAAGGCACCAAGTTCAGACGCTAACTCCTCTCAGAGGCCTGTTTAAGCTCCTGAAGCAGTTAAGAATCCAGAACCTAATGTGAGTGCATTTTTATTGTGATACATTAATTTTACCATAGCTGTTGATTATTTTCTCACCTACCCATACCTTTACTGAGCACCTGAAGTCTTTGAAGACAGATTGCATAGGACTCATCAGAGCCCGACACACAGTAGGGATTCAGATGAATGAAATAAGGTGCAGGGATAAGGCTGGGTTGTGCACTAGATGGAAGAAATGATAAAACAAGCTGGGCTAGCTTCCAGTGGGGCTTCTCATGATGGCCTGTGGAGGCCACCTTTCAGCTTTGTCTCTTCTCTCTTCCAGGGGAGCCAGAGCAGCACCTGGTGTTAATCATCCTTTCCCTGCAAATGAGACACTTCCTGAACTCACACAGTTCAGGAAGCTAGACAGTCCTGTGAAGCCAAAGGAGCCACGCTGTTAATCCCCACTCTCCTTTTCTCCCCTTCCCTCATCTCTGTAGTGGATATCTGCATGCAGAAACACCTTCCACATTTTCCTCTAGAGATTTAATACCATGCAGCAAATTATTTCTGAGTCATCACTTCTGAACTGCTGAATTTGGGTATTCCTACTAAAACTGACAGCCCTGTAATAAGGAAGTTTATGGGCCTTGTGAGAGAGGTTTTGAACACAGTTGAAACTGGGTAAAAAGTTAATATTTTCTAATGACAAAGTGATGTGGTTGATTCAGATCCCCAGACAATGTTCCCCTGAAGGCTGTGGGCCCTGCCTGTTTCCTGGTCTCTTCCTTTTTCCTGGCGCTTCACCTTCTACTGTGGAACTCTTGACGCTTTCCCTCAATCAGTGAGCTGTCTTTCCTGGCTTCCCCATGTCTCCTTCTTGGCCTCTTGGTGACGATGAGGGCAGTACAGAGTAGGTGAAGAGGCAAGAAAGCCTGCAGTTGGTTCCAGAGCTAGGCTGAGTGATATCTCGAGTGCCTGAAGTGGCAAAGACCAAAGAGTCACAGAAAGTCAAAGGTCAGAGCAGTGCTGGCTTCAGGAGGATGGCTTCCAGGGGGCTTCAGTTCTTCAGTGACTATCACTAGTCTCTCTGACCAAAGAGGGTGGGGGTGGAGGGTATGACTCTTCCTGACGGAGCTGTGTGGTGATCTGGGGAGGTGGGAGAATTGTGTGTGCTTATGTAGGGCCATTCTTCAAGCAGGGAGAAACTGGCTAATATGACCAAAAAACAAATGGCTTCAGCCACATTTGACCACCAAGGTCTTCTTGAGAGCCTGTCCAGGGCACCTGCAGATGTCTGCACAGCCTTTAGAAAGTTCTTCTTGTGGACTAGGACCAATAGCCTCCACTCTCCAACCCAGCTGCATCAGCCAAAAGCGGCAGGGGCGGTGAAAAGGACACAGGCTTGAGAGGAAGATCTGGGTTCAAGGTTTATATCTGACTCTGCAAACTAGCTGTGTGTTCTTGGGCAAGTCACAAACTCTCAAATTGAGTCTCATCTCTAAACAAAGGTGCTACAGGTTTCTAGGTCTTTTAGGATCTTGTATTTATTCAAATAATATTTGTCGGGTACCTACTATGTTCTAGGTACTTTCAAGGTGCTTGAGATACAACAGAAAACACAAAACACTAAAATCCCTGTCCTCATTCAGCTCATGTTCTAGTGGAGGGAGCTTGATAATAAAGATAAATATGTATATTATATTGTCATTTAGAAGGTGATCAATATTATGGGATGAAATAAAACACAGTAGGTTAAGGAGGACCAGGAAAGGTGAAGTCAGGGGCTGGGGGAGAGTGCAAGTAGCAAATTCTTTGATTGATGATTTTCTGGAATCTCAAAAATGCCTCCTAAGCAAACTTTCTGAGTAGGAACATGATGCCTGTTGACATGACACAATCAAAGAGAGGAAAATGAGGTTTATCTTTCACAAGATTTCAGAATGATCCAATTGGCAGCTCTTAACTCTAGCTCATTTCCATGAGGAGAAGGTGGGTCTTATTTTCAATGCTCACTAAGGGTTTGGGTTGGGAGTAAGGATATGGACATCCCAAAGCTCAGGACAGGGCAGTACTACTGCAAGCTTCCTTCTCACAACTTAGGATCCTTGGAAATGCCACAGGAGGAGTCTGCAGGTGATAGGCAGTTAGAGATCTGCTACCAAGGCTCTGTAATTACTGGAAGCCTCAAATTTACTGGTCAGGGGCCTGTCTAATTACCCTAAATGGCAACAGATAACTTCATATCACTGTGAGAAGCCAACTAAAAACTACTCAAAAAATGATCAATAACTCACTGGAAATTCTCCTTCCTCCAAGAATAAAATACTCTTATAGGGCATCACTGACTGGATGGACGAGAGTTTGAGTGAACTCCAGGAGTTGGTGATGGACAGGGAGGCCTGGCGTGCTGCAATTCATGGGGTCACAAAGAATTGGACATGACTAAGTGACTAAACTGAACTGAACTGATGGTGCCAATGCTTGGTTATAGGTTTTGTAGAGGTTTGTTTGTTTGACTGATTAATATATATTCATTTCCTTGCTCCTTCTTTCTTTACAGAACTGGCTAATATATTTATTTGAGTTCTGAGATCCAGAATGAATTCATTTATAGAGTTTTTCTAGTTATAAAGATCTGGGTAGAGGAAGGCAGGCAGAAGGCAAAGACTGGCACACGACACATGACAGTGTGTGCTTACCAGCCGGCAGACCTCACAGGTTGCACGTGTACTCAACAAGTGCAGACCCCACTTGGGGGTGTCACCTGGTGTCCAGAAGGCAAGTAATGGATTTCCTGGCAGACATCTCCTGTGTGAGGCCCAGTAGTTAACTGGTTCCCAAACTTGATCCCAGAAAAGACAATGCTTGGAAAGGTCATCTGGAAATTAGGACATTTTCCAGAATATGCATTATCTTCCCAAATCCCTGTTTACCATATGATTCCATTCCTCATTGCCTCTACTCTGAAAATGTAGATATCTGTTCTTCAGACTGAGATAAATATACTGGTTGGAAAATATTGTGAACCTCTACAATAGAGCAGTATTCAGTAGGTTTCCTTTGTTGGCACATTTTACATAACTACATGTCATAGAGAAAGAATACCTTCTTGTTATTAGATCTTATCACACCATTAATAGCACTGTAAAAATCCACAGCTCTCTATGGACTCATTCTGTGGATTCAGGTAAAAATGTTTACACTGTGCTTTCTAGCTTTGAAGTGGAGCAAATGTGACTTAGGAGCCAATTTTCTGCCGTCTTCCCCCTTAGCACTCATATTCCTAATTATTTCTACTGCATCCCTTGTAATCATACTTCTCAAACTTTAGGTCTATATGACTCAGAGTCTATTGTGTCCAGGGTGATGTCTAGGATTCAGCGGTTTTACAAGCACTCAGATGACGCCAGAGCTGCCGAGACCGTGCTCCACGGACCACCTTTTTGAGTAGCAGAGTTCTCCATCCCATACCATGCTGCCTGATCTAGGTGTTATCTTGCTGGACTTTGGTGACAGCTCACTGTCCCTTCTGTACCAAACTTTCCCCACAGTTTCCAAGAGGACTTTCTAAAACACGGATCTGGTGCCAGTCTTCTCTTCTTACCACTTCCTCCAGTGGCTCCATGCTGCCTAGAGATGAAGGGTCAGTCTGCTAATGTTGGCTGCTGGTCTCCTTCATGATTAGGTCCTGCACCTCACAGCTTCTTCTGCCATTTGGCGTCTTAATCTTGATATCCTTGTGTGGCAGCCACCTTCCAAGATCTTCTCAGAGATCTCTGTCTCACACCCCTGTGTATAGTCCCCTTCCATCTTGCAAAGGGCTAACTTGTACAATCAGTAGAATTTTGTGTGACTTCTAAGATTAGGTCATAACCTAGAAGTTGTCACACTGAGTGAAGTAAGTCAGGCAGAGAGGGAGAAATAGCATATGACATCCCTTATATGTGGAATCTAAAAAGAAACGATACAAATCAACTTATGTACAAAATAGAAATAGATTCACAGACTAGGAGAATGAATTTATGGCTGCCAAGGGGAAGGATGTGGGGAAGGGAATATTAGGGAGTTTGGGATGGACATGTACACACTGCTATATTAAAAGTGGATAACGAATAAGGAGCTCCTGTATAGCACATGGAATTCTGCTCAGTTTTATATGGCAGCCTGAGTTGGAGGTGAGTTTGGGGGAGAATGGATACATGTATATGTACGGCTGAGTCCCTTTGCTCTCCACCTGAAACTATCACAACATTGCTAACTGGCTATAGCAATATAAAATAAAAATGGGAAACACATGTACACTTGTGGTGGATTCATGTTGATGTATGCCAAAACCAATGCAATATTGTAAAGTAATTCGCCTCCAATTAAAATAAATAAATTTAAATTAAAAAATATATGTAAAACAAACAAACAAAAAGTTAAAAAGATTGGCTCATAAAAGATATTTAGGCCTTTGCTTTGCTTTCTCTTGGATCATTTACCCTGGGAGAAGCCAGCCGTCATGCCATAGGAACACATGGGCAGGCCTATCAAAAAATCCCCATGGTAAGGAACCAAGGCCTCTTGCCAACAGCCACATAAGTGAACTATTTCAGAAGCAGATCCTCCAGCTGCAGTAAAGCCTTCAGATACCTGTAGACCCAGCTGATGCCTTGATTACAACCAAGTGAGAGACCTTGAGCTAGAACCCTTCAGGCTGAGCCACTTTCAAACTCCTGGCCTAGAGGAATGGTGAGATAAGTGTTTGTTGCTTGAAGTCACCAAGTTTTGGGGTTATTTGTTGTGTAGCTATTGACACTGGCACCTCTTTCCATCTGGGTAACTTCTAGCCATCCTTTGAGATCCAGATCTACATATGTTTCCTTCAAGAAGCCTTCACTAACCTTGTCCCTCAAGATTTGACCAGATGCATTTTCCCTGGGCTGCCACGATGCCCTGGGTATGTCTGTATCCCTATCTTTATTATAATATCTAGTCACTATCTATATTTCTGACAGTCTCACAAGGCTGTGAACTCCTTCGAGGCAAGGGACAGTACCATTTGGATAACCTGAGTGCTAATCAAAGTACCTGGAACATAATAGGCCCTTATATATGTTGGAATGAATGAACAAGTGAATGAAGTCAAGTGCTCTGGAATCATGACTTTATAGTAACTCTATCCCTTTACCCTGGAAGTTCTTTAAGCACTTGTCAGTACTTGCTAGACCTGCCATCTCACAAGGGCCAGCTATGATGCAATCCATTGACTGCTGAATTTCCAGTTTTTTTATCACATCACTCTTTTAAACAGAATACATCATAATCATCTGTGAGATTTAAAGAAGATGTGTGTGTACACACACACACACACACACACACACACACACACACAATATATGCACACACACACATACATATACAGGTATTTACTTTGCTGACAAAGGTCCGTCTAGTCAAAGCTTGTATTTCCTGTAGTCATGTATGGGTGTGAGAACTGGACAATAAAGAAAGCTGAACACCAAAGAATTGATGCTTTTGCACTGTGGTGTTGGAGAAGACTCTTGAGAGTACCTTGGACTGCAAGAAGATCACACCAGTCAATTGTAAAGGAAATCAGTCCTGAATATACACTGGAAGGACTGATGCTGAAGTTGAAGCTCCAATATGCAAAGAACTGACACACTGAAAAAGCCCCGATGCTGGGAAAGACTGAAGGCAATGGGAGAAGGGGATGACAGAGTGAGTATGAGATGGTTGGATGGCATCATCGACTCGATGGACATGAGTTTGAGCAAGTTCTGGGAGCTGGTGATGGACAGGGAAACCTGGTATGCTGCAGTCCACATGGTTGTAAAGAGCTGGACATAAATGAGCAACTGAACTGAACTGATACAGACACACACACACATGAGCTCCCTGGGTGGCTCAGATGGTAAAGAATCTGTCTGCCAATGCAGGAGACCCGGGTTTGATCCCTGGGTCAAGAAGATCCCCTAGAGAAGGCAATGGCAACACACTCCAGTATTCTTGCCTGGGAAAACCCATGGACAGAGGAGCCTGGTAGTCTACAGTCTATGGGGTTGCAGAGTCAGACACAACTGAGCAACTAATATGTACATCTGTGAGTATACACACACACACACACACACACACACACACACACACACACACCCTTACATACATATTTCAGTCTTGCCCCCAGAAATTCTGAATCAATAGTTGTGAGCTCCAGACATGTACATTTTAAAGGTTTCCATAGGTGACTTTTCATCCCTAAGTTGATATTCATTGATTTATTGATGTTTATGTCCAAAAAGCATAGGAAGTTTGTAAGAACATATGATTACTAAAACAAAACAAGAATAACCAAAAACCCCAAACTCTTAAACATAGGGAAGTATAATAATAAGAACAAGCGATGGTAAGTCTTCATAGGGGATAATTTTTATAACAGAGGATCTAGGCTAGGGAAGCTACTGCAAATTTTTTTAGAGCTTCCTTGGAGCCAAGACAAGAAGAGATTTGAATGAATTATGCTGCTCTCAACATTTGAAAGAGGTAGCATGTACGTTTGTCAGTAAATATAGCTTCTGCTCTAGTACTGAACTATAAGAGGAACTGTCTCATAACTCTTTCTATAAGAGGCACTCAAACACAATGAATGATGTTTTTGATACATTAAAAAAAAGTATAGGAAACTTTTACATACAGCTACTTTTCAACAAAAGTCAAAAGCATATTAAATTCTAGAGTGGTGAAGGTATTTCTATGAGAGTCAAAAATAAAGTATGTACCTTCATCGTATCTGGCTTGATACAAGAAACTGATAGAACCTGGAGGAGAAAATATCACGAATATTCCATTCATTTTCAATAGTCTCACTCAGACTTCTTGCAGGAGCTCAACAGTAGCCATCCCTCCACTCCCCGAGTCCAAATTTGGGCTATTCTCCCAGTGCAGCTCTGCTGCCAAGGATGGAGGGTGGTGACAGAAAATGTGCAGGTGTGGAATGAATGCTAGCTACATTGGTTAACAAAGGCTCCTGCCCACAGGGTTCAGAATCACTGCACTGGAGTGTCAGCAAATGATGTAGGGAACGCACATTTTACCTGTAAGCGCCGTGCAGTGAGTACTGCACAGCAGTGAAGGGCAGTGATCATACCTAATTCAAAGCATGTGTTTTGTCTGTCTACAGGTTGGGAGCTCAAGGTCACACTTTTTAATGAATTATTTCAAAGCTTCAAGGTAGAACATCAAACCTCAAAGGCACACAGAATGTTTTTGAGGTAGAAGATACAGATATCTGGAGGGAATAAGTTAGGAAAAGAACGTGGAATCAAAGAATCTTGCCTTGTCTGTCTGTCTGTGATGATTCCTAGTGGATCCAGGCCAAACTAGTCCACCAGGAATACTTGACCTTTGATTAATGATCAACCAGTCACTGAGGTATCAAACAGCTATCACCATACTCCTGATTCTCCTTGCCCAACATCAAGGGCAGCTTTGGGGGTCATGGAAAAGCCCTAGGAGTACAGGTGCAGACTGGGAAAGGACTGGGGCCCTAAAAGGATACTCTGTGCCATTAATATTTCAGAAAACTTGCAAAGGTTGTAGATTTCAGCTATGTTCACAAGTTCTGATTGACACATGAAGAGACATTTCAGCAGTGCTATCCAACAGAACTTGCTAAAACTGATGGGACTACTCTGTGTCTGCGCTCTCCAATATAATGGCCACTAATCACATGTAGCAACTGAGAATTCCAAGTTTTGTTTAATTACAAATAATTTAAATTTCAATCACTCCACGTGTTTTAAATAGTTATCCTACTGGACAGCACAATTCTCTAGGATCTGAACCAAACTGCTTCTCCTCTGGAACTGCTAATTGAGGCTTGTGACTTCATCTGCTAGTGAGGGGTTATCTCCAAGTAAAGCTGTATGGTTCCATGGGACAGCTGGTTGGGTGCCCTGAGGGCTTTGCCAGCAGCCTCAACCAGATTAAGAGGGCCTCCCAAGCTCGGAGTGTCAAGTTCAAGCCTTAGCATACAGTACTCTTTTAGGAGAACAATTCCTCCATCATTCTGGGTCTCTGGGTGCCATTAGATATCAACTTGTCCAAAGAGTTCTAGGAAATGAGGAGGGAGACAAGAGTTAAAAGTACTATCTCACATCTGAATAGCAAAAGCAGGAGGAATGTAACTAAACTTCAGTAGGCGCTGCAGTCAGTGCTTTCCTGTTGTAAATAATGAGACCTGGTTGTCCCAACCCGAATTCCACCTTCCTCCTAGCTGGAGGGGCTGAGGAGCCTAAAACATGTTTCCTTGACTCCTCTGTGTGGCAGTGTTCTCGATGGGCACTGCAGGCTGGGGGAGACCTGGAGGCCCAAGCCAGCAAGAAGTGACTCTTCCGCGGGTCAGTTCTGATCAGAATGAGAGGTGGTGAGGCATCTGTATTCAGCTTGCCTGTATCCTGGCTGCAGGGTTCTCAGAGCTAAGAGGCAGCTGTCGTGGTCACTGCGGTGGTTCCTGACATCTGGATTGCTTCTACAAGGGTCTGTGCTTGGAACTGACCATTCCTGACTTCTATTACTGTCCCAGCTTTCTAATAGTTTAGTAGGCACTTAATCATCTATATGCAACCTCTTTCTGCTCAAACTATTAGAGTGATTTCTGCTTCCTGCACTGTTTTCCTGATCAACACCCTTGCAGTATCTCATTTATCCCCTCAGAAACCCTCTAAGGTGGGTAATTTTACCATTGCTTGCTTTACAGATAATCATCAAGTCCAGTTCTGTTTATGGTAAGTACTTTGTACATTCATGTCCACATCTTTTCCTCCAAACAAATCTAGACCTATATCATGAATTGTTTCAAAAGCCAGGGTGTATGCTTCGAACACCAATGCTTCTTGTATGTCTGTGTGATGAATTTGTATCCAAACCAGAAAGCAAGTTGTAATGACAACTTGCTGAGAGTGATGTTATCTTTGCTAAAAAATAGTGTTGACACCTGTGGACATAATTTCAATCCTAAGTTAGCTATGTTCCTGCTGAGAAAGTCATAGTTTCGGGTTCACAGAGTGAATCTCTATCCATAAACAGAATGAAAACCACAATCACAGAAAACTAACCAAACTGATTACATGGACCACAGCCTTGTCAGACTCTATGAAATTTATGAACCATGCCATGTAGGGCCACCAGAGACAGACGGGTCATGGTGGAGGGTTCTGATAAAACATAGTCCACTGGAGAAGGGCATGGCAAACCACTTCAGTATTCTTGCCTTGAGAGCCCCATGAACAGTATGACAAGGCAAAAAGATATAACCACAAACAAGCAGCTACACATGAAGTTGTTGATCAAGAGAAACTGGACAAGAGATGTGAGTGATTGAAGTGACCTAGTACCACTTGCAGAACAGCCCTACAGGACAACCTCCTTTGGGGAAATTGATACTGCTATCTGTCTCCTTCTATTAAGTCAGGTTTCTGAACTCTATGTATTTTCACCTCCAGATCCCCAGTATTCCATAACCCAAGAATTATTCTCTTTGTCAGATGAACTTTTGACCACTCCATAGACATATCAAATAACTGCTCTGAAATAGTGTCTCTCAAGCTAGAGAGGAAGAAAACACTCATCACTAGATTGGTTGTGACTTGGGCAAGGGGCTCCCACCTCACCCTCCAGCAGCGGCTCTGTGAGCTGTAGAAAGACAGCACAATAGACTGACCTCTCCAATTTGTCCAAATGCTGCCTGCGAGCTTTGACTCCACAGTTTGTGGATTATCTGTGACCCTCTCACACTTCTGATGCAAATTTTGAGCCATTTAATTACGTAAACGTCCATTCTACTAGAAGCTGAAATTCATGACAGAGTTAAAACTCAAGTCAGTGAATTTGACTTTTCAATATCATTAGAGTCTATAAGTAGTATCATACCAAGAGCTTCTTTTTGCCCTTCAGATGAATCAAAGAGTAAAGATGCACTATTCAGGGCATCAGAGAAGGTTAAATTTCAAACATTTAGAACGGTCTATTTTTAATTTTTATTTATTTGTTCTTTGTTTATTTTATTTATTTGCTTATTTAACTTATACACGGAGTACATCACGTGAGATGCGAGGCTGGATGAATCACAAGCTGGAATCAAGATTGCCAGGAGAAATATCAACAACCTCAGATATGCAGATGATACCACTCTAATGACAGAAAGTGAAGAGGAACTAAAGAACCTCTTGATGAGGGTGAAGAAGGAGAGTGAAAAAGCCAGCTTAAAACTAAATATTAAAAAAACTAAGATTGGCATCCCCGGATGCCACTCAGGGGAAAAAGTGGAAGCAGTTACAGGTTTTATTTTCTCAGGCTCCAAAATCACTATGGACAGTGATGGCAATCACAAAATTAAAAGCCACTTGCTCCTTGGAAGGAAGGCTATGACAAATCTAGACAGTGTCTTAAAAAGCAGAGACATCACTTTGCCGTCAAAAGTCCATAGAGTCAAAGCTATGGTTTTTCCAGTAGTCGTGTATGAATGTGAGAGTTGGACCATAAAAAAAGTTAAGTACTGAAGAATTGATGCTTTTTAATTGTGGGGCTGGAGAAGACTTTTGAGAGTCCCTTGGACTGCAAAGAGATCAAACCAGTCAATCCTAAAGGAAATCAAACCTGAATATTCATTGGAAGGGCTGTTGTTGAAACTGAAGCTCCAATACTTTGGCAACCTGAAGTGAAGAGCTGACTCATTGGAAAAGACTCTGATGCTGGGGAAGACTGAAGGAAAATGAGAAGGGGGCAAGAGAGGATGTGATGGTTAGATGGCAAAACCGACTCAATTGACATGAATTTGAGCAAACTCTGGGATACAGTGAAGGACAGGGGAAGCCTGGCATGCTGCAATCCATGGGGTCACAAAGAGTTGGACATGTCAGTGACTGAACAACAATCTTCGTTTAGCTTATTCTTTTTCACCACAAAAATACTGTATGGAATTGAGTCATTTCAAATTTAAATGAGAGAAATTTTTATGCATAAATACTTTGAGGGAGGTAAAACGAGACTATCAGCTACTCATTAAAACCAGTAAGTCATCAGTTACTATCAGTGAGTACTCTTTGATGTTTATCTTTTAATAAGTCAACATTGTGAGCTTATCTCTGAACTTCTTTAGATCCATGAAGAAATTTCACTGCTTTACTTTTAAGTCAGATTCTCCAAGCACTGAAAAAACTCACTCAGCCTGACTGCAATTGGGATAGAACAATAATGTTGTAAACAGTAACATATATAGCATACCCAAAGGACTGATACAGCTTTCAAAGGTAGCAAATGTTTGAGAAATAACTTAGTTATGAATGACATATATGCTCCCTTATACTTGGTTATGCACAAAATGGAATTCAGCTAATTTTCATTTCAATTCATTACCACTAATTTATCACTATGGTATTTTGATTATTTTTATCCAAGAAACTATAAGCATTTTCACTTCACTGCTCTCTGGGTTTCCTGTAACCACTGTGCCCTCTACCTCACCTGTGGTATTCCCAACAGGTTAGGATCTTTGCAAGGGAACAAAGCAACTGGCTTGCAAAGTTTTTTAAACTATCACTTATGATCTATAGCAGCAGAGAGCTTCCAAAAACACAGAAGGCTTGCTTAAGTATTTTGAATGGAGGGTCATATGCCATTGGCCAGGTATTCAGGACAAACTTATGTGTTATAGTCATAAATCAAGAGCCCATTCTCAAGAGATTTGGGGGAAAAAAAGATGCCTGGTAATAAAGGGATTGTATCTGAAAATTTTGTTAAGATTCTTGGAAAACAATCCTTTTTGTGGGAAAGAGGTATGATTACTAGCTTACAGGTTCTTTGCAGGTAACACCACATCTTCTGCTGCTTGCATGATACACTGTGTGTACTTACTAAATATCCAATGAACTGAATTCTCAGAATCCACAAGTACTACCACATTCTTATCTTTAATTATCACCAGTAATCTTGGGGCTGGGCTCCCTGCTTTCTCTAGGCCCTCTGTCTGAGATGGTGGGCTCACAGAAACCTAAAGCCTCGAAGGTAAAAGCTCAGTGCTGTCTCTGTTTCTTTCACTTTTGTTTGAACAATCTTTCTATGTTACTATGGTAATGCCTAGTATCAGGATGCTCTGTAAATTTTCATTTGGGAAGGAGGAGGAGATCACAAGTGATGTAGTTCATAGAAAAATCTGCCCAGAGGGCAATCTCTTTGCCAATCTGAAAAGCCTGTGCATGTCCCATTTCATAATAAATGTATTTAAATAATACATGACAGCATATGAAACAGACACAATATGTTGAAAGAGAGATCCACTGGGCCCAGGAAAACTGCATTAAGTATGAGATTATAAGTAAGTGAATATTTTAAGACATTTGAAAAAAAATACCAGAGGGAATTCAGTCCATATATAAGATTCATTTCAACACGTAAAGGTAATAGCTGTGGAATTCCAGAGATGAGTACACAAGGCTGTCCTGAGTGGAGGCTGGATATTAGTCTGGGACCTGATCTGAATGATGAATAGACTGGTTACGGCAGTTAAAAGGGCAGGGGTAAACTAAAGAAACAAAGACATCTGTTACTGATATTTGTCAGAGAAGGCAATGGCACCCCACTCCAGTACTCTTGCCTGGGAAATCCCATGGACGGAGGAGCCTCGTAGGCTACAGTCCATGGGGTCGCTATGAGTCAGACACGACTGAGCGACTTCACTTTCACTTTTCACTTTCATGCATTGGAGAAGGAAATGGCAACCCACTCCAGTGTTCTTGCCTGGAGAATCCCAGGGACAGAGGGGCCTGGTGGGTTTCCGTCTATGGGGTCGCACAGAGTTGGACACGACTGACGCGACTTAGCAGCAGCAGCAGCAGCAGCACTGGTATTTGCCCTTTGACATGTGTAACTTCACAGCTGGTATGATCAAATCTGGACTCGGAGATGGGGATGACAAAATGGGCTGTGGTATCTGACACTTGAGCCATGAAGTCAAATTTCTCAGTACTACTTTTGGACAGTGCTGACTGTAGCTTATTAAAACTCAAGCTGGGAATGCTCCTGCCTGGCCAAAGTAGGCACTGTAACACCTTAGGATGCCCACCACTGCTAAGTTTGTTTGAGGACATAGGAAGAAAGCTGCTTTGGCTTCTTGATTTATGACTTCATTAAAATGTTTGTGCTTCAAACCTCCATCAAAGCTTATCGAAATTAATAGCTTCTTAAAACAGAAATACTCAGTGATAAATGAATGCAGCTTGCATCTTATGAGAGGCGAAAATAGAGCACTCTGCTGCTGCTGCTAAGTTGCTTCAGTCGTGTCCAACTCTGTGCAACCCCATAGATGGCAGCCCACCAGGCTCCCCCATCCCTGGGATTCTCCAGGAAAGAACACTGGAGTGGGTTGCCATTTCCTTCTCCAAGAGCACTCTAGGTACCCTTTATATTCCTCCAGGTACAGGGTAATGCTTTCTGCTGTGGTATACTAGTAAGTTTCAAGAATGAGTCGGTGAGAAGATGTAAGTGAGAGCATGAAGAGAACAATAACTGATTCTCAGCCAAGAAGAGCACAGCTGCCAGCAATCTTTCAGAAATGCATTATGGAAAAGGTCTAAATTGTTCCTGCTTAGATAGACCACAACCAACTCAGAAGTCAAAAGGCTGCTATGTCTATTACAGATATTCACTGACTTGGAATTCACAGAGATCTTAATTTAAAGATATAACTTTGAGATGGGCTTCTCACAGTTCAGTTCAGTTCAGTTCAGTTCAGTTCAGTCGCTCAGTTGTGTCCGACTCTTTGCAACCCCATGAATCGCAGCACGCCAGGCCTCCCTGTCCATCACCATCTCTCGGAGTTCACTCAGACTCACGTCCATCGAGTCTGTGATGCCATCCAGCCATCTCATCCTCGGTCGTCCCCTTCTCCTCCTGCCCCCAATCCCTCCCAGCATCAGAGTCTTTTCCAATGAGTCAACTCTTCCCATGAGGTGACCAAAGTACTGCAGTTTCAGTGTTAGCATCATCCCTTCCAAAGAAGACCCAGGGTTGATCTCCTTCAGAATGGACTGGTTGAATCTGCTTGCAGTCCAAGGGACTCTCAAGAGTCTTCTCCAGTACCACAGTTCAAAAGCATCAGTTCTTCGGCACTCAGCCTTCTTCACAGTCCAACTCTCACATCCATACATGACCACAGGAAAAACCATAGCCTTGACTAGATGGACCTTAGTTGGCAAAGTAATGTCTCTGCTTTTCAATATGCTATCTAGGTAGGTCATAACTTTTCTTCCAAGGGGTAAGCATCTTTTAATTTTATGGCTGCAGTCACCATCTGCAGTGATTTTGGAGCCCCCAAAATAAAGTCTGACACTGTTTCCACTGTTTCCCCATCTATTTCCCATGAGGTGATGGGACCAGATGCCATGATCTTCATTTTCTGAATGTTGAGCTTTAAGCCAACTTTTTCACTCTCCTCTTTCACCTTCATCAAGAGGCTCTTTAGCTCCTTTTCACTTTCTGCCATAAGGGTGGTGTCATCTGCATATCTGAGGTTATTGATATTTCTCCTGGCAATCTTGATTCTAGCTTGTGTTTCTTCCAGTCCAGCATTTCTCATGATGTACTCTGCATAGAAGTTAAATAAGCAGGGTGACAATATACAGCCTTGACGTATTCCTTTTCCTATTTGGAACCAGTCTGTTGTTCCATGTCCAGTTCTAACTGTTGCTTCCTGACCTGCATACAGATTTCTCAAGAGGCAGGTCAGGTGGTCTGGTATTCCCATCTCTTTCAGAATTTTCCAGTTTATTGTGATCCACACAGTCAAAGGCTTTGGCATAGTCAAGAAAGCAGAAATAGATGGTTTTTTTGGAACTCTCTTGCTTTTTCCATGATTCAGCAGATGTTGGCAATTTGATCTCTGGTTCCTCTGCCTTTTCTAAAACCAGCTTGAACATCAGGGAGTTCACGGTTCACGTATTGCTGAAGCCTGGCTTAGAGAATTTTGAGCATTACTTTACTAGCATGTGAGATGAATGCAATTGTGCCATAGTTTGAGCATTCTTTGGCATTGCCTTTCTTTGGAATTGGAATTAAAACTGACCTTTTCTGGTCCTGTGGCCACTGCTGAGTGTTCCAAATTTGCTGGCATACTGAGTGCAGCACTTTCACTGCATCATCTTTCAGGATTTTAAACAGCTCAACTGGAATTCCATCACCTCCACTAGCTTTTTTGTAGTGATGCTTTCTAAGGCCCACTTGACTTCACATTCCAAGATGTCTGGCTCTAGATGAGTGATCACATCATCATGATTATCTGGGTCGTGAAGATCTTTCTTGTATAGTTCTTCCGTGTATTCTTGCCACCTCTTCTTAATATCTTCAGCTTCTGTTAGGTCCGGACCATTTCTGTTTATTGAGCCCATCTTTGCATGAAATGTGATTTTGAGCTTCCTAGGCAGCTCTAACTTATTTTTTTTTTTAATATTCATAGCACTTAGCTACATCTATGTGTGCGTACTCAGTCACTAAGTCTTGTCCAACTCTTGCAATCTGATGAACTGTAGCCCACCAGGCTCCTCTGTCCATGGGGTTTTCCAGGCAAGAATATGGGAATGAGCTGCCATTTCCTTTCCCAGGGGATCTTTCTGACCCAAGGATCAAACTTGTATCTCTGGCATCTCCTGTACTGGTAGACTGATTCTTTCCACTGAGCCACCAGGGTAGCCTAGCTATGTCTGCTAAGTCACTTCAGTCATGTCCGAATCTGTGCTACCCCATAGATGGTAGCCCACCAGGCTCCCCCATCCCTGGGATTCTCCAGGAAAGAACACTGGAGTGGGTTGCCATTTCCTTCTCCAATGCATGAAAGTGAAAAGTGAAAGGAAGTCGCTCAGTTGTGTCTGACCCTTAGCATGGACTGCAGCCTATCAGGCTCCTCCATCCATGGGATTTTCCAGGCAAGAGTACTGGAGTGAGGTGCCATTGCCTTCTCCTAGCTATGTCTAGCACATATTAAATATCTGATGAATAGTGAATGTAGCAGCTACCACTTCCAAAGAGAGCCCTGATTCTTCCTTGTGGTTTCTTGTTATCCATTTGTCCAAACTATCCCAGGACCTAGAGATGACGCAGTCACTGCCATCAGCACCAAGTTAACAAAGTCTCACTTATCCCTTTTTAAAATAAATTCAAGTGTGGACAAGTAGCTCAAACACTTAGTGGGAGTTTAACCCAAGCGTCTTGCTTTTGTTCATCCGAACACCTTATCTAATTCCACTGGTCCTCTCACTCGCTGTCCTTCAGACACAGTTGGCCCTCTTTCTGTTCCTCAACAATTATGAGCATGTCTCCCCTCAGGGCCTTTGTCCATGTTGTCCTTTACTATCTTGTTCTTTTTATTGACCTTTTCAGGGCAGGGTGCTTCTTTCCATTCAGATTTCAGTTTAGTGTTAACCTACTCTGAGATGCTTTTCTTGATCACTTAACCAAATGAGCTAGCCGGGCAAGCACTATCAAAATAACCTTGTTAGATCTCTGCATAGTAGGGGTCTCTTTCAGGTTTTAAACATTTCCTTATTGTTTGGGTTGCCCAACTATAAGTTCTAGGGATCTTATTTATTTTGTTCACTATCAAGAATGATGCCCAGCACATAGCAGAAGCCTCATCAGTTCAGTTTAGTTCAGTCGCTCAGTCGTATCTGACTCTTTGCGACCCCATGAATCGCAGCACGCCAGGCCTCCTTGTCTATCACCAACTCCCGGAGTTCACTCAGACTCATGTCCATCAAGTCAGTGATGCCATCCAGCCATTCATCCTCTGTTGTCCCCTTCTCCTCCTGCCCCTAATCCATCCCAGCATCAGTCTTTTCCAAAGAGTCAACTCTTCGTATGAGGTGGCCAAAGTACTGGAGTTTCAACTTCAGCAGCATTCCCTCCAAAGAAATCCCAGGGCTGGTCTCCTTCAGAATGGACTGGTCGGATCTCCTTGCAGTCCAAGGGACTCTCAAGAGTCTTCTCAAACACCACAGTTTAAAAGCATCAATTCTTCGGCACTCAGCTTTCTTCACAATCCAACTCTCACATCCATACGTGACCACTGGAAAAACCATAGCCTTGACTAGATATCTGGACCTTAGTTGGCAAAGTAATGTCTCTGCTTTTGAATATGCTATCTAGGTTGGTCATAACTTTTCTTCCAAGGAGTAAGCGTCTTTTAATTTCATGGCTGCAGTCACCATCTGCAGTGATTCTGGAGCCCCCAAAATAAAGTCTGACACTGTTTCTCCATCTATTTCTCATGAAGTGATGGGACCAGATGCCATGATCTTCATTTTCTGAATGTTGAGCTTTAAGCCAACTTTTTCACTCTCCACTTTCACTTTCATCAAGAGGCTTTTAGTTCCTCTTTACTTTCTGCCATAAGGGTGGTGTCATCTGCATATCTGAGGTTGATATTTCTCCCATAATCCTATTTAAAAAAAGCAAGCCTAAAATGGTCACCAGAAAAACATCTATTTCTGCTTTATTGACTATATCAGAGCCTTTGACTGTGTGGATCATAATAAACTGTGGAAAATTCTTAGAGAGATGGGAATACCAGACCACCTGACCTGCCTCTTGAGAAATCTGTATGTAGGTCAAAAGAAACAGTTAGAACTGGACATGGAACAACAGACTGGTTCCAAATAGGAAAAAGAGTAAGTCAAAGCTGTATATTGTCACCCTGCTTATTTAACTTCTATGTAGAGTACATCATGAGAAATGCTGGGCTGGATGAAGCAAAAGCTGGAATCAAGATTGCCGGAGAAATACCAGTAACTTCAGATATGCAGATAACACCACCCTTGTGGCAGAAATGGAAGAAGAAGTAAAGAGCCTCTTGATGAAAGTGAAAGAGCAGAGTGAAAAGGTTTGTTTAAACCTCAAAATTCAGAAAAACAAAGATCATGGCATCTGGTCCCATCATTTCATGCCAAATAGACAGGGAAACAGTGGAAACAGTAGCTGACTTTATTTTTCTGGGCTCCAAAATCATTGTAGATAGTGACTGCAGCTATGAAAGATGCTTACTCCTCGGAAGGAAAGTTATGACCAACCTACACAGCATATTTAAAAGCAGAGACATTACTTTGTCAACAAAGGTCCATCTAGTCAAGGCTATGGTTTTTCCAGTAGTCATGTATGGATGTGAGAGTTGGACTATAAAGAAAGCTGAGTGCTGAAGAATTGATGCTTTTGAACTGTGGTGCTGGAGAAGACTCTTGAGAGTCCCTTGGACTGCCAGGAGATCCACCCAGTCCATCCTAAAGGAGAGCAGGCCACGGGTATTCATTGAAAGGACTGATGTTGAAGTTGAAACTCCAATACTTCGGCCTCCCTGATGAGAAGAGCTGACTCATCTGAAAAGACCCTGATGCTGGGAAAGATTGAAGGCAGGAGGAGAAGGGAGACGACAGAGGATGAGATGGTTGGATGGCATCACTGACTCAATGGACATGGGTTTGAGTGGACTCCAGGAGTTGGTGATGGACAGGGAGGCATGGCGTACTGAAGCCCATGTTATCGCAAAGAGGTGGACACGACTGAGCAACTGAACTGAACTGAAGATGGTCACAGGTGAGTAGCTCTGCAAGCAAGAAACTACTATACTGAATGCAGGTTCCTCAACCAAGCCAGGTGCTACGTAAAAACACAACACCTGGCATAAGGTATATCTGAGTTGGTGAGTTGGCATAGTTCTTCCACATCTGATAAGACTTGACTTTTACTCATTCCTTGAACCCAAAAATCAATTCTTAGTATCCTTGGCTCTGGGATCTGTCTCCACAAGGCCTCCACCTATCTGGACCTTGGTAGATCAATCCTTTGAATTGTCCAAATGATCAAAGAGGCAGTTCCTGAATTCACACAGGACAGGCAGAAACTGAAGACTAAACCAAAGGAAAATTCAAGGATGACTCCACATGGGTTTGTAAATACTAAAAAAACAAAATAATTATCCTCAAATCATGAATAAGTATCTCTTAACTATTATTTATGATTGAAAAATTTTCTTTTTCCAATCTTACATTTAAATTTTTCTGCTGCTTCTGCTAAGTTGTGTCCAACTCTGTGTGACCCCATACAGAGCAGGCCACTGGGCTCCTCTGTCTCTGGGCTTCTCCAGGCAAGAATACTGGAGTGGGTTGCCATTTCCTTCTCCAATGCATGCATGTATGCTAAGTTGCTTCAGTTGTGTCCAACTCTGTGAGACCCTATGGACAGCAGCCCATCAAGCTTTCCTGTCCATCAGCAACTCCTGGAGCCTGTTCAAACTCATATCCATAGAGTCGGTGACACCATCCAACCATCTCATCCTCTGTCATCCCCTTCTCCTCCTGTCTTCAATCTTTCCCAGTATCAGGGTCTTTTCTACTAAGTCAGTTCTTTGCATCAAGTGGTCAAACTATTGGGGTTGCAGCTTTAGCATCAGTCTTTCCAGTGAATATTCAGGACTGATTTCCTTTAGGATGTACTGGTTTGATCTCCTTGCAGACCAAGGGACTCTAAAGAGTTTTCTCCAACACCAAAGTTCAAAAGCACCAATTCTTTGGCGCTCAGCTTTCTTTATAGTCCAACTCTTACATCCATACATGACTAATGGAAAATCTATAATTTTGACTAGACGAACATTTGTTGGCAAAGTAATGTCTCTGCCTTTTAATATGCTGTCTAGTTTGGTCATAGCTTTTCTTTCAAGGAGCAAGCATCTTTTAATTTCATAGCTGCTGTCACCATCTGTAGTGATTTTGGAGCCCAAGAAAATAAAGTATGTCACTGTTTCCATTGTTCCCCCATCTATTTGCCATGAAGTGATGGGACTGGAGGCCATGATCTTAATTTTTCAATGTTGAGTTTTAGGCCAAGTTTTTCACTCTCTTCTTTCACTTTCATCAAGAAGCTCTTTAGCTCCTCTTCACAGTCTGCCATAAGGGTGGTGTCATCTGCATATCTGAGGCTGTTGATATTTCTCCCAGCAATCTTGAGTCCAGCTTGTGTATCCATTACCTGCAGTCATTTCCACATACGCCACCTCAGTGGACCTCTCTAATAAGTGAAGAGACAAACTAAATCCGGTAAAGAGCAAAGCCAGGACTGGAAAGTTTATGCTCTTCTCCTATATCCTATGGCCTCATGTAGCTCAGAGTTCTCACATTTCCAGTACAATTTATTAGGAGTCTGAAGGAAAAAGGACGGGAGAGGAATTTAATTCTCACTGGCAGTTCTAGACCTTGCAGGCTGTTGGCTGGGAACCTCACCAGGTACCTAAGACTTCTGTCTGAATGAAAATTATTTTTCTCCCCCCTCAAAGTTTCTCATTCAACCTTAAATAACAGTTACCAAGCCCAGAATCCTTCAACAGATGGCTATGTGAATAATTAATGATTTCTATTTATTTGGCATCTATTAACTACCAGGTACTGTTCATAGAACTGGTGATAAATAACTCCCTTAATCCTCACAACTCCAGCATCATGGGTTATATTACTCCTAGACAGATGAAGGAACTGAGGTAGATAGAAAATGACAGAACCTATATTTGAATCTAAGGTTGTCAAAGCTCAAATGGCAAACTTGTGTTGTTATTTAATTTAGTTCACAACCAGTTCATATCACAGAGAAGGCAATGGCACCCCCACTCCGATACTCTTGCCTGGAAAATCCCATGGACGGAGGAGCCTGCTAGGCTGCAGTACATGGGGTCACGAAGAGTTGGACATGACTGAGAGACTTCACTTTCACTTTTCACTTTCATGATTGGAGAAGGAAATGGCAACCCACTCCAGTGTTCTTGCCTGGAGAATCCCAGGGATGGGGGAACCTGGTGGGCTGCCATCTATGGTGTCGCACAGAGTCGGACAGGACTGAAGCGACTTAGCAGCAGCAGCAGTTCATATCAAACCAAAATAACTGACATCTTGGATACTTAACAATTAAGCATAAAGAGCAATATTGAAAGTAAGTTGACTTAGCATAATATTAGAGCTTGGATTTGTTTCTCACCTCCTCTTGTCATGCTAAAACAGGTAGACATGTAGAATAATGATATTGCTAGAAAAATTTCATACAACTCTTTTTTAAAATGCAATTGATACTTCTAACCACTAGCATTTGCAATCTAAAAATCAGGCAGGAGAATTCTGAAAACAGCAAATGAGTAACTTAGCATTTCACATTTACCTGTAAATAAAAAAAAAGGCAAAAAAAGGTAAAATCTCCTATTATTTCCAGACATGTCCACAGGTTTGCTGGCACAGAAAGGGTCTGTTTTAGTGCTTTCTCAGTTGCCCTAAGAATCAGCTTATCCTGAAACTGCTCTTCATATGCTAAATTTAGTTTAAGAGACTTATAGGACACCATCTTTTTATTTTCAATGGAGATGTCACTCCAAGACAAAAAGAAACCCTACCCATCCTCAAGGGAAAAAAGTGTCCCTACACAATGTTTTGCCCTTTGTTCACAGCATGAGAAGATGTTTTCCAATTCCTTGTTCTCTCCATGTCTCTCGCTGCCTCACCCCTGTCCCCTTGACCTACCACTCTGGATGAGGAGGTCCTTTCCTCATACCACTGAGAAAGGGACTGCCGAGGGGCAGGGCTGACGAGGACGGACAATGCAGCAGCGACACTGGCCGTGCTGGAGAGGGTGAGTGCCTGCTGCGGCTACGCCTCTGCCCCACTGAGCTGCAGAGAGTGGGAGGTGGGATGGACAGTTGCCCCAGAAACAAGGATGGACACATGTGTGCCTGGGGTACTCCTCTGGACTCTACCACTAGTTCATCTACTCTTACCAAGAGGGAGCAGGGCCCGGCAGCCAGCTGCTCTGGCCTGGACCCACCACATGGCCTTCCAAATCAGTTTCTGGAGTAACACCGAGTGCGTTTTCCTGCCTTCACCAACTGCCCTCTCATAGCTGGATGGAGACGAGGGTGGGGTCTGGATGGTATTCTCAGCATGGGACTCGGGCACCTGATTTCTGTCCTACCCTTCCCACAAGGTCCCTGAAGGAAACACATGAAACAACTCCTCCTGCAACCTTTCATGCTGGGGAGATCCTTTCCTCTAGTAAAGATTGCCTGGTCTCTGACTTCACAACAGGCAGAGCTCAGGGCCACACACTAAGTCGATCAGAGCCTGGAAGAAAAGTCTTTGCACTTTGCTTCATCACCAGGAGTTGACCAAAGTTTAAAACTAAGCAGCATCTATTCTTCCCAGTTCAGATGTCCAGTCTAGTCCTATGAATGGTTTGCATCCCTTTTCATTTATCCTTTCCTCACCAATAGCTCTCAGAGAAGGGAGGGTGGAGAGGTAAATCCATGCTTGTAACTTTAACCTAATTTGCCAGCTCATGCTTTAACTGCCCCTGACTAGATGACAGGTAGATCCTCAGCAATCAAAGGAGAGATACAATACTGCTTTAGGTTTTGTTTCAAGAGGATCATTTTTTTTTTTTTTTTGGTTGCACAACTCAGCATACAGACCTTCTCCAACCAGGTATCAAACCCATGCCTCCCACAGTGGAAGCAGGTAGTCTTAACCATTGGGCCACCAGGGAAGTCCAAGAGGCAGTGATATTATGAGGTTAGGTCTAATTGTTGAAAATTTCTGAACTTAAGTAATTCTTAAATCATACCAAAATGTATTGCTTTTCTAAGGATTATTAATAATACATTTTTAACTACTCAGGGACTGGTTATAAACTTTCAGAGACAGAATGAGAATGTAATGTGTCCACAGCAACAGAGACGAATGACTTTGATAAATTCTTTATGATGTTGCCTCATCTCCTGCAACTCCTGGATTGGTTAAGAGTCTACAGTTAATCCTTCAATAACTCCCACAAGCACCTCATTACTCATCAGACCGTGACATCTTGGGTTGTAAAAGAGGTGCTGTGGTATAACACAGGCATTGTGTGGCAGCCTTAGGTCATGAATATTAAGACAGCTTCAAATGAATTGGTATCAATAAAGACCTCCTGCCAACCTCCACCCAAGAAATAAACCAGAAGAAGGCACGATCTTGTCCTTGGAGGCATCCAGAAAGCAGGGGTGACAGGTTCAGGCACTGTGCTCTTTTCAGCTTTCGCGGTTGCCATCCCTCCCACCAAGCCATGACAATCATGTTGATGAGCATAAGGTTGATGCAGTAATTTTCCCTTCTCATGTTATCCTTTTTTGACTTTTGCATTAAATATATAGTAATCTCGATCTACTGACATTTACTGTGCTTACTGATATTTATACTCATTTCTAACTTTTCCTATTTGTCCAACTTCTCCATGCCCATTTTTATTGCCTTTTTCTAATTACAGTCAACAGTGTTTTTTTTGTTGTTGTTGTTCTGTTTGTTTGGACCGTGTGTGTATGCATGCTTAGTCATGTCTGATTCTTTGCAACCCCATAGATTTATAGCCTAATAGGCTCCTCTGTCCAAGGGATTTCCCAGGCAGGACTACTGGAGTGGTTTGCCATTTCCTACTCCAGGGGATCTTCCTACCCCCAGGGATCTAACTCACGTCTCCTGCGTTACAGATGGATTATTTACTGCTGAACCACTGGGGATTCCTATTTCTATTCTTTTAGTGGGGTTCTTAAAAGTTTGCCATGTTTATTTACCTTGACAATGCCTAAGTTAACTGATGTATTTTCCTTCCTCTCAAACATGGTAAGGGAGTTAGAAGACTTTGAGTTTGTTCAACTCCTCCCAACTTAAATGCTACTATTGTCCAGCATATTTTTTTAGTTTTGTTTTCATTTGACCTGACAAATTAAACATTACACTGTTTAATGGGACTTCCCAGGTGCCGCTAGCGGTAAAGACCTTGTCTGCCAATGCAGGGGCTGCAAGAGACCCGGGTTCGATCCCAGGGTTGGAAAGATCCCCTGGAGGAGGCCACAGCAAGCCATCCCACTATTCTTGTCTGGAGAATCCCATGGACAGAGGAGCCTGGCTGCCACAGAGTCAGACATGACTGAAGAGACCTAGTGTGCACACATCATGTTTAATCAGAATATTGTTTGCCAATTTCTTTGGTGACTATGCCTTTTACATTTAAGACCTTTCTTCTGGGAAAATTTTCTTCTTCCTGAAGCATATCTTTTAGAAATTTTATAAATGAGAGTATCTGTGAAATACTTCATTAAAAAAAAATCTGAAAATATTTTTATTTTGCTCTCATGCTTTAAAGATGGTTTTACTGGATTCCTAATTCTAAGTTGACAGTTGTCAACTATCAACATTTTATAGACATTTCACTGCCTCCTGAATGCTGTAGTGGCTATAGAGAAGCCCGCAGTCATATTAAGTGCTACTCCTTTATAGGTAACCTTTTCCTCTGCCTGCATATACCCTATAAAAGCACAACTCAAAAGACACATGTACCCTAATGTTCATTGCAGCATGAAGATGTAGACATAAAGAAAGGACTTGTGGACACAGCAGGGGTAGGAGAGGTGGGCAAATTGAGAAAATAGCATTGATATATATACACTATCGTGTGAAACAGATAACTAGCAAGAAGCTGCTTTATAACACAGAGCACCCTGCCTGGGGCTCTGTAACCACCTAGAGGGGTGGCATAGGAGAGAGAGGTTCAAGAGGGAGGGATATATATATATGTATAATTATGACTGATTCAGTTTATACACAGTAGAGACCACCACAACATTGCAAAGCAATTATCCTTCAATTTAAAAAAGATTATCTCATTATGGGCAATGTCATCCAGGTCTGGTGTTCCTTTTACTCTTTCTTCAGACTCACAGTACCCCCAGAATCTGAATGTTCACATCTTTCTTATATCCTGGAAAATATTCTGAGAATTTAAGTCTTCAAATATTTCTTCCTCTTCACCGTCTCTATTCTTCCTTCCTGAGCTCCCGCCTTATACTATTAGGCCCTCTCAAGCAACCTTCCACGTCTCAATCACTTTCAAATTTTTCACCTTCTTACTTCTCCATAACATATTCCAGGTACTTTCTTAAGCTCCATGTTCTAGTACATTAACGCTTTCAGAAAGATTAAATCTGCTATTTAATCTGTCTATGGAGTTTCAAATTCCAGTGATTACATATTTTGTAATTCTGTAAGTTCTAGCTTGTTCTTCCTTCAAATCTAACTGGTCACTTTGAATAGTCTATTATCTCATGATCTCCCTTCATTATATTCTCTCATTTGTTCAAATATTTTTACCTAATCTGACAGTTTTTAAAAATGGCTGCAACAATATTTCTACTGCCAAATTGCCCCTCAGAACCCTGAAAACCCTCATCAAGGTGAAGTCTTTTTCTTTCCCTCAAGCCTGGCCGGTCTTTGTGATTTCCTTGACAAATAATGCTGTGGCAGTCACACATCAAGTCTCGGGGCTAGTTGGGAAATGTTGAGATGGCTTCTGCCTGGCTCTCTCCACAGATGCTCTGGAAGCCAGCCATCATGCTGTGAGGAAGCCCAGGCCAGGAGGTGAGGCCACATTCGGATGTCCTGGCTGGCAACTCCAGCTAAGGTCTGAGTCACAGCCAGCAGGAACCGCCAGAAATGTGAGTGCAAGAGCCTCCCAGGGCAGCAGCAGCCTGCAGCTGAGGCGCTCCAGCCTTCCAGCCATGGACACTGACAATGTGGAGTGGACACAAACCATTTCCCCAGGACCCACAGACTCCACAAGCATAGCAAATGGTTGTTTTATGCCACTAAATTCTGTGGTAATTTATTAAATATTGATAGATAAATGAGAAGTCCCTTGTTGTTTAGTTGCTAAGTCGTGTCTGACTCTTTGCACCCCATGGACTGTAGCCCACCTGGTTCCTCTGTCCATGGGATTTCCCAGGCAAGAATACTGGGGTGGGTTGCCCATTTCCCTCTCCATGGGATCTTCCCAACCCAGGGATCAAACCCATGTCTCTAGCATTGGCCGGTGGATTCTTAACCGCTGAGCTACCTTATGAGAATCCTAAATGGTTCATACTCAGTATCTGATAATTCCAGCAGCTAAAGTTCTTGGAGGTCTAAACCAAGCTCTCTCTCCCCCTCCCTGTCCCCCTCCCCCATCTCTTTCTGTTCTTCCCTTTCTCTCTTGCTGACCCCCACTATCACAGCTCGCTTCCTTATGTGTTTGAAACTTTTCATTGAGACATGAAAGTTAATCTATAGGTATCCTGAGATCCTTTGGTTGAAGATGCTTTCATACCAAGAGAATTCCCATTTGTTCTGGCTGGCTTCCAGAAGGTGCTATCACTGGAATTACTTTTATTTATATCTCCTTTCAGAGTTACCATAGAATATGTAATGTGGTTTCAAAATCCAAACCACAAGAAAGCAGGACTATGTTTAGAAATTCTCAAGAGAGGCTAATGTCATTATTATTTTTCTCCACTAATAGCTGTAACTAACTGCGACGGATAAGTTTGCTCACTGGCTGCCTTTGTTGCAGGTGGATATTTCCTAGGCATATTCATTCAACCTACAAGTACTCTATAAATATGCTTTATATGTTCCTTTACAGAACATGGCTCATGTTCCTTTACATGACATGTTTAGCACCCACAGTAGCGCTGCAACCAGGTTTACAGTTTAGTTTTTAAAATTACCTCTCCAATTACCTACTTCCCATACCTACTGGGATTAATCAGAAGCTCTATAAGATCAGGCCTATTATCTTTTTCTTTTCTTTAAAACTCACAGTGAATACAAAAGCTCAATATGCACAAGAGATGCTTTTTGTTTTCTCCCTGGCTGTGCTGAGCTATGATTGACATACAAAAATGGTATGTATTTACATTATACACTGTAATGTTTTGATAAAGTGTGAAATAACCACCACAGTCAAGCTAATTAACCCATTCATCACCTCAAACAGTTACCTTTTTTTCTCTTAGCAAATTTCAAATATACCAAACATATTTTTGAAGATGATTATTAGCCAATCAACAGAAGCTTGGTAAATAATGAAAACAGGTGAAATTAAAATTACCACTGGCAAAGAAATCCTCCTACAGGTAGATTTATGATTCAAAAGCCTATCAGAAGGGCAGCATGTGTTTCAGTTTTCTATACATATTAGATCACATCTGAAGAGTTAAATAGCTTAGCACATGTTTAATCAGCTGTAACACATGGGATGGACTATGTGAAAAGACTACATATGCCCTTATGTTTCTTCCTTGGTGAGCTTCTGCCATGAAGTCTGACTCCAGTGTGGAGATCCCATGACACTCAGATCTTTTCTTTGTTTTAAGGCAAAAACACCCATCATGTTTAAATTCTAGAATCAGAGATTATTAAGAGTAGGAACAATCTTGTAGAACACTTGATGTTCTTTTTCAGATGTTCTTTTTATAGGTGGATAAACTGAGATTCAGGAATGGGGGAAACTGACACTCAGGAATAGGTAAACTGAGGCTCACTCAGGACGAGGAAATAACTGACTTCGAGGCTGTATTAGTAGCTGAGCCTGCATTAGAATCCAGCTTTTCTGACTCACAGACCAATGTTTCTGTCATAGAACTACCCCTCTTGTTTTATGTGGTATTTGTCAGATAAGACAGAAACCTCTGCAATAGATTGCTCTACATCCTATGTTTCTTTGAACATTGTACACAGACATGGTGTTGGAGACTTCCTAATTTAAGCATCATTTCACAGATGGGTGATCAGAGGCTCAGAGAGGTCTCCCTATCCACTCAAACATCACAGCTCCTTGATCCTTCCATCTTCTGTTTCTCTATCTTTCATCATATTCTCAACTCGCTTCCTCTTGATTTTACCTTCCATTTCTTCACAAAAACATGAAATACCTGCTTATGAAACAAGATTTCCTTATATATTATTTTGAGAAAAAAACAGAATTTATGTCAGAAAAAACTAAAAGGAAAGTATCTGCTGGATCCCAACGTGAACTTTAAGTTAAAGCATCATAAACTGTGTTTAAAATACTATTTTTCCTTACTATCCCATTGCTAAAATTTTCTTTCAGCCCTTTACAAGAGAGCCATATAATTCCAGAAGGACATTAACACAGTCTGCATGTGAATGGTGCCCCTACCGCTGTACACTTCACAGCCTGAATAACCTTAGATAATGGCCCTGTTTCCATTCATCTCACATACCCAGACTTTTTCAGCTTTTTAATACCACCATAACAGGGAGCTGAAATGAATCATGTTTTACTTTCCTTTCATCCTTCTCAATCTGTGAACAGCAATATATACTCCCAAGAGGCTATCAAAACCTGAAATTAATGTGGTTCTGGTCACTCACTCATTCATTTCAAGGGCACTCACATCAACAGACGATGGCGGTGTTGGTAACAGTACTCCATGATAGAAAACTGCTCTGAAACAATGCTGCTGGAGGGGTTAGAACTAATTATTTCTCAAAACCATGCTTATGGCCTTTATTTTACTCAATATTACAGGCTGTCAGAAGACTCGAGTGCTTGACAGGTTGTCTTGTTTCATTAGTTAACTTCCACCTCGAATTTTAAGTGTAGAGCCAGAAACAGAGGTGCCTAGTTGGCTACCCAAGATTCATGTTTCCCTCCCACAGTGTATACTGGTTTCTGAGAAGTGGCTGCAAGCATTTTCCAGTCTCCTTGCATCTAGATGGGGCCATATGACTAAATCAAGCCAATGGGATAGGAACAGAAATTCATGTGTATTACCTCTAGTCAGAGGAGGACATGTAGACAACATCTATCTCCCATCTGTGATGGTCTTGGAGGCCAGCAATGAAGATAATGGGATCATGAGATGGAAAAAACTGGGCTCCTGCTCAAAGCTTGGAGGAAAGCCACCCAACCAGAAACATCTACTTGAGAACTTCAGGTAAGTGAAAGACAAATTTTCACTGGTCTAGGTCATTATGATCTTGGAGTTGTTTGCTACAGCAGACAACTTACACTGATTAAAGCAATAACTATTGGTTGGTTGGTTGGCTGTATAAAATTCCTTTAAAGAGAAGGGACCCTGTCTTCATTAGGTTATATCCTCTGCAGTGCCATCATAACAAGCGCTCAGTGAATGTCAAAGAAAGTTTGTTCTGAGAAAGGGTAACTTTCATCTGACTCTCTCAGGGAGCATAAGATTTTTGATATTTTGTTTGCCTTTTAATGGGAAAGGAGTATGTCAAGGCTATATATTATCTCCCTGCTCATTTAACTTAAATACAGTACATCATGCAAAATGCTGGTCTGAATGAAGCACAAGCTGGAATCAATTGCCAGAAGAAATATCAATAACCTCAGATATGCAGAAGACACCACCCTTATGGCAGAAAATGAAGAGGAACTAAAGAGCCTCCTGATGAAAGTGAAAGAGGAGACTGAAAAAGCTGGCTTAAAATTCAACATTCAGAAAACGAAGATCATGGCATCCGGTCTCATCACTTCATGACAAATAGATGGGAAAACAATAGAAACAGTGACAGATTTTCTTTTCTTCGGTACCAAAAATCATTGCAGATGGTGACTGCAGTCTTGAAATTAAAGACACTTGCTCCTTGGAAGAAAAGCTATAACCAACCTAGACAGTATATTAAAAAGCAAAGGCATGACTTTGCTGACAAAGGTCCGTCTGGTCAAAGCTCTGGTTTCTCCATAGTCATATGGATGTGAGAGCTGGACCATAAAAAAGCTGAGCACTGAAGAATTGATTTTGAACTGTGGTGTTAAAGAAGATTCTTGAGAGTTCCTTGGACTGCAAGGAGATCAAACCAGTCAATCCTAAAGGAAATCAGTCCTGAATATTCATTGGAAGGACTGAGCTGAAGTTGAATCTCCAATACTTTGGCCACCTGATGCAAAGAAATGACTCACTGGAAAAGACCCTGATGTTGGGGAAGATTGAAGGCAGAAGGAGAAGGGGATGACAGAGGATGAGATGTTTGGATGGCATTACCAACTCGATGGACATTAGCTCGAACAAGCTCTGGGAATTGGTGATGGACAGGGAAGCCTAGTGTGCTGCAGTCCATGGGGTCGCAAACAACTGGACATGATTGAGTGACTGAACTTGCCTTTTAAGGAATACATCCAGGATCTAGCACAGTGCCTGGCTACCTGACTATTAATCTCTTTCAGTGCCTGTTTGAGTCACAGAATGGTTGGCTATGGACTGACTCAGATCACTGACCCACCCACCAGGTATGCCAGCAGAAGTATACAAGTCAGACTAGACCTCTTATAAAGTAAAACAAACAAACAAAATCCAATGGATTCTTGTTGCTGTGATACACTATGATTTTAGGCAACTGGCTCAGTGCCAAAGAATTATGATTTGTGAGATGAGAGAAGAAAGAAGAAAAGTGAAAGTGAAAGTGAAGTCACTCAGTCATGTCTGACTCTTTGTGACCCTGTGGACTGTAGCCTACCAAGCTCCTCTGTCCATGGAATTCTCCAGGCAAGAATACTGAAGTGGGTTGCCATTTCCTTCTCCAGGGGATCTTCCTGACCCAGGGATGAACCTAGGTCTCCCACACTGGAGGCAGACACTTTAACCTCTGAGCCACCAGGGAAAGAAGAAAAGCAGGGGACAAATTAGAGTTGAGAGAAAAGAGAATTTTTTTAAAGCCACTTCACCCCTACAGGTAGAGATAATAATAATGATCTGATACTTCAAGGAAGCATACTTTTTGAAGTTTAAAAATACACATTAAAAAATGCATATAACTACTATCCTACACCATATACAAGAATCAACTCAAAATAAATTAAAGACTTGAACATAAGACATGAAATCATCAAACTCCTAGAAGAAAATATAGGGAAAAAGATTTTTAATACCAGTCTTGGAAATGACTTTTTAAAATTATTTGTACCAAAAGTGAAGGTAACAAAAGCAAAAATAAACAAGTAGGACTAGATCAAACCAAAAAGCTTCTGCACAGTAAAGAAAACCACAACAAAATTTGAGAAAATATTTGCAAATCATATATATCTAATAAGGGGTTAATATTCAAAATACATAAAGAATTCAAATATTAATAACTCTATGGCAAAAAACAAATGAAACAAAAACATAAACAACACCAAGCAATCTGAGTAAAACATAGGCAGAGAAAAAAACATAGGGATAGGAATTGAACAGACATTTTTTCAAAGAACTACAAACGGTCAGGAGGTACATGAAAGGATGTCCAGCAGGTACATGAAAGGATGTCCAGCAGGTACATGAAAAGATGTTCAACATTACTAATCATCAGGGAAATGCAAATCAAAACCACAGGAAGATATCACTCACACCAATTAGAATATGTGAAAGTAAAAGTTGCTTAGCCGTGTCTGACTCTTTGTGATCTCATGGACTGTACAGTCCATGGAATTCTCCAGGGCTGAAAACTGGAGTGGGTAGCCTTTCCCTTCTCCAGGGTATCTTCCCAAACCAGGGATCGAACTCACATCTCCTACATTGCAGGTGGATTCTTTACCAGCTGAGCCACAAGGGAAGCCCAAGCATACTGGAGCAGGTAGCCTATCCCTTCTCCAGTGTATCCTCCCAACCCAGAAATCAAACCAGGGTCTCCTGCATTGCAGGCAGATTCTGTACCAGCTGAGCTACCAGGGAAGCATGGCTATCATCAAAAACACAAGAAAAAAACAAGTACTGGCTAGGATTTGGGGAAAAGGGAATCCTTGGGCATTGTTGATGAGGATGCAAGTATTGGTGCAGCCACTGTGGAAAACAGAATGGAGGCTCCTCAGAGAATTAAAAACAGAATTACCATATGATTCAGCAACCCCACTCCTGGGCATATCCAAAGGAAATAAAGTCAGGGCCTCAAAGAGAAACCCACATTGCCACGTTCATTGCAGCATTACTGACAAAGATGAACTGTGAATAGCATTATTCATGATAATATTATGGTGTGTGAACCACAAATTGGCACTGGCTATGGGTGCTGGCCATTTATCTCCACAAGGATTAAATCATGCGCTGCTGCAACTGCTTACCTCCAATGCTTCCTAAAGGAGCTCAGGAGGGTGGAGAGCAAAATGAGGCCCTCTGTGCTCTGGGAAAACTCTCAGGACAGGTCTTCAGGTAGTTAGATATTCTCAGGTGCTGATTTTATGAGCTCAGTTCTTGTATCTCCTCATATCTAAAACAGCACTAAATCCTTCAGAGTGATGACTGTTTCCCATGACTAGCAGAAGCTTCACAAGACCAGCAGAAACTTTCTAAAAAATGTGTTTGATTGCATGTACTCGCCCTTTATCAAAATCACATGTATACTGTGCTTCCCCCTTACCTCTTTGCAGCAGTTTCTCAGAGCTATTTGATGTGCTGGCTCCTGGGCTGCAGTCCTCATATTGCCCCAAATAAAACTTAACTTGCAACTCTTACATTGTGCAGTTTTTAAAGTCAATGGGTGGTAATCATTTTGGAATATGTAAGTGTATCAAATTAACATGTTGTACACCTTAAACTTACACAGTTATATGTGAATTATATCTTAATAAAGCTGGCAGAATATATGCAACTGCATTTTGATAAAATAAAAATTTCTTTTCTTTTTAAAATTTTCCTACTGTACACATAAGACTTTGCTATACTGTTCAGAGAATTTAAAAACTGGAGATAGAAATGCCAATCGACCCAGCAATCCCACTGCTGGGTACACATCCAGGAAACCAGAATTGAAAGAGCCACGTGTACCCCACTGTTCATTGCAGCACTGTTTACAATAGCTAGGATATGGAAGCAACCTAGATGTCCGTCAGCAGACAAATGGATAAGAGAGTTATGGTACGTATACACAATGGAGTATTACTCAGCTATTTAAAAAGAACACATTTGAATCGGTCCTAGTGAGGCAGCTGAAACTGAAGCCTATTATAAGAGTAAAGTAAGTCAGAAAGAAAAACACCAATAAAGTATATTAACGTATACATATGGAATTTAGAAAGATGGTAATGACAATCCTATATATAAGACAGCAAAAGAGGCACAGATATAAAGAACAGACTTTTGGACTCTGTGGGAGAAGGCGAGGGTGAGATGATTTGAGAGAATAGCATTGAAACATGTATATTACCATATATGAAATAGATGACCAGTCCAAGGTCAATGCATGAATCAGGGCACTCAAAGCCAGTGCACTGGGACAACTCAGAGGGATGGGATGGGGAGAGAGGTGGTAGGGGAGTTTGAGATGGGGGACACATGTACACCCATGGCTTATTCATGTCAATGTATGGCAAAACCCACCACAATGTTGTAAATTAATTTAACCTTCCAATTAAAATAAATTAATTCATTAAAAATTTTAAATATTGTTATTCCTTAATGTGGAGAAAATCAATTACTACAAAATTAATTTAAAATGACGGTGCTTCCTATAACTGTGTTCCTGGTCAGATAAACACACTTCTGAAATGTCAACAGTTATAGAATAAAGATGATCAGAGTTATTTTAGTGGCATCTAGGTAGCCATGACAATGATTAAGCATCTATAGTTGATGTCACTATTGTAGGAGTCTCCAAAGAACCTGAAAACTCATCACGAATGTCTGGCTCTTTTGTTGATTATGTTTTATTGATATAAATAATTTAGTAAAATGAGCAGATACATAGTGTTTTGACTTTTGGACTCAACAAATGTAATGCACTTTGTTATTAAATCAGCAACTTGGTGCCCACTTGATTCACTTTAGGCTTTTTATTTTCTTCTTCCATTTCTTAGAGCCTCTTTGGCTTTTGATACACTCACTACCTCAAAACTCCTGTTGAAATTCACCTTAACAGTCCACTTGTGCAGTTAGTAAGTAGAGAGGCCTAATAACTAAACAATAGAATTTTGCAAGATACTTGCAAATTAATGGGATTTTCACAGTAGCATTGCTGGGCTTTGGGGAACTTTTAGCTATGAAAATTGTATTAAATAGCAAATAAAATATAATGACTTTAAACTGTCCACATCATTATGACTGCAACTGCAGGATTAGGAGTTGCTTAAAAAATTTCTTCATCCTTTCAATTCTAATTTTCTGTCTCCTATTTTTCTTCTTCTTTCTCATCTCTTTTCCTAGCCTGAACTCATTTCCTCATATCTTCATAATAACTCTAATTCCTTGTACTCTGCTATCTGCATTTCTTCATTCTGTATTACTCTGGGATTCTAAGCTTCTTCACAATATTTTTATCATCTTCCTCACTGGACTGTATCATCCTTCCTCTGGGGAAACAAAAGGCAGAACAGATTATTTCATTGGTCCTGCAACCATATCTTGTATCTTTTCTCCTGAAATATATAAATGCTGAAGGAAAAAGAGCTATGTTGGATGGGCTTGGTGGTAACGCACGGTAGCCTCTCAGCAATGAACTAGTGAGGATATGAAAGAAGAGCCAAGACCCAGCAGGAGGTGGAGCTGGAAAAGCCAAGCAGCTACAGACAGCGTTGCTATTGACAACATGGACGTGGCATATCTGACCTGACCCTGGACAGGCCACGAGAGCTCAGCTGTGGAGTTTAGGAATATCCAGAGATCCCAGGCTAAGTTGGTTTCCCTCTCACAGTGCTGGCTGCCCAGTCTGTCTGGGCAGGCCCTCAGTGCTGAGAACTTACAGAAAATAGAATCCAGGTCCCTAGCGGAAGATGCTGACGGGAGCTCAAAGGGCGAGGAGCCTGCAGGTGAGGCCCTCAGGACAGCAGCGGGGCTGATGCTGCTGTAGACTCAGGAGGTGGCAGTGGAATGTCAGTTCACATCCTTCATGCTCAGAGTATTCCCTACTCTGGTTTCCTCCGTATAGCCCCTTCAGAGCTCATCTATAATCAACCACAATGTGAGAGAAACTGTCTAAGGATTCACATTCCCTGCCCTTAGTTGCTCTGATGTAGCCCAATGCTGCTGCTAAGTCACTTCAGTCATGCCTGACTCTTTGTGACCTTATGGAGCCCACTAGGCTCCTCTGTCCATGGGATTCTCCAGGCAAGAAAACTAGAGTGAGTTGCTGTGCCCTCCTCGAGGTGGTCTTCCTGACCCAAGGGTGGAATCCATGTTTACTGCAGCTCCTGCATTGCTGCCCGATTCTTTACCGCTGAGCCAAGGGGGGGCCCAATGCAGCCCCATAGCTTGCCACATTTATTCACTTCTTGAGTCCCTTGTCATTCTTCAGTGCACAATGGGGCTGTCCCATTACAGTCTCTTCCTCTGGTCACATCCGCTTGAATGAAGCTTAAGTGCTATGACTGGAATATCAGACTCAACACAAATTGTTCATGTTTCACTTGGCACCACACGGGAGATGTCATGTCATTGTAATGCACTCTTCCTATAAAACATTTTCACCTCGATCCTCCCAGGTCCAGCTGGTACCCAGAATAAACAACTGGATGATGAGAAGGAAGACCTGCAGCGCCCTGAAATACCTCTCATCAGCTCGTAGCTCTATCAGCAACTACACAAGGAAGGGTGCAGTATCCTTTGAGGGCTGGATGAAGACACATCTAATTCAAGAAACAATTAAGTGAATGCATATTGGGAGCCAGAGTTCTTTTCCCATCCTTTTTCTCAGTTGTTATAATAATCTAAGACTTTAAAAAATACAGCCATAAGGATGGCACACACAGAGTTTGCTAACTAAGAAATAATGAGGCTAAGTGAACTCCAGAGTCTTTGGCTTATGAAAGGAACGGCCCACTGCCTTGATGGGTTACAACATTTATTTTCCCAAATATAATCTAGCCAATATCTGGGAGCCAGTATCTTTACCCGGCTACTGTTTACTTTATTTCTTTAAACAGACTAGGGGCAGAGGATGGGTGACAAAAAGACCAATTACCAAATCTGCTAAAACAAAATGAGGCATATTGCAAGGGAAAGGCTGGAGGAGTTCATTGACTCAAGTTGAAAAACTCCAAGAAGAAAACGCACAATCAGATGGCACAACTGTCCTCAGTGAGTTGTACAGTATTCCTAGTATAATGACTGTGGCTTAGATAAAACATGAGAGACTTGGGTAAGATATAGGACTTGGAGCAAGAAAAGACCTGGGTCCAAGTTGTAGGACCTTGTAGGATCTTAACTACAACACTTAGCTTCTTCAGGTTTTCTTTTTCTTTTTTTTTTGGTAATGTGATTAAAAATCATGCCCATCAACAGGGTTGTCAGGATAATGAAAGGCACACCAGATGAGAAAACACTTTGTGAAGTACAAATGGCTGGTTTCCACTGGTCTCTTTTGGCTGTAGTGCTGGTCTCAGGGACTAATTGCTGCCTTGCTCCAAGTCTGGAGCCACTAAAACACACACAGAGGACTCAGAAATTGAATCAAAATGTCATCTTCATTACTATTAAGCTGGACTTAAGAGGCTTAACCTGTGGCTTCTTACTATATTATAAAATGTGCTAGTTTCTTTTTATCTTCCATACTTGTCTTCTTGATTACACTATAAGCTGCTGGATAGTAGATTATTTCTTATATATCTCTGTATTCACAGAATTTTTCCCAGAACCATAAAAGCATCTGGCACTCTATCTGATCATGATGAACCCACGTTTGTACTCTAGTTCTCTTTTGAAGCCTCTCTCTCCACAAGCCTTGAGCTCATGGAAGGAAGTGTGTACATTTTTCCATTCCTAGTGCTAGGCACTGGTCCTTTATGAAAGTGAACTGAAAGATAATGAAAATAGGAGGATATCAAATGATCCACCCACAGGTTGTAGAGAGGGGGTTAAAATAGGGATGTAATAAAAATTCCATTCTTGGTAGCTCATTCATTTGTGAAGAGTTCTACCTGCAAATTGTTTACGACTTAAGAATTTCTGTGAGATAGTTTTCCACAAGACAAACTTTAGTCTTTGTCTACTCATCAGGCCCTTTGCCTGTCTGGGCATCTGTGCTCTGTGTATCTCAATTAGCACTTGGTAGTTAACTTATATCTATGACAGAAGCTTGTGACATCTGATGTTTCACAATATAACACTCACCCTTGTTCTCCCAAGGGATGCACGCAACATGAAAGTTTCCTTTGGGACTGCTGGTGGAGTCAGCTGATGGCATGATACCCAGGCCTCCCAGACAAGTGTAAGAAAGCGGTGAGAAATAGCATGTCTGCCCCTGCATCATTAAGCTCCTCAGGGACTGAGGGAGACACAGTGCTGCCTGACCTGGACTACAGCAGAGGTCAGGATGATATGTACACAGAGGGGCTGCGGATCTCAAATCATGCTTCACAAGTTCAGAATCTGCAGAGGATCTGAGGAAGAAGCCTTCCTGGACAGAAACTCTCAATGCCTCTGTGCTCACCCAGTCAGAGCCATGTAAGCAGGTTGCTCCCAGAGTCAGGCCCTCTGCTCTGCATGATGCTCTCTGTGTTTTCTAAGTCCTAAGCCACCACTGCAAGAGAGGCTTCGGCGTGTGCTTTGATTCATCCCTGGACTATACAGTCTCTGCAGGCAGTGTGAGAATCCCTAATCTTGCCCTTCTTCTAAAACAACTCAAAATAAAACCACTTTACTTAAAGGGATTTACCAACTACTACCTCTTAGCATGATGCTGAGAGATGGGTGGGCTAGAGGCACAGATATCTATCACGGCCAAGGCCCTGGTGTTCTGCCTCAGTGCGTCCTGCCCACCAGGCTCTGTACCACAGGGCAGATGGAGGGCAGGAAGGGCAGAGGAATGTCAAAACCAACACTGAGGTGCCAGTAATACATCCGTGTGCGGCCACAGGTGGCACCTAGCGCTTGAAATGCTGCTAGTGGCTGAGGAACCGAGTTTTTAAATTTTATTCATTTTTTTAATACTTTATTCTACGTTACAATACTGTATTTGTTTTGCCATACATTGACATGAATCAGTCACAGGTGTACACGATCTCCCAATGTCGAAGCCCCCTCCCACCTCCCACCCCATATCATCTCCCTGGATGGATCATCCCGTGCACCAGCCCCAAGCATCCTGCATCCATTTTTAACTAAACTTAAAAACTAGCACTCAAATTCAAGTGCTAGAAAAAAAATTTATGTGAATCTAATTCTTCATCTATATGTTTTATGAAATCTAAGTGCCAATCAAGTATTTCTGATAAAAATTCAATGTCCAAATTGAGACGTGGTATAAGTGCAAATTATATATGGGATTTCAAAGACCTGGTGTGAAAGAAAGAAGCAAAATATGTTGCTAATAAATTTTAAAATATTGATTACATGTTGAAATAAGAATATTTTAAATATATTATATTAAATAAATAAATAAAATATCACTATATTACTGAAATTAATTTCACCTGTTTCTACCCATTTTTTTAATATGGATATTGGAAAATATTAAATTGTGGCTTGCATTCTTTATGTCTATCAGACAGTGATGATCTAGACCATAATTCCACCCCTTTCTATACCCCTTTCTGACAATGTGAACCACCCAAAAAAACCTGCCCACTGGTCCTCTGTCTGGTTCATTCTATTTTAATGTTGCTTAAAAATTTTTTTCTATTGAAAAATAATTGCTTTACAGAATTTTGCTATTTTCTGTCAAACCTCAACATGAATCAGCCATAGGTATACATTTATTCCCTCCCTTTTGAAACCCCCTTCCACCTCACCCCACTGCACCCCTCTAGGTTGATACAGAGCCCCTGTTTGAGTTTCCTGAGCCATATAGCAAATTCCTGTGGGCTATCTATTTTACATATGGTAATGTAAGTTTCCATGTTATTCTTTCCATACATCTCATGCTCTCCTCCCCTCTCCCCATGTCCATAAGTCTATTCTCTATGTCTGTTTCTCCACTGTTGCCTTGTAAATAAATTCTTCAGTGCCATTTTTCTAGATTCCGTATATATGCATTGCTCCTGCTGCTGCTGCTGCTTTAAGTCGCTTCAGTTAGAATACAGTATTTATCTTTCTCTTTCTGACTCACGTCACTCTGTATAATCGGTTCTAGGTTCATCCACCTCATTAGAACTGACTCAAATGTGTTTCTTTTTCTGGCTGAGTAATATTCCATTTTGTATATATAACACAACTTCATCCATTGTTTTGTTGGGGGATTTCCATGAGCCAGACACTCTTCAATGCTGGGAATACAGTATGTTGGCTCACAGCTGACATTCCAAGAGGAGATGTAGGCAGTGCAGAAAAAAAGGACAAAGAAAAATGTCAGACAGCCCCGTGTGCTAGCAGAACTTAAACCAAGGCAATGTCATGGGCAGAGGCTGGGTGGGGAGGAAGCTGCTGGGCTGAGGTCAGGGGGCCAGTCCTGAGCAGCAGGGAGCCAGGCACACCAGGTTGTTGGAATACTTGAGAAAGGAAGAGAAAAGCAGTGATTCTGGGGCTGAAGGGAAGATGGAGGGTGGAGGGTGGTGGAAGGACAGCCTGCAGGGAGCCCTGCTCCTGGCTCTGGGGACCCATGTTTGTGCCTCTGCCCTCACATCAACTTATCCTTTCAGGATAGAATCAGTTTCTTCATCTGTTAGACAGAATGGCAATTACTAAAGGATTTTCCATTCAGCTCTGAAACTATCTGACTCTTCCATATATTACAGGGAATAAAATCCTGTCATGGAAAATGAAAGAAAGAGGAAGCAAGTGGAAAAATCCTGAACATTAATCTCTTTCAAGATTTAGCAACTGCTTATCTGATACCTCCTCTTTCTCTTCCTCTCCTCTTTCTTTATTTGTTTTTAAGACAATGAAATTTATTTGATATAAAGTCTACACATTCTCGTGTAACATCAGAAGGCAAATCTCTCAATTCCCTGCTGTACACACAAGAATGTTTTTCTCACAGGAACAATTAGGCGTCCTGTATAAAGACTTCCTTCCTTCCTTAATAATTATACTATAAATCCCTCAGAAGTTTATAAATAATTTCTAAGTTTTGGGACTTTTTATTTTGAAGTACTCATTGATTGGGGAAATCTGGATTCTCAGACTGCCAATGATGTGCTGAAGTTCCACCTATGGGGAAGAACTCCCAAGGAGACCACATCTGTAAGAGCCACATCTTCAGGGAAAGACGAAAACACCTGGCCTCCTCATTTATCATCCCAAGTTAATAATGCACAGGAGACACTCACGGGGCCACATCCGGGGGATTTCAATTACATCTCTAACCACAGATACTTTCATCACCAGTCCTTCTCCAGTCACCTCTGGCACTCAGCTGGGACTCCAGACAGGCTCTCAAAGAAGGAGACTTAGGAAGGGGACTCATAGGGAAAAGAATGGAGATGTAATAGCTTGGACTTGTAACACAGTATATGAGAATGAGAACAGGTCCCAGAGATAAAAGAGAGATGAGTTTCACTTTTAAGTCCAGAAAAATGGGATAAGTAGGGGAAGGGATGGTAACAATGGTGGAAATAATTATGACTCAACATTTTTGGCTCTGCTCCAAGTACTTAGATGAGACCCCATGTGTTCAGACAAGGAAGTTGCCCAGCCACTCAGGTTTCTTGCAGGCTGGCACTCCTCCAACCTCCTAGTGGCCTCCAGGCCTGAGCTGGAGTCTTAATAATCACCACCCCTGTTCAAGTGGCCTGACTGAGAGCTTCCAACAGTCTCCACCTATCACCTTCCTATGCACCTTCCACTGCAACCCTGGATGCTGCTGCATAACCAGCAGGGACTTGGGGCACAATACTTGGTCCCCCATCCAGGTGACATCTGGACTCTGGCTTTGGGGGAAGGTGGTTATGCTCTCATTTCTTCACCTAACCAAGGTATTTCAAAGTACACTGTAGCATCTTTTCATCTAAGAGGGGTCCAGGCTCTCTCCCACACCATGTTATGATTAGCAGACCCTGCAGCTGTCAGCACAGAGCCTGGGCTCTGCCCTGTGGGAGTCAGCTGTCTGAGAGAATATCCCAGGGAAATCTTTAAAGCCCTTATGCTCAGTGTTAACCAGACTCACTCATCACAGTTCAAGGGAATCTAATTCTTGCCTCTTCTCATCAAATACCCAGCACTGCAGTCCCTGGCAAGGTCAGGAGATGCAGCCTGTGCACGAGCTACACACGGGCCTGGGAATCTCGGCTAGAGCCGTTCCTGCCCTAGAGGCTCAGCCTCAGTGTGCACCTCCCATCCCTGAAGCTCATAGCCCCACTGCACTCAGTCTCTGCCAATCTTTCCTGGGAACTTTTACACCAGTTGGGTTGGGTTCACTGTTTTGTTTTTTAGGCACTTGATGCTCTCCTGCCCTCACTTTGTGGTAAAGCTTCTTCAGAAAGCTGTATAAACTCGTAAGCGCACTGGTTTCATTTCCTGACACCCTACTCCTCCACCCACACTCACCACGGCCTGAGCATCCATTCGGCGCTAAGTGCTTGATATACTTGTTTTACCGACTCTATGAAGTATAGCAAGATCATTCTCTGATTGGTTGAGGTGTGGTCCCTCAAAAGGCCCATCTATGTTCTAAGCTAGAAACCTGTTAAAAGTGTTAGTTACTTAGTCTTATCTGACTCTTTGCAATCCCATGGACTGCAGTCCTCCTAGAAACCTGTTAATGAGACCTTATTTGGAAAAAGTAGTTCTGCAGGTGTAATCAAGGATCCTGAGATGAGATCACGCCTGATTGTCCAGCAGGCCCTAAATCCACTGATAAGTGTCCTTACAAGAGATACACAGAGAAGAGACTCAGGGATAAGAGGGAAGGCCATGTGAAGACAAAGGCAGAACCTAGAGTGATGCAGCCACAAACCGAGGAATGTCTTAGAGCCACCAGAATGGAAGAGTCAAGGAAGGGCTCTCTCTTGGAGCCTTTGCAGGGAGTGCAGCTCTGCTGACACCCTGAATTCAGACTTCTGGACCCCATAACTGTGAGGAAAAAAAAGCTCTGCTGTTTTAAGCCACCAAGTTTGTGCTAATGTCATATGGCAGCCATAGTGAGCTTTTTATAGAGGAAACTGATGAAGATGCATAGACAGGGGGATGAGAAATACGACTGGCCACAGCTCACAGGGCACCCTGATACCCTAAGTGACATGCTGGTACCTCCAGAACAAAGGCAAGAAACCCACTTTTGAGGGGCTGTCAGAACACCTGCAACAGAGAAAGGATTTATGCCTTGCAGGAGAAAGTTTCAGAAACTTCTCAAGGGGAAAATCAAAGAGAAGAGAGAGCCTGGTGAACAAGATAACCCAAAGGAAAGGAAGGGAAATGGGTGAACAGGACAGGGAGATTAAGAAGGAGAGCTGGCAAAGGCAACGTGGCTTAGGTCTGGGAAGCTTCTTGGATTCTAGCTGGACAATCCCCAGTGTCCCTCACATTTGTAAAGGCAATGATTGAACCATCCAGAAAACTTCCAGAGGAGATTTATTACAAGTCATATAAATCTGCTGAGGAAAAATTCCTTTTATTCATTAAAAAATTCTGCTCCAACCTCTCTTATTTAGAACAATTTTCCAGAATTTTATCAGATCCTGATAAGCCAGAAAATGCCCTGTTAGAATAGCTCCCTTGAGTTTCACATGCATGAATGAGTGCTCTACTGAATTGGAAGCTGGGTAGGGACATACTAGACTATCTCTCACATTTCCCTTTTAAAATTTTAAAATGAGATTTACTAAACAATAGCACAATTTAAAAACAAAAGAAATGTTTTAAGTTATTTAAAGTGAAAAGTGGTCGCTCAGTCATGTCTGACTCTTTGTGACCTCATAGCCTATACAGTGAGAAGACAATGGCACCCCGCTCCAGTACTCTTGCATGGAAAATCCCATGGATGGAGGAGCCTGGAAGGATGCAGTCCATGGAGTCACTGAGGGTTGGACATGACTGAGTGACTTCACTTTCACTTTTCACTTTCATGCATTGGAGAAGGAAATGGCAACCCACTCCAGTGTTCTTGCCTGGAGAATCCTAGGGACTAGGAGCCTGGTGGGCTGCCGTATATGGGATCGCACAGAGTCGGACACGACTGAAGCGACTTAGCAGCAGCAGCATCAGCAGCAGCAGCCTATGCAGTCCATGGAATTCTCCAGGCCAAAATACTGGAGTGGGTAGCCTTTCCCTTCTCCAGGGGATCTTCCCAACCCAGGGATCAAATCCAGATCTCCTGCATTGCTTACCACCTGAGCCACAAGGGAAGCCCTAAGTTATTTAAGTACAATAGTAAAAGAACAATCCATGTTTAGAAGACATTTTACAACTTATGAAATGTTTCTATACCCTGATCATTTAACTCTCACAACAATCCTCAAGATGGATACACTCATCATTTGTGTCCTGTAGTTAAGGAAAATGAGGCAGCTCTGGGCAGTTAAGTGCTCTGTGCAAAATGACAAAACTGTTAAGAAAAGACACGAGAGCACAAAGTACATCCTTCAAATCCAAATTCTATGCTCTCTCCCACTATATGATTCAGCAAAAGTACTTTCATATTGAAAATTCATATAGAATTTTGATATAGAAATTGAATTTTCTATATGATTCATTGAAATTCATTAAGAGTTAACATTTTAAGCATCACTACAAACAAAGCTAGTGGAGTTGATGGAATTCAAGTTGAACTATTTCAAATCCTGAAAGATGATGCTGTGAAAGTGCTGCACTCAATATGCCAGCAAATTTGGAAAACTCAGCAGTGGCCACAGGACTGGAAAAGGTCAGTTTTCATTTCAGTCCCTAAGAAAGGTAATACTAAAGAATGCTCAAACTACCGCACAATGGCACTCATCTCACACACTAGTAAAGTAATGCTCAAAATTCTCCAAGCCAGGCTTGAGCAATACATGAACCATGAACTTCCAGATGTTCAAGCTGGTTTTAGAAAAGGCAGAGGAACCAGAGATCAAATTGCCAACATCTGCTGCATCATGGAAAAAGCAAGAGAGTTCCAGAAAAACATCTATTTCTGCTTTATTGACTATGCCAAAGCCTTTGACTGTGTAGATCACAATAAACTGTGGAAAATTCTGAAAGAGATGGGAATACCAGACCACCTGACCTGCCTCTTGAGAAACCTGTATGCAGGTCAGGAAGCAATAGTTAGAACTGGACATGGAACAATAGACTGGTTTCAAATAGGAAAAGGAGTCTGTCAAGGCTGTATATTGTCACCCTGCTTATTTAACTTCTATGCAGAGTATATCATGAGAAATGCTGGGCTGGAAGAAGCAAAGCTGGAATCAAGATGGCCAGGAGAAATATTAATAATCTCAGATATGCAGATGATACCACCTTTATGGCAGAAAGTGAAGAGGAACTGATAAGCCTCTTGATCAAAGTGAAGAGGAGAGTGAAAAAGTTGGCTTAAAGCTCAACATTCAGAGAACGAAGATCATGGCATCTGGTCCCATCACTTCATGGGAAATAGATGGGGAAACAGTGGAAACAGTGTCAGACTTTATTTTGGGGGGCTCCAAAATCACTGCAGATGGTGACTGCAGCCATGAAATTAAAAGACACTTACTCCTTGGAAGAAAAGTTGTGACCAACCTAGATAGCATGTTGAAAAGCAGAGACATTACTTTGCCAACAAAGGTCCGTCTAGTCAAGACTATGGTTTTTCCTGTGGTCATGTATGGATGTGAGAGTTGGACTATGAAGAAAGCTGAGCGCCGAAGAATTGATGCTTTTGAACTGTGGTGTTGGAGAAGACTCTCGAGAGTCCCTTGGACTGCAAGGAGATCCAACCAGTCCATTCTGAAGGAGATCAGCCCTGGGATTTCTTTGGAGGGAATGATGCTAAAGCTGAAACTCCAGTACTTTGGCCACCTCATGCGAAGAGTTGACTCATTGGAAAAGACTCTGATGCTGGGAGGGACTGGGGGCAGGAGAAGGGGACGACAGAGGATGAATGGCTGGATGGCGTCACTGACTCGATGGATGTGAGTCTGAGTGAACTCTGGGAGTTGGTGATGGACAGGGAGGCCTGGCGTGCTGTGGTTTATGGGGTCACAAAGAGTCGGACACGACTGAGTGACTGAACTGAACTGAACTGCAGTCAACAGCTCTAGCTGTGAGCATGACTTCCCTCACCTAAGCTTCTGCCGTGTGTGTAATGGAGTATACTCTAAAGTCATAAAATTGAGTTCTTTAAAATATTTTATTTTCAGTCTTTACTGGCATTGCTTACAATGAGAATGTCTACTAAGGTTTGTTTAATCTGCATAAGAGAATTGTTGACTTGGGCAAATTAAAAAAAAAAAATCACAGTCTAAAATGTAAAAGACATTAAATCAACATGACACCTTTAAAGGCCCAGTATGCACAAGTTTCCTGGGTTAATGTTGAGCTCCACAGTGTTATTTCCTCAATTTTTCTCTGTAAATGAATTAACCTTCAAAGAATCAAGGAGATCTATTCTTCCTAGACAACATTAGAAAAATTTTTTCACAATAAAAAATTTCAGCCTCAATTTCCTGATTTGCAAAAGAATTATCCACCATGAAATGAGGAGATAGTCTCTTAAAATCAAGTTCTAAAGTGGGCCTGATGCAGTGAACAGCCAGAGATGAGGGCCATTCTCCTGTTTTGTCTTTGTTTATAAGCTTAGCTGAAGCTCCATTACTTTGGCCATCTGATGGGAAGAGCAGATTCATTGGAAACAACCCTGATGCTGGGAAAGACTGAAGGCAGGAGGAGAAGGGGATGACACAGGAAGAGGTGGTTGGATGGCATCGCCGACTCAATGGTCATGAGTGTGAGTAAACTGCAGGAGATGGTGAAGGTCAGGGAAGCCTGGGTGCCGCATTCCATAGGGTCACAAAGAGTCAGACACGACTGAGCAACTGAACAACAGCAACATAAGCTTAGCTAGTCCATTCCTAGTGCCCCTGTTCAAACCAGAGTGACAGCTAATTTCCAGTGTATCCCGAGGAGTGATGGCACCCCACTCCAGTACTCTTGCCTGGAAAATCCCATGGACGGAGGAGCCTGGTGGGCTGCAGTCCATGGGGTCGCTAAGAATCGGACACGACTGGGTGACTTCTTTCACTTTGCACTTTCATGCATTGGAGACGGAAGTGGCAACCCACTCCAGTATTCTTGCCTGGAGAATCCCAGGGATGGCGGAGCCTGGTGGGCTGCCATCTCTGGGGTTGCACAGGGTCGGACACGACTGAAGCGACTTAGCAGCAGCAACCTTACAACACTGTGATTCTTTTGGTTTTCTTCCTCTTCCTTCCTTTCTATCTTCCCTCCTCTTTCCTAACTGACCCTGATTTTGCTCTAAGATTCACTTCACCACTTCACCCTGCTCAAGTGAGGCAGGTAAATTGAAAGCATCTTTGGCTCCAGGAGACAGCACTTCTTTTATCTAAGATAGTGATTTTCAAAGTGTGGTCCCTGGACCAAAGCTTCTTCAGCATCAGAGAAAATTTAGAAGTGCAAATTACTATCCCCATATATTGAGTCAGAAATTCCAGTGGTGGTGTCCAGCAATCTGTATTTAAATAAGCCTTCCAGGTTATTCTGTTGCATTGTTATCACTGCTCTAAGCCAGTGATTCTCAACCCTGTTGCATGTAAGCATCACTGGATACCCAGGCCCCACACTCTCCACCCTGTCTCCCAAAGATTCTAATTGATCTGGTGTGGGGTCTGGGCAAGGAGATTTATTAAAAGTTTTCCAGGTGATTCTAATGTCTTTCTAGGTTTGAGAATCAGCAACAAAAGCCAGTTGGAGTAATCTAGTCTGAAATACTGAACTGTGGTGCTGATGAAACGGATTCCTCCAATTTCCATAATGCTTCCTGGAGAACAGATTGTGTCACTACCATTATTATAGCTACTGGTGGTAGCACTTTGCTTTTTTACTTTCATGATCTCTGGGGTGATAGATCTGCAAGAGGTGGAGGGCAGACGCTCCAACAGCTATTTGGAGGCACACTTAACTGGCAGGTTTGGTACCTAAAGAGGCAAAAATCATTTGGAAATAATTTGTAGCAAACCAGGATTTGAGCCCAAGTAGTCTTAACCTGGGGCTTCCCAAGTGGCGCTAGTGGTAATGAACTTGCCTGCCAATGCAGAAGACATGAGACACCAGTTCAGTCCCTGGGTCATGAAGATTTCCTGGAGGAGGGCATGGGGGCATGGCAACCCACTCCAGCATTCTGGAGAATCCCATGGAGAGAGGAGCCTGGTGGACTACAGTCCATAGCGCTGCAGAGTCGAACACAATTGAAGCAATTGAGCAAGCGCCCACACAGTCTTAATCCACAATCTGAGTCCATAACTGGCTGGCACATGTTATCCTCCATGGATGGTATAGTCAGGCACCTCTAGTGAGAGAGAAAGGAAGCACCTTCAGTGGTGGGTGGGGGAAATGAAAACTCTTCATTTCTGAGGCAAGTTCAGTTCAGTTCAGTCTCTCAGTCATATCTGACTCTTTGCAACCTCATAGACTGCAGCACACCAGGATTCCCTGTTCATCACCACCTCCTGGAGCCTGTTCAAACTCATGTCCATCGAGTTGGTGATGCCATCCAACAATTCCATCCTCTGTCATCCCCTTCTACTCCCCCTTAAATCTTTCCCAGCATCAAGGTCTTTTCCAGTGAGTAATTTTTTTCCAATCAGGTGGCCAAAGTATTGGAGCTTCAGCTTCAGCTTCAGCATCAGTGCTTCCAATGAATATTCTGGGTTGATTTCCTTTAGGATTGACCGGTTCAATCTCCTTGAAATCCAAAGAACTCTCAAGAGTCTTCTCGAACACCACAGTTCAAAAACATCAATTCTTTGGTGCTCAGCTGTTGTTATGGTCCAACTCTCACATTCATACATGACTATTGGAAAAACCATAGCTTTGACCAGACAGACCTTTGTTGGCAACGTAATGTCTCTGCTTTCTAATATGCTGCCTAGGTGGGTCATGACTTTTCTTCCAAGAAGCAAGCATCTTTTAATTTCATGGTTGCAGTCACCATCTGCAGTGATTTTGGAGCCCCCAAAATAAAGTCTGTCACTGTTTCCATTGTTTCCCCATCTATTTGCCATGAAGTGATGGGACCAGACGTCATAATCTTTGTTTTCTGAATGTTGAGTTTAAGCCAGTTTTTTCACTCTTCTCTTTCACTTTCATCAAGAATTTCTTCAGTTTCTCTTCACTTTCTGCCATAAGGGTGGTGTCATCTGCATATCTGAGGTTATTGACATTTCTTCCAGCAATCTTGATTCCAGCTTGTGCTCCATCCAGCGTGGTATCTCATATGATGTACTCTGCATATAAGTTAAATAAGCAGGGTGACAATATACAGCCTTGACACACTCTTTTCCCAATTTGGAGCCAGGCTATTGTTCCATGTTCAGTTCTAACTGGTACTTCTTGACCTGCATACAGATTTCTCAGGAGGCAGGTCAAGTGGTCTGGTATTCCCATCTCTTCCAGAATTTTCCAGTTTGTTGTGATCCATGCAGTCAAAGGCTTTGGTGTAGTTAATAAAGCAGAAGTAGCTATTTTTCTGGAACTCTCTTGCTTTTTCTGTAATCCAATTTTGGCAATTTGACGTCTGGTACCTCTGACTTTTCTAAATCCAGCTTGAACACCAGGAAGTTCTTGGTTCATGTATTATTGAAGCCTGGCTTGGAAAATGTTGAGCATTACTTTGATAGCCTGTGAGATGAGTGCATTTGTCTGGTAGTTTGAACATTTTTTGGCATTGTCCTTCTTTGGGATTAGAATGAAAACTGACCTTTCCCAGTCCTGTGGCCACTGCTGAGTTTTCCAAACTTGCTGACATATTGAGTGTAGCAATTTCATAGCATCATCTTTTAGGATTTAAAACAGGTCATCTGAAATTCCATCACCTCCACTAGCTTTGTTCATGGTGATGCTGTTCATAGTGATACTTCCTAAGGCCCACTTGACTTCACATTCCAGGATGTCTGACTCTAGGTGAGTGATCATACCATCATGGTTATCTGGGTCATTGAGATCTTTTTGTATAGCTCTTCTGTGTATTCTTGTCATCTCTTTTTAATATCTTCTGCTTCTGTTATGTCCATACCATTTCTGTCCTTTATTGTGCCCATCTTTGCATGAAATGTTCCTTTGGTATCTCTAATTTTTGTGAAGAGTTCTCTAGTATTTCCAATTCTATTTTTTCATCTATTTCTTTGCATTGATCACCTAGGAAGGCTTTCTTATCTCTCCTTGCTCTTCTTTGGAACTCTGCATTCAGATAGGTATATCTTTCCTTTTCTCCTTTTCCTTTCACTTCTCTCATTTTCTCAGATATTTGTAAGGCCTCCTCAGAGAATCATTTTGCCTTTTTGCATTTCTTTTTGGGGGTGGTCTTGGTCACTGCCTCCTGTACAATGTCATGAGCCTCTGTCTACAGTTTTTCAGGCACTCTATCCGTTCTTACCTCTTGAATCTATTTTTCACTTCCACTGTATAACTAATGCAATATCTTTATGACTGCCTGTAACACTTAAAAGAGCCTACATTCCTGGAGTTAATACTTTTTGGACATTAATTCCACATCAGTCAGTTATGATTTATACCAGCTCTCCCTCGTTTACCTAAAGGAAAACTTCCTCTTACTTAGAAAAACAGACCACGAAGACTGCATATGCTCACCAACGTCAGCTAGGGATAACCCACTTACTTGGATCTTTCTCTAGCTTCCAAAGGAAATTCCTTTGTAATATGGGGCCGACCTAGGGTGGGAGCTAGAATACGGGTGGGAGCTAGAATACAGTTGGGTTTGCTGAGACTTGGTCCTAAAGGAGAATTTAGTGCAGAAACCCAGGGACATGTTACCCAGTTAGCCACAATCTACTCTAATAATTCTGTATTTTATCCATACATGTGCTTCTGTATTGTAACATATAATTGATGGCTTGTGACAGTTTTACAGTTGAAGCATTAATTCTTTCTCAGTGGTTCATTAAAGTAACAGTGCATTTTACAGTTAATGACATCCTTGACATTCTAGATTTTCAGAAATGTGGTAATTACATTAAACATATATTAAGCCCCATTATGAGTCAAGTTCTAGATTAGACTGGAGAAAGGGGAATGAATGGAGTCCCCACACTGAAGAACTGGAAGACAAGCAAACAAACATATGCACACAGAAAGTGGAATACAAGCTGATCCTCCAAAAACACAGGTTTGAACTGCATGGGTCTGTTCATACACAGATTTTTTTTCAATAAATACACTCTTACCCCACTGTAAGTATGCACAGACTGACTGTAAGGAACCCGAACACCTATAGAGGTGGGATCCAAAGAGGGACCTGGAACCAATCCCCCTCAGAAACTGAGGGGGTAACTGTACTTTGTGAGGGATGAAATGTCAGTACACTGTGGATGTCTCTGGGTGGAGTAGTGTGTGTGTGTGCACACATGTGCACATGTGTGCATGTGCATGCACCCATATATATGGAGAGAATCAGTGAGAGATGAGGTGGAAGAAGGCGGCAATATGGGACCAGAGTATTAACCAGTCTTCAGTGCTAACCTAAGAAATTTAGGCTTAATCCCTCAGAGATCCTCAAACATTTTGGTCTCATGACCTCTTTATCCTTTTAAAAGAGAACCTTTGTTTATATGGGCTATATCTACTAATATTTACTATGTGCTGTACTGTGCTTAGTCACTCAGTCGTGTGTGACTCTTTGTGACCCCCATGGGCTATAGTCCACCAGGCTCCTTTCTTCATGGGGATTCTCTAGGCAAGAATACTGGAGTGGGTTGCCACGCCCTCTTCCAGGGGATCTTCCCAACCCAAGGATCAAACCCACGTCTCCCGCATTGCAGGTGGATTCTTTACCATCTGAGCCACCAGGGAAGCCCATGAATACTAGAGTGGGTAGCCTATCCCTTCTCCAGGGGTCTTCCTGACTCAGGAATTGAACTGGGGTCTCCTGCATTGCAGGTGGATTCTTTACCAGCTATTAGAACTGAGAAACAAAAACATTAACCCATTAAAATAACAATAAACTCACTACATGTTAATATATAACATTTTAACTAAAATACAACCATATTTTCTAAAACAAAAAGATTATGAGAAGGATCCAGTTCAGTTCAGTCGCTCAGTCATGTCTGACTCTTTGTGACCCCATGAACTGCAGCATGCCAGGGCCTCCCTGTCCATCACCAGCTCCTGGAGTCCACCCAAACTCATGTCCATTGTGTCAGTGATGCCATCCAACTATCTCATTCTCTGTTGTCCCCTTCTCCTCCTGCCTTCAGTCTTTCCCAGCATCAGGGTCTTTTCAAATGAGTCAGCTCTCTGCATCAGGTGGCCAAAGTATTGGAGTTTCAGCTTCAACATCAGTCCCTCCAGTGAACACTCAGGACTGATCTTTAGGATGGACTGGTTGCTGTCCAAGGGACTCTCAAGAGTCTTCTCCAACACCACAGTTCAAAAGCATCAATTCTTCGGCGCTCAGCTTTCTTTATAGTCCAACTCTCACATCCATACATGACTACTGGAAAAACCATAGCCTTGACTAGATGGACCTTTGTTGACAAAGTAATGTGTCTGCTTTTTAATATGCTGTCTAGGTTTGTACCATTGTTTTATATTTTTGTAAATCTCCTTAAGATCTGGCTTATGAAAGACAGCTAGCTGGCTCTCACATCAGCTTCTGCATTTAATCTGTTGCAGTATAGCTAAAGAATATAAAGAAAATATGGCTTCATAAAGATAACATAGTTGGAAAAGGAGAGCCTCACAGACTTTCTGGAAAGGTCTCAGGGGTCCTCAGAGCTTCCTGGACCACACTGTGAGAACTGCTGTTCCTGGTAATGCAAAGCCATTGAAAGATCATCAGCAGCGGACAGGCTGCCGTTTGGTGGCAATGTGAAGGTGGATTAGAAGGAGGAGGCCTTAGATGAGGGCAGCAGGAAGGGAGACTATTAAAAGGGCTCAGGTAAGACCATAGGAAGCCCTTCTTTAAGCAGAGACAACGCAGATGCAGAGAAATGGATTCTCAACAAGTTAAGAGTCTGTGGGAACTGATATCCAAATGCATAACTTCAGGTGTTTAGCACTGGAAATCCAGAAGGATGGTGACAATAAGGCGTAAGTAGATCATTTCTGCTTTTAGTTGGCCAAAGAGGCAAGGGATAAGCCAGAAAGAGAAATAATGTGAAAATTCAAGACCTTTGACTCAAAGAGATCCAAATAAATGGACAGGCCCTGGCAAACTTACCTGTTTAAACTGCCATACTCAGTATGGTTTAAAACGACACTGAGGATTTTCCTGGTGGTCCAATGGTTCAGAATCCACCTGCCAACGCTGGGGACTTGAGTTCAATCCCTGCTCTGGGAAGATTCCACATGCCATAGGGCAACTAAGCCTGTGAGCCGCAACTACTGAAGCCCACACGCCCTGGAGCCCATGCTCTGCAGCTTGAGAGCAGCGTCTACTCACCACAACTAGAGAAAGCCCTCACACAGCAACAAGGACCCAGTGCAGCCACAAATAAATAAACATTAAAAAAAAACCCACAGCACTGACAGCATTTGCCTTAAGAAGGTGAAATTAATTTCTGTATTAATGTAAATATCCCTGAAGGTTATGGAAAAGCTCCCAACTCTCCTTAGCCTATGAAGCACACCGCGGCATTAGTTAATTTAGTCAGAGTGTTTTCTTTCTTAATGAGCACAGAGAGCTTCAGATCACAGATCACATCAGAGCAACTGGCGGAGTAGGTACCCTGGTGGGGCTCTGGGTATACTATGGGATAAAAGGGAAAAGAGAGGGAGAATGCTAATTCCCTTTGGAAGATATTACTATCTGGATATTTTTAGTTGAAGAATTGATTAGAGGGACGATTGTTAAGTGATTATTCAGTTCAGTTCAGTCGCTCGGTTGTGTCCGACTCTTTGTGACCCCATGAACCACAGCACACAAGGCTTTCCTGTTCATCACCAGCCCCAGAGTTTACCCAAACTCATGTGCATCGAGTTGGTGATGCCATTAAGAAGTGAATAAAGTCACTGGGTAGCTGGCTGGCAAAAATTGCTAGTTAGCACTGAAAAAATACAAAAGACCGTTTGCTCATTGTAAAGTATATTTAGGGCTTTCTGCCCAGTTCCAGAGATCAGACAAGGAGGCAGATCATCCCAACAGAAATGAACTCTGTTCTCAAGCAGCTTCTTATTATGCCTCAAAGAGCCTAGAGAGTTGAGTAATATGGATTTTGGGGTGTGTGTGTCTGTGTGCATAATTTGAGTGTGAGACAGATGCAGTCTCCATGGTCCAGGTAGAGGACCTTTCTTACCTTCTAAATTCTACAGATTAGGACCCCAAATCGACTACAGGAATTCTCTTTATCTTCCACCATTTGAGTAATAGGGCCCTGTGGACAGTTCTCTGGGTTGAGCAAAGGATTACTTTTTGTACAATCAGCACAGTTAGTATATTCAGAGGATACAAGAATAAGCAAGATGTACCAATAATACAGAGTATGATTGAAGAAATATAGATTCCTGTGTATAGAGCAAATGATTAACTTGCTGAAAATTATTACTCCTTAACTCTGAGTAAGTATCCAAACGACTTTGATTTGAACAAATATTGGTATATAAAAACTTGCTTTCATAAGCTCAAAAGGACTGTCTTGGTCTTAGAAATGAAGTAAATTTCCAGGACACAGCACCCAGGCAAAGACCAAATCTGTCACTTCAGAACTCAGCGCCTCCCCAGATATGTCACATTCTTAAATGTTTGTGATGATGTTCCTTATTTTCCATGTCACTTTTTAAAGAAAAATTATGACATGACCTGGGAAAGGCAGCCTTGATCACATCAACTCTCTCTTCTGTAGAATGAGATCAGTGATAGTCAATGTTCCACTTGCCATATAAGGTTTATAAAGATTAAATCCTGCAAACATTGTTGTGAACCAAAAAGTCCCATGCAAATGTTAGTTACAGTAGAGCTCCTAGGGAGGCTGTATCCTTTTCATGCAGACAGGATGGCCCAGTAAGGAACAGGCATTTATTGTTGGTCTTCTATATGCCATATTACCTCACTGAACACCATCTTATGTAGTGGGTGGTCATATCCGATTTTATACATGAGGTACATGGATGTCAAGTCATGGTTGTCCAGGTCATTACGTCATTTTTTTGTATAGGTCTTCTGTGTACTCTTGCCACCTCTACTTAATCTCTTGTGCTTCTGTAAAGTCATTGTTTCTGTTCTTTGTCATGCCCATTCTTGCATAAAATGTTCCCTTGATATCTCCAATTTTCTTGAATAGATCTCTAGTCTTTCCCATTCTACTGTTTTCCTCTATTTCTTGGTTTTGTTCATTTAAGAAAAGCCTTCTTATCTCTCCTTGCTATTCTCTGGACTCTGCTTTCAGTGGTGTATGTCTCTGCCTTTCTCCCTTGCCTTTCACTTCTCTTCTTTCCTCAGTCATTTGTAAAGCCTCTTTAGACAACCACTTTTCTTCTTGCATTTCTTTTTCTCTGGAATGGCTTTGGTCACTGACTACTGTACAGTGTTACGAACCTCTGTCCATAGTTCTTGAGGCATTCTATCTACCAGGTCTAATCCCTTGAATCTATTCATCACCTCCACTGTATAATCATGACCTTATAATACTACGCAAACTTTGTGGCATCCAATCAGCATAGGTGAATTCAGCAAACCTGCTGCTGCCTTCTAAATCAACTATGCTTTTTTTCATTTCTGGCTTCTTATAAAAAACTGCCTTGCCTTCTTGAGTGGGTGTGTAATCCTATTTATCGTTCAAATGTTTCCTCTTTCATCAAGGCAGAATTAATCATTCCTTGATGACACTGCTAATTCAGTCCTTAAAGCCTTTTCTCTAATAAGCAAGCTTATCATAAAAAAAAAAGCAACAAACCCTGTAAAATACATGGGGAAAAAACATGAGAGAGTCCCCATAACTCTTGATGACGTTCCACCAGGCTGAAATCAGGCTGAAGTGATCTGTGTTTCAGGGATTAGAATTTAATAGCAAAAATGAGTCAGTTAAAACATCCCGTCAGAATGCTGTCTGTAGATTAAGTGCTTTGCACTGAGGATACAACATAACCTGACCTGCTAAATCCTAAGGGCTGACTGGTGATTTGCATCTCAATCTCTTTTCATGTTATTTTCTTGGCAAAAGTTAACAAGGAGCACTCAGCCTAGGGAAGATAGGTCCTCTATTTACCTTAGCAAGAAACAGATAAGCACAATGAATTTCAAGTTTTCCCAATTCAATGCCTTTGGTTTGACCTGGAGTGGGTAATGTCTATTGTCCCAAATGTGTCAATCTGAACATCAAACCCACCAGCTAGTATTAGATTTTACATTCATTCAGTAACAATCCAGTCCCAAAGATTACACAGTCCCTATGTGACAACTGGCATTTTATGGTACAATCCACAAAACACACATTGTTGAAGAACACATGGAACTATGCAAAACTATTCCAAATAAAGGCTGTACAGGCACTGAGTGGTAATAGAGTCTATGTAACTAAATCCTAACAGCCTACCATCCCCTCTTCATGAGGAGTCCAGAGTGGATCATACCAGAACCCCTTTAAATTCTGCCATATAACCAAGAGTATTAACGCTTTTGATACCCATTTAGAATAATCATATAAAAGTCTACAATAATTAGGTACAGTAACTGATGCCTGAGGCAACAGAATGACTTAATGCTTGATACTCAAGTACTTAGATGAAGCAGAGGGAAAATGTACTGTTCTCCTTCACCAGCCAAACACTGGTCTTCCTCCAGAAGGTGTGTAAGCTTCTGGCAACAGCGAAATAATAACATTGGTCTATTCTAGGCCAGAAGAAAAGTGACATTGACTTACTTAACAGTTGGCAATAGAGGGCCTGTAAACTTCTCTTCATGGTATCATCTGGTCCTGCTTGTCCTCCAGTTTATTCATGATTCTGTCTAGGAAATTGGGAGAAGAAAATCATTACATCTGGGAAACATTACATCTGATTCAAGTCAATAATCAGAAAGAACTCCACTTAATATGACTCTGGTGTTAAAGTCCAAAATACCTTATTTGAAGGGAAAAATTCTTGGAGTGAATATACCACAGTGTGGTCTATGTTATAAAACTATCAATTAGATTTTGAAACTACACATCACTCATATGGGCAACTAGAGGGTGAGAATCCGGCCTTGGGATTTTGAGGACTTCCCAAACATCTTTCCCGCATCTCTAGTTTTGTAACAGGAGAAACAAGGAACCTGTAATCTCACTTCTGCAATCCTGCTCACCAAACAAAACACTCCCCCAAAGCTTCACCAATTTCAAACTGTATTATAGTAAACAACTTTTCTATTATTTTCTGATTACAAAAGATACCTCCAGTGTAGAATATTTGAAAAATATAGCTAAACAAAATATAGTTAAGAATGTGCAAGAAATTACAAATTACCTATCTCTTCAGCTTTTCCTGTGTGCACTTCTATTAGTCTCTTTTGCTATACATTCTAATTTTCTCCCTAGCAGTAGAAACATCTTCCTCTGCTGTTATTACACTTTATTACATTTTTTTTTCTTTTGGCCATACCTCTTGTCTTATGGGATATTAGTTCCCCGGCCAGGGTTTGAACTCAAGGCTCTAGCAGTGAAGTGTGGAGTTCTAACTGGACCACCAGGGAATTTGCACTTTATAACTTTATTCTAAAGGGCACACAGTATTTTTTTCAAGATAAATTCGTAAAAACAGAATCACTAGGACACAATCTAAGCCTTTTGAAATATATTGCTGAGATGCCCTTCACCAACACCATATTATGAAAATCTCTGTTAGACTACAACCTACTCAATGAAAGAAACTTGTATTTTCCTACCATCATTGCCAAGTAAATAGGCACATATTTCATCTCATTGCTTTTGCATTTTACAGGTTTATTAGTCTTTTTAAAAACTGTAAATTCACATTTGGCAAAGATTCTCTAGTTAGGGGCTGAACCTTCTCCTGTAGACCTATCTGTGCACTTCCTTGTACAATCAAGTGAAGGCAGCTCTTTTGCCCCTTTCCTGTTTGCCCATTCCTCCTCCCTTTTTAATCTTTAAAGAACCTAATGTAGGAATAAGATCATTAGGCAATTTAACCTAACTCCTGACTTACGCTCTCCTGAATGCACACCATGCCTTGCCTAACCTGGAGAATTCTTCTCCAAGATAAAAAGAAGAGTGAAGAGTTAACTAGTTAAAGAATGGTTAGCTCTCTACCCCACAATGGCCCCCTAAGGAATCCTGTAGGCAGATCAAGGGGGCAAGGTAATATCTGGAGAGTCAGCCAGTCTGCACTCAGTAGAGATGATGCAGAACCCAACCTCCTGCCTCGACAATTCTGAGATCTTTTCCCCATTTTTTCCCTTTAAAAACTGTCATGGCTGAGCAGAATCCTTGGAGTTGGTCTCTGGACATGAGTCCACCTCCTCCCAGAGGCTGCCAGATTTTCTGATTCAAGCATCTTTGCTTTCTACTGACACTTGCCTCTCAAATTATTGGCTTTAGAGTGGTGAGCAGCTAAACCTGAATTCGGTAACACTGGTTTTAGCAAGAACCCTGCTAAATCAGTTTAACCAGCACCCCAAACCCTCAATATTTGATCAGATTTACTCTACCATCCTACCTTCAGCATAACCTGGTTAGGTCAAGTTAGTCAAACCCCCTTACCCTGGTGCTTCCTCTTAGGAATTTTCCACCCACTGACTCCCATTCTGCTCCTTGGCTATCTATCCCCACTTGACTGTGCTTTATTCAGGGCGGAGCCCAGTCTCTCACCCTAACTGTAAAAGCCCATTGCAATGGTCCCTGAATCCACTCATATGGTCTTGAATAAAGTATGTCTTGCCACCATTGACAAATGTCACTGAATGTTTTTAGACATTCCTTAACCATTCTCTACTGGTATGCTGTTTTGTTTTGTTTTCCTTACAATACCCCAAGTAGAAATGATCTATCCTTAAATTTTTTCTCAAGTATAATTAATGTATCATAAAATTCAGCCTTAAGAGTAGACAATTTAGTGGTTACCAGCACATTAAAAGTTGTGCAGCCATCACCAATACCTAATTCCAGAACATTTTCATCACTAAAAAGAAATTCCTGTGTTTATTAGCAGTTATTTCCTAACATCCTCTCTTTCCAGTCCCTGGCAACCACTAGTCTACTGCACTGTGGGTTTGCTAATTCTGTAACTTTCACACAGAATATATGGCCTTTTGTGCCTGGCTCTTTCAATTAGCATAGTGTTTTTAAGGTTCATTCATGTTGTGAAGCATGCTGTTTTTTTCTTATTTTTTTTTTGTAAGAATGATACACACACACACACACACACACACACACACACAACCATGGTTAGAAAGGCCTTCCTTAATTAAGGATAACATAGTTGCCTATATTTTCTTCTATTTTTTAAAAATTTCATTTAGATCTGTTTCTGAACTTTGTGTTATGTTTTACTTCTCCGTCTGCTCATTCTCCCATTAAACAATATGTGTTGTTTAACTCAAATTCTTAGTAGAACTAGTTCTGCATTACTTCCCCCTTTAGAGACCCAGGTTCGATCCCTGGGTTGACAAGATCCCCTGGAGTAGGAAATGGCAACCCATTCCAGTATTTTTGCCTGGAGAATTCCACAGACAGAGGAGCCTGGTGGGCTCCAATTCATGAGGCTGCAAAGAACTGGACACGAATGAACACACATGGATGGATGTTGTTCCTTGAGCTTATTCTCCCCCTACCCATTAACTTTAAGATAATTTTATTAAATTTAAGAAAAAAAATCATTGGGATTATAGTTAAAATTATCTTCTATTTGCTTATTAATCTGGGAGAGACTTGATTTCATCAAAATCAAAGTGTGCTGAGGGAATTAAATTTTTTAGATTGTAGCTCTGGAGATCAGAAAAATCCCTTTTATAGGAAGAGAAGAGCTCTTGTTTTGTGGGGTAGGGTAGGGGGTGGGGGAACAATAGCTCAGTGACTTCTTTGGCTAACCCACCCCCAGTGTGATCTAGCTGAGTAAGAGGGGGAGAGAGAGAGAGAGAGAGAGTTAAATTGTCCTCCATTATAATATAAGAGGGGGCTTCCCTAGTGCTTCAGTTGGTAAAGAATCTGCCTGCAATGCAGGAGACCCAGGTTCAGTCCCTGGGTTGGGAAGATCCCCTGGGGAAGGAAATGGCAACCCACTCCAGTACTCTTGACTGGAGAATTCCATGGACAGAGGAGGCGAGTAGGCTACATGACTGTGCAACTAACTTTAACTTTTGACTTTTATAACATAAGAGGAGGTTTGAGTTCCCAAAGGCTAGAAAAGAGGTTTTAAGAGGAGATAATAAACAAGAGATACTGTGAGGTAGAATGAAAGTGAAGTCACTTAGTCGTGTCCAACTCTTTGCAACCCCATGGACTGTAGCCAACCAGGTTCCTCTCTCCATGGCATTCTCCAGGCAAGAATACTGGAGTGGGTTGCCATTTCCTTCTCCAGGGGATCTTCCCAACCCAGAGATCAAACCTGAGTCTCCCACATTGCAGGCAGATGCTTTAACCTCTGAGCCACCAGGGAAGCCCTGTGAGGTAGAATAGGCAATTTCAAAAGACAGCAGCAAGTAAGACACAAGAATAAAGGATAGAGTGAGAAATTCCCCACAAACTTTAATATGTGTAATATTTAATTTTTCATTGCTTCTTGTTTTATGCTATTTGTACTTAGATACCACATCTGTCCTCCCTCTCTCTCACACAACAGTTATCCACCACTAGGACCCTCAAAAACCTCAGAAAGTCTTGCACAAAGCAGCCTTGAGTTAGCGATGCTCAGCTGGGCAATGAAAGAGACTATGTCTTAAGAAAAGAGTGACTGGAAATGGAGATAGGAGCCACAAGGACCATAAGCAGTGATTGGTAGGCATCTTCGGAGTGCTCAGGACCCGGTAAGCATGCAACAAATGTGCTGTGAATAAAGAAATAAATGAATGAATAAATGAATAATCAAGTAACAGGAGAACAGAAATATTTGTAGTTGATGTTGATCAAGAGGAACATAAGCCCCTCAATCATCTCTGGAAATGCTTGGAGATTTTTAAGAACCCGTTAGACTTGTCACAATAGATGGAATAGAGTCATGTCATTCGATTATCAAAGAAACAACTGAGCACATAAATATGGGACACTTGAGCCCTCTGGGTTACCCAGGGCTATTCTAACTACAAGCACCATATGGCCTACTATTTACTCAAAATTAATCTTTAGGTCTTTCTGTGGAGTTTTGCAATGATTTTCCTTCATTTAGGTTCTATAGTCTTGTCGAGTTAATCCCTAGGCATTTTACACTTCTAGGTACTTTTGCCACAGTAATGGAATTTCCCTTTCCATTACATTTTCTAAATTGCTTCTACATGGAAATGACTGAGTTTGTATATTTACTTTGTGATCTAACTGAACTCACTTAGAGTTCTAATGATGGTTTCTCAGCTGGGTCTCTTGGGTCACTTGTGCTCCTTTGGCTGGATGGAGCGGCATGGTGAGATTCCATCAAAAGCTCCTTTTAACCGTATTAATTGTATTAATCGTATTAACCATTAACCATATTAACATTAATTGTATCTGGTCCCTCAGGGAATAATTTAGGAGCTCTGATGATGACAGCTAATCTTAAGAATGTACAGTTTTACAGCCAAAAGGCTGAAGAGAAGAAAAAAATGAGAGGAAGAAGATGAAAACACCTGATCAAACATGCAGAGATAGTGGCACAGGTGGGGACCTGGCTGATCATTAGCTCAGGGGAAAGGAGAGGGTGCAAGTCTTAGCAAGTGTGAGCCTCATAGAACCCTGCCTCTCCTTTTGCGTTGAATGAAACAGTTCTATCAATTTTATCGACTTGGGAGGGAAATCTCTTTAGAAATGTCCACATACCCAGGGAAGAAGTAATAAAGAACTAAATGAAAACTTCTTGACATTCGATATGTAAATTGACTTGAAAAGACAAGCTCATAGAGAACAAATGAGAAAGAATACCCAAGAAAATCTGGAAAAAAAATTCCAAGAAGATGGGGCCAAGGAGAGAGGGACTGCCAGGCTTAATAGACATTAAATAGACATTAAAACATCCTCAAAAGCCTCTATATTTAAAATAATTTGAAACTGGCACATGAATATACCAAATTATAAGTGGATGTTTATGATACAATAAGGACAGTAGTATTAAATCAGCAAGCAAAAAGATGAGCTTTTAAATAAACATTTTGAGATAATGGCAGAGCAATATGGATAAAGTTAAAATTGTACTCATTCCAAATATCACATACCAGCATAAACTCCAAATAAGGTAGGCATTTAACTGTAAAAAAGTAAAGAATACAAATACTAGAAGGAAATATGAGTAATTCTTCTATTACTTGGGGGTAGAGAAGGTTTGCTAACTCTGAGTCAAAGTTTGAAGCAATAAGGAAAAAGATAAACTTTATTACATAAAAAATTACTCAGTAAAACCTATAATTAAGTAAAACATGAGTTAAAAACTACATAAATGTTCAACTTATAAGAAGTAAAGATTTAAAGTCCATAAATTTCTCCCAAAATCAATCTTCATGGTGCTTTAGCAGTTGTCTGCATACACGGGCAGAATGGCACAAATCTGAACAGCCCAGCACACCTGCTCCACACTGAGGCTGAGCGAGGCAGGGCTCTGTCTTTCTGTTTCAGCTCTCATACTGTGAACAGTGTCCTTTCAAAAGGCAATTTAGTGTCATGCATGTTAGCATTTTGTGCTTTTTATTGACATTTCTGTTTGAAATGGCCCCCAAGCGTAATGCTGAGGTGTTGTCTAGTGTTCCTAAGTGTAAGAAGACTGTGATGAGCTTTACAGAGAAAACACTTGTCTTAGATAAGCTTTGTTCAGGCATGAGCTATAGTGCTACGACTGTGAGTGCAAAGTTAATGAATGAACAATGCATATCACACAAGGCATCTTTAGACAGAAACACATATAAAACAAGACTATATATTGATCAGTTGACAAAAATGTGACACATCTAATGAGGAACCTAACCCTATATTTCCCTTAGGAGCACAGATTCAGTCTTTACTCATTCAGTATTCATGACAACTTTATAATTGTGAGTAATGAAAATCAATGGTATTTGAGTTCAGCTTTAAAATATTTTGTGGAGCAAAGAATGAATATGATGAACAATCCATGCCAATAGTAGAGTTTGAATAAAACAGGATAATATTTCACCATCTCTTTGGGACAGAAAAAGATTTGATTAAGCTGATGGCTAACACTTGCACTCTGGGAAAGAGAGAGGGGAAAAGGAATAGCAGAATTGATATATCAATTAACATCACAGGCCTGTGAAGAAGTTTGGAATGGAGCATCCTCCTTCATTTTATAGGTAGGGACACAGACACCAAATCATAGTCTTTTTATAAGTAGAAATAATGGCTTTGTTCTGCACATGATTTCTGATACTCTAAAATTAGGTAGCTGGAAGTGAAAGTGAAGTCACTCAGTCATGTCTGACTCTTTGTGACCCCACAGACTGTAGCCTACCAGGCTCCTCCATTCATGGGATGTTCCAGGCAAGGATACTGGAGTAGGTTGCCATTTCCTTCTCCAGGAGATCTTCCTGACCCAGGGATTGAACCTGGGTCTCCCTGAAGTTTATATGCTATCTAAGATTCATGGCCTTTCTAGACATTATATTTCTCATCATAAAAATTATAATAGAGTGATGATGAACAAGAAAGACGTTCCTTTTCTAAAAAGCCCTCATGGAATAATCATATCAATTATAGTCACTCCTTGATGTAGCCATTTAACAATTTATCTCACGTCTTTCATGGGCCTAGCAGTGTTTTTGTTTGGTCAAGAAATCAGTCTTTATTCAAGACCAAACCTACCAGCGATGAGACCTTGAGCCAGATTCCTGACTTCCCTGGTCCTTGCATTTCTTGTTAAGGTATAAGAATAGTCCTTGATACGTTTGTGGCAAAGACTGGGACAACCCATGCAGAAGGCAAGATAACAAATCAGGCCAGAGCTCACCAACCATCTTAATTTTGCTTCTCTTAATGGCACCCCATTCCAGTGCTCTTGCCTGGAAAATCTCATGGACGGAGGAGCCTGGAGGGCTGCAGTCCCTAGGGTCGCAGAGAATCGTACTCGACTGAGCGACTTCACTTTCACTTTAAACCATAAAACAAAAGCTTTTGGTCTATTCCCCAAAGGGCCCTTTCTGTAAATCCAGTGTCTTATTTAAATTGACTTTAGAGATTACTTATATGGGGATAAGTTGAACTTTAAGATTCTTATTTAGAACTTATACATTTGTCTTCCTTAAAAAGGATATGGGGTGGGAGGTGGGAGGGGGCTTCGGCATTGGGAGATCGTGGACACCTGTGGCTGATTCATGTCAATGTTTGGCAAAACAAATACAGTATTGTAATGTAGAATAAAGAATTTAAAAAAAAAAATTAAAAAAAAAAGGATCTGAGGAAGTTTACTATCAGATACAACAAGTACAGTAGAAATACTAACAAATTAAAGCACATTAAGGGCATCAGAAAGACAGATCCAGAATTATAGGGAGAAAGGGGGCAGTTTATTTTACCATAAGATGCATTGGGGCCATACACCTCCCTTGGAGCTTCTTGAAAATAAAGGCAAAAGGACAGCTAGTACCACAGCTTTTTTTTTTTGGCTGCATAAATAGAAGTACATTCTCTATTTTGTTCAGAAATACAAACCTATTCTGCCATTAAAATCTAAGAAAAAATCATTAGACAAATCTCCTGATAAGCATACAAATAGAATATTCTTGCCATGGCCGCTTCTTATGCTGTATGTGCTCGGGTGCTCAGTTGTGTGTGACTCATTGTGACCCCATAGACTGTAGCCTGCCAGGCTCCTCTGCCCATGGGATTTCCCAGCCAAGAATACAGGAGTGGGTTGCCATTTCCTACTCCAGGGAATCTTTCTGACCTAGGGATCAAACACTTGTCTCTTGCATCTCCTGCACTGACAGGCAGGTTCTTTATCACTGTGCCACCTGGGAAGCCAGGCTGCTCCTTATCAATCCACAATAAACACTAACGTCTTTGTGTTAAGTAGGAATTCAGGGAAAGTTTTTTTTGATGAGCAGCAGGAGCAACATACTTCAGAGAAAGAGTGAGGCAGGCCTGCCCCTGAGTAGCTTTGCTACATGAACTTGGGCAAGTTACTTTACTTCTCTGAGCCACAGCTTTCTCATCTGTAAATGGGGCTGACACCTAAATCAAAGGATTGCTGAGAGAATTAAGTGAAGTAAAGAACTTAAAGAACTTACTGTGTACTTGATATATTGTATGTGTCTCTTCTTTTCTGCCAAGCTACTAGTGTACAGACACGCTGCTTCTGGTCGTATGGGGATAGAGAGGACTAGGAAAACGGGGTGGAACTGATGTGCAGAAAGTCAGCCCAGGGCCTGAGCGGCTGGTTACCTCAGGAAGCAAATGTGGTGGTTTCTCAGGTTCACTTACACCAAAAGGCACAAGTGAGTGTATGTGTCCACAGGCTTGAGTCTGGGTCATAACGATGTTTTCAGAATAAAACGTTCTTTTGATAGAGACACATTGCATTTTAAACACAGGAATATCCTTCACTTCCATAAAGAAATATTCTCTCTCACTTTTCTTGAAACTTATAGCCCTCCTACTCTCTCTTCCAAATTTTCTCATTTTTGTGCAAGAATTAGTTCCCCCTACTCTGGGATCAACAGTGTGAGCATGATTACAATGACTGTTGCTTTGCCTCGGGTCTGGGAGTTTAGTTTATAGGAAGTAGTGAGGACTATGGTGACTTGAAAGCAGGAAAAAAAATAATGTTTGTCTTTTCTTTTTTTGTCTCCAGCCATTTGTCAGTGGAAAAATAGCTCTTTGTTTATTTTATCTTAAAGAAACTGAGAATCCTCTCAAAATTTTTTTCCCTAAAGTTTCAACAGAGGTTAGAAATTTTAGATGAACCTCCCTATTTAAAAATACTAGTAATGAAAATGAATTCATATGGGCCAGGGCTGTGGGATTTCTGACTAAAGGGTTCTCCTGCAGCAGAGCCTGCACAGTGACTGTTGGGAGTTGGGAAGAGGGAGAGGACGTGTAGGTCTGCCTTCCACGCAAGCTCTGTCCTCCAGGAGCCCTGGGGCCCAATAGACTTCAAAGGATGAAACACACCTTCAGTAGAGCTCCTTCCCTCTCCTCCCCTTCATATTTCCTTCTCTGAAAAAGAAAATAAAATACTGGGAGTTTGTCAGACCCACTGAGATTTAATTTCAGTAGAATTTAAAACAAAAGGGAAAAAATTATTCATCTGCTAAGGAAAAGCCTACAAAAGGGGATAGACAAGATGTGGATTCTGCTTGGAGGACTGACAGGTGACTGCCTGAACATTCTTCAAGGCCAGCTGGACTTTATTTGCATCTGCTGTGGGTGGGTATTCTGCTCTCCACAGCCACTGAAGTCAGCAGCAGGATAAAAATAGGACTAGAAGTTTGAGGCATATTAGAATGACACAGACCTTCTCCTTCTGGCATTAAAGTGTATTAAGACCACTTATCTCATTTGAGGAGACAGAAAGGTGCTTGTGCGAGGTGAAGAATACCTATTACACATCCCTTTTATAGTTTTGATATTAAAGACTGAATACCAAAGTCAAAAAATTATATGATACTGTAGCAATGCCAAATACTAAAGGAGTATGTTCTATCATTTGACTGCACCAGCTTATGAAAAGATTATTTCTCATCCACAGTAAACACAAGCATTTTTCTTTTTATCTTTTACAGTGTCTGAGAAACATTCTCATATATTGAATTTGGGGATCTAAAAATATGTATTTCTTTTGGGTAGCAGGCATTTGTTCTGAAAGATGCACCACATTTTTATAATGGAAAGAGAGGCAAGGCCTTATGAAACAGGCAAAATTGTCATTAGAACGTTTACATGTGGAAAGACTATTTAAACCCACGATGCACAATTTGAATGGGCAGTATATTTCAGCATGTGAAGTTATTCATAATATCATGGCAATTGCTAAATTTTAATTTTGACTTGTTGGCTGAAAAAAATGTATGATCAAACAGTTAAGAATTATGTTTTATTTGGCAGACTTTCTGAGGACATCAAGCCTGGGAAGCAGCCTCTCAGATAGCTCTGAGTTCAAAGAGATAAGGGAGGAGTCATGATTTTTGCAACAAAGGGCAGATAGCAGGAACATCAGAAGATTACTGTTAATTAAAGAAAACCAGATATTTCAGGTTAAGGAGATTTAGTGCTTCTCTATGAATGAGAAGAGGACTTCCCTGGGGGCTCAGATGGTAAAGCGTCTGCCTACAATGCCGAAGACCCAGGTTCAGTACCTGGGTTGGGAAGATCCTCTGGAGAAGGAAATAGCAACCCACTCCAGTACTCTTGCTTAGAAAGTCCCATGGACAGAGGAGCGGGGTAGGCTATAGTCCATGGGGTCACAAAGAGTCGGACATGACTAAGTGACTTCATTTCACTTCATGAATGGGAAGACACAAGAGTCTCAGCTCATTGAAATCATTCCTTTGATATGCAACTCAGCTATCTGGGGCCAGAATACTTTTCTTTCCCATCCTTTGACCCCTCAGGGTGTACCACTGGGGCAGCTGCAGTAGCTGAGGGCTTGGTAGCCCGGCAAGCTAACTCATTTGTCTCTATTCTGAAGTGAAGTGAAGTGAAGTGAAGTCGCTTAGTCGAGTCCGACTCTGCGACCCCATGGACTGTAGCCTACCATGCTCCTCTGTCCAAGGGATTTTCCAGGCAGGAGTACCGGAGTGGGTTGTCATTGCCTTCTCCAGAAGATCTCCCCAACCCAGGGATTGAACCTGGGTCTCCCGCATTGTAGGCAGATGCTTTACTATCTGAGCCACCAGGGAAGTCTCTGAGCTCTTTCAAAACTCACCTTTGGAGGCTGTAGTGGCTTGATGGCTGTATCATCCTTTGTTTACTGATATGGGAGGCAATATTTTTCATTTATAAACCTTTAACCTCAAACTCTCTTCCCCTTCCTTAGCTCCTCCCATCCCACCTCCATCCACATAAAGCCTTCTTTAATGCTTCAGCTCGTATGAAGACATTTTAATTTGTGGTTTCATTTAATCTTTGAAAATACATAATTTATATAAAGTGATTCCACAGGATACAGTCTGTTGAATGTGCAGTTGGGATAAACAATATAATGACAAGAAAAATTATGTGGGCAAGAGTGGGATGGGTCAATACCAAAAGCTGAATCCATCACTTGAAGAGTGTGGATCAAGGTCTCAGGTAAGGCCTGTGCAGACAAGCTCAGTCCACAGGGAAGTCATGCTATTCCAAGCATTTCTGATGAACTTTATACCTCAATTTTTTCCTCAACTTTACACCTTGCTTCAGGAAGCATGAATTAAGTAATACATTTGATCTTACTTGTGAGGGCCTAAAATACTAAACAGCTCATTTAACTGTATTGATAATTCTATCTTGCTTTGATGACCACAAAGGCTAGAATAAATATCCAGAAGAACCAAGACTGCTGTTTCCCAAACAAGCTGATAGTCAGAATCTATTTTTAAAATAAATTCCTAGGTGTTTCCCCCAGGAATTCTAATTCTAGGTTCTCAAATGGGACAATTTTAAAAGGCTCTCAAGTTGACTCTCAAGCCAGGGATGGAAACCAAGACTGAATCTAGCTGCTCTAACCCTGACTGCACATTAGAACTATGGAGGAACATAAGAGATCAATCAAGTGAACTCCCCAGGGACCGTGAGAAGCTCCCAGGAGAACCAGGGATCCTTGTTGCTGTTCAGTTGCCAAGTCGTGTCCAACTCTTTTCCAACTGCATGGAATGTCGCAGGCCAGGCCTCCCTGTCCCTCACCATTTCCTGGACTTTGCCCAAGTTCATGTCCATTGCATCTGTGATGCCATCCAGCCATCTCATCCTTTGATGCTCTCTTCTCCTTCTGCCTTCCATCTTTCCCAGCATAAGGTCTTTTCCAATGAGTTGGCTGTTCGCATCACATGGCCACAGTGTTGGAGCTTCAGCTTCAGCATCAGTCCTTCCAATGAGTATTCAGGGTTGATTTCTTTTAATATTGACTGGTTTGAACTCCTTGCTGTCCAAGGGACTCTCAAGAGTCTTCTCTAGTTCAAAGGCATCAGTTCTTTGGTGCTCTGCCATCTTTATGGTCCAGTTCTCATAACTGTAGGTGACTACTCGAAGGATCAGAGCCTTGACTATTCAGACCTTTGCTGCCAAAGTGATGTCTTTGCTTTAACATACTGTCTAGTTTTGTCATAGCTTTCTTGCCAAAAAGCAATCATTTTCTAATTTCATGGCTTCAGTCACCATGCACAGTGATTTTAGAGCCCAAGAAGAGGAAATCTGTCACTGCTTCCATCTTCTCCCCTTCTATTTCCCATGAAGTGATAGGGCCAGATGCCATGATCTTAGTGTTTTAAGCCAGCCTTTTCATTCTCCTTTATCCTCAAAAAAGAGGTTCTTTAGTTCCTGTTCACTTTCTGCCATTAGAGTAGTATCATCTGCATATCTGAGGTTATTGATATTTCTCTGGGCAGTCTTGATTCCATCTTGTAACTCATCCAGCCTGACATTTCTCATGATGTGCTCTGAGTATAAGTTAAATAAACAGGGTGACAAGAAATAGCCTTGTTGTACTCCTTTCTCAATCCTAAACCAATCAGGTGTTTCACATAAGGCTCTAACTGTTGCTTCTTGACTGGCACACACGTTGCCCAGGAGACACATTAGATGGTTTGGAATCTCTTTAAGAGTCTTCCACAGTTATAATCCACACAGTCAAAGGCTTTAGCACACAGTCAATGAAACCACACTAGATGTTTTTCTGGAATTCCCTGCTTTCTCTATGATCCAGTAAATGCTGGCAATTTGATCCAGGTTCTCTGCCTTTTCTAAACCTAGCTTGGACATCTGGAAGTTCTCAGTTCATGTAATGCAGTTTACGGTTTAGTATGCAGGATTATGAGAATCACTTACAATCATGGGAGATGAGATGGTCTTGTTTGGTGGCTTAAACATTTTTTAGTTATTGCTTTTCTTGGGAACTGGAATGAGGATTGACCTTTTCCAGTCCTATGGCCACTGGTGGGTTTTCCAAATTTGCTGAAATATTGAGTAAAGCACTTTAGTAGCATCACCTTTTAAAATTTTAAAAAGCTGTGATAGAATTCCATCACCTCTACTAGCTTTGTTCATAGTGATGCTTCCTAAGGCCCACTTGACTTTGCATTCCAGAATGTCTGGCTCTAGGTGACTGATCATACCATCGTGGTTATCTGGGTCATGATGATCTTTTTGTGTAGTTCTTCTGTGTATTCTTGCCACCTCTTCTGTTAGGTCCATATTATTTCTTTCCTTTATTGGGCTAATCTTTGCATGAAATGTTCCCTTGGTATCTCTAATTTTCTTGAAGAGATCTCTTCCTTCCCATTCTACTGTTTTCCTCTATGTCTTTGCATTGATCACTGAGGAAGGCTTTCTTATCTCTCTGTGCTATTCTTTAGAATTCTGCATTCAAATGGGTATATTTTTCCTTTTCTCCTTTGCCTTTAGCTTCTCCTCTTTTCTCAGCTATTTGTAAGGCATCCTCAGACAACCATTTTGCCCTTTTGCATTTCTTTTTTCTTGGGGATGGTCTTGATCTCTGCTTCCTATACAATGTCACGAACCTCTGTCCATAGTTCTTCAGGCACTCTGTCTATCAGATCTAATCCCTTGAATCTATTTGTCACTTCCACTCTATAACTGTAAGGGATTTGATTTAGGTCATACTTGAATGATCTAGGCGGGAGGAGGTGGGAGGAGAAGGGGATGACAGAGGATGAGATGGTTGGATGGCATCACCGACTCAATGGACATGAGTTTGAGTAAGCTCTGGGAGTTGGTGATGGACACGCAGGCCTGGCGTGCTGCAGTCCATGGGATTGCAAAGAGTTGGACATGGCTGAGTGAACAGAACTGAATGAATGGTCCAGTGGCTTTCCCTACTTTCTTCAATTTAAGTCTAAGTTTGGCAATAAGGAGTTCATGATCTGAGTCACAGTCTATTTCCAGTCTTGTTTTTGCTGACTGTATAGAGCTGCTTCATATTTGGCTGCAAATAATATAATCAGTCTGATTTTGGTATTGACCATCTAGCGATGTCAATGTGTAGAGTCTTCTCTTGTGTTGTTGGAAGAGGGTGTTTGCTATGACCAGTGTGTTCTCTTGACAAAACTCTGTTAGCCTTTGCTCTGCTTCATTTTTACTTCAAGGCCAAATTTTTGCCTGTTACTCCAGGTATTGCATTCCAGTTCCTATGATGAAAAGGACATCTTTTTTTCATGTTAGTTCTAGAAGGTCTTGTAGGTCTTCATAGAACATTCAACTTCAGCTTCTTCAGCATTGCTCGTTGGGACACAGACTTGGATTACTGTGATACTGAATATTTTTCTTTGGAAACAAATAGAGATCATTCTTTCGTTTTTGAGATTGCACCCAAGAACTGCATTTCAGACTCTTTTGTTGACTATGAAGGCTATTCACTTTCTTCTAAGGGATTCTTGCCTACCATTGTAGATATAATGGTCATCTTAATTAAATTTGCCCATTCTGGTCCATTTTAGTTCTCTGATTCCTAAAATGTCAACGTTCACTCTTGCCATCTCCTGTTTGACCACTTCCAATTAACCTTGATTCACAGACCTAGAACTCCAGGTTCCTATGCAACATTGTTCTTTACAGCATCGGACCATACTTCCCTCACGAGTCACATCGAGTATTGTTTTTGCTTTGGCTCTATCCCTTCATTCTTTCTGGAGTTATTTCTCCACTGATCTCCAGTAGCATACTGGGAACCTACCGACCTGGGCAGTTCATTTTCCAGTGTCATCTCTTTTTGCCTTTTCATACTGTTCATGGGGTTCTCAAAGCAAGAGAACCCTAAAGTGGTTTGTCATTCCCTTCTCCAGTGGACCATGTTTTGTCAGAGATTAAGTTTGACCACACTTTGAGAACCCCACTTTGTAAACTACATGGTTGTACTACTGTGGAGTTGATGAAATAATGTGTGCCTACACTCATCATTAATATATGATGAGAGATTAATATATCAAAAACTACAGCCAGATTTTGCCCTATCAGCTGTATCAGACAAGTTATTTTACTATAGCAAATTATTACAAAGTAGTGTTACCCTTCGTATCTGTAAACAAGTATCACACCTATACTACAAGGTTGTTTTGAGAATAAAATAATATCCCTATCCTTTCAGAGGAAGGAAAAATTATGTCTTCTGAGGAGCACCAGACAAGGTGTCTGGATGGAATCTACACTAACTTTCAAGGTAAGGAAGCATTTTGACTAGTAAAAGCTCAAAGCTGCAGAGAAAGAGGACAGTGAGGCAGGAGTTTGGATGAGTAAATTAAACAACAGAAGACCTACTACTGGCTGCTTCAAAATTCCTAAACAATGCTGTTTTTGATAGAGCGTAACTGGCTCTCCAGCTTCTCAGGAAGGGTTGAGTGAAAGATTTCATCTTATAGGTGTGGGAAGGAAATATAGAGAAGACAGACTGACAGGGAAGCAGCAGGCAGTGCTTGGAAAGCAGAGGGCCAGAAGCTGGGCCTCTGAGGCTCAGTCTTCCCAGATCTGAACAACAAAATAAATGCTACAGTTCAGTTCAGTCGCTCAGTCGTGTTTGACTCTTTGTGAAGCCATGAATCACAGCACGCCAGGCCTCCCTGTCCATCACCAACTCCCAGAGTTCACTCAGACTCACGTCCATAAAGTCAGTGATGCCATCCAGCCATCTCATCCTCTGTCACCCCCTTCTCCTCCTGCCCTCAATCCCTCCCAGCATGAGAGTCTTTTCCAATGAGTCAACTCTTTGCATGAAGAGTGGCCAAAGTACTGGAGTTTCAGCTTTAGCATCATTCCTTCCAAAGAAATCCCAGGGCTGATCTCCTTCAGGATGGACTGGTTGGATCTCCTTTTAGTCCAAGGGACTCTCAAGAGTCTTCTCCAACACCACAGTTAAAAAGCATCAATTCTTCGGCACTCAGCTTTCTTCACAGTACAACTCTCACATCCATACGTGACCACTGGAAAAACCATAGCCTTCACTAGATGGACCTTTGTTGGCAAAGTAATGTCTCTGCTTTTCAATATGCTATCTAGGTTGGTCATACTTTCCTTCTAAGGAGTAAGAGTCTTTTAATTTCATGGCTGCAGTCACCATCTGCAGTGATTTTGGAGCCCCCAAAAAGTCTGACACTATTTCTACTGTTTTCCCATCTACTTCCCATGAAGTGATTGGACCAGATGCCATGATCTTCGTTTTCTGAATGTTGAACTTTAAGCCAACTTTTTCACTCTCCTCTTTTACTTTCATCAAGAGGGTTTTTAGTTCCTCTTCACTTTCTGCCATAAGGGTGGTGTCATCTGCATATCTGAGGTTATTGCTATTTCTTACTCCATGAGATAGCTGGCATCTCACTGTCCTGGAAGTCCCAGGACCCAGAACTTCTCCCATCATGTCTACCCAGCACTAGATGGTCACCACCAGCTGGTGCCAAACCTAGATCCACACCTGGCTAGAGCTGATCATGTAGCTGGATCCTCAGATCTCTAGGCTAGCTGTGCAGGCACTCATCGTTTCATCAGCTCCACAGTAGTATAATCATGTGGTTTACAAAGTGGGGTTTTTAAAACGTGGACCTCAGATCACCAGCAGCATCCAAGAAGTTGTTAGAAATACAAATTATCAGGCTCTACCCTAGACTCCCTGAATCAGAAGCTCTGGGGAGGGGATTCAGCAGTTTGTGCTTCAACAAACCCTCCAGGATGCACACATAAGTCTGAGAAACTCTGCTTTGCATGGGTGAATTTTTGGACACCTTTATCATACTATAGCTGAGTTTTACTCTTCAACTCTTGCTTGAACAAATTATTACTCTTCAAAGAAGCAATAGTGAGGAAAGAGGGATTTGGAACAGAAAGACTCATTTCCAAGGTCTCTTTCTTCTATAACTGACTCTAAGTTATTTGTTCATCAGCGAGGAAAACATTTACAGTTCATTAGTTCAACCAGATTGTTGGTGTTGGCATTCACAGCTCTTGTTGAGAGCATTTAGCGGTGTCTGAATTCTAATGGCTAATTTAGAAATACCACCCATTTTCATTATTCAAGTTTTTAGGCTGGTATTATTAATGCTCTGTGAGTAACCTCTGTATTGGGGGTGTGTGTATTAAAACATGGGCTTTGTGTAGGAAAACCGACAAAATGATTGCCATGTTTTGTCTCTGCTGTAGTTATATAGTATCAGTAAGAACTAGACCTTTCACTGAATTAAAATTCTAAACACAGGCAGCCAGAATTGATTTAAGTGATCAAATCCTAGAACGACTACTTTCAAATAAATCTCTCACTTACAATCTAAAAAACTTAACAGTGGCAGCCAACACTTAAAGGTAAATCAAATGTGTAAGCCATCTGTGCCGTGCAAATCAGCTCAAATCAGATGTCTAAAATTCAGAGGTCTAAAAGTAGAAGAAAACAGAGAGCTACATCTTAAAGGAATCAGATTGGTGATGAGCCAAGATGAAAAAAAAAAAATTAAATATCTGTTTCCCCAGGCTGTCCTTCTTCAAGCTATTGCTACACACTGACATTTGGATGCGGGCTCTGTAAGTTGAAGTGTAAGTCCCGGGAAATCAGAAATTTTGCTTATCTTATCCATTGCTATATCCTCAGTTTTTAGAAAGGGGTCAAGCTCATGGTAGGTATCCAGCATATTGACTAAATGCATGAATGATCCTTCAAATTACTGTACTGTACACAAAACCATGGCACTGTCACAGAATATTCTGTGATGACAGAAATGTTCTGTAAGTTGTAGTGTTTACTTATGAATTCTGACTCTGGGAGGTGGTTCAGATAAGGGCAGGTTGGGTAGGGTGGTTTCTGGTTTTCAGATTCTTCCCACTTTCCCTTCAACCACTAAAGGCTATGGCAGCAGCTGTTGAGGCAAGGAAGACTGGGTTTCAGATTTAAGGAGGAGAGACTGCATTTCTCTCCCATCAGGGACAAGGTGGTGTTGAACCTATGGGCACCCCAACAGATGAGAGTGACCACTGGATGGCAAATGACACTTGGTGTCTGCAGAAGCAAAGGCAGTGATGAATTCTGGGTCTTTCTCTTGGCTCAGTTTGCTTTCTGGTTCATGAATTTATTCACCTGATTATTTTTACTCATTCAAGGATCTTCCAATATCTTCATTAACACACAGGCCCTCTTTTCTCAATATGCTTTCTTAGGGGACACTATACAAAGGTCTGATCCTTTGAGATTCTTGGGCTTGCCACAGAGGAAATCCTGAGAAGAATGGGCTGTCTTACAAAATGAGATGATTAAATAAAATTCATTTACTCTTACTATTTTAAAAAGATATGCCCTTTTCTTTTTATGCCCAAATTAGTAGGCCTTGCTGCTGCTGCTAAGTTGCTTCAGTCGTGTCCAACTCTGTGCAACCCCATAGACAGCAGCCCACCAGGCTTCCCTGTCCCTGGGATTCTCCAGGCAAGAACACTGGAGTGGGTTGCCGTTTCCTTCTCCAATGCATAAAAGTAAAAAGTTAAGTCACTCAGTTGTGTCCGACTCTTAGCGATCCCATGGACTGCAGCCTACCAGACTCCTCCATCCATGGAATTTTCCAGGCAAGAGTACTGGAGTGGGTTGCCATTGCCTTCTTCGTAGTAGGCCTTCAGTCAGTCAGTCAGTTCAGTCGCTCAGTCGTGTCCGACTCTTTGCAACCCCATGAATCACAGCATGCCAGGCCTCCCTGTCCATCACCAACTCTTGGAGTTCGCTCAGACACGTCCATCAAGTCAGTGATGCCATCCAGCCATCTCATCCTCTGTCGTCCCCTTCTCCTCCTGTCCCCAATCCCTTCAGCATCAGAGTCTTTTCCAATGAGTCAACTCTTCGCATGAGATGGCCAAAGTACTGGAGTTTCAGTTTCAGCATCATTCCTTCCAAAGAAATCCCAGGGCTGATCTCCTTCAGAATGGACTGGTTGGATCTCCTCGCAGTCGGAAGCACTAATATGAACAAAACTAGTGGAGGTGATGGAATTCCAGCAGAGCTATTTAAAATCCTAAAAGATGATGCTGTTAAAGTACTTCACTCAATATGCCACCAAATTTGGAAAACTCTGCAGTGGCCACAGGACTGGAAAAGGTCAGTTTTCATTCTAATCCCAAAGATGGGCAATGCCAAAGAGTGATCAAGCTGCCACACAACTGCACTCATCTCACCTGCTATCAAGGTCATGCTCAAAAATCCTTCAAACTAGGCTTCAACGGCACGTGAACTGAAAACTTCCAGGTGTCCAAGCTGGATTTAGAAAAAGCAGAGGAACCAGAGATCAAACTGCAAACACCCACTGGATCATAAAAAAAAAAAAAGAATTCCAGAAAAACATCTACTTCTGCTTCATTGATGATGCTAAAGCCTTTGACTATGTGGATCACAGTAAATTGTGGAAAATTCTTAAAGAGCTGGAAATTATCAGACCAGCTTATCTGCCTCCTGAGAAACCTGTATGTAAGTCAAGAAGCAACAGTTAGAACTGGACATGGAACAATGAACTAATTCAAAACTGGGAATGGAGTACGTCAAGGCTGTATATTGTCACCCTGCTCATTTAACTTCTATGCAGAGTACATCATGTGAAATGCTGGGCTGAATAAATCACAAGCTAGAGTCAAGATTGCTGAGAGAAATATCTGTAACCTCAGATATGCAGAAGACATCACCCTAATAGCAGAAAGCCAAGAGGAACTAAAGAGCCTCTTGAGGGAAGGTGTAAAAGGAAAGTAAAAAGTTGTCTTAAAACTCAACATTCAAAAAACTAAGACCACAGCATTCAGTCCCATCACTTCATGGCAAATAGATGGGGAAAAACAACAGAACAGTGACAGACTTTATATTCTTGAGCTCCAAAATCACTGCAGATGTACCGCAGCCATGAAATTAAAAGACACTTGCTCCTTGGAAAAAAAGCTATGACAAACCTAGACTGCATATTAAAAAGGAGACACACTGCTTTGCCGACAAAGGTCCATATAATCAAAGCTATGGTTTTCCAGTCGTCATGTATGGATACAAGGGTTAGACCATAAAGAAGGATGAGCAGCAAAGAACTGATCCTTCGAACTGTGGTGCTGGCGAAGACTCTTGAAAGTCCCTTGGACAGCAAGGAGATCAAACCAGTCCATCTTAAAGGAGATCAGTCCTGGGTGTTCATTGGAAGGACTGATGTTGAAGCTGAAGCTCCAATACTTTGGCCACCTGATGCAAAGAGCTGACTCATTGGAAAAGATCCTGATGCTGGCAAAGACTGAGAGCAGGAGGAGAAGGAGGTAACAGAGGATGAGACGGCTAAATGACATCTTCAACTGAATGATGACATGAGTTTGAAAAAACTCCAGGGGAAAGTGGAGCACACGACTGACCCCATGGTGTGCTGCAGTCCATGGGATCGCAAAATTTCAGACGTGACTGAGCGACTGAAAATGTGTTGGGTGCATATTAAGTTGCTTTAGTTCAGTCGCTTACTCGTGTCTGACTCTTTGCGACCACATGGACAGCAGCACGCCATGGAGTAAAATGTGTCCAACACTTTGTGGTCCTATGGACTGTAACCTGCCAGGCTCCTCTCTCCATGGGATTTTCCAAGAATACTAGACTAGTGGGTTACCGTTTCCTCCTCCAGGGGATCTTCCTGACCCAGGGATCAAAGCTACATCTCTTATGTCTCGTTCATTGGCAGGTGGGATTTTACCACTAGTGCCACCTGGGAAGCCCATTTATGTGGTATAAGGCCACAAATAAGGCTTATGTGCATTAATATGTCTGCCTTGACATCTGGTAAAGCTGGAAAGGCCTTGAATGGCCTGCTTCTTCACGTCCCTCTTTGCTCCAGTCACCACAATCTCCTAGCCAAGCAACTCTCATTATCAGAAGGACCAGGCACACGTCCCTGCTTAACCCTGAGTGGGAGGTTTCTGTTCCCTCCAAGCAAGTGGAATTTTTCAGACAAGCCAATCTCAGCCTCCACATGAATCAGAGGCTCCTCAGCCTCTTGATATTACAAAGCCTGCTTCCCACAGCCTTTGGTTGTTCATGCTGTTTCTGAGAAGAGGTCCCACATGCCCTGCATAGCACTCCTGTCTTCAGCATCCAACTATGAGTCCATGTGACTAATCAGCTGTTGTTGATCTCATCTATCCAGTGTTGGTGTATGTTTGGCCATCCCCAAGCCACTAGTGCAGGAACCCTCCTTCATCAATGAAGAGAATAGGAAGTGATTAAAACCAGATTTGTTTACTCCTCATACATAATTCATCAGTTGCTGCTGGGCCAGATATCATTCACTGATATTCCGGACAAATTCCACCCTTCTGAGCTCTTCTTTGTACCTCAGGGGCATGAAGCCTGGAAACTGCATTTCTCAGAGGCCCTTGCCATCAGGTTTCCCATTCAGTTCAGTTCAGTTGCTCAGTCATGTCCAACTCTTTGTGACCCCATGAATCGCAGCATTCCAGGGCTCCCTGTCCATCACCAACTCCCAGAGTTCACTCAGACTCACGTCCATCAAGTCAGTGATGACATCCAGTCATCTCATCTGCAGTTGTCCCCTTCTCCTTCTGCCCCCAATCCCTCCCAGCATCAAAGTCTTTTCTAGTCAGTCAACTCTTCGCATGAGGCGGCCAAAGTACTGGAGTTTCAGCTTTAGCATCATTCCTTCCAAAGAAATCCCAGGGTTGATCTCCTTCAGGATGGACTGGTTGGATCTCCTTGCAGTCCAAGGGACTCTCAAGAGTCTTCTCCAACACCACAGTTCAAAAGCATTAATTCTTCAGTGCCCAGCCTTTTTCAAAGTCCAACTCTCACATCCATACATGACCACTGGAAAAACCATAGCCTTGACCAGATGGACCTTAGTTGGCAAAGTAATGTCTCTGCTTTTGAATATAATATCTAGGTTGGTCATAACTTTTCTTCCAAGAAATAAGCGTCTTTTAATTTCATGGCTGCAGTCACCATCTGCAGTGATTTTGGAGCCCCCAAAAACAAAGTCTGACACTGTTTCCACTGTTTCCCCATCTATTTCCCATGAAATGATGGGACCAGATGTCATGATCTTCATTTTCTAAATGTTGACCTTTAAGCCAACGTTTTCACTCTCCTCTTCACTTTCAAGAGGCTTTTAGTTCCTCTTCATTTTCTGCCATAAGGGTGGTATCATTTGCAGATCTGAGGTTATTGACATTTTTCCTGGCAATCCTGATTCCAGCTTGTGTTTCTTCCAGTCCAGCGTTTCTCATGATGTACTCTGCATAGAAGTTAAATAAGCAGGGTGACAATATACAGCCTTGACGTACTCCTTTTCCTATTTGGAACCAGTCTTTTGTTCCATGTCCAGTTCTAACTGTTGCTTCCTGACCTGCATACAGAATCTCAAGAGGCAGGTCAGGTGGTCTGGTATTTCCATCTCTTTCAGAATTTTCCACAGTTTATTGTGATCCACACAGTCAAAGGCTTTGGCATAGTCAATAAAGCAGAAATAAATGTTTTTCTGGAACTGTCTTGCTTTTTCCATGATCCAGCAGATGTTGGCAATTTGATCTCTGGTTCCTCTGCCTTTTCGAAAACCAGCTTGTACATCAGGAATTTCACGGTTGACGTATTGCTGAAGCCTGGCTTGGAGAATTTTGAGCATTACTTTACTAGCATGTGAGATGAGTGCAACTGTGTGGTACTTTGAGTATTCTTTGGCATTGCCTTTTGGAATTGGAATGAAAACTGACCTTTTCTTGTCCTGTGGCCACTGCTGAGTTTTTCAAATTTGCTGGCATATTGAGTGCAGCACTTTCACAGCATCATCTTTCAGGATTTGAAATAGCTCTACTGGAATTCCATCACCTCCACTAGCTTTGTTCGTAGTGATGCTTTCTAAGGCCCACTTGACTTCACATTCCAGAATGTCTGGCTCTAGATGAGTGATCACACCATTGTGATTATCTGGGTCGTGAAGATCTTTTTGTACAGTTCTTCTGTGTATTCTTGCCACCTCTTCTTAATATCTTCTGCTTCTGTTAGGTCCATACCATTTCTGTCCTTTATTGAGACCATCTTTGCAAGAAATGTTCCCTTGGTATCTCTAATTTTCTTGAAGAGATCTCTAGTATTTCCCATTCCGTTCTTTTCCTCTATTTCTTTGCACTGATTGCTGATGAAGGCTTTCTTATCTCTTCTTGCTATTCTTTGGAACTCTGCATTCAGATACTTATATCTTTCCTTTTCTTCTTTGCTTTTTGCTTCTCTTCTTTGATCCCACCAATTAGAGGCACTTGCATGACATTATAAACGTTAAGAGAAGCTACCTCCCCAATAGCAGGTGTGGGAAAGTGGTAGACAGGAGATGGAAGGCATTGCCGGAGGCTTCTGAGTGTCTCCCAGAGAACCACCTCTATGGGGACTACCTTCCTAGGACTGTTTTATGTGAAACTTCCTGGTATTGTTGTAGCAGATGCCTCTGCACCATGGTTCATATCCTCTTGGCTGCACCTCTGATTTCAGCCATGGTTGCACAGTTCCACACAAGCTTTAACTCGCTTCATGCTAGCAGCATCCTGCTTCAAGTGCAGGATACACATCTCCATTTTCTGTTCCTCCAACATTTCAGAAGTCACAAGAGTTAGCTGCCTCGCATACACACCGGCAGCTCATAAATATAGGAAGTCAGTATCTCTGGGGGCAATTCTCAGGATCCAGTGGATAAATCCCCCTGCCTTCTAATTTTGGCGGAGACAATTCTGGATGGTATCCTGTATTTCAGTAGGTTCTGACAGAATCAAGCTCCTACCCATCACAATGCAACCTCCACAACACATCCCTACCTAGGTTGACTATTCTTTCCCTTTGTCTCCAACTGCTGATCCCTGGGCTCACTTCTCAAGTAAACTATCTGCTCACATTCCTTTTCTCAGGCTCTGCTTTGTGAGGAATCCAAGCTAAGATAGGGGTCTTCCTGACATTCACTCCTCTGGCTGCCTGAAGACTGTATAGCTTCTAATTCCTGTAATGAAATATTTCCTAGTCCTCCCACCTAGACCAGATTTTGTTTTCATGACCTAACTATAATGAATATAGTTAAAAATATTCTATCACATTTGATCATTTTATTTATCCATTAATCTGCAAATGGATATTAAGTATGCCTCTATTATTTTACCTAGAATCTTCAGTACATTGATTACTATGGAAAACATTATTAGTTGTTTACCAACAGCCATTCTCTCCATTTCCCTACTAAGAAAACCCAATTTGGGTTAACCTGACAATGTACCAAACCTAAACCTGGGACATTATCCCAATCTCCCTACAGCTAGAGGAGACACAGTTCTAGCTAATGAGAAATAAACAGAAGTCCACCAGAGATTTCTAGGAAGGTTTTACCTGCCCTCTTGTCCTTTTTCTATTCTCACCTGGAACAATGACATGAGATTAACCTGCCATCCTATAACCACATGGGACAGTGAGGAGAAACGCCATTTAAGAAGCCTGTGATCCAATCATATTAAAACTGAGAGGGGGCCTGTGGGGCTGCGCTGTGCTTACTCTTCACAACCCAATGGACTATAGTCTGCCAGGCTTCTTTGTCCATGGGGATTCCAGGCAAGAATACTAGAATGGGTTGCCATGCTCTCTTCCAGGGGATCTTCCCAACCCAGAGATTGAACCCAGGTCTCCCACATTTCAGGCAGATTCTTTACCATTTGAGACACCAGGGAAGGCAAAGAATATAGGAGTAGTAGTCTATCCCTTCTCCAGGGGATCTTCCTGACCCAGGAATATGAACTGAAGTCTCCTGCATTGTAGATGGATTCTTTACCAGCTGAGCTACCAGGCACAGAGGCCCTTCTTTTCCCATTTCTTGTAGGTACCCTCCAAGACCTTACCTAAGTTCCAAGGGGCAGAGGTGCTAATCAAGGGAAGAGCAGCCATTTGAGGCAAAATCAAAGGGCACATAGAAGCTCATCAAGATTAGGAGACTGAGCACCTGAGATGAGATCGAAGTGAAGTTGCTCAGTCATGTCTGACTCTTTGCGACCCCATGGACTATAGCCTACCAGGCTCCTCCATCCATGGGGTTTTACAGGCAAGAATACTGGAGTGGGTTGCCATTTCCTTCTCCAGAGGATCCTCACGACCCAGGGATCGAACTCCAGTCTCCCACATTGTAGGCAGATGCTTTACCATCTGAGCCATCAGGGGAAGAGATAAGATTAAGGGAGTACAGATCCTGCACACAATAATCCTGTCAGAGACCCTCACTCTTGAACTATTGTTATAAACCCCTTCATCAAATCCTCTGGGGTTAAGACACATAATTTTTCAAGGCAGGAACCCTCTGTGTCTCCCTTTGTCTGGCAAAGCAATAAAGCTACCCTTTTCTACTTTACCCAAACCTCTGTCTCCAAGATTTGACTCACTGCCAGTGTACAGAGAAGCTGAGCTTTTGGCAACAGGATCACAGAGATGCCCCAGCAGCTCTGAGTGTTGGCTGAAGCTCCAATACTTTGGCCACCTGATGTGAAAAACCTACTCATTAGAAAGACGTTGATGCTGGGAAGGCTTGAAGGCAGGATAATGGTACAACAGAGGACAAGATGGTTGGATGGCATCACTGACCAAAGGACATGAGTTTGCGCAAGCTTCAGGAGTTGGTGATGGATAGGGAAGCCTAGCGTGATGCAGTCCATGGGGTAGCAAAGAGTCAGGCAAGACTGAGCAACTGAACAACAACAAATCACAGTTATAGCCTCAGAATAGTTCTCAAGGAGGAGTATTAAGCCAGAAAAATCAAGCTCCATTTATCTGTATGACTCTAGGTAAATTACTGTGCCTCTCTGAGCCTGATTTACCTCATCTGCAAATGGAGGTAATGCTACTCTATATTGTGGTAATGCTATAAATGTTAAGCAAAATAATGGATGTAAATGAGACATTCACTAAATAAATAAATAAAGAAAAAAAATAAATGACTATTTTGTTAAGCTGTCATAATGGTTTCTCTAACACTGCTGAGTACAATCCCATACCTGGTATACTGTATTCATATTTCTATAAATTATTTCCTTTAACTAGACAACCAGAAGGAAATTCCCAGGTCAAAAGATGTATTAAACATACATGAATTTATAATTCATGTTGTTAAATTATTTTACAAAAGGAATACATCAAAATACATGGCTACTCTTAAAATTCGAAGCTGTATATTCTGGAAAGGTACATTGTTTATACCTTGCTAATTCATTTCCACTTTGATTTGTATTCTAATATACTACTGGTAGGTTTCAGAGTCATAGGCTACATGGTGAGAAAAAGCTGTGGGAGCCCTAGTCAAAACAACTCTAAGCATGTTGCCCATTAAAAAAGCAGCACATACCATGTTGCTCTACAGTGATTTCATTACAAGCTGTTAAGACAGCCAGTGTGACTTTCTTTGAAAAGAATTTTCCCCAAATGCTCCAAAGTGACTCCGGTGGTCAAGGAAGACACAGAGGTTAAAAGGGGCAAGACAATGAGAGGATGACAAGAAAACCAGTGTGGTAATGGCTTACCAACAGCTAAGAGGTCTGCTTCCATGGGCAAAAGGTAGAGGAAAAGGTAGAACGTCCCTGCACTGCTCTAATTGAAAAGAGAGCTGTTAGAGATCAAGAGACAAAGGTGGGGGCATTTCTAGCTGATTGTTGTTGTTGTTTAGCCACTAAGTCTTGTCCAACTCTTTTGTGAACCCATGGACTGTAGCTCACCAGGTTACCCTGTCCACGGGATTTCCCAGGTAATAATACTGGAGTGTGTTGCCATTTCCTCCTCCAGGGGATCTTCCTGACCCAGGGATCAAACTTGCAACTCTTGCATTAGCAGGCAGATTATTTATCACTGAGCCACCTGGGAAGCCCTTCTAGCTGACTGCTCCAGAGTTACTGTGGCTTAAAAGGAATACTAGCTTGAAAAGAGAAATTAAAAAAAAAAAAAAAATTGTAAAGAGAAGACCAGGCCAAACTGGTGTGTCCTCCACGGCTTGCCATGCACTATGTTCTGTGTTCAAAGCCCAGCCTCATCTTATATCTGAGCCATTTCCCCTGCTTATCTGCAGATCTAAGAGGAAAGACGCTTGGTGAGGTCAGTAATCACAACACTGCTTTATGGCAGACTCTTGGGATGTCACTCATTCATATATGTTCATTCACTCACTCAGTCCCACTTTTCCTGCATGCCTGCCACTAGTAAGTGATAATAAATAAAATACCCCCTGGACTGAAGCAGCTCATTGTCTTGAAGCAGTTATGATACTACAGTAATAATGACAACACAAAGGCTCTGTAGGTTAAGAACAACAGAAATGTGTGAGGTTGCAGGAGTCAGCGTATGAAGAAACTCCTCTAGTTGGGAAGACTGGAGAATCCTACTTGGAGATGACAACCCAGTTGAACCTCAACAGGTAGGCAGGATGTCAAAAGGAATGTTTAGATGAAAAAGCAATCAATGTGAGGGGAAAAGAATAGGGTGTAAACAAGAAATCTTGGATTTTGCCCCATTCTCTTAGGATTTTTAGATCTATTGAAATTTTGTGATACATGGGAAAAAAATAGAAACAGTGGCAGATTTCTTTTTCATGGGCTTCAAAATCACTGTGGATGGTGACTGCAGCCATGAAAAAGCTATGACAAACCTAGACAGTGAATTAAAATCCAGACATCACTTTGCCAACAAAGGTCCGTAGAGTCAAAGCTATGGCTTTTCCACTATAAGAGTTGGACCACAAAGAAGGCTGAGCACCAAAGAAATGATGCTTTCAAACTGTGGTGCTGGAGAAGACTCTTGAGAGTCCCTTGGACTGCAAGGAAATCAAACCAGTCAATCCTAAATGAAATCAATATTCCCTAAATATTCATTGGGAGGACTGATGCTGAAGCTCTAATACTTTGGCCACCTCATGTGAAGAGCCTTCTCATTGGAAAAAATCTTGATGCTGGGAAAGACTGAGGGTAAGGGTAGAAGGTGATGACAGAGGATGAGATGGTTGAATGGCATCACTGATTCAATGGACATGAGTCGGAGCAAACTCCAGGAGATAGCAAAGGACAGGGATGTCTACAGTGCTACAGTCCTTGGGGTTGCAAGAGTCAGACATGACTTTGTGACAAACAACAACAACCATTCAGAAGCTGCTTATTGCATGTATTAAATTAGATAGTACATGGGGAAACTATCTCATAAATGACAGAGATATAAATATAATTAACTTATTATTATTGTGTTTCTTATTCTTCCACGTATAGCAAATAGGACCAAAATGTTCAAACATGGAAATTTTCCGGGTATGAATGAGACAAGTTTTCTCTTTCCAGACTCAAGATCATACATGATTTGTATAACAGACTGTTAAATAATTGTCTGACACACACAGACACACACACCCTAAGTATTAGTTCACTGAAGTCTGATATTGGATTTTTTTTTTTAACTGTGTTAGTGCTCATGGTAACTGTCATGTCAACATACAGGTCTTTGTAATGAAAATTTTTATATTCTCAAGGTTTTGGCTATGTTAAATAGGGTTAAAGATGTTGCAATTTCATGAGATTGAGTTTATAACCAGAAAGGAAATCTGAAGCCTTCAATACCAGAAAGCAGTTCAGCATCCAACGAAAGTTGGTATCCAACCTGAGTTTTGTTTCTCATTATACCTAGGCAGCTTTCTGGCCAGTAAGAATAGGTGAACTCGCAGAAAAAGCATTAGCTTCCATGCTGACTGGAAAATAAAGTTATGAGATTTTACTGACAAAAATATCATGGCGCTTTTATGTCCCTTTTTGATGCTGATAAGTCTGAACATTCAGAAAGTTGCTGTAAAAACTACAGCAGAAGAGGGAACTTATTTATCTTTGTCTAGTCTGGATTGAGAGTCTAGTCAGTAAAAAAGAAAAATAATTTGAAAAAAATGTTAATAAACACAGAAAACTACTTATAGCAAAGCTGGCATAACAGGCTCAAGGAAATGTCCAGTGAAATTACTTATATTACTCAGTTCAGTTCAATTGCTCAGTTGTGTCTGACTCCTTGTGAACTGATGGACTGCAGCATGCCAGGCCTCCCTGTCCATCACCAGTTCCCACAGTTTACTCAGACTCATGTCCATTGAGTCAGTGATGCCATCCAACCATCTCATTCTTGGTCATCCCCTTCTCCTCCTGCCTTCAGTCTTTCCCAGCATCAGGGTCTTTTCCAATGAGTCGGTTCTTTGCATCATGTGGCCAAAGTATTGGAGTTTCAGCTTCAGCACCAGTCTTTCCAATGAATATTCAGGACTGATCTACTTTAGGACGGACTGGTTGGATCTCCTTGCAGTTCAAGTGACTCTCAAGAGCCTTTTCCACTGCTACAGTTTGAAAGGATCAATGTTTTGGTGTTCAGCCTTCTTTTTGGTCCAACTCTCACATCCATACATGACTACTGGAAAAACCAGAGCTTTGACTCTATGGACCTTTGTTGGCACAGTGATGTCTCTGCTTTTTAAGATGCTGTCTAGGTTGGTCATAGCTTTTCTTCCAAACAAGAAGCATCTTTTAATTTCAAGGCTTCTGTCATCATCTGCAGTGATTTTCGAGCCCAAGAAAATGAAATCTGTCACTGTTTCCATTTTTCCCCACCGATTTGCCATGAAGTGAGGAGCCCAGGTGCCATGATCTTTGTTTTTGAATGCTGAGTCTTAAGCCATCTTTTTTCACTATCCTCTTTCACCTTCAACAAGAAGTTCTTTAGTTCCTCTTCACTTTCTGCCATTAGGGTAGTATCATCTGCTTATCTGAGGTTATTGATATTTTTCCTGGCAAACGTGACTCCAGCTTGAGCTTCATCCAGCCTGGCATTGTGCATGATGTACTCTGCATATAAGCTGGCTCAGATGGCAAAGAAAAGCTTTTGTGTGTGTGCATATATATATATATATATTTTAGAAAATTAATAAATTTTTCCTAGCTAAAAAGATATATAACATTTAGATTCCACTTGCTTGACTTAGTATAAATAAAATGCTAGGTTTATAATATATATTCACTCAAAATTTTGACATAGCTTCACGTATTTTGGCATCTAGTATAGCTCAACATTCAGAAAACAAAGATCATGGTATTTGGTCCCATCACTTCATGGAAAATAGAGGGGGAAACAGTGGAAACAGTGTCAGACTTTATTTTGTGGAGCTCCAAAATCACTGCAGATGGTGACTGTAGCCATGAAATTAAAAGACGCTTACTCCTTGGAAGGAAAGTTATGACCAGCCTAGACAGCATATTCAAAAGCAGAGACATTACTTTGCCAACTAAGGTCTGTCTAGTCAAGACTATGGTTTTTCCAGTAGTCATGTATGGATGTGAGAGTTGGACTTGAAGAAGGCTGAGCACCGAAGAATTGATGCTTTTGAACTGTGGTGTTGGAGAAGATTCTTGAGAGTCCCTTGGACTGCAAGGAGATCCAACCAATCCATTCTGAAGGAGATCAACCCTGGGATTTCTTTGGAAAGAATGATGCTAAAGCTGAAATTCCAGTACTTTGGCCACCTCATGCAAAGAGTTGACTCATTGGAAAAGACTTAGATGCTGGGAGGGACTGGGGGCAGGAGAAGAAGGGGACGATAGAGGATAAGATGGCTGGATGGCATCACGGACTCGATGGACGTGAATCTGAGTGAACTCCCGGAGTTGGTGATGGACAGGGAGGCCTGGTGTGCTGCGATTCATGGGGTCACAAAGAGTTGGACACAACTGAGCGACTGAACTGAACTGAACGACTGAAATGAACTGAACTGAACTGATAGCCCTTGTTAGAGGAATAAAGATACAGTTCATCTGTGATGGGGATGTATGTTAGGGAACAGTGTAAACTTTTTTTGTTTTAAGTTACTAAGATCTGGTCGTCTTTTGTTACTGTAGCATAACTTAATATCTCCTGACTATACATATAAAGTAATTGTCATGAGAAATGGGGTGCTCTAGTAACAACAAAAAGCCCTGAAACAAAGGCATTGGCCTAGGGCCAGGCAGTAGTCCCATGTAGAAATTCTTTTAATGGAGCCTAGAAGGACAGCAATCCATTCTGCAGAAGGAAAATATTTGCTAAAGCTGTCACTTGTGACAATTTAGAACACACATAATGCACCTAATGGGCCTGTTGCTCTAGGTGAAGAGAGTGAAAAATGGAATGCTAATAGCATCCTCTGATTGCTGCTGGCTGTGTCTGACAAGGTACCATGAGAAAGAGATGGTTTTTTTTTTAAGTGAAAACTTTATTAAGCAGAAATAAAAGGACTGAGAGCACAGAAATTCCAAGTCTTATAGGATTAGAAGAGGCAATTTCTTTATAATCCAAACTGTAACAGAAAATATCAATAATCTCAGATATGCAGATGACATCACCCTTATGGTAGAAAGTGAAGAGGAACTAAAGAGCTTCTTGATGAAAGTGAAAGAGGAGAGTCAAAAAGCTGGCTTAAAGTTCAACATTTAAAAACGAAGATCATAGCATCTGGTCCCATCACTTCATGGCAAATAGATAAGGAAACAATGGAAGCAGTGACAGATTTTATTTTCTTGGGCTCCAAAATTACTGCAGGTGGTGACTGCAGCCATGAAATTAAAAGATACTTCCTTTTCAGAAGAAAAGTTATGACAAACCGAGACAGTGTATTAAAAAGCAGAGATAGTTCTTTGCCAATAAAAGTCTGTATAGTAGAAGCTCTGGTTTTCCATTAGTCATGGATAGAGGTGAGAGTTGGACCATAAAGAAGGTTGAGCCCTGAAGAACTGGTGCTTTTGAACTGTGGTTCTGGAGAAGACTCTTGAGAGTCCCCTGGCCTGCAAGGAGATCCAATCAGTCCATCCTAAAGATCAGTCCTGGATGTTCATTGGAAGGACTGATGTCGAAATTGAAACTCCAATATTTTGCCTGATGCAAAGACCTGACTCATTAGAAAAGATCCTAATGCTGGGAAGGATCGAAGGCAGGAGAAGTGGATTACAGAGGAGATGGTTGTATGGCATCACTGACTTGATGAGCATGAGTTTGAGCAGGCTACGGGAGATGGTGAAGGACAGGGAAGCCTGGCGTGCCGCAGTCCATGGGGTTGCAGAGTCAGATATGACTGAATGACTGGACAACAACAACAGGAAAAACTAACGAGATCTTTAAGCAGCGAAGGCTAATTAAATCTCAGTTTCAGGGCAAGGACTAATTAAAGACTGGCCTTCATAACCTTTAAAAAGCCCCCAAATGGCCTCAGGTAGCCCCCATGTGGACAAAATAACCTAGGGATAAGAGACTAAGGGTTTCTCCCCTAAATTCAAGGTATATAAGATTAAGTTTAGGGAAGAAGGACTGCCTTCCCGGCTCAAGCTTGGTGAGGTGATTTGTTTGACTAATGAGATATGAGCAGGCTTGATGTGTGTTGATTCTGGACCGAAGCTTTAACAGCCAGTGTTAAAACACTCTTGACTACAAAACTGGCAATGTTCCCGACAGAGGCTATACCATCAGCCTAGAACTCAGAGTAAAAAGGACAGTAAGCAGAGCTGCAGCCCATCCTTGTTGTCTTGTCACAGTGTGAATGAGAAATAAACTGCCATGACTGTTTGTCACCACAGCAGAAATCAGCTTATCTACCTAGACAGACATGATGACTTTTAAAAACATCTCTCGCAACTCCAAAGGAGCAGAGGCCTATTTTATAATAACAGAGGTGAAAGTTTGCCCACTAAACAAAAGTGAACAGCAGAAGAGAAAATTAGCATGTTTAAAACCAAGTTATTAAGGCTCTGTTGGGGACTATGCTTCATTAAATTAACTGCCTTCTCTGGTTCTGCCTCTTCATGCCCCATATTTTTCTTAAAAAAAAAAAAAAATCTCTGCTTATGGCACTCCCCTCCCAATTCTCAAATTCTATTCACAATGGTACTACTCACTAATATATTGTTGCTTCCTCCAATTAATTCTAAATGAAAAAGGATTTAATGTTTTTCATTCATTAAGAGTGAAAATGAGCCAGATTGGCATATTTAGGATGTTTTTGTTCTTTGCAGTGAATCACTGTTTAATTGACATACCAGCTCCATCAACAACTCTGATGGAATCATACATTGACACCAATGGCTAATAAATGTGTGTTGAGCTCTTAGTTTAGATCCTCATATAGAAGTTACTGCCTCCAGTGACAATCAGCAGGAGTCCAAGTTCATTTTTGCTCACAAGAGCAATGAGGACTGCACACACTTTGATCTAAGTGCCAGAAGCAGCCAGCACAGAGCCTGGGACAGAGCTTGTGATCAAGGAATGTCAAATTCCTCTTGTACCCAGTCTCCTCCCTGCCTCTTTACTGAAGACATCTGTCTGATCAGACTCACTGTCACTTTAAGGTCTTAAAACAGAAAGTGACAGTCACTCAGTCATGTCCGACTCTTTGCGACCCCATGGACTATACAGTCCATGGAATTCTCCAGGCCAGAATACTGGAGTGGATAGCCTTTCTCTTCTCCAGGGGATCTTCCCAACCCAGGGATCAAACCAGCTCTCCCACATTGCAGGCAGATTCTTTACCAGTTGAGCCACAAGAGAAGCCCAAGAATACTGGAGTGGGTAGTTCATCCCTCTTGTACAATGTCACGAACCTCTGTCCATAGCTCTTCAGGCACTCTGTCTATCAGATCTAAACCCTTGAATTTACTGGTCACTTCCACTGTACTGTAAGGGATTTGATTTAGGTCAACTTGAATGGTCTGCTGGTTTTCCATACTTTTTTCAATTTAAGCCTGAATTTTGCAGTACGGAGTTCATGACCTGAGCCAGTCAGCTCCCAGTCTTGTTTTTGCTGATCGTATAGAGCTGCTTCATCTTTGGCTGCAAAGAATATAATCAGTCTGATTTCGGGACTGACCATCTGGTGATGTCCATGTGTAGGGCCTGCTCTTGTGTTGCAGGAAAAGGGTGCTTGCTGTGACCAGTGCACTCTCTTGGCTAAACTCTGTTAGCCTTTGATCTGCTTCGTTTTGTACTTCAATGACAAAATTTGCCTGTTACTCCAGGTACCTCTTGACTTCCCTACTTTTGCATTCCAATCCCCTATAATGAAAAGAACATCTTTTTTGATGTTAGTTCTAGAAGGTCTTGTAGGTCTTCATAGACCCATTCAACTTCAGCTTCTTCAGCATTACTGGTTGGGGCATAGACTTTGATTACTGTGATACTGAGTGGTTTGCCTTGGAAATGAACAGAGATAATCCTGGTGGTGATCAAGACCATCCCCAAGAAAAAGAAATGCAAAAAGGCAAAATGGTTGCCTGCGGAGGCCTTACAAATAGCTGAGAAAAGAAGAGAAGCTAAAGGCAAAGCAGAAAAGGAAAGACATAAGCAGCTGAATGCAGAGTTCCAAAGAACAGCAAGGAACAGTCAGAAAGCCTTCCTCGGTGATCAATGCAAAAAAAAAGAGGAAAACAATAGAATGGGAAAGACTAGAGATCTCTTCATAAAAATTAGAGATACCAAAGGAACATTTCATGCAAAGATGGGCACAATAAAGGACAAAACGGTATGGACCTAAAAGAAGCAAAAGATATTAAGAAGAGGTGGCAAGAGTGCACAGAAGAACTATACAAAAAAGATGGTGTAATGATCACTCACCTAGAGCCAGACATCCTAGAATGTGAAGTCAAGTGGGCCTTAGAAAGCATCCCTATGAACAAAGCTAGTGGAGGTGATGGAATTCCAGTGGAGCTGTTTCTAATCCTAAAAGATGATGCTGTGAAAGTGCTGCACTCAATATGCTAGCAAATTTGAAAAACTCAGCAGTGGCCACAGGACTGGAAAAGGTCAATTTTCATTTCAATTCCAAAGGAAGGCAATGCCAAAGAATGTTCAAACTACCTCACAATTGCACTCATCTCATATGCTAGCAAAGTAATGGTCAAAATTCTCCAAGCCAGGCTTCAATGCTATGTGGACCACGAACTTCCAGATGTCCAAGCTGGTTTTAGAAAAGGCAGAGGAACCAGAGATCAAATTGACAATATCTGCCAGATCATCAAAAAAGCAAGTGAGTCCCAGAAAAACATCTACTTCTGCTTTATTGACTACTCCAAAGCCTTTGCATGTGTGGATCACAACAAACTGTGGAAAATTCTGAAAGAGATGGGAATACCAGACTACCTCCTAAGAAGTCTGTATGCAGGTCAAGAAGCAGCAGTTAGAACTGGACATGGAAGAACAGACTGGTTCCAAATTGGGAGGGGAGTACGTCAAGGCTGTATACTGTCACCTTGCTTATTTAACTTATATGCAGAGTACATCATGCGAAATGCTGGGCTGGATGAAGCACAAGATGGAATCAAGATTGCCAGGAGAAATATCAATGACCTCAGATATGCAGATGACATTACACTTATGGCAGAAAGTGAAGAAGAATCAAAGAGCCTCTTGATGAAAGTGAAAGAGAAGAGTGAAAAAGCTGGCTTAAAACTCAACATTCAGAAAACTAAGATCATGGCATTTGGTTCCATCATTTCATGGCAGATAGATGGGGAAACCAGTGGAAATAGTGACAGACTTTTTATCTTTTGGGGCTCTAAAATCACTGCAGATGGTGACTACAGCCATAAAATTAAAAGATGCATGCTCCTTGGAAGAAAAGCTAAGAAAAAGCAACTTGCTGCTGCTGCTAAGTCGCTTCAGTCATGTCTGACTTTGTGTGACCCCAGAGACGGCAGCCCATCAGGCTCCCCTGTCCCTGGGATTCTCCAGGCAAGAACATTGGAGTGGGTTGCCATTTCCTTCTCCAATGCATGAAAGTGAAAAGTGCAAATTGAAAGTGAAGTTGCTCAGTCGTGTCTGACTCCTAGCGACCCCATGGACTGCAGCCCACCAGGCTCCTCTGTTCATGGGATTTTCCAGGCAAGAGTACTGGAGTGGGTTGCCATTGCCTTCTCCATGACCAAGCTAGACAGTATATCAAAAAGCAGAGACATTACTTTGCCCACTCTAGTAATGTCTGTCTAGTCAAAGCTATGGCTTTTCCAGTAGTCATGTATGGCTGTGAGAGTTGGACTATAAAGAAAGCTGAGCACTGAAGAATTAATGCTTTTGAACTGTGGTGTTAGAGAAGACTCTTGAGAGTCCTTTGGACTGCAAGGAGATCCAACCATCCATTCTAACAGTAGACCAGTCCTGACTATTCATTGGGAGGACTGATGTTGAAGCTGAAACTCCAATCTGTTGGCCACCTGATGTGAAGAAATGATTCACTGGAAAAGACTCTGATGCTGGGATAGATTGAAGGCAAAAGGAGGGAGACAAAAAAGGATGAGATGGTTGGATGGAATCACCAACTGGATGGACATGAGTTTGAGCAAGCTCTGGGAGCTGGTGATGGACAGGGAATCCTGGCGTGCTGTAGTCCATGAGGTCGCAAAGGGTCAAATACGACTGAGCAACTGAATTGAACTTAACTGACCCTATCTCTTCTTCAGTAGATCTTCCTGACCCAGGAATTGAACTGGGGTCTCCTGCATTGCACGCAGATTTTTACCTACTGAGTTATCAGGGAAGCCCTTAAAACAGAGATGGCAGGAAATTTCTCTATAGCACAGCTTTTAGGGAAGCTCAGTTTTCTGGATCAGGGTGATCAGGTGTCCCTCCCTTACAAGACTGGCTCCACTGTCATAAGAGGTTTAAGAAGAACTTAGCAAGAAAAATGGCATCCCACTCCAGTACGCTTGCCTGGAAAATTCCATGGATGGAAGAGCCTGGTGGGCTACAGTCCATGGGGTCGCTAAGAGTCGGACATGACTGAGCGACTGCACTTTAACTTTTCACTTTCATGCATTGGAGAAGGAAATGGCAACCCACTCTAGTATTCTTGCCTGGAGAATCCCAGGGACAGGAGAGCCTGCTGGGCTTCTCTGTCTCTGTGGTCACACAGAGTTGGACATGACTGAAGCGACTTAGCAGCAGCAGCAGCAAGAAAAAAGGCAGTTGCATCCAATGAGGTCAATTTAATTAGTTCCTCCCTGCCCCATTTTTTGGGGGTCTGGCAATAATCAAGGGAAGTTTAACAAGTTAAATTTCTTATTTTTCCACTGTTGAGATAGTTCCTGATTTTTTTTTTTTTTTTTTGAAGCTCATTGTTCCTGGGTAGGAAAGTGATATCTACATGGCTAAAGTAACACTTCTTGACCTGATGTAAATAAAATCAGGCTTGATATATTAAAAGTCCAAAGGTCTTCACCCTGGACATTTGCCCATTGGCCCAGATGCTCTAACAAAATCCTTTTCCACAGATAACTCCCCACATTCACAAAACTGCAATCTTTAAGGCTAGAGAAAAAAAAAAATTATCATGTGATATCAAGTTAAAAGTTGAAATATTTGTTGCCATGGAAATGGGATTTTTCTTGCAGTGCTGGCCTTTTGCTGGAAGATGTTGTATATAATCAATAAGGGAATAGTACTTTCATACTTGCCTCTTAGGGAACGGATTCTAAGCAAAGGCACATAGAACCATATTTGATGGGTCTTAAATGTCAATGCGTAGAAATTTCCCCTGTGAAATACCAGAATGCTCAGATAAAATCCCTTTACCATACTCTGCTGAAGGATTCACTAAAAGTCAGAGTATACAGGCCAGTTCCTGATTTCTATCTCTTCCTTGTCAAATGTTTCTCCTAGTGCTTTGGGTCCCATCTAATAAGTCCTTCAGATGTCTGAACTGCTTCTTAATCAAGAACCAAGTTGAGTTGAGAATCTCTTAGACTTTGAATTTTGGAATAAGTTTAAAGGGTGTAAATGAATCTCTCTAGAACACTATGTCTCAAATTTGTAATCATGTAATCTTCTGTTACTAGGTATCTTGGCATTACACCATTCCATTATCATTTAATCTGAAATGTCTCTGGCTTTGTTTTTCTTTTGGTCATTTGGCCATCATGAGGTTCTGTGTTTTCCTCTTTCCCTTAGAGGAACACTTTGGTAGAAAGGAACAATCTTTTAAAGATTTTCCTAATATAACAGATGGATGGATGATATCTCCTCTTACTTTACATGTGTGTATATCAAAAGTTGGCAGCAACTCCACTTTAAAAATATGGTGATTCAAGCAGGGTCTCTATTTATACACGCTTATTCTTGACAGGAGAAAAATCCTCTATGAATAACCATCTTTTCTTTCCAGAGAAAAGTAAATGGAATAAAATGGGGTCAAATGGATACATGCCTAACCACTAGATCTGTCTATTTAGATGCCCTGGTGTCATACTCAGTTACTCCCTAGGAGTAGGATAGTGTGCACAGGTATGAGTACAGAAGGAGAGGAAACTAAGGTAGAGTCAGTACTATGGGTTCACCAAACTTGCTTCTTCCTCCTGCAGGTCACAGGCTCAACTCCATTTTCAAAGCTCCCCTGCAGTTAGGTAGGACCACGTAGCCAAGAAGTTCTAATGTCTACACTGCATGATCCTCTACTCTCTTTCTCACTTAGTTGCCAGGTTGATGCAGAGAATGCAGGAGACCGAGGCTGAATCTGAGATGCATTATAGAGAACTTCTAGGTCTCTAAATGGAACAGGGGCTTCTGAGGGGGTGCTGGTAGTAAAGAACCCACCTGCCAACACAGGAGGCGTAAGCGATGCAGGTTCAATCCCAGGGTTGAGAAGATCCCCTGGAGAAGGAAATGGCACCCTACTCTAGTATTCTTGCCTGGGGAATCCCATAGACAGAGGAGCCTGGCGGGCTACAGTCCATATGGTCGCAAAGAGTTGGACATGACTGAGCGACTCAGCACACAGATGGAGCTAAGGGTCCTTCTTCACCCCAACTCCTGCCAGCCTACATTGGATCAGGATGTGAGTGATAAATTTTTATGTCAAAACACTGAGATTTGGGTTTTTGTTAATACAATCAGTATTACCTACCTGGATTAAAAAGGCAATAAGTGGATCCTGAAACATGGTTCCTTTTATACGTTTAGACCACCTAGTTCAGTGTCCTGAACTAATCTTAAATAATCCATATTAGAATTTCGAGGCAACTCTTGATAGAGGGACACTGTTTATTGATCCTCTGAACTTAAGGACCAAGAAAAAAACTCAATATTTAGTGCAAACCCAGAACTGATAGCCAAAAGCAAATATAAAATCCTTCATCCTTGTTAATTTTTCAAACTCTCCACGTCCATGGAAAAAGGAATAATATAAACAGCTCCAGAAGCTGCAGCTCACAAATGTCACCTCAGGGAAGGGACGGGGAGGATGAGGGGAAGGAGACAGGGCCATTTATGCCATCCAGTCTCTTTCAAATTATTCACTCATCATTTCTATAGGGAGATTATCCTCCACCAACACCACTTTCCATTTTGCAAACTACATTTGCAGACTTTCCTGGTTTAATGGGGAAGGTTTCCAAGAAAATTAAATGTCAAGGCTGCTTGGCTTATTGGTTTCGTTCTGTATAAATTCCCTTTTAAATTCGGCTTTGAAGAATAACATTCCTCAGTGTCAATGTGACAAATTAGCTTCAGTCTTAATGGGGTGTGAGAACTGAGAAAGGAGGAGAGGACTAGCTATGGCGCTCATCTTAGCACGTTAGACAATTAATGGAGAATTAAGTCCAAAAACAGACTTTAATGGCTCTGAGGAAGAAATGGAACAAAAGGCACGAGATTTTTTCTAAAGTCTGTTGATTATTTGTTCCTATCTTGTTCATTTTTCAGAGGTCAGCACCCTGATAGATGCAAAATTTATACTAGAACCCTCCCCTGCATGTAGATAGGATATTGCTGGGAAACCCGTGTTTTCCTATGAGACCACACTCAAGACTTCTCCTGGCTGTGAATGAGTTTAGTGAGCCTTGGGAGACTCAGGCCCAGAATTCCTCCCTGCATCTCTCATCCCTACAGTAGCCCCATGTAGCACTATTCTATTATATGGCTTCGAACACAGGTTGACTGGTGAAGACTGGTTTGGGGTAGATCTAATATTTAGTAAAAAAATATTTCAGTCTTTTTTTTTAACCCTTCGTCTCAGTTCACATATATTAAAATATGAGACAAAAACTAAAAGAACAGTCCTTGTATATATGTGAATCATATCAGTCCAGGCTCTCAGAGATAAAACCTTAATATATGTTATCTGCATATGGAGGACATACGTAAGTAAGCATGTGATCACAAGGTGCTTTCCCATTAAAGTAAAAACATGTTATAAAAACAGAACACTTAAAATAAAGACATAGTGCAATTCCTTCACCCTGAACAGTGAGGATACAGCCCAGAAGGGCTAATTGACTTGTCCAAGGTCTGTTTCTCTGATATGACTGATTGACTTGATATGACAGGATACACATACACAGAGAGAGAGAGAAAAGAAAAATGATATACCAATTTGCACATTAAAATCTCAGATGCCTGGAAGCAGTATGATGATATTTAAAATATTATATCCTCAAAGCATGCATCATCCAGCAAAATTATTCTTAAAGACTTGAAACCTAGGATTATAAAAGCTGTTGCCAACCTTGTCGCCAAGGTTTTATCAAAAGGAAATTTGGATTGGGAAGACTTATTTCTTTACATGCTGTTTCCAGGGATAACTGCACCAATAAATGGATGACACATTTCCCAGAGATTTGTCACAATATCTTGACTGACATTTCTATTTATACTCACAAACAGGACAGACTACATTTTCAACTGGGTTTTGATTCCTAAGCCTTTTCAGAGGATGAAAAATTGACCCCAGCATTGCAGCTGATGCTTTTAAAACTCATTTTACATAACATGGTTTTGCAGGCATGGATCAGAGCTAGGACTGTAAGAAATAAATTATGAACTGTGTTAATAGCAGAAACAGGACAGTAATATCAACTCAAACAGTTTGAGGGGAGCTAACTAACACCCACCTCCAATGTTTTGAAAGTAAGCTTCAAAAATGTTCCACAAATCGATCAGAAATAGTTATCAACAATGTGAAGCAACCTAAACAGTTCCTAACAGAGTGGACAGTATTGGCTCTAGAGAAAACAGTAACAAATGAAACCCCAAAATGGATATTACTGTAGACTCTCCAACCTGAGAAGGAAGTCAAGCCCATTCTGGAGACTGCATCCTCTGACAGACTGCGAAGGCCCTCAGTTCATTTGCCAAAGAAAGCGAGGCACCTGCTCACTCTGGGGTGAGAATTTTCCTATAGCTGGAGAAATTGCTGAGCACTTGCTGAAATTCTGGCCCCTGATTCACAGCTAGGGATTCAGCTGTAGGATCTCTAGCTCTGCAAACAAGACGAGGTGCACACACTCAGGCACAATGCCAAGAAAAGCTTGCCAACTCTCCCTTTAACCTTTCTACTGCAGGCTCAGGGGGCCTTAGACCACTGCACAGGAAACAGTGCCTGAGCAGGGAACAAGAGAAACCTGCCTGGCACTGGACATGAAACAGTTAATCAGGCAGCCCTTTGGAGATGGGGAGAAATGCAGGCAGGGTGAAGGGCAGAGTGAAATGTAAGAGTTAAGCAGAAAGTACCCATATGTCCATTCAATGCAGGGGAAGAAATGTTTCTAGCTTTGAAACTGTGTACAAGGCCCTGTGTCCTTGTCTTTTGAAGTAAAGGGCTGACTCAAGAGTTAAGGATTGGTAAATGCGAAAATGTGGAAACAAAGAATAGCTGTTGGTCTAGGGAACTGGTAATAATTTAGACTATAATTCTGCCATATAGCAGAATCACTGAACTCCCAGTTCCCAGAAAGATATAGATAAATGCCTGACACACATTCCTAAGTTGCGCTGATAGGAAGCAGACCCCCTCCAGATGAAAACTGCTGACCACAAGAACACAGACCCTAGACTAGTTCAAACAAGAAGGCTGTTCATGTTTGAAACTTCACCTTGACGCCAGCCAATCCAAGAACTGTCCATGAGCTGATCATGCCCTGCTCCTTAAACCTAGAAAACTCCTCACTACCCCTCCAGGGTGGGCCACACAGTCTTGGGGGCATTAGCCCACTGTGCCCACCTTTGCCCGATGAAGCAATAAAGCTACTCTTTTCTACTTCATCCAACTCTGTCTCCGCATTTCTATTTGGCATCAGTGAACAGAGACTGAGTTTGGGCAATAGTTTGGACCCTCAAACAGGAAGTTACTTTTCCAACCAAAAGCAGCTGAGAATATCCTCTCCTATGTAGTCTGCAGTCACAGTTAATGAGGCCATCGCATTGAGAGAGGATGTAGAGTAGAGAAATACACGGAGTCAGGGCAACAAAGCCAAGTCAAACTTGAATTAAGTGGTAGATCAGGAAGCTGTAATTCTGTAGAATTTCCAGCAGGAAGTAAACTTTCTTCCAAATACAACTATGAAGATCATATTTGAAGAGACCTTAGATGAGGTGGTCAGTATGTATGTGAGAGTTGGACTGTGAAGAAGGCTGAGCGCCAAAGAATTGATGCTTTTGAACTGTGGTGTAGGAGAAGACTCTTGAGAGTCCCTTGGATTGCAAGGAGATCCAGTCCATTCTGAAGGAGATCAACCCTGGGATTTCTTTGGAAGGAATGATGCTAAAGCTGAAACTCCAGTACTTTGGCCACCTCATGTGAAGAGTTGACTCATTGGAAAAGACTCTGATGCTGGGAGGGACTGAGGGCAGGAGGAGAAGGGGATGACAGAGGATGAGATGGCTGGATGTCATCACTGACTCGATGGACGTGAGTCTGAGTAAACTCTGGGAATTGGTGATGGACAGGGAGGCCTGGCATGCTGCAATTCATGGGGTCACAAAGAGTCGGACATGACTGAGTGACTGAACTGAACTGAATTGAACTAGATGAGGTGGGTAAGCAGAAACTATTAGGTTGGTACAAAAAGTAACTGCAGTTTGGCATTGTTGGAGCTTGCCATTTGACACTGCAATTCATTCTTAAATAAACATGGTTATGTTAACATCATTTTAATGCACATTTCTTGCTTTTTTTTGCTGACATTACTTGCTGTGCATTTCATATTTATTTTAGACTATGGAAATGATGTTAGACAAAAAGCTAATTTGAGCTTATTTGAGTTCAAAATGGGTGGTAAAGCAATGGCGACAACTCCTAACATCAATACATTTAGCCCAGGAACTGCTAATGAACATACAGGCAGTGGTGGTTCAAGAAGTTTTGCAATGGAGACAAGAGCTTTGAAGATGAGGAGCACAGTGGCCAGCCATCAGAAGTTGACAACGACCAACTGAGAGCATTATTGAAGCTGACCCTCTTATAACTACAGGAGAAGTTACTGAAGAACTCAACGTCAGCCATTCTATGGTCATTTGGCATTTGAAGCAAATCAGAAAGGTGAAAAAGCTCGATAAGTGGGTGCCTCATGAGCTGACCAAAATTCCAAAAAACTGTCATTTTGAAGGGTCATCTTCTCTTATTCTATGAGACAACAATGAACCGTTTCTCCATCAGATTGTGACATATGACAAAAGTGTTTTTATATGACAAACAGTGATGACCAGTTCAGTGGTTAGACCAAGAAGAAGGTCAAAACACTTCCCAAAGCCAGACTCCCACCCAAAAAGGTCAAGGTTGTTGTTTGGTGGTCTGCTATCCATATGATCCACTACAGTTTTCTGAATTCTGGTGAAACCATTACATCTGAGAAGTATGTTCAGCAAATCAATGAGACACACTGAGAAATGCAATGCCTGAAGCTGGCTATGATCAACAGAAAAGGCCCAATTCTTCTCCATGACATTGCCTGACCACATGTTGCACAACCAACCCTTCAAAGGTGAATGAATTGGGCTACAAAGTTTTGTCTCTTTCACCAAGTTCACCTGTCCTCTTGCCAACCGACTATTGCTTTTTCAAGCATCTCGAAAACTTTTGCAGGGAAAATGCTTCCACAACCAGCAGGAGGCAGAAAATGGTTTCCCAGAGTTCATAGAATCCTGACGTACAGATTTTTACACTACAGGAATAAACAAATTTATTTCTCATTAGCAAAAATGTGTTGATTGTAATGATTCCTATTTTGACAGATAAAGATGTGTTTGAGCCTAGTTATAATGATTTAAAATTCACAGTCTGAATCCCCCAGTGCATTTGTGTCAACCTAGTAGAATAGATTTTATAGACAATAAAGAAAAACCTTATTCGTTGTTGTTATTTAGTCACTAAGTTGTGTCCATTCTGAAGGAGATCAACTCTGGGATCTCTTTGGAAGGAATGATGCTGAAGCTGAAACTCCAGTACTTTGGCCACCTCATGTGAAGAGTTGACTCATTGGAAAAGACTCTGATGCTGGGAGGGATTGGAGGCAGGAGGAGAAGGGGACGACCGAGGATGAGATGGCTGGATGGCATCATGGACTCGATGGACGTGAGTCTAAGTGAACTCTGAGAGATGGTGATGAACAGGGAGGCCTGGCGTGCTGCGATTCATGGAGTCACAGAGTCGGACACGACTGAGCGACTGAACTGAGCTGAGCTGAGCTGAACTGAACTGAAGTTGTGTCCAACTCTTCTGCTATCCCATGGATTGCAGCCTGCCAGTCTCCTCTGTCCATTAGATTTCCCAGGGAAGAATACTGGCCATTTCCTTCTCCATATTGGTTTTTATTATCATGGAGTCAAGAATATCATGGGAAAGAATCAGCAGGAAAAAAATGAGTGTTATATTGATTATCCTTTTATAAATTAGCTACATACATTTATAGTTTGGTTAATTTATCACAGAATGCATGCAGTGGACTTTCAAAGTGTAACCTACACTGCCTGCAACTTGGAAGTGCAGGGGAGAATACAACTTTGAAAATGTTATATATAGAGACAAAATGTACACTATTCACACTTTTAAACAACCCTTAGTTAACTGACCTGCAAATGAACCAGTACCCTCCATTCCACTCCATGTCACAGTAACTGATTCCCCTGCAACACCAAGAACTCACAGGTAACAGTCTCTGAGGTGTCTCCACATTGTTTGCTTTCAAGAATAAGTTGTGTCTCCAAATATGCTTACGTCCAGTTTATGTGTTTTGTTAGTTACCTAATAACTAGTAACATACTTACTAGTAACATAGTTGCATAACCCACTGTGAAAGGAGAAAAAGGGGGCTGAGGAGAAAGCTGTCTGTATGCAAACTAAATCAAGTGCTTTGAATAGACTTAATTGATACAAGTTTCCTCTAACAATGCCTTCAATTAGGTGTCAAGGCAACTGTAAAATATTTTTTTACCTGTAAAAACTCAAAGATTCTATGCTCACATTTCATTGCAAGAGTCAAAGAGTAATTGACACAATAAAGAAAATATAACTACAAATTGTAGACAAAGCATTCTGGCGGGGAGGGTTTATGCCAGAAATAAGCAACCGGACTCTAAGAAAAGGTCTTAGGTCACCATTAAAAGATATCTGTATGAATGCAGATTTATATTAAATTAAAATGCTTAAGATAGATACATATATAATTTTTTTATGATTCTCTCTTTTAACCACTTAGTAAAAAACTAGTTCTGATCACATCTGATATAACATCTTCTAATAGATAACTGAATGCCCAATCAAGCTTAAAACTTAGTCCAATACAAAAATCTTTAAAGTTCTTTTAGAAAACATGCAGGTTCTCTGATAGCTTCCTCTTCTCCTGTAATAGCACCGGCCCTCCCAGTGCCATAAGCACTGCACTAGTGCTGACGTGTGCACTGCGTGGCACCCACTGGTCTGTAGTAATGACCTTGTTTCCCGGTCACATGTGCCCCTCTGGCCTCTGATAGTAAAGTATGAGGCTATCCCCTTCTCCAGTAATCCTCCCAGCCAGATCTGGCCATTTCCCCATTGTTGTTTATTTAGCTTTTCCGCAGCTGGCTGCAGCCCCAGCACCACATGGCCCTGGGCTGCGTGTCCACCCTACATTTGCTGTGATGCTTCTGGTTCTCCCTTGAGCATCCTTTATGTATGGGGACTGACTGCTCCATATTGGTTTGGGAGGCATCTGCACTGTGCTCCTTTCTGCTCCCCAGTCCCAACAGGAGCACTGGGATAGAATCCCGGGCACTTCCCGAATGCTTCATTCTTACTTTGGCCAGGTCAGTAGCAGGCCTTTTATTTCTCTAATATCACCTTTTTTGCTTCCTGACTGCGGCCTCCACCCTGGGAGAACCCTGTGAACTGGGTCTTCATTTACCTAAGAATCAGGTAGAGGAATTTAATGGGACATCTCACTCCTGACTGCCTGCTCTCAAGCTCAGCATCCTGCCAGTCTCCTGCACCAATGCCATAAGCTCACTGTGCCTTACAAATGATGAGCTATAATGAGACAAGACTCTAAGGGAAGGAGGGGAAGATGCATTGGTTTAATAGCTGTGAACACATATTTATTTGTTTTTATTTATATATTATAATTCCAGAATGAGGGTTGAAACATGCAAGTAATACTTCTGTTACTATTATAAAGTCTCCTCTACCTCTAGCTATGGATTAACACCTGCTATTGCTGTGCATGGATGTCTGGACTGAATACTACAGTCAGTACATGGTGCCAGAGAGGCCACAATTCAGTCAGGTGCTCCTCCTACAGAAACACCTTCTTATCAGGCTAATTTGGTTTAGATACCATTTCAAAAGAGGTATCCTCCCTGGGAGGGTTTCTCTGGTGGCTGAGTGGACAAAGAATCTGCCTGTGAATGCAGGAGACACAGGTTTGATCCCTGGCTCAGGAAGATCCCCTGGAGAAGGAAGTGGCAACCCACTCCAGAATTCTTGCCTAGAATATCCCACGGACAGAGAAACCTGGTAGGCTACAGTCCATGGGGTTGCAAAGAGTTGGACATGACTGAGTGACTAAATGACAGCAAAAACAACAATTCTCCCTGGGCTCCAGAAACCTTCACTGAAAGGATGGGTGTATCAGCACACCTCCTGCTGGGCCCTGTGCTTCCAGCAAGACAGTAATGAGCTTTGCTGGCTGAAGTAGCTTCTCCCACACGCATAGGTGAATAAAGGCAGAAGGTGTATATTTAAGGCTACAAGACTATTAAAATATGGAAAGAAATGCATTATCATGAAACTTCAAAGCAGCAGAAATAAAGGCCACGTCATAAAGATCATACTATTATCTAATGACCGTGGGGTTCCCAGGTTTCCCTTCTCATGGTCTGCTAATGCTCAGATGTGCCCAGCTGTAAATCCATGTGTAAATCTCAGGCTGTTCTCCCCAAAGGTTGACCCTCAGCAGGTCTTTTAAACAGCCCACTCTCACAAGCTCTCTGGGGAGACTCCAATCTAAGCATTTTCCTAGATAAAAGCAAAATCTAACCTTTTATATTCTGCTTAGGACTATCAGTCCTGAAAAACAAAGTTAACCTTTTCTGACCTCAATGCAGTGTGGTTAATTGATCTACCACTGTGGGAAGAAAGGAATCTGCTTCCATTAAAACTGGAATGAAAAGCCAGCAGTCAAGCACATGCAGAAACTATTAGACACTGACACATGTGACAGATAAATGGTGGAAGATCAAAGCCAACTGGGGTTGCCTAGACAGGGCGAGATCTACCAGACAGAGTACTAGGTTAGGTAGATTGGGGATTCAGAGGCAAAGTTTACTGCTTAAGCTTTTAGCAAACTAAATCCTCTCTTTAGCTGAAATTTGTGCTTCTGGATTGAATCTGCTAAAATCTTAACTTTTCTTGGAACAAAATCACTCCTTGAAAACTTTTATATGTTCTACATAAATGTGCCTCAAATGTTTCTCTCTCTGAAATGAGGTCTCTTCATTAGAGGACAATCTTTGACTGAGTCCAGGCTGTGGGAGGGGCAACTTCAGTGATGAGGAAGTGATTTTAAGCATTTGGTATTTAGAAAGAACACAGATCTTGCCCTCAAAAGGCAAAGAACTAAGGAAGGAAGCCGTCAACTAGGTTGAAATTAAACACGCATGTGCATACTTTCCAAGTTCAGAGCAGTGGTAAGAAACACTGGATCCCCTGAATGGCTGCTAGATAGGGGTCTTTCTTTTCTTGTAATTAAAGAAATCTTGAGTGATGGGGCAGAGGTATGGCCAACCAGGCTCTTCTTTCCTGGACAGCTGAGCACAGATGAGACTCCTTTAAACTTTTACTGGCACTTGGCATCATCAACTTCCTATAACTGCCTAGTGTCCTGAAGACAACTTTTAAGCATACACTTTAGTACAGATTGTCTTTATCTGAAAACAACTGAAAAAGAACACATTCGTTGAATAAAGAATAAATTGACTGTTTTTTGGAGTGTTTTGTAGACAGAATGGCCCAATAGTACCATATGACACTCTTTACTTCACACAAGATGCTCACAGAACAAATATAATGAAAGCAATTTTTCAAAATCTATTTGAGGGCTTCATTTTCTTTCCTTTGTTAGCCAAATGACTCTCTTAGGAAACATCAGCTGCATCACAGTTGCCCAGTCCTACCAGCTCCTCATTTGTTAATGCTGTTCACGTGACTCAAGCTGTTCTCCAACATTACTTGCAACAACTTCATGAATTCTAATCTGGTAAACAGTACATATTTAATACTTTCTATAATGAGGAGCAGAGAAAGTTAATGTTTACAAGCTGGATTCTGGAGCCAGATCACTGAGGGCCAAACTTGGTTCTGCGATTTCTAAGCCACATACCCTTGGGAGATATTTTGAACCATCCAGGCCTCAGTTTCCACAGTAAACAATATTAGCTGCTGACTACCATCATCTTTGGGGGCTTCCCAGGTGGTTCAGATGGTAAAGAATCCATCTGCAATAAGGGAGACCCAGGTTCAATCCCTGGATTGGGAGGATCCTCTGGAGAAAGGTTTGACAATCCTTGCCTGGAGAATTCCATGGACAGAGGAGCCTGATAAGCTACAGTCCATGGGGTTGCAAAGAGCTGGAGGCCACTCAGCTACTAATACTTTCACCATCATCTTTATCATCATCAGAGTCTGCAGGAAATCTTCAGCAGCAAGTGTCTAGGTATGCACAAGTCATAGGGACTTCTGACATGCAAAGTGGTGATCAGGACATTAAAGCAGGTAAATGAGGAAACTATTGCTTCTCTATCAGGTAGTTGTGAAAATTTATCCATTTGTATTTCTTTAAACTGTTTTCTAAATGCTGAATCCTCATAAACTGGATAACAAGTGATTTATGCTTGGCTCATTTAAGAGGTAGGCTCTTTCAGAGAAAGTATAGTAACGGAATGGAATTCCTTCATAACTGTAACTAAATGGACATTGATTTAAATAAATTTTATGCTATTGTTCTTGATGGCCTCATGCAGTGCCTCTCAAAGTTTTCTCAGAAGACCATTTAATATAAGAAAATATATATATATACCACCCACCACTCTAACCCTACATTCTGGACCCTCAGGGTATAGGAAAGAGATAAGCATCTGAATGCAGAATTCCAAAGAATAGCAAGAAGAGATAAGAAAGCCTTCTTCAGTGATCAATGCAAAGAAATAGAGGAAAAGAACAGAATGGGAAAGACTAGAGATCTCTTCAAGAAAATTAGAGATACTAAGGGAATATTTCATGCAAAGATGCGCTCGATAAAGGACAGAAACGGTCTGGACCTAACAGAAGCAGAAGACATTAAGAAGAAGTGGCAAGAATACACAGAAGAACTGTACAAAAAAGATCTTCACAACCCGGATAATCACGATGGTGTGATCACTCATCTAGAGCCAGACATCCTGGAATGTGAAGTCAAGTGGGCTTTAGAAAGCATCATTATGAACAAAGCTAGTGGAGGTGATGGAATTCCAGTAGAGCTATTTCAAATCCTGAAAGATGATGCTGTGAAAGTGCTGCACTCAATATGCCAACAAATTTGGAAAAACTCAGCAGTGGCCACAGGACTGGAAAAGGTCAGTTTTCATTCCAATCCCAAAGAAAGGCAATGCCAAAGAATGCTCAAACTACCACACAATTACACTCATCTCACACGCTAGTAAAGTAATGCTCAAAATTCTCCAAGTCAGGCTTCAGCAATACGTGAACCATGAACTCCTTGATGTTCAAGCTGGTTTTAGAAAAGGCAGAGGAACCAGAGATCAAATTGCCAACATCTGCTGGGTCATGGAAAAAGCAAGAGAGTTCCAGAAAAACATCTATTTCTACTTTATTGACTATGCCAAAGCCTTTGACTGTGTGGATCACAATAAACTGTGGAAAATTCTGGAAGAGATGGGAATACCAGACCACCTAACCTGCCTCTTGAGAAATCTGTATGCAGGGCAGGAAGCAGCGGTTAGAACTGGACATGGAACAACAGACTGGTTCCAAATAGGAAAAGGAGTACGTCAAGGCTGTATATTGTCACCCTGCTTATTTAACTTCTATGCAGAGTATATTATGGGAAATGCTGGACTGGAAGAAACACAAGCTGGAATCAAGATTACCGGGAGAAATATCAATAACCTCAGATATGCAGATGACACCACTCTTATGGCAGAAAGTGAAGAGGAACTAAAAAGCCTCTTGATGAAAGCAAAAGAGGAGAGTGAAAAAGTTGGCTTAAAGCTCAACATTCAGAAAATGAAGATCATGGCATCTGGTCCCATCACTTCATGGGAAATAGATGGGGAAACAGTGGAAACAGTGTCAGACTTTATTTTGGGGGCTCTAAAATCACTGCAGATGGTGATTGCAGCCATGAAATTAAAAGACGCTTACTCCTTGGAAGAAAAGTTATGACCAACCTAGATAGTATATTCAAAAGCAGAGACATTACTTTGCCGACTAAGGTCCGTCTAGTCAAGGCTATGGTTTTTCCAGTAGTCATGTATGGATGTGAGAGTTGGACTGTGAAGAAGGCTGAGCACTGAAGAATTGATGTTTTTGAACTGTGGTGTTGGAGAAGACTCTTGAGAGTCCCTTGGACTGCAAGGAGATCCAACCAGTCCATTCTGAAGGAGATCAGCCCCGGGATTTCTTTGGAAGGAATGGTGCTAAAGCTGAAATTCCAGTACTTTGGCCACCTCATGCGAAGAGTTGACTCATTGGAAAAGACTTTGATGCTGGGAGGGATTGGGGGCAGGAGTAGAAAGGGACGACAGAGGATGCTGGATGGCATCACTGACTTGATGGACTCCAGTCTGAGTGAACTCCAGGAATTGGTGATGGACAGGGAGGCCTGGCGTGCTGCGATTCATGGAGTTGCAAAGAGCTGGACATGACTGAGAGACTGAACTGAACTGAACTGATTCTCCCTAAGCAGGAAATTTTCTTCAAGTCTCTTGTTTCATTTTAAAAAGCAAACCACATTTTGCTTTATATTCTATAATATATACAATTTATTTAATATAAAATAATTTTAAAGTTATTTATGATTAGTAAAATTTGTTAACATTATTTTGTCCCCAACATCCTCAAATAAAACTGTAACTCTAAAAGCACACAGCATTTATTTATGCTATGCTATGTGTATCTAAGCACAGTTTTGTTAATTTCTTGCATGTACCTAGTAAGTGTGGATAAAATGCAACATGCAGGCACAGATTAATGGAAAACCAGCCACAACCAGCATCACTTACCTGGTGTTAAATTATCTAGATCGTAGGGAAAGGAGAAAGCCAGAACCACTGACATCAGTCTTACAAGTAAGTAAGATAATGAAAAAATATCAACTGACGACCAACTCACCTCACAGAGGTGTATTTGCTAGTAACACCTACTACTTTTACTTGCTTAATCTTTACTACTTACTTAAATGTTAGGAAAATGAGTCAGAGTGATATGAGGTTGAACTATTCATTATCTAGGGGTGGAAAATAAATCAGTCTGACGATTAACCATGCCCAAAGGTATATATAAACTGTCAAAAAAGAAAATCAACACAATTCAGCATGAATATTTTCATCTTTGTGTCTTTATTGGAAACGACACACTAATGAATATATGTGATTTCCTTAATAGCTTGGGGACATCTCTCTTTCTCCATAAAACAAATTAAAAGTGAAAGTCACTCAGTCGTGTCCGAATTGTCTAGGCCAGAGTACTGGAGTGGGTAGCCTTTCCCTTCTCCAGGGTTTCTTCCCAACCCAGGGATCAAACCCAGCTTACCCACAAGGGAAGCCCAAGAATACTGGAGTGGGTAGTCTATCCCTTCTCCAGTGGATTTGCCCGACCCGGGAATAAAACATATTAACAAAACTCAAAAAAACCAAGCAGTATCTTTTAAAAGACTTTGATCTTTTAAAAACTCTGATTTTAAATATTTTTAAAATATTCTGACTATTTCTTTGTTAAGGAAAATGTTTAGTTGCTTGCACTAAATCAATACCTACATTATTTATGCTTTTAGATGATGTTTTAGAATGTTAATGTGTTTTTGAATATTAAACATGCTTTGAACTAAATATGTTTACAATGAAAATTTTGGTACCGCATTTTGACTAGTTTTGGCTCAACCACACTTTAAATTGTCTGTGATTTTTCCTTTCTCTCCATTTACACCTTAAGGAATTGAGAGCTGGGAGATCCTGGAGTCTATAGCATGGGGTTCAGTAGGCAGCAACTTGAAAACTTTCAGTTTGGTGTTGCTTTTAACTAAGCAGAAATGGAATGGTAGCCTAAAATATTTGGGTAGCTTCATTTGTCTTTTTTAAAATATAAAATATAGGTCTGTGTTTGTATAGGTAGATAGTATGAATATTAGTTTTCCATAGCAGTCATAAATGGAGCTGAAAATGCCTTGTTTGGAATTCTTAAATAAATGAATAAATAAATAAATGAATAAAAATCTATCGATGTCCCAGGAAGAAGACATTACTATTCTTTACAAGTGGATGGAAAATAACATTGTTATCTCCTACCACAAAGTTTTAAGGAAAGTGTTACCTTAATAAAAATGAGAATGCTGTGGTATAAAGTTAGCCCACTCTTTATGTCCACTGAAATAATGAATGTATTGCTAATGAACCCAAGAAAATGAAAACTTTTGTATCCAACACCACCCTTATTTCCAGTACATTTGCCTTGAGACGACCTGTTGTTATTCAACCAGCTAATCACATCCTTTGTTTACATCACTGTTTCTACTCATCAGAGCTAATCTACACAGCCATCTGGTACTTGAGAGATAATTACCTTTTCTAAGTCCCAGAAGCCCATGAGGCATCTCAGGGGAAAACTGAATTAGATCTGTCCTTCCCTGGTAGAGCAACTACTGGAGCTAAGATGAACAGATGGTTAGAGTGTTAGCCTTCAACTGGAGTACGGATTTTACCCAACGTTACAATGAACCTGTAGTTTACAGGGAAATGGCAGCTCTGATAACATTCTTTAGTATGACTTAGTCTAGAATCTGCTTCCACTTTCCCTGGCAGCCTTGTTTCCTATCAGTTCAAATGAGTCAGTATCTCCAGCAATGAGGCTCAGAAAGCTGCGTAGTTTACATGCTTTCTAAGGTGATTCTAATGTACAGCCCTGACACTGGGGGTGAAATGGTGAGCAGCAGATAGTCCCCTTCCTGCATAGATAATACTTCAGGGTTTTGTTCATAATCACCTTTTTTTTTTTAAGAGTATAAAAGAGATACATGCTTATTGTAGAAAGCTTGGAAAACACAGAAAAGCCTAAAGGTAGGCCCAGAAAAATATCATCCAATGACACACCTGTAAATATTTCTTCTCCAAAATTTAATACGATTATATGTACAAGACAGTGTCTACTCCTTTTTTTTTCCCACTTACTAGTATGTCATGAGGAGTTTTAAATGTGATTTTTTTTTTTTTTTACCAATTTGTAAATGCTCTTTACAGTTAGTGATTTTAAAATGTTCTTCTCAGTTACTCTGAATCACCCACTGCATACTCATCTAAGTCTCCCCAGGTCCAATCTCCCTTTGGTATTTATCTCTTAAGAGGATCCCAGTGGCTCTTGTTCAGGCTCCAAACAAGCAAAGAAGCCCTTCTGGAGCCTCTTTATCTCCATCAAAGGGTGATCTGAAGACTGTCCTCAGTCCATCCCTTCAGGCCACTCTACTCTGCTGCTTTTGACACTTTTAGGAGTTGATATGGAAATAAGCTATGTAAATAGAGGCTGTTCTTTATGAGCCTGCTGTCTTCCCAGGTATTCAATAAGAACACAGAAAAATGGCTTTTAGAGGATCAGGTGGAGTTTCATAAAATTTACTTTAAAAATTTATTTTATTATTTTTCTCAAAGTAGAGCTGATGTACAACATTATATGTTATAGGTGTATCATATAGTGATTCACAATTTTTAAAGGTGGTACTTCTTTTATACTTATTATAAAGTATTGGCTGTATTCTCTGTATGGTACTTATACATTCTAGCTTATTTTATACCTAATCGTTTGGGCCTCTCAGTCCCCTAGCCCTATCTTGCCTTTCCCCTCTTCCCTCCCCCATTGGTAACCACTAGTTTGTTCTCTATAAGTCTGCTTCTCTTTTGTATACACTGCTTTGTAGTATTTTTAGATTACACACACATGTAATATCATACAGTATTTGTTCTTCTCTGACTTATTTCACTTTTTTATTCTTTTTCTGGGTGAATAGTACTCCATGGTATATATGTGTATGTATGTGAATAATGCTGTTATGAGCACTGGGCTGCATGTATTTTAATGAAAGTTATCTTTAATAAGCAACTTATATCCCTTATATCAATGGAAGTAGTGCTTTTACATTTTTCTATTTATGGGAATAAATGCATAAAAAACTTTTCCCACAAGATAAAGTGTATTCTCCATCTACATTGCTATGTACCTTTTTCTTTTTTATTTCTTTTTTTTTCAGTTTTATTTACTTTTTCAATTTGGTATCCTGGATGGATATATTAATGATATCTCCATGTGAACTTTAAAATATACTTGTTACTGAAAATAATGTTGTCACTGAAAATACTTCTAATATGAAGACAGAGTTAACAAAAGTGACTCACACAAGAATCCCCTAAAAATAAACCAGGGTGGTCACGTTTAGTTGCAAATCCTGTCACACCCACAATTGTATCAGCAGTGTCAAACGTGGTTCCAGGTACACAGCAGTCATACCCAAATGGTATCAGGTTAAAGATCTTGATCATGTTGTCTGGCCAGTAAGCTGGAAGAGTGAGGATGTTCCCAGACCTAGGGCTCTCACTACAAGTTAAGTATTCCTTTTATATCACACACCTATGAAGAAGGTAATGGCACCCCACTCCAGTACTCTTGCCTGGAAAACCCCATGAATGGAGGAGCCTGGTAGGCTGCAGTCCATGGGGTCACTAAGAGTCGGACACGACTGAGTGACTTCCCTTTCACTTTTTACTTTCATGCATTGGAGAAGGAAATGGCACCCTGCTCCAGTGTTCTTGCCTGGAGAATCCCAGGGACGAGTGAGCCTGGTGGGCTGCTGTCTCTGGGGTTGCAGAGTCAGACATGACTGAAGTGACTTAGCAGCAGCAGCAGCTTCCTGCTGACCTCTTAAGCGCCAATACATACAAAGCTTTCATCCACCCTCACCAATGACAGCCTGCTGGGTCTTCACTGTTCAGCTTGAAGAGAAAAGTTAAAATTTTACATAACCTCCTATTTCCTTTTGCTTCTGTAACTCAACTTGCTCCTTGCAAAGTCTGGATCACGTAGTCTCAGGAAGTGGGGACTTACAATACTAGCAACTGGAGTTTATCTCGCTCACCCTTGTCCTGCTCTTTGCAATTGCCCAGCCCCTGCAAACCTACTTAATCATGCCTGTCCATGTAAAGGTCAGGCATCCCCCTCTCCATCTTGACTACTGTTCCCATACACACAAAATCCCTTAGTTTAAACCAGCGTATTAGCAGCTAGTGTTGCCACGATAGTAAGTTTATAAAAACTCTGTAACCCCTTTGTTTGGGGCTCAGAACTTAGAGTGTTAACTCCTCTGGGCCTGCTGGTGTAATCAGCCTGAGTTCTCCAACTCTCCGAGTGCGGTGCTTGGTTTCTTGATGACTGGTTTCTGCAATATTTCTGGGGGCTCCAGTGAGATTCCAAACATGCTGGCCCCTTGAGCTGTCGGACTGGTGGCTCAGCCGGGCTGGAGTGAAGGAACCACAAGACAAACAAGAAGGCATGCCACCTGATGGTATTTTGGGTTCTCTTTTGGATTGGTGTTCTGACTCTCTGGTTGGCCGAGCCCTGACGAGACTCACTGGAGGGGCAGAGCAACTCACCAGGAATGGCCACAGGATAAGGTAACGCCCAGGGCCAGTCCCCAGTCAGGTCCTACTCCAACGGACAGAAGAGGGAGATGGACCACCTCCTTGGAGGTCCCAGGAAGGGAGCAACAGTTAAGGAAAACTGGGGACTTGGGAGAAGGAGGCATTGTAATAGTCTCAGAATGATTGTGAGCGAATGGAATGAGAAAAATTTTTATTTTTGGAAACTGCAAAACCAATTCTTTTTCAGTTGAGTTCAGTTCATTTGTTCAGTTGTGTCTGACTCTTTGCGACCCCATGAACCGCAGCATGCCAGGCCTCCCTGTCCATCACCAACTCCGGGAGTCCACCCAAACCCATGTCCATCAAGTCGGTGATGCCATCCAACCATCTTATCCTCTGTTGTCCCCTTCTCCTCCTGCCTTCAATCTTCCCCAGCATCAGGGTTTTTTTCAAATGAGTCAGCTCTCTGCATCAGGTGATGCAAAGTATTGGAGTTTCAGCTTCAACATCAGTCCCCCAATGAACACCCAGGACTGATCTCCTTTAGGATGGACTGCTTGGATCTCCTTGCAGTCCAAGGCACTCTCAAGAGTCTTCTCCAACACCATAGTTCAAAAGCATCAATTCTTCAGCACTCAGCTTTCTTTATGGTCCAACTCTCATATCCATACATGACCACTGGAAAAACTACAGCCTTGACTAGATGGACCTTTGTTGGCAAAATAATGTCTCTGCTTTTCAATATGCTATCTAGGTTGGTCATAACTTTCCTTCCAAGGAGTAAGCATCTTATAATTTCATGGCTGCGTCACCACCTGCAGTGATTTTGGAGCCCAGAAAAATAAAGTCAGCCACTGTTTCCCCATCTATTTCCCATGAAGTGATGGAACTGGATGCCATAGCTTAAGTTTTCTGAATGTTGAGCTTTAAGCCAACGTTTTCACTCTCCTCTTTCACTTTCATCAAGAGGCTCTTTAGTTCTTCTTCACTTTCTGCCATAAGGGTGGTGTCATCTGCATATCTGAGGTTGTTGATATTTCTCCTGCCAATCTTGGATTCCAGCTTGTGCTTCCTCCAGCCCAGCATTGTAAATCATGTACTCTGCATATAAGTTAAATAAGCAGGTGACAATATACAGCCTTGACGTACTCCTTTTCCTATTTGGAACCAATCTATTTTTCCATGTCCAGTTCTAACTGTTGCTTCCTGACCTGCATATAGGTTTCTCAAGAGGCAGATCAGGTGGTCTGGTATTCCCATCTCTTTCAGAATTTTCCACTGTTATTGTGACCAACACAAACAACTAGCTTGTTAAAAGGCCTAGGAAAAAGCTTGAAGTTAACCCTTTCCATGTCCTTGAAAAACACAGCCAACCTTGCCTGAGACCTCAGCCTTCGTCAAATTAGAACTTGAAGCAAAGGAAAAAAAGGGGGTCAAAGAGATATATATATATTTTTATATTTTAAATGTCAAACAGAAAACTATAAGATCTCTGTCTGCCTGTCTGGATTTATGCATGTCTCAGTGTAAGTCTTCTGTTTTTTTTTCTGATAATAATGTTGAAATTGTAAATGAATTCTAATTTAATTGGCCTAAGAAAGTAAGTGCTTGCAAATCAAACAATTCTAAATATAAGAAAAATTAACCTAAATAAATTTCACATTCATGTAAACTGGGAAGTATTCAATACCAAATATCTAGTATTAGTGTTTCTTTGCTAATCTAATAAGGAAAGTAGGATGTATGTTTTTAACAAAGAAGATATAAAATGTTACATTTTACAAAAAGAAAAGAAAATAGGTCAGACTTACAGGTGGCTGTTACAGAAAGTGATTAAAAAGTCTGTGGAAAGTAGACCCTGAAAAAAGTTTTGTGCGTGGTTAGGACTGACTGAATTTAAAATAAATTTAATTAAGTTTACCTAAATGAGTTTAAAGTAAGCTGGTGCAAAAACTTGAATTTGGCCTTTCTCTCTGTTGAGAGGACATCCTTTCCTCAGATGATGTCCTGTTTTTAATAACAGATTTAAGTTTCTTTACCTCTTAATTGATCTGTTCTATATTTACCTTTGAAATTTTCTAACTTTGGCTAAGTGTATAACTATTATTTCACAGTAACTTATATGATCCTACCTGACTGTTACAAACCCTTTTGACATTTATTGACAAAACTTCCTAAATAACTTGATCTCAAGCTAACTTTGGGATGCTTCAGAGGGCCCCTGAGACATCCCAAAGAGCTATTAAGCTACCTTGGTTCCGTGGATATATTAAATTACATGAGAAGTACTGTTAAAGGGGTGATAAATCTTTTCAGGTTATACCGTATGGTTGATGTTACTAATATAGATATCCTAAAACTATGTAAACTTCATATAGATCTGATATGCCCTGATAAAATATGGTCAATTATAATTCTAGTTATCATATTAAAGTGTTACATATCACAACAATGACCAGGTTTCTCTGTCAACTGCAATAGAATCAGATTTTAAACATGCTTTCTATGATTTTACTCTCACGCCTTCTGAAGAATACTGCTAGTTCTTCAAGATTTATGAAAAAGACTTTCCAAGATTAAACAGATAAACAATGTTTATCTGTTTACTAACAGTAAGCTGGAATCAGATTGGAATTTGGTCTTCTCTCTGTTTTATAGAGCAAAGTTTTCTTAGAATGCAACTTCTGACAACAGATCATGAATTTCTTTGCCTTTAAGTGATTTATATTTGTTTTTGAAAACTTTTGGTTACTTTGGTAAAGTAAATAAACATTATTTCAGATTATGGTACATGCAGACAAAGCTCATTCTGCTTCTACAAAAAATAACCCGTCACGGTTTGACTTTTGCTATCCTGAGTCCTTAAAACATGGCAATAGTCTGCTTCTAAATCAGGAAATTAAAAATGGATAAATAACAGCTGAAAATCAAAGAGCCAGGGCTATGGGAAATCCAAGACAGCTGCTTGCCTTTTCCCAGTTCCCTGACAGACCTCATTTTTATTTGATGGGTTAAAGCCTTCCCTGGCTACAAGTTCTAGTTTTGTTAATTAAGGTCTATGCTTAATAAGACTCACTTCTGAGATAGTTCCTTGTTATGTTATATTGCTGAAAGTTTTAATTAAGTTATTAAAAGACACTCTAAGATTGTTTCTAAAGCTTATCTCAGTAACCAATCTTTGTATTAAGATCAGATGCTCCATGATGTAGGACACGGTTGAGCGACTTCACTTTCACTTTTCACTTTCATGCATTGAAGAAGGAAATGGCAACCAAGAGATTAACAACTGGCTATAATCATTTATCTGAGTCAGATGACCTGAGGTATACCAGGTTATATCCAATGAAAGTTCTTGACTTAAATTCTTGCTTGTGATCTTACTAATAACTGCTAGCTATATTATTTCCTATGTAGCTTGCTTCAGAAGATTATTTCTTACATTACCAAATTTCTTATGTGAGCCTGTGATAAATGCTGATATACAGTTCCATGTGAGATCAATAATTATAATAATGTAACTCTATATATGGAGAGAAAGAACAAGAGGAGATATTTTCCTGGACCAAGAGGCTATTAAGACAGAGACTTTTGCTACTTACAAGGCCTGGTCCAGTGACAACACATCAGTGGAACCTTTGTTAGACCTGGGAATGAGCCTTCCCAGCACCATGGGACACAATGACCATGCTGCTGCTGCTAAGTCGCTTCAGTCGTGTCCGACTCTGTGCGATCTCATAGGTGGCAGCCCACCAGGCTCCCCCTGTCCCTGGGATTCTCCGCAAGAACACTGGAGTGGGTTGCCATTTCCTTCTTCAATGCATGAAAGTGAAAAGTGAAAGTGAAGTTACTCAACCATGTCCTATTCTTATTGACCTCACGGACTGCAGCCTACCGGGCTCTTGCATCCATGGGATTTTCTAGGCAAGAGTACTGGAGTGGGCTGCCATTGCCTTCTCCAACAATGACCATGAAATGCCCCCAAAACATGGTCAAATATGTGGCTTTGAGGGGCCCCTGCTGACTGGACGTTGGCCCCTGCCAACTGCCTCTATAAAGATTAAATTATGACTGCCACAAGATGCTGACCTTCAACACCCCCTGAAAGGAGTTGAGGGTGGAGACCAAAAAATAAGGAACTCTGTGCCCTGGGAAAACCCAGGAAAACAGGCCTTCAGACAGTCAGATGTTTTCAGGTAAAGATTTTTATGAATCCAAATTCTCGCATCTTCTCATACCTAGAGAAATACTGCTGTCACGAACCAATGTCTAGACCTGGTTCTCCTGGCTAGCCCCACAACAGCTTTCCTACTTCTATTAATCTTTCGGTCATATATCTTTAGCTTCCTTGTTAAGTTTGTTTCTCCAAGTAGTAATATGACAAGAATATCCCTAGCCAACACCCAGACCATGCTGGAACAAGCTGCCTCATCATTCTGTGGACTCTCATCTCCTTCTGTAAATGCACCCCGAGGACCTCAGGCTTTCTCCCTTTGAGATCGTACATGGGAGACCACCCCCAGTGATAGAAAAGCTCAAGGGAGACCACCAACAACTAGCTGATTGGAGATGTCCCAACACCTCCAGGCCCTGGAAAAAGTATTCTGCCATATTGCCTGGTAAACCTCAGAAAGGCCACCCATTCCTTTGGGCAACTGGGTGCATCCTATCAGGAGATGAGATATGGGTTAAATATTAGAAAAAAAAAAACACACCACTTCAGCCAGTTTGGACAGACCCTCACACAGTCGTCCTGGCAATCCCTACTGCTATTGGAGTTATAGGTGTCATTGCCTTGGATCCACCACACCAGAGTCAAGAAGGCAGTGACTTTCCATGATGAGGACACCTGGAAAGCACTTTGGGACCCCAAAACCCTCCTCAAGGCCTGGTTCCAAAGACAATGGCCTTCACCCACAAAGGATGCTGAGCCCTGCTCTAGTCACTCTGAAGCTGACCAGTTAATGCACGGCAGAAGTTTGAGGATTCTTCAGCCTTGCTCCAGCCACACCCGGTAGCTGGCTGGTCAATGCACGGCGGAAGCTTGGGGATCCGGCTATCAAAATATTGATGGATTTTCATTGTCAACACCGGCCTCTATCCCTAATCAGTATTATTGCTGTGCTCTTCATTACAGGACCAACCAGACACGCTGGTCAGGTGGTTTTACAGAATGGGAGAGGGCTAGACCTACTGAAAACTGAAAAGAGGGGACTCTGCCTCTTGAATGAAGAATGCTGCTTTATGTAAACCAATCAGAAATAGTCAGGGACATGGCCCAACAGCTAAGGGAACAAATCATGAAAAGCAAAGAGAAACTAGCTAATTCCTGGGATAACTGAACAGTATCTGGAGCTGGGCATAGCAGCTTCTCCCTTTAATAGTTTCTCTCTTCATGCTCTTTGCTGCGCTCTTGTTTGGCCCTTGTATTCTCAATGCTCTTACCCAGTTCATAACCTCTCGAATTGAATCCATAAAGTTACAAATGGTAATAGCTCAATATAGCCCCCTAAATGATAGGAAGCTCTGAATGTCCTGCTAAAACATGAGATGATTTTTTCTACAATGAGTCATAGAAGCATCAAGAGGGAAGAATGAAGAGGAAAAGTCAAAATTTTATGTAACCTCTTGCTCCTTCTGCCTCTGTAACTCAGCTTGCTCCTTGCAAAGTCTGGATCACATAGGTCACGTAGTCTCAGAAAGTGGGGACTTAAAATACTAGGAACTGAAGCTTATCTCACTTACCCTTGTCCTGCTCTTTGCAGTTGCCCAGCCCCTGCAAACCTGCTTAATCATGCCTGTCCATGTAAAGGTCAGACAATCTCCTCCCCATCTTGACGACTGTTCCTGTACACACAAAATCCATTAGTTTAAACCAGCATACTAGCAGCTAGTGTTGCCCACACAGTAAGTTTATAAAAACTCTGTAACTCCTTTGTTCGGGGCTCAGAGCTTAGCGTGCTACTTCCTCTGGGCCCACTGGCATAATAAACCTGAGTTCTCCAACTTTCCGTGTGTGGTGCTTGGTTTCTCGGTTAGTGGTTTCTGCAACAAGCTCAGGGACCCTCCTCTGTCAAGGTGTCAGGCTTTTTCCATACATAGCTCATGACACTAGCTGGGTTAAGCACTGTGTTAAGCCACTGGTGTGCCTTTGGAGGAGTCGGGAAACACTTCACAGTATTAGATCAAGTCAGGGAGAAATCCATAGCCCTTCCTGTGACTCGACACTCAGTCTTATCTGTTGAGATTAATAAAATTATTCTTGTCACACAGTATTAATAGAAGAAGGCATTAAATATAGTTCATACAAAAGCAGGCACAGACAGACGGTTGTGATGGCTAATAAATAAACTCAACTTAAGAGGCCAACTCTAATGCAAGGAAAGGGAAAGGAACATTATGAAGAGATAGTTAATCAAACTGTGTACCTCTGATTGCAAATTACAAGAGGAAACCTAGGTAAAGGTAGCTAGAAATAGGCGAAATCCTAGCTTAGGATAGTGAGAAAACTAAAAATAGAAACTTAAGGCTAAAACAACTGTCAGAGAAGAGATCCCTGGTATATGGCAAAGTGGGGCCCTGGCCAGCAGCCCAAGCTTTAGAATGCTGGTGACCAGAGCTGATGGGACTCAGACAGGAGAAGGGTGAACAGAGGAGGATGCACCACTGTGGGCAAAATTCTCCAAAGGCTCACAGATTCAGGCCACTGAGCACCACCCCCCACCCCTCCTGAAGGCAAAGGCCTGGAATACCTCCTGCTCCCACAACCTTCAAGACTGAAGCCTTCCATCCTCTTAATCTGATTATCCTGGTATAGAAAGCCTTGGGGGAAGGTGGCAGTGTGAGCTCCTGAATGCCTGTCCCCCCGGCAAAGTCCAAGGGAAATAGGAACAGTTTTCCCAACTCACCCCTCCACTGTCACCCATGACAGCCATTGCCACCTGTAATTCTCTGCCCTCCTCATCCCATCCTTCTTGACTCCTGCCATGAATGAGGACGTGTGGGGCAATTTACCCATGACTGGTATAAGCTGTGCTGAGAACACAGTGCCATTGCAGGAGGTTGTGTGTGGTTCCCATACCACCCCAGGCTCTGTCACCTTCATTGTCTGGCTCTTCCCCACTGGATGGGGAAGACAATGGCCACTTAAATGTCAATTTACTCTAAGAAGATAGATTGGGGAAAAAGGAGAGTAAGGTAAGAAGCCAGTAGCCCATTTCAGGAAAAACAGTTCCCTGACCTCTGGCTTCTGAGCCTCTCTCTTTCTCTCGAATATTTATGTCTAACTCCCTCCCTTGGTACTCTCTGGGGCAGGGCAGTCGAGAGGCTCAGGACTGTGGCAGAAACAGGGGAGAACTGACAGGCATGTGATTGGAAAGCAAGTCACAGCTATTAAACCTAGGTTCTTTGTATGCAGACCTCTGGCCAAAATCTAGATGGGGTGGGAGAAAATCCCAGCCCCAGATGTTACCATAATGCCCACATCACCTTTTGGAAACCACCTTCTGAAGTGTTTCATATGGTGCCAGAAATAAACAGGCAGAATGCAGCTGGGAGCTCTGAGCCATGCTCCTCTGCAAATCACTCAACTGCATACAAATGATACCAATTATATAGCCAGGATCCCCCAGGGAAATGATTTCTATTCCCACTCTCTCCCTAACCTGATGGGTCACTTGAGGACAGCTGGTGGGAGCAGTACGCTCAGGGAAGCTGCTCTGGAAGGCCTGGCAATGTGCAGGGTAGGGCCCTGCCTCCCTGATTGTAGCCTGTCTTCTCAAAAGTTGGTCTTGCAATGTGTGCTGGCTCTGAGGGGAGCCTAACAGATGGCTCTCGAAGACAGAATCCACTACTGGAGAAAAAACTCAGAGGTAAAGTGGAATCTGGCTGGACGTGAGAGATCAGGCTGTCAGACCAGGGGAATGAAATCACGCTTCATCCCCGTCTGCTCACGTCAGGCTGCTGGGTATCACATTCTTTTCTCTGCCACTAACTGTGCCTCTTCCCTTTTAGATTAAAGCTTTTAACACACAATAGTTAAAAATGAAATAATATAGCAAGTTAATAACTACATCCAACCCAAGTCAATAAGATTCTAAGAGAGAAAGAGCTCTGTAATAGGAGATATCCCCTCCTGTCCTGGGTTCAACGCTCCATAGCAGGAAACCAAGAATGAAGACATATACCTTCTGTGTACCTGGGTCCTAATAAAAGTCCCTAAGAGTCAAGGCTCCCAAGTAGAACTTTCTAGTATAGTAGAAGTAGGGCTCAGTCACGTTTGACTCTTGGTGACCCCATGGACTGTAGCCTGCCAGCCCCTGTCCATGGGCTTTTACCAGGCAAGAATACTGGAACAGGTTGCCATTTCCTTCTCCAGAAGATCTTCCCAACCCAGGGACTGAACCCTAGTCTGCTGCACTGGCAGGCAGATTTCATTTTATTTTTAACCACTGAGCCACCATAGTGCTTCAACACCATTCAGTTTGGCTGATGCACAGGATGATTCAAGTAGAGGATGTGGGGTGGGAGGTGGGAGGGGGCTTCGGCATTGGGAGATTGTGTTCACCTATGGCTGATTCGTGTCAATGTATGGCAAAACAAATACAGTATTGTAATTTAAAATAAATAAATAAATAAATTAAAAAAAAAAATGCACTCAGATTGTTATGGAGCTTCCCACTTTTGCTGTGTGTGTGTTAACCTGTGGATATCCCCAGCCTCACCTCCACCTCTCCAGCCCCATGTATCAGGCCTGCCTGTTGGATTTGTGACTTTTTGTTAGGCCGATTTAGAAAATGGGTCCAGAACCTGGAGGTGTGCAGCCAGGCCATGGGTTTTGAACAGAGCTCTTTGGTTGGGGACTTGGCGGGGGAGATAGGAAGGGAAAAATTGACTGACTGGCTGCCATGAGTGTTGGATAAATGTGGGCAAGAGAGATGGTGAGATGAGATTTTAACAAGTTTTGGCTATAGATGAAAAATACACCCTTGCATCTTTGGGCATATTCTTGAGGGTGTGAGCAAAGATTTTAGTTGCTTTCAGTCATATTTTTCTGCTGGACACCTATTTTTCTGAACATGTTACTGCATAGAATCAGGACAAAATAGAACCCCAGTTATATTAGGGTTTCATCTTTTGGTTTTTGATAATATAATTAATATGAACAGTGAACATTTGTAGAATACTTATTCAGTGTCGTTCATTCAGTGTTAATTGCCCACCTACTGTGTTTTCAACACTAGTCTTGGCACTGGGCAAACAACAAGATCAGGCCACGAAAGGTCCCTGTCTTCATGAAATGATTTCCTAAAGGAAATAAAGAGATAATGAACAAGTACATAAACAAGAGACACAAAGAATCTGTTTATGTGGCTACTTCAGACTAGATAATTAAAGACTGCCTCTTGGAAGATGTTAAGCCGGGATCTGATGGTGTGAGGAAGCTAGTCACATGAAGATCAATGGGTGAGCATATCAGGTAGCAGAAACAGCTTCTACATGAGGGCCAATGTGAGCAGATATTTGGAGTGGTAAAGAGGCAGGTCAGTGTGGCTGAATCAAAGGGGAGAGATGGTACAAACTGACATCCGAGATGGAGGCAGGGAGCTGAGGCACAGGGCGCTTGCACGTGGAGCAGTGTGGCAAGATCGAGAAGTCACTGGAGGACTTCAGACAAGAAAGTGATGAGATGGAATCTTCATTTTTAAAAGATCAAATTGGTTTTTATACAGAAAACAGCTTTGGCGGTGGGGGTGGGGGTGGGGTGGGCAGGGTGAAAGCAGGAAGGCCAGGTAGAAGACCATTCCAGGGACCCAGGAAACAGTATAGCCTTAATGTCAGATACCATGTTTTCATTAAGTCCTCAACCCCCAGAGAGCGAAACAAAACACAAGGACTAGGGCTTGGTGTAAGGACAGTGCTGGGCTGACTAGATACACAAGTGGGGTGGGATGGCTGGGCTGAGTGACTTACTAAAGCAGATCTTCAAGGTTATCGAGATTTGAAGGCATGGCCAGGTGAGCAGTGACAGCAAGGTGTGGTCAACTAAGAAGATAACCCTTGGGAGAAGCTGTCAGTTTGTCTATACAGGAAAACATTCAAAGGTGGCAGCCCAAGGCAAACCCTGCTCTGATTGAGGCTCCTGGCCCCACAATCCAGGGGCAAAATATTTTTAACCTTGTCTCAAGGGGCAGTGTTCATACTCTGTGGAATGAGTCTCAGGGCTCAGGGACTTCCAGAACCTCAGTGTACAAACCAGGCTTTATTTGGTTCTTGATGGCAGAACAGAGTACCCAGTGGCAGCCCTTTTCCCAAGTAACTTCCTAAAATTTAATAAAATCTAAAATCTACGATTAAAGGCTATGGCACAGCTTTCAGGTACTTTCTCCTTTCATTGCTTCAGTTTTCTCAAAATCTCAGCTTCCTGCTGAGGCTCGTGTTTCAGTGTTAAAAGAGTGACACCAAGTAATGAAACAAAAGTTAATTACTGAGGTAGCCCAAGTCTAGCATGTTAATTTGATGTTGAGATAAGTTACCAGATTCCTCAAGTCACAAAGTTGGAAGTACCTATTAGTTTGCTTGTTTCTCTCTCTTCCTTCCTCTCTCCCCAGTCTCCATCTCTCTCTCTCAGCCAACTTCTCTTTGTTCTCCTCTCACTCTTCTTAAGGCAACAGTAAGTAAATGTCAAGCATTCTAGGAAAAGGTATCTTTCAATCGAGGATTCAAGATACATTTGTTTAAATGAGTGTGGAGAAATGAAGGGATAGGGGTTGGATAAATTGTCCACAATAAGACAGCCATGCTAAAATATAATACAGGTTTAAAAAATTCTAGCAAATGGTATCTGTCAAATTTCAAAGCATTCCAAGTAATGTCTGTTCCCTCCTGCAAGAAGCGGAAGTTAGAAATGAAGTAGCAGAAGAGAACACAAGGCTGGCAGGCCAAATGCAGGGCTGCAGCTCTGACAATTACTTGTGAGAACTTCAGCAACTCTCTCCAGACCTTTGTTTCCTGGTTTATGTAACAAGGGAGCCAAGACCAGGGTGGTCCCTAAATTTAAATCCAGCTTCAAAAGGATCTGAGCATTCTTTCAAAGTCAAAGAACATCTGAACAAAGATTATAAATGACAGATGACTTAATATGTCATATATATATAGCCACTCCTATGTAAGCTTTAAGTTTCTAACTATTGGGCTGTACACACCATGCAGGCCAGCAATCCCTGCACTTGCCCAGCCTCCAGAAAGAGCCCAGAGGCAGCAACAGAGATACCAGTGCTTTTCTGGGTCAGGGAGCTTCCATGTCTGAAGCAGGCTCCTGGAGTAACACCCCACTGTGTGTGTCAGATGGTGGGCAGGACACAGCAGCAGTCTTTGTTCCTGGGGTGGCAGGGGAGAGGGAAGTTATCAGTTACACAGGGAACTGCTGTCAGGTTGGCTCACTGGTTACCAAGGAAACCAGGAGCATGGTCCTTCACCACCCCTTTGCTATGCTATCATGGTGGAGGTGTTCTCATCTAAAGATTAGAACAGTTACTAGCTGGGGCCGAGGCAGGTACGTAGGCATGTACTGACGGGGCTCTATGATTAAGAAGGAAGGTCAATCAGGTGAGTAGGGTCTAAGTGAAGCAGGGACTGGTCAAGCAGGGCATAGCCACCTTGGGGGTCCTGACCATACACTAACAGAGGTTCTTCCACAACATCATAAAGCCAGGTGGCAGGGGGAAGGGATGAAGCATCCATGGAAGGGTGGTAAATGTCTTACTCCCTCTTGCCCTACAAGTGCCAGGGATGTGCGTAACAGAAATGAAAAGATACTAAATTACTAAGCAAAATGCGTTCTTGTTTGCTAAGACTGCATAAACCAACTAGAATGAAAGTGCAGTCTTGTTTTAGACCCAACTTCAACTCTTCTCTAGGGTTTGAGAACTGGAACTACATATATATTCTTGCAACCTTCCACCCAGGATCTACCCACCAAGCACACACAATTGTTTCCTCCTATGATTCCACTGAATGCTGTCAGTTCCTTGTCTCCCACCAGCTCCACTTTCCAGAACCAGCCCCTCCATCATAGAGTGCTGGCCACTCCTGACTCCAGTCAGCAAATACTGATTTCCCTGCAGATTAGGCCCTCACAAGCTTGAGGACTTTAACCTCCGTTAAAGTGAAGTAAGCCCTAAGGAAAGTCCACTTGCCCTGGAAGATGCCTTCTGCCAAACTAAACAGAGTGAGACCTCACCTAGATTGAGAAAGAATTCAGAAAAAGGGAAAAGTGGAAGCAGAATGAAAGAGTACAAAGGAGCAGTGAAAGGAGGGATGCCTAGAGTCACACTGCCTGGGTCTGAACCCCAGCTCCGTGAGTGGTAGCTGTATGACACTGGATAATTCAATTAACCTCTCTGTGATTTAGTTTCCTCATCTATAAACTGCAGATAGCAACAGTATTCACTCATAGGGTTGCTGTGAGGATTAAATTAACAAGAACATGTGGAGCAGTGTCTGGGCCAGAATTAAAGATATAAGTGCTCATCACCATCACATCATCATCCTTGTGGTTTCTTAAAACTGAATGTAAGCTTGTGGTTCTACTCTTGGAAAGAATTATACCAGAAATACATGATGTAACGTACAAGAATGCTCAAAGTAGTCAGACGGACAGATCCTCTTGAACAGAGAAAAATAAAATTGCCATTTAGAGTATGGATAAATGCAGCCAAGGAGAACTGTCTGTTTTTGTTTAGTCATTACATCACGTCCAGCTCTTCTGTGACTCCACAGACGGTAGGCCACCAGGCTCCTCTGTCCATGGAATTTTCCAAGCAAGAATATTGGAGTGGGTTGCCATTTCCTTCTCCAGTGGGTCTTCCCAAGAGAACTACAGGTGTATAAATGCTTTAAAATATCTAAATTCCAGGTAAATGGGCCGTGGGGATTTACCTAACTTAAGTAAGAAAACTAGAATAAAAACTAATGAACAGGTGAAGATCACAAAATCATCAGAGTGATGGATTCCTACACATCTTGTCAAATGGATGAAGACCACTGCCATGTAGAGGGCCTCCCCACTGGTTTATAGGAGAGAGAACTTGGGAGGGCAGCCTGTCAGAAACAGTAGGATGTCACAGCAAATATCTGGGGGAGGAGGTGAATGCAACCTGGGGAGAAATACATTTTTCCTTTGTGTATTAAAAGCCTGCATTTTTGCTGTCCTTTCCCAAGTGATTCATCACATGATCCGACAGATAGAACATGACACTCACACTCTCTCTGCAGGGGAAGTGCTAGTGGTGTTTACAGCTTGGTAAGCTGTCCATGGGCTCAGCTCAACTCTGCTGCGTTAGCTAACTTTTCACATGCTTTGATTAGCAGCTGGCTGACACTAGCCATCCATAGGAAAGGTCATCAGGAGACAGTACCCAGGGATATCACCCCTGTGATAGCATCTCTCGATTGCCCATTTGCTGAGCCAGTTCTCCTGCCCTGCATGCTTAAGACACTCAGTGCTCATGACCCTGCTGGAAGAGGGATGTCGTATTTCCCCTCTCCTTCCATACACACACACACTTGGGGCTGGCTTTTCAAAATCTCGACAAATACTCTTCATGCATGGTTGAATTATTCTCCTAGTGACTCTTTGGCATTTTTGGTTATCTATTAAAAATGTGTCATTTTTGTGATGTTAAAAAAAGAACAAAATTTTCCTTCCTTTGGCCAACTTACTTTGCATCTAACCAATCTCTAAGATACACGAGACAGAACTTGTTTTTTGTGTTTGTTTTAATCTATAAATGAAGTTGACTAAGACTCACAGGACTGTCAAAAGGATTAAAGGAGATAACCCATTTGAAAATGATTGTTCCAGTACTTGACATATGGCATGTAGAATCTGCTCCCTAAAATGGGTTAATCTATTCAGTCTAGGAAGACTAATCCCTCAAAAGCCCATCTCTCTACCTCCAGTGCTGGCACTGAGTCATCCTGCGTGAGGATGGGCTAATCATTCATTTAAGAACTAAGAGGGGCCTATTTACCCAAATCACCTGCACCTAGAGGGATACACTTGAATCCTCATTCTAGTTGATGGCTCAGATCCTTCAGTTCAGTTCAGTCACTCAATCGTGTCTCCGACTCTTTGCAACCCCCTGAATTGTAGCATGTCAGGCCTCCCTGTCCATCACTAGCTCCCGGAGTTCACTCAGACTCATGTCCATCGAGTCAGTGATGCCATCCAGCCATCTTATCCTCTGTCTCCTCCTGCCCTCAATCCCTCCCAGCATCAGAGTCTTTTCCAATGAGTCAACTCTTCCCATGACGTGGCCAAAGTACTGGAGTTTTAGCTTTAGCATCAGTCCTTCCAAAGAACACCCAGGACTGATCTCCTTTAGAATGGACTGGTTGGATCTCCTTGCAGTCCAAGGGACTCTCAAGAGTCTTCTCCAACACCACAGTTCAAAAGCATCAATTTTTCAGTGCTCAGCTTTCTTCACAGTCCAACTCTCATATCCATATATGACCACTGAAAAAACCATAGCCTTGACTAGATAGACCTTAGTCGGCAAAGTAATGTCTCTGCTTTTGAATATGCTATCTAGGCTGGTCATAACTTTCCTTCCAAGGAGTAAGCGTCTTTTAATTTCATGGCTGCAGTCAACATCTGCAGTGATTTTGGAGCCTCCAAAAATAAAGTCTGACACTGTTTCCACTGTTTCTTCATCTATCTTCATGAAGTGATGGGACCAGATGCCATGATCTTCGTTTTCTGAATGTTGAGCTTTAAGCCAACTTTTTCACTCTCCACCTTCACTTTCATCAAGAGGCTTTTTAGTTCCTCTTCACTTTCTGCCATGAGGGTGGTGTCATCTGCATATCTGAGGTTATTCATATTTCTCCTGGCAGTCTTTATTCCAGCTTGTGTTTCTTCCAGCCCAGTGTTTCTCATGATGTACTCTGCATAGAAGTTAAATAAGCAGGGTGACAATATACAGCCTTGATGTACTCCTTTTCCTATTTGGAACTAGTCTGTTGTTCCATGTCCAGTTCTAACTGTTGCTTCCTGACCTGCATATAGGTTTCTCAAGAGGCAGGTCAGGTGGTCTGGTATTCCCATCTCTTCCAGAATTTTCCAGTTTATTGTGATCCACACAGTCAAAGGCTTTGGCATAGTCAATAAAGCAGAAATAGATGTTTTTCTGGAACTCTCTTGCTTTTTCCATGATCCAGCAGATGTTGGCAACTTGATCTCTGGTTCCTCTGCCTTTTCTAAAACCAGCTTGAACATCAGGGAGTTCACGGTTCACGTATTGCTGAAGCCTGGCTTGGAGAATTTTGAGCATTACTTTACTAGCATGTGAGATGAGTGCAATTGTGCGGTAGTTTGAGCATTCTATCCTTAAGGCTAACGATATGTAGGCTTGGGATATTCTATCATGCAGAAAAAGTGCAGTATAAAGTGGTGCTGTCTTAGGCACTATCCAAAAGTCTTCCTCAAGATTTAAAAGTACTCTTGGGAACTTTTCTGGTGATCCAGTGGCTAAGACTCCATGCTGTCAGTGCAGTGGGCTTGGGTTCAATCCCTGGCCAGGGAACTATGATGAAAAGGACATCTTTTTTTTTTTTTTTTTGGTGTTAGTTCTAGAAAGTCTTGTAGGTCATCATAGAATCATTCAACTTCAACTTCTTCAGCATTAGTGGTTGGAGCATAGACTTGGATTACTGTGATACTGAATGGTTTGCCTGGGAAACAAACAGAGATCATTCTGTCATTTTTGAGATTGCACCCATTTTGGATTCTTTTGTTGACTATGAGGGCTACTCCAATTCTTCTAAGGGATTCTTGACACAATAGTAGATGATTACATCTACTATTGTAGTAGATGTATTAACTACTATTTAGTTTAATGGTCATTGCCCATTAAACTAAATTTGCTCATTCCAGTCCATTTTAGTTCACTAATTCCTAAAATGTCGATGTTTATTCTTGCCATCTCCTGTTTGACCGCTTCCAATTAACCTTGATTCATGGACTGAACATTCCAGGTTCCTATGCAATATTGCTCTTTATAGCATCGGACTTTTCTTCCATCACCAATCACATCCACAACTGGGTGTTGTTTTCGCTTTGGCTCCATCTCTTCATTCTTTCTGGAGTTATTTCTCCACTCTTCTCCAGTAGCATATTGGGCAGCTACTGACCTGGAGAGTTCACCTTCCAGTGTCATATCTTTTTGCCTTTTCATACTGTCCATGGGGTTCTCAATATTACAGGTACTCAAGTAATGTTTTCATACTGCTCATGGGGTTCTCAATGTTACAGGTACTCAATATACTCTTATACTGTCCATGGGGTTCTCAATATTACAGGTACTCAAGCAATATTACAGATGAGTGATGTACAGTCTAATCAGTGTGCTAAAAAACTATGCTGCAGTAACAACCCCGATTCTTACTACTTTAACATGGCAGGAACATCTTGCTCATACTCTTTTCCATGTTCTATGCTCAACATTAGTTGTCTGGGGGCTCTGCTCATCACAGCCACTCAAGGGACTATAGGTTGATTCAAGACCCAATGATGCTTCCACAATCACAGTGGCAGAGCAAGATGGGAGAAAGCAGTGAATCACAATTCACACACAAGCTGTTAAAACTTCATCCTGAAAGTAACAAATGTCCACTTGAGTAAAAAATGTCCACTTCATCGGCCAGAGTAGGTCACACGACCCTACCTAACTTCATAGGTGGCAAGGCTATACAATTCTATCATATGTCTGAAAAGCACTAAGCTGGACACTTCCAGTGAACATTACTGACTGCTATTACTAAATGACAAGCTTATTATTTAAGAACTTTGCAAAGTTCTTCCACACTCATTACCTCATTTGATTTCTACTCAACCCTTACAGGGGCTTCCCAGGTGGCACTAGTGGTAATGAACTTGCCTGCCGATACAGGAGATGCAGGTTTGCCTCCTGGGTGGGGAAGATTCCCTGGAGGAGGGCATGACAACCCACTCCAGTAATTTTGCCTGGAGAACCCCATGGACAGGGAGCCTGGCGGGCTACAGTCTATAGAGTTGTAAAGAGTGGGACACGACTGAGGCGACTTGGCATACATGCACACAGCACCCTTACAGTGTGGGTTCTATCAGCATTCTTTTTTACAAATAAAATGACTAAAGCTTGCAGAGATTAAAACTTATTTAAATCACACAGTAAATCAAACAGTTTGGAACTTCAAATCTTAATCTTTTAAAAACTACTATAGAATCCCATGGATGGAGGAGCTTGGTGGGCTACAGTCCACGGGTCGCAAAGAGTCGGACACGACTGAGCGACTTCACTTTCACTATGGTACAATCTTTGCACCCATAGTAAGCAGTGCATTCCAATTTGCCATTTAGTTGCACTATTTATTCATTATATTATCAGACATTACTCTTCCCTTCATGTATATTATACATGTACTAGATTGTGAAATTTATGTTTTCTGAGAACATATCATCATATACTTTGTGTTCTTCACAGAATCTCACCACATCTTATCTCATCTTATCTCACCTCATAAAAACTTATTTCTAAGTTTGTCTTGGTTAATTTGTAACAGAATCACTATTTTCTGAACACCAAGGCCATGCTTTGGGCATTAGAGAAGAAAGATGCCAACTAGATAAATTAAATCAAGAACTTCATTGTTAGGGAGAACTTAAGTCTGCTCAATTTGGAGATGTCCTCCAGACTACCTGCCGTTACAGGTACAGGTTTCATAGGGATGAAACTTGACATGCATGTGCTTCCCATTTTCATCACATCAAATCATACCACATGCTCCTGATAATGCATCACTTTTAGAACAGCCTCCACAGATTTGCCCAGACTTGTTTACCTTTATTTTGATACTGAAAGCTCCTCTTCTGTGAATTCACTAGGAGCCATTTTGCTATCATAATGTCATTTCAATGGATACCCATAGGCAGAATGTGTCCTAAAACCCTGGAATGAATGCCGTGCTCCTGCATATGGGGAAAGATTGGAAGACTCAAAAACCAACTGCCCGATTAGAACCCAGGTCTGAATAGCAAGCAGAGGTGCTAATGGTGAAAGCAATTCTCCATTAGCTTATCTAATGTGCCTTAATATAACCACAGAAGGGACTGCCCTAGGACACGGTTTCCTCAATTTCCTTGTTTGTGGGAAATAATGGTACTTACTTCACAGGGTTGCTGCGGGATTAAATGAGGTAATGCAACAAACGTTTAGAACAAGCTTAATGCATAGCAGTTTCTCACTAACTGTCTCACTTATTGTAGTACTTGCCTTTGAATTTTGCCAAATGCTTCCACTTGAGCCAGTGGGCTCAGAAATTAATATATAAGAAAATTTTAGGGCTGGAAGGAACTTTGGAATCCATGTGCTCCAGAGAAACTGAAGAGATTTGCCCAGGATCACAGAATTTATGATGGAGCCAAAATAGGATCTGGGTCTCTTGACTGTAATTTTACATTTAGGAGGACTGTCTTATTTAGAAGAGTGTTTGACACAGTAAAGAAGCTGTCTATTTGATTCTACATGAACCAAAGTTGACTTACTTTGGTTAGTTTTCATTTCTTCTGAAAAAAATCCATTTATTTAATAAGTACATAGAAACAATCAATCCCCATCACAGTTAAATTGTGTCCTAAGAACAAAAGGAAACTAACCCAAATATTAAGTCAAAGCTCTTTCCAGCCTAGGGCTAGGACTCCAGTCTGAGATTAGTTCTGTTTTGCTCACCAGTTTAATGATATTGTCAGTTCTTTTTAATTAAGTTGCCCTTAACTGCTACACTGCATGGATTTTAAAAGCTAACAGAAGTGCTTGCTGTGCTTCAATACACTTTAAAGTGAAATAATTTGAATTGGCTCTCTTTTAAAAGGCTTAGATAAGGGCATTTCAGAAAACAACTTAAAAGTTTTTTCCAGGTAAAGAGTCTGGAAATGTCTGCAAGTTTCCAGGCTTTCCAGACTTGATAGTTAAATTCCAATTCCTCCAAAGTAAGTCACTGAAATTTCTTTATTTCTGTGAAATAGAAATCATGACCTTTGTAACCCAAGGGAGAGAGACCGGAGCCATGAGACAAAGCCATTACCCAAATAAATGGTGGCAATTTCCAAAACAACTATAAAGACTGGTGTCCTCTATTTTACTTTTTTCTTTTCAGAATCAAATCAGTTTTCAATAGAGAACAGATGTGCCATTATAGCTTCTCCTTTGCCCTTTTGAAGGTTCACCTGGGATACCTCTTGGCCAAAAAAGATTAAGTGAAGTCAGCATGTTGCTATTACATTGGGAAGCCAAGAAGAGATATTATCTCTTCCTAGGGTAAGAACCTGGTTGAAGCAGTAACGTGAATTCCCAGCAAACCAACTGTTTGCACAAGAATATGCTATTGCTGTTCCTCAGCAACCAATGTTATTCTTTAAAGGGCCAATGGATGGAAAGTATTTTGTTCTGTCTCTTGTATCTGGAGTATGACTTGAACAAACCTCTAATTAAAATGAACACTCTACTGGTATCTTGGAAGGACTCAGGTAACTGACCGAGTTTGCCTATGGAGTTGAGAAGTCAGATATGGTTTTGATCAATGGAAGTCTCCAATAACCAAATAAATGCCCCTTCACTCTCTCTCTTCCATTCAGCTGTAGATGAATAATAGTGTCTGTTCTACTCTTGTTGGCATCTACCATGTCATTCAACATTCCATTCTCTTAGCCAGTCTCATGTTCTTCTCTGGCACTAGCACTAAAAGAGGCAACATGCGCGAGGCAACCAATATACCACTGAATGGTTAAACAAACAAACAAAATGAGATAATAACACAAAATTTTTTAAATGACTTTATTTTAATTGGAGGATAATTACTTTACAATATTGTGATGGTTTTTGCCATACATCGATATGAATCAGCCATAGGTGCACATGTATCCCCCATTCTAAACCCCCCTCCCACCTCCCTCCCTCCCCACCCCATCCCTCTGGGTTGTCCCAGAGCACTGGCTTTGGGTGCCCTGCTTCATGCATCGAGCTTGCACTGGTCATCTGTTTTACATACGGTAATATACATGTTTCAATGCTATTCTCTCAAATCATCCCACCCTCGCCCTCTCCCATGGAGTCCATAAGTCTGCTCTTTACATCTGTGTCTCTTTTGCTGCCTTGCATATAGGATCATCATTACCATCTTTCTAAATTCCATAGATGTGGGTTAATATATAGTATTTGTGTTTCTCTTTCTGACTTACTTCACTCTGTATAATAGGCTCCAGTTTCATCCACCTCATTAGAACTCACCCAAATGTGTTCCTTCTTGTAGCTGAGTAATATTCCACTGTGTGTATGTATAACTTGCTTATCCATTATCTGCTGATGGACATCTAGGTTGCTTCCATGTCCTAGCTACTGTAAACAGTGCTGCAGTGAACACTAGGGTACATGTGTCTCTTTCGGTTCTGGCTTCCTCCATGTGCATGCCCAGCAGTGGGATTGCTGGGTCATAAGGCAATTCTATTTGCAGTTTTTTAAGGAATCTCCACACTGTTCTCCATAGTGCTGTACCAGTTTGTATTCCCACCAACAGTGTAAGAGGGTTCCCTTTTCTCCACACCCACTCCAGCATTTATTATCTAGACTTCTTGATGGCAGCCATTCTGACCAACATGAGATGATACCTCATTCTGGTTTAGATTTGCATTTTTCTAATAATGGGTGATGTTGAGCATCTTTTCATGTGTTTATTAGCCATCTGTATGTCTTCTTTGGAGAACTATCTGTTTAGTTCTTTTGTCCACTTTTGATTGCATTGTTCATTTTTCTTGTATTGAGCTGTATGAGCTGCTTGTATATTTTGCAGATTAATTCTCTGTCAGTTGTTTCATTTGCTATTATTTCTCCCATTCTGAAGGCTGCCTTTTCACCTTGCTTATAGTTCCCTTCGTTGTGCAAAAGCTTTTAAGTTTAATTAGGTCCCATTTGTTTATTTTTGTTTTTATTTCCCTTACTCTGGGAGGTGGGTCACAGAGGATCTTGCTGTGATTTATGTCAGAGTGTTCTGCTTATGTTTTCCTCTAAGAGTATTATAGTTTCTGGTGTTACATTTAAATCTTTAATACATTTTGAGGTTATTTTTGTGCATGGTGTTAGAAAGTGTTCTAGTTTCATTCCTTTACACGTGGTTGAACAGTTTTCTCAGAAACACTTGTTAAAGAGACTGTCTTTTCTCCATTGCATATTTTTGCCTCCTCTGTCAAAGACAAAGTGTCCATAGGTGCGTGGATTTATCTCTGGGCTTTCTATTTTGAATAACAGAAAATTTAATGACAATCTGCAATTAAAAATATTTAGGAACTGCTATATAGTCACTCGATTGTTATTTAAACATAAAACACAAAAGATCTGGCACTTAAATACTTCATTAAAGTAGCTCAAACTATAAGACTAGTTTTACTGCAGTACAATAGGCTCTTTGTTACTGTTATTTATTTCCACTGCTTAAAATCCTAGGCTTAATCATGCCTATGATCATCCCCTATGCCAAGTGTCCAGCAAATTCTTCTTGGAATATAAATGACAAAATGATCTTACAGAGGTATGATCTTCATAGGTAGATTATAATTTGATTTCCATGATGGTTTTCCCACTGAATATCTCTTGAGTGAACTTTGGAAAGTCTTCCCAGTAATCTGGTCTAGATTTATTATTTCTCATTTATTAATTAACCCAACAAGTATTTATTGAGCATCTTGGTGTCAGCAACTGAGGTAGGCACGGGGATGTGGACAAGATAAACAAGTTCCTTGAAAAGTGCTAACGACAGAGGAGGATCCCTGCTAAAGGAGCACCCGGAAGGTTCACTTATCCAGACCCAGAGGGGGTTCAGAGTAGAATTCTTGGAAGGAATGGTGATAAAACTGAAGAGCTAAAGAAGCAGTAGAAATGTTCTGGGAAGAGGGAGTATAAGGTATACAGGTTAGGAAGAGAGAGAACACGGCAAATGAAAGAAAAAGAAGAAAAATTCACTGTTGATACAGTTGAGTTGGGATAATGAGGTCAAGAGAGGTAAACTGGGACCAGATGATGAAAGGCTGTAGAAGCCAAATGAAGGTGTTTGATTTTAAGAATATGTGTATGTATGTAGCCTTCAGCCTTTCCTCAAACACAATGCCACTCGACCCTCTCTGCCCAGCTTTTTTTTTTTTTTTTTTCATTAAAAATTTTTTTTTGTCGGGACATTTCTTGTTTCAGCTCAGTTTTCTTTTTCTTCCATTTTTATTGATATATAATTGACATGCATCCTAAGTCACTTTGGTTGTGTCCAATCCATTGTGACCCCATGGAGGAGCCTGCCAGGCTCCTCTGTCCATGGAATTTTCTAGGCAAGAATGCTAGACTGGGTGGCAATTTCCTTCTCCAAGGGATCTTCCAGACATAGGGGTTGATTGAACCTTGTCTGTCAGGTCTCTTGCATTGGCAGGTGGGCTCTTTACCACTAGTACTACCTACAGCACTGTATAAGTTTAAGATGTACAGTATAACAACTTAATTTAATATATCATGAAATGATTACTACTTAAGTTTAGTGAACATTCATCATCTAATATAGATAAAAATTAAATTGAAAAAACTTTCCTTATGATAAGAACTCAGATTCACTCTTGTAACAACTTTCATGTATAATATACAACTGTTAATTATATTTATCATATCATATATTACATCCATAGTACACCCCACTTTATAAACTATTATAGACATTTCATAACCACTGAATGAATTTTTCTTTGATAAAAAATAACATCTTTGTTAAAATGGAAAAGCTATCAGTTGATCACATTCTTGATCTAGAAGGGAATTTAAAGATCATACATTCTAACCCTTCTCACTTTTTAGGCAGAAAAACCAAGATTAAGAAAAGTGAACTGTGTATCTGAGGGTCTGTGGGTGCTGAAGGGTAAGCAAGGCCTAAAACTCAAGTTCCTATTGGACATTCCTCTACACAATAATATCAGATGTGAAGTCTATCTAACTGATTTAGACATATTTTATTACTGTATAAGCTGGGTTAAATGAATTTTTTTAACCCTACCAGTACCTTTGAAAGCTGAGGAGCTTTCTTGAATGATCTTCATTAGGAATGTAATGGAGAAGGCAAGGGCACCCCACTCCAGTACTCTTGCCTGGAAAATCCCATGGACGGAGGAGCCTGGTTGGCTGCAGTCTGTGGGGTCACTAGGGGTCGGACACAACTGAGTGACTTCACTTTCATTTTCACTTTCATGCATTGGAGAAGGAAATGGCAACCCACTCCAGTGTTCTTGCCTGGAGAATCCCAGGGATGGGGGAGCCTGGTGGGCTGCTGTCTACTGGGGTCGCACAGAGTCAGACACGACTGAAGCGACTTAGCAGCAGCAGCAGGGGAATGTAATACTATAAGAAATATGATGGTGAAGCCCTGCCCCGTTAATAATGTAGATTCATAATTTGAATGCATGGAAGACCTTTAAATGAGGCCTCAGGTCTCTGTCCAGTATTAGGATCATCTCATTAGAAGCATAATCATATGACATAAGCAGTACCTTCATGGAAGATAAACACAAAAACAACAAATGCCCCTAGGAACAAAAGGACAGAACTGTCAACTCAGAAAAACCAGACTCTGGCTTCAAAGTTATCCTATGCATCACCCAAATGTCCAGAGAAAAACAGCTATCTGACACAAACTCTAATTACTGCTTTTAAAGATTCCCTAAAAACAAAAGCAGTAGCCATAAACTTTTCAGGCAATATGTGCCCCACAAGCACAATTTAATTACAGAACATGAGGCTGAGTTTTCTATCTTGGGGAAACATTTGGCTAGGAATTCAAACAGATCATGTCATAGCTTCTGCTCATCTTAAATTAAAAGACCCTGAATATTTTTAAAATTAGGAAAACATAGGCAAATGTGAGCTTCTGTGCTTTTTTTTTTTCCTGTAGTGAAATAACACATGTAAACTGTGGCCTGTATCCTTCCAAGACCCTACTCTTGAGGACATTGTTCTACAGTTTATTATATGAGCATAGTTAAGAAAACTGCACCCCGTTGTTTAAAAATATCTTTAAAGAGCTGACCTTATCCTCGAAGGGAGGCTTGGCTGACAAACATCTTTATAACAAAAGGTAACAAACCTGCCTACACTGGATATCTATTGAGTGTATTTCAAGAATCTTTCAGTTTTCTCAGTTTCTGTTCATTTATTTATCCATTCATTAAAGAAATTTTAAGAAAATATAAACTTCTCTTTCTTTTAAACTTTTCTTTTAAGAAAATATAAACTTCTCTTTTGTAACCAATGAGGTTACAAAAGTTAATTTCTGTAGAGTTTATATACAAATGGGGGCAACATACATATTTGAAAAGAACAGAATTCCTAATTAATATATGTGAGTGAACTGTGGCCCTGTGGAGTCTGTAAATGCAGGTGCTGAAGATATGCAAAGCAAGAAAAATACAGGAGCAAATTTTTAAACTTTTAATTTTGAAATAATTTTAGATTTACAAAAGAGCTGCAAAGATAGTACTGAGTTCCTGTATACTTCTCATCCAAATTCCCCTGATGTTAACGTCTTATGCAACCATGGTACAATTATAAACTAAGCAATAAAATTGGGAAAATATTACTGCCTAAACTCCCCAAATGGCAACCTACTCCAGTATTCTTGCATGGAAAATCGCATGAACGGAGGAGCCTGCTGGGCTACAGTCCATGGGGTCGCAAAGAGTTGGACACAACTGTAGTGATTAAGCACGCATGCACGCAAACTACAACGTCATTTGAATTTACTCATTTTTTCCCCACTGATGTCCTTGAAGGAGTTCTGGACATGGCACTCCAAAATATGCCACTTTGGCATATTGATTATTATGAACTAAAGGCACGTGAGAAGGAGCAGATTCAGGAAGGGCTCTCTGACCTCGCCTTTTGTACCCAAAAACAGGTCATAAAATTTCTCATAAGAAAGGCAGCCCTCTGTACCAGGAAGAAAAGAACATCCTTGTTTCCCAGAGACTGGGAATTAATGTTTAAGTGGATCTGTACAAACAAACTTACTCTAATGATGTGATATTGTCTTCCACTGGTTTCCCTCTCACCCCACTTATGTCCTTTTGCCTTCCCCATAATTTGTTGCCCCTAGCCCAAACTCTTTTGCCATTTCTTCACAAATCTATCGTTTCTTTGTCTAAAAGTATGAAAGCTTCCTGCTCTGGGCACTTCCTCAAGGTCTTCATTCTCTTTTGAGGGCCCCATATACAGGCAGAAATTTAGTAAAGGGTGTATGCCTTTTCTTCTGCTAATAGTCTTAGGTCAGTGTAGTTCTTAAGCCCAGCTAGAGATCCTAAAGGAGAATTCTGCCCCCGACCCCATATCCTTTTTCTGTTCCTGCCTCCAACTCGGGATCCCACATTTCATTTAGTTGTCACCTCCTTAGCTCCTTCCTTCCATTACAGTTTCTCAGTCTTTCCTAGCCTTCACTTTTTCATGACCTTGATAATTTAGAAAAGTACTGGTCAGGTATTTTGTGGAATCCTCCTTGATTTGGGCCTGTGAATTTCAGGGAAGAATATCACAGATGTGAAGTATTCTTTTCATCACATCAAATCAAGGTGTACCTGATGTCAATGCAACCTTTTTCTGGTGGTGTTCACCTAGATCACCTGGCTGAGGTGGTGTCTGCCAGGCTTAGACACTGGAAAATTAGTAATGTTCCCTTTCCACTCTCTACTCATGAGATGTGAATCACTAAGCTCAGCCCCACCCCCCACCCCACCTCCCCACCCAGGGGAGAGGATTCAAGTTTCATTTGTTGGAGGAAGAAGTCTCAAAGGACTTGTCAACTTATATTAAAACCACTACAGTGATAACTATTTGGGGAGAGATACTTTGAATCTATGCCAAATATTCTCTCAAGGTTTTGCCTAAATTTAGTATTCACTGATAAATCTTTCCTATAGCAATTTATTGTGGTATTTGAATCACAATTTTCTATTTCTCTCTATATTTTCTAAATTTAATACCTAGAATTCTTTTAGCAAAAACATTTAAACCCTCTCATTATTTATTTATATTACTATGGTATCATTGATATTTGCTAAAATTGCTTCAGCACTGGCCTTTGGAGGTTCTTTTAGATATATCTAATCATGTATCTTTTTAACAAGGCCTCCTTTTTTTTTTTTTTTCCTTGAACATTTACTTACTTTCTGGCATTATAGGATACTCCAGATTCATCTGTTATTTTTCTCATCGGCCCAAGATTCAGCCATTTCCCAAAGTGGTACTGGTTCATTTTACTAGAAAATGGCATTTAGCAACCAAAATCTGGGCATCATGTGTTAGCAATGAAGTATGCTCATTGCTATAAGAGTATTACTGTCCCTAGGGCCTCTCAGGGAATAGAGCTAGAAAATATACGTATGTATACACAGATAAGGGGCTTCCTAGATGGTACAGCGTTAAAGAATCCACCTGCCAATGCAGGAGATGCAAGAGAGGCAGGTTCAATCCCTGGGTCGGGAAGATCCCCTGGAGTAGGAAATGGCAACCTACTCCAATATTCTTGCCTGGAAAATTCCATGGACAGAGGAGCCTACAGACCAGACCAAGGGGTTACAAAGAGTTAGACATGACTGAGAAACTGAGTGTGCATGCATGCTACACAGATAACTCAATTTCCATATATACATTAAATAAACATGAGTTCATATTGTTATATCCAACTTTAATCCAACAACAATGGATCCATTCAAGCACTCACAGCAGGGGATATTCTAATCAGAGAAAGGTTTCAGTCAAAAAGATCTCACACGAGTCTCAAGCCACGCTGAGAGGTGAAAACACTGAAATGTCTATTGAGTTTCTTCGAATAAAATCTTCTAAGCAGGTGGTAGTAGATTATACTGAGGACATTTTATAGATCAGAAAATGAGGCATCAGAAGGGTCAAGGAACTTGGCCAGTATCTAACATACTGGTAAGAGATAAGCCTTCCCCTCCCTGTGGGATGTTTATAACTGGGAGCATATCAAATGGAGGAGAAGGAACACCAGAGGCGAGGGAAATACGAGTGTGAGCAGACAGGAGCACCCACTAGGCTGCCAAGGCCACAGTCTGGCTGAGGTAGAGCATGGAGTCTCTACTCCTAGTTCAGTGTAGCACAGGATCTACCCGGGGCTGGAGGGAATTCCAAACCTAAACCCTACTTCTGCTTCTCTCTGTAGCCCTGTTTCCCTGACAGGAAAGCAATTTACAACATCTTTTTACAATACCAAGAAATAATAAAAGGCAAAGGAATGAAAATATCAATGTAAACTCTTCTGCATCATAAATGATTTTGTTTCTGGAGCTGTTCTGATGATAAAATAATACAATTGAAAATGGCTTTTATAAACACAAGGTATTACTTTATAACAGGTTTAGATGACTATAATGTACTTTCATATTACAGGAAGTGTTAGTTGAATACATTAGTCTATAAAATTTGGAAACAAGATAAATTCAAAAGATCTCATTGAAAAAAATGACTAAAGCAAGATATGTTTCTAGTTGTTGGTTCTGCTGTTCGGTCACTCAATTGTGTCCAACTCTTTGCGACTCCATAGACTGCAGCATGCCAGGCTTCCCTGTCCTTCACTATCTCCTAGAATTTGCTCACCTGGTGGCTCAGATGGTAAAGCATCTGCCTACAATGCGGAGACCTGAGTTTGAACCCTGGGTGGGGAAGATCCTCTGCAGAAGGAAATGGCAACCCACTCCAGTACCCATGCCTGGAAAATCCCATGGACGGATGAGTGTGGTAGACTACAGTCCATAGGGTCACAAAGAGTTGGACACGACTGAGCGAATTTCACTTCACTTCATGTACACTGAGTCCGTGATGCCATCCAACCATCTCATCCTCTGTCATCCCACTCTCCTCCTTCCTTCAATCTTTCCCAGCATCAGGGTCATTTCCAATGAGTCAGCTCTTTGCAACAGGTGGCCAAAGTGCTGAACCTTTCAATGAATATTTCAGGTTGATTTCCTTTAGGATTGACTGGTTTGATCTCTTTGCTGTCTAAGGGACTCTCAAGAGTCTTCTCCCACACCACAGTTCAAAAACATCACTTCTTCAGCACTCAGCCTTCTTTAAGGTCTAGCTCTCAAATCCATACATGACTACTGGAAAAACCATTTCACTACAGCCTTCATTATACTAGCCTTTGTCAGCAAAGTGATGTCTCTGCTTTTTAATACACTGTCTAGGTTTGTCAAAGGTTTTCTTCCAAGGAGCAAGCATCTTTTAATTTTATGGCTGCAGTCACCATCTGCAGTGATTTTGGAGCCCCTCAAAATAAATTCTGTTACTGTTTCCATTGTTTCCCCATCTATTTGCCATGAAGTGATAGGACCATATGCTATGGTCTTCATTTTCTGAATGTTGAGTTTTAAGCCAGCTTCTTCACTTCCTCTTTCACGTTCATCAAGAAGCTCTTTAGTTCTTCTTCACCTTCTGCCATAAGGGTGGTGTCATCTCCATATCTGAGTTTATTGATATTTCTCCAAGCAATCTTGATTCCAGCTTGAGCTTCATTCAGCCCAGCATTTTGTATGATGTACTCTGCATATAAGTTAAATAAGCACGTGACAATATATAGCCTTAAAATAATCCTTTCCCAGTTTGGAACCAGTCCGTTGTTGTATTCCCAGTTTTAACTGTTGCTTCTATCTGCATACAAGCTTTGCAGGAGGTAAGGTGTTCTGGTCTTCTCATCTCTTTAAGAATTTTTCACAGTTTTTGTGATCCACTCAGTCAAGGCCTTTGGTCAACACTTTTGGATTTCCAACAGGCCAGAGACTATGGGCACAAGTACCATATAGTTTTTATTCTATCTATATAGTTTTCCGCTATCTCTGTCACACTATGGCAAGTTATTAGCATGGGTAGAGAAGGGAGTATAGTGTGCAATAAAAGCACAGGAGCTGAAGCCAGGCCAACTGTATTCAATTCCTGTTTAATTCATCTTACTATTGATGTTTGCGTAACTTCTTCGTGTCTCAGTCCCCTCAAATGCAGTCAAGAAAATGACAACATAATACAACTAGCACTGTTGTGAAAACAAATGAAATTACATATATAAAGCACTTAGAAGACTGCCTGAAACTTAGAGAAAGCTTAGTGTCAGCTACAAATATATTCCACTAATAATCTTATTAGGTAGAGTTCCTAATGAGGGGACATGGGTTGTTAGTTCAAAGTACTAGAAATTGTTTTATTATCATATTTAATCATGTGAGGAAAAAGGAAGAGCAGCTTTACATTGAGTACATGTAAAATCCATTTCTTAGAACTAACTTCATGACCAGGATGTGCTTTTAAGGAGCTGCAGGGAAGCATGGAGTATGAGATTGTTTCAGGGCAGCAGCTCCTGGCTCAGCCTCCCTCGCTCTACATCCCAACCCATCCCCTCCTCCTCGGCCACCCCAGCAGGGCAGTGTCCTCACAGTTTCCCAACATGCCCGCCCTTGCTCACCAGCTGCACTTTTCCCCTGCACATGTTATGTGCCATCCATCCTTAAATGAATGGCTCCACTTCTGGCTCCTCTTCAACATATTTTCTCTTGTCAGTCCATCTTGATCTGTGTTTCTAACTCTTTTCATATGTATGCCAAGAAGCACACCATTCCAAACAGACTTTTTACCACATTATACATGTAGATTAGATGTGTGCACCCAGTTGGATTTCTTGAGAACAGAGCCATGACTTACTCAGGCTTCTTTTGAAGACTTCAGCAGGGACGATTTTGTCCTCAGGTACCATTTGGTAATATCTGGAGACATTTTTGGTTACACAGCTAAGAAAGTGAGGTACTACTTGCATCTAATGGGTAGAGACCTGAGATGCTGCGAAACAACCTACAATGCACAGGACAGCCTGCCCTCCCTTATAACAAAGTATTACCTGGTTCAAAGTATTCATTGTACCACAGTTTAGAAACGTTGCCAACAGTATGCAGGACAGGGGAAAAATAAGAATCATTCCCATTACTTTGCTAACAAAGGTCCATCTAGTCAAGGCTATGGTTTTTCCAGTAGTCATGTATGGATGTGAGAGTTGGACTATAAAGAAAGCTGAGTGACAAAGAATTGATGCTTTTTCCAGTAGTCATGTATGGATGTAAGAGTTGGACTGTAAAGAAAGTTGAGTGCCAAAGAATTGATGCTTTTGAACTGTGCTGTTGGAGAAGACTCTTTTAATTTATATATTTTTTTACTTTATTTTACTTTACAATACTGTATTGGTTTTGCCACACTCTTGAGAGTCCCTTGGACTGCAAGGAGATCCAACCAGTCCATCCTAAACAAGATCAGTCCTGGGTGTTCATTGGAAGGACTAATATTGAAGCTGAAGCTCCAAAACTTTGGCCACCTGATGTGAAGAGCTGACTCATTGGAAAAGACCCTGATGCTGGGAAAGATTGAGGGCAGGAGGAGAAGGGGACAACAGAGGATGAGATGGTTGGATGGCATCACCGACTCAATGGACATGGGTTTGGGTGAACTCCTGGAGTTGGTGATGGACAGGGAGGCCTGGCGTGCTGCGATTCATGGGGTCGCAGAGAGTCAGACACGACTGAGCTCAACTGAAGAATTTCATGATTTTTTCTATAATATCTCAGTGAGCTAAGGACTAACTCAACTTCCATTCCTGGGTCATATCCACTAACATGGGGTTCCTTATAACCAGCAATAATGACCAGGAAAACAAGAGGAAATATTTTGTATTTATACTGTTCAGGTAGTAGTATAAATACTAACTTGGTAGCAGGAGCATGCGTCATTATTCACAGTGAGAGTTGAACAATGGCAACGACATCTCCTTGGCACTGAAAAGCTAACTATTTAGGTCAGTCCTTGTCTCTAATCTCAGCTCAGCTACAGCTTCTGAAGTCTTTTATCAGCAGCCTCAGCCCAGATTAGAAACCTGGATATTATCAGCTTGTTCCCTGAGCAGGGTAGGGTCTGAGATTGGTATTGTTGCTCTCACCCAGCTATACCTATGGGACTAGAGAGGACTCTAGGGCACCCACTTCATTGCAGTTTTTTCTTACTAACTACCAGACTTGCCCAGTCCCCATGAATGACCTTTAGCTCTAGATTCTTAAGTGAGTTCCTGCTCAACCCTAGAATTTAGGTCCTATCCTTTCCCTCTGACTCTCAGCAGGCTCAGCTCTCCAGGAGATGTGCTCTGCTCTCAGTACCTCAGCCACTGAGCATGAGCCTATTTCAACAACAATGGCCCTACTGGTATCAGAGCTGCTGGAACTAGCCTGACCATCAGAGAGACTTGTGCCTACTTCCCTCAGTAGTTTAAACCACCTGTCCTCAAACTCCTCCTGGATACTGACCTTTCCCTAGTAGATGGTGTGATTTAATTCTATTTGATTCCAAAAGCTTTGAGCAGAACTCTTGTGGTTGGATAAGCTGGACCCTTTAAGTGAGCCTCCACAGTGAGTGCCTCTCCTCTAATATACTCTGATAGGCACAGTCCATTGCACTTACTGACGTGGATGGAGCTCAAGATGGCACATGCAAAATTTTGGGAGGATGAGAAGGTACATATCACAAATATTCTGGAAAGTTTAATAATCAAAATACATAATGATTAATGAAAATTAATGAATCATAAGTTGCTATCTCATTCTCAAAGCCTTATTTCATCTGATACTGTAATGTGTTTCTATCACTCAAATGTGATTATAGCTCAAGACTTTTTATGCAGTGCAGAAAATGGATGTGGATAAATGAAAGGAATAGACTGAGATAGGAACAATCAATTTTGTACTTGATTTCTATTTGTAAAGGTGTTTTTAAAACTCTTTACCATCTCTTAACTGCTCAGACTTTTCTCTCAAAAACAAAAAAACTTATAAACTTGTTGGAGTTATTAAGTACAAAATTGCCCAGCTAATAATATTTTTTTCAATCAACTTAGCCACTGATTTAAAAATTCACAGATATTCTACCATTTACAGGATAATGCCTGTTAACACAATCTTTCACTTTACCAATGTATCATGAGGTAATATACATAATCGATTGCTTGTCCTTCCCTGGTAGCTCAAACAGTAAAGAATTCGCCTACAATGCAGGAGACCTGGGATTGATTTCTGGGTTGAGAAGATCCCCCGGAGAAGGGAATGACAACCCATTCTAGTATCCTTCCTTGGAGGATCCCAAGGACAGTTGAGCCTGGTGGGCTACAGTCCATGGGGTCACGAAGAGTTGGACACGACTCAGCAACTAACACTATAAAACTGTACTATATTATTAAATCAGCATGGTTTATGGTCAAGTCACGATCAACTGCACCTGCAGGGCTCATAGAGGGAACTGAATAGACTCAAGATGTTTACAACTAGAGTGTACATGCACTAATTTCAAGTTCAGTTGCTCAGTCATGTCTGACTCTTTATGACCCTGTGGACTGCAGGATGCCAAGCTTCCCTGTCTATCACCAACTACCAGAGCCTGCTCAAATTCATGTCCATCAAGTCGGTGATGCCATCCAACCATCTCATCCTCTGTCATCCCCTTCTCCTCCTGCCTTCATTCTTTCCCAGAATCAGGGTCTTTTCTAATGAGTCAATTCGTCGCATCAGGTAGCCAAAGTATTGGAGCTTCAGCTTCAACATCAGTCTAATGAATATTCAGGACTAATTTCCTTTAGGATTGACTGGTTTGATCTCCTTGCAATTCAAGGGACTCTCAAGAGTCTTCTCCAAACCACAGTTCAAAAGCATCAATTCTTCAAATGCTCGTCAATTCTTTCCTGGTGGCTCAGACGTTAAAGCATCTGCCTGTAATGTGGGAGACTCAAGTTTGATCCCTGGGTCAGGAAGATCCCCTGGAGAAGGAAATGGCAACCCACTCCAGTTCTCTTGCCTGGAAAATACTATGGACGGAGGAGGCTGGTAGGCTACAGTCCATGGGGTTGCAAAGAGTCAGTCACGACTGAGCGACTGCACTTTCTTTCTTTCAGCTTTCTTTATGGTCCATACATGACTACTGGAAAAACCATAGCTTTGACTAGATGGACCTTTGTCAGCAAAGTAATGTCTCTGCCTTTTAATATGCTGTCTAGGTTTGTCATAGGTTTTCTTCCAAAGAGCAAGCATCTTAGAATTTCATGGCTGTGGTCACCATCTGCAGTGATTTTCAGGCCCAAGAAAATAAAATCTGCCACTGTTTCCATTGTTTCCCCATCTATTTGCCATGAAGTGATGGGACTGGATGCCATGTGATCTTAGGTTTTTGAATGTTGAGTTTAAAGCCAGATTTTTTACTTTCCTCTTTCACTTTCATCGAGGCTCTTTAGTTACTCTTAGATTTCTGCCATAAGGGTGATGTCATCTGCATGTCTGAGGTTACTGATATTTGTCCTAGTTATCTTGATTTCACCTTGTGCTTCATCCAGCCTGATACTTCCCATGATATGTTAACTCTGCATGTAAGTTAAATAAGCAGGGTGACAGTATACATCCTTGAAGTACTCCTTTTTCAATTTAGAACCAGTCTGTTCCATGTTTGGTTCTAATTGTTGCTTCTTGACCTGCACACAGATTTCTTAGCAAGCAGGTAAGGTGATCTGGCATTCCCATCTCCTAAAGAATTTTCCAATTTGTTGTGATCCACACAGTCAAAGACTTTAGCATAGTCAATGAAACAGAAGTAGATGTTTCTCTGGAATTCTCTTGCTTTTTCAATGATCCAACAGAAGTTGGTAAATTGATCTCTGGTTCCTCTGCCTTTTCTAAGCCCAGTTTGAACACCTGGAAATTTTCAGTTCACATACTGTTGAAGCCTAGCTTGGAGAATTTTGAATATTACTTTGCTAGCATGTGAGGAAAAGGCAATAGTAACCCACTCTAGTACTCTTGCCTGGGAAATCACATGGACAAAGGAGTCTGGGAGGCTACAGTCCATGGGGTTGCGAAGAGTCAGACACAATTGAGCAACTTCACTTTCACTTTTCACTCTCATGCACTGGGGAAGGAAATGGCAACCCACTCTAGTGTGCTTGCCTGGAGAATCCCAGGGACTGGAGTCTAGTGGGCCGCTGCCTATGGGGTCACACAGAGTCGGACACAACTGATGTGACTTGGCAGCAGCACCAGCAGCAGCAGCATGTGAGATGAGTGCAATAGTTTGAACTACTGAGTGCAGTAATTTGAACATTCTTTGGCATTACCTGTCTTTGGGATTGGAATGAAAACTAATCTTTTCCAGTCCTGTGGCCACTGCAGAGTTTTCCAAATTTGCTGGCATACTGAGTGCAGCACTTTCACAGCATCATCTTTTAGGATTTGAAATAGCTCAGCTGGAATTCTATCACCTCCATTAGCTTTGTTTGTAGTGATGCTTCCTAAGGCCCACTTGACTTCACATTCCAGGATGTCTGTCTCTAGGTGAGTAATCATACTATCATGGTTATCTAGGTCATTAGGGTCTTTTTGTATAGTTCTTCTGTGTATTCTTGCCACCTCTTTTTAATATCTTCTGCTTCTGTTAGGTTCATACCATTTCTGTCTTTTATTGTGCCCATCTTTGCACGAAATGTTCTTTTTGTATCTCTAATTTCAAGTTACATAACTGTTTAAAATAGGTTTTGGAAAAAAACTGTATAATAAATGAAGAAAATATGAGGTTTTTTGAATGCTTCAGTGAGGAGCTCAGCAAATCTTTGAGCAGTGATAAACCTGGACAAATTTGTTGAAAACAACCAAATTTGTTGAAACTTTAACAAAATTAGAGTGGAAATAAATGAAATAGAGAGTAAACAGACAATAGAAAAGATCAATGAAACTAAGATGTTTTTTAAAAAGATTTTAAAAAGTAGAGAAACCTTTTGCTAGACTCATCAAGTAAAAAGAGGATTCAAATACACTGAATGACAAATGAAAATGGAGGTTTTACAACTGGTACCACAGAAATACAAAGGATCATAAGAAAATATTATGAACAATTATACAATAAGAAATTAGATGACTTATAGAAATGGATAAATTCCTAGAAATATACAACCTACCAAGGCTGAATCATGAAGAATGGAAATTATAAACACACTTGTTACTATCAAGAATACTGAGTCAATAATCAAAAATCTTCCATCAAACAGAAGTCCAGGACCAGATGGCTTCACTGGTGAATTCCATCAAACATTTAAAGAAAAGTTAATACGATTTTTTCCAAATGCTTTCAAAAAATGGAAGAGAAGGAAATGCATCCAAACTCATTTTATGAGGCCTGCATTACACTGTTACCAAAACGAGGCAAAGACACAAGAAAATATAGACCAGTGTCCTGATGAACATAAATGTAAAAATCCTTAACAAAATATTAGCAAACTGAATTGAACAATACATTAAGATGATTGCACACCATGATCAAGTGGAATTTAATCCGGAAATGCAAGAATGGTTTAACAGTCACAATTCAACCAATGTCATTCACCACATTAACAAAATGAAGAATAAAAATCAGATAATCATATTAATAGCTACAGAAAAATAATTTGAAAAATATAACATCCATTTATGATAAAAACTCTCAACAAAGCAGATACAGAGGGATGTATCTCAACATAGAAAAGCCTATATATGACAAATATGAAAGGGAAATGGCTCAGTCGTGTCCGACTCTGCGACCCCATGGACTGTAGCCTAGGAGACTCCTCCATCCATGGAATTTTTCAGGCAAGAGAACTGGAGTGGGTGGCCATTTCCACAGGTAATATCATAATCATGAAAAGCTGAAAATTTTTCCTATAAGATTAAGAACAAGGCAAAGATATGCACTCTTGCCACTTTTATTCAATATATTATTGAAAGTCCTAGCCATAGCAATGAGAAAAGGAAAAGAAATTAAAGGGATTCAAATCAGAAAGAAAAAAGTAATACTTTTCTCTATTTGCAGATAACCTATTACATATAGAAAATCCTGAGCTCTACCAAAAATGTGTTAGAGAAAATGAATGAATTCAGTAATGTTGTAGGATACAAAATCAGCACACAAAAGTCTATGTGTTTCTACAAATTAATAACAAACTTTTAGAGAGAGACATTTTTAAAAAGTCCCAAAAAGAATAAAAAAACCTAGGAATAAATTTCAGCAAGGAAGTAAAAGACCTATATACTGAAAACCTTAGCCATCGAAGAATATAGAAATAAATAGGAAGAGAGTCTGTACTCATGGACTGGAAGAATATTAAGTGTTCAAACTACTCAAAGTAATATACAGATTCAATGCAATCCCTATCAAAATTCCAATGGGATTCGCCCGCCCCCGACAGGAATAGAACAGTTCTAAAATTGGTATGGAACCATCAAAGAGTCCAAATAGTTAAGGCAATCTTGAGAAAGAAGAAAGATGGAGATATCATATTTCCTGATTTCAAATTATATTACAAAGCTATAGTAATAAAATGCCAGTATAATACTGGCATTAAATGTCATTAAAAACAGATACACACACCAATGGAACAAAATAGAGAGCTCAGGAAAAAATGTTTATATGGTCAATTAATTTATGACAAAGGATGAAACAATGGGGAAAGAACAGTCTCTTCAGTAAATAATCTTGGAAAAACTTTTTCATCCACATGAAAAAGGATGAAACAATATCACCACTTTATACCATACACAAAATGAATTAAGGATTTAAATGTAAGACCTGAAACCATAAAACTAGAAGAAAACACAGGGGATAAGCTTCCAAGACATTGGTCTTGCAATGATTTTTTTAAAATTTGAAACCAAATATAAAGCAATAAAAGAAAAAAATAAATAAGTGGGACTACAGAAAGTCAAAATGCTTCTGCACAGCAAAGGAAACCATCAACAGAATGAAAGGGAAATATACAGAATGGGAGAAAATATTTGCAAATCATATCTTTAAGGAACTACTATCCCAAAATATAAAATAACTCATATAAATCCCATAGTAAAAGACAAATAATCTGATTTAAAAAATAGGTAGGTCTAGATAGACATTTTTCCAAAGAAAACATACAGATTGCCAACAGATAATATTAAAAAATGCTGAACATCACACTAATCATAAGGGAAATGAAAATCAAAACCATAATGAGGCATCACTTAACACCTGTTAGAATGGCTACCATCAAAAGACAATAAATAACAAGTGTTGGCAAGGATGTGCATTGTTGATGAGAATGTTAACTGGTGCAGCCATTACAGAAAAAAACGTGAAGATTGTTCAAAAAGTTAAAAATAGAATTACCATATAACCTAGCAATTTCACTTCTGAATATTTATCTGCAGATAATGAAAACACTAATTTAAAAAGATATCTGCATGTCTATATTCACTGCAGCATTATCTATAATAGCAAAGGCATGGAAATAACCTAGTCCATCGATGGATGAATGAATAAAGAAATTGTCAAACACACATAACGGAATATTATTCAGCTATAAAAAACAAACCTTGCCATTTGTGACAACATGAATAAAACTTGAGGGCATTATGCTAAGTGAAACTAGAGAAAGACAAATTCTGCATGATAACTCAAATATGGAATTTTAAGAAAGAAATGAACTCATGAATTCAGAGAAAATATTTGTGGTTACCAAAGGCAGGGTATGTGTGTGGGGTAGGAATGGTAGAAATGAGTCACAATGATGAAAAGTATAAACTTCCAGGTATAAGATAAAAATATCTTGGGGATGTAATATACAGAATGATGACTATAGTTAACAATACACTATTGTATATTTGAAAGTAGCTAATAGTGTAAATTTAAAAATTCTATTATAAGAAAAAACTATAGCTATGTATGGTGATGGATATTAAATAAGCATTGTGGTAATCATTTCAAAATATATACATATATCAAATTATATTGCATACCTGAAACTACTACAATGTGTCAATTTTATCTCAATAAAAATAAAAACAAAACAAATGACCATTTAAAAATTCTGGAAATTGACCAAAAGCATATAATAAATTAAGATTTATTCAAGTACACCTACTGAATCTCAGTAAGAAGAATAGGATTCTGTGACATTATAGCCAGAGATTGCTCCTATTCCTTGCCACCTCCCACCTCAGCTTCATGCTACTGAAAATTCTACCCAAGCCTCAGCAGATGGAGAGGGCTGTGGGAATTGGCAGTTCTACCTCCCTGCTACAGGGGGTTGATTTTATGGAAAAATTCCTGCCTGGGCACTGTTGGTAACAATAGTTATCTCAGTGGCAAACAATCAGGAAAGGCTAACATCATGAGCTGCCTGAGGTCTTGACAGGTTGGGACAAGCATAATATGGCAGACAAGCCAGATATTTAATAAGGAGATCCAGGGAAGGAAACAACCAAACAGACCCTGGCTAAGAGCCCCCTTTTCTCTGGTGGTCTAGAAAGCTGTACATGCTCTGCTGCGATCAGACAGGATGAGCTACTTGCTACCTATCCTTGGCCGATTTTAAGTCATTCATCATGTGTCTAGCACATCAATTGATAACTAAACTCATTTAAATCCACCCACTGTGGTCACGAAGTATACATTACAGACCATCTGCATTGCCTCCTTTATTATACAGGTGGTAAAACCAAAGCCTCTGAGCAGTTTAAGAACACGAGTTTCCATAAAGTTAGTAGAAAATCAACAGAGGTTAGTACAAATGGCTCCATAGGACTTTTCAGAAATTCATTTGCCTGCCACAAGTTGGCATAAAGTTAAAAATAAATTTACCTTGCTAGTCAGCTAAGTCTGGTCTACCTGTATCAAATATACATAAAGATCCTCCTCAATCTTTACCCTACATACAGTCTCCCGTCTCTTTATTTTCTTTTGAAAGACTAGAAGTGGCTCCTCAGGAGTCACTCCTTGTGGGCTCTCAAACAGGTGGTAAACTGCACTGGAGAACAGATGATACCTGTCCTATGAGTGATGATCTATCACAGTGATTGCTCTTAATCAATCTTCTTACCTTCTGTTGTTTCATGTTGTCGTAACTCCTGACTCCTGGATCTAACTCTTCATTTTGTGTTTTGTGGGTGACAACCCATGCTAAAAATACAGAAGACTTTTGGTTGGGTACCTGTAATTCTCAGGGAAAATGACTCACCTCAAAACTATTATCTCATCTCAAACGTTTTTGTCTTTATAACACTGCCTCTTTTCATAATGAAATGCTATCCATGCATGTCCTTAAGCTTTTTATTGTAAATTCTGCTTATTCAAGCAAGTGATTATAAGTTCTCTTGAAGGCAACAGAACACTCATGTACATTAAAGGCTCTGTTTCCCCAAAGCATGGTAGGATACAAGAAGTTACTTCAGTTTGGTATCAAGAAAACCTGCTCCCGAGACAACCTTTATATGTTCCTGTTATTCCTGATGGCTTGACGTTTGGTTCATCCCTGGCATTTAGTCAAGTTTAAATTACTTGAAAAAGAAATAAATCCTTGTGTTTATACAGCTGACATCTTTGCTTCTCAGAACTTTGTATAATCTGTATTTATGATAAGGACAGTCAGAAATTTTAATAGTTTAAACATCATAAATAGGGTGATGGACATCCAAGAAAGGGTACAAAGGATAGACTACAGTAGGGCCAGCTGTTGCAATGTGGACTGTGGACCAAATCTCTTATTTAGGCTTTCTTTTTCTTGTTCTTTTTTGTTACTTGAAGACAGCATCCAGGTATTGAAGGCTGGAACTCAGGGCAGGTATAGAGGAATGGTGTCTCCATAAAGGGGAAACACCTGGGTAAGACGAATTTATCACAGAAAACACATCTATTCTCTCAAATGAGTGAAAGTAAATACCAAAATATGCCCAGAGGCAGTGTGGTATAAATTTTGCCACCAATTAATTATTCCTGGGTTTGAACTGTGTCCACCACATACTTGCTCAGCTGGACAGTACCTTGGACAGTTTCCTCACTCTGAGTTTCCTTAACTGCACAATTGATTAAATGAGGCAATTTAGGTAAAATTTAGATAAATTCAATAAAATACTGCTCTCATGAGCTCATCTATGTCACAACTTTCTACTTTACCAACATCATCCAAAGGCAAGTGTTAATAGTGACAAACATTTCTAAGCAGATTTTAGAATCTATATTTGTAGTTTTCAATAGCAACAACAAGAACTACAAGAATAATTCTGCAACTTCACAACTCAAATTTTTTTTTTCCATCCAGGCTGAAATGAGTAACTTTACTTGACACTTTTCCTCCTGAAAGTGAAAATAAAGTCACTCAGTCATGTCGGACTCTTTGTGACTCCATGGACTGTAGCTTACCAGGATCCTCCCTCCATGGGATTCTCCAGGCAAGAGTACTGGAGTGGGTTGCCATTTCCTTCTCCAGGGGATCTTCCCACCCAGGGATCGAACCCGGGTCTCCCACATTCCAGGCAGATGCTTTAATCTCTGAGCCACCAGGGAAGCCCTTTTCCTGAGTCACTTCTAAAAGATAAGATATTTTAACAGCACCCAATTCACACATCACGATCCCATGGGTCAGCCACCACCACCAATGTAAAAAGGCCAGGAATATTTTAGATCATGATGCTGCCAGATAGAGTAGAGCTCCCCAAAGAAAAAATTTTATAGCATATGATTTTTCCCCCAAACTCCCAGCTCCCTCCTCTGACAAGAAATGCCTGGATTTGATGAGGCTTGCAGTCCATGGGGTCACAAAGAGTCAGACACGACTGAGAGACTAAACTGAACTGACGGGTGCATGCCCAAGTCCAGAGCACTCCAGGCTAGCACCAGGGAGAAGGCAAGGAGCTGCTCATGTTCTGGACTGACACCTCACATCTGCTATTAAAGCTACTTACCACCCTGACAGGGAGAAGTTCCTTTGAACTCACAGCAGTGTCCACTGCAATCATTACGTGTGAGTGACGAATAAGCCACTGAATCACCGTGATGACTCATGCATTAAAAAAGAAAGCCCGAATTTGGGCTCATAGGCCAGGCGGCAATCTCCAGAGAGGAATCTGATCTTGCCAAGTCAAAACAGCAGGTAGGAAGCATAAGCGCTGCAAATACTTTTTAATTAAATGGAAGGTTTTTTTTTCTTCCCCCTACCCTTGTTCTGCCTCTGTCTTTCCTCGCTCCCACTCCTTCTTGTCTTACCAGATGCTCTTAGACACTGTGGATTACATCTGCCAGCCTGTGGACAGTGTTAAGGTTAAAAATAGATACCCAACAAGAGGTCCCATCAGCCAAGAGCAGGCACTGCATGACAGCAATCATTTTGCAAAAAGCAGAGAAAATAGTTCTACATTTCAAATTCTAGACCTAAAATTTCACTGAAATCCTACAATTATTTAATTATACGTTATTTATTGCTAGAAACAGACTCTTTGCATCCTGCAGCAGAGATCTATATTCTAACTCAGGAAACGAAAGAAGGAAAAACAGTAATGACCAGAACCACCAAAATCAAATGCTGCCGAGTTCTCAACACAGAGATATCCCTAATTTATTAAACACTGATTTCTTCTAAGACCGACTCATCATCTTCCTGAAAAGATATCAAATCATTTATGTGACAAACTCACCTCATCTTCTCCTTGCAGTGGTGTCTCACTACACCCCCAACATGCACCCCGCCTCCCGTGCTCTCAATCCTGCTAGTTCTCTAGATTATACGCTTTGGAGTGCATCACCTAATCTCGCTTCTCTAAATCTTCTTTTCAGAGCTTTACCTTGTCAATGTCCTTTAAAATTTTGTTTCTCGTCTTCATTACCTTTGCTTGCCTTGGTTTAGTTACCAGCCTCCTCCCAGATCAGGAGTCACACATACCACTCCTAAATAATGCATCTACTCATGTCACCCCACTGCTTTAAACCTGCCCCAACTCTCTACTGCCATCAGTTTGGCATTTAAGGCTCTGCATAACCCACTCGCTAACGAGCTAACCTCTCTAGCTCCATCTGGCACTAACCTGCTCCTAAGCTCCAGCCTGCTGCGCTGATGAATGTTCCATGAAAGCACCCAGAGCCCTCCACACTTCACATTTCCTATCCTGAGATGCCCCCACCCCCTGCTCCTTAAACTTAGCTTCCCTTCTCTGTGCTCACAAAACACTGTCCTAATCTTGAATTCTGTACTTACACTGCAAATATATATTTTTTGTGAGTGTTACTTATTCATCTCTGTATTACTAACATATAGTATAGAGTTTACTATTAAAAAACTCACTAAGTGAAATCCTAAAGGATATACTTCAGAAAGAAGGAAAAAGATTACCAATGAAACTCTGAAACAAGAAGTAACAAGGGAAAATAATGACAAGTAGATGGATAAAACCAAGCAATCTTTATTTAAAACTATAAGAAAAATGTGTAATTTGTGGAAGAAAAATAAGGAAGCTGAGGAGAGGTAAGTCTTTGAGTTTTGGAGCATCAGTTATAACATACTCATCAAATAGAAACTTTAATTTAGCATATATTTGCTGAAATAGCAAGAACAGCTACTAAGGGGGCACACACTAAACATATAACCTAAAAAGAAGCAGGAGGAAAAACCCAGACTGAGGAAAAACCCAGACTGAGGAAAAAAGTGATTGGTTCAAAAGATCGCAAGAAATGTATGTGTGTGTGTGTTAGAAATAGAAAACATTCACAAATAAAAATACATAAAATAGTGATAGAAATAAAAGTAAACATACAATTAATTGCAATAAATGCAAAAGACCCTCTTTCTAAATTAATATTTTTAGACAATAAATAAAAATCTAGCTATGCATTGATTGTAAAAGATACATCTAAAACATGGAAAAACACACAAAGAATTATAAATTGTGTGTATCTATTAATAGTACCTGAAAACATGCAAAGCAAAAAACTAACATGATAACTAAAGACATGAGCAAATCACCAGAGAGAGAAATTGCAATATAATTCTTTTAGTAATTGACAGCTTCAGCAGATAAAAGTCAATAAGGATAGATAAGATTTAAACAAAATCAATATTATAATAAAGTGAGTCACATGAATTTTTTAGTTTTCTAGTGCATATAAAAGGCTTCCCCGTGGGCTCCATTGGTAAAGGATCTGGCTGCAATGCTGGAGACACAGGTTTGATCCCTGGCTTGGGAAGATTTCCTGGAGCAGACAATGGCTAACCACTCCAGTATTCTTGCCCAGGAAATCCCATGGACAGAGGAGCCTGGCAGGCTACAGTCCATGGGGTGCAAAGAGTTGGGCGTGACTTAGTGACTGATCCACAACAGAAAGTGCAGATAAAAGTTATGTTTACACTATACTTCAGTCTAAGTGCATAATAACATTATGTCTAGAATTACAATGTACATACCTTAATTTTAAAATATTTTTATTGTAAAAAAAAATGCTACTATCATCTGACCCTTCAGTGAGTCCTAATCTATTTGTTGGTGGACGATCTTCCCTCAGTGTTGATAGCTGCTGACTGATCAGGGTGGTGCATTGCTGAAGGTTGGTGTGGCTGTGGAAATTTCTCAAAATGAGACAGCTGAGTTACTTCATTGATTGATGCTTCCACTCACAATTTCCCTGTAGCATGTAAAGTTGTTTGATAGATTTTACCCACATAACTTTCAAAACTCTCAAACCCTGTGGCTGCTTTATCAACTAAGTTTATATAAAATTCTAAATCCTTTGATATCATTTCAACAGTCTTCATAGCATCTTCACCAGAAGTGGATTCCTCCTCAAGAACTTTGCTTATCCATCAGAAGCAATTTCTCATCTGTGAAGTTTTTATCATGAGAGTAACAGCAACTCAGCCACATTTTCAGGCTCCATTTTTAATTCTACATCTCTTGCTATTTCTGCCACATATGCAGCTACTTCCTCCACTGAAGTCCTGAGCCCCTCAAAGGCATCCATGAGGGTTGGAATCAACTTCTTCTAAGTTCCTGGAATGTTGATATTCTGAACTCTTCTCATGAATCACAAATGTCCTTAATGGCAATTAGAATGATGACTCCTCTCCAGAGGTTTTCCATTTATTTCACCCAAATCTATCAGGGAAATCACTATTTATGGAAGCTACAGCCTTATGAAATACATTGCTTAAATAATAAGACCTGAAGTTACTCCTTGATTCGAGGGCTACAGAATGGATAATGTGTTAGCATGTATGGAAATAACATTAATTTCAGTGTATATCTCCATAAGAATTCTTGGATGACCAGGTACATTGTAAATGAACAGTCATATTTTGAAAGGAATCTTTGCTGAGCAGTAGGTCTCCATAGTGGGCTTAAAATATTCACTGCTGCTGCTTAGTCGCTTCAGTCATGTCCGACTCTGTGTGACCCCACGGACTGTAGCCCTCCAGATTCCTCTGTCCATGGGATTCTCCAGGCAAGAATGCTGGAGTGGATTGCCATTTCCTTCTGCAAAATATTCAGTAAAACATGTTTTAAACAAGTGCTGTCATCTAGGCTTTGTTGTTCCATTTCTAGCACACACAGTACGTTGAGCACTTCTTAAGGGCTCTAGGATTTTTCGAATGGTGAAAGGGCACCAGTTTCAACTTAAAGTCACCACTCGCATTGCATTTGCTCATAACAAGAGTCAGCCGGTCCTTCAAAGCTTTGAAGCCAAGCACTGACTTGTACTGTCAAGCTATGAACGTCCTACATGGCATCTTCTTCCAGTAGAAGGCTGTTTGTCTACATGGAAAATCTGCCGTTTAGCAGAACCACTTGCTGCTTCACCTTGCACTTTATGTTAGAGACAGCTTCTTTCTTTAAACTTCTATTACCTCCAAACTGTTCTCTTGCAGCTTCTTCAATTCTCTCAGCTGTCATAGAATTGAAGAGAATTAAGGCCTTGCACTGGGTTAGGCTTTGGGTTAAAGGAATATTGTGGCTGGTTTGAACTTCTATCCAGACCATTAAAACTTTTTCTGCATTCACAATAAGACAGCTTTGCTTTCTCATCACTCATGTGTTCACTTTTAATTTCCTTCAAGAACTTTTCCTTTTCCTTTGCTTTCAAAACTTAGATGTTTGGTGGAAAAGGCCTAGCTATCAGTTTTTGACATGCCTTCCTCATTAAGCTTAATCATCTCTAGTTTTTGATTTAAAATGGGAGATGAGCAACTGTTCCTTTCACTTGAACATTTAGAGGCTATTGTAGGGCTATTAACTGGCCTAATTTAAGTATTGCTGTGTCTCATGGAGCCCTAGGGAGAGGGAGATGGATGGAGAACAGTGGAGCAGTCAGAACACACACAACATTTATCAATTAAGTTCACCATCTAATAAGGGTGCAGTTTGTGATGCCCCAAAGCAGTTACAGTAGTAGCATGAAAGACCACAGATTACCATATAAAACAGAGTATCAATAACAATATAAAAGTATGAAATATGCCAGGACTACCAAAATCTGACACAAAAACACCAAGTAGGCAAATGCGGCTGGAAAAATGGTGCTGATAAACTTGCTTGAAACAGGCTTGCATGCACCTTCAATTTGTAAAAAATGCAATACTTGTGAAGTGCAATAAACTGAAGTGCACTAAGAAAAAACAAGTACGCCTGTAGTGAGATTAAGCAAATTTGATTTTCATAAAACTAATATGCAGAAATCAACTGTAGATTCATACTTGGCAATAATCAGAATGATACCATTAACAACAGCAACCAAAATATTAAGTACCTAAGAATCCAGCTGACCCTGAGCAACACAAGAATCAGGAGCATTGACCTCTGAGCAGCTCAAACATTCAAATGTAACTCGGTAGTTGTTCATAGCTCTGCATCTTCAAATTCAATCAACTACAGATTGAGTAGCACTGGAGTACATATTTACTAGGAAAAATACACGTATAAGTGTATCTGCACAGTTCAAACCCATGTTGCTCAACGGTCAACTGTAAAACTAACAAAAGATATACAAGGTTTTTTTTTTTTTAATATAAAACACTTTTAAACTAAAGTGAAAAGCATTATGTGATGATTCAAACAAATAAAGGATTTTACTTGGCTCAGACGGTAAAGCCTCTGCCTACAGTGTGGGAGACCTGGGTTCAATCCCTGGGTGGGGAAGATCCTCTGGAGAAGGAAATGGCAACCCATTCCAACACTCTTGCCTGGAAAATCCCAGGGATGGAGGAGCCCGGTAGGCTATGGTGCATGGGGTCGCAAAGAGTCAGACACAACTGAGCGACTTCATTTCATTTCATGAAAGTGAAAGAAAGTGAAAGTGAAGTTGCTCAGTCGTTTATGAAAGTTAAAGTGAAGTCGCTCAGTCGTTCATGAAAGTGAAAGAAGTGAAAATGAAGTCTCTCAATCATGTCCGACTCTTTGCAGGCCCATGGACCAGAGCCTACCGGGCTCCTCCATCCCTGGGATTTTCCAGGCAAGAGTACTGGAATGGGTTGCCATTTCCTAAGTCTGTTGTGTGCCACGCCCCAGGATTCCCACATTTTACAAGTAGCACTTGAAAGAAGATACTAATTTTGTAAACTTTAAGAAATGTGTCTTGAAGAATCATTTCATCTTCAAAAGAGGAGGCAGCAGATGTTTTAAAATGCTAGAATAAACCCCTACTGGAAACATTCACTTTTAAGTGTAACTGTCTTCTTCACTTTTTAGTTTTAAGTGGAAAGGTTTCTGTGCAAGGTGTTTACATAAATATTTGGCTGTTTACTTCTGCACACAATGTAGAAAAGCAGATATATGATGACAATTCAAGGACATTAAATAGGCATGGGCTCAGCAATGATGGAAAATTCAGGAAGAGTATGCTAGCTATCTCATTAGCCTAATCCACGCATGTTTTACAAGTGATTTGTTTCTAATGTTAGAGAAAGTGCCAAAATTTTGCAGATGATTTACTTTTTGAAGAGTGTAAATTATGGTGGGTTAAATTATAGGGAAATAAATTATATTTTATTTGCATACCAATATGCTCCCTTGGATGGGCAAGAAATGCCCGGAGATACATCTGGCTTAGGCATCAGCATATAACCCATATCCCAGCTTATCTGTACAGCAGACTGTATTTTCCAAAAAGATCACTGCAATATTGCCAGTTTCACATGCTCTTCCAGAAACTTTCCACTTCCCTGTCAAGAGACAGAATCTATTTCCATTCCCACTGAACCTGAGTGGCTTTTCTAACTGCTTCAATGAACAAAATGCACTGTAGGGATGCTGTGTAATTTCCTAGGGTGGGTCATAAAGATAAGGTTACAGCCTGACTTTCTCTCTTGAGTCACATGCTTTAAGACCACTGAGCTAGCACAGAAGTCTGGATACCTTGCAGCAATTCATGCTGGAGAGGCCACCAAGAAAGAGAGATGCCAGAGGAGCCCAGCTACTCCAGTCTTTCTAGACCAGGCTTCAGACATATGAGTGAGTGAGCTCAGATGATTAAAGCCTTCAAGCCAACCTAGCTGATGCTGAGTGAGCAGAGATGAATGATCCCCACTGAACCCTGCCCAAATTGCAGATCTGTGGGCAAAATAAACATGGCCGTTGCTTTAAGATACTAACTTTATTGTGCAGCATTAGATAATTGTCATTCGTATCTGTGGGAAGGACATTGAATGCAAATGTCATCCTCTCATGTCCCCAGAGGAACCACCAACACAAACAAAACAGTTTTTTAAAAACCAAAATGATGGCACCATATTTCATCCCAAAAGAGCACCACCTCTGAAGATTAAATTTGATATAGGATTAAACTTTTGCAACTGATCAATGATCCTATCAGTGAGTATCTTTATAATCCTATTATTTTAAAATTTTATTTTATATTTTTGCTTGTGATATCTTTAAAGGATCTCTGAGATGCAGTTTAAAAACCTCTGCTTATAAATGAATTACTCCATTTACGTATTTCCCTTTCATTCTGGTCCATTTATGTTGGCATCTTCAGATTGTCATCAGGCATCCTCCTCAAACTCAGAGGAACCAAACTGAAATCACTCCTACTGGATATCACTGAAATTAGTGGAAAATAATTAGATTTTAGAGCCAAATAAAATCCTTTCTCACTTACTTTGTGACCCTAGACAAGTTATTATACTACTTTCCTGAGTACTTATATTGATTTGTAAAATAATACCTATCTATCTTATAGAGTGGTTATAGAATTAAATGAGCCAATATGTAAAAATACTTAGTATGCCTCGTACACCTAATAGGCAGTCAATAAGCTTCCTTTCCTTGACAGCTCTGTTTGTCTTTTTAAACAACTGAATGACAGGAGTGCAAGGCTCCTGCATTTACCTGGCAAAAAGCTGCCCTCCTGAGGAAGTCAGGCTCAGCTTCCTCTCTGTGAGTGCTGCCCCAACACTTGAAGCAGGCCTCCAGCACACTCTGGGAACTTCAACAGCAGTACTTTACTGGGGTCTTCTATTCTGCTTTGCTTTGTTATAGTTGTTTAAATGGTAAACATTTGAGCAAAGTTAACTGCATTCCAGCTGCTGCTTTTTCCTTTGTCATCATACCTCTTCAGCAACAAAGAACTGATATATATTTTTTGTTTACAGGTCACTGGTGGACTTTATGCCACAGAGATGCCTGAGCTGAATTACTAAAGGTAGCAAAAAAAAAAGGCAACCTGGAGGTTTTAGTGATTTTGGCCAGCAACCTCAAAATATCAGCAGACAGAATGAAAGATGTTATGGGGATAGATAGAACCAGCCATTCTTCTGAATATTTTCATCTGGTTCATGCTCAGCCTCTCAGAGCCTGATGAAGCTTCTGGGGTGGACAAAGCACATGACTGAGAACCAGAGACCTGCCTTCCACTTGCTACATGTTCTCAGGAAGTGACTTCCACAGGCTGCAGGTTATCTGGGAAACTGTGGGATTAGTCAAGATGATCAAAACATGTGATGGTTGAGATGGGCCTCGAGACCACCTGGTCTAACATTTGACAGGTGAGAAGTGAGGCCCAAAGCAAGCCAATGGTTTCCTGATATCACAACCCTCACAGCTCATGGACTAGGGATTAGCATACAAGGTTTTCCTTCTGTCACTGATAATCATTCCACAAAGTCCTATTTAAAAATTATTTGATTCTGATGGTAATGAGGAAGGCGCACAATGTGCATTCCTACTCAAATTAGTTCAAAATGACTCAATAGACTGAATTTCTGAGCTAGTTTTCTTACCAAGGGAGGACTTGTTACTGTCTTGGATAACACATTATTCCTTAGACCTGGAAAGGCTCTGGAAGTACTTTTTACCTTATATGTCCCAGAATGCACAGGGTGAATTTCAACACTGTAATTGATGATGTCCCTTGAAAGTGGCAAGTATCCAACAGGAACTGATGAACGCTGTGCTCTATAACCTCTTGGTGATCATGCTAGATGCCAAACAAGGTTCAGACCCAAGCAAAATGCAAAGCAAAAAAATTCTAGTAAGGCTAAGGGGGCAGGGTGGCGGTTATCTTACAAATCATTACCTACCTACCTACGTATTTCTTAATTCCTCCTGCCTAGGGAAAAAAGAGAGGTTCTTAAAGGTTAACAGGTCTAATCACAGGTGACCATAGTGAAGAAGCCTGATTTGCCCAAAGAAAAATATTTCCATGGGTAGAAGGGGCTGTGAGGCTTCTTGGCCCAGTCACTCTAGAAGTCTGGAGCAAGGGGCTGAGGAGGAACATTTTCTAATTCAAATTAATATAAATCAAACACTATGACCTTAGTTAAGAACCACGCTGAAAGGTGAACATTTGAATCCTCCACTAAAACGGAAACTAGAACCAAATGTGAAGAATGAAAGAGTAAGAAAGACAAAGGAAGGCCTGTAAGCAGGAAACACACTGATGTGAGGGAACCAGCCAGTGTGAGGATGACCACAGAACCTGAGGGAGGCACGCTGGCATGTTCTCACCTGCTGAGGGTATGTCTGGGAGCAAGGTGGAGACAGTACAGTCAGCCAAACAGATAAGCTTGCCAGGCGGGTGTTAATACAGTTTAAATGGAAATCTCTTTTAAAAATGTAAACTCTTTGTCTGTAGTTCCTGCTTACAAAGTTAGGTCCTTTCTCCATTAGAGTTCTCAGATAGGACTCACAACTGAGGTGCGTGGGAGTGAAGAACGGAAGCTGGAGAAAAGCAGGCCTGTCTACACTGTCCAGCCAACATGGCAGCCACTACCAGCCAAGTGTCGCTACTGAGTGCATGAAATGTGGCTAGTGAGACAGAGGAACTGCATTTTATTTTAAATTTTATTTAACTTTGAATTTAGAAATAGATACTGATTCAATTATTGCAAAGTTGATATGCATTGTGGAATGACTTGGGTATGTGAATCTACCTTTTCAACTGTAAATTTTAATCTAAATACAGATCATGTGTTTTCTGTGAAAACGTGCCGTCCAAATCTAGATGAGTTATAAGTGAAAAATGTACACTGGATTTCAAGATTTAATATGAAAAAATGTAAAATATCTCATATAATTATATTAATTACTGTTAAAATGGTAATCTCAGTATACATTTGGCTAAATATATTAAAATTAATTTTACCTGTTTCCTTTTACTCTTAAGTGGCTACTAAAAGATTTAAAATTACATAGAAAGTGCACATTTGAGATTCACATTTTATTTTTATTCAGTTCAATTCAGTTCAGTCGCTCAGTCGTGTCCGACTCTTCGCGACCCCATGAATTGCAGCACACCAGGCCTCCCTGTTCATCATCATCTCTCGGAGTTCATTCAGACTCCCGTCCATCGAGTCCGTGATGCCATCCAGCCATCTCATCCTCTGTTGTCCCCTTCTCCTCCTGCCCTCAATCCCTCCCAGCATCAGAGTCTTTTCCAATGAGTGAACTCTTCACATGAAGTGGCCAAAGTACTGGAGTTTCAGCTTCAGCATCATTCCTTCCAAAGAAATCCCAGGGCTGATCTCCTTCAGAATGGACTGGTTGGATCTCCTTGCAGTATAACAGACTCTCAAGAGTCTTCTCCAACCCCACAGATCAAAAGCATCAATTCTTCGGCACTCAGCCTTCTTCACAGTCCAACTCTCACATCCATACCTGACCACAGGAAAAACCATAGCCTTGACTAGACAGACCTTAGAAGGCAAAGTAATGTCTCTGCTTTTGAATATACTATCTAGGTTGGTCATAACTTTTCTTCCAAGGAGTAAGCGTCTTTTAATTTCATGGCTGCAGTCACCATCTGCAGTGATTTTGGAGCCCCAAAAATAAAGTCTGACACTTAGTGCTGCTTAAATTTGTCGGGCTGCCTTACTTTTCTGAGTCTAAAAATGGGATGATGACCTAGGGCTTCTGGTGACAGAGTGTGTGGCTCTAAAGCACATGTTCCAGCTTTCTTGCGTGTTTAGCTTGGGTTTTGTGAGTGCATTGCTGTTTACCCCATGAAATCACGTGTACAACACTCTGCTTTGTAACTGGACTTGTATTATCACTTTTTTCTGTTACCACCCATTTCATGTTAGCTGCATTGTTAGTCAGCTTATAATTCAATTAACCATGAATCATTTTAGCGGCCTGTGAAGTGGTAACTAGTTCATTTTGTGGTCTTTTGACACACTGTTTTTATAATTTGCATCACTGGCAAATTAGTTGATATTTAAAATTCTTTGATGATTTCTCTGTGGTTTCATGCTTAATTTCTTTCCGAGTATTTGTTAAGGAACAGTTCTGTATGTTTTCCTTGCTGCTGGAGTTCTCTGACGATGTGTCTGCTTTCATCATTGGTTTTGATTTCCTGTCTCATCCTGGTGTCTGCTTAGTTGTTGTCAATCCAGACCCCCTGCCCCCAGGCTGTAGTTTACCCTTCCATCTCCCCTCCCCCATCCCCCCACTTGCTCTGGTCATAGTTGTGCTGTGGTCCACAGCGTGTGTGCTCTTAGTTGGGTTTGTGCTTTGTCTTTGTGTCTCATTACATGGTGTTTTCCCCCATAGCAGTAAGTTGAATTGGTGTATCACTATGCAGTTACAGGAGAAGGCCATGGCACCCCCACTCCAGTACTCTTGCCTGGAAAATCCCATGGATGGAGGAACCTGGGGGCTGCAGTCCATGGGGGTCGCACAGAGTCGGACACGACTGAAGTGACTTAGCTTAGCTTAAATTCTAGTAGGTCTAGATAAGAATATCACTTTATAAAAACATTATAACCAATATACATTTTAGTGTCTTTGTCAAGATCAAACTAGAGAAAGGTTATACCGTCTGAAGAGTCCAAAGATAGTTTTTCTAATTATACTCTCCCAGTAAACTAAAATTTGACATTTGGTTTACAAATTTACCTCAGATTAATTTGTCAATCAACCATTATCTGATCAATTAAAGTAAAAATGACAGCAAAGGTGCAGACCAAAGCACTGATGAAGGAGTGAATTCTGAAACAGAATACAGTAACCTCTAATCTGGGTCCTCTGCCATCCTTTGTATATATGCATCACTATAATTCAAATATTTGATGATAAATATCATGTTCTATTAGTCTTCTTTACATGACCCAAGAAAAAACCACACTAAAAGAAACAACCACACTGTATGCTGCAACTACTGAGCCCATATTCTCTGGAGTAGAGGCGAATGTGAGGCTTCTTACACACTTACATCAGTGTGTTTCCTGCTTACAGGCCCTCCTTTGTCTTTCTTATAGTTTCATTCTTCACATGCGGCTCTAGTTTCTGTTTCAGTGGAAGATTCAAATGTCCACATTTCAATGTGGTTCCTAATTAAGGTCATAGTTCTATTTACATTAATTTGAATTAGAAAATGTTCCTCCTCAGCGCCTTGCTCCAGACGTCTAGAGTGACTGGGTCAAGAAGCCCCACTGTCCCCTCTACTCATGGAAGAGGGGTTGTGGGTCACAACTAGGGAGCCTGTGCACCACAAAGAAAGATCCTGCATGCAGCAACTAGGACCCAACACAGCCAAGTAAGTAAAAAAATAAATATTTTTAGAAAGAAGCCACTTTAAATACACACACATATACACCCTAATGAGACTATTTTAAATACCCTCTGAACACAAATCAAATCTATGGCACAAATGATAATAATTATGTATATATAAATACTTCACATGTATAAGTAAAACTATCAGCTAAACAAAGCTTCCTTTAAGTTAAAGAAAAAAACCTGAAACACAAAATCTTTGACCTAAATCATTATGACAAACTAAGCCTGTCATTATCATCACAGGCACCTCAGGATCTTCTACCACCTCCAGAAATTGTATTCAATGACAGCAGCATCCATGCTTACAACATTCCAGAAAGGCAAGGATCAACTCTCACATCCATTTAAAGAGCTGATAATTCATCAATGACAGAGAAGTTAAATAGCACAAAGGTTCAGCATTTGAAAAAGCTAAAAGCTGCTCATTTCTGCTTGGACTCTGAGCTGTCATCCCAGAAGCTGCCACCAGATACGTAAGGTGCTTATTAATAGAGCAGTAAGCCCATCTTAGAGGGTCTCTTTAAGATTTGACATCAGTCAAATTTGGCCAGTTGGACATTTGGTCAATTGTGCTTCCCCCTCTATGAAAAGAGAACTTAGTAATATAGCAGTATAATTAATTGACAAATCCTTATCACTAATTTGTTTTATGAATTAAAGATATAATCTAGCATAATATTTACTTAAAAAATACCTTCAAATTAAATATTTCTTTCAACTAAATCTCACTATTTTAAATCTACATCTAATTTAAACCTGGGTTTTTTCCAGAGTCAAATCAGAATTCTCCCTGACTTAATTCTAGATGGTAGCTTCTCCAAGTCTCAGACCTTCAGAACAGGATAGGTGTTCATCATATAATTTCCCAGAGCTAAACTATTCTTAATTCTCCCGCCTGTTTTCAGCTTCAGAAACCATTAGTTTCACAGGGCATCTAGGGCCTCTTCTGCTGAGGCCCTTCTTCCCTTCACAGGATGCAGTGTCCTTCTGCCTTTTCCACACTTAGCCTCACAGAACGTTTCTTGGGTTTAGCCCCTTCCTCCCCACGGCTTACCTCTGCTCCATGGCCCACTCTGGGCTCCCATGCCCAAGCAGAAACAACCACAGATCCAGCCGTCTTGCTCTCTCCACTTTGTAGTCTTGTTCCAATCAGAGAAACATTCCTATGGCAACCAACATGCACCACCATCTCACTCCTCTTCCCAGAAAGTTCCCTATTTGCATTTCAGACATTTGGCAAGGACCCATGAATAACTTGCCTAGCAACTACTAGCCTGTTCCAGCCTCTCTAAGGGGCTTACTTTTTTCTCTTTATCTTTTAGAACACACTCAGAGGCTGGTGGGTTGACTGTGGAAGAGCAGCTGCCGAGTCAGCCTCCCTGGTAGTGGCCTGGAGCACACACAGCTGTTGGGCAAATTGCAGCCTCCTTTACCCCAGGGTAAAATAATGCCCACAGGCTCAAGACAGTGGCCCAAGACTGGGCAGCTCTAAAGTGTTCATTCTGGGCTTCCTCCAGGGAAATTTCGGTTCTTAGAGAACCAGAGATCTTGTTCATCCTCAGCTATAAGAACTGCATTATGAGTACATGCGCCTCCATTTAGAAAACCAGGTTTATCCATCCATTATGGTGTGTGATAAGGACCCTCCTATTTATTTATTCATTTACTAAACAGACTAGCAACCAGATATTTTGTTTTGTTTTAATTTATTTTTAATTGAGGGATAATTGCTTTACAGTACTGTGTTGGTTTCTGCCAAACATTAACATGAATCAGCCATAGCAGCAACCAGATATTTTAACTTACAGATTGTATTTAACTCATTTAGGCAATTTTGGTATCAGAAACAAACATGGTCCCAAATGACTAATGCTACTATCCACATTTCCCCCTCAATGAATTCTGAAGAAGCCCTCAGTGTCTTTAACATAATTATAGTGCCCTAAAGTGAAATACTTTCTCTGAGAACCCACAGAGGTGAAGGAGTTTCAATAATAAATAAACTGTGTTTCTCCTGCTTTTGTGCTGTTCTGCTGATAGAATTCGGAGAAGGCAACAGCAACCCACTCCAGTACTCTTGCCTGGAAAATCCCATGGACGCAGGAGCCTGATAGGCTGCATTCCATGGGGTCTCTAAGAGTCAGACACTTACTGAGAGACTTCACTTTCACTTTTCACTTTCATGCATTGGAGAAGGAAATGGCAACCCATTCCAGTGTTCTTGCCTGGAGAGTCCCAGGGACAGCGGAGCCTGGTGGGCGGCTGTCTCTGGGGTAGCACAGAGTCGGACACAACTGAAGTGACTTAGCAGCAGCAGCTGATAGAATTCCATGCTTCCGTTTCCAAAGAGAGGCCAAGAGTACATCCTAGCTCCTAAAAGCAACTGACAGGATCATTAAGGGAGGTCCTAGAGGGGGAAAAAAAGCTACTTTTTTTTTTTTTTTCCCACAAGAAAAGCAAGCCACTGATGTAGAAAGGTGAATGTAGGGGGGGAGTTGTCAATTTAGGCTAGGAACAGAACTAGAAGTCAATCCTGGCAATGCTTTCTTTATACTCACTTTCATGACTTGACAAGGATGATTTTTGATCCTGAGATCCCATTTCAGAGAAGACACATAGTAAATACTCAGTGAGTATATACTGAAGTGAAACATATACTGTATATACTGTAACACATATATAAAGTGAAACACTGTTGCTGGAACTGATACAGTAATTCTGGAGGACTATTATCTAAAAATGCACACACCTTCACTAGTTAATTCCCCTGCTTTGGTTTTCCTTGTGGCTCAGCTGGTAAAGAATCTGCCTGTAACGTGAGAGACCTGGGTTCGATCACTGGGTTGGGAAGATCCCCTGGTGAAGGGAAAGGCTACCCACTCCAGTTCTGTCCTGGGGAATTCATGGACTGTATAGTCAGGGACTGCAAAGAGTCAGACACAACTGAGTGACTTTCATTTCACTTTCACCAAAAAAAAAAAGGTGAAAAGGTATGTCCAAGCATATTTATTGCAGCATTGTTTGTGACAGGATAAATCTAGAAATAACCAAATGTTAATAAATAGAAAGTAATTTAAATTATGACATGCCACCACTACTATATAGCCAATAAAGTAAGGTAGAATATATGTATTGATATGGGCAGATTTCTAAGATACATCATTAAGAAAAACGTATTGCACAATAGAACCCATAGGCAAGTACATATGTGTGTTATGTGTATGTGTATCTACATATGTACATATATAACTACAGATGGGTATGTATATGTATATATGTAGGTTTCCTGGTGGCTCAGCAGTAATCCACTTGCCAATGCAGGAGATATGGATTCGATTCCTGGGTCAAGAAGATCCTCTGGAAAAGGAAATGGAAATCCACTCTAGTATTCTTGCCTGGGAAATCCCATGGACAGAGGAGCCTGGCAGGCTACAGTCCATGGGATCACAAAGAGTCAGGCATGGCTTAGCAACTAAGCAACAACAGTGTTGCTGCTGCTGCTAAGTCACTTCAGTCGTGTCCGACTCTGTGCGACCCCATAGACGGCAGCCCACTGGACTCCCCCATCCCTGGGATTCTTCAGGCAAGAATACTGGAGTGGGATGCCATTTCCTTCTCCAATGCATGAAAGTGAAAAGGGAAAGTGAAGTCGCTCAGTCGTGCCCAACTCTTAGCGACCCCATGGACTGCAGCCCACCGGGCTCCTCCGTCCATGGGATTTTCCAGGCAAGAGTATTGGGGTGGGGTGCTATTGCCTTCCCCAAACAACAATGTACTTATGTATACTTATGCATGTATTTGGATGTGAGTGTGTGTGTGTGTAGAACATTAGATCATTTCTGGAAGGTTCTACAGAAACTTTAACCTGCTGCTACTGCTGCTAAGTCGCTTCAGTCATGTCCGACTCTGTGCAACCCCATAGACAGTAGCCCACCAGGCTCCCCGTCCCTGGGATTCTCCAGGCAAGAACACTGGAGTGCGTTGCCATTTCCTTCTCCAGTGCATGAAAGTGAAGAGTGAACGTGAAGTCGCTCAGTCATGTCCGACTCTTAGCGACCCCATGGACTGCAGCCCAGTAGGCTCCTGCATCCATGTGATTTTCCAGGTAAGAGTACTGGACCTGGGTGCCAGTGCCTTCTCCGAAACTTTAACCTAGTTACCTTTAAATATCACTTTAGAATCAGAGAACAGGCAGACTTATTTTCTCTTTATTGTTTTTTTTTAATTTTGATCAATTTTAAAACAAAGTAAGCCTTCAGTCAGTTCAGTTCAGTTCACTGGCTCAGTCATGTCCAACTCTTTGAGACCCTATGAATTGCAGCACACCAGGCCTCCCTGTCCATCACCAACTCCCCGAGTTCACTCAAACTGACGTCCACCCAGTCTGTGATGCCATCCAGCCATCTCATCCTCTATCGTCCCCTTTTCCTCCTAACCCCAACCCCTCCCAGCATCAGAGTCTGTTCAAATGAGTCAACTCTTCGCATGAGGTGGCCAAAGTACTGGAGTTTCAGCTTCAGCATCATTCCTTCCAAAGAAATCCCAGGGCTAATCTCCTTCAGAATGGACTGGTTGGATCTCCTTGCAGTCCAAGGGACTCTCAAGAGTCTTCTCCAACACCACAGTTCAAAAGCATCAATTCTTCAGCGCTCAGCCTTCTTCACAGTCCAACTCTCACATCCATATGTGACCACTGGAAAAACCATAGCCTTGACTAGATGGACCTTTGTTGGCAAAGTAATGTCCCTGCTTTTCAATATGCTATCTAAGTTGGTTATAACTTTCCTTCCAAGGAATAAGTGCTACACTTTAAAAATGTTAATAATTCATTATTATTTTCATATGGTTTCCATCATTTAGTTTTTTTTTTTTTTTAAATAAAGCCTGCAGCTTATTTTTACCATTTAAGTATACCTTGTAACTAATACAGGAGTCTCTTAAACCATCCACAGCTATTGCGGTAAATGAGAAACTGCAGAAGTGGAAGCAGCAGTTCACATAAATTGTTCACAAAGTATGTACTTTCAATGTGCTGAACATGGTAAATATATCCAAACTATTAGAAATTAAGAAATCATATCAGAGCTATGTAAATTAAGGTAAAAATTGGAAAAACACATTGCAGTACACACAAAAAAACATGTGTGTGTGGTGTGTGTGTGTGTGCACGCAAGCTCAGTCATATCTAACTCTTTGGTACCCCCTGGACTATAGCCCAGCAGGCTCCTCTGTCCACGGAATTTTCCAGGTAAGAATACTGGAGTGGGTTGCCATTTCCTATTCCACAGAATCTTCCCAACCCAGGTATTGAACTTGCATTTCTTGCATCTCCTGTATCAGCAGCCAGATTATTTTAGTACTAGCACCATCTGACCCCACCCCAGTACTCTTGCCTGGAAAAACCCATGGACGCAGGAGCCTAGTGGGCTGTAGTCCATTGGGTCGCTAAGAGTTGGACACAACTGAGCGACTTCACTTTCAATTTTCACTTTCATGCATTGGAGAAGGAAATGGTAACCCACTCCAGTGTTCTTGCCTGGAGAATCCCAGGGACAGGGGAGCCTGGTGGGCTGCCATCTATGGGGTCACACAGAGTCGGACACGACTGAAGTGGCCTAGCAGCAGCAGCAGCAGCAGCATCTGGGAACCCGCTCCAAATAAGCATCTTTTCCTAGTGCATGAGTCTTTTGTGTTATTATTTTTCTGGACTTAGAGAAGGTGGAGGAAGCAGATAAATAAATATTGCTACTAAATCAGAAATCATAAGCCTCAGAAGCCCTGAACATACGTAAAAATTAAGAGCCAAAAAACTGGATCTAAGAACTCTAAGTGATGTTTTACCAAATAAAAAGTCAGAAAGCTGAAAATGCATCTTTTGGGGAAGAGTACTTAAAATGGGCAGAGTACTTAAAATGCAGAGAGGGACAGCTGAAGAGAAATTTCCCTTAGTCACTTTCACATCAGTAACAAGAAAGTGAAGACCATGGCATAAGATTAATATTTTCAACTTCTGAAGGCTAGGAAGAACACTTCATTAAGAAAATATAGCATTAAAGTTCATTTTCACACTATGCCAGTCTCCCAAATATTCCTACCTTTTTCTTACAAACTCAAGAGAAAAATTTCCTGTGGTACTCATTATTAAAACCCCAGAATGTTCTTGACACTGCCATTTTAACTGTCTATTGTTCTCCTAACTCCAGGAAGTCTCTGAAAGCCAGACATAATGACTGTTGTGACAGTTTTCAGTAACAAGAAGTGAAGTTTCCTGTCAAAAGAAGTGCTCTCTCCATTTTGATCATATGTTAGAGAAGATGCTTCAACAAGCACTTTCACAGAAAGAGCAGATTCTCTGAGACCCTGAAAATGTACTACACAAGTGAAACAATGAATCAAAATCAAAATGACAGATAAATTTGTGGGAGTTTTTCCTTTCAGCTAGAGCAATGTGATTTATTTCCTAAGTAGTATTGATTTTCTGGGCATAGAACTGGTTTTTATTGGGCTTCCCTGGTGGCTCAGATGGTAAAGCGTCTGCCTGCAATGCGGGAGACCCAGGTTTGATTCCTGAGTTGGGAAGATTCCCTGGAGAAGGAAATGACAATCCACTCCAGCACTCTTGCCTGGAAAATCCCATGGACGGAGGAGCCTGATAGGCTACAGTCCATAGGGTCGCAAAGAGTCGGACAACTGAGCGACTTCACTTTTTCACTTTCATTCTAGAACTGTTAAAGGTAGGTTCCAGATGTTAATTCAACAAAGGAGTAGAAAAAAAAGCTGGGAGTTGGTACTAGCTCCTCAACTAAATGCAGGGGATATGAAACACATTACATTATAATGCTCTGCCAATAACTGCTTAAAGTTACTGAGAATCCAAATCTCCAATGACAAGTGAGAGGTCTTCAGTAGGGCTTCGGTCAGATGAGCAGAAAGGAGGAGGATGTGTCTTGAACCAGGATTCAGCAGCCCTGGTTAAGTACTACAGTCCTGGACCTGCACCACGGAAAGGAGAGACAGTCTCATATGCCTCACTTCTCCCATGTAAATGAATGGGGACAGGGGTAACAGATCAAGTGAGGTGGAAACAATCTGAAAAAATTGGGGAAGATGCCAAATGGTCTTACTATTAGAAAGAGCAAGGGTTCCTCTGTGTGAAACTGTCAAATACAAATGAGTCCCTGCATGACTCAGTTTCCTTATCTGTAAAATGAAAATTATAGTAACACTCCACAGATACTCTGAGAATTAAATGAGAGAACATATGAGATATTCTTAGAAGAGTGTCTGGCATAGAGCAGATGCTCAGAAACATTAGCTATAATCTTTAATACAAAACTACTTTATTTATTTAGAACTGTGGATCCCTAGTACTGGAGAGTCCCTAGATGTTACATAATCATAGCATAAAGTGAAAAACTGGGATACATTAGGAAGGAATAAGCTGTTGCTGATAGCATCTGCCTTGTAACTAGTGGTGCAGTTAGGCTCAAAGCAATAACCACAGAAGGAAGGTTGAGACTGGACTTGGACCAAGCACACAGCAGCTCTGAGTGCAGTGAGAGGCAAATCTCTCTACTAAAGGTTAAATGGTCTGTACACTAAATATGACATGCATGGGGGCAGAGAGTCTGTCTCTTCTCTATGCCTGACTGGTTCCAAAGTTCTTGTTATTGTTCAGTTGCTTAGCTGTGTCCGACTCTTGGTGACCCCATGGACTGCAGCATGCCAGGCTCTCCTGTCCTTCACCATCTCCCAGAACTTGTTCAAATTCATGTCCACTAAATCAGAGATACCATCCAACCATCTCATCTTTTGTCGTCCCTTCTTCTTCTGCCTTCAATCTTTCCCAGCATCAGGGTCTTTTCTAATAAGTCAGCTCTTCACATCAGATGGCCAAACTATTGGAGCTTCAGTTTCAGTATCAGTCCTTCTAATGAATATTCAGGATTGATTTCCTTTAGGAATGACTGGTTTGATCTCCTTGCAGTGCAAGGCACTCTCAAGAGTCTTTTCTAACACCACAGTTCAAAAGCATGAATTCTTTAGCGTTCAGATTTCTTTATGGTCCAATTCTCACATCCATATATGACTACTGGAAAAACCATGGCTTTGACTGTACTAACCTATGGCAACCCACTCCAGTGTTCTTGCCTGGAGAATCCCAGGGATGGGGGAGCCTGGTGGGCTGCTGTCTATGGGGTTGCAAAGAGTCAGACATGACTGAAGTGACTTAGCAGCAGCAGCAGCATAAGAACCTCTGCAAAGTAATGTCTCTGCTTTTTAATGTGGTTCCACATTAGGTTCCCCCAAATATTTGAAAGATGGGCAAAAGGGGGGATGGGATGAACAGGTAGTGCTTTCAACACAATCTTCTTACAGAGTGTCTATCATAATATAGGCTGTTCAACATTAATAAGACAGTCTATATGAAAGAAAAAGGAAAGTCCCAAAGATGTATGTATTCTTATACCTTCATTCATTAAGTATTTATTCAATGTTCACTATAGGTAAGGCACAATGCAGAAGTTGTTTTATGAGTAAATGTTTGTGTATGTAATTACGGAAATCTAACCAACTTTTCACAGGAAGAAACTGGCCTCCTATTTGGACTAGAGTTTAGTCATAGAGGACATAAATAATTATCAGTCTCTCTAATTGGCTTTTACAGGACATCCTTCTCGGTACCCAAACTTCAGCAATGCCATTTAGGTGTCAAGACATTTGTATTAATATCTAAGGAAACCAAAGGAAACTGAAAGTCTTATTCAAAGGATGTAATTGTACCAGACAGTTTCCAAGGGATTTAGAAGCATCTAATTAATTACAATAATACCTTACAACAAATTCATCCTGATGGGAGGAAGATCTGGGTGACAATATTGAATTACAGACGAGTTTTAAAGAAGAGGAGTTTTATTAGAGTAATTCAAATTAAATGCTAATAAAATATTACCAAGTAGAAATCCTCATAGGACTACTTTAATGACTAGAATCACTCATAATCAGTATGTAGTTAGGATACAAATAGATGCAAGTAAGGCATTTGAAAATAGCCCTTTCTCTTAAGCAGATTAGTATGTTTCCTAGCAAACTTATTTACACTTTTCATTTGCTTGGTGGCTCCCTTCTCCATAGATTAAGTAAACTTCAGATTTGCCTCAAAAATTATTAAAGACCATGAATCAATGGGCTACAAATGGATGACACTGCTGGAGAGAGATCCAGGGCTCTGTCAGATGGCTGCAGCCAACTACATCTCAAGTTATTTTTAAATGTGGGTTTATACTCCTCTGTTCATGCACATTATCACAAGAGGCTCTGTCCATGCATACAAAGCAGGAAAGAACTGAATTCAATCAGTGTGCTGAATGGAGCAGAAGAATAGGTGGAGGGGAATACCTACCCTTTTCCTCTTCTTTTCTCTGTTATTTTCCTTCCCTCCCCTATCTGGTATTCTTGGATACACTCTGTCAGCTTGTGCAAACTGAGGAGCCTGACAGCCTAGGCTCAGGAAAGACACACATGCAAACATGTTTTGCATCCTGTGCAGAACGATCAGACCTTGGTGAATGAGTTAGTATGTCCAAAGCACTCCAGAAGCTGCAAAGAATGATCCATGTTATTCATCTGATACACCCACTGGTGAGACAAGAAAGGCAACCTCTCCATTTTACAAGTAGGAGAAGTTACTGATGCAATCAAGGCCACAGTGTTAGAAATGATCCCATTGTCAAGTCCAATCCTCTCACTCCTGGTCTGCAGCAGTGGCCCCACACCACACTGCCCAGAACTTAACAAACTTTTTTTTTTTTTTTTTACACACCCCTATGGTAAACTGACAAGCCCTAGCATCGATCTCTTATATCCAGAGGAAACAGAATCCTGGGTGGGGAAGGATTCATAGCCCTCAGCCTCACTGTGATTTCACAAGGGGCTTATTATGTTCTGGAACAGTCACTTTTCAAATGTTAAGCAGTTTTACCTGCATCTGTTCTTCTGCTAGTGAAAAACATGGTTTGGGGTCAATGTCTAAAGAAAATTACCTATTGTTCTAAAGTTTGCATCTGTGCTAAGTCTCTTGAGTCATGTCCAGGTCTTTGAGATCCCATGGAGGAGTCTGCCAGGCTCTTCTGTCCATGGGATTCTCCAGGCAAAAATACTGGAGTGGGATGCCATCCCCTTCTCCAGGGGATGTTTCCGACCCAGGGATTGAACCCCATCTCTTCTGTCTCCTGCACTGGCAGGCAGGTTCTTTACTACTAGTGCCACCTGGGGAGCCTTTCTTACTAAAGTTGAGATATCAAATGGGGGCAGAAGTGGCTTAGGCTTGTAGGTCTGTCATTTGAGAGGCAACTAAAAATGTATTTTGCAAACATAAAATTTAACATAAATGCTTATAAATTACCTCCAAGATAGCAGAGTAGAAAGACATGTGCTCATCTTCTCCAGCAATATCAAGATCGCAACTAGCTGCTGAACAACCAGAGACAGAAGAATGTTGGATTCCACCAAAAAGATACCATGCATCCAAGGACCAAGGATAAACCCAAACAAGACAGTACAAAGTGTGAAACTATGTTTAGAATCAAACCTCAGATCCACCAGAGATTCTCAGAGGGTGCAAACGAAACCTTGTACACACAAGAACTCAGGGAAAGGAGCAGTGACCCTCAGAAGTGACTGAATCAGACCTGCCTTTGAGTGTCTGAATGCCTCCTGCAGAGGCATGGGTCAGCAGTGACCTGCCACGGGAACTTGGGCTCTGGTTTCAGCAGATCTAGGAAGTGCTTAGAGTTCATTGGAGCAGGTCGCCATTAAGCACCACCATAGAGCCACCAAGCAGACGGCCCACAAACTGGAGAACAATTATAGCAAAGAAGTTCTTGCACTATTGCAAAAGTTCTAGGGCCCACAACAGATTTCCCAAGCTGGGGATCTGGCAAGGGACTGAGCCCCCCAGAAAAACAGGTTCTTGGAGGACAAAACAAATCTTGTAGGCACAAAGTCCAGGAGAAAGGAGCAGTGATCCCACAAGAGACTGAGCCAGACTTGCCTGTGAGTGTCCAGGAGTCTCCAGTGGAGGCACGGGTCCATAGTGGCCTGCTGTGGGGTCAGGGGCACTGACTACAATAGTCCTGGGAGCCATGGCATGCTGGCATAAGTCCTTTGAAGGAGGTTGCCATTATTGCCATTACCCCTACCATAGTTTGGTCTCAGGCCAAACTACTGGGAGGGAATATAGCCCTACACATCAGAAGAAAATTGGATTAAAGATTTATTGAAAATGGCCCAGCCCACCAGAGCTGACCAAAAACCAGTTGAACACACAGCTAGTCACTCCCACCAAAAAGCTTCCACAAGCCTCTTATCCTCATCTATCAGAAGCCAGACAGAATGAAAACCACAATCACAGAAAACTAACCAAATTGATCACATGGATCACAGCCTTGTGTAGCTCCATGAAACTATGAGCCATGCAACATAGGGCCACCCAAGACAGACAGGTCATGGTGGAGAGTTGTGACAATATGTGGTCCACTGGAGAGGGGAATGGCAAACCACTTCAGTATTCTTGCCTTGAGAACCCCATGAACAGTACAAAAAGGCAAAAAGATATGACACTGAAAGATGAACTCCCTAGGTTGGTAGGTGCCCTAATGGAGAAGAGTGGAGAAACAGCTCCAGAAGGAAAGAAGAGGCTGAGCTAAACTGGAAATAATGCCCAGTTGTGGATGTATCTGGTGGTGAAAGTAAAGTCTGATGCTGTAATGAACAATACTGCATAGGAACCTGGAGTGTTAGGTCTATGAATCAATGTAAATCAGAAGTGGTCAAAAGGAGACGGCAAGAGTGAACACTGACATTTTAGGAATCAGTGAACTAAAATGGACCAGAATGGGTGAATTTAATTCAGATGACCATTATATCTACTACTGTGGACAAGAATCCCTTAGAAGAAATGGAGTAGTGCTCATAGCTAACAAAAGAGTCCAAAATGCCATTCTTGGGTGCAATCTCAAAAACGACAGAATGATCTCTATTTGTTTCCAAGGCAACCCATTCAATATCACTGTAATCCAAGACTATGCCCAAACCACTAATGTCAAAGAAGCTGAAGTTGAATGGTTCCATGAAGACCTACAAGACCTTCTAGAACAACAACAAAAAAAGATGTCCTTTTCATTACAGGGGACTGAAACTGCAGCCATGAAATTAAAAGACGCTTAGTCCTTGGAAGGAAAGTTATGACCAACCTAGATAGCATATTCAAAACCAGAGACATTACTTTGCCGACTAAGGTCCATCTAGTCAAGGCTATGGTTTTTCCAGTAGTCATGTATGGATGTGAGAGTTGGACTGTAAAGAAGGCTGAGTGCCGAAGAATTGATGCTTTTGAACTGTGGTTTTGGAGAAGACTCTTGAGAGTCCCTTGGACTGCAAGGAGATCCAACCAGTCCATTCTGAAGGAGATCAACCCTGGGATTTCTTTGGAAGGAATGATGCTAAAGCTGAAACTCCAGTACTTTGGCCACCTCATGCGAAGAACTGACTCATTGGAAAAGACTTCAATGCTGGGAGGGATTGGGGGCAGGAGGAGAAGGGGACGACCGAGGATGAGATGGCTGGATGGCATCACTGACTCTATGGACATGAGTCTGAGTGAACTCCGGGAGTTGGTGATAGACAGGGAGGCCTAGCGTGCTGCAATTCATGGGGTCACAAAGAGTCGGACACGACTGAGTGACTGAACTGAACTGAAATGCAAAAGCAGGAAGTCAAGAGACACCTGGAATAAAAGGCAAGTTTGGCCTTGAGTAAAAAATGAAGCAGGGCAAAGACTAACAGAGTTTTGCCAAGAGAATGCACTGGTCATAACAAACATACTCTTCCAAAAACACAAAAGATGACTCTACACATGAACATCACCAGATGGTCAAAACAGAAATTGGTGCTTTGCATCCAAAGAGGAAAAAGTTCTATTACAGTCAGCAAAAACAAGACTGGGAGCTGACTGTGGCTCAGATCATAAACTTCTTATTTACAAATTCAGACTTAAATTGAAGAAAGTAGAGAAAGCATTAGGCAATTAAGGTATGACCTAAATCAAATCCCTTATGCTATACAATGGAAGTGACAAATAGATTCAAGGAATTAGATCTGACAGAGTGCCTGAAGAACTATGGACAGAGGTTTGTGACACTACATAAGAGGTGGTGATCAAAATCATCACCAAGAAAAAAAAAATGCAAAAAGGCAAATGGTTGTCTGCGAGGTCCTTACAAATAACTGAAAAAAGAAGAGAAGTGAAAGGCAAAGGGAAAAAGGAAAGATATTCCTAGGCAAAAAGAGGTCCAAAGAGAGCAAGGGAAGGTAAGAAAGCCCTCCTAAGTGACCAATGGAAAGAAACCGAGGAAAACAATAGCGTGGGAAAGACTACAGATCGCTTTAAGAAAATTAGAGATAGCAAGGGAACACTTCATGCAAAGATGGGTACAATACAGGACAGAAACGGTATGGACCTAACAGAAGCAGAAGATGTTAAGGAGAGGTGACAAGAATACACAAAAGAACTATACAAAAATGATCTTAATGACCCAGATAACCACGACAGTGTGATCACTCACCTAGAGCCAGAAATCATGGAGTGCAAAGTCAAGCAGGCCTTAGGAAGCCTCACTACAAAGAAAGCTAATAGAAGTGATGGAATTCCAGCTGAGTTATTTAAATCCTAAAAGATGATACTCTTAAAATGCTGCACTCAATATGCCAGCAAATTTGGAAAATAGCAGTGGCCACAGGACTGGAAAAGGTCAGTTTTCATTCCAACCCCAAAAGGGGGCCAAAGGATGTTCAAACTACTGCACTATTGCACTAATTTCACATGCTAGCAAAGTAATGCTCAAAATTCTCTAAGCCAGGCTTCAACAGTATGTAAACCAAGAACAAAAAATGAAGATAATGGCATCCAGTCCCATCACTTCATGGCAAATAGATGGGGAAACAATGGAAACAGTGACAGATTTTCTTTTCTTGGGCTCCAAAATCACTGCAGATGGTGACAGAAGCCACAAAATTAAGAGATGCTTGCTCCTTGGAAGAAAAGCTATGACAAACCTAGACAGCATACTAAAAAAACAGAGACATTACTTTGCCCACAAACTCCATATAATCAAAGCTATGGTTTATTTCGGCAGTCATGTATGGATGTGACAGTTGGACTATAAAGAAGGCTGAACGGCAAAGAATTGATGTTTTTAAGCTGTGGTGTTGGAGAAGACTCTTGAGAGTTCTTAGATTGCAAGGAAATCAAACCAGTCAATCCTAAAGATAATCAATCCTGAATATTCATTGGAAGGACTGATACTGATGCTGAAGCTCTAAAACTTTGGCCACCTGATTCAGAGTTGACTCCTTAGAAAGACCCTGATGCTGAGAAAGATTGCAGGCAGGTGGAGAATGGGCTGACAGAAGATGAGATGGTTGGATGGCATCACTGACTGAATCGACATGAGGTCAGCAAGCTCTGGGAGATGGTGAAGGGCAGGGAAGCCTGGCATGTTGCAGTCCGTGAGGTCACAAAGAGTCAGACAGGACTGAGCAAATGAACAACAACACTCCCTTCTTTTTGGAAAAACTGATTCCATTTAATATTCATGGTGCTGAGAGAGTCATTTCCTAGGCAGGTTGATAAGAAGTCTAGGGGTCCCCAAGGAGAGAGGGGTCTGGAATTCTCAAGGAGGAAGAAAGGACAAACTTATTTCTCTACATTCCTTAGGATTATATAACAACAATGTATTCTGCCTGAGGGCAGTCTCTGGATTAAACCTTCTCTTTATAAGGATTATATAACAGCAATGTATTATGTATTCTGCCTGAGGACAGTCTCTGGATTAAACTTTCTGGCTAATTCTGTTATCTTAAAATGTAAATTATGGGAGTAGGTCTGGTGAGATCTTTACAACCTCCAGACCTTCTTTGGATTAGTTGGAGAATATATAAACTCATTGCTAAAATTAACAAGCGGGTACTCTTTCTACCCTCTTCTGATGCCTATGTCAGAAGCTTTCTCTATCTCCTTTATACTTTAATAAAACTTTATTACACAAAAGCTCTGAGCGATCCAGCCTCGTCTCTGGCCCCAGATTGAATTCTTCTCCTCCAGGGGCCAAGAATCCCGGCGTTGTGATTCAACAACAACCTTTCAGTACTCTATAACTGCAAATACTGTATTACCATGGGAGGATTATTTTTTCATTGGAGGCATAGCAAACATCTGATAAAATTTTATCAATTTAGGTTTGGGGAAATCTCAGAATTGGGACGTCTTTAAACAGTCTTGATATTATAACATTGAATGTTTCCCACATTTGGACGGCACCAGAGTCTCAAGGAAGGGCTTATACTCAGCAGGCTGTGAGAACCACTATCAACCAACTCCAGAGACTAAGAAATCTGGTGAGTAGCCAGTAGCCTGTTAAGTCCATGCTGCTCTTCTCCCAGAAAAGCTTAATGATAAATTCTAAAGAAGGGTAGTTTTAAAATAACTACTCCCTCCTAGCTGGGGGGAGGGGGGTGGGATGGGGGAACTTTTGCAGGCTGAGAGTTGCAAACTTCACATGTTTACTGATTACTCTAATGAGCAGCCAAAACTGTTCAAGTGAGAAACTAGACACAACATGGATTTCCAAGACTACACTTTGAGAACTGTAGAGATTTGTTGAAACTCCTTATAACTTTGGTTGTTTTTCCAAACCCAGTGCACTGAATCCAGCCTCACAAATCTTTGTTGCTGCTGCTAAGTCACTTCAGTCGTGTCCAACTCTGTGCGACCCCAGAGACAGCAGCCCACCAGGTCCCCCGTCCCTGGGATTCTCCAGGCAAGAACACTAGAGTGGGTTGCCATTTCCTTCTCCAGTGCATGACAGTGAAAAAGTGAAAGTGAAGTAGCTCAGTCGTGTCCGACTCTTAGCAACCCCATGGACTGCAGCCTACCAGGCTCCTCCATCCATGGGATTTTCCAGGCAAGAGTACTAGAGTGGGTGCCATTGTTTAGCATTTATTATTAAGGGCAAGGCATTGGTGCCTGCTACCTTCTGACTCTGGATTCAGAGTAAAACTGGACAACTTAGTCACAAGCAAACAGACACAGATACACACAGAGAGAGCAAATGCTACAAGTGAACCTGTTGAGAACATCATTAGGAAGGATCTGTGAGGTCAGCAGTGATTACCATAGCAACAACAGCCAATGGAAACTCCATCATTGCTACCAGTGCAACGATTTGAGATCTCAGTCTCCCCTGGGAGGTTTCACTGGCTTTTTTAAGAGGCCAGGATAGACTGGTCTGCTTTTGTCCCTGGGAGAGAAGAATGAACTCTTTATTAAAGGTTGCTCAACAGTCCACATATAAAACTGAAACTATAGGTTCAGGACTGTATTATTCACTAATTTGCTTGTTTTTGAACAGTCATCAGAAATTGTTCATGGAGTTCCCTGGTGGTCTAGTGGTTAGGATTCAACACTGTCACTCCCGTGGCCTAGGTTTGATGCATGTTGGGGAACTGAGATCCTGCAAAGCATGTGTTCAGCTCTAGCCTATTAAAAGCCATCCAGTCACTCACTGGGAAGGTTCTCTGCTACATCAGACCAAGTTGTTCCATTTGGAATCAATGCTCATCTGATACTGTGATCCAAACTTAGAGAAAACTGTCAGCCTGTGAAATGATCTGAATGCACTTAAATGATCTCTAACAATCAAGCCAAAATAAGTACTATTTGAGTTAAAAGCATATGCAGATATATTTTCCTTTGAATGCACTAGCATCTCATGGTCGAATACTAAGAATGTTTAGTAAATATGCTGAACATAAGTCAGTTTAAAATTTGAATTTGATGATACGGTATTCACCCTGAAGACAAAATGTCTTAGAATTAGAAGGTATTCTAGAGATAACTTAGTACATCTTCATAGCTAGGATATGAAAAAATATATACATTTCATTTACTGAGTAGATAAATATGTGTGATAAACATAAAATACACATATACATATACACATACAAAATACTAGAAGAATGTTCACTGAAGTTTTAACAGTTATCTGTAAACAGAATTACATGTAATTTTATTTTCGTGTTTTGACTTGTATTTTCTGACTTTCTTCCTTTACAAGGAGTTGAATTTATTGTTACCCTGTTTAGGGCACATTATTATCATTGTTCTTGCAAGGTTCTCTTTTGCTTTATTTATTATATCCCTTTTAACTCCCCCACTTCTCACCCTCATCCCTCACACAGCCAACTCTGAGAGGTTTAACTGGTAACCTCTTCTGTATCTCCCTTCATTTCTACTAAAACTATAAGCTTGAAAGCAGATAGCCTCATTTGGTACACTTAGAGAAATGAGTATCATTTTGTGGGCATGTAATTTAACTTGTACTGAATCTCATTTTTCTTACTCTTTACATTTGGCACTATGCCCTTAAGATCCAGTCATGTTGATAAATGTTTGTCTAATCAATTTTTTTCTAACAGATGCACAATACTCCTTTATGCTCTTTCAACTAAATTTGAACTAACCACTTTGTTAGTGAAGGACAACCAGTTTACCTCCAAGTCTCTCTTCAGCTCAGTTCATTTCAGTGACTCAACAGCGTCTGACTCTTTGCAACTCCATAGACTGCAGCATGCCAGGCTTCCCTGTCCATCACCAACTCCCAGAGCTTACATCGAGTCTGTGATGCCATCCAACCATCTCATCCTCTGTCGTCCTTTCTCCTCCTGCCTTCAATCTTTCCCAGCATCAGGGTCTTTTCTAATGAGTTGGCTCTTCACATCAGGTGGCCAAAGTATTGGAGTTTCAGCTTCAGCATCTGTCTGTCCAATGAATACTCAGGACTGATTTCCTTTAGGATTGACTGGTTGGATCTCCATGCAGTCCAAGGGACTTTCAAGAGTCTTCTCCAACACCACAGTTCAAAAGCATCAATTCTTCGGTGGTAAGACTCCCTCTTACCATCACAATAACCTTGCGTGAATACACTCAAGTCCTAGTATGGTGCTTTACATACACACAATGCAGGAGACATAAGAGATACAGGTTCAATCACCGGGTTGGGAAAATAACCTGGAGGAGGGCATGGCAACCCACTCTAGCATTTTTGCCTGGGAATACTGGGGGAGCCTGGCAGGCTACAGTCTATAGGATTGCACAGAGCTGGACATGACTGAAGCAACTTAGCATGCACAAACGCATACATACACACATATATGCTGCTGCTGTTGCTAAGTCGCTTCAGTTGTGTCCGACTCTGTGCGACCCCATAGACAGAAGCCCACCAGGCTCCCCCCGTCCCTGGGATTCTCCAGGCAAGAACACTGGAGTGGGTTGCCGTTTCCTTGTCCAATGCATGAAAATGAAAAGTGAAAGTGAAGTTGCTCAGTCGTGTCTGACTCTTAGTGACCCCATGGACTGCAGCCCACCAGACTCCTCCATCCATGGGATTTTCCAGAGTACTGGAGTGGGGTGCCATTGCCTTCTCTACACACATATATACACAAGGGATATATGTAAATGTGTGTATATGCACGTGTGTATGCATATATATATATATGCATGTGTGTATATATACATACACATATCATATATGTATGTATGTGTATATATATAAAACAAAGACATTTTCATACATCTCTAGAGAAGAATTTCTGGGTTATGGGTGTGAGTGGCCCTAATTCAAACAGGTAGCATCACAGGCTCTCCAAAATGGTAGTATCAGTCTATCTCCTATTAACAATGCATGAAGGTCCCCAAAGTCTCAGAAACACTGGGCATAACTGAGATCTCTAAAATGCTATACATGCCATTATTGATTTAATTTGCATTTCTCTCATCACTAGTGACTTAGAGTATCTTTTCCAATACTTTGATAGCCTTTTGAGTTTCCTCCTCTTTAACTGCCTTTTCTAATCCTTTGCCCAAATTTTCTACAAATAACATGTATCACTTTAAAAATAATCTCCTGCCTCCAGTGAAATCAGCTGAATAAGACAGGCATGAGAGGCAACTAGAAAACCCAAATGTGACAGCAGATGGCAGTTAATCCATCTTCTGAAAATAGCAGTGATTCAGGAGTCAACAGAGAATTTGATAACTGCACAACAGTGATAACAGGGACAGCACCAATGGCTGATGTTATGTGAAACACATCTACTCCTGTGGTCCCTGGCTCATAGTAGATGCTCATTAAACATGACTTCCCTCCCTTATCTTGTTGGATTACCACAACAAATCTGTGAAAAGGAAAATTGTGTATTATTTTTAGTCCCCTTTAATGGAGAACTGCCTGGATGGATGCCCTGATGAGTGTGAGAAGCATGACTAAGGCAGGTCCTTCCAGCTCCTCCTTTCGTTTCTACTAGGAGAGTAAGCTTAAAAGCCTGGACAGCTTGAAAGTGGAGGCTTCCAACTTACCAGCATGTGGCCTTAGGCAAGTCAAGCCACTTTTTGAACTTCAGTTTACCCCCATCAAATGAATAATGATGGCATTTTCCTCAAGATGTTGCACTGAGGATTAAATGAATGATTTCCTGTGAGCCATGCAGAACAGTGCCTGACACCCAGTAAGTGCTTAGTGAATATTAGCACTTAGTGAATGTTAGCTTGTCTTTGGAGTATGGAGACTATACTAAACTGACACCATAAATGGTCTTTCATATACACCCTCTAATTATAAGCTTTTAAGAATTTATTTTGAAGGATTAAAGGCAACATAGCATATGAGCACTTTATATCTGAAATACTGCATTTCATTCTAAACATTTTTCATAATACACCTTTTTCCAATTTGGCTTTAAAAAATTATCTTGAGGAGGTAAACATTTTTGCTTGAAATTTTCTGGGGGTTTCTTTATTTAGGTCTTCATATCTCTAGTAACACATTCAAGGACTGACTAGATAGAACTGTTGGAAAATAAGCCTCCATAAGGAGTAGGCTAGCACTTCTGTCCTCCTTGTACAAGGATATTCTTACTCATATTTCTATCCACTGAGGTAAGAAAGGATGTCAACTAAAGCAAAGCAACTAGTGGTAGCCATGGCCTAAATAAAAGCAACCCACATTTTTCTCAGCTTTAAAATATAAAATAAAATTGAAGTGGATAAAGCAGGGGAATCAACTCAAGCACATGTTACAAATACTAGGGTTAAAGGAACAGCAGCAACAGAATGAGAGCTCCTGGATTCTTATGTAAGTGGTCAGAACTCACTGAATTACAAAAATCAGCATCATGGTACAAGAAGAGCTAGTGTCTTAAGTCCTGGTTCCTTTATGTTATAAAACAGGATCTGATGGCTATAATGTCTCTTCTGTGGGACTCAAATTCCTTTTTGTAAGATGAAGCATAGGACAAAAATATCTTTTCTCTTCACATTTTCTTCCAGCCCCAAATTCTAGGACCTACATTTAAATTTTTAAAAATTTCCAACATGTTTATAATGATACTACCTTTCCCAGCAGACATAACACTACGTTAGTGAAAGTGAAAGTGTTAGTTAGTCATGTCCGACTTTTTGCAACGCCATGGACTGTATTACACCAGGCTCCACTGTCCATGGAATTCTCCAGGCAAGAATACTGGAGTGGATTGCCATTCCCTTCTCCAGGATATCTTCCCGACGCACGGATTGAACCTGGGTCTCCTGCATTGCAGGCAGATTCTCTACCATCAGAGCCACCACAAGTGGTTCAACTCTTCTCTCTGTAACTGGAATGCATACACGAGAATCCAGCTGCTACATCTAATTGGATGAGAGATGCTGAACTTGAAGAAAATGACCAGATACTCCTTCCAAAAGCACTGCCTTATCTATGCTTTTGCCAGACATGGTTCCCATGCAAATATAGGCTCAAAGATATGAAGCTGCTTATTTCTCCATGTGAATTTTACCTTTTTCCCAAGATGGACCTGAAAAGGATAAAACACCCAGTATACCCCAGAATTAACCATCACAAATACTGTGCATGCAATTGTCAAGAAGTGTCTAATACACACAGTTATATCGTGAAATCAATAAATGTGACCCTGGGAAATGCTCTGAGAGCTAGAACAAATGAGTACACACACTTCACCAAACAACACAGGGCCACTTCAACAGGTACCTCTCTGGGTTATCAGTCAAAGAAAATCACCAGGGAGAAAACAGACAACATTCAGTCGTCAGTGACTCTGAGCCACGTGGCTTGGCTCAAAGGCTGTGGTGGGGTTGGGGATGGAGTGAGAACAGATCACTTTAACAAAGCCATTTTGCTACATGGGAAATTTTTATGTGGCTCCCCCAAAATTTAACATCCATTTTGTGACGTTACACAAAACGAGGGGGATTTACTCATTACTTAATTTTTACATATTCAGTTAGAACTGGATATGGAACAACAGATTGGTGTAAATTGGAAAAGGAGTACATCAAGGCTATATATTGCCACCCTGCTTATTTAACTTATATGCAGAGTACATTATACAAAATGCTGAGATGGATGACTCACAAACTGGAACCAAGATTGCCGAGAGAAATATCAACAACCTCAGATATGCAGATGATGCCACTTTAATGGCAGAAAGTGAAGAGGAACTAAAGAGCCTCTTGATGAAGGTGAAAGAGGAGAATGAAAAAACTGGTTTAAAAATCAACATTCAAAAAACAAAGCTCATGCCATCTGGTCATTGGATGGACTGGTGCTGAAGCTGAAGCTCAAATATTTTGGCCACCTGATGCAAAGAACTGATTCCTTAGAAAAGACTCTGATGCTAGGAAAGATTGAGGGCCAAAGAAGAAGGGGGCAACAGAGGATGAGATGGTTGGATGGCATCACCGATTCAATGAGTTTGCGCAAACTCTAGAGAAAGTGAAGGACATGGAAGCCTGGCGTGCCGCAGTTCATGGGGTCACAGTGTAGGACGACTTAGGGACTGGAACAGCAACAACAAAATTTTATAAGAGGTAGGAAATAAAATATGCATAAAAGAGGCATTTTCACATGCCCCTCATCTCACAGATGGCCATCAAGTATTCTAATAAGGGAAACGGAATCATCTGAGAACTGACCGGAAGTCAGTTGTGCTGTAATGTTTCTTTGAAAACAAAAATTTGTTTCAATGCAATTGATATACTGCTGCTGCTGCTAAGTCACTTCAGTCGTGTCCGACTCTTTGCGACCCCACAGACGGCAGCCCACCAGGCTCCCCTGTCCCTGGGATTCTCCAGGCAAGAACACTGGAGTGGGTTGCCATTTCCTTCTCCAATGCATGAAAGTGAAAAGTGAAAGTGAAGTCGCTCAGTCGTGTCTGACTCCTAGCGACCCTATGGACTGCAGCCTACCAGGCTCCTCCATCCATGGGATTCTCCAGGCACGAGAACTAGGGAACCATTAGAGCATAATGCAAATTTTGTGTTTGCTTGTGAGCAATTTCAACCATGAGAAACACTAGGATACTGCAGGAAACCACCCACAGCTGAACCCAAGCACCCTCACAAGCATGCATGTGCCTCCAATACCCACCAGCTACCTGGCTCACCCGCTGATAACGTGGCCCCCAGCCACATCTGCTGTTACAATTTCCTTTCAGTTTCCAGACAACCCTCCTTCACTACTCACAATAACTTACAAGCTGCAACCTTTCCAACACCCACTTCCACAAGTAAACTTAACAACAAGTGATTTTATATTTCCCAGTCATTTAGTTCCTGGAGTGGGGGTACCTACGACGATCAGTCTTTCCTCCTTATCACCATTCTTCCTGTAACCCAGTTCCTTGTTCCCTACAGCCTTCAACAGCAGACACCAGAATTTTTTTTTTTTGTTCCCCTGCTCCACCTCTCAGTGGAAAAAGAGCTGTTTTCTATAGGAAAGGAAAATACCTACACTGCTATTAATGTAGACAAAGTATATAAACTCTCACTGCAGACATACTCTCAAAGCCCTCAGGTCTTGTTCTTGTTTTCCAACAGAGTGGATCTGTCGATACAGACCTGCCAACCATCTCCCCAGAATTAAACGATGCCCTACATGTCTTCCTTTATGGTGAAGTACTGGGGAGAATATGGGGAGGAACGGGCAGCAAAGGCAGTTTCATCTGCATTTATTTACTGATGGCAGTCAAGGGTGTGGCTGGAACTTAGTATAAATCAATGGCAATCAAAGAGGCAGATTTTCTTAGACTTTATATGAGGCATAGAGGAAAAGCCAGTTTGTGTGTGGATGAGTAACATGTATGTGCACTAGGCATATACGTATTTCTTGCCCTGTTCTAATCTGCTTTAGGGCAACTTCAAGGACACATATTACATACTATACTAGATATACATGCAAAATAATAAAAATGAAGCCAAGGAGCATGTGTGTGTGTGTGTGTGTGTGTGTGTGTGTGTGTGTGTGTGTATATATATATATATACACATACATATATACATATATATATACACACGTATGTATATGTAAGTCATAATTCAAACCCTAATTAAAGAGAATCTGTGTAATGTGTAATCTTGGTTACATAATAATGAGGAAAGAGGTCAAAACTGAACCCAGGAGAAACAGAGATTAGGTGAAGGGAAATCAGGCAATGAAGCCCTAATCCTGGGTTCAAATACCAGTTCTGCCATTTACTTCTGGCAAGTAATTTCTACTTTTCAAGTTTCAATTCCTCACAGATAAAAGTGAGAATACTTCCCACTTAGAGTGTTATTTTCCAGATTAAATGACAATGGTCCTAAGGTCGCAATGGGATCACAACTTCTGTACCAGAGCTCTGGTTTTATACCATGTTCAGAAATTCAGATGGTTGGGCATCCCAGAGTTCTCAGCACTCTGGGTCCGAAGGACAGAATATGGGCACACACCCATGACCCCAGACCCAAGCAGCAAGGGACAGAGACGAGCTGGCCTCAAAGGAGTGAATTGAGAAACCCCAGGGGTCTGTAACCTGATTTCCAATTGCTCCCGGTTAGAAGAACCTTTAGGACAGCAGTTTCCAAAATGAGACCAGCAGAATCCACATCATCTAGAAACATGTCAGAAATACAGATTATCAGGCCTTATTTCATACATTTTGAATCAGGAAGTCTGAGTGTCCGGGCTGGCAATTCAAGTTTAAGAACCAAAGCCTTAGGAGATAAGAGTTTTGCTTCATTACGTTCAAGAATTTGTATATCTGTTTCAAGTCAGAGTTTTGAAAAGAATAAAAAAAAAAAAAAAAAACCAGTATCTCTCTAGTCCTGCTCTACAAGTTGATAATGAATTCACACACCCTCTGTCTCTTCTGACCACCCAGCAATGCTTGCTGCCTCCTCAGACCATTAGAGGTATGGTCAATTCCTGATACTGCCAAAAATGTCACAAACATGCTGATCAAATCGCATGGGAGGATTTGTGGATAGAAAGCAATGGAGGGTGTAATCCTCTCAGAATGAAAGAAGTGTGGAAAAAGAAAAAAATTACCTATTGGAGTGTGTAAATAAGGTCCACAGTGGAAGGATGACGTGAAAATGCATCCTTTTACATATCCAGCAGCAACTACTTATTTCTGCTTGTCTTCCTGCCTGCCAGTGTCTGAAATTGGGCTTACATACTCAAATAGGGCAAACTGTTTTACCTGGTGACCTTCTCCCCAACCTCCTTCCCTACACTCAAATCAACTCCAGAATTGCCAGAGTTTGAGTTTAAGAAGCTCTTGCAACATCTAGGCCCCTTGATTTTCTTCCTTTTCATTTATTTGCATGTTTATCTGATTGCACTTGCACCAGTTTTCTGAGAGATGGATGGGAGAAAACGGAGAAAGAAAAAAAAAGTGGGGGGCGCAAAATAGGCTTGGTGAATAAGAGCTACAATTACAATGGAAGCTAAAATACAGGATCTGTGATCAATGGGCAAATGTCATTATCCTGTACTGTTCTATAAGGAATGCTGTCCCCAGTTACCAACCTGGACAGAAAATCCATAATGACTACAAATTGCAATGCTGAAGAGTTCCTCTTGTATGCTAATGTTGCACCAAAGCTAAGATCACTCTATATTCACCGGCAGAAGGCTGCACCTCCTGCAAGGTGTTAAGATGATTGTAAAAGTCACAACAATCAATTAAAACTGCAATTATCAAACAGAATATAAAACACTGAAAAGTACCTATGGCACAGACTTACTGACTTATGTATAAACTCATTCAACAGCAAGCAGCATTTCTAATTTTTTCCACCATAATCTTTATGAGTTTTAGAAATTAAATAATTCTTATAATTACAGAGGAATAGTCATGTTACACATAAAACCAAGCAAATGATATACACTGTGTCTAATAACAATACAAAAGTTTCCAAAGGATATTTTTGGTTATAATATTTGTCCTATTCCCTTTAGAATAGATTATCACTCTAAACTCTGCCCAGAGACACATGTTATCTCAGTTTTGACAGAAATATCACATAAAAGGAATCATATGTCATGGAACATTGTAATGAGAATGAACATTGGGAATCATCTAATCCAACCCTTTCTCATTTTATGAGCAAAGATATTGAGACTCAGGAGATTAAATATTTGCCCAGGATTACACAGCTTGCCAGTGGCTTAGTGAGAATTAGCATTTTTCCCCTTGATTCTAATATATTGTTCTTTCCACTGTATCATTCTGCCCCTAGCCTTCAGGTAGAGCTAACCAAGGACCCAACTGCACCAGAAGGTCAGAGAATAGAAGCTCCTGATCAGAGTTTTCCCACTACATCCTTCTCTCTATGTCTGTGTTTGGCTGAAATCTATTCATTACACGCTTAAACCATGTACACTTCTTCAGGTGGTGGCCCACAGATCTGCCTTGAGCGTACCCTTAGGACAAGACATTTTTCTTTCAGGGGCTTGTACTAGCCTTGTAGGAATGCTGCAAGTAGGAAGCTCTCTACTAATTAGAAAAATAAAAATAAACTATGATTCCTAGGATTCAAAGAGTCAGACACAGATTTTAAGATTTTCAAACTCATAAAAAGATGAGACAGAAGTATTTATAAGATATTTAATTCCTCAGTGACTGCCTTCCAGGCCCAAATGGCATGAAAGTCAGTTAATCTGTAAATGTTCCATATGCAAGAGACTCTCCAATAATCTATTTTTCTAAGGGCTCTGCTGTTCAAAACCCTACAGTGTCTCCCTCACATAGAATAAAAATTAAAGTGCTTAGACTGCACAGTAGGTTTTTAAAAATAATCTGTTTAATACCATTTAAATAATATTAATTACTTGCTCTTGTAAAACCCATGCTGTATTAACTACCTATTACTGTGAAACAAATTAGCCCAAAACATAGTGGCTTAGAACAACAATAAACACCCACAGCGATTCTGTGGGTCAGGAATCTGAGAGCAGCTTTACTGGCTGCTTCTAGTTCAGGGTCTCCCGTGATGCTGCAGACACCTGAAAGCTTGAGTAGAAGTGGAAGATCTGCTGCCAAGATGGCTTTCCCATAGCCTTGCCACAGGCACCTCCCCAAAGAAATGCTGGTCTCTTGGGGCATGGCAGCTATTTCCCTTCAAAAACAGAGACTCGGGAAAGCTAGCTTCAAGCTACAAGGTCTGCTTTGACCTATCCTCAAAATCAGACATCATCATCTCTGTAATATCCTATTGGTAACACAGGCCAGCCCAATCCCATTTGGTAGGGGACTACACAAAGGTGTCAATACCAGTAGGTGGGACTGTAGGAGGGCTATTGGAGGCTAGCTACTGTACACACCATACCAGCCACCACACTCTGCCATGTTGCCACACGGTTGGCCCCTCTGCCTCCTGCTCATATTAAAATGGTTGGGAAAAAAAGCACGTGCTCTAGAGTTAGTGAAACTGGGTCCAATCTCAGTCAGTCAAAGCCTGGAGTCTGATTATGAGCAAATCTCTTAGTTTTACCTCCTATATCTGTAACAGAAATACTATAATCCTTACTAAAAAAAGTAAGTGTGGTTACTAAATGAAGTTCAGTATAGAAAACTACTTTGTAGACTGCAGGTAGGTAAAATTCCTTTTCAACCACGACTTTCCTTCTAGGCCTGCCTGTCCACCACTGTTTCTTAAACCGTCTCCTCTCCACTGAAAGTCCCAGTGTCCTCTTCTCAGTTCTGACAGCACCATACGTATTCCTACACAGTCTTCTCACATTGTGCATTTATTATAAGTATTTGTTTAAATGAAATTCACTCCTACTAGCTTATACATTTCTTCAGGTCAGAATCTCTCATATCACTGTCTATTACAAAATAGTCAATAAATGTTTGATTAATCAAACTAGCATGGCTTTATCCTTTAATCACCATTCAAAGAGACAGGAAGGACTTTCTGCACACACAGTCCATGGGATACACATGATAGAGCAGAGAAAGGTTAATTTTAGTTCTAGACAGTCAGAGCATCTTGATGCCTATGATAGAGAAAATAGTTTGGAACTTTGGAACATGTCTAAGATATCAAAAGCTGAGCTCCTACGATAAATGATGATTTTTCGAGAACTGGGGAATACATGCCCAGCCAGTTTATCCCTCCACTGACTCCTCCACTGAGGAGTTTTGGGATAAGAGTGCAACAGGCAGAATTCTAAAGATGTACCTCCCCTGACATTTCCTGTTCCTGGCTACTAATCCTATCTTTTTGCCTTTTTGTACTGTTCATGGGGTTCTCAAGGCAAGAATACTGAAGTGGTTTGCCATTCCCCTCTCCAGTGGACCACATATTGTCACAACTAATCTTGGTATTGCTCTTAAGGGACTTCACAGATGATATTAAGGTTATTCATAAGCTGACCTTAAGACAGAGGTATTATCTGGGTGGATCCAATATAATTACCTCAGTCAGAGAAGTCAGGGAGAGGCACAGGAAAAGGAAGGCAGAAAAGATGAGAAAGGAGGAAAGGTCAGAGAGATTCAAAATGTGAGGACTCAACCCACCACTGCTGCCTTTGAAGATGGAAGAAGGGAGCCATGAGCCAAGGAAAGTACAACCCCCAGCTGACATGCAGCAGAGAAATCCGGGTCTTGGGCATACAAAGGCAAGAAACTGGGAACTTCTATCAGCCAAGTAAGCCTGAAGTGAACCTTGATTTCAGTCTTATCAAACCCAAGTCTGTGAAGTCAGTTAAGTCACCCCGGACTCCTAACACAGCACTGTAAGATAATAAAATGCATGTTATTTGAGCTGCTAAATGTCCAGTAATTTGTTATGGCAGCAATGGAAAACTAATGCAAAGAGTAAGAGGGTTTCTGAAAAGAAAACAGAGCCTTCTCTCCCTATCTGCACTTAGAACCAAGTCTATGTGGATGGGGGATAAAGCAAAAGAAACCTCAGGTGAGTTCAGAAGCTGAGAGAAGCTTAGCACCTAGCAGGATCTGGAAGGACGGAAGAGCTGGCAGCACAAGGAGAGCAGCGACATGCATGGGGGCCACCATACAGGTCTGTGCTTTCTAGTGAGATGAGAGAGAAAACCAAGAGTTTGCCCCGAAGTATCAGAGAGGAAGGCCTGAGGTATCAGCAGGGTCTGGGGCCTGGAAGGCAGAATGAAAACTTTCAGCTGTGCACTCGGCAGAACCAAAGACCGCTGGAAACCCTACATCTGAATGGAAGTGTCATGGATCTCAAAATAACACCTAATCTGAAGAAACTTACCCTGAGGGAGAAGCAAAGTAGAAAGCAGAAGGAAAGAAACCCCAAATCAACTGAGTGTTTGCTCAAACTAGAGAATGAGGGGAAATGCCTGGAAGTTTCTGAATTTACCATTAAGTAGGCAAGATTTCATTTTCAGCCAAAAGAGAAAAATGGAGGTTCAAGAGGTAAGAAAATTTGGTTATACACAAAGTTTTATTTTGCATACCAACTCTGTGACTGATGATAATTGCCAGAGACAGATGCCATTTACCAAAGTTATTATCTTCCAAAAGCCATACTTCACATTCATCCTATAATTTAATATCCATAATAACCCTCCAAGCCTAGCACTGCTATCATCTCTATTTCATACGTAGAGAAACCAAGACTAAGAGACATGAAGAAAATAGTCCAGAACGTGACAACTGGGAAATGGTAGATTCCAGATTCAAATATCTACCCACCTAGTATTTCCTCTTTGAATTCCTTTCAGTGAGTGTGCAGAAGGGATGCTACTATTTATGAAAGCATTTATAAATTCATCTGTGATTTTACTATCTATAAGACAACTTTTATGAATTCTTTGGTATCTCAATAATAGCAATAGCATCTGTTAACTTATCTTGAAAGCACAGATGTGCCAAGCAGCTCTAAGTGGCTTTTGTGGATCATTTAAAAATTATGATTTTCTCCTTTTTGTAGATGAGAAAAGTGAGCCCCTGACTTGTCTGAGTATACAGAGTAAGAGGCAGGGCAGAGATCTGAACCCAGGCACTCTGAATCCAGTCTTCGTGTTTACCCATGGGCTGCACAGCATTCTTACCTTGAGTCACCCTTAAGACCTAGAGGTCAACAAGAAATGCTACACTGGCCCAGAAGAGAGATTCTGGAAGCAGCATTGGAAGGGTGTTTATAGAAGAGCATTGTTACACTCTATGACTATGCTTATTAAGGTTTAGCTGTCCCTGAAGTTATCTATCTTGCTTTTCTTAACTTACTTCATTGCTTTGATGCTTAAGAGATACCATCAATTCAATAATAGCTACTGAGGTTATAAGCAAACACATTTATTATAAGTCATATTCAAAGTTCAGAAATATTAAAAGTGTCAACAATAAGGATATGTATTTATATTTTTCAGCTTGTACCAACTCCTGAAAAAAACAAATTCAAGTTCATTTATCCAATACTTTCTAAAAGCCAAGACTATGGAGTCAGAGATAAATGACACAGTCGTGGTCTCACTGGACTCACAGGAACACTTTAGCCAAGAGCATGGGATCCTAAGTGAGCAAACTGGAGGATCAACTAGCTGGAAGGGGACGGGCTATGATGAAATGCTTTCTGGAAGAAGCCATGCTATCAGAATTCAATTTGTAAGGATCTGAAAGCAAAGAGGTGGCCAAGATTTTAAAAAGAAGAGGCTATGGCTTATTTAAGGGGCTGCAAACACAGTTGAAAACCTTATTTCACTGACTTCTACTGAACTATCTCCTGAATTAACAGTCTCCATTCTCTCTGAAAGACATCTTGACACTCAAGCCAAATACTAATGGATTCTTTCCAGTGAGCCAGGGCACTTGATGTCGCACCCAGGTGAGGGAAATGTTTGCCAAGAGTCACTTTATTGGTTCCCAAATTTGGATGCCAGTTGTGCTTGGCTTTATAATAAAATTAAATTAATTAAACATCGTATTAATTAAATATAAGTCAATGAAATATGAATGTGAAAAAAAAGAGTTACTGTTTCTAAGAAAACTAGGTTGAATCTTTCAAAACGACTCAAAAAGACTAGCTGCCAAAAAGTTACTGTCAAATTACGAGTGCGATGGCTATCAAAGACTGGAAAATATAACAATCTAGAAGATTCTGCTCTTTTATTCACTCTACTTGAAAGAAACTCAGTTGAAATCATGAGACATATTATGGGTGTGGTTACACAAGCAAACTGATGAGGTACTTTGACAAGCAGAGCCACATTCAAGGCAAAGGCTTTGGCCCTATATCAAAAGATTGCTGAAAAAATGCGAACACATGTTTTAAGTTAAAATAAAAATTTTAATGTATCATTTTTAGGTCTCTATTTTAACCAATATTTGTATAAAAAATTATGTCTCAGATCAGAAGGTTTCCACTGTAATTTAGGAAGACTGAAGCCAGGATTATAAATAGGCAAGTGTCAACAGATAAGGCTAGAGAAGCTGGCAATATAACTGCAAGCTCTGCACACACGCAAGAATATGTAGCTTCACATACAGAACACAGAAGAGGCACTGGTGTGATGAGATTCCTGGTTGAGGAAGATCATATGGGAAACACAGAGAATGCTTTGGAGAATCAAGACTACATGCTGTTGAAGTAAACCTGTGAAGAAGTGATGAAGCTTTAACTGAGGCTGGTATAGTGAGAGGAACAAAATTTTCCGTCAGTGCACGAGGTGAAGCACCTGCTGAGCTGGTATGACAGTGGTGAAGTGGCATGGCAATGGGAGCCGCCACTGCAATCTCATGGACAATATCTGGCATAGGGGGCGCGAACCCTACATATTTACAATTTTAAAGAGGACTCTTTTGGGGGTTTTAAGCAAATCCTAATGCTTCACCATTTTATTGATTACATCACACGGCCCCCTTGATAAGCGTCTATCTAGGCTTAAATTCTCACTTTTTCAGTCCATCCTCATAGAGCAGGCCTGCTCTATCCTTGATTTACTTGGTCTTTCTCAGGTTGACTCAAACTCTAACGAGAAGGTTTAGGTAAGAAACCTAAATTAAATATCCTTACAATGGGAACTCCACAGCTAGTTCTTTATAAAGTCATGGATGAGATCACTGCAGCATCCATACAGAGTAATGGATATGATAAGGCTTATCTTCCTTTACTAACAGATCTAGTCATAAGAAAATAACAGTAGGCCATATGTTTGTCTCATTGGATAATTACTTAATGATGCCAAGCTACAAATAAAGCTACATAGAAATCTAACATTTAGATAGAAGTAAAACAATAAAATAGGTAATAGTAAATGTAATCCATGTTAAGAAAACAATGTAAGTAATTTTAAAGCAACCTTTTCAGTGCCACATATATACATACATGATTGCTCAATAAACAGAAAGGCAAAATGACAAAAACTGCACATGAAATGATATTTTCACTTTATAATAAAATAAATTTATAAGGTAGCTAATAATAAACAAAGTGGCTTCACATATATTTCATTCATTAATTTACCTCCTATGATAAAGACATTGTCATACCATATATGAAAAAACAGACTCTATATATAATATTTTCTAAATTTATTCTTTCAAAACGTCACCATTTATTTTTCTAAAGGACAGAAATGGTATGGACCTAACAGAAGCAGAAGATATTAAGAAGAGGTGACAAGAATACACGGAAGAACTGTACAAAAAGATCTTCACAACCCAGATAATCATGATGATGTGATCACTCATCTAGAGCCAAACATCCTGGAATATGAAGTCAAGTGGGCCTTAGAAAGCATCACTATGAACAAAGCTAGTGGAGGTGATGGAATTCCAGTTGAGCTGTTTCAAATCCTGAAAGATGGTGCTGTGAAAGTGCTGCACTCAATACGCCAGCAAATTTGGGAAACTCAGCAGTGGCCACAGGACTGGAAAAGGTCAGTTTTCATTCCAATGCCAAAGAAAGAGAATGCCAAAGAATGCTCAAACTACCACACAATTGCACTCATCTCACATGCTAGTAAAGTAATGCTAAAAATTCTCCAAGACAGGCTTCAGCAATACACGAACCATGAACTCCCTGATGTTCAAGCTGGTTTTTGAAAAGGCAGAGGAACCAGAGATCAAATTGCCAACATCCGCTGGATCATGGAAAAAGCAAGAGAGTTCCAAAAAAACATCTATTTCTGCTTTATTGACTATGCCAAAATCTTTGACTGTGTGGCTCACAATAAACTGGAAAATTCTGAAAGAGATGGGAATACCAGACCACCTGGCCTGCCTCTTGAGAAATCTGTATGCAGGTCAGGAAGCAACAGTTAGAACTGGACATGGAACAACAGACTGGTTCCAAATAGGAAAAGGAGTACGTCAAGGCTGTATACTGTCACCCTGCTTATTTAACTTCTATGCAGAGTCCATCATGAGAAACGCTGGACTGGAAGAAACACAAGCTGGAATCAAGATTGCCAGGAGAAATATCAATAACCTCAGATATGCAGATGACACCACCCTTATGGCAGAGAGTAAAAAGGAACTAAAAAGCCTCTTGATGAAAGTGAAAGAGGAGAGTGAAAAAGTTGGCTTAAAGCTCAACATTCAGAAAACGAAGATCATGGCATCCGGTCCCATCACTTCATGGGAAATTGATGGGGAAACAGTGGAAACAGTATCAGACTTTATTTTCGGGGCTCCAAAATTACTGCAGATGGTGACTGCAGCCATGAAATTAGAAGACGCTCAGTCCTTGGAAGGAAAGTTATTACCAACCTAGATAGTATGTTCAAAAGCAGAGACATTACTTTGCCGACTAAGGCAAAGTAATCTAGTCAAGGCTATGGTTTTTCCTGTGGTCATGTATGGATGTGAGAGTTGGACTGTGAAGAAGGCTGAGCGCTGAAGAATTGATAATTTTGAGCTGTGGTGTTGGAGAAGACTCTTGAGAGTCCCTTGGACTGCAAGGTGATCCAACCAGTCCATTCTGAAGGAGATCAGTCCTGGGATTTCTTTGGAAGGAATGATGCTAAAGCTGAAACTCCAGTACTTTGGCCACCTCATGGGAAGAGTTGACTCATTGGAAAAGACTCTGATGCTAGGAGGGATTGGAGGCAGGAGGAGAAGGGGATGATCGAGGATGAGATGGCTGGATGGCATCACAGACTAGATGGATGTGAGTCTGAGTGAATTTCGAGAGATGGTAATGAACAGGGAGGCCTGGCGTGCTGCGATTCATGGGGTCACAAAGAGTCAGACATGACTGAGCGACTGAATTGAACTGAACTGAACTGAAACTGACATTACAAAAACCTTAAGTTAAAAGGACTTAAGTTGAAAAGAGCTAATTAGTAACAAGATCACATGTGAAAGAATAAATCTCACTGGAAAAGTAAATATATAGTAAAGATAATGATTAATTACTTATAAAGCAAATGTAAAGGTTGAAAGATGAAACCAGTAAAAGTAACTATGATTATAATAATTAGTTATGGAATACACAAAATAAATGTAAAATATGATATCAAAAACTTAAAATATGTAGGGGGTGGTGAGTAAAAATCTTGAGTTTATAAAAACAGTTAAGTTGGCATCAATGTAAAATAGACTGTATAAATAAAAGTTGCTATGTGTGACCCTCATATGGCAAACAGACAAAAGATAAAGAGAAATAAATAAATATAAACATAACCACTAAAGAAAGTCAAATGACAAAAGAGGGAAGAAAAGAAAAAGGAACAGATATGTCCACTTCAGCAGCATCTATACTAAAATTGGAACCATACAGAGAAGATTAGCATGGCCCCATGCAAGGATGACAGGCAAATTTGTGAAGTGTTGCATGTTTTTAACAAAGCGATAGAAGATTTGAGGAAGAAACAAACATAGATGAAGAATGCAATAACTGGAAAGAAAAATACACTAAAAGGCATCAATAGCTGAATAACTGAGGCAGAAGAATGAATAAGCAAAATGGAAGACATAATGCTGGAAATCACTGCCATGGAACAGAAGAAATAAGAATGTAAAGAAAGAGAACCAGTCTTAGGGACCTCTGGGACAACACTAAACAGATTTGTATTAGCATTATAGGGGTACAAGAAGGAGTAGAGACAGAGAAAGAGCATTAGAAAGTATTTGAAGAGGTTAGAACTGAAAATTTTCCTAACATAAGAAAGGAAATACTTTTGTGCAGGAAGTGCAGAGTCCTATAAAAGATAAACCCAAGGAGAAACACACTAAGAAACATATTAATCAAAGTGACAAAAATTAAAGGCAAAGAAAAAATAACAGCAACAAGGGAAAAGCAACAAACAACATATAAGGAGCCCACAGTAAGGTTATCAGCTGATCTGTCAGCAGAAACTGCAGGCCAGAAAGGAGTGGCATGACATCTTTAAAGTGATGGAGAGGGAGAAGAAGATGGTGGGATGATTTGGGAGAATGACATTGAAACACGTATAATATCATATAAAAACGAATTGCCATTGCCAGTCCAGGTTCGATGCAGGATACAGGATGATTGGGGCTGGTGCATTGGGATGACCCAGAGGGATGGTACGGGGAGGGAGGTGGGAGGTAGGTTCTGGATGGGGAACACGTGTACACCTGTGGCGCATTCATGTTGATGTATGGCAAAACCAATACAATATTGTAAAGTAATTAGCCTCTAATTAAAATAAATAAATTTAAATTAAAAAATAAAGTGATGAAAAGGAAACACTTACCACCAAGAATATTCTACCCAGCAAGGTTCTCATGCAGATTTGAAAGAGAAATCAAAAGTTTTAAAGACAAGCAAAAGCTAAGAGAATTTAGCCTCAGAAAACCAGCATTACAACAAATCCTAAAGGAACTTATCTAGGTGGAAAAGAAAAGACCACAAATAGACTCAAAAAGTTATGAACTGGGAAACTCACCAGCAAAGGGAAACATAAAGGTAGGAATCATCCCTACACAAATTTGATATCAAAACAAGCAAACAGGAGAAGAGGAGAGCACCAATGCAGGATACTGGAACAGCACTTGAAATTAAGACCAGCAAACTAAAACCACTTTGTCTGTATAGAGACTGCTCTATCAAAACCTTATGGGAACCAAAACAATCTACAACAATCTACAATAGATACAGACACAAAAGAGAAAAAGTCATCTAAAACCTGCACTAAAGATAGATATCAAATCACAAAAGATGAGAAAAAAAAGAGGAAAGAAGGAAAAAGCCATTCAAAAAATCCAAAATAATTAAGAAAATGGCAAGAGGCATATAAGTAATCCAACCAAAAAAGAAAAAAACAAAACATGTACTGACTGGCTGAACAGATAGGAAAATGAAGCCCATATGCATGCTGTCTACAGCAGACCCACTTCAGATCCAGGGACACAGGCAGACTGAAAGTGAGGAGACAGAAAAAGCATTCCATGCAAACAGAAATTCTAAAAAGTTAGAGGAGTATTACTCATATCAGAACAAACTTCAAACTAAAGAATGTTACAGGAGACAAAGATGGGCACTACAGAATAATCAGCGTAGTCAATGAAGCAGAAGTAGATGTATTTTGGGAATCCCCTTGCTTTTGCTATGATCCAGCATATGTAGGGGAGAAGGCAATGGTACCCCACTCCAGTACTCTTGCCTGGAAAATCCCATGGGCGGAGGAGCCTGGTAGGCTGTAGTCCATAGGGTCGCTAAGAGTCGGACACGATTGAGCAACTTCTCTTTCATGCTTCACTTTCATGCATTGGAGAAGGAAATGGCAACCCATTCCAGTGTTCTTGCCTGGAGAGTCCCAGGGACGGGGAGAGCCTGGTGGGCTGCCGTCTCTGGGGTCGCACAGAGTCGGACACAACTGAAGTGACTTAGCAGCAGCAGTAGTAGCAGTATATGCTGGAAATTTGATCTCTGGTTCCTCTGCCTTTTCAAAATCTAGCTTGTACATGTGGAAGTTACCAGTTCACATACTGGTAAAGGACTGAAGGATTTTGAGCATAATCTTGCTAGGATGTGAAATGAATGTAATTGTATGGTAATTTGAACATTCTTTGGTTATTTCCTTTTTCGGGATTGGAATGAAAACTGACGTTTTCCAGTCCTGTGACCACTGCTGAGTTTTCCAAATCGCGGGCATAATGAGTGCAGCACTCTAACAGCATCAGTTCAGTTCAGAGCTTACTCAAATTCATGCCCATCAAGTCAGTGATGCCATTCAACCATCTCAGCCTCTGCTGTCCCATTCTCCTCCTGTCTTCAGTCTTTCCCAGCATCAGGGTCTTTTCCAATGAGGCAGTTCTTCATATCAGGTGGTCAGAGTACTGGAGCTTCAGTTTCAGCATCAGTCCTTCCAATGAATATTCAGGACTGATTTCCTTTAGGATTGACTAGTTTGACTTCCTTGCAATCCAAGGGACTCTCAAGAGTCTTCTCCAACACCACAGTTCAAAAGCATCAGTTCTTCAGTGCTCAGCTTTCCTTATGATCCAGCTCTCACATCCATACATGACTACTGGAAAAACTGTAGCTTTGACTGTATGGACCTTTGTCAAAAAATAATGTCTTTGCTTTTTAATATGCTGTCTAGGTTTGTCACAGCTTTTCTTCTAAGGAGCAAGCATTTTTTAATTTCATGGTTGCAGTTACCATCTGCAGTGATTTTGGAGCCCATGAAAAAAAAAGTGTCACAGTTTCCATTGTTTCCCCATCTATCTGCCATGAAGTGATGGAACCAAATGCCATGCTCTTTGAATGTTTTGAGCGATCTTTGATCATTTTTGGAATGTTGAGTTTTAAGCCAGCTTTTTCACTCTCCTGTATCACTTTCATCAAGAGGCTCTTTAGTTCCTCTTTGCTTTCTGCCATAGGGGTGGTGTCACCTGCGTATCTGAAGTTATTGATATTCTTCCCAGAAATCTTGATTCCAGCTGTGCTTCATCCAGCCCAGCATTTCACATGATGTACTCTGCATAGAAGTTAAATAAGCAGGGTGACAATACGCAGCCTTGATGTACTCCTTTCCCAATTTGGAACCAGTCCATTGTTCCATGTCTGCTTCTAACTGTTGCTTCTTGACCTGCATACAGATTTCTCAGGAGGCAGGTAAGGTAGTCTGGTATTCCCATCTCTTTAAGAATTTTCCACAGTTTGCTGTGATTCACACAGTCAAAGGCTTTGGCATAGTCAATAAAGCAGAAGTAGATGTTTTCTGGAACTCTCTTGCTTTTTTGATAATCCAACGGATGTTGGCAATTTGATCTCTGATTCCTCTGCCTTTTCTAAATCCAGCTGAACATCTGGAAGTTCTCGGTTCACATACTGTTGAAGCTTTGCTTGGAGAATTTTGAGCATTACTTTGCTAGCATGTGAGATGAGTGCAACTGTGTGATAGTTGAATGTCCTTTGGCATTGCCTTTCTTTGGGATTGGAATGAAAACCGACCTTTTCTAGTCCTGTAGCCACGGCTGAATTTTCCAAATATGCTGGCATATTGAGTGCAGCCAACATCATTCTTTAGGATTTAAATAGCTCAGCTGTAGTTTCATTACCTCCACTAGTGCTGTTTGTAGTAACACTTCCTAAGTCCCACTTGATTTCATACTCCAGGATGTCTGGTTCTAATTGAGTGATAACACCATCCTGGTTATCTGGATCACTAAGAGCTTTATAGTATAGTTTTTCTGTGTATTCTTGCCACCTATTCTTAATCTCTTCTGTGTCTGCTGGGTCTTCGGCATTTTTATCCGTTATTGTGCCTATCTTTGCATCAATGTTCCCTTGGTATCTCCAGTTTTCTTAAAGAGATCTTTCGTCTTTACCATTTTATTGTTTTCCTCTATTTCTTTGCATTGTTCACTTAAGAAGACTTCCTTATCTCTCTTTGCTATTCTCTGGAATTCTGCATTCAGCTGGGTATGTCTTCCCCTTTCTCCTCTGCCTTTTCTTTTTTTTTTTCCTCAGCTATTTATAAGGCCTCCACAGACAACCACTTTGTCTTCTAGTACTGCTTTTTCTTGAGGATGGTTTTGGTCACTGCCTCCTGTACAGAGTTATAAACCTCCACCCATATTTCTTTGGAGAAGGCAATGGCAGCCCACTCCGGTGCTCTCCAGTACTGCAGCCTCATAGGCCGCAGTCCATGGAGTCTTGAAGAGTCGGACACAACTGAGCGACTTCCCTTTCACTTTTCACTTTCATGCATTGGCGAAGGAAACGGCAACCCACTCCAGCGTTCTTGCCTGAAGAATTCCAGGGACAGCAGAGCCTGGTGAACTGCTATCTATGGGGTCACACAGAGTCAGACACAACTGAAGTGACAGCAGCAGCAGCAGCAGTATTTTTCTTCAGGCACACTGTCTACCAGATCTAGTCCCTTGAATCTATTTGTTACCTTCAAAGTATAATCATACGGGATTTGATTTAGGTCATACTTGAATGGCCTATTGATTTTCCCCTACTTTCTTCAATTTGAGCCTGCATTTGGCAATAAGGAGCTGATGATGTGAGCCATAGTTAGCTCCAGGTCTTGTTTTTGCTAACTATATGGAGCTTCTCGATCTTTGGATGCAAAGAACATAATCAATCTGATTTCAATAATGACCATCTTGTGATGCCCATGTGTAGAGTCATCTTTTGCCTTTATCCACAAACTGGGAATATTCTTAAAGAGATGAGAATACCAGACCATACTACCTGCCTCTTGAGAAACCTGTATGCAGGATAAGAAGCAAGAGTTAGAACTGAACATGGAACAACAGACTGGTTCAAAACTGGGAAAGAAGTATATCAAGGCTATATATTTTCACTCTGTTTATTTATCTTATATGCAGAGTACATCGTACAAAATGCTGGGTTAGATAACTCACAAGCTAGAATCAAGATTGCTGGGAAAAATAACCTCATATATACTGATAATACCACTTTAATGGCAGAAAGTGAAGAGGAACTAAAGTCTCTTGATGAAGGTAAAAGAAGACAGTGAGAAAGCTGGCTTAAAACTCAACATTCATAAATTGAAAATCATGGCATGTGGCCCTATTATTTCATGGCAAATAGATGGAGAAAATGTGGAAACAGTGTCAGATTTCATTTTCTGGGGCTCCAAAATAAATACAGCTGGTGACTACAGACACAAAATTAAAATATGCTTGATCCTTGGAAGAAAAGCTATGACAAACATAGCATATTAATAAGTGGAGACATCACTTTGCTGAAAGATCTGTATAGCCAAAGCTCTGTTTTTTTAGTCATGTATGGACATGAGAGCTGGACCATAAAGAAGGCTGAGCATCGAAGAATTGATGCTTTTGAACTGTGGTACTGGAGAACTCTTGAGAGTCCTTTGGACAGCAAGGAGATCAAACCAGTCAATCCTAAAAAAATCAACCAGAAACATTCATTGGAAGGACTGGTGCTGAAGCTAAAGTCCAATACTTTGGCTACCTGATTCAAAGAGCCAACTCACTGGAAAAGACTGATGCTGAGAAAGGTTGAAGGCAGGAGAAGAAGGGTACAACAGAGGATGAGATGGTTGGATGGCATCACTGACTCAGTGGACATGAGTTTGAGCAAATTCATGAAGATAGTGAAGGACAGGGAAGCCTGGCATGCTGCAGTCCATGGGGACGCAAAGAGTCAGACTCAACCTAGCAACTGAACAGCAACAACAATATAACAATCACAATCCAAGAAGAATATATAACAAGTATAAATACACAAGAACCCAACATAGGAGCACCTCAATATGTAAGACAAATACTAAATGACATATAAAGAGAAGGCATCGGTAACGCAATAATACTGGGGGACTTTAATACCCCATGGGCTTCGCTGGTGGCTCTGACAGTAGAGCGTCTGCCTGCAGTGTGGGAGACCCGGGTTCGATTCCTGGGTTGGGAAGATTCCCTGGAGAAGGAAATGGCAATCCACTCCAGCACTCTTGCCTGGAAAATCCCATGGACGGAGAAGCCAGGAAAGCTGCAATCCATGGGGTCGCTGAGGGTCGGACACGACTGAGCGACTTCACTTCACTTCACTTCACTTTAATACCCCATACTCATCAAAGGACACATCATTCAGACAGAAAGTCAATACAGAAACATAGGCCTTAAATGACACATTAGACTTGATGGACTTAATTGATATCTACAGATAATTTAATCCAAAGGTAGCCAAACTTTCTTCTCAGGTGCATAGGAAACATTCTCCAGGATCACATCCTAGGCCACAAAACAAACCTTCATAAATTTATAAATATTGTAATCATATCAAAGATCTTTTCCAACCACAATGCTATGAGATTAGAGATCAATTATAGAAAAAAAATGTAAGAAACACAAACACAAGTTGGGTAAACAATATGTTAGTAAGTAAACAATGATTTCATGCAACATTTCATGCAAAGATGGGCTTGAAAAAGGACAGAAATGGTCTGGACCTAACAGAAGCTGAAGATATTAAGAAGAGGTGGCAAGAATACACGGAAGAACTATACAAGAAAGATCTTCAAGACCCAGATAATCATGATGATGTGATCATTCATCTAGAGCCAGACATCTTGGAATGTGAAGTCAAGTGGGCCTTAGAAAGCATCACTACGAACAAAGCTAGTGGAGGTGATGGAATTCCAGTGGGGCTGTTTCAAATCCTGAAAGATGATGCTGTGAAAGTGCAGCACTCAATATGCCAGCAAAGTTGGTAAGCTCAGCAGTGGCCATAGGACTGGAAAAGGTCAGTTTTCATTCCAATGCCAAAGAAAGAGAATGCCAAAGAATGCTCAAACTACCACACAATTGCACTCATCTCACATGCTAGCAAAGTAATGCTCAAAATTCTCCAAGCCAGGCTTCAGCAATACACGAACCATGAACTTCCTGATGTTCAAGCTGCTTTTAGAAAAGGCAGAGGAACCAGAGATCAAACTGCCAACATCTGCTGGATCATGGAAAAAGCAAGAAAGTTCCAGAAAAACATCTGTTTCTGCTTTCTTGACTATGCTAAAGCCTTTGACTGTGTGGATCACAATAAACTTTGGAAAATTTTGAAAGAGATGGGAATACCAGACCACCTGACCTGCCTCTTGAGAAATCTGTATGCAGGTCAGGAAGCAACAGTTGGAACTGGACATGGAACAACAGACTGGTTCCAAATAAGAAAAGGAGTACATCAAGACTGTATACTGTCACCCTGCTTATTTAACTTCTATGCAGAGTACATCATGAGAAATGCTGGACTGGAGGAAACACAAGTTGGAATCAAGATTGCCAGGAGAAATATCAATAACCTCAGATATGCAGATGACACCACCCTTATGGCAGAAAGTGAAGAGGAGCTAAAGGGCCTCTTGATGAGGTGAAAGAGGAGAGCGAAAAAGTTGGCTTAAAGCTCAACATTCAGAAAACGAAGATCATGGCATCTGGTCCCATCACTTCATGGGAAATAGATGGGGAAACAGTGGAAACAGTGTCACACTTTACTTTTGGGGGCTCCAGAATCACTGCAGATGGTGACTGCAGCCATGAAATTAAAAGACGCTTAGTCCTTGGAAGGAAAGTTATGACCAACCTAGATAGCATATTCAAAAGCAGAGACATTACTTTGCCGACTAAGGTCCATCTAGTCAAGGCTATGGTTTTTCCTGTGGTCATGTATGGATATGAGAGTTGGTCTGTGAAGGCTGAGCACTGAAGAATTGATGCTTTTGAACTGTGGTGTTGGAGAAGACTCTTGAGAGTCCCTTGGACTGCAAGGAGATCCAACCAGTCCATTATGAAGCAGATCAGTCCTGGGATTTCTTTGGAAGGAATGATGCTAAAGCTGAAACTTCAGTACTTTGGCCACCTCATGTGAAGAGTTGACTCACTGGAAATGACTCTGATGCTGGGAGGGATTGGGGGCAGGAGGAGAAAGGGACGATCGAGGATGAGATGGCTGTATGGCATCGTGGACTCAATGGACGTGAGTCTGAGTGAATTCCGAGAGATGGTGATGAACAGGGAGGCCTGGCGTGATGCGATTCATGGGGTCGCAAAGAGTCGGACACGATTGAGCGACTGACCTAACTAAAACAATGATTACTTGTGAAATTAAAGAGATAATACCTAGAGACACAAGACAATGAAAACACAATGTTTCAATACTTTTCAGACATAGTAAAAGAAGTTCTAAGAGGGAAGTTTATATCAATACAATCTTAACTCAGGAAGAAAGAAAAACCTCAAATAAACAACCTAACCTTACAACTAACCCTAACCCTAACCCTAGAGAAACTAGAGAAAGCAACTAGAGAAAGAGGAATAAAACCCAAAGTCAGTAGAAGAAAGAAATCATAAAGATCAAAGCAGAAATAAAGAAAAGAGAGGTAAAAGAAAAACAATAGCAAAGATCAATGAAACTGAATGCTGGTTCTTTGAGACAACAAACAAAATTGATAAGCCTTTAGCCAGAGCCATCAAGAAAAAAAGGAGAGAAATCAATAAAATTTTTTAATATAAATTTATTTTAATTGGAAGCTAATTACTTTACAATATTATATTGGTTTTGCCATACACCAACATGAATCCACCACGGGTGTACACGTGTTCCCCATCCTGAACCCCCTTCCCACCTCCCTCCCTGTACCATCCCCCTGGGTCATCCCAGTGTACCAGCCCCAAGCATCCTGCATCATGCATCGAACCTGGACTGGTGATTCGTTTCATATATGATATTATACATGTTTCAATGCCATTCTCCCAAATCATCCCACCCTCTCCCTCTCCCACAGAGTCCCAAAGACTATTCTATACATCTGTGTTTCTTTTGCTGTCTCGCATACAGGGTTACTGTTACCATCTTCCTAACTTCCATTCAAATCAATAAAATTAAAATGAGAAGTTACAACTGACAGTATAAAAATATAAAGGATCATAAGGAACTACCATAAGCAACTATATGCCAATAAAATGGGCAGTCTAGAAGAAATGCACAAATTCTTACAAACATACAACTTTCCAAGATTGAACAAGGAATAAATAGAAAATATAAACAGACCAAACAAGTACAGAAATCAGAATTATGATTTTAAAATCTTCCAATAAACAAAAGTTCAGGACCAGATGGCTTCAAAAGTGAATTCTATCAAATTGTTGGAGAAGAGGAAACACTCACCTGTTATAAAATTTCCCAAAAAAATTTCAGAGGAAGGTACACTCCCAAATTCATTCTATAAGGCCACCATCACCTTGATACCAAAACCAGATAAAAAATACTCCCCTCCCCCAAAGAGAGAGAGAGAGAGAAAGAAAATTACTGTCCAAAATCATCAATGTTGACACAAAAATGCTCAACAAAATACTAGTAAATCACATGCAATGATACATTCAAAGGCTCATATATTATGATCAAATGTATTTTATCCCAGGGATGCAATTCTTCAATATCCACAATCAGCGTGAAACAAGCTGAAGAATAAAAACCATATGATCATCTCAATAGACACAGAAAGAGCTTTGGACAAAAGTCAACACTCACGTATGATAAAAAGCTCTCCAGAAAGTGGTCTTAGATGGAACCTATCTCAACATAATAAAGGTCATATATGACAAACCCACAACTGATATCACGCTCAATGAAGAAAAGCTGATATTTCCTCTAAGATCAGCAACAAAGAAAGGATGTCAGTTTTCACCACTTTTATTCAGCATAGTTTTGAAAGTCCTAGCCACAACAATCAAGAGAAGAAAAAGAAATTAAAATGAATTTAAATTGAGAGAAAAGAAGTAAAACCGCCACTCCATATAGGAAATCCTAAATATGTAACCAGAAAACTATTAGCGCTTTTCAATGAATTTAGTAAAGTTGCAGATTACAAAATTAATACACAGAAGCCTCTTGTGCTACACACTAACAATGAAATATCAGAAGAGAAATTAAGGGGACAATTTCATTTATTATCACATCAAAAAGAATAAAATACTTAGGAATAAATCTACCTGAGGAAACAAAGACCACTACTATGAAAACTATAAGACACTGATGAAAGAAATCAGAGATGAAACATATAAACAGATATACCATGTTCTTGGACTGAAAGAATCAACATTGTCAAAATGACTATACTACTCAAGGCAATCTATGGCTTCAATGTAATCCTTATCAAATTATCAACAGCATTTTTCATAGAACTAGAGCAAAACCATTTTAAATTTATAAGAAGATACAAAAGACCCTGAATAGCCAAAGCAATCCTGAGAAAGAAAAACAGAGTTGGAGGAATTAGACTGCCTGACTTCAGACTATACTACAAAGCTACAGTCATGAAAACAGTATGGTACTCTTCTTAAATATAGATGAATGGAACAGGATAGAAAGCTTAGAAATAAACATATGCACCTATGGTCAATACATCTGTGGCAAAGGAGGCAAGAAAATACAGTGGAGAAAATGTAATCTATTCAATAAATGGCACTGGGAAAACTGGACAGCTACCTATAAAAGAATGAAATTAGAACATTCTCTAACACCATACACAAAAATAAACTAAAAATTAATCAAATATCTAAATGTAAGGCTGGACACTATAAAACTCTTAGAGGAAAACACAGGCAGAATACTCTTTGACATAAGTCACAGTAATATATTTTTTGATCTACCTCATAGAATAATGAAAATAAAAACAAAAGTAAACAAAAAGCACCTAATTAAACTTAAAAGTTCCTGCACAACAAAGGAAACCATCAACAAAACAAAAAGACAACCAACAGAATGAGAAAATATATTTGTAAACAAAGTAACAGGCAAGGAATTAATCTCCAAAATACACAAACAGCTCATGCAGTTCTATGTCAGAAAAACAGATAACTCAATGAAAAAAATGGCCAGAAGATCTACACATTTCTCCAAAGAAAACAGATTATCAACAAGCACATGGAAAGATATTCAACATCACTAATTATCAGAGCAATGCAAATCAAAACTACAATGAGGTACCACCCCATATCAGTCAGAATGGCCATCATCAAGAAGTTTACAAATATTAAATGCTGGAGAGGGTACGGAGAAAAGGGAACCCTTCTATACTCTTGGTGGGAATGTAAACTGTACAGCCACTATGGAGAACAGGGTGGAGCTTACTTAAAAACTAAAAACAGAGCTACCATATGATCTGCACTCCCAGTCCTGGGCATACATCAGGAGAAAAATATAAACTGAAAGGATATATGCACCTGAATGTGTTCACAGCAGCACAGTTCACAAAAGCCGAAACACAGGAGCAATCTAAATGTCCATCAACAGAGGAAGGGACAAGCAAGATGTGGTACACATATACAATGGAATATTACTCAGTCATTTAAAAAAGGATGAAATAATGGCATTTGTAGCAACAAAGACGGACTCAGAGATTATCAAACTAAGTGAAGTAAGTCAGATAAAGAAACACAAATATCATACAATATCATTCATATGTGAAATCTAACTTAAAAAAGATAGAAGTGAACTATCTACAAAACAGAAACAGACTTACAGGTTGAAAATAAACTTATGGTTTCCAAAGGGGAAACCTGGAGGGGAGGGATAAATCAGGAGCTTGGGATGACCAAACACACTACTCTGTAAAATACAGATAACCACCAAGGACCTACTCTATAGCACAGGGAACTCTACTCAATATTCTGCGATAACCTAGATGAGAAAACAATCTAAAAAGAATGAATATTTGTATGTGTATAACTGAGTCACTCTGTTATATACCTATGACTAACACAGCATTGTAAATTAACTATACTCCAATAAAATTAAAGGATTAAAAAAGAAAAGAATCAAGAAAGGAACCACAAAAATAGCTACAAAGAACTAACAAAATGGCAATAACCACATCCCTAGCAATAATTACTTTAAATGTGAACACACCGAATTCTCCTATTAAAAGACAGACTGGCTGAATAGATTAAAATACAAGATCTATCTATATGCTGCCTACAAGAGAGACAAATCAGATCAGAATACACAGACTTACCGTGAGGGGATGGCAAAAGGTATTCCATGCAAATGGAAACAGAAAGCTGTAGTGATACTTATATGAGACCAAACAGACTAAAAAAAAATACTGTAAGAGACAAAAAGCACATTACATAATGATAAAGGGATCAATCCAAGAAGGCATGACAACTGTAAAAACACATGCACCCAATATAGGAGCAAGCACCTAAATAGATAAAGCAAACATAAACTAACCTAAAGGGGGAAATGGACAGCAACTCAGTAACAGTAGGAGACTTTAACACCTCAATTACATCAATAGACATATTACATAGAAAAAAGTCAATAAGGAAATATTGGCCTTAAATGACACATTAGACCAAACAGACAATCAATAGAAATAGAACGATCCATCCAGATGCAGCGAATACATTCTTTTCGAGTGTACATGGAACATTCTTCAGGATAGATAGCATACTAGGTCTCAAAACAAGTATCAATAAATTCAAGAAGATTTAAATCTTATTAAACATCTTTTCTGACCACAACAATATGAAACTAGAAATCGACTACAAGAAAAAACTGTAAAACAAACAAACAAACAAACAAAAACACAGAAACATGCGCACACTAAACAATATGCTACTAAAGAACTAATGGGTCAGTGAAGAAATCAAAGAATAAATCAAAACATACCTGGAGACACATGGATATGGACACACAACAATCCAAAATCAATGGGGTGTGGGAAAACATTTCTAAGAGAGGAAGTTCATAGCGATAAATGCCTATCTCAAGAAACAAGAGGAGTTTCTAATAAACAACCTAATTTTATACCCCAAGGAACTAGAAAAAGAAGAACCAAAGAAGCCAAAAATTAGTAGAAGGAAAGAAATAACAAAGATAAGAGTAGAAATAAATGAAATAGAAACTGAAAGAAGAGAAAAGAACAATAAAACTAAGAGGTGGTTCACTGAAAAGATAAGAAAAATTGACAATCTTTTAGTGAGACTCACCAAAAGGGAAAGAGAGGACTCAAAAAAATAAAAAAATAAAGGAAAGATGTTATAATTGATACCACAGAAATACAAAGAATCTTGAGACTCCTATAAACAACTGTTGCTGTTTGTTTGCTAAGTTTTGTCCAACTTTTTGCGACCCCATGGACTGCAGGCCACAATGCTCCTCTGTCCATGGAATTTCCTGGGTATGAACACACTGGAGTGAGTTGCCATTTCCTTCACCAGGGGATTTTCTTCACCTAAGGATTGAGCCCATGTCTCCTGTTTGGCAGGTAAATTCTTTACCACTGAGACACCTGGGAAGCCCCATTTATATGCCAATAAATTGGACAACCTAGAAGATAGATAAACTCCTAAAAACATATAATTTACTAAGACTGAATCATGATGAAATAGGAACTCTGAACAGATCAATTACTAGCAAGAAGACTAAATTGGTAATAAAGAAAAACCTTCCAAAAATGTAAGTCCAGGACAAGATGGCTTCACTTGTGAATTCTACCAAATATTTAAAGAATTAATACCAATACATTTTACAAGGTCTGCATTACCCTGATATCAAAACCAAATGAGGATGGCATAAAAAAAAAAGAAAACTACAGGCCCAAATCCATGAAAAACACAGATGAAAAATCCTCAACAAACATTATCAAACTGAATTAAACAATACATTAAAAGGATCATACACCATAATCAAACGGGATTTATGACAGCAATACAAGAATGGTTCAACATCTGCAAGTCAGTCAGTGTGATGCACCACATTAAAAAGGGCAGGACAAAAATCATATGATTATTTTAATAGATGCAGGAAAGAGCATTTGAAAAAGTTAAACATTTATTTATGATAAAAATAAACAAAACTATCAACAAAGCAGGTATAGAAGGAACATTTGTTGCTGTTCAGTCACTCAGTCATGTCCAACTCTTTGTGACCCACTGAACTGCACCATGCCGGGCTTCTCTGTCCTTCACCATCTCCTGGAACTTGCTCAAACTCATGTCCATTGAGTTGATGACGCCATCCAACCATCTCATCCTCTGTTGTGCCCTTCTTCTCCTGCCTTCTATCTTTCCCAGCATCAGGGTCTTTTCCATTGAGTCAGCTCTTGACATCAGGTGGCCAAAATACTGGAATTTCAGCTTTGGCATCAGTCCTTGCAATGAATATTCACAATTGATTTCCTTTAGGATTGACTTGTTTGATCTTCTGACATACCCAAACATAATAAAGGCCATATGTGGCAAGCCCAAAACTAACACCACACCATACTCAACAGTGAAGAGTTGAAAGTTTTTCCTCTAAGAACAGGAACAAGACAAGGATGTCCACTCCAGTCATTTTTATTAAACACAGTACTGGAAATTTTAGCCAGACAAATTAGGCAAGAAAAAAAAGGCATCCAAATTGGAAAGGAAGAAGTAAAACTTGTTTCTATTTGCAGATGCCATGATACTGTATATAGAAAACTCTAGCAACTGTATCAAAAAATTGTTAGAACTACTAAGCAAATTCAGTAAAGACAGGATAAAAAATCAATACACAAAAGTCAGCTGCTCTTTTATACAGTACTATGAACTATCAGAAAGAGAAATTAGAAAAATAATCCCAATTACAATTGTATCAAACAATAAAATACCAAGGAAGGAAATAAACCAAGGAAGTGAAAGATTTCTATACTTAAAACCACAAGACACTGATGAAACAAACTGAAGAAAATACAAATAAATGGAAAGATATTCCACACATGAATTGAAAGAATTAGTATTGTTAAACTGTTCAAACTACCAAAAGCATCATACAGATTCAATCTAACCTCTATTAAAATACCAATGGCATTTTTCACAGAAATAATATAGTCTTAAAATTTGTATGGAAACACAAAAGACCTCAAATAGACAAAGTAAGTTTAAGAATAATAAAGCCGAAAGTATCACACTCTCTTATTTCAAACTATATTACAAAGCTGTAGTAATTAAAACAATGTGGTATTTGCATAAAAAGGACACATAGGTCTATGGAACAAAATAGAGGGCCCAGAAATTAATCCACCCATATATGGTAAGTTAATCTGTGACAAAGGACCCAAGAATATACAATGGGGAAAGGACAATTTCTTTAATAAAAGATGTTTGAAAAACTGGACGACTATATGGAAAAGAATAAAAATGGACAACTATCTCATAACATAAAAAAAATTGACCCTAAATGGATAAAATACTAGAATGTAAGATGTAACACCATAAAACTCCTAGAAGACAGGTGGTAAACGTCTTGACATAGGTGTTGGTGATGATTTTTTGAATCTTCATCAAACACAAAAGAATAAGGGCAAATATAAATAAGTGGGAATACATCGATGTAAAATGCTTCTGCACAGCAAAGGAAACCACCAAAAAATGAAAAGAAAACCCATAGAATGAAAGGAAAAATTTGTAACTTATGTATCTGATAAAGGACTAATCGTTGATGTTTCTGAACTGTGGTGTTGAAGAAGAAGTGACAGTCCCTTGGATTGCAAGGAGATCAAACCAGTCAATCCTAAAGGAAATCAGTCCTGAATATTCACTAGAAGGCTGATGCTGAAGCTGAAGCTCCAATACTTTGGCCACCTGATGCACAAAACTGACTCACTGGAAAAGACCCTGATGCTGGGAAAGACTGAGGGCAGGAGGAGAAGGGGACAACAGAGGATGAGATGGTTGGATGGCATCACCAACTCAATGGACATGGGTTTGGGTGGACTCCGAGAGCTGGTGATGGACAGGGAGGCCTGGCATGCTGTGGTTCATGGGGTTGCAAAGAGTCAAACATGATTGAGCAACTAACCTGAACTGGGTAAAAGAGACTTCAGAATACTATCAGTTGCAGGTCCCACACCCTAGAATTCAGGTAACAGTGGAGATGTTTCACAGCCCTCTGAGTATGTCAACTAATCAATGAGAAAGAAATCTGCTGACTTCTCATCGCTGGTTTCTTATCAGTCTGGATCTGAAATGATTTATTTCTACCACTTAACTGTTTATAAATTCAAGGCTCAAATGATGGACTCCTCTCCCTGCCACTTCAACAGTCATCAAAGAAGAATGCATTAGTTTAGTATCAGAGGATAAAACCTGAAAGCATCCTCCTAAGGCAAGCCTTGTAATATTGAAGCTCTAAGCATTGCTGAAGTCACCATACTTTATAGACTAGTATTTTATTATTAGACAGGGACAGATCAGTTGAAACCTAGCAGGTGAAGGCACCAAATAATGTGTATTTTCAGAGAGGATCAAAACAAACATTTGTGTTCTTATGCTACCATGATAGTTCTTAGATGACTCTCAAACCAAAGAAGTAGCACTTTATCAGAGCTTTCAGAAACAAGATTAGTAGGTATAGAGAATTAGGTAATATGCTTTTTCAGGTATGAGCCAAATTTTGTATAAAACTGGGGCCTGTAAACCAGAAGGCCATGTAAAAAACAGCGTTTTTACAGTTCATGAATTTGAATTCCAGGTAGCAGAGCAGCATAGCAGAAGCATGCTGGGCGCATGAATTCAAGCTCATTAATGAAATAAAAAGAAAGTGCTAGTTGTTCAGTCATATCTGACTCTTCACTACCCCATGGTCTATACCCCAGGCAAGAATACCAGACTGGGTAGCCATTCCCTTCTCCAGAGGATCTTCCCGACCCACGGATCAAATCCAGGTCTCCTGCATTACAGGCAAATTCTTTACTGTCTGAGCCACCAGGAAAGCCTACTCCTTAATGAAATAAAAGAATAAGTTATATAATTCCTTATACTTCCACACTTTATAAAAATTTGCAAACTATTTTATGTATTTTATATATATACATATATATCATTTTTAATGAATACTTTTTATGGCCAGTAAAACTACGATTATTATTTGTATTTTACAGATGGAAACTCTAAGGTTCAGAGAAGCTGGCTTGACCAAGGTCACACAAAAGGCCAGAGTTCAAAATCAAGCCTTCACGTTTAACATGGTGCTTTCTCTCTACTGCCTTTTTAGCCTAATTTGATTAGGTTTTGCCTAAGGGCAGGGGCTTCCCAGGTGGAGCCAGTGGTAAAGAATCCACCTGGCAATGCAGAAGAAGTAAGAGATGTGGGTTTGATTCCTGGGTCTGGAGATCTCCTGGAGGAGAAAATGGCAATCCAGTCCAGTATTCTTGCCTGGAGAATCCCATGGACAGAGATGCCTGGTGGGCTATAGTCTACAAGGTCACAGAGAGTCGACATGACTGAAGCAACTTAGCACACACAAAAGGGCAGAAAATGATCTTGATAATCTTAAAGTCTTCTTCAAACCAAAGAATTTGATCAGGTTGGTGGTGAATAAGCTAAGAGTAGTAGTTAACAAAAGAGGCAGTTTTAAAGGTATGATACTAATGAATACATAAATTTTTAATAAAAAGACTATACCACTCATCAGATAGTTTTAAAAATGACTTACTACATTATGCACCATAATCAAGAAATGTCAGGGAAATAATAAGAAACAGAAAGTTACAGATGTGCATTAAGTAGGTTATTATAAAAGTAGATACACTGACTGATCTAATCAACCAACCCATAAAAATGACTGTCCTTTGCCTGGGTTTGTGGTAAGTTATAATTGCCCCATCACTCATCTTATATGGAAGCCAATATGCAATGAGGATCACTCCCTAGAGTGCAGAATAAGCCAAAACAATAATAAATACAGGTATACAAATATATGTAAAAATTCAACATCTTGCACAAAGAAATATAAATTAAAATTAAGATACCATGTTTACCTATGAATCTGCAAAATAATTTTTAACAGTAATACTTGGCGTTGGTGAGGCACATTGAAACAGACAACCTCTCATCATCGTAGATGAAATATAAACTAAAGTCAGTGCATTCTGGTAATATTTATTTAAAATGTATGTATTTAACCAATAACTTTATTTACATTAATTTACTTCCAGATGTTCAAGCTGGTTTTAGAAAAGGCAGAGGAACCAGAGATCAAATAGCCAATATCCACTGGATCATTGAAAAAGCAAGAGAGTTCCAGAAAAACATCTATTACTGCTTTATTGACTATACCAAAGCCTTTGACTGTGTGGGTCACAATAAACTGTGGAAAATTCTTCAAGAGATGGAAATACCAGACCATCTGACATGCCTCTTGAGAAACTTGTATGCAGGTCAGGAAGCAACAGTTAGAACTGGACATGGAAAAACAGACTGATCCAAACAGGAAAAGGAGTACGTCAGGGCTGTATATTGTCACCCTGCTTATTTAACTTATATGCAGAGTACATCATGAGAAACGCTGGGCTGGAGGAAGCACAAGCTGGAATCAAGATTGCCAAGAGAAATATCAATAACCTCAGAAAAGCAGTGGAGAAGGCAATGGCACCCCACTCCAGTACTCTTGCCTGGAAAATCCCATGGACAGAGGAGCCTGGTAGGCTGCAGTCCGTGGGGTCGCTAAGAGTAGGACACGACTGAGCGACTTCACTTTCACTTTTCACTTTCATGCATTGGAGAAGGAAATGGCAACCCACTCCAGTACTCTTGCCTGGAAAATCCCATGCACAGGGACGCCTGGTGTGCTGTGGTTCATAGGGTTGCAAAGAGCTGGACACGACTGAGCACTGAACTGCACTGAATTCTAAAAATTCACAAACACTAGTTGAATGTGCAAGGATAATCATTGTTTTATGTAAGTAAAATACAGCAGACAATGCTCATTTAACTAAAGGAGAAAAATAGCAAGTAAATTCTGGCACTTCCACAGGAAACTATTCAGCCTTAAACGCTCATGTTCTCAAAGAACAGTTAATGACATGGTAAATTATATGACATGTGGAAACTTAGGGCTGCTGCTGCTGCTAAGTCACTTCAGTCATGTCCGACTCTTTGCAACCCCATAGGCAGCAGCCCACCAGGCTCCCCCATCCCTGGGATTCTCCAGGCAAGAACACTGGAGTGGGTTGCCATTCCCTTCTCCAGTCCATGAAAGTGAAAAGTGAAAGTGAAGTCGCTCAGTCATGTCCGACTCCTCGTGACCCCATGGACCATAGCTTACCAGGCTCCTCTGTCCATGGGATTTTCCAGGCAAGAGTACTGGAGTGGGGTGCCATCACCTTCTGTGAAATTTAAGGGACATATTAGTATAAACAGTATGATTCCAGTATTATAAAATAAAAGTGCATTCCTATATGCATGTAAATTATACTGAAAGGAAAAATTCCAAACTGTTAATCATTGGATTTCTCTGGATGCTGGCTGCATGGAAGATTGCTTCATCTCACTCTTACAATGAAACTGAAATTTCTTGCAGAATCAGTACAAGAGAGGTGATGTACTGATTTATCAAGCAAGCTTTATTTGGTAATACATCAGTATATAATATCTTTATAATTTTGGGAAGTGACTTATTGATGCATATTGACAGCTTTTTCCCAAAGTGGTTCTGCCCAGAGCTGACACAGGAAGGAGCCAATGATAGATGGACTTCAAAACCCTTATAAACTCTTATAGACTGGACCCTAACAAAGCAGCAGCTATGTGAAATTTCCCTTTAAAATTAAGTCAGTGGAAAAGGTTCTCCTGATGAATTATTGTATTTATCAGGCAATGAGAATCATATTGCTGTCTGGAGATGCCAGAGAGTTCAGAAATATTCACTGACAAACTTTTGTTTGGCTCCTAAGGTTTGATAGGAAGGATAAAAGGCTTTGTATGTTTTTTTCTAAAAGCAGTAATCGCCTTCTCGGGTAATGAATGTTTCATTTTCTAAGTAGGCACTTACTACAAGTTCTCCAGGGTTTCAGTAATACAATAACATAAAGTAAGACCCACTGGTGACTTCTTCCATCCCTACCATGTCCTTCATCTTTGTTGTTCTCATTTTAATCTTCTGCTTATGCTCAGCCTACAAAGCTGGCAGAGTGTGAACTTGCCTTTAAATTCCATTAGTTGAACCTTTCATTTTTCTGTATTTTGGTTCAGGATTTAACCTACATATTGAACACATGCTAAACTGACATTTGGTTGATCTTGGAATGTTTACCCAATGTTGGTATGCAACCAGTCAACTGACCTGTTTTCCATCTCAAGATACTAAGACCTACCTTCAGCAGGTTAGTTTATGAAAGAATAAGGTTTCTAACCAGGCTGTTCACTTTTTTCCCCTTAAGAATCAGGAAATGAAAGCTAGTTTGCACCTCTGAACCATGAGGTCTAGTACAAATCTGAGGTTAAAGAAGGTAGGCTCTCTGTGGCTCCTGAAACTCTTCTCTCTTCTCTTTCCTTGTCAAGTTCATTGGTTACTCAATCACTCTCCATATGAAATGACAGCCTATATTGGTGTCATCAAGTTTATCTAACCACGTGCTGTGCTTGGTCACTCAGATCCTTTGCGATCCCATGGACCGTAGCCCGCCAGGCACCTCCATCCACGGGGATTCTCCCAGCAAGAATACTAGAGTGGGTTGTCATGCCCTCCTTCAGGGGACCTTCCCAACCCAACGGTTGAACCCAGGTCTCCCACACTGCAGGCGGATTCTTTACCATCTGAACCACCAGGGAAGCCCAAGAATACTGGAGTGGGTGGCCTATCCCATCTCCAGGAGATCTTCTCAGCCCAGGAATTGAACCGGGTCTCTTGCACGGCAGGTGGATTCTTTACCAGCTGAGCTACCAAGGAAGCCCTTATCTAACCATATGACACCATAAAAGGTCATGAGGCACATTCAGATTAAAGTGGTCCAGAAAGCTATAAAAATGAATGAATTACAGTCCCAAAACAGGATTCATATGCATTTTATTTAAAAGAAAACAAGCTAAAATCTCTCTTAAATAAAAATTCAAAATACAATAGGTTGAAATTACTGAAAAGGCATAGAATATAAACTGGAAATTTTACCAAAAACTGACATTCTGATTTTCTAAGCATCAGTGTGTACAATGAGCAGGGCTCTGCACACTTCTGATAGTTTCTCCTGACACCAATATTAATGACAGAGTAATCCTTCCTCATTAGTCCCAAACAGCAATGTCAAGGGCTCTCATAATGCCACAGCAAAATAACTCTGGGTTCAATCTAGTAAGCAGCTATTGAAATGTCTATTATCAGTCAGAAATGTCCTTAACCAGAATTATTAATATCAACATTTATTAAAAGCCAAACACTTCAATATAGTGTTAACATACTGGTTGGCACCATAAATCATGCAAGAACTCTTTGTGCGATAAACTGCTAGCACAGATCTATAAAAATGGTTTGGAAGTAGCTTAGGAGGAGAACATAGTGACTTAAGCTTTGATACTCAAAAAACAGCCCCAAGAGCAATCTATCCCCACAATTACCCTATTCTCAGCATCACCCCATCCCTACAACCCCACAGGTCCTTAGGCTAATCTGAGAAAATCACTTTCACTAGAACACCCTTTCTCACCTCCAATCCCTTTGGGCTGGCATTTTTGCCCCTGTGATTTATGATGAACCTTGTTGAATTTACCTCCCATTACTTCTTTGTTTTATCCTCTTTCTTCTGCTGCTGCTGTTCAGCCTCTTCAGTCGTGTCCGACTCTGTGCAACACTATGGACTCTAGCCTGCTAGGCTCCTCTGCCCATGGGATTTTCCAGGCAAGAGTACTGGAGTGGGTTGCTGTGCCCGCTTCCAGGTGATCTTCCCAACCCAGGGACTGAACCCAGGTCTCCTGCACTGCAGGAGATTCTTTACTGCTGAGCCACCTGGGAAGCCCATAATCCTTCTACTCCAGCTAATTGACACATCAGTTCCTTCAGATACCTCCTGCACATTAGTTTGTTCACAACTGGGTCACCCCCTCACGGCCTCTCTCTGCTCTTAGGAATCATCCCATTTGTGAAAGTTCACGTTCTACCACCTGTGTGCGGTCTTTTCTGCACTGTCAACCTTGTAGCACATGCTGTCTGTCCCAGAGCACCCTTCCCAGATGCCCTTGCATTGCTGGTTAGCTTACTGTGGATTTTGTCTCTCCAACAAGGGCACTGACAGCATGAGAGCAATGACCGTGGCCATTCTTGTACTGTTCCAAATGCCTATCTAAAATATTTGGGCCCTGATTAAGAAAGAAAATCCTGAAGCCAATTTCAACACTCCAGTAACAATCTGATTTCCTTCACCAAACAGGCACAATACCAAGATTATGATATTTTTCTCCAGCCCTCCGAAAGTTCTCTAATGGGAGATCATTTTTCTAATGAAGGCATTATTTCTCAAAGGCACTACCTGGTTCAGTCTTGACTCTAATGACATAACAGGCAATGACCTGATCTTCTACGTGATGACTGAGCAAAACACAGTGGTAAATCCAAGGCTCTTCTCTGGCTGCCACCACCACACATGGTATATGGATGACAACACCAAGTGCTCAGGAGTCAGGTACATGGTCCCTGCTCTCAAGATACCTGTAGTCTTATTAGAGATACAAAGTCAAAAGAAAGTTACTTAGCAAGGCCACGGAGTGTAAGAAGGGTGGTTTGAGGTGGACAGTGTGAGCCTGGCACAACCAGTCCTAATGACAGAAGAGTTTCCCTCACCTCGTTCCAAAAAGCAATGCCAAGGGCTAATTGTCACAATGCCACAGCTTTACCACATATTTTAAGGGTCAGCATAAAACAAAAACAAAAGACATTCCCTTGATTAATCTTTAGCCACCAATGTCTGATCTCTAAGATGAGGACTAGGCAACAGAGCAAGTTGGCAAGTGGCCACACTGTGGTTAAAGGAATGGACCCTGCGACACATTCTAGAATATGTACCCTGCAGGGTTACCAGATCCAAATTGGACAGAATTTGAAAGATGAGTCAGTAATACTCTTTTTAGAGATGGATGAAACTGGAGCCGATTATACAGAGTGAAGTAAGCCAGAAAGAAAAACACCAATACAGTATACTGACACATATATATGGAATTTAGAAAGATAGTAATGATGACCCTGTATGTGAGACAACAAAAGAGACACAGATGTATAGAACGGCCTTTTGGCCTCTGAGGGAGAGGGAGAGGGTGGGATGATTTGGGAGAATGACACTGAAACATGTATATTATCATGTAAGAAACGAAGTGCCAGTCTATGTTCGATACAGGATACAGGATGCTTGGGGCTGGTGCACGGGGATGATCCAGAGAGATGATATGGGGTTGGAGGTGGGAGGGGGTTTCAGAATTGGGAGCTCGTGTACACCCATGGCTGATTCATGTCAATGTACGGCAAAACCAATACAGTATTGTAAAGTAGAATAAAGTAAAAATAAAATTTAAAAAAAAAAAAAAGATGAGTCAGGGTGGGAGGGCATGGTAAGAGGGACTACTAAAGACAGTGTTCATAACTCAACAAGATTTTCTATCCAGCCCAGAGTCCTGGAGAGTGGAGAGCAGGTTGCTGCTGCTGCTGCTACTGCTAAGTCACTTCAGTCATGTCCAACTCTGTGCGACCCCATGACGGCAGCCTACTAGGCTCCCCCCGTCCCTGGGATTCTCCAGGCAAGAACACTGGAGTGGGTTGCCATTTCCTTCTCCAATGCATGAATGTGAAAAGTGAAAGTGAAGTCGCTCAGTCATGTTCGACTCCTAGCGACCCCATGGACTGCAGCCTACCAGGCCCCTCCGTCCATGGGATTTTCCAGGCAAGAGTACTGGAGTGGGTTGCCGTTAGGGATATATATATAAAGCAGAGTCACAGGCAGAAAGTGCAATAGGAAGAAGCCCAAAGAAGAGAGAGATAGGGTGATTCAGGTATATCTTTATTAGGATTCCAGCCAAACACTGGTGAGTGAAGGTCACCACCGAGTGAAGGCTGAGAAAGCCAAGATACTAAAGTTGAGTCTTCCTCCCTCAGGGAATCCCAACATTCTTAACTGCCTTTTACAAGTGGGAACTTAAGATTCCTGGGATGAGTACAAGGATTTCTACACATCTGGATTTATCCTAGTCATTTTCTAATTTTAATACTACAAAGCAGGCCACTCTTTCCACAGACATATATGTGGAGTGTGGAATCAGGCAGCTAATCCACAGTAATCCCCAAATCACAGTGAACTGGACAAAGAGCTCTCCCTTCTGCTAACATGATCTTTGCTGGATTTGGGCCAACTTAATTTAGCTAAATGAAATGTTCTCTCTGTTTACCATGTCTGCCCTCTGGCAGTGCAAGGTGCTATTAGACTCATCCGTTCTGTGGAAGCAAGACGGTGTCTTGTTCTCTGGCATGTACCTTGTCCAATGGAGGAAGACAAGACCTGTTTCACATGGATGACGTCAAAGGGTGCTCATCATATGACAGTTCTTCAAACTGTAACTATTTTATACTGTTGCTGTAGTCATCTTATATTTAACAATAAAAAACTTTAGGGAAATGAGGCAGATACACATCCCACATGTATAAACAGAATGCAAGGTAGATAGAATTCAACAGCTGCTGAACCCTTGCAATGCTTCAGATCTTGCACTTACAATCTATAGAATTTGTCATTTAATCCTCACCTCCAACTTACAAGGGTGATTTGGCTTCACCTTATACTTGGCGAAGGGTGGTCAGGGGACTTGAATGCTCCAGAAAGTAACTAAGAAGAGAGCTAAAATGTGACTCTAGGCACATCTGGCTCTGAAGTGAGTAAGCTGTTTTTACCTCTAGCCAACCCTGGACAGGCCAGTGGGGCCCAAAACAGCCTCAAGGAGCAGGGAGCAGAGATGATTTCCAAGGACAGCAAATATTTGGTATGTCATCCCTTTCACCGCTCTCTGGGCAGGACTAGCATCTGAGAATTCTTTCTGTCTCTTCATGTGAAATGTCCTTAGTAAGCAATCATCAGTGTATTCTTTCTCTTCTCTCTTGTTTAAAAATGTAGCTCAGCAAAGAGAGACGAGTGGAAGAGTTGAAAAAGAGAAAAGATGAAATTAGTTAAAAATAGAAACACTTGATTTAGAAAACTTATAAATTCTACTTCCAAAGTAATGTTCCACTCCAAAAATATTGCTCTGATGGAGACTGAAATTCTTAAAAACACACACACACAAATGGCACACTGATCTAACTAATGGCTTTCAAACTTTTCCAAGGAGTTCTAAAATCCACATAATCTACTCCATTCCTTCTATTCTGCCACAAAATAAAAAATTAAAATAATTACAAGAAAGAAAAATATCTAGCAAGAACATTCAACGAGACATCTTATTGGGACACCTTATTGCCACAAATAGCAAGCAACGATGACTCAAAGATTAATAGAGTTATGTCAAAATGACTCAGAAACAAGATTAAAGAGACTTTTAGAAGACAAATTCAGGGGGAAAAGGCTATTATGGTAATATAGTGAATAGATAAAAACTCATGAATATAAAGCATTAAAAATAGAAAGAAAAAGGCAAACCCTTATATTTCAATTATATTCCTATCTCTTGTTGTAGCCTCTGAGTAAGAATCAGTTTTGTGCTTCTGTATTCCTTTCCCATTGTATTTTTGCTTTGTATAGCCCTTTTCCATTCTAAGAGGAAAATAAAGTGAATAAGCACGACAGTAGGCAATGCTTTTTGTGGCAGAGGAAGAAATTATCCTCCAGACATTTTTGAGACTATGAGGTGGAGGAAATGGAAAAAGGAACAGAAATAATTCATTATGCTTACAGTTTCATATAAGGATGCAAGAGATTCCTCCCCCAACTTTACACTGACTCTGTACTATGGACCCTGAATAAGTTGTATCTCTAAATGTTTCCAGGGTTTAATATTTTGCAGAGTTAAGATAAAATATTATATAAAGCAAGAAACATTCCTGGAAAGAAAAGACAGAAAGAGAAGAGTCAGTCCCCACAATGCTGAAAGTTAGAGACTGGAATCATGAGTCCTCCTGGGGAGCTTCTCGCCGCGGAGCCAGCCGTGTGGTGCCAGTGAACACACCCGGCCCAAGTCTGGCTCCTGGAGAAGTCTCAGCCCTGCTCACCCACCAGCCATGTGTCCTGGAGAAGCTTCCCTACTTCCCGAGTCACGGCTTCCTTCACAAAGGAGTCAGCCTTCATGACCTTCACTCACACTCTGAGCCCGTGGATGTCTGAACTTCCATTTCCACGTGCTGTGTGTACCCTGCAGTGAACTAGCTCCCCTGTGCCTCAGGTACCTCATCTGTAAAATGGTAACATCAACAGTTCTTGCACCTCAGTTTGTTGCTTTGAGAATTAATGAGATAATATATGTCAAGCACCTGGAAGAGTACTTGGCGTGTAGTATGCATACTGAACAAAGTATCTATTGTTGTCATTATGGTAATAAAGAAAACCACAAGTATTATTATTTCTTTTGTTATCCATCCAAAGTCTTCTCCAAATGTTAATAATACTTCAAAGACCAGTTCTGAGGCTTTCATCATTCTAGCAGGATTTGCTCCATCTGCCTCCCTTGTTCTCCTCTGCCACTGTGGCTCTTTCAATAGCTCCTGGAAGTCTATACCATTTTGGGATGAGTTAACTTTACAACATCCTGCTCCAAACCATGCTGTAAGATCATTTTTTTTATCTAGAGTAAGAAGAGAAGGGAAGAGTAACTGGAATATGTCTAATAGATTGATTTTTTTAGTGAGAGTTAAAGGAGCCAAAGGGCAACTAAGCACTGGGAGAAAACTGAAAGACCAAAGAGCACAGCACTCATGACTCCGGCAGGCGAGTCTGGTGACAAGGGTGACAGAGGGCAGATGAATGCTGAAGTTGGGTGCATGCAGCTCATGACACTGTTCTCTCCAGATTTTATCAGCTGAAAATTCCTAATGATTTTTTCAATCTATGAAACTTTTAAAAACCTAATGGAAATAAATCTCATCCTCCATCATATTGGGGTATGCACTGCCCAGCTGACTGACAACTTCCTGGCTGAAGATGTTATAGAACTGTGTTCCTGTGTCCAACACAATGAGGCCAAACAAACTGAAACACCAAAATGTGGAGCAGACAAAGGCTTATTATAGGGCCAAGCAAGGAGAACAGGTGATTTGTCCCCTCCAAACCCCGAACCCCCGAAGGGTTTCATCAAAGCAATTTTAAAGGCAAGGTGAGGGCATGGGGTCCCAGGGTCTATGATTAACTTGTGCACAATCCTCTGATTGGCTGATGGTGATCGATCCTTGGGCTTTCCTACTGGCTCAGGCAGTAAAGAATCTGTTTACAATGCAGGAGGCCTGGATTTGATCTCTGGGTCAAGAAGCTTTCCTAGAGAAAGGAATGGCTACCCCTCTAGTATTCTTCCCTGGAGAATTTCATGGACAGAGGAGCCTGGTGGGCTATGGGGTCTCAAAGAGTAGGACACAACTGATCAATCCTTAGGTATCACAAAGTCTAGGGGCTACATGCTCATGCTCATCATCATTAATTTTTTTCATTTGGTAGTGGTTTTTAGCATTTGAAAACCTCAGGGAATATATACCAGATCCTATTATCTGGATACTTCAGAGAGGCACTACAACAGAGGGTATAAGGGAGGGGTCTTCCTGGAAAGGCCATTACAAAGAGTGATCTCTTGGATCTCTCTCTCTCTCCTCTGCTTTCTGCAACCATGTCAGGAGCTTTAGAACTTCATCTTCAACATGTTTAAGAATTCAATTATCTTGGAAGGCCTTAGCTATGAACACAAAGGGAGCATGAAGCTTTTTGGAATTACTATATGTCCCCTTTCTATACTACCCCAGGACTAGCCCTTGTGAAAGGTGAGAGGAAAAGTAATAAAGCCAACACCTTCATCTCCCAACTCCCAACTGTTTTACTGTTTCATCTCTTTGAAAGCCTCTTAGCGCAATGCAAAACATGAGTTTTAATTATATATTCCTTTATAACAAACCCAGAAATATCACTGTCTTCAGAATGCTCTCTGGATGAGAACTATCTAAAAATAAAGTATTACTTCAAGGACATGAAAAGAAATGTAAATTTCCCAACGAATGTGACACTACAGGAAGAATTAAAACAAAGAAAACAAAGACCTTTGGAATATATTTCTTTAAAGAAGCCCCTTTTTAGTCCCCAGTGCTCTAAAGTGGGTAGGTCTGGGGATAGTATTCAGCCAGGAAGAGAAGGTAAATAATGTTTGAAGGTTGAGTAAAGAGAAAAAACATCTGAAAAGGAGCAAAATTACTCATCCAGGAGCCTGTTCCAGTTAACAGTCCACATGGCACACACCAACGATTCACTGTCTCCATCCAGTCATTCAACAGACTTCCAAAGGCCTTGAGTGTGTGAGGTATTCGGGGTGAGGGGGGTGAGAGGCAGTCTCCAGGGCCCTCACAATGTACTACAATGGAGACTCATACACAAACAGCTAGGCCAGGCTGAGGGGTGCAAAGAGCAAGAGAGGAGAGGTTCCCAAGTAAAGCTGTGAAAGAGGCAAAATAGCCTGTCTGGCACAGACTCAGGGTCACACTCCCTCGGTGCAAATCTCAGCATCACTGGCTCTGTGACTTTGGTGGAGTAATTTAACCTGTGTTTCAGTTCCACAGTGAAAAAAAAAATTAAGTCACTGTTTTAAAGGCATATGAGTATAAAACAAATATTTTATATAAATGTCAAGAACAGTGCAAATTCTTGGCAAATAAAGGACCATACAGTATACTGTCCAAAGTGAGATACCTTGAGCATAATGATAATACTTACACTGGAACAGAAGTAATCAACTAGAATTATCCTTTATATAGAGGACATTTGGTCACCCTGAATATGTGTTCATTGATGTTACTGAAGGATATTGGCCAAGCACAGAAGCAGAGGAAGGATATTATGGCAGATAGACAACGTGTACAATGACAGAAGGCAAGAGGCTGAGATGAGTTCAAGGAATTTAGGTTTCTCTGTCCCCTCCTCCCATGGAAAGGTCTTCATTTCCTCTAGTTATGCCCCTGCCAGTGTGAAGATCTGACTTGCACAGTTTCCTCTATTAGACCACAGGCCCAGACAAGCCTGGCTTTGCTCAGCAAGCTTGGTCACCAGCACAAAGAAGGCACTCCCATGATAGTTGCAGAAATGTGGCATGGTAGAGGTGGGAATCGGAGAAGGCAATGGCACCCCACTCCAGTATTCTTGCCTGGAAAATCCCATGGATGGAGGGAGCCTGGTAGGCTGCAGTCCATGGGGTCACTAAGAGTCAGACACAACTGAGCGACTTGACTTTCCCCTTTTCACTTTCATGCATTGGAGAAGGAAATGGCAACCCACTCCAGTGTTCTTGCCTGGAGAATCCCAGGGACGGCGGAGCCAGGTGGGCTGCCGTCTATGGGGTTGCACAGAGTCGGACACGACTGAAGTGACTTAGCAGCAGTAGCAAAGGTGGGAATACAAAGTAGCCTGTGGTGGTCACAGGTGTGCTGCTCAGATTTATTTTCCAGGAAGAATCTGCTACAAGGAGCACTGTGAACCAATAGCTCCCAGCTGTGTGTGTCCTTAGGATCTGCATCAACTTTCAAGCTGAGGCTACAGTCTCCTCAGGCAGTATCAGCTAATGACTGAGCAAGGCTTGCCATTCCTCACCAGTAGGGACACCCTATAGGTCATTTTTGACTCAAAGTTTCTTCTTGGGTCAGACAAGACTTTCTCAGAGCTGTACCAAAGTGTGAGGCTCTTCCTATCCAGCTGTCCTTCCTCCCTGCTTTCTTTTTCAGTGTCAGACCAGCATCACATCTAAAGCTTTCCCCTACTAAGACAAACAAACAAACAAAAAGCCCACAACTTTTATAGAAATACATAAGACCCCATGTAGCCAAAACAATTTTGAAAAAGAAGAATGGAGCTGTAGGAATCAGCCTTTCTGACTTTAGATTATACTACAAAGCTACAGTCATTAAGACAATGTGGTATTGACAAAAAACTGAAATACAGACCAATGGAAAAAGATAGCCAAGAGATAAACCCACGCACCATGGGCACCTAATCCTTGGTAAAGGAGGCAAAAATATACAATGGAGAAAAGACAGCTTCTTCAATGAGGGGTCCTGGGAAAACTGAACATCTACATGTAAAAGAATGAAACTAAAACACTTTCTAACACCATATACAAAAATGAACTCAAGTGGATAAAAATTAAATGTAAGGCCAGAAACTATAGGTAGTATATTCTATGACATAAATCACAACAAGATCCTCTTTGACCCACCTTCTAGAGCAATGGAAATAAAAACAAGTTAAACAAATGGGGCTTAATTAAACTTGAAAGCTTCTGTACAGCAAAGGAAACAATCAATAAAATTAAAGGACAACCCTTAGAATGGGAGAAAATAATAGCAAATGAAACAACCGACAGAGGATTAATTTCCAATATATACAAGCAGCTCATGCAACTCAATATCAGAAAAACAACCTAGTCAAAAAATGGGCAGAAGATCTAACAGACATTTCTCCAAAGAAGACATACAGATGGCCAACAAATTCATGAAAAGATGTTCAACATCATTCATTATTAAAGAAATACATATCAAAACTACAACGAGCTATCACCTAACACTGGTCAGAATGGTCACCATCAAAAAACCTACAAATAATAAACGCTGGAGAGGATGTGGAGAAAGGGAACCATCATGCACTGTTGAGGGGAATGTAAATTGATACAGCAACTATGGAGATCCAGTCAATCCTAAAGGAAATCAGTCCCAAAAATATTCATTGGAAGGAATGACAATGAAGCTGAAGCTCCAATACTTTGGCCACATGATGCAAAGAACTGACTCATTAGAAACGACCCTGATGCTGGAAAAGATTAAAGGCAGGAGAAGGGGACGACAGAGGATGAGATGGTTGGATGGCATCACCGACTTGATGGACATGAGTTTGAGCAAACTCCGGGGAGTTGGTAAAGGACAGGGAGGCATGCTGCAGCCCATAGGGTCACAAAGAGTCGGACACAACTGAGCGACTGAACTGAACTTATCAAGATTCTTAAAAAGATCCTTAAAAACTAAGACTAGAACTACCATGTGACCCAACAATCCCACTACTGGGCATATGCCCTTAGAAAACCATAACTAAAAGAGACATATGTATGCCAATATTCACTGCAGCAGTTTTCACAACAGGTAGGACTTGGAAGCAACCTAGAAATCCATCAACAGATGAATGGATACAGACATTGTGGTGGTAGTGGTGGTTTAGTTGCTAAGTTGTGTCCAACTCTTGTGACTCCCATGGACTGTAGCCTGCCAGGCTCCTTTGTCCATGGGATTCTCCAGGCAAGAATACTGGAGTGGGTTGCCATTTCATTCTGCAGGGAATCTTCCCAACCCAGGAATCAAACCCAGATCTCCCACACTGCAGGCATATTCTTTACTGACTGAGCTACAAGGGAAGACCATTGTGGTACATATATATATATATATATATATATATATATATATATATAAAATATATATATATATTGAATGGAATATTACTCAGCTATAAAAAGAACGCATTAGAGTTAGTCCTAATGAGGTGGATAAACCTAGAGAATATTGTACAAAGTGGAGTAAGTGAGAAAGAGAAGACAAAAACTGTATATTAATGCATGCCTATGGAATCTAGAAAAACAGTACTGATGAACCTATTTGATGGGCAGCAGTGGAGATGCAAACACAGAGAACAGACTTGTGGACACAATAGCAGAAGGAGAGAGTGTGAAACATTGAGAGAATAGCATGGAAAGATACACATTACCATACGTAAAATAGATAGCAAGTGAGAATTTGGGGTATGAAACAGAGCTCAACCCAGTGTTCTGTGGCAACCTAGAGGGGCATGAGGGGGTAGGAGATAGGAGAGGCTTCAAGGAGGAAGGGGACATATGTATATCTGTGGCTGATTTGTGTTGCCAAAGAATGCTCAAAATACTGCACAACTGCACTCATCTCATACACTAGCAAAGTAATGCTCAAAATTATCCAAGCCAGGCTTCAACAGTACATGAACCATGAACTTCCAGATGTTCAAGCTGGATTTAGAAAAGGCAGAGGAATCAGAGATCAAATTGCTAACATCTGCTTGATCATCAAAAAAGCAAGAGAGTTCCAAAAAAAATCTACTTCTGCTTTTTTGACTATGCCAAAGCCTTTGACTAAGTGGATCACAACGAACTGTGGAAAATTTTTAGAGAGATGGGAACACCAGACTACCTTATCTGTCTCCTGAGAAATCCATATGCAGGTCAAGAAGCAACAGTTAGAACTGGACATGGAACAACAGTTTGGCTCCAAATCGGGAAAGAAGTACATCACGGTTGTATATTGTCACCCTGCTTATTTAACTTACATGCAGAGTACATCATGCGAAATGCCAGGCTGGATGAAGCACAAGCTGGAATCAAGATTTCTGAGAGTAATATCAATAATCTCAGATATGCAGATGACACCACCCTTATGGCAGAAAGCAAAGAAAAACTAAAGAGCCTCTTTATGAAACTGAAAGAGGAGAGTAAAAAAGTTGGCTTAAAACTCAACATTCAGAAAACAAAGATCATGACATCTGGTCCCATCACTTCATGGCAAATGGAGGGGGAAACAATGGAATCAACAACAGATTTTATTTAGGAGGGCTCCAACTGCAGATGGTGACCACAGCCATGAAATTAAAAGATGCTTGCTCCTTGGAAGAAAAGCTATGACCAACCTAGATAGCGTATTCAAAATCAGAGACTTTACTTTGCCGACTAAGGTCCATCTAGTCAAAGCTATGGTTTTTTCAGTAGTCATGTATGGACATGAGATTTGAACTATAAGGAAAGCTGAGCTGAGCATTGAAGAATTGATGCTTTTGAACTGTGCGGTGTCGGAGAAGACTCTTGAGAGTCCCTTGGATTGCAAGGAAATCCCAACCAGTCAATCCTAAAAGAAATAAGTCCTGAACATTCATCAGAAGGGCTGATGCTGACACTGAAACTCCAATACTTTGGCTACCTGATGTGAAGAACTGACTCAGTGGACAAGACCTTGATTCTGGGAAAGATTGAAAGCAGGAGGAGAAGGGGATGACAGAGGATGAGACGGTTGGATGGCATCACCAACTCAATGGATATGAGTTTGATTAAGCTTCAGGAGTTGGTGATGGACAGGGAAGCCTGGTGTGCTGCAATCAATGGGGTCATAAAGAGCTGGACACAACTGAGCAACTGAACTGATTTGTATTGACAGGTGGCAGAGGCCAACACAATACTGTAGAGTAATTGTCCTCCAAATATTGTATTTTTGTTCTATACTTCTCAATACTGTAAATAAGAGACTTTGATAATTATTAGTTATTCTAGTAGTATGTAAGAGCAGTTAGTATTTTTACTATTATGTAAGAACAGTTACAGTTTATGAGCATTGTTCAACTGTCATCACCAATAGAATGATACTCAGATGTGTTCTTTCTAAAACTTTGTAAGTATAAGGAAAAAAAAGACTTAAAAAAATAATGTCTTTCATCATCCAAAGCTGTATTCCCTTATAGATCATCTCCTCCTTCCTTTGGACCACAGAATCTCCAGACACAGCCCCTTCCTTAGACATCTGTCTCAGTCTTCCTCACTCTTTCAACCTCCTTCCTTGGTTCCTTTTGAATGATGGTTTTTAAGGAGGAATTATTCCCATGTGGGTTTTTCTCACCCTTTAAACCATATGTTTCTTCCTCTGTGATTCACTGCTGCTACAAAGCAGGAGAAAACTCCCTGTATACCCCAGAAACAGAACAAAGAGTGGACTAAATAATATCCTATCTTTCCTACAGCCTCATAAAGAATAATGTACAAGAGAGAAGGATATGGAGAGGGGAGAAGTTAAAACCACAGGGATGTGCTAGTTATGAAGAGTGATGAAGGCAAGGATAATGATTAAAGATTATCATGAGAATTAAGACTCCTTGAAAATTAAGATTACTATTCAATAGGGTGCTTTATAAGCCTTCCCTGGTGGTTCAGTCGGTAAAGAGGCTGCCTGCAATGTGGGTGACCTGGGTTTGATTCTGGGTTGGAAAGATCCCTTGGAGAAGGAAATGGCAACTCACTCTAGAATTCTTGCCTGGGGAATTCCATGGACAGAGGAGCCTGGGGGCTACAGTCCATGGGGTCATAAAGAGTCAGACACGATTGAGTGACTAACTTTCACTTTTTCACGTTCAGGGTGCTTTATATTGCTAGAAACCACAGCAAAACAGCAAGAAATGTTCAAATCACTGATGATTAAAGAAATGCAAAAAACAATGAGATTTTACTTCACACATACTAGCCCAGCAAAGATTAGAAAGCTGGATAAAGCCAAGCATTGCTGGGGACTTGAAGAAATCCCCAAGAAGCCACTAGTACTTCCAAGAAGTGCTGGTAGGGAAACCATTTGATACAGCCATTCTGAAGAGCATATTAAATACTACTTAGTAAAATTAAGTGCAACCCAGCAGTTTTATTCTCTATGTGTGTGTGTGTGTGTGTATATATATATATATATATATATATATCCCAGAGAAATACTCATACACAGTCAAAAGACTGATGGCAGTACCATTTCCACACAGTCTAGAGAGATAACAGCTAATCAGCTGATGCTTGTCACCTCTGCTATGAATTAGTAAAAGAAACAAAAGTTTTGAGATAGAAAGGCAAGAGGAACCATGAACACTCTATCCTGACTCATGCATGTGCCATTTATGTGGGTGACTGGATTTAGGCTGTTGATATATGAGCTCCAAGAGGACAGACTTAAGTTTGATTTACTTATGAACTGTGGAACTTAATGCAGATAGGCACTTGGGAAGAGTATGTGTTGGGCAGTCAGGTGGTATGCAGTGTGGATGGAGAAAGCAGTAGTACTCTACAACGACAGAAAAATTGAAAAGCATTTCCCTCACCTTTTAGGCCTTCCTGATCAGTTAGTCAGTTCAGTTGAGTCGTGTCCAACTCTTTGTGACCCCAAACACTGCAGCATGCCAGGATTCCCTGTCCATTACCAACTCCCATCACCAACATGCTCAAACTCATATCCATCAATTCAGTGATGCCACCCAACCATCTCATCCTTTGTTGTCCCCTTCTCCTCCTGCCTTCAATTTTCCCCAGAATCAGGGTCTTTTCCAATAAGTCAGTTCTTAACATTAGGTGGCCAAAGTATTGGAGCTTCAGCTACAGCATCACTCCTTCCAATGAATATTCAGAACTGATTTCCTTTAAGATTGACTGGTTTGATCTCCTTGCAATCCAAGGGACTCTCAAGAGTCTTCTCCAACACCACAGGTCAAAAGCATCAATTCTTCAGAACTCAGCTTTCTTTATGGTTTAACTCTCACATCCATACATGACTATTGGAAAAACCATAGCTCTGAATAGACAGACCTTTGTTACCAAAGTAATGTCTCTGCATTTTAATACACTGTTGAGGTTGGTCATAGCTTTTCTTCCAAGAAGCAAGCTTCTTTTAATTTCTGGTTGTGGTCACCATCTGTAGTGGTTTTAGAGCCCAAGAAAACAAAGTCTGTCAATGTTTCCATTGTTTCCCCATCTATTTGCCATGAAGTGATGGGACCAGGTGTCATGATCTTTGTTTTTCGAATGTTGAATTTTAAGCCAGTTTTTTCACTCTCCTCTTTCACTTTCATCAAGAGGCTCTTTAGTTTTTCTTCACTTTCTGCTATAAGGGTGGTGTCATCTGCATATCTGAGGTTATTGATATTTCTCCTGGCAATCTTGATTCCAGCTCTTGCTTCATCCAGTCCAGCATTTCGCATGATGTACTCTGCATATAAGTTAAACAAGCAGGGTGACAATATACAGCCTTGATGTACTCCTTTCCCAATTTGGAACCAGTCTGTCATTCCATGTCCAGTTCTAACTGCTGCTTCTTGACCTGCGTATAGGTTTCTCAGGAGGCAGGTAAGGTGGTCCAGTATTCCCATCTCTTTAAGAATTTTCCACAGTTTGTTATTATCCACACAGTCAAAGGCTTTGGCATAGTCAATAAAGCAGAAGTAGATGTTTTTCTGGAACTCTTGCATTTTTGATGATCCAGTGGCTGTTGGCAATTTGATCTCTGATTCCTCTGCCTTTTCTAAATCCAGCTTGAACAACTGGAAGGTCACGATTCACATACTGTTGAAGCCTGGCTTGGAGCATTTTGAGCATTACTTTGCTAGCATGTGAGGTGAATGCAATTGTGCGATAGTTTGAACCTTTTCTGGCATTGCCTTTCTTTGAGATTGGAATGAAAACTGACTTTTCTTATTTTTTTAATTTTTTTTTTTTGAGAGCAACCTAAATATTTATTAGCAAGTAATTTCCAGTCCTGAGGGCACTGCTGAGTTTTCCAAATTTGCTGCCATAGTGAGTGCAGTACTTTAACAGCATCATCTTTTAGGATTTGAAATAACCTTTGTGACAGATCAGTCAAAATTAATTGTTACTTTTGCTATGCTCTCAAAGCTCTGAACTTGAAGTGTCTACTTTTGCTATGCTCTCAAAGCTCTGAACCTGAAGTATCTATGTGTAACATGAACAACCACCATATAAAGCAACATTATTAGTCTTTAAGGAAATGCAAATCAAAAATTCTAGGCAGAAAGGTGGCTAGAATTAAAAAGTCAGATAATAACATTATTGGCAGGTATGTGGAGAAAGTGGAATCCTCATACACTGCTGTCAAAGTGGAACTCCACTGTGGAACACAGCCTGGCAATTTCTCAAGTGATTAAACAGAGAGTTACCATTCAACTCAGCAATTCCACTCAGGCATATACTCAAGAAAAATGAAAACAGATACACACACAAGAACTTGTACACAAATAACAACATTATTCATAATATCCAAAGAAGTAAAAAAAAAAAAACAAAACCCATATGTCTATCTACTGATCAATGGATAATCAAAATCCAGTATATGCCAACAATGGAATATTACATAGACATAAAAAGTAATAACATGAGGTTCTAACAACATGATCCTTTAATACATTATGCTGAGTAAATGAAGCCAGGCACAAAAGTTTATATATTTAATAAATTCATTTATATGAAATGTCTAGAACAGGTAAATCTATAGAAACAGAAGACAATTTAGTGGTTGGCAGGGGCTGGGGTCAAGAGGGTAGGGTGTGGCTGCTAAAGAATATGAGGTTTCTCCTAGAGATGATGAAAATATTCTGAAACTATAGAGTGGGGATGGCTGTACAACTCTGTGCATATACTACAAACTAGTGAATTATATATTTTAAAAGACTGAATGGGATAATATGTAAATTTTATCTCAATAAAGGTGCTATTTTTAAAAAGAGGCTTTAGTACACTTTTTGACATCAATCTTGGCAATTTTGTTTTTTTGGATCTGTCTTCTCAGGCAAGAAAACAAAAGGCATAATGAACAAATAGGACTACATGAAGTCAAAAGTTTTTGCACAGTGAAAGAAACCATCAACAAAATGAAAAGGGAGCCTACCAAATGAAAGAAGATAACTGCAAACAATATATCTAATAAGGGGTTACTATCCAAGATGTACAAAGAACACACATAACCCAACATCAAAACACAAGCCACCAAATAAAAAATGGGCAGAGTCTTGAAGACAGATGAGTTCAAGGTAAAAAGGACATAGAGACAGAAGACAAGCAAGCGTGAGCTTTGACAGGGAAGAGATGGGGGATCAGTTGGTGAGACATGATCTGTGGGGCAGATGAAGACAGACAGCGTATGGTAAGTGGCACTGTGCATCATGGTAGGAATTTCCCTTTGGTTCTTGTTTAAGAAACTTCAGGAAAGGTTTAAATTATTTTCACTGGTATCAGTGTTTAAATATCAGATGATTTCTGACTACTGGATGTTAGACTATTTCTGGATATGAAACTGTACTGTGGCTCACCAAGAGGCTACTCAGTTTCATGCAACTTATAGAAACCTTCAACACAAATAATGTCCATTTAGCCAAATCTGAACCAAAATAATTAAGGACTGTAATGAATTATAAACTACTGAAAAAATACTAATCCTTCAGCCCAAAGCAATCATAAACAGATGGAGAAATATATAAATGGTGGAAAAGGGAGAGCTCTTGCCAACAGCAGAATGTCTAGTGATGATTGTTTAGTGTGCAAAGTGCAGGTGGGTAGGTCTGGAAAAATCATTTTGCAACCATCCCAGGAAAGACTGATTTAGGCAAGAATTATCAATGGATGCTATGTGTAGGGGAAAGTATTTTATGAGAAGCAAGATTTTTGCAATAGTAACTATACGGTGGAGAAATTGGACATCTTGACCAGGTGACCAAAATTACCCCACCAATGTAGGACAGGTGGTACTTCTAAATCAAGCACTTCTAAATGTAATGATCTCAGAAGGATCCAATATAGCTTATTTAGTACCCTGGCCAGGAATGTATAACCTGAATCTAACTATGAAAAAACATCATAGTGTTCTTCATTTTGGATTTGTTTATTTTTAAAGAAAGCTGTGGGGAAACACAGTTTTCTTCAAAAGGTGAATGTCAACTGAAAGTATACAGATAAACTCTTATAGTTAAACTGATCCTTATCAAAGGTGTCAAGGCAATTTAATGTGAAAAGAATAGTGTTTTCAACAAATGGTGCTTGGACAATTGGATAACCACTTACAGAAAGATTAATTTGGACCCTTGCCTCACATTTTACACAAAAATTAACTTAAGATGGATCATAAATATAAATGTAAGCTATGTAAAAAAACATAAGAAAATATCTTCAAGGTCTTGGATTATTCAAAGTTTTATTAGAACCATCAAAAGCATGAAACATAAAAGAAAAAAATGATAAATTGCACTTTATCAAACTTTAAAACTTTTGTACATCAAAATAAAGCATTAAAAAAATGAAGTCACAAAAAATACCTGCAAATCATATATCTAACAAAGGACTCACATCTAGAATATAAAAATAACTTTAAAAAGAAGATAAGAAAAAGCCCAAAGGAAAATGGGCAAAATACTTGAATAGATATTTTACCAAAGAAGATATACAAATGGTCAATAAACACATGGAAAAAAGAAAGTTCAACATCATTAGTCATTAGGGAAATACAAATTAAAATAATGAGATATTTCTTTACCCATTAGGATGGCTATCATTAAAAAGACAGACAATAACACACTAATGAGAACATAGAGGAACTGGAACCCTCATACATTGCCAGTAGGAAAGTAAAACAGTACAGCTACTTTAGAAAAGAATTTAGGAGCTTCTTACAAAGAAGCATAAATGTATCATGATTCCATTCCTAAGTATCTATTCAAGAGAAGTGAAAAAGTATACACATGCACAGACTTGTACGTGAATGTGCATAGCATCGTTGTTTGTAATAACCCAAAAGTAGAAGCAACCCATCTGTATACAGAGAGAGGCAGGGAGAAACTGTGTACATGAGCATGCACATGCAACAAACCAGTAAGTGGATCTGAATCAGGGTAGTGAGCACCTGGGTAGTCTCTGGTACTGCATTTAAACTTTTCTAGAAGTTGAAATTATTTCCAAACAACAACAAAAGGTGAATTCTTACTGAGCACTTTTTGCATATCAGGCACTGTACAAGGGACTGGGCTCCTGCCTCAAGGACATCAGACCTGCAGTCCCAGGGTCCCCACCTCCCCACTGGGAGTGCCCTGAGGGCAGTAAATATTGAGTTTAAAAGGGAAGGTGCACTAGAACATTCTGAGTCACTATAGTAGCCTGTCTCCCAGAAACCCATCTGTCGCTCAGAACACAAGTTACTTCTAATGACAAATGGCTGTTAAATGAAAAAGAATCAGAGGAAGTATTCACTGCAAAGTTTATTGCAATCAGAACTGCAAAAAGCTTTTTTCTACAGGTCATCACAGATACTGCTTCATTATAGAGAATGAGTCCTTATAATGAAATGTTATAATGATATTAAATTCTACTCTCTTCTTAATAACCAGTCTTCAGGGTTTACTATATTTTTTCTTTACATCTATATTCACAGCAGTTCCTCATAAGCCACATCAGAGTCTAAAACCCTTTCCAGTGGAAAACTCACTTTAAATGTCTTCAGTTTTTGCAGCTCACTGCCCATAAGCTGTGAGGATGGGGGATGGTAGTAGCAAGCAACCACAGTCCTGCAAATGCTCAGGCTGCGCTGCTCAACGCAGATGACTGACCACTTGGTGAAGCCAGTCTTGCATTATTGGCTCACCCCTCACATGTATAAACCCCTCTTCTCCAAGAGTGCAGGCCTCCCAGAAGCCAGGCATAATGTTACACTGGGCATACACTGGGCACTTAGAGGGTCCCTCTGAATCTCTAACAGGTACCAAAACAGCTTGGGTCACCTGACAGGAGGCATGGGAAGGTAAGCAAGGACCTGTGACAGTTGTTATATGGGCGGCACCACTCAGAGCCCCAGGGAGGATAACTTAATGAGGTATGATGGGGGTACTGAGCCAAAAGGGGATATGGGCAAAAATGCAGCAGTGGGCTTTTATGGGAAAATAAATTTAGAAGCACTTGTTAAAGGTGGAAGGGGCTTGAGGAGCATCAGTCAAAGAGAAATTTATCATTCTGGAGGAGAGATAGCTATCAGGCTTTGTGAGTAAAAGTAATATATATTAAATTGTTAAATTCAAGAGATTATATATGGGTATAAAGACACTGAGGAAAAAGCAGGTAAGCTAAGGAGACTAAAGAAAGCACACATTGTTATACAGCTGGACTCTGACCAGACAAAGACTGAACAGACCACACACCACTCCCAGCTCTGCACATAAATGAAGGAAGACAGAATCCAGGATGAAATACCAGGTGGTCTGGCTATTTCCAACTTAGGAGCAGATCTAAGGAGGAGTCTGGACATTGAATAAAATGTGAGATATGGAGGGGAAGGGTTTTTGATGATAAACAGAAGTATTTGTACTGAATAGAGTTCTGGAGTGGTTTGCCATTTCCTTCTCCAGGCGATCTTCCCATCCCAGGGATTGATCCCAGGTCTCACGCATTGTAGGCAGATGCTTTACTGTCTGAGCCAGCATGGGAAGAGCCGGAATAGAACCTTACACTCCTACAAAACAACAGACTTGACTTGACCCTGCTGAAGCATGTTGGCTCAACCATTTCCTCCCACTATTGAAGAAAAGATGAAAAGCTTAAGGGAGTAAAAGAACTGACTTTATTAGTTAAACCTGCTACTGTTGCTGCTTAGTTGCTTCAGTTGTGTCTGACTCTGTGTGACCCCATAGACGGCAGCCCACCAGGCTCCTCTGTCCCTGGGATTCTCCAGGCAAGAACACTGGAGTGGGTTGCCATTTTCTTCTCCAATGCATGAAAGTGAAAAGTGAAAGTGAATTCACTCAAGTCGTGCCCGACTCTTAGCGACCCCATGGACTGCAGCCCAACAGGCTCCTCCGTCCATGGGGTTTTCCAGGCAACCTGCACTTGTCTAATTACTTCTTAAGTGTTAATCACTCATGTGTGCAACTCTTTGTGACCCCATGATTGTAGCCCACCAGGCTCCTCTGTCCACGGAATTCCCCAAGTAAGAAAACTGGAGTGGGTAGCCATTCCCTTCTCCAGGGGGTCTTTCTGATCCAAGGATTGAACTTGGGTCTTCTGCATTACAGACACATTCTTTATGGTCTGAGTCACCAGGGAAGCCCAATTACTTCTTAGGTTATATAAACAGAATTGGTTGACTTCCCTGGTGGCTCAGATGGTAAAGTGTCTGTCTACAATGCGGGAGACCCAGGTTTGAGCCCTGGGTTGGGAAGATCCCCTGGAGAAGGAAATGGCAATCCACCTTTGCTTGGAAAATCCCATGGACAGAGGAGCCTGGTAGGCTACAGTCTATGGGGTCACAAAGAGTCGGACACGACTGAGCGACTTCACTTTCACTTTCATACCAAAACCCAGTGACAGACTAAAATCAACCATGTGACTTAGTGAAGTGCCAGAAGATAGTAATCCAGGGCCAGCAAAGTCAGTCCACAATCAGAGATGAAGTGGTGCTATTCACAAAGAAACTGTATTCCTAGTGAAATCTTCTAAACTAGAGCTGTCTCAGCTACATCTTCATGAAGCCGCGAAGCCTATCAGTCTACTACTCTACTAGTAAGGAGGAGATTTGAGAACAGCTTTCCCTATCTAAGTTCACCTTCCAGCCCTTCTCTGTTCTATCCAGAGGTCTACACTGTTCTGTTCTGCTTGGAATGCTTTCCCTATTCTTTGCTGTTTAACTTCTACCCAGGCTTCCAGGTCCACACTGAACTGACAGCTGCCCCAGGAAGCCTTTGCTGGTGGCTCCCTCCACAGTGATCTCTCCCTTTTCTGAGTTTCTAAGGCCTATTTTCCTTGTACAGAAAACTTGGCAGTTAGTATGATCAATTTTCTTACGTGCTTCACCAGGAGGTCATTCAGTTCATTCTCCCGATATCAGCAAAAGTCTTCTTAACAGCTCAACTATATCATGTCACCCTCCCCCAACCCCTCCGTTTCAAACCCTTGACCAACTTTCCATTGCAGTTAAGTGTGAATTTACACTTCTTACCCTCCTTGAAGGTTCTACATGGTCTGGCTTGCTCTTAATCTCCAACCTCATCTCTTACCACAATATTTCAAACCCAGTTTCTGCCTTCCACCTTATAGGGCTTCTTACAATTCATAAACATGTGGGTTTTACCCTGCCTCAAGTTCCTTGTGCATGCAGTTCTCTTCTGGCCTGAAATGTCCCTTCTCCTTCCTCCAACCCACCCCATACACAGTACAGTTGACCTTGGACAACACAGGTTTGAATTGCATGAGTCCACTTTCATGAAGACTTTTTCAACAGCAAATACTTCAGTACTACACTTTCTTGGTTTGTTGAATTCATAGATGCAGAGGACCCATGGATATAGAGGGCTGACTATAAGGTGAATGCAAATGAACCCTTGTGCTATTCAAGAGTCAACTGTAGTCACATCTCCCAGCTAATCTCTTCCTACTCATGTCTCAACTAAATTCACCTGTGTGAGACGCTGTCTGACACACCTCCTGAAGTGTGCTTCCTGTATTAATCTCCATCTCAGCACCTGACACCTCCTGCACAGCATTTGCAGCCCAGCTGGCCAGCACCCTAATAGGACACATAAGATCTCCAAGAGCAGACCATGTATCTTGGCACATACTAGGTACAGTGCCAAGTAATTACTGATTTCTGTGTTAATTGAGAAAATAATAGCTGAAGACGTTTGAAAAATGTTCTAAATTCTTTATCTAAGCAGGTTATCAACATTAGTGATTTTAATCCAGTGAGCAGGAAACTCACCTTTTGTAGCCTCACAATACCTTTATAAAGAATGCATAAATCATCCACCATAGATGGGCAAATATTAAAGAGTCAGACCAAATATTATCAGGATATGAAGCCCAAGAGTTCCAGTTATACAAGCTGGACTAAAAAATAGTATAACAATTTTGGAAAATAATTTCACATTGTCTAGCAAAGCTGAATATGCACATATGACACAACTGTTTGATAATTATAGAGCCTGAGAGAAAGTCCCAGATGTTGGGACTTATGTAAGACATACATGGACAGGAACCTGGAGACACAAACTGGAACAATGATAGCATAAGGGAATAAAGAGTGCATGCTCACATAAGGGAAAACAAAGGAACTATGGTACAAACTTTAACATGGAGGAATCTCAAACAATGCTGTGGACAAGAAGCAAGGTCACAAAAAAACACGCACATGATGGTTTCACTATTTTTTACTTTGTATGTAAATAATGTAAAAACTTTAAAACCTTAAGGAATAACTGTGAAGTTTAAGATACTGATTACACTTAATAAGGGGGAAGGAGAAGAATGCAGTTGGAAAAGAGCATATTGGGGGCTTCAAAGGAAATGGTAACATTCTAATTTTTGATTATGCACAAAGTACACAGGAGGTACAAGAGGTACTCTTCATAACTTACATATATATTATAACTACTCTTCTATGTATGCTCAACTGACTCTTTTCAAACAATTAATAAACACTGATCAAAATACAGAAGAAAAGAAGATGGTTTGCTCTTATATTAAGGATACTGTGTAATGTAGCACAGACTCCTGCAAAATGGGTGCTACAAAGCCCAAGGCCATGTATCTGTCCCTTTAAAAACAAGAATAACAGTGCCTAAAACTGCAATTTCCTTAGCTTCATTCAAGGTTCTATTTTTATTACCTTTACCTTTTTTTTTCCTTATTTCACATTCAGTCTTAAATTTTAACTTGTTATATTTTAATGCATCTTTTGACAACATTATAAATCCTTTATACAGCAGGATATGGTATGAAATGGGATGTACGTTGAAATAATATTATAATATAGAGAAAATTAAAGGGATCATTCTGCAATCAGGCCAACAAAACATTAAAGGGGCTTGTTCTACATGGAAATAGCAACAAAGTTGGTGGTTATGACAATATAATACCAATTAAAATACAAGTTCAGGAAAATACTTACTTCACATAAAATATGAGACTGAGCGACTGAACTAAACTGAACTCAACTCAATGAAAATTCAGTGAGGAATGTCATGCTTGGGCTGCCAAGCACAGTAAGGTAATTGGAGGATAGGAACATGTGAAGAATTATAATCACAGTAAAAACTCACAGAAACCACATTAATGAAGTAAATATGAGTAGCTTTTCATAGCTACTATGGTGGTTTAGGATTTCTGCACTTAACTTAGAGAATATACAGAAGAACCTCCAGAAGAGTACATTTCCTTATTCACAGACCCCAAACTGCCAAGCATTATTAACATTCTAATTACACTGAAAAATTCATTTATGGGATCCTACTCACTTTAAGCCTTGAAAGTGGCTCAACTATGTAGAAACAGTGACATGCTGGTACTGCAATTTTCATTTTAAAATTTATTTTTATCCTTAGAATCCTACAAACAAATATTTATAACCACATGAATACCATATGGACACACACACACAAAAAAAAACCCTCTCTTTAAAAAAACTGTCTGTGTGATGAATAACACAATTTGTTAGAAATAAGATTGAAGAGTAATCAAATATATCACAGAATGTGATGTTGGATTTTTGTCAAATTTTTTAATGCATCTATTGAGATGATCATGTGATTTTTATCTTTCCTTTTGTAAAAGTGGTCACATTGATCAATTTTTGGATATTGAACCATTCTTGTATCCCTGGAATAAATGCTATGTTCATATTGTCTATATCTTTTTGACTCAGTTTTGCTTGATAGATTTCTAGAAATTTGCCCTATTTTTCTAGGTTGTCCAATTTGCTGGCACATAATTGCTTCTGAGTATTGCAGTGTTATTTCCCTTCTTTTGTTCTTATTTTGAGTCCTCTCTTTTTCCTTTGTGATGATACTGGCTAAAGTTTTATCAATTTTGCCTTTAAAAAAGCAGATCTCCATTTCTATTCTTCTTTTCTACTATTTTCATTTGTTTGCTTTTTTGGTCTCTATTTTATTTATTTCTCTTTGGGCTTTGTTGTTCTTCTTTTCATATATATATATATATTTTTTTTAAGATTGTAAGTTAGGTTGCTTACTTGAGATCTTTGTTTCCTGAGGCAGACCTTCATTGCTATAAAGTTTTCCCTTAGACATGTTTTTGCTGCATCCTATAGATTTTGAAATGTATTTCATTTTATCTTGAGTTATTTTCTGATTGTCCCCTTGATTTCCTCATCAACCTATTGGTTTTTTACTAGCATGTTATTTAGTCTCCACAATGGTTGTGCTTTTCTCATTTTTCTTTAATTGATCTCTAGTTTCATACTGTTGTCATTAGAAAACATTTCTTAATATAATTTCTTTAGTATTACATTTATTGAGACTTGTTTTGTGGTCTAGCAAGTGGTCTATCTTGCAGGTCATTCCATGTGCACTTGAGAAGAATGTATACTCTGCTTTTTTGGGATGCAATGTTTGGTAGATATCTATTAAGTTCAACAGATATACTGTGTCATTTAGACCCTCTGCTGCCTTGTTGACTGCCTGTATAGATAATCTATCCATTGATGTCAGTGGGGTGTCAAAGTCTCCTTGTATTACAGTCACTTCTCCATTTCTGTGTGTTAATAATTGCTTTATATGTTTAGATGTGCCTGCATTGGGTCATACATATTAACGAGTGTAATATCTTCTTCTTGTATTGATCCCTTTATCACCATATAATGCTCTTTGTCTTTTCTTTTAGCCTTTGTTTTTAAGTAAGTTTTTATCTCATATGAGCATAGCTACCCCCACTTTCCTGTCACTTCCTTGTTGCATGAGATAGGTGGAACTTTGCATCCTTTGTGGCATGAGGGATGGACATCTTTTCCATCCCTCACTTTCACTCTGTGTGTGTCTTAGCTCTGAAGTGAGTCCCTTGTAAGCAGCATATAGATGTCTTGTTTTTCTCTTTTAATTCAATCAGCCACCCTATGTTTTTTAATTATACATTTGGTCCACTGACATTTAGAGTAGTTAGCGATAGGCATGCACTTGCTGCCAATTTATTCAATGGTTTCCAGTTCTTCTTTCAGTTTCTTCCCTTGTAGTTTGGTGATCTTCATTAGTAGTATGCTTATTTTCCCTTCTCTCCAGTTTATCTGTATCTACTGTGGGTTTTTGATTTGTGGTTACCATTGGGGTTCATATATGTTGACCTAAACTTATCTACTTGTTCTAAATTGGCAGTCATTTACCCATTCCAAGAAAATTTTTACTCTCTTCCCCAACATTTTGTTTTTGATACCATATTTCACATCTTCCTGTATAAATATCTATTCACTATTTTTTGATATCACATTTCACATCTTCGTGTGTAAATACCTATTCCCTATTTCTTAGAGATGCTTCCACATTTTTTCTTTTTTGCCATTTAACTTTGTGCCAGATTACTGAAGTGGCTGATCCTCAGCCTTTACTATATATTTGCCTTTACTAGTAGGATATTTTCTTTTGCTATAGACCCTTACTTCTTGATACAGCCTTTTCCACTTAGAAAACACCCTTTAACATTTCTGTTAGGGTAGGTTTATTATTGAGCCTTTTTTCATTTTAGCTTTTCTGAGAAGTTCCTTCTCTCTCCTTATATAATCTTACTTATCAAGATTATATCCTCAGTTCAGTTCCGTTCAGTCGCTCAGTCATGTCCGACTCTTTGCGACCCCATGAATCACAGCACGCCAGGCCTCCCTGTTCATCACCATCTCTCAGAGTTCACTCAGACTCACGTCCATCGAGTCTGTGATCCCATCCAGCCATGTAATCCTTGGTTGTCCCCTTCTCCTCCTGCCCCCAATCCCTCCCAGCATCAGTCTTTTCCAATGAGTCAACTCTTCGCATGAGGTGGCCAAAGTACTGGAGTTTCAGCTTTAGCATCATTCCTTCCAAAGAAATCCCAGGGTTGATCTCCTTCAGAATGGACTGGTTGGATCTCCCTGCAGTCCAAGGGACTCTCAAGAGTCTTCTCCAACACCACAGCTCAAAAGCATCAATTCTTCAGTGCTCAGCCTTCTTCACGGTCCAGTCTCACATCCATACATGACCACAGGAAGAAACCATAGCCTTGACTAGATGGACCTTAGTTGGCAAATGTCTCTCCTTTTGAATATGCTATTCAGGTTTGTCATAACTTTTCTTCCAAGGAGTAAGCGTCTTTTAATTTCATGGCTGCAGTCACCATCCGCAGTGATTTTGGAGCCCAGAAAAATAAAGTCTGACACTGTTTCCACTGTTTCCCATCTATTTCCCATGAAGTGATGGAACCAGATGCCATGATCTTTGTTTCCTGAATGTTGAGCTTTAAGCCAACTTTTTCACTCTCCTCTTTCATCAAGAGGCTTTTTAGCTCTTTACTTTCTGCCATAAGGGTGGTGTCATCTGCATACCTGAGGTTATTGATATTTCTCCCGGAAATCTTGATTCCAGCTTGTGTTTCTTCCAGTCCAGCATTTCTCATGATGTACTCTGCATACAAGTTAAATAAGCAGGGTGACAATATACAACCTTGACGGACTCCTTTTCCTATTTGGAACCAGTCTGTTGTTCCATGTCCAGTTCTAACTGTTGCTTCCTGACCTGCACACAGATTTCTCAAGAGGCAGGTCAGGTGGTCTGGTATTCCCATCTCTTTCAGAATTTTCCACAGTTTATTGTGATCCACACAGCCAAAGGCTTTGGCATAGTCAATAAAGCAGAAATAGATGTTTTTCTGGAACTCTTTTGCTTTTTCCATGATCCAGCAGATGTTGGCAATTTGATCTCTGGTTCATCTGCCTTTTCTAAAACCAGCTTGAACATCAGGGAGTATCCTAGGTTGTAGGTTTTTCTCTTTCAGCACTTTGAATACATTATGCCATGCACTTCTGGCCCAAAATTTCAAAAAAAAAAAAATCACCTGATAGCCTTACAGTCTTTTATATGGCATTTTCATTTGCTGCCTTTAGAACTACCCCCTCAGTTTTTGCCATTTTGACATGTTTTGGTGTGCATCTGTTTGTATTCATCTTTTTGGCATCCTCTGTGCTTTCTGTACCTGTATACCTGAATCTTTCTTCAGGTTTGGGAATTTTTCAGCCATAATTTCATCAAATACACTTTTAATCCCCATCTCTCCCTCTCTTCCTCTGGGGACTCCTATACTGCAAATTTTGGCATGTCTCATTTATCCCAGAGATCTCTTAAACAGGGCTCATGTTTTAAAATGTTTTTCTTATTGCTATTTTGATTGATTGAGTGATTTCCATCACTCTATCTTCTAGATTACTTATGCATTTTTCTGTATTACCTGGTCTGTTCTTGATCTTTCTTATGTGCTTTTAAAAATAAATTCATTTTTAATTAGAGGATGATTGCTTTACAGTATTGGGTTACTTTCTGCCATAAATCAACATGAATCAGCCATAGGTATACATATGTCCCTTCTCTTGAACCCTTTTCCCACCTCCCATCCCATCTGATCCCTACAGGTTGTTACAGAGCACAGAGTTTGAGCTCCCTGTATCATACAGCAAATCCCTACTGGCTGTCCATTTTACATATGGTATTATAGGTTTCAATGTTACTCTCTCAGTGTGTCCCTCGTTTTCCTTCCCCAACTGTGTCCACAAGTCTGTTTGCTAATTCTGCACCTCCACTGCTGTCCTTCAAATAAGTTCATAAGTACCATCCTTCTAGATTCCATATATATGTGTTAGTATATGATACGTTTTTCTTTCTAGCTTTACTCGGTGTAATAGGCTCTAGGTTCATCTACCTCATTATAACTGACTCAAATGTGTTCCTTTTTCGGCTGAGCATTCTGGGGTCACGAGAGTCGGACACAACTTAGTGACTAAATTACAACCACCACCAATACTGCATTATATATATGTAGCAGAACTTCTTTATTCATTCATCTGTTGATGAACATCTAGGTAGCTTCCATGTCTCAGCAATTATAAATAGTGCTGCAATAAACATTGGGGGTACCTGTGTCTTTTTCAGTTATGGTTTTCTCAGGGTGTATGCCCAGTAGTTAGACTGTTGGGTCATATGGTAGCTTTATTCCTAGTTGTCTTTTTTCTTCTTCTTCTTTGTAAGGAATCCCATACTGTTCTCCATAGTGGCTGTATCAGTTTACATTCCCACCAAGAGTGCAAGTGTGTTCCCTTTTCTCCACACCCTCACCAGCATTTATTGTTTGTAGAGTGTTTTAATAATGGCCATTCTTATTGGTGTGAGGCGATATTTCATTGTAGTTTTAATTTGCATTTCTCTAACAATAACGAGTGATTATTCATGTGTTTTTAGCTATCTGTATGTCTTCTTTGGAGAAATGTTTGTTTAGGTCTTCTGCCCACTTTTTTATTGGGTTGTTTTTCTGGTATTGAGCTTCATGAGCTGCTTGTATATTTTGGAGATTAATCCTTTGCCAACTGTTTCACTTGGTATTATTCCGTCCCATTCTGAGGTTGTCTTCTCACCTTGTTTGTAGTTTCCTTTGCTGTACAAAAGCTTTTAAGTTTAATTAGACCCCACTTACTTATTTTTGTTTTTATTTCCATTAATCTACAAAGTGGGTCATAGAGGATCTTGCTGTGATTTATGTCAAGGAATGTACTGCCTGTTTTCCTCTAGGAGCTTTAGGCCTTACATTAAGCTTTTGAGCCATTTTTTTAAAGCTTACTTTTGTGTATGCTGTTAGGAGTTATTCTAGTTTCATTTTTTAACATGTAGCTGTCCAGTCTTCCCAGCACCACTTATTGAAGAGGCTGTCTTTTCTCCATTGTATACTCTTGCCTCCTTTGTCAAAGATAAGGTGTTCATAGGTACGTGGTTTTATCTGTGGTCTTTCTATCTTGCTCCATTGGTCTGCATTTCTGTTTTTGTGCCAGTACCATACTGCTTTGATAACTGTAGCTTTGTAGTATGAAGTCAGGAAGCTTGATTCCTTCAGCTCCTATTTTCTTTCTCAAGTTTACTTTGGCTATTTAGGGTCTTCAATGTTTCTACATGAACTGTGAAATTTTTTTATTTAGTTATGTGAAAAATACCACTGGTATTTTAATAGAGATTACATTGAATCTGTAGGTTGCTTTGGATAAAATAGTCATTTTCACAAAATTGATTATTCGAATCCACAAACATGGTATACCTCTCCATCTGTGTCATCTTTGATTTTTTTCAGCAGTATCTTATAGTTTTCTTCATACAGGTTTTTTGTCTCTTTAGGTAGGTTTATTCCCAGGTATTTTATTATTTTTGTTGCAATAGTAAATGGAATTGTACCCTTAATTTCGCTCATTTTTCATTGTTAGTGTATAGGAATGCAAGTGATTTCTGTGTATTAATTTTATATTCTCCAACTTTACTATATTCATTGATTAGCTCTAGTAATTTTCCAGTGGAATCTTTAGGGTTTTCTCTGTATAGTATCTTGCCATTTGCAAACAGTGAGTTCTACTTCTTTTCCAAAATGGATTTATTTTTCTTCTCTGAATGATGTGACTAGGACTTTCAAAACAATGGTGAGTAACAGTGGTGAGAGTGGGTACCCCTGTCATATTCCTTATCTTAGAGGAAATGCTTTTACTTTTTCACTGTTGAGAATAACATTTGCTGTGGTTTTATCATATATGGTCTTAATTATGTTGAGATAGGTTCCTTTGGTGTCTACTTTCTGGAGAGTTTTTATTATAAATCGGTGTTGAATGTTGTCAAAAGCTTTCTCTGCATCTATTGATATGACTATATGGATTTTATCTTTCAATTTGTTAATATGGTGTATCACATTGTTTGATTTGCATATACTGAAGAATCCTAGCATCCTTGAGATGAGGCTCACTTGATCATGATGCATGATCCTTTCAATGTATTGTTGGATTCTATTTGCTAAACTTTTGTTGAGGACTTTTGCATCTATTTTCATCAGTGAAACTGCCCTGTATTTATCTTTTTTGTATGTGGCATTTTTGTCCTGTTTTGGTACCATTCTGTTTCTGGCTTCACAGAATGAGTTTGTGAGTTTTCTTTCCTCTGCAATTTTCTGGGAGAGCTGGAACAGTATAGGTGCTAACCCTATACTGTTAGCCCTATACTCTCTAAAATTTTGTTAGAATTTACCTGTGAGGCCATGTGGCCCTGAGCTTTTGTTGTTGGAAGATTTTTATTATAATTTCAATTCCTGTGCTTATGATTGGCCTGTCCATATCTTCTATTTCTTTCTGGTTTGGCTCTGAAAGATTGTACTTTTCTAAGAATTTGCCCATCTCTATGAGGTTGTCCATTTTACTGGCATATAGTTGCATGTAGTAGACTATTATGATCCTTTTGTTTTTGTATTGTCTGTTGTAATTCCTCCTTATTCATTTCTAATTTTATTGACTTGAGTCTTATCCCATATTTTCTTGATGATTCTGGCTAATGGTTTGTCAGTTTTGTTTATCTTCTCAAAGAACCAGACTTTTAGTTTTACTGATCTTTGCTATTGTCTCCTTCCTTTTCAATTTTTTCTACTCTTATCTTCATGATTCCTTTCCTTCTACTAACTTTGGTTATTTTTTTTCCTTCTTTTTAGTTGCTTTAGGTGTAAGGTTAGGTGGTTCATTTGATGTTTTCCTTGTTTCTTGAGGTAGGCTCATAAACTTCCCTCACAGCACTGGTTTCAGTGCATCCCATTGATTCTGAGTTATCATGTTTTCATTGTCATTTGCTTCTACATATTTTTTTTAAATCTACTCTTTGATTTCTTCAGTGACCTCTTAGTTACTCAGAAGCATGTTGTTTAGCTTCCATCTATTTGTGTTTTATAGTTTTTTCCTGTATTTTATATCTAATCTTAAAGTGTTGTGGTCATAAAATATGCTTGAAATGATTTCAATTTTTTTCAAAATTTACCATGGCTTGATTTATGGCCCATGATGTGATCTATCCTGGAGAACGTTTCCTATGCACTTTGCGGGGGGTGGGGGGTGGGGGGAGTGAAATCCATTGTTTTGGGATAAAATGCCCTATAGATATCAATTAGATCCAACTGGTCTAATGTACCATTTAGATCTTATGTTTCTTTATTCATTTCCTGTCTGGATGATCTGTCCATTGGTATGAGGGGGTTGCTAAAGTCCCCACTATTATTGTGTGTCTATTTCCTCTTTAATACTTGTTGGCATTTGCCTTATGTATTGAGGTACTCCTATGTTGGGTACATAGACATTTATAATTGTTATGTCTTGGAATGATCCCTTGATCACTATGTAATGTCCTTCCTTGTCTCTTCTGACAATCTTTAAAGTCTATCTGATATGAGATAGACTTTAAAGTCTTTATCTGATATGAGAATTGTTACTCCTGCTTTCTTTTGATTTCCATTTGCATGGAGTATCTCTTTTGAGCCCTCACCCTCAGTTTGTATGAGTCTCTAGGTCTGAGGGAGGTCTCTTGTAGACAGCTTGTATAGGGGTCTTGTTTTTATATCCATTTAGTCAATCTATGTCTTTTGGTTGGAGCATTTATTTACATTTTAGGTAACTATTGTTACACATGATATTATTGGACACCTTCTGAAGCTCCAATAACTTGACTATCTGATGTGAACAGATGACTCACTGAAAAAGACCCTGATGCTGGGAAAGACTGAAGACAGAAGGGGAAGATGGTGACAGAGGATGAGTTGTTTGAATGGCCTTACAGACTCAATGGACATGAATGTGGGCAAACTCTGGGACATAGTGAGGGACAGGGAAGCCTGGTGTGCTGCAGTCCATGGGGTCCCCAAGAGTCAGACATGATTTGGCTACTGAACAACAATGTTACCATTTATCTTATTGTTTTTTACTTGTTTTTGTAGGCCTTTTCTTTCTCTTGTGTTTCCTGTCTAGAGAAGTTACTTTAGTATTTATTGTAAAGTTGGTTTGGTGCCGCTGATTTCTCCTAACTTTTGCTTGTCTGTAAAGCTTTTGATTTCTCCTTTGAATCTGAACAAGATCACTGCTGGATAGAGTAAACTTGCTTGCAGGTTTCTTCATTTCATAACTTTAAGTATATCCTGCCACTCTCTTCTAGACTGCAGAGTTTCTGTTGAAAGATTAGCTGTTAGTCTTTTGGGGACCCTCTTGTAATTTATTGGTTGTTTTTCCCTTGCTGTTTTTAATAAGTGTTGTGTTTAATTTTTATTAGTTTGATTAATATGTCTTGGTGTGTTTCTCCTTGGGTTTATCTTGTATGGGACTCTGTGCTTCCTGAATTTGGGTGGCTATTTCCTTTCTCATGTTAGGGAAGCTTTTGACTATAATCTTCTCAAATATTTTCTCATGCCATTTTGTCTTCTTCTGGGACCCCTCTAATTTGAATGTTGATGCACTTAATATCGTCCAAGAGGTCTCTGGGACTGTCCTCACTTTTTAATTCTTTTTTTTCTTATTCTGCTCTGCTTCAGTTATTTCCACCATTCTATCTTCCAGTTCAATTATTCATTTTTCTGCCTCAATTATTCTGCTATTGGCTCCCCTTAGTGTATTTTTAACCTCAGTTATTATGTTGTTCATTGCTGGTTGTCTATTCTTTATTTCATCTAGGTCCTTGTTAAACATTTCTTGTGTCTTTTAGATCCGTGCTTCCAATCTATGTATCTGTGCCTCCATTTCATTTCCAAGATTTTGGATCATCTTTACTATCAAAACTCTAAATACTTTGTCAGGTAGATTGCCTATTTCCTCTTCATTTGTTTGGTCTTGGGGGGTTTTACCATGTTCTTTCACTTGCTGCATGTTTGTCTGTTTTTTCATTTTGTTTAATTTACTGGGTCTGAGGTCTCCTTTCTCCAGGATGAAGGTCATAGTTCCTCTTAATTGTGGAGTTTGCCCCCAGTGGGTGGGGTTAGACCAGTGCCCTATGAAGGTTTCCTAGTTGAGGGGACCTGTGTCTGTGTCCTGGTGGATGGAGCTGGATCATGTGTCTCTGAAGGGCAGTGCCATATCCAGTAGTATATTTTGGGGTGTCTATAGGTTTAGTATGGCTTTGGTCAGCTTGTCTGCTAATGTTTAGGGTTTTTTTCCTGCTTTGCTGAAGGACTGGCATGGGGCATCCAGCACTGAAGCTTGTTTCGTCTTTGGGTGGTGCTTGGTCCTAGTGTTTAGATTGAGGCTTTTGGGAGATCTCTCACTGATTAATGTCTCATGGGGTCGGGAGTACTCTGGTGATCCAAAGTCCTGGACTCAGGTCTCCCACCTCAGAGGTTCTGGCTAAACCCCTTACGATAGCACCAAGACTACATGCCACATAGCACAGAAGACAAGACTCCATTGGTGAAAGCAACATTCAACAGCTGAGAAAATGCAAAGAGATTCACAGTCTTACAAAGAGAGAAGAGAAAAAGAAAAGGATAAAAACAGGAGTCAAAAAGGAAAAGAGCAGTCAAGTCAATAAACAAACCCACAAGTGTAAATGAATACTAGAGACTAGACTAGCAAGAATACAAAATCAAAAACCTGGGGGAAAATGCAATAGAACTAAAGGGTACTTCAAATATAGGGAAATAAAATGAAATAGTCTATTGCATAAGAAAAGCATCTTTATTATATAAGCACAACCACCACACCAGAATGATCTACTATAAATCTATTACTAGCAAAGAAAATAAGTCCTCATTTGGCAAGAGAGGAAATGGTCCATAAATATCTTTCAAATTAAAATTTTCTTCTAGAGAGATAATATGGGGTGGGAGGTGGGAGGGGGATCATGATTGGGAACTCATGTATACCCGTGGCTGATTCATGTCAATGTATGGCAAAACCAATACAGTATTGTAAAGCAAAATAAAGTAAAAATAAAAATTAAAAAAATTAATAAAAATAAATTTTTTTCTAAAAAATAAAAAAATAAAGTGTTTTAAAAAAGGAAAAAGTAGGTTATAAAAACAAAGATTAAAAGAATAATATAGAAAGAATATTTAAAAAAGAAAAAAAGAGAAAATTATATATAGAGTGGTAGTGAAAGGAATGCCTTCATGATTCCTCCATTTTCCACTTCACACAGTGTGTTCCAGTCAATCTGCTTATTCAGAAAGCCCGCCAATATTTCTAGGAAGGTCTCTGGGCCTGTTGTGGGCAGTATGGAATCTGCTCTGTCTCAGATTTGGCCTTACTCCAGATTGTACTTCTTACCAAAGTCCATAATCTCACGCTAGCTGCAGGGATTTAACCCACTGCACCTGAGGCTGTATGGGTTAATTCTCTTCCCTTTTCTTTAGCGGCATAGCCCCTAGTGTTCTGCTTTGGTTTTGGCCCTGCCTTCCCCACCCAGACAAGAAGGGGTGAAGGCCAAGAAGTGTGAGGGCTCACTTGCTCAATGGGACTGTGAAGAGGGGTTTGGCAGACACAACTGGGATGTACCAGAAAGTGCCTGCTACAATAGAGACCTGCCAAATGTTGCTACAGCCTGAGGCAGGTCTTGCCCTCTCCCAGGGAAATTGGACCAGGGTCTTGGGTCCCTAGGAAGAGCCAAGCTGCCTGGGGTCCCAACAAGGTGTGGGCAGTGACCTGTGCCTGCTCACAGCCTGAGAGCTGCTGCCACCTCTGGGTCAGGGCCATCGCAGCGTTCTGTCCACTGCCTCAGGCACTCTTCCTGGCTTTGGCAGTTGCCAGTGGCTTATGCTTCCCCCTCTGGGATCATAGACTGCAGTCATGTCTAATTCTTCTGTTGGTGCTGCTACTGGTTTTGCCAGTTTGGGCAGCTGCCACCAGGCACACAAATGCTGTCTGTGAATGTGCGAGGTTAGAGTGTCTCAGCAAGGACACCCAGTCTTTTCCTGGACTTCCTTAGCTGCGCTGCACTAGCCCTCATGGCAGCCAACCCCGGTCCCCTACCTGGGGCCTGATCCCTGAGCCTGAGCCTCAGCAAACTCAGGCTGCGGATGGGGGCATGCAACCTGCTTCTAGGCTGGGAAGTTCTGGTCAGCAACAATCTCTGTTGTGAATTCTCTCTGTTTTGCCTTTTGAGCACCTGATGCTACATTTCCCTCTGAAGTTCTGAGGCTCACCCCTGCTTCTGCCCATGAGTGGGTTTCTGAATGTGCAGAAACTTCTCCGCCTTTATGACTTCCTCCCCAGCTCACAGGTGCCCTAAAATCCTGTATCTCGTTATCTTTTGCCCTACCTCGTTCTAAAGAGACTGGCTTGCCTTTTGGAAGTCTAGGGTCATCTGCTGATGTTCAGAAGCTGTACTGTAGGAGTTGTTCCAAAGGCACATGAATTCTTGATGTATTTGTGGGAGAGATATGATCTCTCTTATTTCTCTGCCATCCTTCTCATGTTTTCTTAATTTCAGTTTTTGTATTCTTCAGTTCTGACTGGTTCTTTTGTACTTTCTAGTTTCTTGTTAAAATTCTCACCATGTTCATCTACTTTTTCCCCTAACTCAGCTGACATTCTTATTACTAATGCTTTGAATTCTCTATCTGGTAAGTTGTTTATTTCTGTTTCATTGTGGTTTTCTTTGTTGTTTAAGAGTTTTCTCTTACTTTTAATTGAGATCAATTCCTCTGTCTTCTCATTTTGCTTAACTTTCTCTGTCTCTATGAAATTAGGTGAAACAGTTACCTATTGAGGTCTTGAAGGGGTGTCTTCTAGGAACATGTGCTCTCTTGTGGGCACAAAGCATGTGCTCTGTGGCTTTGGTGGGAAAGGTGGATATGATGTGAAGAGGAGTCACATCTTTCCTCAGAGTGTGTGAGCAGCTATTACCGAGGTAGCAGGTAATGCTGGAGGAGGAGAGGCTAGGGCTTGAACTAGGTGTGAGCCAGGGTTTCCCCTCTGCTCAGTGGCCATCACTGCACTATCAAGGGGCAGAGTTGGGTCCCAAGTTGCTGAAGTAGAAGCCTTGAGGCTCAGATTTGAGCTGTTTCTGTTAGCTTTAAGTGTGGGCTCTCCCACATCCTAACAATGGCACCCCTTGCCCCAGAGGGGAGCAGTCTGGTACAAGAAGGACCCAAGCAGGCTCTCAGCATGTGACAGTTCTTGGCATGTGATGGGGTGCAGGCTGTGGAGGTCCAGCCATAGTTTGGGCTCTTCTGACACACTGCCTGTGCAAATGCCAGTGATGGCTGTCCCTGACCTGCTGAGATGTCACTTTGGGTCTGGGCCACCTCTGGAACTAACAGTAAAGTTCTTTCCTTGGCCATAATGACCATCACTTCACTGTGGAGCTGTGCCATGATATAATAAGTGGTGCTGGAGCACTCATTCTGCTCAGGCTGGGGCATGTACCAGGAAACTGGCAGCCACTTGTACAGTTTCACTCTGCCATCCCTGCCCTGCCTTGGGAGCAAGCAAGTGGGTGTGCACTCCTCAGGAGTGGAGGCCAGGCTGCCAACAGCCCTCCTGTTAGTCTCACTGGTCCTCCAACGAATGAAAAGCATTTGTCTTCCCTGTGTCCGACCGCAGGACTAGAGTGTCCAATATGTAGCTCAAATCATTTACTCCACAAAGAGTACCTCTGCCCTTAAAATCTTCCTTCTCCTCAGAGTCCCCTCCCTGGGGCACATTTCTCTTCCTGTCTTACCCAACTCCATGTGGATATTTCTTACAACCTTGGTTGTACAGGACTCTTTCTTCCAGGATCCAGCTGGTTTTCAGTAAGAACTGTTCCATATGTAGATGTATTTTTATGTGTGTTGGGAAAAGTGAATTCCACATCCTCCTATCCCACCAACCTTGATCTTCCCTCTCATCATAAAAGTTCTCAGTTAAGGAATATGACCCTGTGTTGAGGCCCTTTCACTTTTCATAAAGAATGGTTTGTTTACAGACCATGTTTTAAAAAACTTGATTTCATCTGTATAAACCAGAGCTTAAAAAATGTCAAAACTAGGTCAGAGGTGGAGAGATTAGGCTTAAGCCACCAATAGATGACAAAATTACACATTCCCCTCCCTGAGCTTATTTTTATTTCCTAAGACATGGTTTCCTAAACATGGTTGTTTTCTCTATGAGAAAAAGATTTAAAACTGGCAAAATGCAACTACATTTACTGTAAGATTAATGTACATACCTAGTTGGAAAATACAATGTTCTGGCTAATTGAAAATTCTGTTAGCTAAGTGTCTCCATGGCTGATTCATGTCAATGTATGGCAAAAGTGTAGTCAAAGCTATAGTTTTTCCTATGGTCATGTATGGATGTGAGAGTTGGACTGTGAAGAAGGCTGAGAGCCAAAGAATTGATGCTTTTGAACTGTGGTGTTGGAGAAGACTCTTGAGAGTCCCTTGGACTGCAAGGAGATCCAACCAGTCCATTCTGAAGGAGATCAACCCTGGGATTTCTTTGGAAGGAATGATGCTGAAGCTCCAGTACTTTGGCCACCTCATGCGAAGAGTTGACTCACTGGAAAAGACTCATGCTGGGAGGGATTGGGGGCAGGAGGAGAAGGGGACGACAGAGGATCAGATGGCTGGATGGGATCATGGACTCGATGGACGTGAGTCTGAGTGAACTCCGGGAGATGGTGACGCACTGCAATTCATGGCGTGCTGCAATTCATGGGGTCGCGAAGAGTCGGACACAACTGAGTGACTGAACTGATCTGAACTGATGGAAAAAATCACCACAATACTGTTTTCAGTAAAGTAATTAGCCTCCAATTAAAATAAATTAATTAATTTTAAAAAGAGTCAGGGTTCTCTTTATATATGCAGGTATATCCTGTGTAGGAACATGCCTGTGTGTGTGTACCTGCACATCTGTGTATCTGTACATTTCCTTACACATTTGGATTGGGATTGCTAGCAAACACAGAATTAGAAAAGAATACACAATACTAAATAATACACTGACCATAGTTTAATTTATTCAACAAATATACATTGAACACATTTACATTCATTTAAATATCACATCATTGTGGCTTTAGCATCTAGCACACCCCAAAGGGTGAGATCATTTTCCCAAAGTCAGTGTGTGAGACATAAAAGGTCTTGTCCTGCTTTCTAAATGTTTACTGCCTGGCAGGGATCTGATTTAACTTTGCTATTTCAGGACTTCCAGAAGCTTGCAGGGACTAAACTATGATCAAGACTATTGCAGATATACGGAAGTGTCAATGCAAAGTTAGAAAAATGCCAGAAAATCAGCTTGCGTTGTGTTTACTATTTACATATCATCTAATGGATCTGTAGGAGAGATTTCTTTTTAAGGAGGCAAGGGGTACCTTTAAAATCATGATTTCATTAGTGCCATCTTCCCCTGCTTCAGTCCATCATTGAAACCGCTACCATATGCTGTAATTTTCCACAAGAAAAATTAGTTTCCTTCTCTAATCAAACTTTATATACATGTTTGTTCCCTCCCTTTGCTTTGAAATCTATGATTAATTTATGAGAAGTCCCCTTAGATACAAAGTAGACCTTTAGAGGAGAAATGTTAAAACAACTCAAGTGTTTCATGAAATGTCATTTCTGTGTGATATCCTTGTAAAGGTAGCAGGATTCTAGAAAGAGGAATTAAAATTAAAATTAGGTCCTTTTGATAAATCTCTCTTGGATCTCTTCCTGTGAGAATTAAGACACTACCATATGTCCACAGGTAGACAGTCAGGACTTATCAAGGAGTTCATTTTGAATTTTAAATCCAGTGCTTACAAAGAGTTAAACACAAATTAATTTTCCCCAAATAGATTACCTAAAGGTCAGTTCATACATCTAGTTGTTTAGTTTCTTTTGGCTTGTACTATGGAATATTTTTGGATTGCCCAGAAGACAGAACTGATGCCCTTGAGGTTAGCAAAAGTGATCCCTGGTTTTAAGCCAAATGCCTTCTTGCTGACAGTATCTGAGCAGAGTCCTATAGGGACATCTCAATGCTTTGCCCTCAGTCTAGCACCCACTACAGCCTCATCTGTGCAGATTTAAGCAGTGCAAATGGGTAAGTGGAAAGGAAAGAAAAAAGAAAAGAATGAGGGCTCTTTATCAGGCACAAAGTGATTAGCAGAAATATGTCACAGCCAAAGGGATGTTATGTGTGAAATAAGTGATTCACAAAGCTGAATAAAGCAGAATAGCCTTCATGTTCCTCTGCAGCTCTTTACCCTTCCCAAGACAGGGTTAAGGATGAGCTAAGTGCTCAGAATTAAGATAGTCCCTCCTCTAGTCTAGTGGTAAAGAATCTGCCTGTGAATACAGGAGACCTAAGGGACATGGCTTTGATCTCTAGGTCAGGAGGATCTCCTGGAGAAGAGCATGGCAACCCACACTGATAATCTTGCCTGGAGAATCCCGTGGTCAGAGGCCCTGGAGGACTACAGTCCATGGGGTCACAAGAGTCAGACACAAATGAAGTGACTTTGCATGCATGCACTTGTCTAGCTGGGGTTAAATGGGAGCCCTCTGTGTTTGGTGTAAGACTCCGCAAGCAGGAATCTGTCTGGAGACCCAGAACCCCGGATGTTCTAATATCCACACTGCCTGCCTCCCAACCCACTCCCTATACTTAAAGCCTCAGGACTATCAGGACTCATTTCATTACACCTTTAACTCCTACTGACAACAGACACAATGAGATGCCCAGGTCACCTCTCATTCCTCCAATTTTTATACCCAAACAGCTTCTTTCATACTTTTTTCTTGACCTTCTATCTCCCTCCTTCTCAGTGTCTGATGCCCTTTTCCTGTGCTCTCTGGGACTCACCGGCAGCCATCAGGAAGACCCCCCTTCCTGTCTGAATGCTCCCTCTGTCTTTCTACCTGAGCTGTTCCCTGAGGACACTACTCCCCCACTCCAGCCCTCGCAAGTGGTGTCTATTTTCTCCCACATTCTCAAACCACAGGGCTTAGAGGTAGGGTGGAGCTCCTAATGCTTCTCTTTACCACATCTGGCCCACTGTCCTTCCTCTTCTCTTCCATAAAAGCTCTTGAGTTCCATATTATACAAAGTCAGACTGTACCATCCATTCCCCCAAAGTCGAGGAAGAAATGGTCTCCTCGCACCCTGTCACACTCTATCACTATGGTGACCACGATTCTAGGTGAATTCAGAGTCCACACAGATGAGCTTTCTTATCCCCCACTTCTCAGTCTCTGTCCTCCACCCTAACTCCAAGAACACATACCAGTTCTTAACTACAATTCCTCCACAGTCATCTCCAACCACCACCATCCTGTCAGTTTCCCTCTTCTGGTACCCCAATTCCAGCAATCTCAATGAGACCTGATAACCACTGATTCTCCCACTTCTCAATTTCCGTCAGCCTCCTCTTGTCTGGCCTCACCTCCTTCACCAGCGTAAATTCCATGTTCAATTATCAGAACCATTCCCTCCCTGAGTGAAAACGCCTCCTGCTCTCACAGGGACCTGCTCACTTGGTAAAGCTAAACCCTGGTTGACTTCCTCTCTCCACTCTTTCACACACAGGCCCAGAGAAGAAAGTCACAGAATTCTGCTAAACACTATTACTCTGAATCTAAGATCTCTAGTGAGCCCTCAGCATGTCTCAAGGGACTGGCTAAAGTCCTCAAGTGTTCTGTCTCATCTTTCTCCTCCCTGAATCCATAGGGGCTTGATATATCTTTGCAAAAATGAACTGGCATTAATGTCACCAGAATTTAGAATGAAACAAATTTAATTCCATGAAAGTAAGTTTCACATGAGACTTGTTTTAAGTTTTTCAGGCAATATACACATCCTGAGTTAGAAAATGCTCACAAAGATTTGCCTCAGCACAAATTCCCATAAAAGTAAAAGAGGAGATTGGATGGCAGAGGACATTAACCAACTTCCCTTAAAACAGATTCTTTGTAAATCTCCTAGCTTTTGGCCCAAAAGAATGTCCATTATTAGCAGCAGATAGATGTTTTTACTTTCTAAGCCCACAGATAATTAAAAGTTTTAAATAATGAGATGTTAATGGAGAATTAATAAAATTACCAAAAACTCTGAAAAAGTTTCATGGCTATTATTTCTGCCTTCACTCAAGAAGCTATGATTTTCCAATATGGAAAAATAATATGATGATGCTAGAGGAAACTATCCATCTCAGAGAAATAAAAATTGGATGAAGGAATGACTAAGTACTCATTTTACTTGCAAAATGAATAAAGACCTTTTCACCTAGAATATGCATCCTGATTTTCCAGCACTGCCATGAAGATGACTCAGGGTCCATGATTTAAATTGTAAGTGGTTACGATACCTAACAAAGCCAATGAAAGAAACTGCTGCTGCTGCTAAGTCGCTTCAGTCATGTCCAACTCTGTGCGACCCCATAGATGGCAGCCCACCAGGCTCTGCCGTCCTTGGAATTCTCCAGGCAAGAACACTAGAGTGGGTTACCATTTCCTTCTCCAATAAAGAAATTGCTGGTTCCTTTTAAAAGTAAGTGTCAAAACTAGTAGCAACATTCACTTAAATGATTCAGGAGGTCCATAAAATTGTGTCAAAATATCTCTTTCAAAGTGAAGCACTCACTGATTTTCCTTTCACGTGTGGGTAAACATTCAAGGTAAAATGACAAACTGGAATACACATGCCATCCATCATAAAAATCTCCTATGCAGATACTTATATATTCCAGGCCAATGAACTGCATATCTACTGAATAACATGCCATTTTAGAATTATTCTAGACTTTAAGTTCCTAGGCACAAAGACACTCATTTGTATCCTTATCACTTAATGTCTGGGTGTACATAAAGTTGAACTTAATAGATGTTCTATAAAAACAATGCCCAGTCCCTTCCACTCACTAACATGCTACCTTGTTTAGATGGTGCTACAAACACTTGATCAGTAGGATCAAGCAGGTTTTAAATAGTGTTAGGAATTTTAATGAGGCATGCTCATTGTACAAGCATATAAATCACACAGAAAAATTACAAAATAAAATCACTTGGAAAAAACACTACTAAGATGTTATTCAACAGTCCTTCTGCCCAAGTGCTTAGGCGCTCAGTTGTGTCTTTGCAACCCTTGGGACTGTAGCCCATCGGGCTCTTCTGTCAATAGGAGTTTTCAGGCAAGAATACTGAAGTGGGTCGCCATTTCTCCTCCAGGGATCTTCCTGACCCAGGGGTCAAATTTGTGTCTCCTGTATCTCCTGCACTGCAGGCAGATTCTTTACCCACTGAGCCATCAGGGGAAGCCCTTTCTGCTTAAGTACATGTATTAAAGAAAATTTTATACAAAGCGACTCACATTACTTAAGCTTTCTTGTGATTATAATTGTTTTAACCTAAATTTAACTTACTAATTTGCCAGATAGCTTCCCATAAAAATAAAGTATTTTTAATTGAAGCGTAATTTACATACTATACTACATTAGTTATGTTAGAACATAGTAATTTGATATTTTTATACATTACAAAATTATCTCCACAATGAGACTTGTTACCCTCTGTCACCATACAAAGTGATTACAATTTTATTGACAATATTCCCCATGCTGTACATTCATCCCCATGACTCATTTTATAATTGGAAGTTTGGACCTCTTAATCTCCCTCACCTATTTCACTTACCCTGCCACCTTCCTTTCACTGGAGACCATAAAGTTTATTCTCTGTATCTATGACTTTGTTTCCAAATGATTTGGTCATTTTTTTTTTTTTAGATTCTAAATATAAGTGAAATCACATAGTATTTGTCTTTCTCTCATCTGTTTCACTTAGCTAATATCCTCTAGATCCTCTTAACATTCCTCTTATCACAAATGACAAGATTTCATTTTATGGCTGAGTAATATTCCATTGTGTGTATGTATGTGTGTCTTAACCATTCATCTATTAATGGACATTTCAATTACTTCCATGTCTTGGCTATCATAAATAATGCTGTTATGAACATCAGGGTGCATGTATCATTCTGAATTAACCTTTTCATTTCCTTTGGATATATACCCAAGAGTAGAATTTCTGGATCATATGATAAGTATATATTTTAAAGAAACCTTCATACTACTTTTCATAGTGACTACACCAATTTATAGTCTTATCAACAGTGTACAAGGGTTCCCCTTTCTCCACATCCTGGCCAGTATTTGTTCCTTGCTGCCTTTTGGTGACAGCCATTCTATCAGGTGTAAGGTTTTGTGATTTCCATTTTCACTTCCCTGATGATTAGTGATGTTGAGCATCTTTTCATATTTCTGTTGGCCATCTATATGGCTTTTTGGAAAAGTCTCCAATCAGATCTGTCCAGTTTTTAAGACAGGTTTTTGTTTTTTTTTAATGTTGAATTGTATAAGTTCTCTGTATATTTTGGATATTAATCCCCTTATAGGATATATTACTTACAAACATCTTCTCCCATTCAGTAGTTTGTCTTTTCATTTTGTTAACAGTTTCCTTCACAGAGAGAAGCTTTTGAGTTTTGCTGTTGTATTGTGTTAGTCACTCAGACGTGTCTGACTCTTTGCAATGCCATGGACTGTAGCCTGCTGGGCTCCTCTGTTCATGGAATTCTCTAGGCAAGAATATCGGAATGGATTGCCATTCCCTTCTCCAGGGATTTTCCCAACCCAAGGATCGAATCTGGGTCTCCCGCACCGCAGGCGGATTCTCTACCGCCCGAGCCACCAAGGAAGCCGTGAGTGTGATCTAGTCCAATTTCTTTACTACAGCTTTTGTTTCTCTTGCCTGAGGAGGCAGATCAAAAGACATGTTGGTAATGCTGCCTGTTTTCTTCTAGAAGTTTCTTGCTTCAGGTCTCATATTTCAGTCTTTAATTCATTTGAGTTTATTTTTGCACATAGTATGAGAAAAAAAAAGTCCAGTTTAAAAAAGTCCAGTTTGACTCTTTAGCATGTCAAAAAAGCTGTCCAGTTTTCTTGACACTGTTTTTTGAAGAGGCTTTCCTTTCCCCATTATAGATCCTTGCCTCTTTTGTCAAAGAAGTGACCATATACATGTGGCTTCACTTTTGGGCTTTCTGTTCAGAACTGTGTAATTTTTAATGGCTATATAGTATTCCATGGTAGACATGTGTCATTATTTAGTGACAAGTCTCCTACTAATGGATACTTAGGTTATTTCTAGTTTTTTCTTATCAAATACAAACCTACAGTGGGTATCCCTGTGAAAGCATCTATGCTATGAAACAAAGGTTGTAACAACAGAGACCCAACCAACCAGCTGGTTATAACAACACTGACCCAAGCCCTCCAGAGGTCCTCACTCTTGCCAACACCATTATGCTGTTGAAACACATTGCCAATGTGTTTCTACTTGCATATTAGAGACATTAACAATAAACATGCTCTAAATATTTCAGTTAGTCACATATAAATCTTGTTTATTGTGATTTTTGTCATGTTTTGTCAAGTTTTATTGTACTATGAAAGAATAATTTTTAAACAATTTCTGATTTTCAAGACAAATATCTAAAGATTCTATCACTCCAAACTTTTTAAAAATCAGTATTTTCTGCTAGTACCATTATTCTTAACCATTTTGCGATGAGAAGCCTGTTTGAGAATCTGATGAAACCAGAACCACTCAGAAAAAAAGCTTTTAAATGTAAACATTTTGCAGATAATTTTACATAGTTCAAGCCTTCATTAACCTGATATGTGACCTTGTGGAAATCGTATTTTATGCATTTCTCTACAAACTAACATGGAATGATGAATTTTCAAAATACTCACTACAGCTGTAAGTTAAGTGGGCCCCTTTCTAATATCTTTCTTCTCAAGGACTTCATTCCCACTACCTTGGTCTTCCTCCCATGCATCTTACACAAAAATACTTGTGAGTAAATATGTGAAGAGTTTTCTTTAGGACTTGCCAGTTGCCATCTCTGGCCAAGCCCACATATGTAATGTGCTTTGAAGAGTTAAGAAAAACTGGTAAAAAGATCCCTTTCCAACTTCTTGGGATCATCTCAGAGAGCCCCCGAAGTTTATTTTGAAATTTTTATTAAATTCTTATTATCACTTATCATTTAGCCATTCTCAATTTCTATAATTCCTGAGTCCTTAATTTTTACCACTCTGTAGAATAAATTTTAAAATCTCCTAATAAGTTAGGGGAAATTAAATAAAACTTAAAAGTTATGAAGGAGATACGTTGTCATGTAGACATGATAGAAGGCGAGCCAATAAGTACTCCAGAAGGAAGGAAGGTACTGTTGCTGCTGCTGCTGCTAAGTCGCTTCAGTCGTGTCCGACTCTGTGGGACCCCATAGGCGGCAGCCCACCAGGCTCTCCTGTCCCTGGGATTCTCCAGGCAAGAACACTGGAGTGGGTTGCCATTTCCTTCTCCAATGCATGAAGGTGAAAAGTGAAAGTGAAGTTGCTCAGTTGTGTGTGACTCTTAGTGACCCCATGGACTGCAGCCCACCAGGCTCGGTTAAAACATTTATGGATCACCTAATTTGAATGGAGTCTTATGCTTGGTCTATAGAGAGAAAGAGAGTAGCCAAGGATGCATGAGAAATAGGTCTTGTCCCTGCCCTTCAAAGAAATGGGTTTGGCTAAGGAAAAAAAAAGATTACATTAAACAAGTAGGACAAAGGAATAGGACAACTTAAATGAAAACAAAAATAACAGAGTAAGTGATATGACTAAGAGGAATTGGATGGACTCTTAATTATTAAAGTACACTACACAGAAGTGAACTGACTCTTCTGTAACCACACAGACAATTTAAGTGAGACCTGATGGAAAAGAACTCCAGCCTTTCCATCTTCTGGTAGTTAAGGAAGCCTCTTAAGTAAAAGGTGAGGCTCATGTTCCTGACACAGGGTTACAAGAGAGAAGGAAGATTCAGCTCAACAACAGATGAAGTCTGATATGACCAAATCAATCCTACTGCAGACAGCTTTGGAGGCATTCAGAGTTTCACCCACCTGGAAAAATAAATGCCATTCCAGAGCAAAACAGCAAGTGGACATTGAGAAAATACATTAAAATGGTGATAAAGCTCCCCTGGTGGCTCAGACAGTAAAGAATCTGCCTGCAATGCAGAAAACCCAGAGTCAATGCCTGGGTCATAAAGATCCCCTAGAGAAGGGAATTTCTACTCACTCCAGTATTTTTGCTCAGAGAATTTTTTGGATAGAGGAGGCTGGTGGTGTACAGTCCACGGGATCACAAAGAGTCAGACATAGCTGAGCTACACACACACACACACACACACACACACACACACACACACACACACACACACACTTGGGAATGAATAAGATAGGCTACAAACTACTAATGCCATGCAATCCCCTTTTTGAGACCCTACCCATGTGCCTCCTGTAGGGTAGGTCATGCAAAGAATGCATAAGAAGTTCCTGGCAGGGTCCACGCTTGAGGAGACCTGATTGTCTAACTCCAGAGACAAATAAGTAAATGAGGAAAACAATTCCAATTAGTAACAAAGTCTCCTAGTTCCAAAATGTGGCCTCAAATTACAATGCCCAAAGAAGCAAAGCTAGATGAGCAGAAAGGCCTGGAGTGGAGCTGGGAAACAGGGGCTTTGCCCTTGGTACTTCTTGGTCTCTTCTTTTTGGGCCTCTCACCCCTGAGGATTATCCCTCTCCCATCTTCTCCACCCTGGGAAGAAAGGTGGTGGGCACAAGGGAGAAGCCCCAACATTTAGTGGTCTGCTGCTGGGGGCCAGTGTGAGGAACTCCACCCTTGGCAAAGGTTATGAGGAAGGGGGCTTTGGCATACACAAAGACGTGATCAAGCCTCAGGAAATGCCCTGCTCCCGAGCATCTAACTCCAAAACCAGAGTCTGTCTTGTGCTCTCACCTACACCTCTGACTTTACAGGGGGCTCTCCCCCATAACCATTTCTCTCGGAGAAGGAGTTAACTTGCAGCTCCAGTTAATAAAAATTCCTGGGCATGACTAGAGTGTTTCAACTTACAAACTCTGAAGGTTCTCTACTAGCCTGCCTGATCAGGTTCATCCTGCCGCATGTGATTGTTTACAGCCTCCCAGCTGTGAGAGGCATGGGATGTTTTAAAACTTTCTAAATACAGACTCTTTTGAGAAGTTAGAAGATTATTAGTATAGCATTAGTGGGTTGGTTAGGAATTATCTTGGTGAAGGGTTTTTTCATTTGTCATGCGAATAATTACTCCTAATTCCCTGCCTTGAATGTGATAAGGGTGGCTCAGGTCAAACCTTTCTGCTGCAGACTAGCTTGTGTGACAACCTCTCAACTATAAACAGCACAGAGAGTCTGGAGTATTAGCATAGGGCTTTTCTCATTTGATTGCCACCAGGCCTTCATATCCTTAGGCACCTGGGAATATATTAATCAATGTATTTGGAATATAGAAAAGGAAATACAGTAGCTTTTGATGTTAGCAATATTAGGCTTTTGAGTTAATGAATTTTCTCTTTTGTTATAGATCACTGTACCTTGTTATAAATCACTGTGTCCTTGCTATGTAAAAATGTAACTTTATCACTATCTTAAGACTAAGCAGATCTTAAGAGGAACATTGGTGAAAGGATTTTCATTTGTTGGACTGATGTTTGCTGCTAAATCTCCATATTCCCTGCCCTTATAATAAATATAACTAGCATATAGGAGAAATACATATTAACCTTTAAGCATATAGAAGAAATAAGTATTAATCTTTAAGATTAATCATGTTAACCTTGGGTTAAATAAATTCCTTTCTTGAGTGTAACTCACTACACCTTCACACTATAGGAATGCAACTTTATTTGGAGGGTGGTGCCTGGTTTAAGAAAAACATGCTTGGAAAAAATAAGTTTTTTGGTTATCAGAAAGAAAGGGTTGTAAATGTCAGCATGTAGAAATGGCTTGAATATGATGTAAAACCCCTAAGACCTTTTTTAATGTAAAGCACCTGATTTTGATAAAGGTCAGGACTGCTGACCCCCGCATGACTCTGTATTCATCCCTATATGTAACAAAAGGTATATAAGAAAATCAGAAAAATAAAGAAATGGGATGAGTTCCAGAAAGACTGATTCCCTCATGTCATTCCTTTCTGCTCCCCAGTTTTCTGGCTGAATTCCCATCTGGAGCGTGGGTGCCCTCTATGTCTGCTTATTTGTCCCGGTTTTCAAGCCCACACGTGGCACCAGTGGCCTAACATAGATGGTACAAATTCCTTGTCCAGAATTTTATTGGTACCCCATGTAAACCAAGTTATTCAGCCCCTTTCTCTCTCTCCTACTATTTTCTGGCCAAATTCCCATCGGTGCATAGGACCCACCAAGCCTACTAATTTTGCCTGGGCTTCTAAGATTGGACTGCGGAGGCCTCAGTGCCTCCTCTCCTTTGGGAGAACGAGAAGATGCCTGCGGCCTACGTAGGTGGTGATTGGTACCCTGTGTTAACCAAGTTATTCGGCCTCTTTTTCTCTGCTAAATTCCTAGTCCCTCTCTATCTGTAATTAGATAGTTTTTTCTAGGACGCCTACTCCGCCCCCACCTTCGAATTACCCTGGATCCACCAGGGCTGGACACCGGCAGTCTGCCCAGCTGCAAAGGGAGGAAACCCTGTGGCATGGAGAGCACACCTGAGAGTTGGTGATTCTGAGGGCTGAGCAGGATGTGACTGGAAATAGTTTAGGATGTGAGTTCTTTTTCCTTCCTCAGGAACAAACCCACAGTGGGGCTATCATCCTCCCAAGGCAAGATCTAATCCCATCTCCTCTTCTTCCTAAATTCTGAGGGAACAGGGGAGAGCTTCCAGTAGGAGGACGTTCTCATTAGCTCACAGGCAGGAAATTGAGAGGTTTATTTAAAACTGAAGAAAGAGCAGGAGACTCAGCCTAACACAAGGCGCAGAGTGGCCACGTATCAGCTGCTGCACACCTCATCTTCCCATTGCTATTCTCATCCTGGTGCCCATAATTTAAAATACTCAAAATCAACAGCTTAAAAGAAAATTCAGCTTGATTAGAGGCTGTATACTTCTTGCTTCCTCCAACTATGAATAACTCTGTAAGGAAGAACACATGGCCGAAACACTGGTTTTTCCCTTCAGGAGGATTAACAAGCAAATTCATGCAATAGAGTCGCCCAATTTATTGTTACCACCCTCCCTTTCTGTCACCCTAAACACACACACAGGCACTTCCTCCATCAGTGCTCATGGAGAGAAGAGGGTGGGAGGCTCCTGCTGCATGCCTATAATATCTCTCCATTTAAAGTAGTTACACTAGATAATCTTTCTGATTATGAACCCCCAAAACCCCAAACAAACAAACAATTCTATCACAGATCTTCTCCAAAAAGAAGACCTGGAAAGAAAAATTCAATCATCCGTAGGTATCTGCTGGGGAATTGGACCCAGCTAATTCCCCAGTAGATACCTAAAGTTGCAGGTTCTCCATCCCCTCATATAAAACATCAGTGTTGAAGTAATCTTTAGATTACTTATGTTACCTAACATAATGTAAATACTATTTAAATTGTTTTAAGTACAATGTAAAAGCTATGTAAATAGTTGCCAGTGTGCAGCAAATTCAAGTTTTCTTTTTTTTGGAATTTTGTGTAACTTTTTTTCTCAAATATCTTCGATCTACAGTTTATTGAATCATGGATGCAGAACCATGGATATGAAGGGCTGACTGTATACTGTAGTGGATCTTTTCATACCACAAATATTCTCATGGATTTCCCTCAAAAGTCTAAGATAAAAAGAGACAAAGTCCACAAAATTTAGACAACTGTTAAGGGTTCAGTGAGCTACCGCTCATATCACCAAAGAACGCATGAAAAATCCATGCAGTTGTACTTATACCTCTCATCAATAAATTCAAGCAAATATTTTCTCCCATATGACTCATGCAGCTAAAAATCAAACAACCCAATTTTTTTTTTTTTTTAAAGGGAAGATCTAAATAGACACTTCTGTAAAGAAAACAGACAGGTGGCCAAAAAGCACACGAGAAGATGCTTAACATCACTAATTATTGCCTGCCTGCGTGCATGCTCAGTCTTGTCCGACTCTTTGCAACCCTATGGATTGTAGCCCACTAGACTCCTCTCTCCGTGGAATTTCCAGGCAAGAATACTGCAGTAGGTTGCCATTTCCTACACTAGGGATCTTTCCAAACCAGGGATCAAAGCTGCATCTCCTGCATTGGCAGGTGGATTCTTTACCACTGAGGCACCTGAGAAGTGAAAAGTGAAATTGAAGTCGCTCAGTCGTGTCTGACTCTGTGCAACCCCACAGACGGCAGCCCACCAGGCTCCCCGTCCCTGGGATTCTCCAGGAAAGAACACTGGAGTGGGTGGCCATTTCCTTCTCCAATGCATGAAACTGAACAGTGAAAGTGAAGTCGCTCAGTCGTGTCTGACTCTTCGAGACCCCCTGGACTTCAGCCTACCAGGCTCCTCTGTCCATGGGATTTTCAAGGCAAGAGTACTGAAGTGGGGTGCCATTGCCTTCTCCTAAAAAAAAATTATACAAATGAACTTATTTACAAAACAGAGACAGTTTCACAGATCTCAAAATTAAATTAAATTTATGGCTACCAAAGGGGGAATATGGGGAAATAACAAATTGGGAGACTAGTATTAATATATACACACTACTATATGTAAACTAGATAACTAACAAGGACCTACTACATAGCATTAACACTACAATGTAGTATTAAAAGATGCTTGCTCCTTGGAAGAAAAGCAGTGACAAACCTAGACAGTATATTAAAAAACAGAGACAAAAGTCTGTATAGTCAGAGCCACAACTTTTCCAGTAGTCACGTATACATGTGAGAGTTGGACCATAAAGAAGGCAGAGAGGTGAAAAATTGATGCTTTCAAACTGCGGTACTGGAGAAGGCCCTTGAGAGACCCTTGGACAGCAAGGAGATCAATCCTAAAGGAAACCAACCCTGAATATTCATTGGAAAGACTGATGCTGAAGCTGAAGCTCCAGCACTTCAGCCACCTGATGTGAAAAGCTGACACATTAGAAAAGATCCTGATGTTGCGAAAGATTAAGGGGAAGAGAAGGAGGTGACAGAGGGTTAGATGGTTGGAGGGCATCATCAAGTCAATGGACATGAGTCTGAGCAAACTCTTGGGAGATGGTGAAGTACAGGGAAGCCTGGCATCCATGGAGTCACAAAGACTGAGCAACTGGGAAACAACTATATAGAATAGGGAACTCTAATCCATATTACATAATAACCTATATGGGAAAAGAATTTGAAAAGAATGGTTGAATCACTTTTCTGTACCCCTGAAAGTAACACATCACTGCAAATCAACTATACACCAATAAATTTTTTAAAAAAACAAGCAAGAAAAGAGACAAAATTAATGCAGTGAGAGACCCACAAGTATATACGAAATTGCAGCCAATGCTAATAACTAAAAAGGAAGCTCAAACCAGAAAAGCAATACAAGTATTTAAATTTTTCTTACCTTGAGTAGAAAAAAATTTTTTAAGTCTTATGATACAGTAAGAAAAATGGAGAAATAAAGGAAAGAGTGAGAAGGGCCAGAAGGAGATACATTTTAAAACTACAATTTATAAGCCTAAAGTATGGCTTAAATCATTTGAGCAAGAGGTGGAAAACCATAATTTAAAAAGAGTGAACAAAAGAAATACTGATATGCTTTCAGCTCCACAGTCAGAAGGGCAGAACTGCCAGGACAGCATTACCATTGTTTGAGAACACCGGCAGGTTTATTCATGCTAAACATGCTATAACTGAGAATCAATACGGGGCAGAGTGTGCTTAAATGAACTCCAAGGGTTTGTACAAGGGTTCGTACAAGCAATCCTGTTAATGTCACATTGCATTTTATTAAATGATGTTTGGAATAAAAAGCCTGTTGGTTGGGCCTGGGAAAACTTTGTTTTAAAGAAGTATAACTTCTTATGACAGCTATAATCATAACATTGATCTTCATGATAATCTCACTATACATAAAAGGAATCAACTATGAAGATAATGAACCAGTGCTCAGGTTGCATGGAGTGTCCCTAAAACTGCCTTCAATTTCTAATGTGGGAGATAAATCAGGACATTATGAAGGTCCATAACCTGTTATCACCATAACAGGTGCAGGGAGAATAGTATCCTTTTTTTTCCCCAAAGTAACAAGTTTATTCAATCATGTTTTTTTTCATTAATTTATTTTTATTGACATAGATTTGATTCACAATGTTTAAGGTGTTCAGCAAAGTGATTCAGCTATACATACACAAGTGATTCAGTGGTAAAGAATCCACCTGCAATTCAGGAGACACAGGTTCAATCCCTGGTCGGGAAGATTCCCCTGGAGAAGGAAAGGGCAACATGCTCCAATATTCTTGTCTGGGAAATCCCATGGACCAAAGAGCCTCTTCACGGGATCACAAAGAGCTGGATGCGACTGAGCACACTAACACACATACACACATATTATTTTTTAGATTCTGTTCTCTTATAGGCTACTACAAGATACTGTACATAGACTCCCGTGCTGTACAGTAAGTGCTTGTTGTTTATTTTTTTACTTTTGAATTTTTTATTTTGTATTGGCACAACACTGTAGCCAATGTTGTGATCATTTCAGAGGAAAAGTGGAGACTCAGCTATGCATATGCATGTATCCATTCTCTCCCAAACCTCCCTCCTATCTAGGCCACCACATAACACTGAGCAGAGTTCCATGTGCTATGCAATAGGTCCATGCTGGTTATCCGTTTTAAATATAGCAGTGTGTACATGACGACCCCAAACTCCCTAACTATCCCCTTCCCTTGGCAACCATGAGTTTTATAAGTCTGTGAGCCTCTCTGTTTTGTAAGTTCATTTGTACCCTTTCTGTTTAGTTTCCACATATAAGGGATGTCATACTATATTTCTCCTTCTCTGGCTGACTTACTTCACTCAGTATGACACTCTCTAGGTTCATCCGTGCTGCTGCAAATGGCATTATTTCATTCTTTTTAATGGCTGAGTAAAATTCCGTTGTATTTACGTACCACATTTTCTTTATCCATTCATATGCTGATGGTCATTTAGGTTGCTCCCATGCTTTAGCAATTGTAGACAGTGCTGTCATAAACATTGGGGTGCATGTATCCTTTCGGATCACGCTTTTCTCCAGACATATGTCCAGGAGTGGGATTGCAGGGTCATATGGTAGCTCCGTTTTTAGTTTAAGGAACCTCCATATTGTTCTCCATAGTGGCTGTACCAATTTACATTCCCACCAACAGTGCAGGAGGGTTCCCTTCTATTCACACCCTCTCCAGCATTTACTGTTTGTGGATTTTGTGATGATAACCATTCTGGCAGGTGTGAGGTGATATCTCATTGTAGTTTTGATTCACATTTCTCTAATAATTAATGATGTTGAACATCTTCTCGTGTGCCTGTTGTCCATTCATATGTCTTCTTGTCCATTTTTTGAGTGTATTGTTTTGATGCCATTAAGTGACATAATAGTTGTTTATAAATTTTGGAGACTAATCCCTTATTGATCATATCATTTGCAAATATTTTCTCCCAATCTATGAATTGTCTTTTCATTCTGTTTATTGTTTCCTTTGCTATGTGAAAGCTTTTGAGTTTAAGTAGGTCCCATTTGTTTTTCTTTTCATTATTCTGGGAGATGGATCAAAAGACCCCCAAACAGCCAAAGCAATCTTGAGAGAAGAAAAATGCAGCTGGAAAAATCAGGCTGTCTGACTTCAGACTATACTACCAAGCTACATTCATCAAAACAGTATGGTACTGGCACAAAAATAGAAATATAGATCAATGGAATAGGGTAGAAAGCCCAGAAATAGGCCCATGCACCTGTGGCCAACTAATCTAAGACAAATGAAGCAAGACTATACAATGTTAGAAAGACAATGTCTACAGCAAATGGTACTGGGAAAACTGGACAGCCATATGTTAAAAAAAAAAAATGAAATTAGATCATTCTTTAACTCCATACACAAAAACATGCTCAAAATGAATTAAAGACCTAAATATGAGACTCGACACTATAAAACTCCTAGAGCAAAACATAGGCAGAACACTCTCTGACATAAATCACAGCAACATCTTTGTTTATTTTATATATAGTAGTGTGTATCTGTTAATCCCAAATTCCCAATTTATCCCTCTTCCCCATTTTCTCTTTGATAACTGTAAATTTGTTATCTATGTTTGTGAGTCTATTTCTGTTTTGTAAATTGGTTCATCTGTATTTTTTTCTAGATTCCACATACAATATCAGATGCTGTGTGTCTTCTCTGACTTACTTCATTCAGTATGACAATCTCTAGGTCCACCCACAGTGCTGCAGATGGTATTACTTCATTCTTTGTATGGCTGAATAATATTCCACTGTGTGTGTGTGTGTGTGTGTGTGTGTGTGTGTGTGTTTAGTAAAGACACTACACTATCTTTACCCATTCATCTATTGATGGACACTTAGGTTGTTTCCATGTTTTGGCTATTGTAAATAGTGCTGCTATGAACACTTGGGTAAATGTTATCTTTTCAAATTAAAAAAAAGAAAGAAAAAGTGTTAATCGCTCAGTCATGTCCGACTCTTTACGATCCCATGGACTGTAGCCCACCAGGCTCCTCTGTCATGGAGTTCTCCAGGCAAGAAGACTGGAGTGGGTTGCCATTTCCTTCTCCAGGGGATCTTCCTGACCCAGGGATCAAACCTGTGTTTCTCATGTCTCCTGCACTGCAGGCACATTCTTTACCACTGAGTCACCAGAGAAGCCCAATTAGAGTTTTTGTCTTTTCTGGATATATGCCCAGGAGTGAGATTGCTGGGTCATATAATTATTTTTAATTTAAAGAAGCTCCAATACTGTTTTACACAGTGTCTGCACCAATTTACATTTCCACCAATAGTGTGGGAGGGTCCCCTTTCCGTCATGCCCTAGGAGCGTATATTTTCAGGTGGTTACTGATCAAGTTAGGGGTACTGGAGAAGAAACATGTGGTTACAGAAGGTGTGGCAGTTGTAGGCAGAGGATGGCTAATCAAGAAATGTGATTCAGATCAGCTGGACAAGTCTGACCAGTAACTTCATCAGCAAGTGCACATGATAAACCTACACACACAGCTTGGTGCTGGGCAGTCAGAAGCAAGGATATGGTACCATGTTCACAAGCATCCTATAAAGGGGCTATTTTGAGTCCCTTCTTACAAATAAGAAAATTGAGATTGAGAGAAATTAAATATTTTTCCCAAAGTCACCTTTCTAAAATCTGATCGAGACAAGATGGAAATGCACATCTGGCTAATGGGACAAAGGTTTTCAATGCTACCAAACAGATATGGTCACTGGAAAGAAAGGGCATCCTATGCACAGAATAGACAACTGGACCAAGGACCAGTCTCAGTAAGGAGCAGTTTGTGAACAGAAAGAGTAGAAAGTCAGAGAGTAAGTTGGAGTCATACTGCAGACTGTCTTTGTGCCTAGTTAAGAAGCACATTGTCCTTCAGACTGTTGGGAATCAGAGAACTTTGGAAATCAAGAAAGATGTAAGAAAGAGGGTGAACAGACCAAAGGATCTAAACTAGATAACAGAGTTAGTGGGAGGAGGGAAAAGATGGAAACGCATATAGAGAAACACCAGAAGGAACAAGAAGCTGAAGTCTAGTACCATATTAACATGGGATTTGGGGCTCGCAAATTAAAAGACACTAATTGGGCATCTCTATTAATGTCCTATTGTTTAATGTTTGGCAAATATTTTACTAATGTCAATAATTTAAAATTTCAGAAGTATTCTAATAAGCATTCTGGCTCAGCTGGTAAAGAATTAGCCTGCAATGTGGGAGACCTGGGTTCAATTCCTGGGTTGGGAACATCCTATGCAGAAAGGAAAGGCTACCCACTTCAGCATTCTGGCCTGGAGAATTCCATGGACTGTATAGTCCCACGGGGTCACAAAGAGTCAGACAGGACAGAGCAACTTTCACTTTCACTTTCCAACAGAAAGGAGACAGCTTTTGAAAGCTAAGAGAAGCATGCATCTGCCTGCCTTTGTCCTCGTCCAGGAAGCTTCTTTTAAAGGGACGTGCTTTTAGAAATCATGTTTGAGGATATTACTTCAGCCATAGCTTTGCTTCCTAGAAAGGCTAAGGCCAGGATTCAACAATGGGCTCAGTAGGGAAAGGTCTGAGTAGGATCTACTCCCTCCTGTGGTTCATGGGAAGCACAAGACACTTCACCAAAGCTGGAGGTTTCAGCCCTCCCCCTCAAGCATATATGTCCATTTATCATACTTATCCCCCAACACTTATCTAGGGAGTGGCCTAGAGCAGGATAAAACCCCAGGATTCAGGACCTGGGACTCTCAGGCATCTTTCAGGCATCATCTTTCATCTCTTTACACCTCGGAGAGAGCAGATGTCTTTACCATTGCTACAGAATCTTCATGCAAGGGCTGCAAATTAGTTCCTGATTCTGTAAGAACAACCATAATTTTGTTTTATTTTTATAAAAATTAATTATATATGCAAAAAATTGATTTTATCTTTGGTTTATACTGTAAGATTAGGATTTCTTTAAAATTAAAATTGAGGATTTTAATCTTGTGATATATGGTTACTATATACAAATCTTCCTCTTCAGAAGAAATACAATCATGTATATTAAAATGTATTGGATACAATTCTCTATTTTTCCCTTCTCGTTAAAAAAATTCCATAGAAGGGATAGGTATCTTCCCAGAGTAAGAAGAGAAACTGAAGCAAAGATTCATCTCTGCTCCTTCGAGCAGAGTGAGTGAGAAAGCTGATCCCAATCATCTTTCAGTAACAGACTACATTCTTTCCTCAATTAGCAGTTGCAGAAGCCCCACTGAACTCCTCTTCTGCCGCTTTCAACAGAAGCTGCAGCTAAGGAAATACTAACTCTGTATGTGCCACTCCCATGCTCCAGCTGCTTGAGGAGAGTTAAGAGCCTTCAATGAATTCAGTGAGCCAATGGGCTGTGTGTGATGTCACAGAGCAGGCCCTTCACAGCTGTGATGGCCCATGAAGCGAGGACCATCATCTTACCCTGTCACAGAATCATAAATAAGGACAGAACCTTCTGCAAATATGAGGATGCACTCCCTTGTAAAGTCATATTCAATCACTGGTTCAAATGAAACTAGCTCTCCAAGATCAGGGGTAAATAAACAGAACACACTACAACACAAAACACTTTAAAGTCTGCCTTTAAGGTAGCAATTCCCAAAATGACACCATCTATATGGAATCTATTTCTGGAGTAATAAGCCAAATTATTTCACTTTGTCAGAACTGGAATCTTACAAAGCCAGCTGTTGAATAACACTTGTCAGAGATGTCAAAATGTCTTTCAACATTCAGACAGCTACCTAGCCATTATTCCCACAAGATGCATGGGTGGTTGAGAGAATCACATTTGACAGATGCAAAAATATAAAATATCCATATGGAAAATATAACTGCTGATTTCCCAATCATCTAGCCCAGCAATTTCCCTACCACTCTGCTCTGGGATGCAACCGCTGCTGCTGCTGCTGCTAAGTCGCTTCAGTCATGTCTGACTCTGTGCGACCCCATAGACAGCAGCCCACCAGGCTCCTCTGTCCCTGAGATTCTCCAGGCAAGAACAGTGGAGTGGGTTGCCATTTCCTTCTCCAATGCATGATGCAGACAGTCTCCTAGAGAAACAGATTCAGGCTTTTTCATAATTGCTACTGAATGCAGAGGCTTCAAAAGTAATCTTCTAATTCTTTATTATACACATAAACCATAAACACTGTTTATGTTGATTCTAAGAGTTAAGAATTCAGTGTCCTTCCACAAGAGAGGTCTCACATTCTGTCGGCCCTACCGCTGCTCCCTTCCAGAGAAACCACAGCCTTTATTGAGGCAAGAAGACCCAGATCACCGCTGTGTGGACCAAGAGAGGGCATCAGTACCTCTAAGACTGCCTGGGAGAAAGATCTCTATAACCAGAGGGCTGATAGTTACTATAGAATTATCATATTCTTTTCCTTCTTGGTCCATACATAGACCATCAGTTAGGTTGTGGGGACAGGAAGACATGAGTAGAGAAGCCGAAACAGGAATCCTGAGCCATGTAAACGTGGAGAAGCAGAATGCAGACTGATCAAGCACTGTTGGTGCGGACACACTCTGGAGCTGCAACAGATCAGGCAATAATCTTCCTGGTCCTGAGTTAGGTCCTGTCGCTGTGAGGTCTGGCCACATAATGGCTCTTTCTCATCCTGAAAGACCTCTGGGATTACCCACAACTTGCCACACGTCTGACATTTGTTTTATTTTCCCATGTATTCTTACTTGAGCCTTCCATTTCTTAAGGAAACTTGAATGAGCTTCTGTTCTTGTAATCAGAGACATTTATAGATGCCCCACAGCAAGACGTCTAAAAGTGTTCTTTCTCTCTTTACTAACTATAAAACAACCTCAGATTTCCCATCTGAGAGTCTACACATAACCTCACAAATTTAGGGCTACTTTGCCAGTTTTTGTAATCACAGAGAAAGAAAAGAAATGGCTGGCAAAATCCCTTTCTCTTGGATTGTCTTTAAATCTCCCTTGCTGCATTTTTTCTCCCAGTCAAGAATAGAAACCAGCGTGCTCTGGGAGCCTCAGTATTCTCTCCACCCTCTGTGGCACTGACAGACCTCTCCACTGTGACTTCTGGGTTGATCTCGAGCTTCAGGGACCAAGTTTTCCACTGGCAAAACCTGATTCTTCTGGTCTCTATAGAATCATATTGGCTCCCAAAGCAGTTCTAGCACTGGGAATAGGTCAGGTCATATCAGAAATTAATGAGTCAGGCCTCTAAGCACCTGCAACTTCTGTAACTCTAATTACTCCCCCTTTCTAAAAACCCCCAACACTCTAGCAGCCAGTGATTCTCAATCAGAGGCCATATTTAGAAATACAGGTGGCTTTACTGGTTGACTTGATGACTTGGTTAGAGTAATACAAACATTCAACGACCAGGGATGCTATATGTCTTATAATGGACAGCAAAGTTTCACACAATGATGAGTCATTCTATCAAAATGCTAAGAGAACCTCCCTTGAGAAACACTAAGACCCCTCCAACACCCCAGGGAGAACAGAAACACAAAGTGAAGAGAGGAGGGCAATGCAAGGATCGGAACCACACAGTCAGGAGAGAGGCAGCCAGTGAAGGCCATCTAAGAGTCATCTCAGCCCAGCCATCTCCAGGCCTTGTCTCCAGCAACACTACTCACAGCATGCAAACCCTCTGCTCTCATTCCTTCTACCATGCAAAACAGTCTTGGGCTCAGTTAGATTTAAATTACATCTTTTAAAATATGTGTCTTTATTTCTACATCTTTTCATTCGTTCTCATTATGATAGTTTCAGAACAATACTGGTACTAGAAAGAGATAATATCACCTGAAAATTCATCCATGTTGCTCAAGGGCTTAACTACTAAATATGTCCTATACTACTTTACAAACTAATTCTTTAGGGGATAACGCCTCAGAGCTTAAGCTTGCGAACTAATATCTTCTTATGAAACACTTTTCTGAGCCATGCTGGGGCTTGGAAGGAAGGAAGGTGAAAACTCTCTCACCACCCCCTGTCCCAGACCCTTTGTGAAGCTCTGATGCTCTAGGCCTTATCAAAAGAGACATCCTGCACAAACAAGCTTTACCACCGAGAGTCAGGGTGTGGAGACACCAAATGGAAAGAGACAGCTCAGCAGCCTGGGATTAAAGCACAAATATCTTTGAGGCAGTGCACTCAGCTATGTCAGAGAGACGGGCTCATGGCACTTTCCGTGACAGGTGCTTCAGCAAGCTAAAAGTTCAGAAAGATCCTCTCACAGACTGAAAAGTGACCCAGGATGGAGGAATCCAAAACACAATTCTGTTTTAAACGAGGTGAGGTCTTGTAATAATAAGCACACACACAGTGTCACTACAAGTATGGATTTCTGATAAATAGTCTTTACAGACTAAAGCAGTGCTGTCCAACAGAACTTCCTGACCATGGCCACACTCTCTGTCCACACTGTGCTGTGTCAATATGGTCTTGGCCTAAGTTTGGTGAGTGTATCTAATAAGTACAGAGACCAACACCTCAGCAAGGCTGAACTCAAACCTGCCAGGACAGTTTACATCTAATCCCTGCATGTGCTCTTCCTAAACTGAGGTTTTCTAGTAAAATAATGTGACTGCTTCAGGCCCAAGCCAGGGTGATAGCCCTTTTCACCATTCCAGCACAGTTCTAGAAGATGACCAGAAGAACAACCAAACTCCTAAAACATTTTTATGTATCATTCAAAGGGCATGGGTTGAAGACAACCCCTTTTCTATACTTTCAAAGGAGAGAAATAGATGGAAAAGCTATAGAATAAAATCAGATTTCTCCGAACATTCTCTGGTATTTGTTGTATTACTCACAAAATCTGCTTTAGGATCCAAAGTAATTTGGGAGGATATTTTTCTTTGGGAGGGTTACTTCTTTATGTCCTTTGGTGACTTTATGTCCTAGTGACTTCCCTTCACTAGGTGGCGCTAGTGACAAAGACCCCACCTGCCAATGCAGAAGACTTAGAGACTCAAGTTCAATCCCTGGGTCAGGAAAATCCCCTGAAGGAGGGCATGGCAACCCACTCCAATATTCTTGCCTGGAGAATCTCCATGGACAGAGGAGTTTGGTGGGCTTAGGGTAGCAAAGAATCAGACATGACTGAAGCAACTTAGCAATAATTATGAATCACTTTAAGATTACCACAATCTCCCATCCCTAGTTAAAAGCAATTTCCTTGACTGCTCTTCTAACAGCTTATTTCTCTCTCCTCCATGCTCCCAACTTTTCCCTTTCCAAAAAAAAAAAAAATCCTTTATTCAAGAGTATATTGTTGAAATGAACTGAATATGAAGGCTTCAGGTGAAATCAGAGTCTAGCGCTATGCGTCATTTCCCACACCACTGACCCTTCAAATTCCCCTGCTCCTCAGCTACTGCCTTCATGAGGATTAAGAGCGATCCCTGGGTCCTGGATATTTGAGGAGACAGGTATTTCTTAGCATGCATAGAGCTCTCAAGCAATCACACAGTGCTTTGTAAATCCCTTCTTTGGCTACTGACCTACAAATGCTGTGTCTATTTTACAGGCAGGGAATCTAACACAATGAGGCTAAGTTACTGAAATGCCATCCCAGAGAAACTCAAGAGCAAAATTAAGTCACCTCCAGCAGTGGTTCTCAACCAGGGGCAGTTTTTTTCCCCAGGGCACATTTGGCAATGTCTGGAGACACTTTTGATTGTCACGATGGTGGTGGGGGTCGGGGGAACTACAGGCATCTAGAGGGTAGAGGCCAAGGGTGCTGCCGAACATGCTTCAATGCACACGACAGGCGACAACAAAGAAGCACCAGACTCAGCATGCCAGTGGTGCTGAGGATGAGAACCCCTGATCCTCTGGCATCTCCAGCACTAGTTTCTTTGGCTGCTAATCTATAAAGAATGGCTCCCTCTATAATTTGATCCTCATCCAGCATTTACACGGAAACATACCAATTGAGTGTTATTTCTGTCATGCTATACTTTTTGGCGCCACAGAGGAAAATAAGGAAAAGCTGGCAAAGTCTGGCTCCTTTCCTCTAATGAGAAAGCTTAGCAGAGACCAGGTCCTTTCCTTTGTGACCCCCAGGCGCTGAGCTGGGGTCTGTGTCTGGCTGCTCACCTAGATGCTCCAGTTGTTGATGTGCCCTACAGCTCCCTGTCCTCTGCTTTGCTTATCTCTAAGCACATGCATCACTCCAGAGCTTTAATGATACATGCTTATGGGAATCTCCAGAGATCTACAGCTCCTAATTATCTATTTTGTTCAGTAAATTGTACTCATTACTGAGCCATGTGAGGCACAGAAGGACATCAGCCTTACTGGGTGCCCTCTGTCTGAGCGTGGGTAATGGGACATTATCAGCAAGGACTCCACAGTATTGAACTAAGACGCTTAAAAACAATCCTCCATTCAGTTTCTCAGCTGAGTACTTTTTTTTTTCTAAAAATAACCTCCTGTCCCCCTTTTTCCTAACCAGTCTTAGCTCTGCTTAGATTTGTATTAATTATTATTTTCTCTTTAGTGAATCTGGTTTTAGTTTAAGCTCTAAAGGCCAGAGACCTCAGAAAGGATGGGATGTCCTTTCCACTCCTCCCTCTTGGCCCCCTTTGCCTCTGAGAAGGGCACACCAAATCTCCTTTTGGTCTCAAAATCTTCACGACAGATGAAGCTCCTGGTGCCTACATCCATTGCACTAAGGACTGCAAACAGATGAGGAGGGAATGGACATGTGACTTCCAGTGACACTGGATAAAATAAAATGGAATGGGCAGAACCATGTGCTTTGCTACCGCTATTATCTACCAAATTGGAAATCATCAACTCTCTGGTAAGCATTTTCCCATCCCCCCTCCCCCTCAAAAAAGTGAATAACGCAGGAAAAGTTGGAAAAGTTAAGCAAAGTGATCCATAGAAGAGTAGAGTGCTGAGAGAGGGAATTTGTGTCAGCAGAGATAACAATGTGATATGGCCACAGGAAAACAGCACTCAGGCCTAGTTCCCTTCTCAGGAAGGCCCAGCAACACCCTCACCCTCCATGTAAATCAAACCCCAGACAAACTCACTAAAAAATTCTTATGTTGAGATATTCTCATGTAGATTCTATCCCATCACCTTGATCATGGTTTCCAGCTTTGTAAGTGCTGATCTTAACAGTGTTTATGACCTGAATCACTAAAGGCTTTGGGAAGCTTTCACAGACAGGGCACCCCGCTGCACTGACGCCAAAAGGCTGTTAAGACAAGAGTAAAACCAGAACAACAATGGCAAAGAATGCCTTTGACTTACCCTGGAGTAGGGGTGTGAGAGCCTTCAAATGCGCTTACATCCTCATGACCCATCAGCTCTGTTGCCTTTCATCACTCACTTCTGCATGGTGGATCACAACCAATCGATCACCAACTACCAAAGATGAAAAATGAATGAATGAATACGTTAGGCCAGAAGATCCATAACTTCAAGTTCCAAGCCACTGCTCCTCAAGTGAATTTGCTAGCGTAGGCTAACTATCAGTACCTACTTAACACATAAACCCAAACAGATTTAATGGTTTAAGCTCAATAAAAGCTTATTTCTTGTTCCTGTATACATACTGGACAATTGAACAGTCTCCCTTAACAGCAATCCAGGCAAGCAGGCTGACAAACGTCCTGCCATCCTTTAACATAGCATCCCACAATCTCCTAGGGACCCTTTTCACTCCAGCCTACACGGAGTATAAAACAGCATGGAGGAACTTGTGTGCGTGTTCTCTTTTGTTTCTTTTTCCCTAGAAATGGACCACAATACTTCTCCACTTCCACTTAGTTACACAGCCACACCTAAATCCATGGGTTGCTGGGTAGCTAATAATCAGTATCATACAAGCCTGACACCAGCCCAGTGAAGATATCAGCTTTAGAGTCTGGAGTTCTGGGTGAGACACTAACAGTAAATCTGACTTAGTTACTTAATGACTCTGAGATCTGGTTTCCTCATCTGTGAAATACTCTGCTTCCCTCATTGACCTATGCGTCAATGTGAGACTCAAAAATGAGATAAAAGGCATGCATAGCCTGGGTATCTTGACAAAATGCTGAGCTGCAAACTCCCAGATGTTGTAGTAGAAAAGAAGATTGAAGTAGAAAAGAGATTTTAAAAATTAGAGAATATTTTTGTATTCCACAAAGTGATCTGCAGATATAAAGAACTGGCACCAACTTTGATTATACATAAATTCCTCATTTTTAGGATACCAGGTAAAATTTCAAACAGTCACAAGATTTCGGAACTAGAAAGAGTTTAGGTGGTCACTGCTTCCTGTCTTATTTTCCAGACAAGGAAACAAACTCAGAAGTCAACAATGTCCCTCAAATCCCATACTAACTCAGTGTGCTGGAATCAGAGTACAGAAATTGGACTTTTTCTTCTGTTATTACATAAATTCAAACAATATGCTGCTGAAGAAGAAAACGTGATTCTTATTCTTCCGCTAAAGTCAGAGTAAATGGCTACCCTGGCCCAAATCTAAAAAAGTACCAGAAGGTAGCATTCACCAGCGTGGACCACCATCGTACGGAACATAAGGGAAGGGGCTCACAGGGTCACAGACCAAGGTTTTCAAGCAAATGTTCTTTGAAACAGTGATCTCCACCAAAGTTATATCTCACAAGTCCAAAATGTGACCTGAACACAAATTAACTTCTGTATACCTTCTGGCAAAAACAAGAATTTTTATTTTCCATACATACACACTGAGTCATTGCTATTAAGGGACAATTAGAAAAAGAGAACTTGAGATGCAAATAAAAAGGGAAAGGAAATATTAATAATTAGCTGAGGCGGAATGGAGGTTTCCATAGCCAATCCTGGGGACAAATAAAGGAATCTAAAAATTTTTTATCCATGATATTTAAGTTATTTTGCATCTCTGAGATCCTGGTGAGTCCTTGAAGTTAAGAGCAGAAAGTAAAATACAGGGCCTCAGCAATGAAAGACAGGAGTCCAAATTCAAAGTCCAAAATCAGGAAGGGAAGAATGGAACCTCTTAATATGCATGTCTCCAATAAAGAGATATAAATTTCAAAGTGTTTTGGCAAAATTAGAAGGGACTACTTTATGAACAAGAAATGATAAATGGAAATCAATACTTGCATATCCATCGTTAAGATGAGTAAAATGCTATTATCAGCATCTTCATTTAGTGAGTAATTTCAAGCATTTTAATAAAGGTAAAGTGTTCCAAGAACTGCTACAGGTTACTCCACCCCCAACTCTCTGCTGGCATAGTGTCTCTAGCACCTCAAAAACTCTCCCACCCTGGCAATTTCCCCAGAACCTCTTCTCGACCCTAGAAGTTTTACCTGTTCTTGTGCCATGGACCCTCCCGTACTTTTGGCAATCTACTGAAGCCTAAGGAACTCCTCAGAATAATCTCTTAAATGCAGAGGAAAAAAAAAATATATATATATATAAGAATTAAAAAGAAATCAATTATATGGAAATTATTCTAGTCACATAGCCTTCAGAGAGTCCATGGACCCAATTTAAAAACATCTGATTGGGGAATGACTCTTCTAGGGTAAAGAAAGTTTTTTTCTTCTGCAGGAAAGTTTTAAAAAGCACAAGGATGTATAGTAAAGAATACTACTCAAGAACAGTCAGTGAAGAAAAGAATGAGGTGCAAAAAGAAGTCAGACCTTGAATTTCTGCCCAACACAATATTATTCATGCTGTGGTTTAAAAACCCTACTTTAAGGAATTACTCAGAATTTTCTTGGCTCCAGCCCTGTAGACACAGCATCTTCTTTGTACTGATGGCAGGTGAAGAAATTCAGCACTGGAAAAGGCAGGACTGACATGAGCTTGGGTCCCAGCTTTCTACCACTCTCTAGTTCTGTTCGCTTGGGTAAATCACTCAGCTCTGAGGTGAAACTCTCTGTCTATGAAATGAGAAGGTCAAGCTAAACCATCCCTATGGTTTCTTACAACTCTGAATTATTAGGATTCTCTGAGAAGAAATATCAGTGAGATTTCTTTTTGCTCTAGGTTCACTGCATGAAAATACCTTTTAGATGAGAATTTTTCAGGGGCTTCAGAAGTGTTGACACTTTATGAGAATCAGCTGGGTGTAGAATTTTTGACTTAGAAAGGATTTTTTTCAAGAGACATGTGTCACATCTCACCCAATTCCAGTGACCCAGGTGAGAAAACTGAGGTTCAGAAAGGCAAAGAAATGTATTTGAGGTCACATAATGAGATAATGTTAGCAAACTGTTGTGACTACTGCTGTCTAGCGTCAGCAAGATTTTAGGATTTGGCACTGGTATTAAAAATCAGCTCATGAGTTCACTTGAAGAGAGATGGAAATAAACTCCAAAAAGCTGAGCCATAGCACAAGGACAGCATGAGGAAGCAGGTGATTCGGGTAATGACTCCCAAGAGCAGAATTCTATGCCTCCAAAAGGGTCAAAGCTCATATGAACAGTAACCTCACTAGCAACAGTATCACCTCCTTCAAATATATGGCTACAAAACTCATAGAAAATAGTCAATTATTTTTTTAAAAAATGAAAGAAAAGGTGGTTCAAAAGAGGGGAATAAATGAACAAACCCTGGCTAATAAGGTCAATAAAACCAAAGTTCAGGATGTGAATTGCTAATAAAATCTTAAAATTGTAGAATACTTGTTAGGAATTTTTAGGTGTTAGAAGAAACCGATTCAGAATAACTTTGACCTACTATTGTGGACAGCCCTAAAATATAGTAATCATGAGCATTATTTTTACTAATACTCTCACTACTATCCTCAGATACATAATTATTGGATATTGATTCAGTTTAAAAGTTACATGTGTATTTCCATAGTCTCGTCCATGTGTACAGACGAGTTTTATAAGCAAAGACGTAGACACTAGGAAGTTGTTGGGGAATTTGACTGAATCATGAATTCAACCTCATTTTCAATTAGCCAACAATATGTATGCAAGGGCTTTCAAAACCTGTGTTCCAACGCTTGTCAGCTTACCCACTCCATTTCCCACACACAACCAGCAAAGTAACGGCACCCATTCTCAACCCCCACAACCATCATTTCTACTTTGTATCAATATTTCTGGCTTTCGTAACTTTTTTTTTTCATGATTTTCTTTGGGAACTGACACAGCCTTTCAAAATCTTCTAGACCAGAGGCTATACATCACTGGTTTGCCAGCTCATGTTCCAGCTCCTCCAGGAATTCCCAGAGACAGCAGTGCCATCTACTGGTAGGGGAGGGCATAACTTGTTTTCTGGAAGCCTGCGGTTGACATGCATGAAAGAATGGCAGCCTAGATTTCTGTTTTTGTGAACCTTTCTTTTCTAGAGCACATTATAAGCGTAACTGATGCTTACAACCTGAGACATAGAAATCCACAGGAGCCCCCATCGTGAAGGGCAGGTCCTTGGGAAGCCGTATAAAATCCAGCCTGTCAAGCCAGTAGAGAAGCAGCTCTGCCTTCTCAAAGCTCTAAAGGCAGAGCCTCACTGAATTAAACACTTCCTAGCTCTCCTCACCCTAGGGCTTCCGTATCAGATGTTCTCACTTTGCTTCCACCTGTGGCAATGTTATCCCACTCTATCTTACAGCAAGAGTCCAGGGAAGGTGCTTAGACCTCTATCAACGTGACGGCTCTTAGATTTACACAGTGTGACACAAATCCTGCTCAAAGGACAGTACTGTTTAGGCATGCAGGTCAGACTCTAATCTCTCATTCACTCTTCCCTCCCTGACCCAGGGGACAGAAACGACAGAAAGGAAATGATTTTGTTGTTGTTTTGGAAGCACCATTACTGAATCAGAGAATAAACCTGTCCTGTAGATCACTGAGGTACACTGCTTCCCTTAAGATGAACTAAGCCTGCCAATCTTTTTGCTTTCCCTTGTTTAACCTAATAAGTGTTTTTCAACCTTTCCAAGACCCCCTGCCTCCCTTTCACAGACTAAACATAAACACTGCATGCCCTTTGTGCAGTTTATATAACAAAAGCGACATTTTCTCTCTAAACACAAAACCATATACCTTTTCAAACTATACTTCCTACCTGAGCCTCCAGAATTCCTTCCTCTCCCCACTGATACCAGCTAGAAACAAACCATTGACAAGTTCTAAAATTACTCTAATTTGCTTTATGTACCAATCTGTCAGGTGACAATCTATATTTTACTTTATGAGGTCATTTGTTACATTCCCAACAAGCTTTGCAACACCTTTTCTTTTAGGTTGGCTCATCCCAGCAAACCACCAAAAGCTGATCTGCTGCAGTTCATGTTAATTCCGATTCCCCTAACAAATCTAAGTGTTCCTTCTTTAGTTAGTTTGAACTTGCCAAGTAAATTGATTTCTTAACAAATCTGGGCATATCACAGGCAAGCGGTGTGTCTTAGATGTTTGGGGGAAAAAAATTACATTGTTTCCTAAAGAAACAAAACTTTGTATGGGGAAGGTAAGAGTAATAAAAAGCCTTAGAACCCTGTCAGGATGTCTCTGAGGAATTCGGTAGAGAGATTCCTGTCCATTTCCTACCAGAATAAGTTGTAAATGAATTATAGTGGAATTCCAGAATACAGTAAAATCTTCCTAATGATAGTTTAAACCGTTCCGAACCAAGCAGACTAACAGTTATAACTAATAAATTAACTAGTGGAAAACTGAAAGGGCTTTTTATACTTTGTTATGAGCTGTACAGTATGCTCTTGCTATTTCAGGTCTAGGGAAATAGAGAAAGAAACAGGCAGAGGATGCCTTTGTGAAGTATGACTTCAAGGAGACAGTCCCCACCCCCAAACCATAATCTCACACACACACACACACACACACACACACACACACACACACACACGCAGCTTTTGACATCCAAAGGCCTTTTAACACGCACTTTTGAAAAAATTAAGGAGATCTAAACGGGTGTAACCTGCCTTCCCTTCTCCCTAGCACCCATTAACATGCTAAAAATCAGTCATTACTTGATTCGGCAGTCCAGAAAAACCTCAGTTTACATAGATAACCAGCGCCCCCCCCACCCCCCGCGCAAAAAATTAAAAAATCAGGTTTTCTTGAAGGAGAATATCCGTGTGATGGTCTGCTCTGCAGTTCACTGCAGGGATCTTCCCCCTCACAACTACCAGCCATCAGTTTCGCTGTAATTTCTCACGTAGCCTCTCACTTAGACCTTCTCCGACAGTGCCCAGAGGCTTTTAAAAATAATTTTTTCCCTTTCTCTTTACGAATCTCTTGATCCCTTCGGCGGGCTGAAAGCGTTTCGGTGCAACTCTGGGGTGAGAGCTCCAGGCAGGTCTGGAGTAGCCTTCCACCGGCGCACCTGGGCTGGCTCGCGGGTCCTGCCCCCACCCCTGCCCGCACAGCTGCGCCAGGAATACGGCTTTGGTCGCCGTCGCCGCCGCCGCCGGATTAGTTCGAGTCCCGTGGCTTGGCCAAAGTGACACTACATTTTTTTCTTCGTTCTCACATGTGACAGATCCCACTGCATTAAAGCCATCTTCTCCCCGGCTCTAGGCCAGGTCTTGCGCCGGAGACGTTCCCGCCCCACCACCCTTCACCCTTTACCTGGGGAGGGGGTCGGTACCAGCATCCCCGGGAGAGAAACAAAGGCGAAGGCGAGGCTACCAGGTGGGCAACTCCCCTCGAGTGGACCCGTCACCGCGGTGAAGAGGATGGGGAGATGCACTAGCGGGCAGAAAAGGGAAACCGAGGCACCGAGGGGGATGACTGAGCCTGGGTCTGCATCCTCTTCCAAGTGAGGCTCCCCGGGCGGGCGGACCTCAGACTTCCCCCCGCCCCGCTCGGCCGCAATCGGCCGCGGAGGGGCAGGGAGCCCGCCCCGCGGCAGCTCTTACCTTGGGAGAAGCGCTCCCGCTCCCTCCGACGGCTCGGGGAAGGAGCCCCGCCGCTCGCGCACGCGCATTCGCGTTCTCGTCCCTCCGCGCCTCCGCGCGCCCCCCCGACCTGGCTTTGGCCCGCCCCGGCCCTGTCCGTCAGCGTACGCGAGAGCCAATCCACTAGCACGGGAGGGCCAACGCTAGTCACGTGGTCGGCCTAGCCAATCACCAAGCTGCCCTCGGCAGCACCCGTTCCGATGTCTCCGGGGATTCGGTTGCTACAGAGTGGATCGGGTGAGAGGTGTGTACAAAGGGCTGAATCTCTGTTTGGGGCTCTGATTGGTGCTAGATTGACAATTACTAGATCTATTGATATCTCAAATTCTAAATATGAATAAGAATGACCTGGGCATCTTATTAAAAGCGGATTCTGATCCAGTAAGCCTGAGATGGGGACTTGAAATTCTGCCCAACAGTCTCTCAGTGATGATGCTCCTGGTCTGAGGACCACGCGTTGGGTAATAATTTTAAAGGCACTTGTCTAAAAATGATGGTTATAACCCCCTACTCCATGTTAGCTAGAAGTTTCAAAACCTTTTCCTTCCTCAACTGATAAAGCATTCCAGTGACTGACTGAACAAGGGGTGTTCTGGTGACGCTTGTAGTCTGGACACAGGCTGAGGGAAGGCATGTTTGATTTGAACATCACCCATCTTTGTTCATGGGGCAATAACTAATTTGGTGGACGCTCCTCATTGAGAACACTAAGTCATCCTGAAGTACTGAACATGTGTATCACTGTGCTGTATTCTTGGCCAGAGAAAAAGCATAAGTGGTTCCTGGTTTTTGGAAATTTGCAGTCTGTCACAGAACTACACAGGCAAACTCGGGAAGAAGCATTATAGGAATAAAATCCAGGGAGCTAATTGCTGCAGATCCTTGGACAATTCAGGTCAGAACTATCCAATATAAGCCAGAGTTTGTAGTATGCTATCTTAGGAATCTTTGAAATTGCCCAGATAGATTTCTGTCAGTAATTCCAGAGTCTGGAAATCAGGAAACCCAGTGCCTCTGTCATCTCTCAAACTTGACCTAAATCTGAGTATTTTCAGACTGGCTAGACGATTTGTTGTTCAGCATAGTCCTATTACCCAATAGTTTACTGGTGTGATTAAAGGTCTAAGTGCTACAGTCTCCAAAACCTTGTTCCTACTTCAGGCCAGGTGGTGTGACACTGCTTCAGCAGTTTTCTCTCACTATTCCTCAAGGTGATCGAAATGTCACTTAGAGGAAACTTTTATCCTTGTCCGTGTATAGAGGGCCTCTGGCTTATCAGCCCCAGAAGTGAAGCCTGCTTAAAAATCTCAGCTATTGTTCACCAGAAACTCTATCAGAGATAGCATAGCACAAAACTCAGAGTTAAAAGAATGCACAGAATCTAGAACAGCAATGGTTCCGGCTGCAGCAAGAGTAAAGAAATGTCTAACCAAGAAGAATATGTTTGAAAATCTCAGAGAAAGTTTATTTTGCTATCTTTAAACCAGTGGTTCTCAAGCTTGGATATACAGTAACTTTTTTTTTTTTAATTGGAGGATAATTGCTTTATGATGTTTTGTTAGTTTCTGCCATACAACAATGTCAATCAGTTGTTAAGTAACCATATGTCCCCTCCCTTTTGAATCTCCCTCCCACCCTCCACCCCATGCCACCACTCTAGGTTGTCACAGAGCACTGGGTTGAGCTCCAGCTCCATGTGTTATACAGCAACTTCCCACTAGCTATCTGTTTTATATATGGTAATGTAAATGTTTCAGTCCTACTCTCTCAGTTTATCCCACCCTCTCCTTCCCCTGCTGTGGCCACAAGTTTGTTTTCTATGTCTGCCTCTCTATCCCTGCCCTGAAAATAGGTTCCTTAGTACTATTTTTCTAGATTCCATATATATGCATTAATATATTTGTTTTTCTCTTTCTGACTCATTTCACTCTGTGTAATAGACTCTTAAGTTCATCCATCTTACTAGAACTGACCCAAATTAATTCCTTTTTACAGCTAAATAATATTCCATTGTACATACCTATACAACTTCTTTATCCATTCATCTGTCAAAATGGAAATAAAAACAAAAATAAACAACTGGGACTTAATTAAACTTAAAAGTTTTTGCACAGCAAAGAAAGCTAAACACAAAATGAAAAGAAAGTAGTGCTTTTAAGGAAATAGATTTTGGGGTTCCTGTGCCTAGAGATTCTGATTGGAGTGAAGAGTGGAGCCTGGGCAACAAATAGGTTTAAAAAGTTCCACCGGTGATTTGTATCCAGCCATGCTTGAGAATACCTATACAAGCTGCTAGACTGAGGGACTCATTTTTTAACAGAGGAAATCAACTCTGCAACATAAATCACTAATGACATAAAGACTGGAAACAGGGAAAGCTTCCATATAATTTGTGGGAACAGATTTTTTTTTAAGCCAAAAAATAATTCATAGGTAATAAATATTCCAAAGACTATTTAGTGGACTAAATTTAAAAGCCAGGTTCACAACTAGGTTTAATTCCAGTTGATTAAGTAAATATTGCCCCCAAAACCTACTACCTTTTGACAACCACTCCAAACTGATAAAATCTCTGGTGCTATCTTGAGTTGTTTTATGTCCTTCTTAACTAAAAGCAGATTTCTGTTTGAGCATTACTGAGAGTTATTCTCTGAGGCTTTTCCCAAAACTTGCAACAGAATCACCTGGAGTCCTGGTGAAAACACAGATTCCCAGGTCACACCCCAAACTTCCTCTAGGCTCTCTCCTGTAACAATTCTGAAGCCAGTTCTGGTTAAACTTGAATCTACATTATATCTGCTGTTACAGAACATCTCAAATTCTTAAGCTCTGCTATTAGTTTAGTCTGCCATGATAGCTAAATGAAGGAGGTGAGTCCACTTTAAGGTATTCTGAAAGAGTCTCAATTCTCTTTATTGAGATTTTACCAAATTCTTATATTTTGTGACATAAAATGATTAGTACCTGGACCTTGGAAAACTGTTGTTGCACAGAGTTTTTCTATGAAGTGATATTTGCTGTAGTGGAAGATGACCTCGTTTTTAACTGAATTAGTGAGATACCCTCAGAACACTCTGCCAACAACAGCCATCTTGCTCAAAAATGACTTGATTTGCCACGTTAGAAGTATAGAATCCAATGTGTAAGTCTGAAATCTAACTTCCTTCTGCTCTGACACTTTTAAAAATATATTTCACAGCATTAAATGGAGGAGAAATTTTTCTCACCTCATAAACTTGTAGCTTTATCCACTGGGTAAAATAAGGACAATTTTCACTGATATTTAATTAGCACCAGTAATTTAAATTTTTATCTAGAAAAAAGCATTTATTTTATCTTGTGAATATCATCATTACAAAAGATGCATCAAGAAACAAAAGAAATTCTTGCTGGAGGATAAAAATTGGAAAAAAGAAAGAATATCCAGTCTGTCATTCATTTTCTGTTTCTGTCTGTTCACCTCACAGGTATAACCTGGCTATTCTGTCTCAGGAAATGGAAATGTTAGTATCTGATATAAATCAGGCGTTAGCTTATGCAATCCCCCTTCCCCATTTCTCCAACCTGAAATTGCTTAGTAAGAGATTCAGGTATATTTGAAAAGAAAAGAAGATTAGATATAAACAGCCAAGTCTCCAAAATCCACCCATTGCTCCATGATAATCAGAACCTCCACAGGATTGCTTTATGATCGCTAATTATGTTTTAATCTCTCTAGCAATAAATAGCTTCTCTAAACTTCATTTATTTCATTCATGAAGACCCACTGATTACCCAAGATTCTAGTCCCTGTCTATCATATACATCTAGCCAGGATAACCATTTTCTGTCTGTATCTTTGTTTTAATAGCTGCTATCTTTTCTCCACTTTACAGTGTAAAAGTGTGTAGATTTAGCCTAAAACACTGGACATTTTAAGAGAGGTTTATGTTCTTTACATTCGTCATATTATCTGTCAGTTCAGTTCAGTTTAGTCGCTCAGTAATGCCTGACTCTTTGTGATCCCGTGGACTGTGGTATGCCAGGCTTCCCTGTCCTTCACTATAACCCTGAGTTTGCTCAAACTCATGTCCACTGAGTTGACAATGCCATGCAACCATCTCATCCTCTATCACCCCTTCTCCTCTTGCCTTCAATCTTTCCCAGCATCAGGGTCTTTTCCAGTGAATCAGTTCCTCGCATCAGGTAGCTGAACTATTGGAGTTTCAGCTTCAGCATCAGTCCTTGCAATGAATATTCAAGACTGATTTCTTTTAAGACTGACTGGTTTGATCTCCTTGCAGTCCAAGGCACTCTCAAGAGTCTTCTCCAACACCACAATTCAAAAGCATCAATTTTTCAGCACTCAGCTTTCTTTATAGTCTAACTCTCACAACCATACATGACTACTGGAAAAAGCATAGCTTTGAGTAGATGAACCTTTCTTGGCAAATTAATATCTCTGCTTTTTAGTATGCTGTCTAGGTTGGTCATAGCTTTTCTTCCAAGGAGAAAGTGTCTTTTAATTTCATGGCTGCAGTCACTATATGCAGTGATTTTGGAACCCCAAAATAAAGTCTGTCACTGTTCCCATTGTTTCCCCTCTATTTGCTATGAAATGATGGGACCGGATACCATGATCTTCGTTTTCTGAATGTTGAGTTTTAAGTCAGCTTTTTCACTCTCCTCTTTCATTTTCATCAAGAGGCTCTTTAGTTCTTTGCTTTCTGACATAAGGGTAGTGTCATCTGTGTATCTGAGATTATTGATATTTCTCCCAGCAATCTTGATTGGACTCCCTTGCTGGCTCAGAGGTTAAAGCATCTGCCTGGAGTACAGAAGACCCAGGTTCGATCCCTGGGTCAGGAAGATCCCCTGGAGAAGGAAATGGAAACCCACTCCAGTACTCTTGCCTGGAGAATCCCATGGAGGGAAGAGCCTGGTAGGCTACACTCCATGGGGTCGCAAAGAGTTGGACATGACTGAGCAACTTTCCTTTCACTTTCTAATCTTGATTCCAGCTTGTGATTCATCCAGCCTGGCATTTTGTATGATGTACTCTGCATATAAGTTAAATAAGCAGGGTGACAAATATATTATCTATAAAGATTTATAAATATTCCTTTTAATGTTTTATATAGTATTTCATACTTAAAATGTGGTATGCCCATCTATACCTCCCCACCTTAAGAAATAAAATATTATTAATACAGACACCATGGACCCCTTCCAACAAGTTAATTCTCTAGATGGAGCTACCACACTTAGCAAGCTTAGGCACAAGGAGAGAGAATGATTATGGAAGAAAACACTGTATGTATGCATGTGATAGAAAACATAAACATAAGCATAATTTTTACTAAATAAAATGTTTAGAAGTTCCAAACTGATAAAAGAATAACAGGTCTGGAAATCCCATGTGTTCAGCTTCTGTGATTCCACTTCATGTGGTTCAACTCCTATCCCACAAAGAGTTAGACATGACTGGGCAACTGAACAACAACAGCAACAACTCCTATGCAGGTAACTTTTAGAAGACTACGTAAGTTTTGTGCAACAGAAATAAGGAAAGGAATCAAGTCTCATTCATTCAACAAAAATACTATGTGAAACCTGGCTTTTAGCTCATTTTAAGTTAAATTTAAGGCATCGCAATTCAAAATAAAAAGTTTTATGTTACAAGTGAGGCACGTTCACTGTAAGAAAGAAGGAACACCAGTTCTTGATGAGATCAGAGAAGACTTTCTGCAAGAAGCAATACCTGAACTGAATTTCAGAGCACCAGTAAAAGCCAGCAGAGGGCAAGCAGAAAGGTGTTTAATTTGACTGGCTGTGAAAGGAGAAGGAAGGTGACTGAAAGATGGGGAAAAGATCAGAATGCAAGGATGCTTTCAAAGTGTTTAAGGAATGTTTGTTATGTAAGAAATGCTAAATAAATGTTAGCTATTATTAACAGTAATCTTCTAAACATGGATAAAATTCTTAAAGGAATACCAGACCACTTTATCTGTCTCCTGAGAAACCTATATGCAGGTCAAGAAGCAACAGTTAGAACCGGACAGGGAACAGTGAACTGGTTCAAAATTGGAAAAGGAGTACTTCAAGGCTGTATGTTGTCACCCTTTTTATTTAACTTTTATGCAGAGTACATCATGAAAAATGCTGGGCTGGATGAATCACAAGCTGGAATCAAGATTGCTGGGAGAAATATCAACCTCAGATATTCAGGTGGCACCACACTTATGGCAGAAAGTGAAGAGGAACTCAAGAGCCTCTTGATTTGGGCCAAAGAAGAGAGTGAAAAAGCTGTCTTAAAACTCAATATTCAAAAAATTAAGATCTTGGCATCTGATTTCATCACTTTATGGCAAATAGATAGGGAAAAAGTGGAAATAGTGGCAGATATTATTTTCTTGGGCTCCAACGTCATTGTGGATGGTGACTGCAGCCATGAAATTAACAGATGATTGCTCCTTGGGAAAAAAGCTATGACATATCTATACAGTTATTAAAAAGCAGAAACATTACTTTGCTGACAAAGGTCCTTATAGTCAAAGCTGTGGTTTTCCAGTAGTCATGTACAGTTGAGAGTTGGATCATAAAGCAGTCTGAACACTGAAGAATCGATGCTTTTGAATTGTGGTGCTGGAGAAGACTCCTGAGAGTCCCTTGGGCAACAAGGAGATCAAACCAGTCAATCCTAATGGAAATCAACCCTGACTATTCATTGGAAGGACTGACGCTGAAGCTCCAGTACTTTGGCAACCTGATGCAAAGTGCCAACTCATTGGAAAAGACCCTGATGCTGGGAAAGATTGAGAGCAAGAGGAGAGTGGAATGATGACAGAGAATGAGATGATTGGACAGCATCATCAATGGATGTAAGTCTGAGCAAACTCTTGGAGACACTGAAGGACAGGGAAGCCTGGTATGCTACAGTCCATTGGGTCACAGAGTCAGACAGAAGTGAGTGGCTGAACAACAAAAACAACAATACTTCAACCAATAGAACTGGCACCTGGAGGAACCTTTCAGCCCTCTCTGGTACCTGACACAACTCTGATTTCGAGCTCTGCATCCTAGTGCCACTCACCTATACTGATTCTTATCTACACTTAAACAAGTTTTCTGTGATTTAAAAGACTCAGTCCCCAACACCAAGTCACACACACACAGAACTAGCTGTTGACACACATAAAATATTTTCTTGATGATTTAGAGATTGTTTTCACTGATTTTTTTCTTTGTAACTTTAAATAAAACACATCACACTCTAAGTAGTTTGGACTTTGTCCCTCTGATGGATTACTTCTCACTCACACTGAAGTATATGACATTTTTATGACTTTATCTCCCAGATTGCTGAACTATATGTCTACCACCTTTATATTCCTAGGCAGAAGAGCTTAGCATCCTTTATGAAGATGTAATATTGGCACATGTAGTCTCCACCAAATGATTAAAAATTCTCAAGACTAAATCCTGAGCCAGAGATGCTCTTCATGCATGCATTCATTCCCACTTAGAAACACCTCTGGGGTTCTCAACAACTGGATGCTAAGGACATAGCACCAAGCAAACAGGCATGGTTTCCACCAAAGAAAAGCTTGCTATCCTCTGCCCATCTTTCAAGCCCTACCCTCTAGGCTGAGAAACTTTTTAGCCCTAGAATGGAGACTGTTGCCCCCAAGATGCCCCTGGATTCCTTTCACTAGCTCTGTGTTCCCACCCCCATCCCCAGCCTCCACTCCCTCTGTAATAATCTTCAGAGGATTACTTTGAAACTGGAACCACCTCACTTATATAAAACCCCAAATGCCTGAGAGTGACACCACCCTGTTGGGCAGCCCATGGTTGATGACTAACAACTCCTTTGCTTTAAAATGTGACAAACTCTGCAGTGAATTCCCCATAGATCGGGCTGAGTCTGTTGCTTGAAATCCCACCCTTGCTTGGCTCTTATTAGTTCTTCCTTATGGATATTTCCTTTATAAATCATTAACACCTGAGTGCCTGGTTCAGGCTCTGCTTCTGGAAGGACCCAACCTATAGCCACCTGTCTGCTGATTGTTAAGCTATAGCATTTATCACACTGTTTTACTTAGTGTGAGTCAAGTGATATAATCTATGTTGCCAGTTGCAAGAGGATGGAAATCATGATTCATTCATCTTTGAAACCCCGGGTCATGACACGCAGTTGGAGCTCAGTAAATATCTAAGGCAAGTTGAAATGCCTCAACTCAAGTTGAAATGCCTCTGGCATGTCTCACCACTCCATCTCCATCCTTTGCCAGCCACTTCTCTGATCTTATCCCTACCTTTCTGGCTCTTGATTACTAATCTCCAGCCATACTGGCCTTCTTAATTGTTCCTCTAATATATGAAATCCGTTGTTTTTGAGGTGGGTCTCTTGTAAGCAGCATACATAGGGATCTTGTTTTTGTATCCATTCAGCCAGTCTTTGCCTTTTGGTTGGGGCATTCAACCCATTTACATTTAAGGTAATTATTGGAGGCTGAACAACACCCTACTGAATAATCAACAAATCACAGAAGAAATCAAAAACAAATCAAATTATGCATCGAAATGAATGAAAATGAAAACACAATTACACAGAACCTATGGGACACTATAAAAGCAGTGCTAAGAGGAAAGTTCATAGCAATACAGGCATACCTCAAGAAACAAGAAAAAAGCCAAATAAATAGCCTAACTCTACACCTAAAGCAACTAGAAAAGGAAGAAATAGAGAACCCCAGAGTTAGTAGAAGGAAAGAAATCCTAAAAATTAGGGCAGAAATAAATGCAAAAGAAACAAAAGAGACCATAGCAAAAATCAACAAAGCAAAGAGCTGGTTCTTTGAAAGGATAAATAAAATTGACAAACCATTAGCCAGACTCATCAAGAAACAAAGAGAAAAAAATCAAATCAATAAAATTAGAAATGAAAATGGAGAGATCACGACAGACAACTCAGAAATACAAAGAATCATAAGAGACTACTATCAGCAATTATATGCCAATAAAATGGACAACTTGGAAGAAATGGACAAATTCTTAGAAAAGTACAACTTTCCAAAACTGAACCAGGAAGAAATAGAACATCTTAACAGACCCATCACAAGCATGGAAATTGAAACTGTAATCAGAAATCTTCCAGCAAACAAAAGCCCAGGTCCAGACGGCTTCACAGCTGAATTCTACCAAAAATTTCGAGAAGAGCTAACACCTATCTTACTGAAACTATTCCAGAAAATTGCAGAGGAAGATAAACTTCCAAACTCATTCTATGAGGCCACCAGCACCCTAATACCAAAACCTGACAAAGACACCACAAAAAGAAAACTGCAGGCCAATATCACTGATGAACATAGATGCAAAAATCCTCAACAAAATCCTAGCAATCAGAATCCAGCAACACATTAAAAAGATCATACACCATGACCAAGTGGGCTTTATCCCAGAGATGCAAGGATTCTTCAATATCCGTAAATCAATGTAATCCATCACATTAACAAACTGAAAAATAAAAATCATATGATTATCTCAATAGATGCAGAAAAAGCCTTTGACAAAATTCAACATCCATTTATGATAAAAACTCTCCAGAAAGCAGGAATAGAAGGAACGTACCTCAACATAATAAAAGCTATATATGATAAACCCACAGCTAACATTATCCTCAATGGTGAAAAATTGAAACCATTTCCCCTAAAGTCAGGAACAAGACAAGGATGTCCACTTTCACCACTACTGTTCAATATCGTACTGGAAGTTTTGGCCACAGCAATCAGAGCAGAAAAAGAAATACAAGGAATCCAAATTGGAAAAGAAGCAGTAAAACTCTCACTGTTTGCAGATGACATGATCCTCTACATAGAAAATCCTAAAGACTCGACCAGAAAACTACTAGAGCTAATCAATGAATATAGAAAAGTTGCAGGATATAAAATCAACACTCAGAAATCCCTTGCATTCCTATACACTAATAATGAGAAAGTAGAAAAAGAAGTCAAGGAAACAATCCCATTCACCATTGCAATGAAAAGAATAAAATACTTAGGGATATTCCTACCTAAAGAAACTAAAGACCTATATATCGAAAACTATAAAACACTGATGAAAGAAATCAAAGAGGACACTAATAGATGGAGAAATATACCATGCTCATGGGTCGGAAGAGTCAATATAGTGAAAATGAGTATACTACCCAAAGCAATCTACAGATTCAATGCAATTCCCATCAAGCTACCAGCAGTATTTTTCACAGAACTAGATCAAATAATCTCAAGATTTGTATGGAAATACAAAAAAAACCTCGAATAGCCAAAGCAATCTTGAGAAAGAAGAATGGAACTGGAGGAATCAACTTGCCTGACTTCAGGCTCTACTACAAAGCCACAGTCATTAAGACAGTATGGTACTGGCACAAAGACAGAAATATAGATCAGTGGAACAAAATAGAAAGCCCTGAGATAAACCCACACACCTATGGACACCTTATCTTCGACAAAGGAGGCAAGAATATACAATGGAGTAAAGACAGTCTCTTTAACAGGTGGTGCTGGGAAAACTGGTCAACCACTTGTAAAATAATGAAACTAGACCTGTTTCTAACACCGTACACAAAAATAAACTCAAAATGGATTAAAGATCTAAATGTAAGACCAGAAACTATAAAACTCCTAGAGGAAAACATAGGCAAAACACTCTCCGACATAAATCACAGCAGGATCCTCTATGATCCAACTCCCAGTATACTGGAAATAAAAGCAAAGATAAAAAAATGGGATCTAATTAAAATTAAAAGCTTCTGCACAACAAAGGAAGCTATAAGCAAGGTGAAAAGACAGCCTTCTGAATGGGAGAAAACAATAGCAAATGAAACAACTGACAAACAACTAATCTCAAAGATATACAAGCAACTTATGCAGCTCAACTCCAAAAAAATAAACGATCCAATAAAAAAAAATTGGCCAAAGAACTAAATAGGCATTTCTCCAAAGAAGACATATGGATGGCTAACACACACATGAAAAGATGCTCAACATCACTCATTATCAGAGAAATGCAAATCAAGACCACAATGAGGTACCATTTCACACCAGTCAGAATGGCTGTGATCCAAAAGTCTACAAGCAATAAATGCTGGAGAGGATGTGGAGAAAAGGGAACCCTCTTACACTGCTGGTGGGAATGCAAACTAGTACAGCCACTATGGAAAACAGTGTGGAGTTTCCTTAAAAATTGCAAATAGAACTGCCTTATGACCCAGCAATCCCACTGCTGGGCATACACACCGAGGAAACCAGAATTGAAAGAGACACATGTACCCCAATGTTCACTGCAGCATTGTTTATAATAGCCAGGACATGGAAGAAACCTAGATGTCCATCAGCAGATGAATGGATAAGAAAGCTGTGGTACATATACACAATGGAGTACTACTCAGCCCTTAAAAGAATAAATTTGACTCAGTTCTAATGAGATGGATGAAACTGGAGCCGATTATACAGAGTGAAGTAAGCCAGAAAGAAAAACACCAATACAGTATACTGACACATATATGTGGAATTTAGAAGGATAGTAATGATGACCCTCTATGTGAGACAACAAAAGAGACACAGAGGTATAGAACGGACTTTTGGATTCTGAGAGAGAGGGAGAGGGTGGGATGATTTGGGAGAATGGCATTGAAACATGTATACTATCTTGTAAGAATGAAGCACCAGTCTATGTTCAATACAGGATGCAGGATGCATGGGGCTGGTGCACGGGATGATTCAGGGAGATGATATGGGGTAAGAGGTGGGAGGGGGCTTTGGCATTGGGAAAACGTGTACACCTGTGGCTGATTCATGTCAATGTATGGCAAAACAAATACAGTATTGTAATGTAGAATAAAGTATTTAAAAATTAAAAAAAAAAAAGAATCTTCTCCAATTTAAAAAAAAAAACCATCACATTGTGTTACTGCATTAGTGCCCTGGAGGATGTGTATGCTCCTGTTCTCACATGGCTACCTGAGGTCATGGGGTAGTGATTGTTCACACCACAGGGCATAGAGGTGTATGCATTGTTATCACAGGGTCTTGTATTTCATTTATTTTTTATTTTGCTGCATAAAAAATAATAATAAATGAAATCCACTCTTGTCTCTGATTGGAATACTCTGATTGGAATACTTGGCCACCACCCCCTACCCCTCACCCTCACCTTGCCTCTGCAGGGCTCTCTCCTCCCTCACTAAATTCAGGTCTCTGCTCAAGAGACTTCTTGTCAGAGAGGCCTTCCCTGGTCAGATGATGTAATTCTCTAATGCCGACTTTCTCTACCAGCATTCCATGAAGGTATTAAGCCCCATAGAAAACGAATTCAGTGATTGTTTTCTCGCATCTCCCAAGGATGGTACCAGGTGGTATCATTCAAGTTGCGTAGGGGAGAAGTTAATTCATTATATTTAAAGCAAAGGGCTGTTCTAAACTAGCGACATCCCCCCATATATATATATATACCCCATATATATATATATATATATATATATATATATATATATAGCTCTTATCAACATCTGACAATTATTTCTTTGTCTCCCTACCTTACCCCTCACTAGAATATAAGGACATGGATTTTGATTCAGTCTCTGCTTATCAAAAGTAACTAGAACTGGTATATAATAGACACTCAAAAAGCATTATTTGAATAAACTTCACAGGATGTGTGCATGCCTGTGTGCTATCACTTGATCATATCCAATTCATTGCAAACTTATGGACTGTAGCCCACCAGGCTCCTCTGTCCAAAGAATTCTCCAGGCAAGACTACTGAAGTGAGTTGCCATGCCCTGTTCCAGGGAATCTTCCCCATCCAGAGACTGAACCTGCGTCGCCTGTGGCTACTGCATTGCAGGCAGATTCCTTACTGCTGAGCCACCAGGGAAGCCCAGTTTCACAGGATAGATTTTTGTTATAATTTTTCATATGAAAACTTTCCATATGAAAACTTTCCATAGTAAAAGGCTTTCATGTTGAAACTTCCCCATGTTGAAAAAAATGTACTTTATAGATTACTCAAGTGAAATGATGAGAATATACCAAAGAACCGTACAGGGAAGGTCTTAATGACTCATAACCATGATGGTGTGATCACTTACCTAAAGCCAGACATCCTGGGCAGTGAAGCCAAGTGAACCATAAGAAGCATTACTACAAACAAAGCTAGTGGAGGTGATGGAATTTCAGCTGAGCTATTTCAAATCCTAAAAGATGATGCTGTTAAAGTGCTGCACATAGTGTGCCAGCAAATTTGGAAAACTTGGCAAGCAAATTTGCAAAGCAGTGGCCACAGGACTGGAAAAGGTCAGTTTTCATTCCAGTCCCAAAGAAGGGCAATGCCAAAGAATGCTCAAACTACTACACAATTGCACTTATTTCACATGCTAGCAAACTAATGCTCATAATCCTTCAAGCTAGGCTTCAACAGTACATGAACCAAGGACATCCAGATGTACAAGCTGAATTTAGAAAAGGCAGAGAAACCAGAGATAAAATTGCCAATATCCGTTGGATCATAGGAAAAGCAAGGAAACTCCAGAAAAACATCTACTTCTGTTTTATTGACTGCGCTAAAGCCTTTGACTGTGTGAATCACAACAAACTGTGGAAATTTTTTGAGAGATGGGAATGAATACCCAATTATGTTACCTGCCTCCTAAGAAACCTGTATGCAGCTCGAGAGGCAACAGTTAGAACCACACATGGAACAACAAAGCAGTTCCATATTGGGAAAGGAGTACTTCAAGGCTGTATATTGCTTATTTAAACTTATTTAACTTATATGTAGAGTAAATCATGCAAAATCCTGAGCTTGATGAATCATGAGCTAAAATCAAGATTGCCAGGGGAATTATCAATAACCTCAGATATGCAGCTGATACCACCCTCATGACAGAAAGTGAAGAGGAACAAAAGAGCCTCTTGATGGCGGTGAAACAAGAGTGAAAAGGCTGGCTTAAAACTCAACATTCAAAAACAGATATAAAGAACAGAGTTTTGAACTCTGTGGGAGAAGGCAAGGGTGGGATGATTTGAGAGAATAGCACTGAAACGTGTATATTACCATATGTAAAATAGATCACCAGTCCAAGTTTGATGCACCAGTCCAAGCCAGTGCACTTGAACAACCCAGAGGGATGGGATGGGGAAGAAAGTGAGAGGGGGGTTCAGGTTGGGGGACACATGTACACCCTTGGCTGATTCATGTCAATGTATGACAAAAAATACCACAATACTGTAAAGTAATTAGCCTCCAATTAAAATTAATTAATTAATTAAAAAAAAACTTGGATTGTTGCATCTGGTTCCATCACTTTATGGTAAATGGAAACAGTGAGAAACTTTATTTTATTGGGCTCCAAAATCACTGCAGATGGTGACTGCAGCCATAAAATTAAAAGATGCTTGCTCCTTGGAAGAAAAGCTATGACAAACCTAGATAGCATATTAAAGAGCAGAGACATTACTATGCCAACAAATGTCCTTAGAGTCAAACCTATGGTTTTTTCAGTACAGATGTGAGAGTTGGACTATAAAGAAGGCTGAGCACTGAAGAATTAATGCTTTTGAATTGTGGTGCTCTTGAGAGTCCCTTGGACAGCAAGGAGATCAAACCAGCCAATCCTAAAGGAAATCAATCCTGAATATTCATTGGAGGGACTGATGCTGAAGCTCCAATACTTTCACCATCTGATGTGAAGTGCCAACTCATTGGAAAAGACTCTGATGCTGGAAAAGATTGACATGAGGAGGATAGTACAACAGAGGATGAGATGGTTGGATGGCACCATCGATCAATGGACTTGAGTTTGAGCAAACTCTGGGAGTGAGGGCCAAGGAAGCCTGGAGTGCTGCAGCCCACAGGATCACAGAGTTGGACACGACTAAGTCGACTGAAGAACAGCAACAGGTGCAATGTTGAGACAATGTTAAATGAGGAAGCTGAAGAATTTATCTAGATAATAATAATGGGAGGCTTTAATCATCCAAACACAAAATAGTGAAAGTTGCTCAGTCATGTCCGATTCTTTGCGACCCCATAGATTTCTCCAGTCCATGGAATTCTCCAGGCCAGAATACTAGAGTGGGTAGCTGGTTCCTTCTCCAGGGAATCTTCCCAACCCAGGCATTGAACCCAGGTCTCCCACATTGCAGGTAGATTCTTTACCAGCTGAGCCACTAGAGAAGCCCAAGAATGCTAGAGTGGATAGCCTATCCCTTCTCCAGTGGATCCTCCCAACCCAGGAGTCAAACCAGGGTCTACTGAATTGCAGATTCTTTACCAGCTGAGTTATCAAAACACAAAGTAACCAACTGCTCAATCAGGATGGGGGATGGGGTTGGGGGTAGAAGGCTGGATGTTAATAAATTGAGGACCGCTTTCTAAATGCCACATGGAGGGGAAATGGAGAGAACTTTCATCCTAAACAGGATCAGAAATGGACCCTAGAGATTGCTGTGGGTGAGACTCTTGGCAAAAATTAATAACATAATTAAATATCACATCCTCATGGGACAGGTGAAAACCAAGAATCCTATTCCATACACTCTAGATATTTTTTAAGGGAAGTGTGATAAATGCATGCCCCATTTAGGAAACAATTGAAGGACTTTAAAAAGTCAATAACCCACAAGAAAGACTATATACTATTTGTTGCTGTTTGCTTTCCATGAAAATCATTTAACCAAGGAACCAAAATAAGAATTAGAGGCAGGAGCTAAAAAGAGAACTTCTAGTTCCATATAAATTATCAGAGATAAAATAGGGCACTTCCCATAAATTGATAAGGGCGTTAATGTAAAGTAAATAAAGAAACCAATCAATTATAAATGAGAATAATAACTACAACAAAAACACTTTGAAGAGCACCTTACAAATGTCTCTGAAACCAATAAAAGGAGGTTATTTTAACATGTCAAGGGAGGAAGTCACTCAAGAATAAGTGGAATCCTTTGATCTTGGTGAGATAAAGGATTTGTTCAAGAATGGAAAGGAGCATATTTCACAGGCTGAATTATTTGCTGCAAATAAAGATACTCAAAAAGTAATATAGTGACTTCCTTTACTAGACTATCCACAAAAACGAGCAAGTTAGAATTATTCGACTGTAACAGTGACCATGTGAACAGAACACTTCAAGAAGGTGAACAGAACACTTCAAGAAGTTGAACAGAATCAGTGTGGACAAACCATGAAGACTGAGAGAGAATCTCCTCACTGAAAGGGCTGACTTGGATAACTGAAGGAGTGAAATGTTTAACTGTTACCCATTCCTACAAAAAGACTCAGAAGAGACCTGAGAAAAGATAATCCCAAACAAAGTTTACTTTGGCTTAAATATTCAAAGACTGAACCTCAATTATAGCCTCCTGACTTTGCCTGACGCCAAATAACTTAATGAAATGGCTATTTGGTTAAATCTGATAAGAATTATATGTAACCCTGTTCTTTCTATTGTTTCTTATCCATTTTGACATCAACTGTGCTGTGCTGTGCTCAGTCATGTCTGACTCTTTGCAACCCCGTGAATTGTAACCCGCCAGGCTCCTCTGTCCATGGGGATTCTCCAATCAAGAATACTGGAGTAGGTTGCCATGTCTTCCTCCGGGGATCTTCCCAACCCAGGGATCGAACCCAGGTCTGCCACATTGCAGGCATTGACATTAACTACCACTTGTGACTTTCTTGGCCAATTACACTTAAAGTTACAACTTTTTTTTAAAATTACAATGCTGTATTTGTTTTGCCATACATTGACATGAATCAGCCACAGGTGAACACAATCTCCCAATGCCGAAGTCCCCTCCCACCTCCCACCCCGCATCCTCTACCTGAATCATCCCGTGCATCAGCCCCATGCATCCTGCATCCTGCATTAAACATAGATTGGCGCTTCGTTTATTACAAGAAAATATACATGTTTCAGTGCCATTCTCCCAAACCATCCACCCTTTCCCTCTCCCTCAGAGTCCAAAAGTCCACTCTATACCTCTGTGTCTCTTTTGTTGTCTCACATATAGGGTCATCATTACTATCTTCTAAATTCCATATATATGTGTCAGTATACTGTATTGGTGTTTTTCTTTCTGGCTTACTTCACTCTGTATAATCGGTTCCAATTTCATCCATCTCATTAGAACTGAGTCAAATTTATTCTTTTTAGGGGCTGAGTAGTACTCCATTGTGTATATGTACCACAGCTTTCTTATCCATTCATCTGCTGATGGACATCTAGGTTTCTTCCATGTCCTGGCTATTATAAACAACACTGCAATGAACATTGGGGTACATGTGTCTCTTTCAATTCTGGTTTCCTCAGTGTGTATGCCCAGCAGTGGGATTGCTGGGTCATAAGGCAGTTCTATTTGCAATTTTTAAGGAATCTCCACACTGTTTTCCATAGTGGCTGTACTAGTTTGCATTCCCACCAGCAGTGTAAGAGGGTTCCCTTTGCTCCACATCCTCTCCAGCATTTATTGCTTGTAGACTTTTGGATCACAGCCATTCTGACTGGTGTGAAATGGTACCTCATTGTGGTCTTGATTTGCATTTCTCTGATAATGAGTGATGTTGAGCATCTTTTCATGTGTTTGTTAGCCATCCGTATGTCTTCTTTGGTGAAATGCCTATTTAGTTCTTTGGCCCATTTTTTTATTGGATCGTTTATTTTTTTGGAGTTGAGCTGCATAAGTTGCTTGTATATCTTTGAGATTAATTGTTTGTCATTTGTTTCATTTGCTATTGTTTTCTCCCATTCAGAAGGCTGTCTTTTCACCTTGCTTATAGTTTCCTTTGTTGTGCAGAAGCTTTTAATTTTAATTAGATCCCATTTGTTTATTTTTGCTTTTATTTCCAGTATATTGGGAGGGTGGATCATAGAGGATCCTGCTGTGATTTATGTCGGAGAGTGTTTTGCCTATGTTTTCCTCTAGGAGTTTTATAGTTTCTGGTCTTACATTTAGATCTTTAATCCATTTTGAGTTTATTTTTGTGTACGGTGTTAGAAACAGGTCTAGTTTCATTATTTTACAAGTGGTTGACCAGTTTTCCCAGCACCACCTGTTAAAGAGACTGTCTTTACTCCATTGTATATTCTTGCCTCCTTTGTCGAAGATAAGGTGTCCATAGGTGTGTGGGTTTATCTCAGGGCTTTCTATTTTGTTCCATTGATCTATATTTCTGTCTTTGTGCCAGTACCATACTGTCTTAATGACTGTGGCTTTGTAGTAGAGCCTGAAGTCAGGCAAGTTGATTCCTCCAGTTCCATTCTTCTTTCTCAAGATTGCTTTGGCTATTCGAGGTTTTTTTGTATTTCCATACAAATCTTGAGATTATTTGATCTAGTTCTGTGAAAAATACTGCTGGTAGCTTGATGGGAATTGCATTGAATCTGTAGATTGCTTTGGGTAGTATACTCATTTTCACTATATTGACTCTTCCGACCCATGAGCATGGTATATTTCTCCATCTGTTAGTGTCCTCTTTGATTTCTTTCATCAGTGTTTTATAGTTTTCGATATTAGGTCTTTAGTTTCTTTAGGTAGGAATATCCCTAAGTATTTTATTCTTTTCATTGCAATGGTGAATGGAATTGTTTTCTTAACTTCTTTTTCTACTTTCTCATTATTAGTGTATAGGAATGCAAGGGATTTCTGAGTGTTGATTTTATATCCTGCAACTTTTCTATATTCATTGATTAGCTCTAGTAGTTTTCTGGTCGAGTCTTTAGGATTTTCTATGTAGAGGATCATGTCATCTGCAAACAGTGAGAGTTTTACTGCTTCTTTTCCAGTTTGGATTCCTTGTATTTATTTTTCTGCTCTGATTGCTGTGGCCAAAACTTCCAGTACGATGTTGAAGAGTAGTGGTGAAAGTGGACACTCTTGTCTTGTTCCTGACTTTAGGGGAAATGGTTTCAATTTTTCACCATTGAGGATAATGTTAGCTGTGGGTTTGTCATATATAGCTTTTATTATGTTGAGGTATGTTCCTTCTATTCCTGCTTTCTGGAGAGTTTTTATCATAAATGGATGTTGAATTTTGTCAAAGGCTTTTTCTGCATCTATTGAGATAATCATATGATTTTTATTTTTCAGTTTGTTAATGTGATGGATTACATTGATTGACTTGCGGATATTGAAGAATCCTTGCATCCCTGGGATAAAGCCCACTTGGTCATGGTGTATGATCTTTTTAATGTGTTGCTGGATTCTGATTGCTAGGATTTTGTTGAGGATTTTTGCATCTATGTTCATCAGTGATATTGGCCTGCAGTTTTCTTTTTTGTGGTGTCTTTGTCAGGTTCTGGTATTAGGGTGCTGGTGGCCTCATAGAATGAGTTTGGAAGTTTACCTTCCTCTGCAATTTTCTGGAATAGTTTCAGTAAGATAGGTGTTAGCTCGTCTCGAAATTTTTGGTAGAATTCAGCTGTGAAGCCGTCTGGACCTGGGCTTTTGTTTGCTGGAAGATTTCTGATTACAGTTTCAATTTCCATGCTTGTGATGGGTCTGTTAAGATGTTCTATTTCTTCCTGGTTCAGTTTTGGAAAGTTGTACTTTTCTAAGAATTTGTCCATTTCTTCCAAGTTGTCCATTTTATTGGCATATAATTGCTGATAGTAGTCTCTTATGATTCTTTGTATTTCTGAGTTGTCTATCGTGATCTCTCCATTTTCATTTCTAATTTTGTTGATTTGATTTTTTTCTCTTTGTTTCTTGATGAGTCTGGCTAATGGTTTGTCAATTTTATTTATCCTTTCAAAGAACCAGCTTTTTGCTTTGTTGATTTTTGCTATGGTCTCTTGTTTCTTTTGCATTTATTTCTGCCCTAATTTTTAGGATTTCTTTCCTTCTACTAACTCTGGGGTTCTCTATTTCTTCCTTTTCTAGTTGCTTTAGGTGTAGAGTTAGGTTATTTATTTGGCTTTTTTCTTGTTTCTTGAGGTATGCCTGTATTGCTATGAACTTTCCTCTTAGGACTGCTTTTACAGTGTCCCAAAGGTTCTGTGTAGTTGTGTTTTCATTTTCATTCGTTTCGATGCATATTTTGATTTCTTTTGATTTCTTCTGTGATTTGTTGATTATTCAGAAGGGTGTTGTTCAGCCTCCAAATGTTGGAATTTTTAATAGTTTTTCTCCTATAATTGAGATCTAACCTTAGTGCATTATGGTCAGAGAAGATGCTTGGAATAATTTCGATTTTTTTGAATTTATCAAGGTTGGATTTATGACCCAGAATGTGATCTATCCTGGAAAATGTTCCGTGTGCACTTGTTTTGGGGTGAAATGTCCTATAGATATCAATTAGGTCTAACTGCTCTATTGTATCATTTAACGTTTGCGTTTCTTTGTTAATTTTCTGCTTAGTTGATCTGTCCATAGGTGTGAGTGGGGTATTAAAGTCTCCCACTATTATTGTGTTATTATTAATTTCCCCTTTCATGCTTGTTAGCAATTGTCTTACATATTGCGGTGCTCCTATGTTGGGTGCATATATATTTATAATTGTTATATCTTCTTCTTGGATTGATCCTTTAATCATTATGTAGAAAGTTACAACTTTAAAACAAACTGAAAGCCTGGCACATAATAAACATTCAGTAAGTGTTACCTGCTTTAAAATGGAAATTTTTTCAGTAGATAAACAAAAATATTAACACATAAAAATGAAATAAAATAAGTTACAGACTGTTTGTTTCTCCCTCTCCCCTGCCTTTATTTGCTTTTTTTAAAAATACTGAAATTTCCCTGGAATTCCATCAGCCATCTCCTACTCCATCAGCAACAGTCCTCTGATAAAAGTTACTACTAATAAGGGGTCCCAAACATGACCCTCATATATTCCTATAACTGTTTTTGCTTGAGAGCTTGTATGGCTTAAACTTCTCCTGAGATCTCAGAATAGCAGTCAATTAGGAAGAATATTCAGGTCTTCTGTTTTCAAAGACTTTTTTTTTTTTAAACAGATTCATTTCCTCTTGGCTAGAGCCCTCCCTGCAGTTTGAGGATTACCTTCCTAAGGTTAGAAATCATTTCAAAGAGGACTCTGAACCCAATCCTGTGCTTCTGCCAAGGATTTTGATATCCATAGTTCTAAACCTCTCTTCTCTGTTACATGTCATTTTAACACACATTTTCTATTAAAACCTCAAGCTGGGTCATCGGATTAATGCTTTCCACGTCAGAGAGATCATTTGAAATGAGCTGCAGAAAAGTGCTTTACTAATCTCCTTCAGTTTTCTCCTACACTATGCCTCTGCTTTAGGTAATGGCCATTACCAAGACTCCCCTCTCCCATCTAAGTTCAGAGCCTCCTCTCAACCCCCACAGCTACTTGGCACGGCCCCTAACATGGCTTCTGTCATGTCCCCTAACATGGCTTCTGTCACAATGTATCAAACTTGGCCATTCAGTATCTCATGATCCCTAGTAGACTAAGTTCTGTGAGGGCAACTTAGAGTTTCTATCTTGGCCTTCATTGGACAAGACAATTGCCCTTAGAACAATGTCTGGAACAGAGTAAGTACTCAACAATCATTTATGAAGTGAATGGAAGCTCTCATCCTTAGATTCTCCCTCTACTTCTGTGAGCATTTCTGATGATTTTACTCTGAACTGGGCAATTGCCATTACCTATTAGCAGGGTTTATTATTACCGTTCATTTACGTTTCATTTGCTTTCCAGGTTTTGTGTTCTGCTAATAAGAGTGTGTATAAACATTGAAGTTCCTCTCAGGTTAAACTCTTTTCTCCACTCTTGAATTTCTTCCTTTCCCCCTGCTAATTATAGTAAGATCATCAAACCTAGATAGTACTACTTCAATTATGACTCATGGCCACCTCATAAACATTGCCAGTGATAACTTCAATAGCCATAAAGCCTAACAAATAAATTACAAAACAATACTTTTGATATTCCACTCCTTTCAATTCAGTTCAGTCGCTCAGTTGTGTCTGACTCTTTGAGACTCCATGGACTGCTACACACCAGGCCTCCCTGTCTATCACCAACTCCCAGAGTTTACTCAAACTCATGTCCATTGAGTCAGTGATGCCATCCAACCATCTCATCCTCTGTTGTTCCCTTCTTCTCCCGCCTTCAGTCTTTCCCAGCATCAGGGTCTTTTCAAATGAGTCAGCTCTTCGAATCAGATGGCCAAAGTATTGGAGTTTCAGCTTCAACATCATTCCTTCCAAAGAAATCCAGGGCTGATCTCCTTCAAAATGGACTGGCTGGATCTCCTTGCAGTCCAAGGACTCTCAAGAGTCTTCTCCAACACCACAGTTCAAAAGCATCAATTCTTTTGTGCTCAGCTTTCTTTATAGTCCAGCTCTCATATCCATACATGACTACTGAAAAACCATAGCCTTGACTAGACGGACCTTTGTCAGCAAAGTATCATCTCTGCTTTTTAATATGCTGTCTAGGTTAGTCATAATTTTTCTCTCAAGGAGTAAGCATCTTTTAATTTCATGGCTGCTGTCACCATCTGCAGTGATTTTAGAGCCCCCCAAAATAAAATCTGCCACTGTTTCCACTGTTTGTCCATCTATTTGCCAGGAAGTGATGGGACTGGATGCCATAATCTTTGTTTTCTGAATTTTGAGCTTTAAGCCAACTTTTTCACTCTCCTCTTTTACTTTCATCAAGAGGCTCTTTAGTTCTTCTTCATTTTCTGCCACTCCTTTACATTCCAGTTTTTCTAAGTAGAAACTTCCTTTCTTATGAATTTTTCTGTCACTATGTCATAGTCACTTACAGAACACTATGCCAGTGGGTCTCCAACTACAGTGTGCGTTAAAATCACTTAGCAGGCTTGTAATCAATACAACACAACAAAATTATTGGATCTTACCCTGAGAGTGTCTGATTCAGTAAGTTTGCTGTGAGTGCTGGGAATGTACATTTTAAACAGGGTCACGGATGCTTTTGCCTAAGGACCACAATTTAGAATCACTATACTATGTCATTAAATAACAAACCGCCAAACAATATAAGAAAATGTAATTAATAAGTATTCCATGTATGAAAGTAATTACTCGCTGTGATTGGTTATGACCAAAGAAGTAACATCATTCCAGGATGTCAATTCAGTGTGGCACTACAACTCAAATGATCAGCCAGTTGTTGAATATAATTCAAAAGAAATGCATTTTTTCTTTCCATAAAACTTTATGTATCTTTTGTTACTGAAATTCAAGAAAGTTATAATGGAAAAAGTTTCAGGAAAGAACAGCTAGCCTTATTGAAAGCAGGAGTTTCACCAGACAGAAAGCTGCCTTCTAAGGCCAAATGAAAGGGGAGATTTTTGTTTTGTTTTGTTTCAGAATGGTAGAAGCTAAAAAGTAGGACAATAATAACCTTTAATGTCAACAACTATATACATAGAGTGATCACTCAGTTTTGAAATATTGGAATGCAGAAGGTCCTGTGAAACTTGAGCTTGGGGAAGTTTATGAAAAAAGTACTACTTCATTCAATGAGTGTAATTTGTGGTACCCTCAACTCCTGAGGGAACTTCCCAGGTGGTGCTAGTGGTAAAGAACCCACCTGCCATTGCAGGAGATGTAAGAAACAAGAGTTCAATCCCTAGGTCGGGAAGATCACCTGGAGGAGGGCACGACAACCCACTCCAGTATTCTTGCCTGGAGAACCCTGTGGACAGAGGAGTCTGGCAGGCTACAGTCCATAGGGTCACAAAGAACCAGACAGGACAGACGTGAGTTAGTACAACACAGCCAGCATAACTCCTGAGGGGGCTTCCCTGGTTCAGAGGTTAAGAATCTGCCTGTAATGCAGGAGAAGCAGGTTTGATCCCTGGATCAGGAAGATCCCATGGAGAAGGAAATAGCAACCCACTGTAGAATTCTTGTCTGGGAAATCCCATGAGCAGAGGAACTTGGCAGGCTATAGTCCATGGGGTTTCAGGAGTCAGACAAGACTTAGTGATTAAACCATCACCACCAGAACCCCTGAGAATGATGTAAGGAAAATAAAGATAATCAAAATGTGTTTTTGTCAAGTGGATGAGTAAAACCATACATTGTTAGTTTTTCATTGTTCATAGAAGGGAGGACCACTTACCTCCCTATCACATAGCCCTGGTGCTGCCTTTGGTAAAAAGTATATGGTAAAAACTCCCTGAGATCTGTCTTATAATTCAGTTCTAATCCTTAAGGCCACATAAGTGATTTGAGACCTTTAGACTTCATGTGATCCATTTCACCTTGGAATATGGCCTGTGATCCAAGTTCAAGACCAGTAACTAAAATATTAAAGTGAGTGAATAATAATCCCATTTATTCACTCATGCATGTGGCAGATTTAAGAAAGTCTTCCCTAGGCATGATCCCTGTGTGAATATTAGGACAGATCTGTCATCCAGGGCCAAGGCACAAGACACAGAAGGGAAAAAGAATGAGAGACAAACTAAGGTTTAAGGCAAGTTTACAAAGCAAATGCTTGCAGAGTGAGGCAGGTGTATGTGTTATGTATGTTAGTCACTTGGTCATGTCTAACTCTTTGCAATCCCATGGATCGTAGCCTGCCAGGCTCCTCTATTCATGGAATTCTCCAGGCAAAAATATTGGAGTGGGTTGAATGTAGAAAGGAGTAGAGTAGACATTAAGGCAATAAAAAGAAATAGGGGCCATGTTGTTACGGAGTTGCAACCCACTACTGCAATGTGGGAATGCAAATAGATCACATCTCATAAATTTTTAATCTAGAAATCTGATTTTTGTGAGAATTTATCATTTAAAAAATAAATCTCTATTGGCCAAGCTAAACATATCTGTAAATCAGATACGGGCCACAGATATATCCCTTGGCTAACATGGTTAATTCCCATCCTGAAATCTCCCCAGCTCCTTCTCAGAACTGTGCTGTGTGATCACTGTGAAGTACAAGGGAAGTTGGGAACTGTAGGGTTGTGGTTTTTTTTAAGCAGAGTACATTGTTGTCATGGATAAAATCTGGATTCCATGACTAAAAAAGAAAGGAGGCCACATATCCTAAGAGGAAATATGCCCCATACTTTGAAACACTAGGTCGGAGAGAATTCCAGAGACATTCTCCCAGCTCTTGAATGATCTTTGGAGGTCTCTAGGTCAATCCGTTAGCCTGAGTATAAAGTGACTTGAACTGTTTTATTATAGAACTACATTAAATTAAAAGACTGAAGTTATTGTGCCAAATGTGGCCATTTTCACTATAGTACAGATTTTTGTAAAGTAGAGAAATGGGAAAGAAAAGCTATGCTAAAAATTCCAGGCACACAAATTAAAACTTGAATCCCTGCTTTTGCTGGGACTTTCTTGAGATGACAGATGTACTTCTCTGTCATTGCCCCAGTTTCAAGGCAAGCAAATGTCTGAGAAGTCATTAGATTTAAATTACTTTGGGAAATATCTTTGCAGTCAAAATCTATATGCACCAAGTACACATTTCTCATTTTCATGTCAATGACTATCTTATTTGAAGAGTCTATTGTGCTAATTTTAAAACCCAGAAAGAAAAGGCAGTGATCTATTAGTAATGATGCAATGATCTTGAGTAAGGATTGATTAAGCTCTCAGGACTACTTTACTTTTTCCTGATTTTAAATTTTCTAACTTCATCTTAAACAACATAATCATAATGCATCTAACTCAAACACTAAGAACACCAATTTCAGGCTTTCTATACTTTTAAGTGATCTTGGATTCACTGTTTATTTCACCTAGACTTCATTTTCTTCAGATTTTATGATAATCAAATGTGTACTTATCCTTATATGCCATTCACTGGGAAGGAAGAGAAGTCATTTGCTTCCATTTTTTTATTAATTTCTAGATTTGTTTACTTTTTAATTTTGTGGCTTTTTTTTTTTTTGGTACCTATGTGAAGTCTTCTTGATTTAACATCTCTAATTATCAAGATTTTCCGGCACTAATGATGTCTGAGGAGTTTGTAAACAGCAACACAAATCCACATTTGAACATTAAATTCTTGGTGCTAAAATTGTTTACTCTGGGCCATATGACCAACTCTTCCTGTGCCTTCATCTATTTTTGTCAAAGAGGGCTGCCAGCTTTTGTAGAGCCAATATTTGTGTTTCAATCTAGCCAAGTCTCTTAGGAGTTCATCCTTCATTAGCCTTCCAGTAAGAACTGTCAAGGTTCTGCCTTTTCCTACAGCTTTAGGGAATGACTTTTCCTCATCTCCATATTCTAAAGCAGAAATCAGATGAGAATTTTTTTGTGTGTGTGGTCAGTCCAGAAGTTTCACTTATGTTACGTTAGCTTTCAGAAACACATGCTAATCTTGTGACTCAGTCCTTTTTGTAGACTTTTAAGCTCATGGTTCAAGATATAAAACACCCCTCCATTTTGGACAGGCATTGATTTGGGCTGGATATATGAGAATTACAGCTTCTAGGGTTTATCCAATAGTGTGTAAAAACTCTTCTCGTGCCACCAGAAGTTCAGAGGTAGGCTGACATAGCAGCTGTGCAAGATCATTGTAGCAGGTCAGGGTCTTCTGGAAAGCAGACTCTACAATGGAGACTGAATGTTGAGGAGTTCTACTGGGATTAACATCTTTGCGGTAAGGAAAGGAAACAGAATTAGGTAAAAAGAAGAAGCTGAGCCATGATGTGGTCACAACAGATCTCCAACAATCATATGGGGAGCTCTAAAGCTGGCCCTTCAGAGTTTTCTGTGCTGGAACAAGAGAGCAGGGCTTTATACCCTCTTATCAACCAGCATCATTGGATGTTGGCTAACCATCAGAAGGGCGTGAGATGTGGTGTGGGGTGTCTGTCTCCAGGTAAGGACAATTTCCAGTGAGGGCTAACAGGTGAGGAACACCTGCTATCAAAAGTCTCAGCAGTGGGGATCAAAGACCAGTTCTGAGGGGAGTTTATGCTGTTACAGCACAATATCCACCACAGTTGTCAATGGCCTAGACTCATTTCTCCTTTCTGCTCTGTCATTATAAGCATGTGGCTTTCGTGTTCATGATTAGTTCATGATCTCAAGATGGCTATCTCACCCCTAGTCTTATTTCTATACTCTGGGTAGGAGCAAGAAGGAAGCCGAAAGGAGGAAAAGGTAGCACCTATGTCAGAAAAGCAACAATTTCCCAGAAATGTTCAACAATCTTCTATTATGTCTCACTGGAAACCATTGTCATGTGACTATTCTAGCTGCAAACGATCCTGAAAAATGTGTTTTAGCCAGACACACTACTGCCTTGACCAAAATCATAGATCAGAGGTTTTTTAAGGAAAAGACGAAAATAGATATTGACATTAGCAACTAACAGTTCTCCCAAACTATTTGATTTTCAAGAAGACTTAACTTCCATTGTTAAGTAGTTCATGACTCCTCAAGGAATTTTTTCATATTTTGTTACAAGAACTCACTTCTCTATCTTAATCATGTACTAGTTATACTACTACCTCTCTCTGTAGTCACTGGACGTTAGACTTCTTTTTCTAATACTAACTCAAAATACTAACTCTAAAACTTCTTTCTGTATGCTCCATCACTTTTCTCTTTTACACTTTCTCTTTCTTATGCATCCATGTATACAGACATACACAGTTTCACTATTCCTGTGCTATTAGAAGAGATGGTAACAAACGATCATCCTTAGCTTCTTGTCAGAGATGCATCAAATTAAGGTGCATCTAGAGATAAGGAAGAAAAAAGACTTTGTCAAAAGAAACACACAAACAACAGAGGTATAACAAGTGCAAGATAGGAAAACTTGCCAAAGAAGAATTTACCAGGACTAGGACTGCCAGATTTAGCAAATCAAAATAGAAGATACCCAGTTAAATTTGAATTTGAAAGAGACACATGTACCCCAATGTTCATTGCAGCGCTGTTTATAATAGCCAGGACAGGGAAGCAACCTAGATGTCCATCAGCAGATGATTGGATAAGAAAGACGTGGTACATATACACAATGGAATACTACTCAGCCATTAAAAAGAATAAATTTGACTCAGTCCTAATGAGATGGATGAAATTGGAACCGATTATACAGAGTGAAGTAAGCCAGAAAGAAAAACACCAATACAGTATACTGACACATATATATGGAATTTAGAAGACAGTAATGATGACCCTATATGTGAGACAACAAAAGAGACACAGAGGTATAGAGTGGACTTTTGGACTCTGAGGGAGAGGGAAAGGGTGAGATGGTTTGGGAGAATGGCAATGAAACATGTATATTTTCTTGTAAGAAACGAAGCGCCAATCTATGTTCAATGTAGGATGCAGGATGCATGGGGCTGATGCACGGGATGATTCAAGTAGAGGATGTGGGGTGGGAGGTGGGAGGGGGCTTCGGCATTGGGAGATTGTGTTCACCTATGGCTGATTCGTGTCAATGTATGGCAAAACAAATACAATATTGCAATTAAAAAATAAATAACTTAATAAAAAAAAAACAAATAAACAGAGAATAATTTTTAGTATAAGCAATGCACTTAGTGTTTGTATCCCCCTGAAATGTGTATGTTAAATCCTGATAACCAATGTGATGGGATTTAGAGGTGGGGGTCTTTGGAGGTGATTAGGTTACAAGGATAGAGCTCACCTCATGAATGAGGTTGTGGTGGTGGTGGTTTAGTTGCTAAGTCGTGTCCGACTCTTGCGATCCCATGGACTGTAGCCTGTTAGGCTCCTCTGTCCATGGGATTCTCCAGGCAAGAATACTGGGGCAGGTTGCCATTTCCTTCTCCAGGGGATCTTCCCGACCCAGGGATCAAACCTGCGTCTCCTGCATTGAAGGCAGATGATTTACCAACTGAGCTAGACTCTAGAGAGCGCCCTTGCCCCTTCTGCCAAATGGGGTTACAATGAGAAGATGTTCATACTTGAACCAGAAAATGGGCTATCACTAGTCACTGATTCTGCCAGTGTCTTGATCTTAGACTTTGCAGTCTCCAGAATTGTGAGAAATAAGTGTCTGTTGTTTAAGCCACCTGATCTATGATATTCTGTTATAGTAGTCCAAACAAAAGCAATATCCTTAATATGTTTGGGACATACTGAAAGTTTGCTTACTGTTTATCTGAAATTCAAATTTAACTGGATATCCTGGATTTTATCAGGCCACCCTAACTAGGAGTAGTGTCGCTATCGCATGGTTAGAGTCTGGCACTGTGCCCATTTCCATACTGACTTCCAAGCCACTGACTTCACTCCTCCCTTGGAACTATCCCACAAACCTCTAACCTTAGAACCACTGTCCAATATCTCTGGAGACTTGCTAATTAATGCAGTTAAATAGAAGCTCTATTTTGCAACAAATTACATTTTTAATATTTCTTGGAGCACAGATTCTCTAGGCTATATGGATATTTTTCAAGTGGGTCTCTGAATCCACTGAAATTACATGGAAAATTTTGTGTTTAGGCTTATGTACATTTTTCTGGAGAGGAGGCCCATAGCTTTCATCTCACTCTAAAAGGAGCTATAGACTCAAAATAGTTCATTCCCAAGCAGAGGGCACTGAGAAAACACCAGGCAGTCTGTTAATCTTTCCTGCTTATTCTATTTAGGGACAGAAGAAATATCAGTCATGGAACAAATGCGTTAGAACTTTTCTGTATAAGGAAATTTGGGGCAAATAGGAGAAATTTCCATTTCTTTATCAGTCCAAAATCAGTGCAGAGTTAGACATTAGAAAGATTTTTCAGCAAAGCGTCTTAATTTCAGAAATCACCCACCCTGGTTTCTCAGCACCTCTGTGGGTGAAGTTTCTCTCCTTTAACTGCCAAGCTGTTGCAAAGGATAGATATTAGGGGCCACCATACTCCCTGATTGACCCCTAGTCTTTGGAGGAGCAAATTAAGGAGTTTATTTGTGGTTAAGTCTTGTAGACATGACTTTGTCATTACTTCTTTCTCTTCAGTGTCTTATCTATTCAGGGTGCTTGACAGTGAAGACCTCCTATTATGATTCTTGGCTTCTCACTTGGGTTTCTGTTTTTATAGGATTTGCTACAAACTAGCAAGCATAGCATATCCTATTTAAAAAAACAGAAACCCAAATGAGAAGCCAAGAATCATAATAGGAGGTCTTCACTGTCAAGCACCTTGAATAGATAAAACACTGAATATGCTACAAACCAGCAAGCATAGCAGAGAAGGCAATGGCACCCCCACTCCAGTACTCTTGCCTGGAAAATCCCGTGGATGGAAGAGCCTGGTAGGCTGCAGTCCATGGGGTTGCTAAGAGTTGGACATGACTGAGCGACTTCACTTTCACTCTTCAGTTTCATGCAGTGGAGAAGGAAATGGCAACCTACTCCAGTGTTCTTGCCTGGAGAATCCCAGGGATGGGGGAGCCTGGTGGGCTGCTGTCTATGGAGTCACACAGAGTCTGACACGACTGAAGCGACTTAGCAGCAGCAGCAAGCACAGAGACAGTCTTGGGATCTAGTGTCTAAAAGCAGAATATTCCATGCTTCTTCATGCTCCCTTCAGCTTCCAGGGCATGGCATGGTCCCACCCTTGAAGTCTTGTTCTCTCCTAACAAGTTTCCTGAATTCATATGCTCATAAGTGACATATTCCCTGTACTATAGCAAATTGGCAGGAAAACCCCCAGACAGATCTTCAGGATTCTCCAATGGTCCCTGGCATAACACTATTAACTACATCCCAGAGTGTGTTATGTCCAATATACTATGAGCATCTTGAAGGAACCATGTCTTATTTGACTCTCCTCCAACTCTTACCTAACCCCAGATCTAGTTTAGTGCCATAAATAAAGCAAGGAGACACAAATGCTTGTTTACTTATTGAATGAAGGATGGATGGATGCATAAATTAATGCATGAGTGAAAGCTCTATAAGTCTACAAGAAACAGGCTTCAGATACCTTATACACATGCCAGCATGTTCAGTTGTGTCTGACTCTTTGCAACCCCACAGACTGTAGCCCCTCCAGGCTCCTCTATCTATGGAATTTCCCAAGCAAGAATACTGGAGTGGTTTGCCATTTCCTTCTCCAGGGGATCTTCCCAACCAGGGGACTGAACCCGTGTCTCTTGTGCCTCCTGCATTGCCCACAGATTCTTTACCACTAAGCCCCTGGGAATTTCTCTCAGATACCTTTGGGAAGGACTAGTATCAATCTCCCTGTTCTAAATGAAGGTTTCTCCCCTGAGGAGTCAATGCAGAATTTTTTCATTCCTCTCCAGCCTCTGGAAAGAGGAAGCATATTTAAAATTTGTATTCTACTCCTGAGCAATTTTGTTATATTTTCTTTTGAATATTCTGGTGAATTGATTTGGGAAAGAAAAAGAGAAGACAGTTTCCAAAATCCTAGATCCACCTAAAAACATAGCCCATCAGGGTCACTAACTTAGGATCAGGGATTAGAAAAGACTTCTGGGAGGCTCCCAGATGGATAGGTTTAAGTAAACGGGATAATGAGTGTTGGAGCAGAAGGTGAAATCTGTGTTCTGAGCAGAGAAACCCTATACAGGTGTATAGTCTAAGGATGACAGGCTCCTTGGCACATATGACATAGAACAGAGGGTTTATAAGCCAAATTAAGAAGTACCACACTTAGACATGGGGAATTCCTTAAGCACCCCTACTCCTATCCCTATCACCCTGAGCCCAACCTGGACCCATGACTCAAGAGCCTATGCTTTGGAGGGCCTTTTTCAAAAATTTCCAAGTCCTTTTCTAGTGTTTTGAACTAGTTGAGTATGATAGTATCAGAGCCCAGACTGGGACCTGCACAGACTCTCTGTGTCTCTCCTTCATGTGGCTCTTAATATTCTACCCCATTTTGAGGGTTGACCAGATGCCCCATGGAGAAGGCACTGGCACCCCACTCCAGTACTCGTGCCTGGAAAATCCCATGGATGGAGGAGCCTGGTAGGCTGCAGTCCATGGAGTCACTAAGAGTCGGACACGACTGAGCGACTTCACTTTCACTGTTCACTTTCATGCATTGGAGAAGGAAACGGCAACCCACTCTAATGTTCTTGCCTAGAGAATCCCAGGGAGAGCAGAGCCTAGTGGGCTGCTGTCTATGGGGTTGCACAGAGTTGGACATGACTGATGCGACTTAGCAGCAGCAGCAGATGCCCCAGAACTCATACTAAGGGATTTTCCTGGGACCCAAGAGCCAAGTAATGGCTCCAGAATATCAGTCTGGCAAGCAGATTGCTCCTGCTAGAAGATGCAGTATTTCTTGTGTGAGATCATGTGAGCTTAGGTCATCAGAATGGTGATGACAAACTGATTTTGGATGACTCAAACTGCTTATATAGATAGAAATCCCAGAAGGAATATTTGCCCAGAGTCTGCACATTCTATGGGCAGCTTTGTTAAGGAATTTGGACTTAATGCCAAAAGAAAGAGGAAAGATCAGACTATATTACCCCAAAGATCCTTTTGTCTAAATCTTTTTCAATTGAAACTTTTTTATTATAGTAAAATATATATAGCATAAAATCTACCATTTTAAAGTGTACAGTTTAGTGGTAACATTCTTGTGCAACCATTAAACTCTCTTTGATATAGTAAGAAACTAAAACTGACTTGTCCATGGTCAGACAGGTTGTCCCTGAAAGAGCCCTGCATTGAGGAGTCAGTTCTTTCCCACTTTTTCAGTTTATCCATTTTATGGGTAAAGAAACTGAATGCATAAAGGCAGAGTAATCTTACCCAAGTCAGAAGTAGGACTAGTGAGATCTCCAGGTTAGTGCTCTGCTTCCTCCACCTCCCTACTTCAGGGCTGCCCTCACCATTTTCCTTCCCCACTTCTTTCCACCAGGAATTCCAAGCCTTCTTGCACCAAAAATGTGAGTTTCTCACAGCCAATTATCACCTAAAACGATTTTCTAAATTGGTACTTGGGGGCGTCAAATCCATTGGCTGCAATATGTCTTCACACCAGACTTCAGTAGTTTGTCAGTTATGGATTAAAGAAACTACTTGCCATGCTTTCCCATCGCTGCTAAAGTTCTTCATGCATTGTTTTTGGCTGTAAATCAAGTTTAAGGAATTGGAAGCATAATTTAGGTCATTTCCAACGTACTATAGACACTGAAATTAGTTTGCTTAAAAATATGGTCATTTAAAAGTGTCTGGTACACAGTAGGTGATGAGTAAGTATTTGCTGAAAAGTGAATGTAGGTATTTTTCATCGGGTTTTCCCTCCACTTACCAGTTAAGGTCTAATTTATATGTAGGACAATTTATCCTTTTAGTATACAGTTCTGAGAGATTATACAAGCATTTACAGTCATGTAACCACTAAAACAATCAAGATATTTAATAGGTCTGCCATCCTCCAAATTCCCCCTTGCGCCTTTATAGTCAAGCCCTTCCCCTGACCTCTCATTTATGCAAGAATGTTATAAGTGAAATCATATATTATGTAGCCTTTTGACTGTGGCTTGCTTCGCTTAGCATAATGTTCTCTAGGTTCTTTTATGTCGGTGCATATGAGCTGTAACAGCAGCTCATTCCTGCTGTATGTTGTGTCCTTGTATGTTATAGTGTAGTTTACCCATCTCCCAGTTGAAAGGTATTTGGGCTGTTCCAGATTTCATTATGCATTGAACTTTAATTTGTTTTTATTTAAATGTTTATCAAGCATCTGGAGCGATGAGAAGAAGGCATCCTCAAACCTTTAGTTCATATTAGTTTACTTGTTGTGATATGTATTGAAACTGGTAAAGACATTAGAGTTAAGACCAAGTGTAAGAAGAGCTTCCTGATAACAAAACAAGAGACATAATCACAGATACTGAGAGCTGTCTGACCCTCATCCTGTATCAACTTTGGAAACTTGGTGAGAGTTTATCCTTTTTCTGACCAACTTGCATCTTGTGAATGAGAATATCCTGCCCTCATAAATGGGAGAAACACATTATCAGACCTGCCCACTTTCCAACTATCTTTGTGGCCATGGCAAGTCAGATGACTTCAGGTCCACCAATCAAATGTCATGCAGGACACTTTGGTTTGTAAAAGAACAAAGGGATCTGTTTTCTGAGGAGGGTGGCAGTGAAGATGTTTGGTTTCTGGGAGCAGCAAGATGGCATTCTGGCACCAGTGCTCAGCATGGCCAATGCTATCTATGGTGTCTGTGGCTGGTAGCAACACTGGCTAAAGAGGCCACTTGTTGCAACTAAGAGCACTACTATCTCAGTAGAGAGGGCCAGTAACTGAGCTTTCTCTTCTACAAAATAGATAAAAATTTCTCACCTGTTTGTGAATAACTGTTGAGGATATTTCCCTGTAATTGCACACAGTAGTCTCTCTCTTTTTTTAAGATTCACCTAAAAACTTGCACTTCAGTTTTATGGATTGCTGGACTTCCCCTATAAATGCATTTTTTATCTTACAGGCATCATGAGTCAAGCAGTTGATTTGGTGGTGGTTATTTTATAGGCTGTTAGATCAGAGCCAAATGTGTGGCAATCAGCAGTCAAAGAGACCTTAAGACATATATTTTGTATTCTAAATTACTTGTACTTTTATTTTTAAACTTTTAAAAACTCTTATTTCTGGTTTCCTCACTTTTAAAAGTTTATGTGATAAGGAAAAACGGAGCACTGTCTAAGCTCCCAGAAAACTCAATTATATGTCATGTATATACAGGCATGCTTTGTTTTGTTGCATTTTGCAGATTTTGCATTGTTCACAAATTGAAGGTTTGTGATAACCCTGCATCAGAACAAATCTACTGGTGTAGTTTTTTCATCAGCATTTGCTCACTTTTTGTCTCTATGTCACATTTTGGTAATTTGCACAATCTTTCAAACATTCTCATTATTATTACAATTGTTATGGTGAATTAATGACTTTTGATGTTACTGCTGTGTTACCATATTACTTGCTGAAGGCTTGGATGATGGTTGGCATTTTTAGCAATAAAGAATTTTTAAATTAAGACATGTACATTGTTTTTGAGGTGTAATGTTATTGCACACTTACTAGACTACAGTATATATTGTTGTGTTAACATTACTTTTACACGCACTGGGAAACCAAAATATTTTTGTGACTCACTTTATTGAAATATTTGCTTTATTGAGGTGGTCAGGGACCAAATCTGCAATATCTCTGTGGTCTACCTGTCTCTATGTATATACAGTCCATAGAGTCAGACATGACTAAAGCGACCGAGCAAAGCATATATATAAAAATGCTGCTGTTGCTGCTAAGTCACTTCAGTCGTGTCTGACTCTGTGTGACCCCACAGACGGCAGCCCACCAGGCTCCCCCATCCCTGGGATTCTCCAGGCAAGAACACTGGAGTGGGTTGCCATTTCCTTCTCCAGTGCATGAAAGTGAAAAGTCAAAGTGAAGTTGCTCAGTTGTGTCCAACTCCTAGCGACTCCATGGACTGCAGCCTACCAAGCTGCTCCGTCCATGGGATTTTCCAGGCAAAAGAGTACTGGAGTGGAGTGCCATTGCCTTCTCCATATATATATATAGAGAGACTATATATATATATAGACAGAGAGAGAGAGAGAGACTATGGACTGTATATATATATGTGTATATATATATATATATATATATATATATATATATATATAGAGAGAGAGAGAGAGAGAGAGAGAGAGAGACTATATATATATATAGAGAGAGAGAGAGACTATGGACTGTATATATATGTATATACACACACGTATGAGTGAAGTCGCTCAGTCCTGTTCGACTCTTTGTGACCCCATGGACTGTAGCCCACCAGGCTCCTCCATCTATGGAATTTTCTAGGCAAGAGTACTGGAGTGGGTTGCCATTTCCTTCTCCAGAGGATCTTCCCAACCTGGGGATCGAACCCGGGTCTCCCATATTGCAGGCAGACGCTTTACCATCTGAGCTACCAGGGAATCCCATATATATGTATGTATGTATATAATTTGTTGTTGTTCTTGAGTTGCTAAGTCCTGTCTGACTCTTTGTGACCCCATGGACTGTAACTTACCAAGCTCCTCTGTCCATTAGACTTTCCAGATAAGAATACTGGAATGGGGCTGCCATTTCCTTTTCCAGGGAATCTTTCTGACCTAGGGATTGAAATTACATCTTCTGCTTGGCAGGCAAATTCTTTACCACTGAGCTACCTGAGAAGCCCTATATATCTCTATATGTAGCTGGTGAGAAATTTCAAACTGTACAGAAAGATACAAAATGAAAAGCTTGTTGCCTCAGTGCACCAGCTAAATTTATTTAAAAAAAAAACGGGTTGTTGCCTTTACTAAAGCTCATTCTCCCAAAGATAGCTACATTTCCTTCAAGGAAAAAAAAGTGCATCTGTGAGCATTTAAGATTACATTTGCTTAAATTTACACAAAAGATATCATGCTGTACATAATTTTCTGTACCCCTTTTTTTCACCTAATAATATGTCGAAGAGATCTTTTGATATCAGCATATATAGAGGGTGCAGAAGGAAATGGAAACCCACTCCAGTGTTCTTGCCTTGAGAATTCCATGGACAGAGGAGCCTGGTGGGTCATAGTCCACGGGTTTGTGAAGAGTCAGACACCACTGAGGGTCTGAGCACGTATACAGGCAGCACATCTTTTTAAATATCTCCCTAATAGTCTATCTTGTTAACGTGCATAATTAACTTAACTGGTCCTCTAAAGGATGAACACTTTGGTTTTCTACAGGCTTTCACTATTACAAAAATTTTTGCAATGAATGTCCACAAACCTATATCTTGGTGAAATTTTGCAAGTAAATTCCTAGGATTGAAATTGAGAGACAAGCTGGTATAAGACTTGAAATATTTGATAGATGTTGCTAAATTGTCCTCCAGAAAACTAGCAGAAAATTAATATGCTGTATGCAAATTAATATGCTAATATCTTATATGTATTTTATCAGTATTTCCATTTCCATGTATTCTCATCATCACTGGAATCATCAGTCATTTAAATTTATACCAATAGGGGAAAATGGTACCTCTTGTCTTAATTTCCATTTATTTAATTATAATTTTCAGATTATAATTTTCATTTAGTTAAAAAAAATCTTTCAGTTCAGTTCAGTTGCTCAGTCGTGTCTGACTCTTTGCAACCCCATGAATCGCAGCACGCCAGGCCTCCCTGTTCATCACCATCTCCCAGAGTTCACTCAGACTCACGTCCAACGTCCATCAAGTCCGTGATGCCATCCAGACATCTCATCCTCGGTCGTCCCCCTTCTCCTCCTGCCCCCAATCCCTCCCAGCATCAGAGTCTTTTCCAATGAGTCAGCTCTTTGCATGAGGTGGCCAAAGTACTGGAGTTTCAGCTTTAGCATCATTCCTTCCAAAGAAATCCCAGGGCTGATCTCCTTCAGAATGGACTGGTTGGATCTCCTTGCAGTCCAAGGGACTCTCAAGAGATGAATCTATTTCTGGAAACTATTTTAATGCCTTTTGAATTAATATGGTCTATAAAAACCTATATGTATTCTATTTCTTTAGAACATTTAAAAAGCACTGTCCTTCTCTAAATCAGTGGTGTGCCATCTTGACTACACACTTGAAACACCTGGGTTGCTTTTTAAAAATACCTTTGCCTGGGCCTTATCCCAGACCAATTAAGTCAGAATCTCTGGGAGTGGGGCCCAGCTTTGACATTTTTAAAAAGCTTCTCGAGCGATTCACAAGCACAACCAAGGTTGAACACCACTGCTCTAAATGCATTATAATGGACTTTACAAATACTATGTTTAAAAGGTTTAAGGCTCAAGTCCTGGATGGTAATAGCTGAATGTATAAAAGCAAAACATTTTCTAAACTGCACTTTTTTTTCAAACAGGGTCTGATATTCCTAATGGTGAAGGGACAGCCTCCTTGCTCAGCCTCCATTTCACTGCATACCAATCTATATAGCCAGTATTTCAGTAGGAAATGACAAACTCACACTTTACAAATTAATAATTGATGTGACCAAACCACAGAGACTCACTCGCAGAATGGTGATTAATATCTTTATGATCAAAGGTGTAAGAACACCTCCTGTTGAGTTATGACTGTAATTGGCTCACCATCCATGGAGAAAAAGAAAAGATTATCATAAAGAAAGAAAGCCACTGCCACCTCATGTGAAGGCCCTTTAAAGTTTATTTGTCACTTTTCAGCTTCCTAGTTCCTGTGACAAGTGTGTCACAAGCTGTCTTTTCTTTCACTAGAGCTAAACCAGAAAATATTTAAAAGGAGAAAAACTGTCTAGGAAATGATCCAGTTTATTGATTCAAGTGGAATTTTCTATGATATCAGGAAAGATCAGGAAAAGTAGTAACAGTAACTGTTTTACAAAATTTCTAAGTGTATTTGCATTTAAAAATGCAAAATCAGATAATGTAAGTGGAAAAAGAATTTTCTAATTCTCTAATTTAGTTGCTTTTGATTTCCAGACTCATACTAATGTCTGTTTTCTCCCATTCTCCAAAGGAACCAGATTACATTTTCAAAAATTGTTAATAGCAATGATTAGAACATAGAGATCTTTTAAAAATACATTGAAGGATTAAAAACTAAGAAATCACTACTAACTAACTCTAACAATATAATATTTTAAAGAAAATATTTGGAACTTTGGAACTTAGCTTCTCTCTTTAATTGAATTTATTCTCTTATGATTTGTGTACAGTATATTGCAAACATTTAAAGTGTTTAATTCAATGACTTTTTAACAGATATACTCCTGAAACCACCATAATCATGATAAAGAACTCCCTTACTCCCAAAAGTTTCCTTACGCAACTTTGCAGTCCCTGGCCTCCAGGTCACTTCTGACCTGCTTCCTGTCTCTATAGATTTGTATGAATGAAATGATACAGTGTGTACTGTTTTTGTGGCTTCATTTTACTCAGCATAATGTCTGTGAAACATATTCTCCTTTATTGCAGAGAGCTACTCCACTGGTGGATGTGCTCCTGTTTCTTTTCCCATTTACCTGATGAATTTTGCAGTTGTTTCCAGTCTTGGGCTGCTGTGAGTGATGCTTCTGTGAATATTCTGGGACTAGCACTTGTATGAAAAATAAACAATATACTTTTAAGATGTTAATGTTAGTGTATGTATCAAGCTCTACTGCACAAATATAGTTCTGTTGATTTGGGGGTTACTTTATAAGCCTCTAATACTATGATTTCCATGAAATATGAGATGGCTTTTTACTCTCTCAGATTTCTCTGTCCCCAGACAAAATATCTTTACGATTGTACACACACGGCTCTATTGGTGCCATTTATATCATGATGCACCGTCTGCTTAACTGTGTGTGGCAATGAACGTCTTTAACCAGTTCTTTTTCAATGAGGCCAGAATATTTCCTCCTGCCTATCCATTCCCTGATATTAATCATGATGAGTTCATCTTTTCAGAAGTCACTCCCATCATTATTGTCATGTTTAAGAAAATTCACTGGCACCCCTTGCCAGTTCTCCACCTGGCATGTAAAACTCGCCATGGATGGGTCTCCACACTAGGAAGCCAACACATTTCTCGTAGCTCTCAGACATGATCCAGCTTCTCCACCATCTTCACAATGTCTCATAGGTGCTTTTCCGGACTCTGCTCTTACCCTGCCTAACTTCCTTCAGACTCTCTTATGACCCTCACTTCAGCATTTGACTTTGTGGAGTTAGTCCTTGCTGAATTCCTAAAATCCTATTATGTTATGCTGTAATTCTAACACTCACTCTTCAGTTATTTCCTTTATATCTGTATAATCTCCTGAGTTATATTTTGATCTCCCTTTATATAAACATAAAATGATAAATTTGGAAAATATATTGGTTCCTATATGTCCTCCTAAACTCTTAATACTGTATAATTGTCATAATTGTCACAAACCAAACCATCTTTGACTTCACTCTGATCATGCAAGTGATTTACTTCATTTAATGTGAGATCTCTTTATTGCCCGGTGCTTAGGTAAGCTGAACCAAAACTTAGCCACAAGCCAAACTCTGGCTCCCAGTTTTGAATTATTGAAACCTGCCCTTGGATGAAATAATAAGATGATTTTCACAAGAGTTTTTCAGAAGCAAAGGTCAGTGATGTAAACTTTTGGAGATCTTGATGGGCCCAGATCCAACGCAGGTGCATCCAATAGTCAGGGAAAAGTCAGCAAGGGAAAGAAGGGAGATGCTGATTTCAACAATTCCTTTTAGCAGAGTGTATCAAACCTGAGTAGATGGAGAAGGCTATTTTTAAACACCCTTTACTTTGTGCCTGATTTATAGGCAGACACTAAAAATATTAATAAGTAAAACTGGTGCAGATCCATGAACATGATGAGCTTTCAATTTCTGGAGCCACAAGGTGACAGACTGCCATGAAGATGCCTACATTCTCATAATATCCTGAAGGGATCCAACTTTAAAGAAGAAAACATTGGTATTTAAAAATCCCAGTTTGGCATTTAACTGTGTTAAATCATTCTGTTACACTGGCATCACTCAAATAGCCTTAAAAGGAATTAAAAAATAGATTGTATTACATATCACAGAAGCTTTAATACAAATACTCTAAGCCCAAGGGAAATTATGTCCCATGCAAATTGTTTCCCTGGTATTGGCTTTCTTTTGGGTCTCTTAGTCCCATCTTATATAGCTATATTGATGTAGGTCAAAGGTTGATTTTAAAATGACTGTATTATCATGGCAAATACAAGAAAAGCAGTGTCTGAAGTAGTGTATCAATGGGGGAAATTTAATCAAGGAAAACAAGAGCTGGCAAACAGAATTATTCCCAAACCAATTTACCAACCTATTCTTGCCAGGAAAACCAGGTGCAGTCCTTAAGCACATAACTTGGGCATATCATTATAATAATTAAAAATAGAAATATCAAAGTGTGGTATAGCTACTTGGAAAAAGTTTGGCAGTATTGAATAAAGCTAAAGATATAGATACTTAAATGATCCAGCAATCCATCCCCAGGCATAAACTCTGCAGAAACACATGCTATGTGCACCAAAAGACTTAATATAAGAATCTTCATAGCAAGCAGCATTTCTTGTAATAACCTAATAAATAGTCCAATGTCTATTAACAGGGAAATGGATAAATAACCTGTGATATTGCCTCACAATGGAATACCACACAAGAAAGACATTTTAGACACATTTTACTATGTTTGTTACATTTAATTTTTTTAAGCAAGAAAAATGGGAATAATATGTTTTAGGTTTCTTGACAAGATTATTTTTGCCCTGTACATTGTCAAGGGAATTCAACAATAAATCTATTGCTGGATTTAATATGTGTGTGTATTTTTAAATTGAAACACTACCCACTTTTTCAGTTCTCACTGAAAATTTCTATTTACTCCTATTCTCTAAGTGATTACATTTTCCAAACAAGAATTAATAGGCCAGAATTAAAACATGAATTAAAAAAAAAAAAGAAAACTAGTGCTGTCTTTGATCCAAGGGGCGGGGGATGGGGGCAGTGGAAACAATGTTTGGAAGCTGCCACTGGAGCATTCCAAGGATTTACATTTCTAGACTATTCAACAGAGACCAGCCTGTGAGATCATGAGCTCTTGTGTATGACCTTCTTTAGTTGACCATTCATCTCAAATCACCTAATCCACTATCTGCCGTTTCTCTTGTGGGGACCCAGCATGAGGGTATATGGATTATTGATCTAATCACAGGCCTTGGAGGGGAACACTCTGAGTCCCAGACTCAGGAGAGCTACCACTTTACCGAGCACCCATGGGTTACATTGACTCCATGTTTTCCTTTTCTCTCCAATAAATCAAGGTGATGATTTTAGTCTATTTGGCTGTCTCAGTCGGAGAAGGCAATGGCAACCCACTCCAGTACTCTTGCCTGGAAAATCCCATGGATGGAGGAGCCTGGTGGGCTGCAGTCCATGGGGTCGCTAGGAATCGGACATGACTGAACAATTTCACTTTTAGTTTTCACTTTCATGCATTGGAGAAGGAAATGGCAACCCACTCTAGTATTCTTGCCTGGAGAATCCCAGGGACAGGGGGGCCTGGTGGACTGCCATCTATGGGGTCACACAGAGTTGGACACAACTGAAGCGATTTAGTAGCAGCAGCAGCTATCTCAGTATATGGAAACATTATTTGAAGGCAAAAAAAAAAATCCAGTTGAAAATATCTTCTTTTATGTGTAGCTTTTAACACATTCATGAGAGAGAGTTTTAGTTTTTAGCTTTTATGTTTCTGGCATTTTTCAAGGATTTTTATTCTTGTATTCATTTAAAGAAACTGACTTCACTGGCTCTCTTCTTTCTCCTTATAGGTAGATTTCAACACTATAATGAAACAGTTTTGTTTTTTAGCTGTAGCTGGATTTTGGCATTTTTTCAAAGACTTTCATTATTTTATTCATTATCAAGGTGATAATGATCTCTCCCTTTCCTTTCTACACTCCCTGGAATTTGGAATTACATTTGGTGGGTGAAAGAGAGTATATACCTCAGCAAGAGCAAAGGAGACAAAACAAGCGTACTACAGTTTTATAGGTCGATGTACTTTCAGCTTGAAAGGACAACATAAGACCATAAAAAGTTGTCACTTTACAACTTAAAATGAGATTTTTGACGCTTTCTATAGTTTTTTCCAGTGCTATTTATTTATGTATCAGACAGAGACACTTTTCCATTTCTTTCAAGATTAATGTATTCATGTCAAGCTGGGGAGAGAGCCAAGGAAAATAGCTATGCAGAATGAATTCAGAGAAATTATAAGAAACCCTAATATTTTAATATAGAGAATCAAGATATTTGATCTATAGAAAAATTCCAAAACAAACAGGCCTAGATTTTTCTTTCTGTCTATAACCATTTTTGCATTAGAGACACCTTTGAGAGTCTATAGAAAGTTATGAATGGTACATCACCCCAGAAAAGTGTGCACAGGCAAAAAATGTTACATATACTATCAGAGATTCCCAGATACGCTGAAGCCCATCCACCTATTGCAACCCTTCAACTAAACATCTGGGCTCTGGGTTGGGGCCTGGGTTATTAGATCCTCAGAAATCTCCAAAACACATACCTGTGTCTTACCCCTCAGTTTTGCACCTGCTTGTGCAACTCTGACAGTCTCTTTACCTGCATTTTGCCCTGTGTGTCTACTCATGTCATCAGCTCACTGACTGAATTATAGTCCAGTTTTCCAAATCTGATTACTTCAGGTGATCATTGTCCTTGTAAGGGTATCTTTTAGGGTCAGCATCTCTCCTCTGAGCTAATTGGCTTTGACTACCTTTGACTTAGAAGAAATGTCTCAGAAGGAGGCTAGGAATGGCTAATCTTCTGATATTTGTCCTGTCCTCCATTTTGCCCAAAGATCTCATGACACTATATAAAAATAGCCCCAAGTATATATATACCTATGAAGCTAGGACAATATGAAAATAAACTTTTGTGCTGTGGACCACTATACACCAGTAGTGAGTCAATGGTAAGTTTGAGACTAGAATTTGTCGTATTGTTGATACATTTTGAATATGATGCCTATGAACATTAGTGCTACACAGAATGTGCTAAGAAGAACAATGTAAGCAAGCTTTACCAAAAGTTTTTAAAATGTTATGCTGGTGATTCTATTACATCAGTGCAGGTTCATCAATGGTGACAAATTTATCATTCTTGTAATGAGACAGGCTACACAGGTGTCAGTGCAGGAGGTATATAGGAAATCTCAGTGCCTTTCTCTCAATTTAGCTGTGAACCTAAAACACCTCTTAGGTTGTCTTCTCCCCCATTTGAAAGATACTGGGGATTGCTGGTTGGAAGACACTGGGGTTTGCTCAGTTGAATGACACTGAGCGCTCTGGATGAGTGTGAAAGGATGATCTGCTGCCTTACTTCAATTCAACTGCCTTGAAAGAATTTGTTGAGATAAAAATAAATATATCACACAAAAGCTTTGCACTAAAGAAGAAGGACAAGACTTCTCCCAGTCAATACTGGATTTCTCAGGAGACTAAACATTTTATCGGAAATGCTGAAGGCAGAGTCGTTGTACTATGCAGTGGTTCCATAGACCCATTCTTTAGATAAGAGTCTTGATCATCCAGCGATCACGTATAAAAATTGGCCACTCAGTGATCCAACCACCCATGGTGGTCTTAGACCACCAAAGGAAGTAACAAGACATTTAAGAGGGCTGAAATGACTCTAGGGTGATGCCTAGGGAGTTAAGCTCACAAGAAGCACACTGGCCACCACACAATTTCATTAGCAGATTTTATTTTTGCAAATTCAACTTTAAAGTGGGGAAATAGAGCCTCTCAAACAGAGAATGAGAGGCATCAGAAAGTCAACCTCCAACTCAGTCAATTTTATGTATGTCCAAACTTACACATACAAGTACTTACTTAACTAGGAATTAAAGGGAAAATCTTGCCATGAAAATGGCCAAGATGGGTTCTTTTATTGCATACACAGTTAGAGAAACCTGGCTTGATAAAACATCTTTTCAGAATTCTAACCTGAGAGAACAAGTCCCTCTAGGAGAACTTGCTTTTCTCTTCCTGTGCCTTGAGATCAAGGCTCTCAGGAACACTTATTTTATCTAGACCATCTCTAATTCCTGAGAATCAGAAGGAAAAACAGGTGGGCAAGAAGCCTTTTAAAATTTAACTTATTCCAACCATTATTTATAAACTAGTAGGTTTTATATTTGTAATACCTGATTCATGATTAAGTTTTAAAATAAAGCATGAGATCTCTGGCTGTATCTATCTACATATCTGTGAGTATGGTATTATTAAAATTAATTTGTAAATAAGCTTTAAATTGATTTAAAGGAAATTAAGTGTTTATACAAATGCTCAGAAATAGAAAAGTAAATTAGCCAGAATGAATTTCAGGTTTATGTGGGAACTGGGAAATATTCAATATTAAATTAATATCTGGTATTAAATTTTGTTGATTTAATTAATATAGACATATCTTTAGAGTCATCAGTATTAAGTATCATATCTTTATTGTACCTAGTATTAATAAAAATCAAATAAGATCTTGAAGATCTTGTTATATTTGTTGCAAACTTGTCAGCAAGCAAACAAAACTTGGTAAATAAAATATTTTATAAATAAATGTAAATGAGATCAGATTTTTTTGAACTGTTTATGGAATAATTGTTTTAGGAGTATCTACATAAAAATAATCTCACTTGATATATTTTAACTTGAAATTTTAGAATTGTGCTAAATTAAGTTAAATGATGGAAGTTTATCGAAGAGTTAGGTCATTTTCAAATAAAACAAGATGCCAAAACATTAAGTACTGAACATTGTTTCAGGGAAACAGAAACCAAAGGCATTTAGGACTGTTAATAAATACATTTGGTGCTACACTGAGATATTTTCTATAGAAAGAACTTGTTTTTAGAAATTATTATTGGTACTTATGCTTGCCAATCTCTAGAATGCTAATGTGAAAGACAGTTCATAATTGCTTACTTCTTAGTATACATTGGAAATTAAGCTTTTTAAGAGTTGAAGATCCTAATTCAAACTTGTAATTAAAGATACTAGAAATAATAAAGGAAACATTTCAGTATGCCAGGAAAACAAGACATGTGTTTCCAGTAAAAGAAGATATGAGGAATGGAACTGAATTTTGTTAAGGGAAAATAAAGCAATTTTGTCCTAGAGCTGGTTGTTTCTAGATGGAAAAACTAAGGAAAAACTAAGAGGAATACATAAAGTTCTAGAAAGTTTGTGGAAAAAGAACAAAAAGAAGAGAGTTTTGTGTATGGTCAAGATTGGCTAAGTTTAGAAAATATTTAGTTGAAGAAATAAATTTTAAAATAAGCTGGTGCAAAACCTGAATTTGGTTTCTGTCTCTTCAGAGGAAAACGCTTTCTTAAAATGCTGATCTGTTAAACTTGGGATGCTTCAAAGGGCCCCTGGAACATTCCAAAGAGAGATCTTAAACTAATAAGGTTGCTTTGATATATTAAATTACATGGAGAACATTATCAAAGAGTAATAAATCTTCTTAGGTTATATTTTATGCATAAATTTTATTAATATAGATATTCTAGAAATTATATGAAATTTCCCCGAATCTGCTATGTCCTGATAAAATGTTACCAGTCATAATTCTAGCTATTATCTTAAACTGTTATATGTTACTGAGAGTTAATTCTTAGGTAGTTTGATAAGGAGTCCAGGGCCCTCAAGGAAGAAGGGGTCCAGGGCCCTTGAGGAGGAGAAAGAATCAGAGCTCTTGAGCTCTCAAGGTGAAAGGGACAAACTTTTTTTTCCTACATTGCTTTGTCTTAGTCACGTAAGACATTTTTTTTCTTAAACTCTGATTTGTTATGACAATAGTCTTTAAGACTAACTTTCTTTAAGCCTAGAGCTAATGATTACACAACAAAACAACTCATTTTGTTCAAGGGTATTCTTTTCCTTAAGTTTTTCTTGATCTTCTTCTGTACTGATGATTATATAACAGCAGTGTATCTTGCTCAAGGACATATTTCTCCTCAACAAGTACCTCCTAACTAACTTTGCTATCTTGCTGTGGGAGTGGGTCTGGTAAGACCTTTCTATTATTAGTTCTAATCTTGTTAATTTAAGATGTGTGTTGTGGGAGTGGGTCTGGTAAAAGTATATAAGGCCTTGATAAGACTAGTGAGGGGGCACTCTCCATCCCCCTTCTGATGTCTGTGATAGAAGCTTTCTCTGTTCTTTATCATTGCAATAAAACTTTTGCAGCACAAAAGCTCTGAGTGATTAAGTCTGGTCCCTGGTCCTGAAGCTAAATCTTCTTCAGGAATCGCAAATCCAAAATAAGCTATCATTAAAACCTAAGATGGTGACCGCAGCCATGAAATTAAAAGATGCTTACTCCTTGGAAGAAAAGTTATGACCAGCCTAGGTAGCATATTCAAAAGCAGAGACATTACTTCACCGACTAAGGTCCATCTAGTCAAGGCTATGGTTTTCCCTGTGGTCATATATGGATGTGAGAGTTGGACTGTGAAGAAGGCTGAGCCCTGAAGAATTGATGCTTTTGAACTGTGGTGCTGGAGAAGACTCTTGAGAGTCCCTTGGACTGCAAGGAGATCCAACCAGTCCATTCTGAAGGAGATCAGCCCTGGGATTTCTTTGGAAGGAATGATGCTAAAGCTGAAACTCCAGTACTTTGGCCACCTCGTGCAAAGAGCTGACTCATTGGAAAAGACTCTGATGCTGGGAGGGATTGAGGGCAGGAGGAGAAGGGGACGACAGAGGATGAGATGTCTGGATGGCATCACGGACTCGATGGCCGTGAGTCTGAGTGAACTGGAGTTGGTAATGGACAGGGAGGCCTGTCGTGCTGTGATTCATAAGGTCGCAAAGAGTTGGACACGACTGAGCGACTGAACTGATAAGTTATCATTACAGTAGTAACAAAGTTTCTTTATCAATTGCATTGTTCAGTTCAGTTCAGTTCAGTTGCTCAGTTGTGTCTGACCCTTTGCAACTGCATGAATTGCAGCACGCCAGGCCTCTCAGTCCATTATCAACTCCCGGAGTTCACTCAGACGCACGTCCATCAAGTCAGTGATGCCATCCAGCCATCTCATCCTCTGTTGTCCCCATCTCCTCCTGCCCCCAATCCCTCGCAGCATCAGAGTCTTTTCCAGTGAGTCAACTCTTCACATGAGGTGGCCAAAGTACTGGAGTTTCAGCTTTAGCATCAGTCCTTCCAAAGAAATCCAGGGCTGATCTCCTTCAGAATGGACTGGCTGGATCTCCTTGCAGTCCAAGGACTCTCAAGAGTCTTCTCCAACACCACAGTTCAAAAGCATCAATTCTTCAGTGCTCAGCCTTCTTCACAGTCCAACTCTCACATCCATACATGACTACTGGAAAAACCATAGTCTTGCTAGACAGACCTTAGTCGGCAAAGTGATGTCTCTGCTTTTGAATATGCTATCTAGGTTGGTCATAACTTTTCTTCCAAAGACTAAGCATCTTTTAATTTCATGGCTGCAGTCACCATCTGCAGTGATTTTGGAGGCCAAAATATAAAATCTGAGACTGTTTCCACTGTTTTCCCATCTATTTCCCATGAAGTGATGGGACCGGATGCCATGATCTTTGTTTTCTGAATGTTGAGCTTTAAGCCAACTTTTTCACTTTCCTCTTTCAATTTCATCAAGAGGCTCTTTAGTTCTTCTTCACTTTCTGGCATAAGGTGGTGTCATCTGCATATCTGAGGTTATTGATATTTCTCCCGGCAATCTTGATTCCATCTTGTGTTTCTTCCAGTCCAGCATTTCTCATGATGTACTCTGCATAGAAGTTAAATAAGCAGGGTGACAATATACAGCCTTGACAGACTCCTTTTCCTGTTTAGAACCAGTCTGTTGTTCCATGTCCACTTTTAACTGTTTCTTCCTGACCTGATATGCCCTGAGAAAGCCACAATTCAAAAGACACATGTACCCTAATGTCCACTGCAATGCCATTTACAAAAACCAGGACTTGGAAGCAATGTAGATACTCATCGACAAAGAATGGATAAGGAAGATATGGCACATAGACACAATGGAATATTACTAAGCCAATAAAAGGAACAAGTTTGAGTCAGTTTTAATGAAACAGATGAACCTAGAGCCTGTTACACAGAGTGAATTTAAGTTAGAAAGAGAAAAACAATATATATTAGTGACTATATATGGAATCTAGAAAAAAATAGTACTGATGAACCTATTTACAGAGAAGGAATGGAAATGCAGACAAAGAGAACAGCCTTGTGGACACAATGGGGGAAAGAGGCTAGGACAAATTGAGAAAGTATTATTGACACATATACACCATCATGTGTAAAATAGGTAGTGCGACATTGCTCTATAACACAGGGAGCTCAGTCTGGCACTCTGTGGTGACCTAGAGGGTAGAACTGGATAGGGCTCATGAGGGAGTCTTATTTATATATAATAGCCATAATATATATATAGCCATATATGTATATAATTATGACTGATAATGTTGATTTTCAGCAGAGACCACCATAATATTATAAAGCAATTATATTCCAATAAAAAATAAAGAAAAACTTTTAAAAGTAAAAATTGAATACAAATCAACTTCATAAAACAGTTGTTGTCATTGCGGTTCATTTGCTCAGGCCATCTGACTCTTTGCAACCCCATGGACTAACAGCACACCAGGCTTCCCTGTTTTTCATCATCTCACAGAGTTTGCGCAAACTCATGTCCATTGGGTCAGTGATACCATCCAACCATTGCATCCTCTTTTGTCCCCTTCACTTCCTGCCTTCAATCTTTCCCAAGATCAGGGTTTTTTCTCATGAGTCAGCTCTTTGCATCAAGTGGCCAAGTATTGGAGCTTCAGATTCAGCATCAGTCCTCCCAATGAATATTCAGGGTTTATTTCCTTTAATGTTGATTGTTTTGATCTCCAGTACTTTCGCCTGGAAAATCCCATAGACAGAGGAGTCTGGTAGGCTACAGTCCATGGGGTCGCGAAGAGTCGGACACGACTGAGCGACTTCACTTTCACTTTTCACTTTCATGTATTGGAGAAGGTAATGGCAACCCACTCCAGTGTTCTTGCCTGGAGAATCCCAGGGATGAGGGAGCCTGGTGGGCTGCCGTCTATGGGGTCGCAAAGAGTCGGACACGACTGAAGTGACTTAGCAGTAGCAGTAGCAGTTTTGATCTCCTCACTTTCCAAGGGACTCCGAAGAGTCTTCTCCAACACCACAGTTAAAAAACATCAATTCTTCAGTGCTCAGCCTTCTTTATGGTCCAACTCTCACATCTGTACATGACTACTGGAAAAACCATAGCATTGACTCTATGGACATTTGTAGGCAAAGTAATGTCTCTACTTTTTAATACACTAAGTTTGTCATTGCTTTTCTTTCAAGGAGCAGTTGTCTTAATTTCATGACTGCAGTCACTGTACACTGTGATTCTGAAGTCCAAGAAAATCAAGTCTGTCTCTGTTTCCTTTGTTTCCCCATCAATTTGCATGAAGTGATGGGACCAGATGCCATGATCTTTTTTTTTTCTAATCTAGGTTTTTATTGAAGGATAATTGCTTTACAGAACCCTGTTGTTTTCTGTCAAACCCCAACATGAATCAGTCATAGGTATACATATATACCCTCCCTTTGAACCTCCCTCCCATCACCCTCCCCATCCAACCCCTCTAGGTTGATGCAGAGCCCCTGTTTGAGTTCTCTGAGCCATACAGCAAATTCCTGATGGCTATCTATTTTACATATGATACTGTAAGTTTCCATCTTACTCTTTGCATACATCTCACCCTCTCCCCATGTCCATAAATCTATTCTCTATGTCTCTTTCTCCATTGCAGCCCTGTAAATAAATTCTTCAGTACCATTTTTCTGGATTCTGTAAATGCGCATTAGAATATGATATTTGTCTTTCTGTTTCTGACTCATTTCACTCTGTATAATAGATTCTAGGTTCATCTACCTCATCAGAACTGACTCAAATGCATTCATTTTTATGGCTGAGTAATATTCCATTTCATACTGTTCATACTGTTCATGGGGTTCTCAAGGCAAGAATACAAGTGGCTTGCCATTCCCTTCTCCAGTGGACCACATTCTGTAAGACCTCTCCATCATGACCTGCCCATCTTGGGTTGCCCCCACAGGCATGGCTTGGTTTCATTGAGTTAGACAAGGCTGCGGTCCTAGTGTGATTAGATTGGCTAGTTTTCTGTGAGTATGGTTTCAGTGTGTCTGCCCTCTGATGCCCTCTTGCAACACGTACCATCTTACTTGGGTTTCTTTTACCTTGGACATGGGGGTACCTCTTCATGGCTGCTCCAACAAAGCACAGCCGCTGCTCCTTACCTTGGATGAGGGGTATCTCCTTACCACCACTGTTCCTGACCTTCAACGTGGGATAGCTCCTCTAGGCCCTCCTGTGCCTATGCAGCCACTGCATGGGTGGCTCCTTCTGGCTGCCGGCCCTGGCCTCGGGCTCGGGGTGGCTCCTCAGGGTCACTGCCCCTGGCCTCAGGCGAAGGTGGCTTCTCCCGGCCACCACTGGCCTCGGACACGGGGTAGCTCCTCTCTGCTGTTCCTGCACCATCTCAGCCTGTCACTCTAGGCTGCTGCCCCTGACCTCGGACCTCGATGGACGTGAGTCTGAGTGAACTCCGGGAATTGGTGATGGACAGGGAGGCCTGACATGCTGTGATTCATGGGGTCACAGTTGGACACCACTGAGCAACTGAACTGAACTGAACTGAACTGAACTGTCTTTTCACTTTGCTTATAGTTTCCTTTGCTGTGTAAAAGCTTTTAAGTTTACTCAGGTCCCACTTATTTACTTTTGTTTTTATTTCTGTTACTCTAGGAGGTGGGTCATGGAGGTTCTTGCTTTGATTTATGGCACCGAGTGTTGTGGCTATGTTTTCCTCTAAAAGTTTTATAGTTTCTGGTTACAGAAAGGTTTTTAGTTTACATCTAGGGTACAGAAAGTTTACATCTAGGTTTCTAATCCATTTTGAGTTTTTCTTTGTGACTGGTGTATGGTGTTAGGAAGTATTCTAATTTCATTCTTTTACATGTAGCTGTCCAATTTTACCAGCACCATTTATTGAAGACACTGTCTTTGCCCCATTGTATATTCTTGCCTCCTTTGTCAAATATAAGGTACCCATAGCTGTGTGGGTTTATTTCTCGGCTTTCTATCTTGTTCCATTGGTCTATATTTCTGCTTTTATGCCAGTACTATACTGTCTTGATGACTGTAGCTTTGTAGTATAACCTGAAGTCAGGAAGGTTGATTCCTCCAGCTCCATTCTTCTTTCTCAAGACTGCTTCAGCTATTGATGGTCTTTTGTGTTTCATATGAATTGTGAAATTTTTTGTTCTAGTTCTGTGAAAAATGCCATTGGTAATTTGATAGAGATCACATTGAATCTGTAGATTGCAGTTAGTAGTATAGTCATTTTCACAATATTGATTCTTCCTACTCAGGAACATGGAATATCTCTCCATCTATTTATGTCATCTTTGATTTCTTTCAACAGTGTCTTATAAGTTTCTGTGTACAGTTCTTTTGTCTCCTTAGGTAAGTTTCTCCTAGATATTTAATTATTTTTGTTGCAATGGTGAATGGGATTGATTCCTTAATTTCTCTTTCTGATTTTTCATTGATAATATATAGAAATGCAAGTGATTTCTGTATGTCAGTTTTGTATTCTGCAACTTTGCTAAATTCGCTGATTAGCTTTAATAATTTTCTAATAGTATCTTTACGGTTTCTATGTACAGTATCATGTCACTGGCAGTGAGAAATTTACTTCTTTTCCAATCTGGATCTTTTTCTTTCTTTTTCTTCTCTGATTATTGTAGCTAGGACTTCCAGAACTATGTTGAATAACAGTAGTGAAAGTCAACACCCTTGTCTTGTTCCTGATTTTAGGAGGAATGATTTCAGTTTTTCACCATTGGGAATAATGTTTTCTGTAGGCTTATCATATATGGCCTTTACTATGTTGAAGTAGGTTTCTTCTATACCTATTTTTTATCGTAAGTGGGTGCTGAATTTTGTCAAAGGCTTTTTCTGCATCTATTAAAATGATCATATGGTTTTTATCTTTCAATTAGTTAATACGGTGTGTCACATTGATTTGTATATATTGAAGAATCCTTGCATTCTTGGAATAAACCTAACTTGATCATGGTGTATGAGCTTTTGATGTGTTGCTGAATTCTGTTTACTAAATTTGTTGAGGATTTTTGCATCTATGTTCATCAGTGATATTGGCTTGTAGTTTTCTTTTTTGTATGTGCTGTCTTTATCTAGTATTTGTATAAAGGTGATGGTTGAATGAGTTTGGAAGTGTTCCTTCCTCTGCAACTTTTTGAAAGAGTCTTAGAAGGATAGGCATTAGTGCTTCTCTAAATGTTTGATAGAATTCTCCTGTGAAGGTATCTGGCTCTGGGCTTTTGTTTTTGGGAGATTTTTGATCGCAGCTTCAATTTCAGTGTTTGTAATTGGGTTGTTCATATTTCTATCTCTTCCTGGTTCAGTCTTGGAAGATTGAACTTTTAAAGAATCTGTCCATTTCTTCCAGGTTATCCATTTTATTGCCTTATAGTTGTCCACAATAGTCTCTTATACTCCTTTGTATTTCTACATTTCTGTTGTAACCTCTCCTTTTTCATTTCTAATTTTGTTGATTTGATTTTTCTCTCTTTTTCCTTGATGAGTCTGGTTAAAGGTTTGTCAATTTCATTTATCTTCTCAAAGAACCAGCTTTTAGATTTATTAATCTTTACTATTGTTTCTTTCATTTCTTTTCAATTATTTCTGCTTGAATCTTTATGATTTCTTTCCTTCTACTAATTTTGGAGTTATTTTGTTCTCCTTTTTCCAGTTTTTTAGGTGTAAAGTTAGGCTGTCTATTCAATGTTTTTCTTATTTCTTGAGGTAGGATTGTATTGCTGCTAACTTCCTCTTAGAACTGCTTTTGCTGCATCTCATAGGTTTTGAGTTGTTTTTTCATTGTCATTTGTTTCTAGTTTTTCATTTCCCTTTGTGATTTCTTCAGTAACCTGTTGGTTATTTAGAAATGTGTTGTTTAATCTCCTTATGTTTGTGTCTCTTACAATTTTTTCCCTGTAATTGTATCTAGTCTCACAGTGTTGTGGTCAGAGAAGATGCTTGATATGATTTTAATTTTCTTAAATTTACTGAGGTTTGATTTGTGACCCAAGATGTGGTATAGTGGAGAAGGTTCCATGTGCTCTTGAGAAGAAAGTGTGTATTCTACATTTGGATGGAATGTCCTGAAGGTATCAATGAGATCCATCTCATCTATTGTATCATTTAAGACTTGTGTTTCCTTATTAATTTTCTGTTTTGATGATCTGTACATTACTGTGAATGGGGTGTTAATGTCTCCTACTATTATTGTGTTACTGTCCATTTCTCCTTTTATGCCTGTTAGTGTTTGTCTTATGTACTGAGGTGTTCCTCTATTGGGTGCATAGATATTTACAATTGTTATATCTTCCTCTTGGATTGATCCCTTAATCATTATGTAGTGTCCTTCCCTATCTCTTGTAATCTTCTTTGTTTTAAGGTCTATTTTGTCTGATATGAGGATTGCCACTACAGCTTTCTTTTGATTCCCATTTGCATCGAATATATTTTTCCATACTCTCACTTTCAGTCTATATGTGTCTTGAGATCTGAAGTGAGTTTCTTGTAGACAGCATATGTATGTATCCATTCAGTCAATGTGTGTCTTTTCATTGGAGCATTTAATCTATTTACATTTAATTATTGATATATATGTTTCTATTGCCATTTTCTTGTTTGATGTTGATTTTGTAGATCTTTTTTCTTCTCTTGTATTTCTTGACTATATAAGTCCATTTAACATTAAAGCTGGTTTGGTGATACTGAATTTTCTTAAATTTTACTTGTCTGAAAAGCTTTTGATTTTGAAGAACCTAAGCCACCCCATTTTGTTAAAAAAAAAAAAAAAAAAGACTCCATTTTAGAGTTCTGAGGTAAGAGTCTTTGGAAATCCCCTGACGTCACCCCCTCCACCTGTGAGCCAATCAGATCCCAGATCATGATCTCCTGACTTTATGTTCAGGACTTATGACCTGCCCAGGAAATTCGAATTAAGCCCAGGAAATGGGAACCAATCAGAACCCAACACCTAACTCTTCCACAGAAGGTAACATTTTTTGTGCGAGAATACCCTATATAAGCAATGAAACCCAGAATTCGAGGCTCCTCTCCTTAGCCTCCTTAGCCGCTGCATCGGTAACGGTGGGAGCCCCAGCTCGAACTTGGTAATAAAAACTCTCTTGCTTTTGCATCAGATGCCGGCTCCTTGGTGGTCATTGAGAGATTTTGCGACTTGGGCATAACAATTTCTCCATCAATTTTGAATGAGACCCTTGCCAGGTACAGTAATCTTGGTTGTAGGTTTTCCTCTTTCAGTACTTTAAATATATCCTGCCATTCCCTTCTGACCTGCAGAGTTTCTGCTGAAAGATCAGCTGTTAAGTGTATGGGGTTTCCTTTGAATGTTACTTGTTGCTTCTCCCTTGCTGCTTTTAATAGTCTTTCTCTATGTTTAGTCTTTTTTTGTTTTATTAGTATGTGTTTTGGTGTGTTTCTCCTTGGTTTATCTTGTATGGGACTTTTTGTGCCTCTTGGACTAGAGTCTATTGTGTTTTCCATGCTGCTGAAATTTTCAACTATAATCTCTTCAAAAATTTTTTCATACCCTTTCTTTTTCTCTTCTTCTTCTGGGACCCCTATAATTCAAATGTTGGTGCATTTGATATTGTCCCAAAGGTCTCTGAGACTATCCTCAGTTCTTTTCATTCTTTTTACTTTATTTGGCTCTTCAGAATTTATTTCCACCATTTTATCTTCCAGCTCACTCATTCGTTATTCTGCTTCAGATATTCTGCTATTGAATCCTTCTAAAGCATTTTTAATTTCAGTAATTGTGTTGTTTGTCTTCGTATGTTTATTCCTTAATCCTTCTAGATCTTTGCTAACTGATTGTTGCACTTTTCCCCCTTTCCCCCAAGGTTTTTGGTCATCTTTACTATCATTATTCTGAATTCTTTTCCAGGTAGTTTGCCTCTTTCCTAGTCATTCATTTAGACTTCTGTGTTTCTAGTTTGTTCCTTCATTTGTGCACTATTTCTTTGTCATTTCATTTTTTCTTAACTTATTGTATTTGACATCTTCTTTTCCCAGGCTTCAAGGTTGAATTCTTTCTTCCTTTTCATTTCTGCCCTCCTAAGGTTGGTCCAGTGGTTTGTGAAAGCTTCCTATAGGGTAAGATTTGTGCTGAATTTTTGTTTGTTTGTTTTTTTCTCTGATGGGAAAGGCTGAGTGAGGTGGTAATCCTTTCTGCTGATGATTGGGTTTGTATTTTTGTTTTGTTTGTTGTTTAGATGACGAGTCCTGCACAGGGTGCTACTGGTGATTGGGTGATGCAGGGTCTTGTATTCCAGTGGTTTCTTCCTTGTGAGTTCTCACTATTTGATACCTAGGGTTAGTTCTCTGGTAGTTAAGGGTCTTGGAGTCAGTGCTCCCACTCCAAAGGCTCAGGGCTTGATCTCTGCTCAGGAATGAAGATCCCACAAATGGTTTGTTATGGCATTAAGTGAGATTAAAACAAATATCCTAAAACGAGAAACCAAAGAAGAACTCCAGACAAATGGAAGTTATAAAATCAGGCAAATAATAATTAAAATAATGGACTATACATATATATGGATATAACCCATGAGCAAAGTCAAAACAGCCCAACAAAAATAAAGTACAGTAGATCAACCCAGTGAACAAAGGAAATCAAAATTATATTTACCAGTTAAGAACAAAACTAGCTAAAGCACAAACTGGAGAACAAAACTAAAGCAAGATGCCATGTGGGGAATAAAGTAATGAAAACAAAATTAACAAATATGTTGAGAGGGAAGGAAAGAAAGAATGAATAGCAATGCAATGTTAAATAGAGTTAGATGAAGATTTATATACATTAAAGGTTAACTTCAGTTGGAAAAGAGTAGTAGGAAAGGGAAACTAAGGAATAAATGTAGAAAAATAGAATACATTTTAAAAAATTAAAACTATTAAAAAAAAGAAAAGAAAACAAATGGAAGAAGAAAAAGAAAACAAAAAGACATAAGGGAAAACTCCACAGAACTGCAAAAGCCCAACGTTGATGCAGAGGTTTATAACAACAATAAAAATTGTGACTGAATATACACATATACATACACACCCATAAGCAAAATCAAAATGGTCCAGCAAAAATAAAGTACAGTAGAATGACCAGTGAACAAAGGAAACCAAAAAATTATATCTACCTGAACAAAACTAACTAAAACACAAACTGGAAAACAAAAAATAAAGCAAGGTGCCAATTGGGTATAAAGCAATGAAAATAAAAGTGAAAAATATGTTGAGAGGAAAGGGAAGAAAGAATAGTTATGCAAAGTTAAGTAGAGATAGATAAAGAAGATTTATATATATTAAAGATTAACTGTGAGGGGAAAAGAACAGTAAGAAAAGCAAACAAAGGAATAAATATAGAAAAAAATAATAGGTTTAAAGAATTAAAAATTAAAATTAAAAAAAAAAAAAAAAGAAAAAAGGAAAGCTCAGCCAGAATCGACAAAGTCCAACATAGAGGTAGAGGTTTATAACAATAAAGAATGTGACTGAGAAAAAAAAAGAGGCAGCAGAAAAAAAAAGCTCAAAAGCTTAATTAGATTTCATGTTGACAATAAAATTGACAACTACAAAAGGTGGGGGTAGGAAACAAAAGAAAAAAAAATCCCCCAAAATCTACAGAACAAATCAAAACGTAAGAATAATAAATGTGTGTTTTTTTTGTTTTTGGTTTGTTTTGTTTTTTTTTTTTGAGTCACTGCTGTCAGAGTTCTTTCCCCCTCTGGGAGTCATAGTCCACCTCACCTCCCTAGTATGACATCTAACACTGTGCTGAACTCTGGACCTGCTGTAGGGGCAGCTCAGAGTGTGATATGGTCCTACTCCTCTGTGTTCTTGCCTCCAATGTCCACAGCTATCAGAGCTAGTGCGTTTTCTTTTGTGAGAGCTTTCAATGCCCTTTTTATATTCCATAGACACAGAGTTTGCCTAGTTGATCATGTGGATTTAATCTGCAGCTTTTACAGCTGGTGGGAAGGTTTTGGGTCTTCTTCCTTAGCCACACTGCCCCTGGGTTTCAATTGTGGTTTTATTTCCATCTCTGCATATGGGTTGTTCACTGAGATTTGCCCCTGAGACTGCCCTAGAGAACTTGGGTTTGAGCCTGTGAGGGCCAGGTATGGAGTGCAGCTGCTTGGGTCACAGGACCTGGCAGCACCAGGTTCTCAGGGGAGTTGATGGCTAGGACAGCAGGAAATATAGTGCTCTAGAAGGGTATGGCAACCAGTATTGGCCAATATGCTCCAGTACTCATGCCTGGAGAACCCCTTCCCTGACAGAGAAGCCTGGCAGGTTACATTCTACAGGGTCACAAAGAATCGGACACGACTGAAGCAACCTCGCACGCATAGATGCAAGACTTTTGGCCTGTGGCAGCTCTGCCCCAGTGAGAGCTGAGCATGAAGGTGGCATAGCTGCTTGGCTTGTGGGGACCCTGGCGGCGCCAAGTGTGCAGGACATGAACTGCCTCCACTGCAGGAGTTATGGCCCTGTCAGAGTCTTTTGTCGAGTCTCTTGTGGCTGGCAATCAGAAGGCCTCTTTGGCCAGTCTTTCTCCGTAGCTCTGTCTATTCAGGCATTTAGAGGGCTTGCTTACCTGGAGTCCTTCTCTGTTGTTCAACGCATCAGGCACATAAAGGCCCCCTGGCTGGGGTCTTACTCTGTAGATTGGTGAGGCAGGCACTTAAAGGGGGACCCTGAGTGGAGTCCTACTCTGTAGTTCAGTGTGTCAGGTGTTTGATGAGCCAGCCTCTCTATTCAGCTGCCAATGCTGGCATGGGAAGGGACAGAGGCTATGGTAGTGGCTCCACCCCCTACGTATGACTCAGCAGTATTGCCTTGCCCTGCTTTCCACCACAGACGTTTCTTACCAGGATCTCCTCCCTCACATCCCCCTCAACCCGTGTCTCCGCAGTCAACAGCAGCCCTCACCCTGGGATTGCTCCACAATCCCTAAACTCCACCTCCCAGCCGCTGCACCATCTTGGGTATATGTGGCTGCGCAAGGACTGTCTGATTCTCATTTCATTTAGGCTGCCACAGATCAGTTAGTTCACTCTCAGCCTTAAACGTTTCTCCTCTAACTCAGACAGTTGCCCCGATGTGGGGATCAGACCTCTGCTTCAGTTTCCCTACCTGCCGAGGGCAGGTTCAGTCCTACTAGCACTCCTGTTTTTCCCCTAGTTCCTTTGTCCTACTGAGTTTTGTGTGGTTCTATATATTCTTTTCCTTTGGTCGGGTACTCCGGTCCACTCTCAGCTTGTGTTCTGCATGCACATCTGTGTCTGAAGGTGTATTTCTGATGTATCTGTGGACAGAGATGTACTCCACGTCCACCTACTCCTCTGCCATCTTGCTTTCTGATCTTTGTTTTTTGAATGTTAAGTTTTAAGCCAAGGTTTTCACTCTCCTCTTTCACCTTGATCAAGAGCCTCTTTAATTCCTCTTCACTTTCTGCCATAAGGGTGGTGTCTTCTGCATATCTGAGATTATTGATATTTCTCCCTGCCATCTTGATTCCAGTTTGTGCTTTATCCAGCTCTACATTTCGCAAGATGTACTCTGCATATAATGCAGTCACATTATGTAAATGTGAATGAGTATTATAATAAACAATATTAAAGAAATAAATATTATTTCAATTAAAAAATGAAGCCTGTCACAATTATGGAATGAATTTATGTGGTTAACACCAAGCTATGGTCCTTTAAAGTCTTCTTTATTTTCGGAACAATTAAACCATACTAAGGATAATCAGACTAAAATCTGTTAAATTGGGCTGGATGCCTTATTAACAATCCCAAAATATAATCTCTCTTAAAGAGAAGGATTGGTGCAGAACAAAGTCAGAAAACCTGTGGATATCCTGAGCTGCACCTACTGGAAGTTCTTGGCTAAATTTCTTACTTGTGGTATTACTAGTGGGGTTTTCCAGGTGGTACTAGTGGTAAAGAACTGGCCTGCCAGTGCAGGAGACATAAGAAATGTGGGTTTGATCCAGGAGTTGGGAAGATCCCCTGAAGGAGGGCGGGGCAACTTTTCCAATGTTCTTAATCTTATTAATATCACTAGCTATATTATTTGTGTTTTGCCTGTTTAACAAAATTACTGTTTCTTACATTACCAAATGTGTGACTGAGCCTTCAAAAAAATGATGACTAAGTTACTTGAAGCAGTTGACTAGATATATAGTTCTACATGAGATTAATGATTAGATAATGAGATGAGATTAATAATAATGTAACTCTAGATATGGGAAGAAACAACAAAAGGGAATACTTTCCTGGACGAAAACAGACTAGTATATAGGGGGTCCAGAGAGTTTTGTCTACTGTTAATAAGGCCTAGTCCACTAATAGCAATTAAAAGCCCTATCAAAGAAATCCTTAACAGACATAGGAATGAGCATTCCTAGCACCATAAGACAAAATAGTGATGAAGTTTTTCCCAAACCATGATCAAATATATGACAAGAGAGAACCCCATCAATTAAAAATTATTACTTGCAATCTGCCTCTATGCGGATTAGGTTACTAGCCACTGTAATTTCTGATCTTCAATATGCCCTGAAATGAATTCAAGGAGAAGATCAGGAATGAGGCACTCTGTGGTCTTAGAAAAGCTAGCATAACAGGTCTCCAGATAGTCAGATATTTTCAGGAGTTTTTTTGAGCCAAATTTCTTGCATATTCTCATATCTTAAAAATACTAAAATAATTAATGGAGACATCTGCTCCTCACGACCAGTGACAATCTTCTGAAAAAATATGTGCTTGGTGGCGTGTACTTCCCTTTACCAAAATCATGTATGTACTGAGCTCCCCTCTTACCTCTTCAGAACAGTTCCTCAGAGCTATCTGAGAAGCTGACTCAAAGGCTATAGTCCTCATTTGGCTCCAAATAAACCTTAACTCACAACTATCACATTATGCTTTTTTTCTTTTCAGTCAGACAGAAGAAATAGAAATTATGGCTAACAAAAAGAATCACTTCATTTCAAACACTGCCTTGAGATGAATGAGTGGTATTTGTGGAATTTACAGTGTTATAATCCCAAGAAGCCAAAAGACAATTGCCTGGCATTGAGGAGGTGCCGGGGTCCAGCCCCCGCAGGATCCAGGGAAACCCGAAGGAGGAATGGCGTCGGCGATTGATTTAGAGAGGGAGAGAGACAGATAAGAATGTTGTAGATAAGAAAATAGAGGAGAGAAGAAAAGAGGCTGATGTTCCTTGGTTTATACAGAAAATCAATAAAGTCTCAAGACAAGAGACTTGCACCGTCTACATGAGGCCGCAGGTGCCTTCCCTGTCTCTCGAGGGAGTGAAGGCACAGGGGCCTTCCCGGTCAGGTCTTAGAAACCCAGGCAAATAAGTAGACACGGTGGATCTCTGTACTCCAGATGGGAACCAGCCTGAAAGAGAGAGTAAGAGGAAGAAAATGATTGACACGAGGAGATCAAGCTACTTTGACGAGAAAGATCCGTAGCTTTATTTTTAAACAGTGCTTATATACCTTTTTGTACATAGAGGGAAGTGAAAGATGCAAGGTCATACAGAATCAGCCCAACATTCCAGCAGTTTTGCCCTTATCAAAACCATGATTTTTTCTGCATACCTTTCCCACAAAAACTGTTGTGTTCAGTATCTTCTGGCCTTGGAGGCCTGTGAACATTGTATGACCCTCTTTTGATAAAGGCTGCTCAACCAAAAACTTATTTTCCCTCAAAGTGTTTTTCTTTATATTTCTAATCTATGTCAGCCTCAGAAAGTGCCAAAAAGAGTTACGTGTTTCACAGAGCAAAGGTGCAGCGAGTTACAAGAAAGAATCAATTAGCTCAAAAGTCTGATATGGTTAAATTCAAGGCTACATGTGTTTTTCTTGCATTCTCACTATGTTAACTAACACATTCCCAGGTGCACAGTGGATAAGAGATATGGGAACTTAGCAACAAGCGTTGGCCCAATAATGAAATCCTACACCAGCACTAGCACTACTCTAATAACTCTTAACTCTTTCAAAGGCTCTGTGTCTTAGGCTTTGCGTGCTTTTCACAGTTGGGAGGCTATAAATAATTGTATGCATAGCTGTAAGAGTTTGGATATATGTGCCAAGCTAGAATGCTAACAGAGGGAGTTTGATTTGAGATATTCCTCTCATGTCCAGGAGACTTATTAGCTATAGCCCTAAGCTGATTTTTTCCCAGAGAAAGGTGGTCAGGGTTAGCCCCCTGTTATTGTCAGAGGAGTTGGTGAAAGTCATGAAACAGTAAAACAGACAGATGCTGGTTTTGTGGTAGAATGCTCGAGAAAGCCTAGGGAGCCCCTTGAGCTCTGAAGCCTTGCTTAGCAGTTCTCTTCCACATGACCTTGTCATGGGTGGGATCTCCCGTGGCAGCTCCCAACAAGGAGGAACTTGACAGGAAAAATTAGGGCTCGCTAAGGAGCAAGAAGGCAAACAAAGGTTAACAAAATTTCTTCAGACATGAGAGTCAATGAGCTGTCTTGCTACTGTTGTTTCATTCATTGTTTTTGACTGAGACATACGTGGTGAGTTTACCCCAAATATCGTTGCCACAGATAAATAGCCTAGGCTAAACAAGAAGCTGGGATGACCTGAAGTTCTCACCAAGTTACATTTCACAACAGTGCCAAGTCCTAGGCAGAATTCTGAGGACATTAAGGCCAGCCTTCACCACCATCCACTCTCTTTCCCATATACCAGAGATGTCTCAACATAGCTGTCTCTGCATGCGTCCTTCCATCCTGAAGCCAGTCCTCCACAGGAAGTGCCCTCAGTTCTAGAATCCAACCTGCTAGCTTTTTTTTTTTTTTACAGCCTAAGACCTAAGACCTCCACCATGACCTGCCCGACTTGAGTGGCCCCATAGGGCATGGTTTAGTTTCATTGAGTCATACAAGGCTGTGGTTTATGTGATTAGATTGACTAGTTTCCTGTGATTATGGTTTTAGAGTGTCTGCCCTCTGATGCCCTCTCACAAACCTACCGTCTTACTTTGGTTTCTCTTACCTTGCACGTGGGAGTATATCTTCAAGGCTGCTCCAGTAGTCTGACAGAATGTGGTCCATTGGAGAAGGGAATGGTAAACCACTTCAGTATTCTTCCCTTGAGAACCCCATGAACAGTAAGAAAAGGCAAAATGATAGGATACCAAAAGAGGAAATCCCCAGGTTGGTAGGTGCCCAATATGCTACTGGAGATCAATGGGGAAATAACTGCAGAAAGAATGAAGAGATGAAGCCAAAGCAAAACAATATCCAGTTGTGGATATGACTGGTGATAGAAGCAAGGTCCTATGCTCTAAAGAGCAATATTGCATAGGAGCCTGAAATGTTAGGTCCATGAATCAAGGCAAATTGGAAGTGGTCAAACAAGAGATGGCAAGAGTGAACGTCAACATTCTATGAATCGGCGAACTAAAATGGACTGGAATGGATGAATTTAACTCAGATGACCATTATATCTACTACTGCAGGCAGGAATGCCTCAGAAGAAATGGAGTACCCATCATGGTCAACAAAAGAGTCCGAAATGCAGTACTTGGATGCAGTCTCAAAAATGACAGAATGATCTCTGTTCATTTCCAAGGCAAACCATTCAAGATCATGGTAATCCAAGTCTATGCCCCAACCAGTAATGCTGGAGAAGCTGAAGTTGAATGCTATGAAGACCTACAAGACCTTTTAGAACTAACACCCCCAAAAATGTCCTTTGCATTATAGGGGACTAGAATGCAAAAGTAAGAAGTCAAGAAACACCTGGAGTAACAGGCAAATTTGGCCTTGGAATATGGAATGAAGCAGGGCAAAGACTAATAGAGTTTTGCCAAGAGAACGCACTGGTCATAGCAAACACCCTCTTTCAACAACACAAAAGAAGACTCTACACATGGGCATCACCAGATGGTCAACACCGAAATCAGATTGATTATATTCTTTGCAGCCAAAGATGGAGAAGTTCTATACAGTCAGCAAAAACAAGACTGGGAGCTGACTGTGGCTCCGATCATGAACTTCTTATTACCAAATTCAGACTTAAATTGAAGAAAGTAGGGAAAACCATTCAGGTATGACCTAAATCAAATCCTTTATGATTATACAGTGCATATGAGAAACAGATTTAAGGGACTAGATCTGATAGATAGAGTGCCTGATAAACTATGGATGGAGGTTCATGACATTGTTCAGGAGACAGGGATCAAGACCATCCCCATGAAAAGAAATGCAGAAAAGCACAATGGCTGCCTGGGGAGGCCTTACAAATAGCTGTGAAAAGAAGAGAAGTGAAAAGCAAAGGAGAAAAGGAAAGATATAAGTATCTGAATGCAGAGTTCCAAAGAATAGCAAGAAGAGATAAGAAAGCCTTCCTCAGTGATCAATGCAAAGAAATAGAGGAAAAGAACAGAATGGGAAAAACTAGAGATTTCTTCAAGAAAATTAGAGATACCAAGGAGCATTTCATGCACAGATGGGCTCGATAAAGGGCAGAAATGGTATGGACCTAACAGAAGCAGAAGATATTAAGAAGAGGTGACAAGAATACACAGACCTATACAAAAAGATCTTCACAACCCAGATAATCATAATAGTATGATCACTCACCTAGAGCCAAACATCCTGGAATGTGAAGTCAAGTGGGCCTTAGAAAGCATCACTACGAACAAAGCTAGTGAAGGTGATGGAATTCCAGCTGAGCTATTTCAAATCCTGAAAGATAATGCTGAAAGTGCTGCATGCAGTATGCCAGCAAATTTGGAAAACTCAGCAGTGGCCACAGGGCTGGAAAAGGCCAGTTTTCATTCAATTCCCAAAGAAAGGTATTGCCAAAGAATGCTCAAACTACCACACAATTGCACTCATCTCACATGCTAGTAAAGTAATGCTCAAAATTCTCCAAGACAGGCTTCAGCAATACATGAACCGTGAACTTCCAGATGTTCAAGCTGGTTTTAGAAAAGGCAGAGGAACCAGAGGTCAAATTGCCAACATCTGCTGGATCATCAAAAAAGCAAGAGAGTTCCAGAAAAAAATATCTACTTCTGCTTTATTGACAGCCAAAGCCTTTGGCTATGTGGATCACAATAAACTGTGGAAAATTCTGAAAGAGATGGCAATACCAGACCATCTAACCTGCCTCTTGAGAAACCTATATGCAGGTCAGGAAGCAATAGTTAGAACTGGACATGGAAAAACAGACTGGTTCCAAATAGGAAAAGGAGTACATCGAGGTTGTATATTGTCACCCTGCTTATTTAACTTATACGCAGAGTACATCATGAGAAATGCTAGACTGGAAGAAACACAAGCTGGAATCAAGATTGCCAGGAGAAATATCAATAACCTCAGATATGCAGATGACACCACCCTTATGGCAGAAAGTGAAGAGGAACTAAAAAGCCTCTTGATGAAAGTGAAAGTGGAGAGTGAAAAAGCTGGCTTAAAGCTCAACATTCAGAAAATGAAGATTATGACATCTGGTCCCATCACTTCATGGGAAATAGATGGGGAAACAGTGGAAGCAGTGTCACACTTTATTTTTGGGGGCTCCAAAATAACTGCAGATTTCGATTGAAGCAACGAAATTAAAAATGCTTACTCCTTAGAAGGAAAGTTATGACCAACCTAGGCAGCATATTGAAAAGCAGAGACGTTACTTTGCCAACTAAGGTCTGTATTGTCAAGGCTATGGTTTTTCCAGTGGTCATGTATGGATATGAAAGTTGGACTGTGAGGAAAGCTGAGTGCTGAAGAATTGATGCTTTTGAACTGTTGTGTTGAAGAGGACTCCTGAGAGTCCCTTGGACTGCAAGGAGATCCAACCAGTCCATTCTGAAGGAGATCAGCCCTGGGATTTCTTTGGAAGGAATGATGCTGAAGCTGAAACTCCAGTACTTTGGCCACCTCATGCGAAGAGTTGACTCATTGGAAAAGACTCTGATGCTCAGAGGGATTGGTGGCAGGAGAATAGAGGATGACAGAGGATGAGATGGCTGGATGGCATCATGGACTCGATGGACACGAGTTTGAATGAACTCCAGGAGTTGGTGATGGACAGGGAGGCCCAGCGTGCTGCACTTCATGGGATCACAGAGAGTTGGACACAACTGAGCAACTGAACTGAACTCAACTAAACTGAAGACGTAAAAATGGACTTTACACTTTCAAATAATTTGAAACAATCAAAAGAAGGATATTTCATGACACATGAAAATTATATAGAATTCAAATTTCATATCCCTAAAGGAACACAGCCATGCCCATTTTTTGCTTGTTACTGATTGCCACTTTCCTGCTATAATTGTAGAGTTGAGTAGTTGCAACATAGATCATAGGGCCTGCAGAGCCTAAACCATTTACTATCAAGCTCTTTACATAAAGTGTATGTCAAATCCATGGTCTAGACCACAGTTCCCAAATTTCATTTCATAGAAACTTGTCAAACTCTATGAAATGCCCCTAAAGTTAAAAGTTGCTGCTTTTGTTCAGTGTCTAAATTGTGTCCAATTCTTTGTGACTCCATGGACTGTACTATCTATGCCAGGCTCCTCTGTCCTCCACTATCTCAAAGAGTGTTCTCAAATTCATGCTTATTGAGTCAGTGATGCTATCTAACCATATTATCCTCTGCTGCCTCCTCCTTTTGCCTTAAATCTTTCCTAGCACCAGAGTGTTTCCAATGAGTCAGCTCTTTTGCATCAGGTGGCCAAAGTATTTGAGCTTCAGTTTTAGCAACATTCCTTCCAATGAGTATTCAGTATTGATTTCCTTTAGTATTGACTGGTTTGATCTTTGCTGTCCAAGAGACTCTCAAAAGTCTCCAGCACCACAATTCAAAAGCATTGATTCTTTGGCACTCAGCCTTCTTTATGGTCCAACTCTCACATCCATACATGACTACTGGAAAAACCACAGCTTTTGACTAATTAGGACCTTTGTTGGCAAAGTGATGTCTCTACTTTTTAATATGGAGATTCTGGGTTTATCATAGCTTTCCTTCCAAGGAGCAAGTATCTTTTAATTTCATGACTTCAGTCACCATCCACAGTGATTTTGGAGCCCAAGAAAAGAAAATCTGTCACTGTTTCCACTTTCCCCCCTTCTATTTACCATGAAGTGGTGGGACTGGTGCCATGATCTTAGTTTTTTGAATGTTGAATTTTAAGACAACTTTTTCTCTCTCCTCTTTCACCCTTATCAAGAGGCTCTTTAGTTCCTCTTCACTTTCTGTTATTAGATTAGTCAGTTCAGTTCAGTCAGTCAGTCATGTCCGACTCTTTATGACCCCATGGACAGCAGCACACCAGGCTTCCCTGTCCATCACCAACTCCAGGAGCTTTCTCAAACTCATATCCATGGAGTCTGTGATATCATCCAATCAACTCATCCTCTGTCGTCCCTTTCTCCTCCTGCCTTCAATCTTTCTCAGCATTAGAGTCTTTCCCAGAGTTAGTTCTTTGCACCAGGTGGCCAAAGTATTAGAGTGGTATCATCTATGTATTTGAGGTTATTGCTATTTCTCCCAGCAATCTTGATTCAGCTTGTGATTCATCCAGCCCAACATTTCTCATGATGTGATCTGCATATAAATTAAATAATTAAGATAACAATATTGTCTTTTTCCAATTTTGAACCAGTGAGTTGTTCCATGTTCCATTCTAACTGTTGCTCCTCGACCCTCATACAGGTTTCTCAGAAGACAAGTAGGTGGTCTGGTACTCCATCTTTTTTTTTTTTTAATTAATTAATTTATTTATTTATTTTTAAATTACAATACTATATTTGTTTTGCCATACATTGACACGAATCAGCCGTAAGAATAGACAGAGTACTGTGTAAAAAACAAAGTGGTAGATTCTTTATATTATATCCTCCATTTAGAGGGAGCTAATGCACTTCAGATTATTAAATATCTGAGCAATACTATGACTTAAAAATGTAAGTTGCACCTGTTGTTACTCAATTTCATTTGAAGATAGATTCAGTTTCTCCAAATAACATCCATGAATACACCTATAACATCCCAAGGACACATCCTGGGAAATACTGCTTTGGGTCAACTCATCTCCTTTTCCTATTGAAATATATCTGTCCTGTGTTCCATTTCTTCACATCTATGAAGTCACTGTCTTGGAAATTAAAGAAAAATCTTATCTTACAAACCAAGAACTGTATTTCTCAGTTTACATATTTTTCATATGGTCTTAATGAATAAGTCTTCCTCAATTATAAAATGGAGATAATGACAGTCCTCTTGCATGTCACATGGCAGTGTTGTGGAGGCAAGTAAGATAATGTGTATGATAAGTTTCTAATGATCAGAATATACTATATGAAGATGAGACATTATTAATATATCTCAAACCAGGAGATCAAGAGCAATCTGTTAATCTCTTCAGCTCCATTTTCCTCATTCAATTATTGCTGTATATAACTGCCAACTAATTCCCTAAAACTGCTCTTTAAAAAATGTAATCCTCTATTCAATTACTCATAATTGCTCCTTGTAATTGCTAAGTGCAATGTTTTAAAACTGAGTTCTACAGAGCTAACTAGTTTCATGTGGCTGACTTGGGTCCCATAAGGATGAAAAAGGGTAAACCTAGACCATGGAGCTCCCACCAACTCTGTCTTATATATTGGAATTTCCAAATATTTCATTTTAAAAGGAACCTAAAAATGTGTTAGAAAATTAGTATGCACAAATTTATCTCTCTGTGTGATTTTGAAATCTCCAGACCCAATATTGTCTCCCATATCTTTGCAGTAGTCATCTTCCTTTCCAGTTGGATATTGATAGGATTGCCTCTTTGAAAGGATTGATCAGTGCTGCAACTGTGCAGTATTTTGGGAACACCAAGTAAGGAGAAGGCAACAGGGAGTGAGTAAATAGTGCAGAACACACATGGAAACAGTAGCTTGGTTGCAGGAGGAGGTCAGCCATGACAAACAATGCACCAAACAGATATGCTGCTCCATCCTTCATTCACACCTCTCAGCTGCAAGAAGCTGAAGGAGAAGGGCGGGAATGTGTGTGTGTCAGATGGGATGAAAGGAGCAAGACAATGATTCATGGATTTGAGAGATAAGAGTCATAGCAGACCTTACATTCTGGTACAAGTTGAGCCATTAGCCAATATTATATTAAATGAGTCAATACATGTAAGTCACTTACAAAAGTGCCTTGTTCATAGTCAGGGGTATTCAAGTGTCAAGTATTGTTATTATTGCAATATTACCACTCTTGCTGTTATTATTATTCAGCATCAGTTCAGTTCAGTTGCCCAGTCCTGTCTGACTCTTTGCGACCCCATGGACTGCAGCATGCCAGGCTTCCCTGTCCATTACCAGCTTCTGGAACCTGCTCAAAGTCATGTTCATTGAGTCGGTGATGCCATCCAAGCATCTCATCTTCTCTCATCCCTTTCTCCTCCTGCCTTCAATCTTTCCCAGCATCAGGGTCTTTTCTAAGGAGTCAGTTCTTCATATCAGGTGGCCAAAGTATTGGAGTTTCAGCTTCAGACTTCAGAATCAGTCCTTCCAATGAATGTTAAAGACTGATTTCCTTTAGGATGGACTGGTTGGATCTCTTTGCAGTCCAAGGGACTCTCAAGAGTCTTCTCCAACACCACAGTTCAAAAACGTCAATTCTTTGCACTCAGCTTTCTCTGTAGTCCAGCCCTCACATCCATACATGACTACTGGAAAAACCATACCTTTGACTAAACAGACCTTTGTCTGAAAAGTGATGTCTCTGCTTTTTAATACACTGTCTGTGTTGGTCATAGCTTTTCTTCCAAGGAGCAAGCGTCTTTTAATTTCATGGCTGCAGTCACCATCTGCAGTGATTTTGGAACTCAGAAAAATAAAGTCTGTCACTGTTTCTATTTTTTTCCCCATCTATTTCCCATGAAGTGATGGGACCAGATGCCATGATCTTAGTTTTCTGAATGCTGAGCCTTAGGCCAGTTTTTTTTCCTCCCCTCTTTCACTTTCATCAGGAGGCTCTTTAGTTCTTCTTCACTTTCTGCCGTAAGGGTGGTGTCACCTGCATATCTGAGGTTATTGTTATTTCTCCTAGCAATCTTGATTCCAGCTTGTGCTTCGTCTAGCCCAGCATTTTGCATGATGTACTCAGCATATAAGTTAAATAAACAGGGTGACAATCCTTGACGTACTCCTTTCCCGATTTGGAACCAGTCTGTTGTTTCATGTCCAGTTCTAACTGTTGCTTCGTGACCTGCATACACATATTATTGCTTAGGGAAAATATGGATGTAGCCACATAGAAAAATGTTTGCAAGAATAAGTCAAGATGCTGGGCCTATTTAGGTTGATGCTTCACTAACTCTATCCTACGGCTGTGCAACCTGTTTAGTTCTTTCAAAGCACTTGCCACAATTTGTAAGTCCATATTATTTGGGAATTTTGTCTATTTATGGTTTATTGTCTGATTCCTCCACTAGGTTTTTACTCTGTGAAGCCAAGGATTAGGTCTGTTTTGCTCACAAACTATAGCCAGTGTCTAGTACCATGTCTGGCAGAGTGAAATTCAATACTCAATACATAATGTTGATGGATGCCCATAGGTATAGGTCAGACTTATTCTAAAAGCCATAACTTCAGCAGGTGAGCTGGAAAAAATCTTTGATGCTGAAATGTTCTAGGAAAAAGGGAGCCAAAGAAGAAGGCTGAATTCCCTGGGTACATCAATCCTGGACTGTGAAACCAAAAAGGAGGTGGGGCTAATACTCTGGACTTCTAGCTCAGGAAACCTACTGGGGGTTCTGAGAATGAGTGGCAGCAAGCCTGCAGGTGTCTGGATGCACATCCACTTGCCAATAGATGTGACAGGGCTAAAACAAAATTTCAAACTGGTCAATTTCTTCAAAGTCCCCAGACAAAACCAGTCATCCTCTTCTTAACTTGCCTTTCAACACTAACTCAAGAGCTCCAATCTGTGCCTTGCAGCCTATTCCAAACTCTATTGTCTTTAAATGAGTTACCAGTTTTGAACCATAGGTTAAAATCTAGTTACATATATTTTGGAAGTTTTGGGATACTAGTTACACCCTTTATGAATTTGGGTTCTTAATCAATTGGTAAGGCAAAGAGCTAAGTAAACCATTGAGCAACATATGCCTCTTTACTCATTGTTGTTGTTTGATCACTAAATTGTGTCTGACTCTTTGCAACCCTGTGGACTGTAACCTTCCAGGCTCCTCTGTCTATGGGATTTCGTAGGCAAAATTACTGGAATGGGTTGCCATTTCCTTCTCCAGGGTATCTTCCTGAGCCAGGGATCAATTCAAGTCTCCTGCTTTGCAGGCAGATTCTTTACCACTGAACTATAGATTGTATTAAAGAGCCTGGCAAATCCTCCTCTTTCTCTTTCCCTTATCTAGGGATTTACAAAACCCAATTTATCAATCCTGATATAAATAGAGAATTTAGAAGATGGTAAATTGGCTGATGGAGGCTCTACTTGATTTTTTTCTAATTAAGACAAAATACACAAACTCCAACTATTATACATATTTTGCCTTAGGCTTTTCTTTAGGGAAGAAAAACTCAGACCATTCTGAGTTTCAGTGCAAAGAAATTACCTATACTTTGTTCCTTGGGGAGAAAAGGACAGCGGAGAGTCAAGTGAGAGATCACAGGTAGTCCTTTGATTCTACCTCTTCCGGACGATTGGCTTAGACAATCTCTCATGAATGTATGTGAAAGAGGGTCCAAAGGTTCTTTTCCACATACACATCTCACACACACTTGTTCATACATTTTTGTTTCATAAGCGTCTTGTCACTCCTCTGGGTTAGCTACTGTTTCAACATCTGCAGCACATCCTGTTTACCAAAGATGGCCACAATAATAACTCCATGCATGCTCCTTTAGAACCCTGTCATTCCTTCATCAAGAAATGGGAGTCCATGTCCCCTCCTCTTGAATCTGCATGGTCTTTCAATTACCCTAATTAATAGGGTATGGCAGAGTGGCATTCTAACTTTCAAAGATAGATAATATTCATGTTGATGTATGGCAAAACCAATACAATATTGTAAAGTAATTAACCTCCAATTAAAATAAGTAAATTTTAAAAACGTCATGTACTTCATCTTGTTTTTGGGGACAGTCTGTCTTAAGCACCCCAAATCAAGACCCAAGCAGCTTATGGAGAGACCATGTGGAGAGGAACAGGCCCTTTGACTTATAGCACTGGCTAAATTCCCACCCAACAACCAGCATCTACTTGCCTGTCATCTGAGTGGGTCAGCTTGACAGTGTATCACCCAGCTTTCAGTCAAGTTGCCCCACTGATGAACCATCGTTGTCAAGCTCTGTACAAGTTTCAAATTCATGAGCAAAATAAATGGGGGAAGGGTGGTTTGTTACATCACAATAGATAACTGATATGATAATTAACTAGTATAAACCTTAAAATCAGCAGCACCAAAGATGAGCTGTGAGAATTAGGATGAGGTATCTTACTGAGTAACACGAATGAATCTGAGTATGAAAAAATAGATCTTCCATTCTTAAAGCAGACCAACCACTGTGTGATTATCAATATAATCAGCACACTGTGCTGCCCCATTTCAGTCATAAAAGGAAGTGTAGGAGAACTACTGCAATTAGCTTCTATACCTGGGAACTCTGTGAAAGGGATTTCTCTCTGCTATGGATAATAGGTGAGGTGTAGAATGTCAGCCCTGAGCTTAGAATGTCTTTATTTTGTTCAGAGTGCCTCACAGTGGGAAATAAAACTACCTGCTTCAAACATTTCACTCTTAGTCATAAAATCCTGCCTGGACAACCATTTCAAAAAGACTAGCTGTGATTTTCAACTTGTGGGACTTCTTCTGAAATATGGTATGCAGCCTCTCTCACCATCTGTAAATGGTCCTCCCTTGATTTTTCACATGGCCTTTTAGAGTCCTGAAGACTTTTGACAGATTAAAAAAAAAAGTCACAGAAATAGACTGTATGAAAGAAAGCACCTTCTGGAGTAGATTGGAAATGATGCTGTGAGCAATTAGAACAAGAATGAATCCAGTATTTTATTGGGAATTCCAGAAATATTCTGGGTTCACCCTTCTGCATAGACCAGAGAGTTTAGAGAGGTCTAGGAAAAACAAGAAGAATTCATATTTGAGGGCTCCGCTGTGTCAAATTTCAATCACCTTGAAGCTCATCATCCTAATTTTTTTCAAGGTATGAGTTGAACTCCCTCTGCCAGTTTCTATCACTTACATTGCCTTTTTTTCTTCTCATATTTATCCAGGTCATTAGTCAAGTTAAATGTCTAAATTCTCTTTAGGATATATATATATATATATAAAAGGCTTTTTGTTAGTCACTCAGTTGTGTCTGACTCTTTGCCACCCCATGTACTCTAGCCTGCCAGGCTCCTCTGTACATGGACTTTTCTGAGCAAAAATACTGGAGTAGGTTGCCATTTCCTTCTCCAGGGGATCTATATAAATTCTTCAGATGGAAACTTTTTGGTGAACTTTTAAACTGAAGTGTAACATAGATATGGAAACATGCAGTAACCATAAGTGAGAGATTCATATAAAGATTATACAAATATACAGAACACGTCATATAACCACAACTGAAATCAGCTGAGATAAAATGAGTTATATTTGATCATACCACTAATTAATAGTTCATTTCTATACCTCTTTCTGCTACACAGCAATGCCTCCCCCTGCCCTTCCAACACACATATGTAAAGATGAGAAGAAAACCCAACTATGTTGAAACATTAACACACTGTCCCTATAAAAGGGAAGCAGACCTCCCATACTTTCTCCATAGAGTCAAATCCTGTTCCCTTATCAGCCTATTTAAAACATTTTATTATATCAGAACAATTTTTGAGCAGAATTTGACAGAGCATAACTTTTCTCTTCATTCATTCATTCCCTCATTCACTTAACAAATATATGTTGAATATTTGTTATGTACCAAGTATGTTTATGTTCTAGAGATACAATGATGAACAAAAAGAGAAAATCCTTGTCTTCATGGAGGTTATATTCTAATGAGGGAGGCAGTCAAGAAACAAGACAAGTAAGAAAATACATTATGTGTTAGATGATGATGGTGTTGTGGGAAAAAACATGAGTTGAGTGGAGGTGTTCTTTTGAGACAGGTGAGCGAAGTTTTCACTGCCGACTCCTATAGGAGGTGAAGGAGTAAACATGAAGATATCTCATTCTTGGCAGAGGAAACAGCAAGTGCAAAGGCCCTGAGTTGAGACTCTGTTTAGTGTGTTCAAGGAATAGCAAGAAGCCAGTGCAGCTAGAGCAGAAGGAGCAAAAGGATAAGTAATGGGAGATGAGGGAAGAGAGGTGCTATAGGTGCAACCATGGAACTTAATTATACTCTGAGAACAATGAAGATTCCCTTAAGGTTTCGGTCAAGGAAGGCTATGATATGACTAATGACTAATAGGATCTCTCTGATAGCTCTGTTGAAAATAGTTTTTAGGCAGATCAGATGGAAGAAAGGATTCTTAACAGGCTATTCTTGGGGGAGGAATCTTGGGACCAGGGTGATGACAATGGAGGTGGTGAGAAGTGATAGGATTTAAGATATGTTTTAAAGTTACAACGAAGAGTATTTGGTGCCCACAAAGAACAGTGAACCTAAGTGTGGTGGTATTAAAAAAGAAAGAAAGAAAGAAAGAAACAGCTGAAAATCCTGTGATACTCTATCCATCTTGATGGTCAATATCTCCTCTCCTTGAATCCATATGGGCTTGTGACTATTTTTGATCAACATAGTGGTGTTTGGTGACCTCTGAGGCTAGGTCATATCAGTTCAGATCAGTCGTTCAGTTGTGTCCGACTCTTTGCTACTCCATGGACTGCAGCAAGCCAGGCTTTCCTGTCCATCACCAACTCCCAGAGTCCTTTCAAACCCATGTCCACTGAGTCGGGGATGCCATCCAATCATCTCATCCTCTGTTGTTCCCCTCTCTTCTCACCTTCAATCTTTCCCAGAATCAGGGGCATTTCAAACGAGTTTGTTCTTCACATGAGGGGGCCAAAGAATTGGAGCTTCAGCATCAGTTCTTCCAATGAATATTCAGCACTGATTTCCTTTAAGATGGACTGGTTGGATCTCTTTGCTGTCCAAGGGATTCTCAAGAGTCATCTCCAACACACAGTTCAAAAGCATCAATTCTTCAGTACTCAGCTTTCTTTATATTCCAGCTCTCACAACCATACATGACTACTTGAAAAACCATAGCCTTGACTAGATGGACCTTTGTTGGCAAAGTAATGTCTCTGCTTTTAAATATGCTCTCTAGGTTGGTCATACTTTTCTTTCAAGGTGCAAGCGTCTTTTAATTTCATGGCTGCAGTCACCATCTGCAGTGATTTTGAACCCCTCAAAAATAAAGTCTGCCACAGTTTCCATTGTTTCCCCATCTATTTCCCAAGAAGTGATGGGACCAGATGCCATAATCTTAGTTTTCTGAACGTTCAGTTTTAAGCCAACTTTTTACTCTCCTCTTTCACTTTATTTTTTATTTTTTTATTTATTTATTTTTTAAATTAATTAATTTATTTTTTAAAAACTACAATACTGTATTTGTTTTGCCATACATTGACACGAATCAGCCATAGGTGAACACAATCTCCCAATGCCGAAGCCCCCTCCCACCTCCCACCCCACATCCTCTACTTGAATCATCCCGTGCATGAGCCCCATGCATCCTGCATCCTACATTGAACATAGATTGGTGCTTCGTTTCTTACAGGAAAATATACATGTTTCATTGCCATTCTCCCAAACCATCCCACCCTTTCCCTCTCCCTCAGAGTACAAAAGTCCACTCTATAACTCTGTGTCTCTTTGTTGTCTCACATATAGGGTCATCACCACTGTCTTCTAAATTCCATATATATGTATCAGTATACTGTATTGGTGTTTTTCTTTCTGGCTTACTTCACTCTGTATAATCGGTTCCAATTTCATCCATCTCATTAGAACTGAGTCGAATTTATTCTTTCACTTTTATCAAGAGGCTCTTTAGTTCTTCTTCTCTTTCTGCCATAAGGGTGGTATCACCTGCATATCTGGGGTTATTGATTGTTCTCCTGGCAATCTTGATTCCAGCTTGTGCTTCATCCAGCCCAACATTTTACATGATGTATTCTGCATATAAGTTAAATAAACAGGGTGACAATACACAGCCTTGACATACTCCTTTCCCAATTTGGAACCAGCCTGTTGTTCCATGTCCGGAAACTGTTGCTTCCTGACCTGCATACAGATTTCTCAAGAGGCGGGTCAGGTGGTCTGGTATGCCCATCTCTTGAAGAGTTATCCACAGTTTTTTGTGACCCACACATTCAAAGGCTTTGATATAGTCAATAAAGCAGAAATAGATGTTTCTCTGGAACTCTCTTGCTTTTTCCATGATCCAGCGGATGTTGGCAATTTGCTCTGGTTCCTTTGCGTTTTCTAAATCCAACTTGAATATATGGAAGTTCACAGTTCATGTATTGTTGAAGCCTGGCTTGGAGAATTTTGAGCATTACTTTATTAGTATGTGAGATGAGTGCAATTGTGTGGTAGTTTGAGCATTCTTGGCATTGTCTTTCTTTGGGACTGGAATGAAAGCCGAATTTTCCTAGTCCTGTGGCCACTGCTGAGTTTTCCAAACTTGCTGGCATATTGAGTGCAGCACTTTCACAACATCATCTTTTAGGATTCAAAAGAGCTCAACTGGAATTCCATCACCTCTACTAGCTTGGTTTGTAGTGATGCTTCCTAAGGCCCACTTGACTTCACATTCCAGAATGTCTGGCTCTAGGCAAGTGATCATACCATTATGATTATCTGGGTGGTGAAGATCTTTTTGTATCCTTGCCATCTCTTCTTAATATCTTCTGCTTCTCTTATGTCCATACCATTTCTGTCCTTTATCAAGCCCATCTTTGCATGAAATGTTCCCTTGGTATCTCTAATTTTCTTGAAGAGATCTCTAGTCTTTCCCATTCTCTTCTTTTCCTCTATTTCTTTGCATTGATCACTGAGGAAGGCTTTCTTATCTCTTCTTGCTATCCTTTGGAACTTTGCATTCAGATGCTTATATCTTTCCTTTTCTCCTTTGCTTTTTGCTTCTCTTTTTTCACAGCTATTTGTAAGCCCTCCCCAGACAGCTTTTTTTTTTTTTTACATTTCTTTTCTAGGGGATGGTCTTGATCCCTGTCTCTTGTACAATGTCATGAACATCTGTCCATAGTTCTTCAGGCACTCTATCAGGTCTAATCCCTTGAAAGTATTTGTAACTTCCACTGTATAATCATAAGGGATTTGATTTAGGTCATACCTGAGTGGTTTAGTGGTTTTCCTTACTTTCTTCAATTTAAGTCTGAATTTGGCAATAAGAAGTTTATGATCTGAGCCACAGTCAGCTCCCAGTCTTGTTTTTGTTGACTGTATAGAGCTTCTCCATCTTTGGCTGCAAAGAATATAATCAATCTGATTTTGGTGTTGACCATCTGGTGATGTCCATGTATAAAGTCTTTTCTAATGTTGTTGGATGAGGGTGTTTGCTATGACCACTGCATTCTTGACAAACTCTATTAGCTTTTGCCCTACTTTATTCTGTACTCCAAGGTCAAATTTGCCTGTTACTCCAGTTGTTTTTGACTTCCTACTTTTGCATTCCAGTCCCTATAATTAAAAGAAACATTTTTTGTAGGTGTTAGTTCTAGAAAGTCTTGCAGGTCTTCATAGAACTTCAGGTTCTTCAGCATTACTGGTCGGGGGTATAGGCTTGGATTACTGTGATACTGAATTGTTTGCCTTGGAAATAAACAGAAATCATTCTATCGTTTTTGAGATTGCATCCAAGTACTGCATTTTGTACTCTTTTGTTGACTGTGAAGGCAACTCCATTTCTTCTAAGGGATTCGTGCCCACAGTAGTAGATATAATGGTCATCTGAGTTAAATTCAGCCATTCCAGTCCATTTAAGTTTGCTGACTCCTACAATGTTGATATTCACTCTTGCCTACTCCTGTTTGATCATTTCCAATTTTCCTTGATTCATAGACCTCACACTCCAGGTTCCTGTGCAACATTGCTGTTTACAGCATCAGAATTTGCTTCTATCACCAGTTAAAACTGAGTGTTGTTTTTGCTTTGCCTCTATCTTTTCATTCTTTCTGAAGTTATTTCTCCACTGATCTCTAGTAGCATATTGGGCACCTACCAACCTGGGGAGTTCAACTTTCAGTGTCCTATCTTTTGCCTTTTCATACTATTCATAGGGTTCTCAAGGTGAGAATACTGAAATGGTTTGTGAATTCCCTTCTCCGCTGGACCACATTTTGTCAGGACTCTCCACCATGACCTGTCCATCTTGGTTGGCACTACATGTCCTGCTTCATTGTTTCACTGAGTTAGCAAGTCTATGCCCCAACCAGTAACGCTGAAGAAGCTGAAGTTGAACGGTTCTATGAAGACCTACAAGACCTTTGAGAACTAACACCTAAAAAAGATGTCCTTTTCATTATAGGGGACTGAAATGCAAAAGTAGGAAGTCCAGAAACACCTGGAGCAATAGGCAAATTTGGCCTTGGAATGTAGAATGAAGCAGGGCAAAGACTAATAGAGTTTTGCCAAGAAAATGCACTGGTCATAGCAAACACCCTCTTCCAACAACACAAGAGAAGACTCTACACATGGACATCACCAGATGGTCAACACCAATATCAGATTGATTATATTCTTTGCAGCCAAAGATGGAGAAGCTCTATACAGTCAACAAGAACAAGACCAGGAGCTGACTGTGGCTCAGATCATGAACTCCTTATTACCAAACTATGGTGAAGTTAATGAAGTTAATGAAGATAATGCTGACCTCCTTCAGAAGTTCCCATGCATGTACTGCTACACTCAATGCCTCAAACTCTGCAGCAAGACCCATGAGAAAGGAGCAGTGACCCCACAAAATACTGACCCAGACTTGCCCGGGAGTGTCTAGTGGAGGCGTGGGTTGGTGGTGGCCTGCTGTAGGCTGGTTAGGTCATATAGGCCACTCATTTTTATCCTTGGTCTTTAGGAATGCTTTTCTTCTTCTTGGACGCCAGATTTCATGCTGTAAGAAGTCCAAACATATAGAGAAATTAAGGTTTGAGTGCCAACTGACAGTCCTAGCTGAGCCCAGCCTTCAAATGAGCCCAACCCAAGTACCAGGGAGAAGCTTGCCAATAATTTCACTAAATCATTTAAGTCTTCCCAGCTGAGGCTTCAGACATCATAGAGAGGAGATAAGTATGTACACTGTGCCCTTCTGAGTTCCCAACCCAAAGAATCTATGAGCATAAAAAACTTTCAAGTCACCAAATTTAGCAAGTATGTTACATTGTGGTAGATAGCCAAAACACAGATTCCACATGGGGTATTTGCAGTACAGAACATCAAGAATAATCTCCTCACCCAGATCACACTCAGTCACATTGTTACACAAAACCCACTGGGAAGCTGTCCAAGGTCTAGCAAGAGAAACTATGCCATCATTATCTGTGTGTAAGCATATTAGGAATGAGTAATGGCCCTGAATTCACTATCTCCCACTTACCAATAATAAAACCACTGCCAACTACTTGAAAAGCCAGATTGAACAGATGCAGTCAGCAATCTGGTTCTTCCCTTTATTAGCATTAATTATGATCATTTTGTTTTTATTGTCTTTATTTTTATTAATATCTCCTCAAACAAGCCAAAAAAAAAAAAAAAAAAACCATGCCTTCATACATGGGCAAGCTTCCACAGGCTCAATGAAACAAACTAGGCATGTCTCAAGATAGGCATGGTTTGCTCTCCACGTACTCAGTACTTGTGTTGGAATTGGGAGGGACTAAGGGTTCACACTGATTGATGAGCAGTGTGTGGACTCAAGATCCTCTGCCAGATTATGTTCCAGTTTGATATCATGATTCTTGGCTCATCTTCCATCCCTGAGCTGTGGTAGTAAGCTATCAACTTCTAAGTCTATTTTTCATGCTGAAATAAGAGGAAAAATTTTACCGCATGTTGGCAATCAGCACTGTCCTGTGTTCTCAGGGCCCAGAGGAAATCTGGCAATCATTCTGCTAGAAATAGAATTATCTAGAATAGATTTTTATAGTCCTCTTGTAATTCAATGATTATAGAAGGCTGCATGTCTATTTATCCATCCAGTAAATATTTTTCAAGAGACCAATCTACACCAGGCTCTTTGCTAAGGGCAAGAAATATAGAGATGAAGACTGGACAAGACTCATTTTTCAAGACTCAACCCAAATACCACTCTCTCTGTAAAAGTGTGGTAGGAGCAGTTCTGCATATTCACTCAATTCATTTTATTTTCCTTCTGTGCTGTCTGGAAAACTAACTTCTCAGCTTGCCTTGTAGTTAAATTTGAGCCATGTGAATAAATTCTAGCCAATGAGAGATCTGGCAAATGTGGTATCTGAATGATCACCCTGGCCATCAACCCTCTGGGACACTCTCTACATACTGTTACCGTCTGTGGTGGCCATAGGGACCATATGACCAAGACGGTGAGTTCACTTGATGGAAGGAGTCTGAGTCCTTGAATGGCCCCATGGAGGAGAGCCACCCAGTTGGCCACACTGAAACTTGGCAAAATCAATTAACTTTTATTGTGTGAAACCACTAGGATTTAAGTCATTGTTCCTTCAGTTACTCCCTGCAACTGCCCCAAAACTAATAGTTTTAATTGCCACATTATTCAGGGTTGCTCAGGAGGCAGAAAGCATAACATTTTGAGAAATTTTGGTAAAATACTCATAAAATTTGCCATCATAGCCATTTAAAAGTGTACAGTTTGGTATTGCTAAGGATGTTCATTTTATTGCGCAACCAGTCTCCATAAGTTTTTCATCTTACAAAGCTGAAATCTATATTCACTAAACAACTCCCATTTTCTTCTCTCCAGCCCCTGGAAACCACCATTCTACTTTCTGTTTCTGAGTTTAACTATTCTAAATAGCTCATGTAAATGGAATCGTATAATATTTGTCTTTTTGTGAATAACTTATTTTGCAGCATAGTGTCCTTCAGTTCATTTCAGTTCAGTCACTCAATCGTGTCCGACTCTCTGCGACCCCATGAATCGCAGCACGCCAGGCCTCCCTGTCCATCACCAACTCCTGGAGTTCACTCAAACTCACGTCCATCGAGTCAGTGATGCCATCCAGCATTCCATCTTCTGTCATCCCCATCTTCTCCTGCCCCCAATCCCTGCCAGCATCAGAGTCTTTTCCAATGAGTCAGTTCTTCACATGAGATGGCCAAAGTACTGGAGTTTCAGCTTTAGCATCATTTCTTCCAAAGAACACCCAAGACTGATCTCCTTTAGAATGAACTAATTGGATCTCTTTGCAGTCCAAGGGACTCTCAAGAGTCTTCTCCAACACCACAGTTCAAAAGCATCAATTCTTCAGCACTCAGCTTTCTTCACAGTCCAGCTCTCACATCCATACATGACCACTGGAAAAACCATAGCCTTGACTAGATGGACCTTAGTCGGCAAAGTAATGTCTCTGCTTTTGAATATGCTATCTATGTTGGTCATAACTTTCCTTCCAAGGAGTAAACATCTTTTAATTTCATGGTTGCAGTCACCAACTGCAGTGATTTTGGACCCCCCAAAATAAAGTTAGGCACTGTTTCCCCTGTTTCCCCATCTATATCCCATGAAGTGATGGGACTGGATGCCATTATCTTTGTTTTCTGAATGCTGAGCTTTAAGCCAACTTTTTGCTTTCTTCTTTCACTTTCATCAAGAGGCTTTTTAGTTCCTCTTCACTTTCTGCCATAAGTGTGGTGTCATCTGCATATCTGAGGCTATTGATATTTCTCCCAGCAATCTTGATTCCAGCTTGTGCCTCTTCCAGCCCAGAGTTTCATATCATGTACTCTGCATATAAATTAAATAAGCAGGGTGACAATATACAGCCTTGATGTAGTTCTTTTCCTATTTGGAACCAGTCTGTTGTTCCATGTCCAGTTCTAACTATTGCTTCCTGACCTACATATAGGTTTCTCAAGAGGCAGGTCAGGTGGTCTGGTATGCCCATCTCTTTCAGAATTTCCCACAGTTTATTGTGATCCACACAGTCAAAGGCTTTGACATAATCAATAAAGCAGAAATAGATGTTTTTCTGGAACTCTTGTGCTTTTTCTATGATCCAGCGGATGTTGGCAATTTGATCTCTGGTTCCTCTGCCTTTTGTAAAACCAGCTTGAACATCAGGTAGTTCACGGTTCATGAACTGCTGAAGCCTGGCTTGGAGGATTTTGAGCATTAATTTACTAGCATGTGAGATGAGTGCAACTGGGTGGTAGTTTGGGCATTCTTGGGCTTCCCTGGTGGCTCAGAGGTTAAAGCATCTGCCTCCAATGCGGGAGACCCGGGTTCGATCCCTGGGTTGGGAAGATCCCCTGGAGAAGGAAATGGCAGTCCACTCCAGTATTCTTGACTGGAGAATCCCATGGACGGAGAAGCCTAGTAAGTTACAGTCCACGGGGTTGCAAAGAGTCAGACACGATTGAGTGACTTCACCTTCCTTCACCTTTGAGCATTCTTTGGCATTGCCTTTCTTTGGGACTGGAATGAAAACTGACCTTTTCCAGTCCTGTGGCCATTGCTGAGTTTTCCAAATTTGCTGACATACTGAGTGCAGCATTTTCACAGCATCATCTTTCAGGATTTGAAATAGCTCAACTGAAATTCCATCACCTCCACTAGCTTTGTTCATAGTGATGCTTTCTAAGGCCCACTTGACTTCACATTCCAGGATGTCTGGCTCCAGGTGAGTGATCACACCATCATGATTATTTTGGTCATGAACACCTTTTTGTACAGTTCTTCTGTGTATTCTTGCCACCTCTTCTTAATATCTTCTGCTTCTGTTAGGTCTATACCATTTCTGTCCTTTATTGAGCCCATCTTTGATGTTTAAGGTTCATCTATATAGTAAACTGTGTCAGAATTTCCATTTTTAAAGGTGAAATAGCATTTCATTATATGCATATAGTGTTGATTTCATCTCTTGACTACTGTGAACAATGTTGCTATGAACACTGGTGTACAAATATCTCTTTTAGACCTTGCTTTTGATTTGTGTAAATTTATACCCAGAAGTGGAATTGTTGGATAATATGGTAGTTCTCAGGCTTCCCTGGTAGCTCAGCTGGTAAGAATCCGCCTGCAATGCAGGAAACTCCCATTCAATTCCTGGGTTGGGAGAATTTTCTGGAGAAGAGATGGCCTACCCACTCCAGTATTCCCGGGCTTCTGAAGCCTGTAACTTACTAGGCTTCTTCGTCCATGGGATTCTCCAGGAAAGAATACTGGAGTGGACTGTCATTTCCTTCTCCAGGGAATCTTCCCGACCCAGGGATTGAACCCAGGTCTCCCACATTGGAGGCAGACGCTTTAACCTCTGAGCCACCAGGGAAGCACAAGAATGCCCAAACTACCACCCAATTGCACTCATCTCACATGCTAGTAAATTAATGCTCAAAATCCTCCAAGCCAGGCTTCACATTCCCTGGTGGCTCAGTGGGTAAAGAATCCACCTGCAATGCAGGAGATCTGGGTTCAATCCCTGGGTTGGGAAGATCCCATGGAGAAGGGAACAGCTACTCACTCCAGTATTCTGGCCTGGAGAATTCCATGGATAGTCCATGGGATCACAAAGGGTCAGACACTACTGAGCAACTTTCACACAAAATAGTAGCTCTATTTTTATTTATTTTTTTGAGAAACCTTCATACCATATTCCCTAATAGGTGCACCATTTTACATTCTCACTAGCAGTGCACAAGGGGTCCAATTTCACATCCTCACCAGTCTTACCATGCTTTTGAACAGAGGAAATCTGATATAAAGAATCACTTACTAGGTAACTGAAAGGGTAAAAAGGAAATATTGAAATTTTATTAAGGAAGTTTATTGACTATGCCAAAGTCTTTGACTGTGTGGATCAAAATCACTTCAGTTCAGTCGCTCAGTCAGTCATGTCTGACTCTTTGCAACCCCATGAATCACAGCATACCAGGCCTCCCTGTCCATCACCAACTCCCGGAGTTCACTCAGATTCATGGCCATCGAGTCAGTGACGCCATCCAGCCATCTCATCCTCTGTCGTCCCTTTCTCCTCCTGCCCCCAATCCCCCACAATAAACTGTAGAAAATTCTGAAAGAGATGGGCACACCAGACCACCTGACCTGCCTCTTGAGAAACCTGTATGCAGGTCAGGAAGCACCACTTAGAACTGGACATGGAACAACAGACTGGTTCCAAATAGGAAAAGGAGTACATCAAGGCTTTATATTGTCATCCTGCTTATTTAACTTATATGAGGAGTACATCATGAGAAACGCTGGGCTGGAGGAAGTACAAGCTGGAATCAAGATTGCCAGGAGAAATATCAGTAGCCTCAGATATGCAGATGACACCACCCTTATGGCAGAAAGTGAAGAAGAACTAAAGAGCCTCTTGATGAAAGTGAAAGAGGAAAGTGAAAAAGTTGGCTTAAAGCTTAACATTCAGAAAATGAAGATCATGGCATCCGGTCCCATCACTTCATGGAAAATAGATGGGGAAACAGTGGTTGACTTTATTTTGGGGGCTCCAAAATCACTTCAGATGGTGAATGCAGCCATGAAATTAAAAGACGCTTACTCCTTGAATGGAAAGTTATGACCAACCTAGACATCATAAAAAGCAGAGACATTATTTTGTCCACTAAGGTCCATCTAATCAAGGTTATGGTTTTTCCAGTAGTCATATATGGATGTGAGAGTTGAACTATAAAGAAAGCTGAGCACTGAAGAAGTGACGCTTTTGAACTGTGGTGTTGGAGAAGACTCTTGAGAGTCCCTTGGACTGCAAGGAGATCCAACCAGTCCATCCTAAAGGAGATCAGTCCTGGGTGTTCAGTGGAGAGACTGATGTTGAAGCTGAAGCTCCAATACTTTGGCCACCTGATGCAAAGAGCTGACTCATTTGAAAAGACCCTGATGCTGGGAAGGATTCAGGGCAGGAGGAGAAGGGGGGCGACAGAGGATGAGATGGTTGGATGGCATCACCGACTGGATGGACATGAGTTTGGGTGGACTCCAAGAGTTTTTATGGACAGGGAGGCCTGGCGTGCTGCAGTTCATGGGGTCACAGAGTCGGACACCACTGAGCAACTGAACTGAACTGAACTGAAGGAAGTAACAACACATGTGGCAGCTAACGTTTCTCGGGCTGAGTGTACAAAGGAAAGAGGTAGAATTTATTTTTATATAAAGACAGAGGAGGGTTCTGTGGGGCAGGGATCCAGATCCCTGAGAAGTGGTCACAAGCTGTCTGGTTCTGGTCCCTCTGAAAGGTGACAGTGAGGCTGGTTCAAAGGTGTTGGAGACACTGCAAACTGGATTCAGCTGCTGTTACAGGAATGCACTGCTGTTGCCAAAGTGCTGCTGCCAGGGTGAAGAAGCACTGCTAAAATGGTACTCTCAGGAAGAGAGAGTGAACAGGTAGAGTAAGCCCGTTTTTTCTCCAGCCCTGCAATCTTCCCCTGGCGCCCCCTATGGCGGAGCCTAATAGAGCAGAAATGTATGTATAGTTTGCAGAGTCCCAAATCCACTGAAGTGGCTTAGCAGCAGCAGCAGCAGCAACCTCAGTGCCAAAAAAACAGACTATGGCAGGGCAGATTTGGAACTGAGAGATAGTAACTCAAACAACCTGCCCACCGGGTAGTGACCTCTCTCTGCACAATACTCTCAGCATTTTGCCTGGTTTCTTGTATGTTTTCGTATCACCTCTACCTTGAATGGGAGTTCTTTGCCTATGTCTTAACTCTCTGATTCTTATATAAAGTCCTTTAAGAGCAAGATCATCTTGCTGATTAAGTGGCTGATTCATCTCTGTATACCTTTCTGATGTCCCCCAAAGCCTAGCACAATGGTTATACACAAATAACATACAGTAATTTTGTCAAATAAATGATTTCCAATGGGTAAAAGGGCAGTGGTTAGAAAGTAGCACAGAGGGAGCCCAACCACCATGAAAGTCATTGCAGATTTGTGGATTGAGTGGAATTTGGGCTGAGATATTTGTAAAGGCTGGTAAAAAGCAGACTCACATCAACTTTGTGCAAATGCTTTAAGACTTAACTGGAGGTGCCCTGAAAAGCTGCACTTATTTGGTATTGGCTCCTCAACTTGGGCAACAGAGAGGTGAAAGCAGGAGAAGGGCCTGTCCCAGGGCCCTCTCTTTACAGATAGCATGGTGTGTCCAGAGTCTCTTCCTCCTCTTCTCAGAATACTGTGGATTAGTGCTTAGACTTTAAGCAGCAATATCAGGCAGAAATATTGAAAAGCTAGTGTCCCAATTATTCTTTCTTCTCAACAAATTATCTTCAGACTTAGTGACATAAAACAACAAACATTTTATCATATTCATGGGTTCTGTGTGTCAGAAACTCAGAAAGAACTCAGTGGAAATCACTTGCCTTTGTTTGTGGGTGTCTGGAGTCTCAGCTAGGAAGACTGCATGACAGGAGGAGACTTCTTGGGTGAGATCTAGAATGCAGGCAGACATAGGAGATATTGCAGATTCTATCCAGACCACTACAATAAAGCAAATATTGTAATAAAGTGAGTTACACACTTTTTTTTTGTTTTCTGGAGCATATAAAAGTTATATTTACAGTATACTGTAGTCAAAAATGTTTAATAACATTATGTCTAAAAATATGCATGCTTTAATTTAAAAATGCTTGTACACCCATGGCTGATTCATGACAATGTGTGGCAAAAACCACCACAAATTGTAAAGTAATTAGCCTCCAATTAAAATAAATAAATTAATTTAAAAATGCTTTATTGCTAAAAAATGCCAACCGTCATCTGAAAACACAGGGTTGCCACAAACTTTCCATTCATAAAAAAACATAGTATCTGTGAACCACAATAAAATAAGATATGCCTGTACTCTGGGGACATCCTCACTTACATGTCTGGAGATTGATGTTGACTACCTGCTGATGTTGACCAGAGTACTATGGCCTTCCACATGTGGCTGGGGTTTCCTCCTGGCACAACAGCTTCAGAGTAAGTTTATTATATGGTGAGTTAGGGGTCTATAGCAAGTATCCCAGGAGACAGAGTGGAAACTTTCATGTCTTAGCATCACAAAGTGGGGAAAAGGGAACTCTTGTACACTGTTGCATTCACGCTAAGTCACTTCGGTTGTGTCAAACTCTTTGCAACACTATGAACTGTAGCTCATCAGGCCCCTCTGCTTCAAGGGATTCTCCAGGCAAGAATACTAGAGTGGGCTGACAGTCCCTTCTCCAGGGGATCTTCCTGATTCAAAGATCAAACCCACGTCTCTTATGTCTTCTGCATTGGTGGCTGGGCTCTTTACCACTAGTGCCATTAGCGTCACCTGAGTGAACTGGTATAGCCATTGTGGAAAACAGCATGGAGGTTTCTCAAAAAGCTAGCGCTACCATATGACCTACCTATGATTCCATATATGTGAAAAAGCCAAAAACTTCAATTCCAAAAGGCAAATGCACCCAATGTTTAAAGCATCATTATTTACAATAGCCAAGACATGGAAATAACTTAAGTGTCCATCAATAGATGAATGGATGAAGAGAATATGGTATATATATAATGGGATATAATTCAGCCATGAAAAGGAATGAAATTTTGCTGTTTGAAGAAACATGGTTGGATTTGGAGGGTATTATGCTAAGTGAAATAAATCAGAGAAATATATATACTGTATGATATCAATTATATGTGGAATCCACTTCATGGACCACAACCCTGTGGTGACAAAGGGGCTTGATTAACTCAATGAAGCTATGAGCCATACTGTGCAGGGACACACAAGACTGACGGGTCATAGTGAAGAGTTCTGATAAATCATGGTCCACTGGGTAAGGAAATGGCACCCACTCCAGTATTCTTGCTGCAAGAACCCCATGAACAGTCAGTTCAGTTCAGTCACTCACGTGTCCGACTCTGCGACCCCATGAATTGCAGCATGCCAGGTCTCCCTGTCCATCACCAACTCCTGGAGTTCACTCAGACTCACGTCCATCGAGTCCATGATGCCATCCAGCCATCTCATCCTCGGTTGTCCCCTTCACCTCCTGCCCCCAATCCCTCCCAGCATCAGAGTCTTTTCCAATGAGTCAACTCTTCACATGAGGTGGCCAAAGTACTGGAGTTTCAGCTTTAGCATTATTCATTCCAAAGAAATCCCAGGACTGATCTCCTTCAGAATGGACTGGCTGGATCACTTTGCAGTCCAAGTGACTTTCAAGAGTCTTCTCCAACACCACAGTTCAAACACACCAATTCTTTGGTGCTCAGCCTTCTTCAAGGTTCAGCTCTCACATCCATAGATGATCACAGGAAAAACAGTAGCCTTGACAAGAGGGAACTTAGTTGGCAAAGCAATGTCTCTGCTTTTGAATATGCTGTCTAGGTCGGTCATAACTTTTCTTCCAAGGAGTAAGCGTCTTCTAATTTCATGGCTGCAGTCAGCATCTGCAATGATTCTGGAGCCCCACAAAATAAAATCTGACACTGTCTCCACTGTTTCTCCATCTATTTCCCATGAAGTGATGGGACTGGATGCCATGATCTTCGTTTTCTGAATGTTGAGCTTTAAGCCAACTTTTTCACTTTCCTCTTTCACTTTCATCAAGAAGATTTTTAGTTCCTCTTCACTTTCTGCCATAAGGGTGGTGTCCTCTGCATATCTGAGGTTATTGATATTTCTCCCGGCAGTCTTGATTCCAGCTTGTGCTTCTTCCAGTCCAGCATTTCTCATGACGTACTCTACATAGAGTTAAATAGGCAGGGTGACAATGTACAGCCTTGACGTCCTCCTTTTCCTATTTGGAACCAGTCTGTTGTTCCATGTCCAGTTCTAAGTGATGCTTCCTGACCTACATATAGGTTTCTCAAGAGGCAGGTCAGGTGGTCTGGTATTCCCATCTCTTTCAGAATTTTCCACAGTTTATTGTCATCCACACAGTCAAAGGCTTTGGTATAGTCAATAAAGCAGAAAGAGATGTTTTTCTGGAACTCTCTTGCTTTTTCCATGATCCAGCAGATGTTGGCAATTTGATCTCTGGTTCCTCTGCCTTTTCTAAAACCAGTTGAAACATCTGGAAGTTCACGGTTCACGTATTGCTAAAGCCTGGCTTGGAGGATTTTGAGCATTACTTTACTAGCATGTGAGATGAGTGCAACTGTGCTGTAGTTTGAGCATTCTTTGCATTGCCTTTCTTTGGAATTGGAATGAAAACTGACGTTTTCCAGTCCTGTGGCCACTGCTGAGTTTTCCAAATTTGCTGGCATACTGCATGCAGCACTTTCACAGCATCATCTTTCAGGATTTGAAATAACTCCACTGGAATGGAGCTAGTGCCATCACCTCCACTAGCTTTGTTTGTAGTGATGCTTTCTAAGGCCCACTTGACCTCACATTCCAGGATGTCTGGCTCTAGATGAGTGATTACACCATTGTGATTATCTGGGTCGTGAAGATCTTTTTGTACAGTTCTTCCATGTATTCTTTCCACCTCTTCTTAATATCTTCTGCTTCTGTTAGGTCCAGACCATTTCTGTCCTTTATCGAGCCCATCTTTGCATGAACTGTTCCCTTGGTATCTCTCATTTTCTTGAAGAGATCTCTAGTCTTTCCCATTCTGTTCTTTTCCTCTATTTCTTTACATAATCGCTGAAGAAGGCTTTCTTATCTCTTCTTGCTATTCTTTGGAACTCTGCATTCAGATGCCTATATCTTTCCTTTTCTCCTTTGCTTTTCATTTCTCTTCTTTTCACAGCTATTTGTAAGGCCTTCTCAGACAGCCATTTTGCTTTTTTTCATTTCTTTTCCATGGTGATGGTCTTGATCCCTGTCTCCTGTACAATGTCACGAACCTCATTCCATAGTTCATCAGGCACTCTATCCATCAGATCTAGGCCCTTAAATCTATTTCTCACTTCCACTGTATAATCATAAGGGATTTGATTTAGGTCATACCTGAATGATCTAGTGGTTTTCTCTACCTTCTTCAATTTGATTCTGAATTTGGTAATAAGGAGTTCATGATCTGAGCCACAGGCATCTCCCAGTCTTGTTTTTGTTGATTGTATAGAGCTTCTCCATCTTTGGCTGCAAAAAATATAACCAGTGTGATTTTGGTGTTGACTACCTGGTGATGTCCATGTGTAGAGTCTTCTCTTGTGTTGTTGGGAGAGAGTGTTTGCTATGACCAGTGCATTTTCTTGGCAAAACTCTATTAGTCTTTGCCCTGCTTTATTCCACATTCCAAGGTCAAGTTTGCCTGTTACTCCAGGTGTTTCTTGATTTCCTACCTTTGCATTCCAATCTCCTATAATGAAAATGACATCTTTTTTGGGTGTTAGTTCTAAAAGGTATTTTAGGTCTTCATAGAACCATTCAACTTCAGCTTGTTCAGTGTTACTGGTTGGGGCATAGACCTGGATTACTGTGATATTTAATGGTTTGCCTTGGAAATGAACAGAGATCATTCTGTCGTTTTTGAGATTGCATTCACGTTCTGCATTTCAGACACTTTTGTTGACCATGATGGCTGCTCCATTTCTTCTATGTGATTCCTGTCCACTGTAGTATATCTAATGGTCATCTGAGTTAAATTCACCCATTCCAGTCCATTTTAGTTTGCTAATTCCTAGAATGTCAATGTTCACTCTTGCTATCTCTTGTTTGACCACTTCCAATTTGCCTTGATTCATGGACCTGACATTCCAGGTTCCTATGCAATATTGCTCTTTAGAGCATCAGACCTTGCTTCTATCACCAGTCACATCCACAGCTGGGTATTGTTTTTACTTTGGCCCCATCCCTTCACTCTTTCTGGAGTTATTTCTCCACTGATCTCCAGTAGTATATTGGGCACCTACTGACCTCGGGAGGTCCTCTTTCAGTGTCCTATCATTTTGCCTTTTCATACTGTTGATGGGGTTCTCAAGTAAAAAAATACTGAAGTGGTTTGCCATTCCCTTCTCCAGTGGACTACATTCTGTCAGACCTCTCCACCATGACCCGCCCATCTTGGGTTGCCCCACGGGCATGGCTTAGTTTCATTGAGTTAGACAAGTCTGCGGTCCTAGTGTGATTAGATTGACTAGTTTTCTGTGAGTATGGTTTCAGTGTGTCTGCCCTCTGATGCCTCTTGCAACACCTACCATCTTACTTGGATTTCTCTTACCTTGGACGTGGGATATCTCTTCACAGCTGCTCCAGCAAGGTTCAGTCACTGTTCCTTATCTTGGACAAGGGGTATCTCCTCACCATCGCCCCTCCTGACCTTGAATGTGGAACAGCTCCTCTAGGCCCTCCTGTGCCCTCACAGCCAGCACTCCTTGGACGTGGGGTTGCTCCTCCTGGCCACCACCCCTGGCCTCGGGCATGGGGTTGCTCTTCCCCCCGCTTCCCCTGACCCGCCGGGGCCTCCCCCCAGCCGCAGGCCCCGCCGCCCCCCCCCCCCTGACCTCCCACTTGGGTAGCTCTTCTCGGCTGCTCCTGCACTGTTGCAGCCTGGCACTCTCGGCCACTGCCCCTCACCTTGGACGTGAGGTAACTCCTCTTAGCTGACACCCTTCAGGCATGGGTTCCTCCCGGCTTCTGCCCCTGACCCCGTAAGTGGGGTAGCTTCTCTCGGACATGCTTAGTGCGCTGGTCGCAGCCACCCACGACCATGAACAGTAGAACTAGGCAAAAAGTTCTGACACCAGAATATGAGCCCCTCAAAGTCAGAAAGTGTCCAATATGCTACTGGGGAAGAGTGGAAGGAAATTACTAATAGTTCCCAAAGGAGTGGAATGTCTGGGCCAAAGTGGAAATGATGCTCAGTTGTGGATGTGTCTAGTGATGAAAGGGAAGTCTGATGCTATAAAGAACAATATTGCATAGGAACCTGGAATGTTAGGTCCATGAATCAAGGTAAACTGGACATGGTCACGCAGGAGATGGCAAGACTGAACGTCAACATCTTAGGAATCAATGAACTAAAATGGACGGGAATGGGTAAATTTAGTTCAGATGACCATTATATCTACTACTGAGGGCAAGAATCCCTGAAAAGAAATTGAATAGCCCTCATAGTCAACAAAAGAGTCCAAAATGCAGTACTTCGGTGAAATCTCCAAAACGACAGCAGGATCTTGGCTTGTTTCCAAGGAAGATATTCAACATCACAGTAATCCAAGTCTATGCGCCATCCACTAATGCCAAAGAAGCTGAAGCAGACTGGTTCTGTGAAGACCTGTGACATCCTCTAGAACAAACACCAAAAAAGAGATGTCCTTTTCATCATAGGGATTTGTAATACAAAAATAGGAAGTCAAGACATACCCAGAAAACAGGCAAGTTTGTCTTGGAGTACAAAATAAAGCAAGGCAAATGTTAACAGAGGTTTGTCCCCAAAACATGCTGCTCATGGCAAACACCATTTTCAAGGACCCAAGAGATGACTATACACATGGACATCACCAGATGATCAATACTAATATCAGATAGATTATGTTCTTTGCAGCCAAAGATTGAGAAGCTCTATACAGTCAGTAAAAACAAGACCAGGAACTGACTGTGGCTCATATCATCAGCTCCTTATTGAAAAATTCAGGTTCAAATGGAAGAAAGTGGGAAAAACCACTAGACCATTCAGGTAAGGCCTGAATCAAATACCTTATGATTACATAGTAGAAGTTACAAATAGATTCAAGGGATTAAATATGGTAAACAGAGCACCTGAAGAACAATGGACGGAGGTTTGTAACATTGTACAGGAGATGGTGACCAAAACCATCTCCAAGAAAAAGAAATGCAAGAAGGCAAAATGGTTGTCTGAGGAGGCTTTACAAATAGCTTAGGAAAAAAGAGAAGCAAAAGATAGGAGAAAAGAGAAAAGATATATCCAACTAAATGTAGATTTCCAGAGACTAGCAATGAGAGATAAGAAGGCTGTCTTAAATAAGCAATGCAAAGAAGAAGAAGAAGAAGAAGAAGAAGAAGAAGAAGAAGAAGAAGAAGAAGAAGAAGAAGAAGAAGGAAACAATAGAATGAGAAAGACTAGAAATCTCATCAAGGAAATTGGAGATATCAAGGGAATTTTTCATGCAAGGATGGGCACAATAAGGGACGTAATTGCTAAGGACCTAACACAAGCAGAAAAAATTAAGAAGAGGTGGCAAGAGTACACAGAAGAACTATACAAAAGAAGTCTTAATGATCTGGTTAATCAGGATAGTGAGGTCAATCCCCTAGAGCCAGACATCCTGGAATGTGAAGTCAAGTGGGATTTAGGAAACATTACTACGAACAAGATCAGTGGAAGTGATGAGATTCCAGCTGAGTCATTTAAAATCCTAAAAGATGATGCTGTTAAAATGCTGCACGGGGCCCACTCAACAGTGGGCACAGGACTGGAAAAGGTCAGTTTTCATTTCAATCTCAAAGAAGAGAGAAGTCGCTCAGTCACATCTGACTCTCTGCAACCCCATGGACTGCAGCCCACCAGGCTCCTCAAAGAAAAGTAATGCCAAAGAATGGTCAAACTACCATACATTTGGGCTCATTTCTCATACTAGTAAGACTAGGCTCAAAATTCAGCAGTACGTGAACTGAGAACTTCCAGATATACAAGCTGGATTTAGAAAAGAAGAGAAACTGGAGATCAACTTGCCAACATTCACTGGAACATAAAGAAAGCAGGAGAATTCCAGAAAAAAAATCTACTTCTGCTTCATTGACTATGCTAAAGCCTTTGACATTGTGTATCACAACAAACCAGAAAATTCTTAGAGATGGAAATACTAGATCATGTTACCTGTCTCCTGAGAAACCTATATGTGAGTTGAGAAGCAACAGTTAGAACGGTACATGGAACAACTCACTTGTTCAAAATTGAAAAAGGAATATGACAAGGCTGTAAATTGTCACTCTGCTTATTTAACTTGTATGCAGAGTACATAAAGGGAAATGTCAAGCTGGATGAATCACAAGCTGGAATCAAGATTGATGGGAGAAATATCAACAACCTTAGATATGTAGATGATACCACTCTAAAGGCAGAAAGCAAAGAGCAATGAAAGAGCCTCTTAATGAGGCTGAAAAAGGAGAGGGAAATGATGGCTTGAAACTCAACATTGAAAAAACTAAGATCATGGCATCTGGTCCCATCACTTCATGGGAAATGGGGAAAAAGTGGCAATGGTGACAGATTTTATTTTCTTGGGCTCTAAAATCACTGTGGAAGGTGACTGCAGCCATGAAATTACAAGTCACTTGCTCGTTGGAAGGAAAGCTATGACAAACCTAGACAGTGTATTTAAAAGCAGACACATCACCTTGTTTACAAATTTGCATATAGTCAAAGTTATGGTGTTTTCAGTCATATATGAATGTGAGATTTGGATTATAAAGAAGTCTGAATGCTGATGAACTGATGCTTTTAAATTGTGGTGCTGGGAGACGGATCTTGAGAGTCACTTGGACAGCAAGGAGATCAAACCAATCAGTCCTAAAGGAAATTAACCCTGAATATTCATTGGAAGGACTGATGCTGAAGCTGAAGCTCTAATAATTTGGGCCACCTATGCAAAAAGCCAATTCACTGGAAAAACCCCTGATGCTGGGAAGGATTGAAGGCAAAAGGTGACGGGGGGTGGCAGAGGATGGTTAGATAGCATCACTGGCTCAGTGGACATGAATTTAAGAAAACTCTGGGAGATAGTGGACAGAGGAGCCTGGTGTGCTGCAGTTCATGGGACTTCAAGGAATTGGACACAACTTAGCAACAACAACAGCAACAACAACAATATGCAGAATCTAAAAAATACTCCCAAAATACTCATAAATGTAACAAAAAAAAAAAAAAAGCAGACTCACATATAGATCACAGACTAGTGGTTACCCACAAGAAGGAGGTGGAAAGGCAATGTAGGGGAATGGGAGATACAAACCACTGCTTATAAGGTAGGTTCAAGGATGTATTGTATAGCACAGGGAATATAGCCAGTAGTTTGTAATAACCATAAGTGAAAAAAATTAAAATTTGTATAAAAATTTAAAACAGAAGTCATGCAGTACTGCTTTTGCCTCATTCTATTGTTTGTAACTGAGTCATGAGCTCACTTACATTTAAGGGTAGAGGATATGGACCTCATCTGAATGAGTGTCCACATGACCAACTGTAGAAAAGTATATGGGGTAAAAAATATAGTTGCAGATGTTCTGGGAAAACAGTCTGCCACAGCTGTTAAACTTATTCTGCACATTTTTGGGATGAGGACATCAAGTTCTAGAGAACCTGGGAAGTGGCTTGCAAAGACCCTGCAGGTAGTTCTCAGAATTCTTAGGGAACCCACTTTTGCCATGGCTGCTGTTAACAAATTCCACATACTGAATGGCTTTTAGCAGCAATAATTTATTCTCTCACTCTTCCAGAGGCTAGCTTTCAGTTAGGGCCATGCTCTTTCTGGCTGCTCTAGGAGAGGATTCTTTCTGACCTCTTCCTAGTTTCTGGTGGTTCTCAGCAATCTTCCTGGAGTTCCTCGACTTGTAGATCCTCCACTCCAATCTCTGTCTCATTCAGCTTGGCATCCTTGCTGTATGTCTGCACAATGTCTTCCCTCTGTGTGTGTCTAGCTCTGTGCCCAAATTTCCCTTTTTCACAAGGATGCCAATTGGATTAAGTTGCACTATAATGGCCTCACTTTAACTCGATTCATTCTGTAAAGGAAGGAATCCTTCTGTTCCTTATTTCCAAATAAGGCCACAGTAGGCAATGTGGGGGTGGGGGTGGGGGGAACTGGTGGCAAGGGAGTAGTGCTTCCCAGCTGTCACTAGTGGCAAAAAATCTGCCTGCCAATACAGAAGACTTAAGGACATGGGTTTGATACATGAGTTGGAAAGATTCCCTGGAGGAGGGAATGGCAACCCACTTCAGCATTCTTCCCTAGAGAATCCCACAGACAGAGGATGTAGTCCATAGCGTTGCAAAGAGTTGGACACAACTGAGAGATTTTCACTTTTACTTTTCAGGAGGAGTTAGGGCTTCAACATATTTTGGGGAGGGGGACACAATTCAAACCAGAGCACCATCTTTTATGAAAGCCATGAGAAGAGAACTTAGAGACTTACTCTAAGGTGAACTTAGAAGCACACATGGCAGCCATGCTGAGGGAATCTCCCTGGCCAGTAAGCCTGGGCCAAAGTGCTGAAGGTGTTCTAAGAGAAAAATGGGCTGGGATTGTTGAAACACACTGAAAATGTTTATGTTATAGACATTTTCATGACAAACATAAATGGGGGTCAGTGGGTGCCATCAGAGAGGAGCCCAGTGACTTCACAGAGGTTAGATGCTGGAGCCAATTCCCCTCTGTCATGTCTGAAGGGTGATGATTAAACTTCAGAAGCAATTTGGGCCCCAGTACCTGACACAATGAAAGTGAAAGAGGAGAGTGAAAAAGTCAGCTTAAAGCTCAACATTCAGAAAATGAAGATCATGGCATCCGGTCCCATCACTTCCTGGGAAATAAATGGGCAAACAGTGGAAACAGTGGCTGACTTTATTTTTCTGAGCTCCAAAATCACTGCAGATGGTGAATGCAGCCATGAAATTAAAAGACGCTTACTCCTTGAATGGAAAGTTATGACCAACCTAGACAGCATATTAAAAAGCAGGGACATTACTTTGCTAACAAAGGTCCATCTAGTTAAGGCTATGGTTTTGCCAGTGGTCATGTACGGATGTGAGAGTTGGACTGTGAAGAAAGCTGAGTGCTGAAGAATTGATGTTTTTGAACTGTTGTGTTGAAGAAGACTCCTGAGAGTCTCTTGGACTGCAAGGAGATCCAACCAATCCATCATAAAGGAAATCAGTCCTGGGTGTTCATTGGAGGGACTGATGTTGAAGCTGAAATTCCAATACTTTGGCCACCTGATGCAAAGAGCTGACTCAGTGGAAAAGACCCTGATGCTGGGAAAGATTGAGGGCAAGAGGAGAAGGGAATGACAGAGGATGAGATGGTTGAATGGCATCACTGACTTGATGGACATGGGTTTGGGTGGACTCCGGGAGTTGGTGATGGACAGGGAGGGCTGGCGGGCTGCAGTTCATGGGGTGGCAGAGTCGGACATGACTGAGCAACTGAACTGAACTGAACCTGACACAATCCACTGAAAAGCAGAGGTGGCTTGTAGAGGAGATGAATAGCTGAACAGAAAAGCTATTCTCTCAACCTTGGCTTTGTTTTTTAATATAAATTTATTTATTTTAATTGGAGGCTAATTACTTTACAATATTGTATTGGTTTTTCCATATATTAACATGAATCTGCCATGGGTGTACATGTGTTCCCCATCCTGAACCCCCCCCCCACCTCCCTCCCCATCCCATCCCTCTGGGTCATTACAGTGCACCAGCCCTGAGCATCCTGTATCATGCATTGAACCTGGACTGGTGATCATTTCACATATGATAATATACATGTTTCAGTGCCATTCTCCCAAGTCATCCCACCCTCACCCTCTCCCACAGAGTCCAAAAGACTTTCTATACATCTGTGTCTCTTTTGCTGTCTCGCATACAAGGTTATCATTACCATCTTTCTAAATTCCATATATATATATGTTATTATACTGTACTGGTGTTTTTCTTTCTGGCTTACTTCACTCTGTATATTAGGCTCCAGTTTCACCCACCTCTTTTGAACTGATTCAAATGTATTCTTTTTAATGGCTGAGTAGCACTCCATTGTGTATATGTACCACATCTTTCTTATCCATTCATCTTCTGATGGACATCTAGGTTGCTTCCATGTCCTGGCTATTATAAACAGTGCTGTGATGAACACTGGGGGTACATGTGTCTCTTTCAATTCTGGTTTCCTTGGTGTATATGCCCAGCAGTGTGATATCAACCCTGGCTTTGAAATGGAGCAAGACCCTGTGGTTCCTAACTTGCCCCTCACCACCATGTCTTCTGCCTGTCTTTTGTCTGTGGAAAACTTTAATAAAAGAATAAGTTTAATCAGAGAAGCAAGAAATGCAGAAACAAAGGAAAACAGGAGACTAAATAATAATACAGTCATTAATCATAGTTAAGGACCTTTAGTTCTTTCTCAAGGGCTACAGATAATGTTCTGAGCCACATTCTGTGAGCTATCTTATAGATACTAAAACCCCAGGTGGAGAAGTTAACAACAAGATGACCAGACTGTACCCACGACATGAGCTTCCACAATTCTGAGAATTCACCTCTAAGAAATGGGAACAAATGGACCCTGGAACTGACAATTAACTGTACCTAAAACAATCAAGATGATGCTGGTCAGACCACCGATGCTCAATGTGAAGAAGACTGTTGGAGATGTCTGTGCTGTTTCTATGTGTAGTCTCCTGCCTCTCACTTATGCCTATGAAAGCTCTTGCCCCACTGATTGCTAGTTAGGGAAAGTCTGCCTTTGGCCAGATGTCCACCACCCTCTCCCTCCAGTTGCCAGCATCTGAAATAAAGCAAATTTTTCTTTCTACCAACGTGGTCTGTTTATTGGCTTTTTGAGCAGTAAGTATCCAGACCCACACACACGCTTTTCAGTAACAGCTTCAAATCATGAAAGGTAGCTTTCCCTTCCACCAAAACAGTGTTGTGAAGCAGATGATTCAGGCAGAGATAAAAGAGACTGTGGACTTCTGCAAAGGTAGAAGGAGCCCTAGATTGGAGGGAAACTGTATTCTGCCATACCTACCAGTGTCATTTCCTCCAGAATTTAGGGGAATACAAAGCATTTTACATTGTTTACCAATAACAGCATCAGAAAGAAACAAGAATTGTTACTACTTATTAAGGGGCAGTTTATCTAGGCCATCTATAGTTTGCTACAGTTTTTTGCTTATATCCCTAGTGCACTTACTTCTGGTAGAGCTTTAACCCCCTAAAACTGCGTCCTTTTGTTGGAGGGCTGCCCCCAGTTTGCTATAGCTGGCTTTTCGGGCCACAGTGGGAACTGGAAGTGCTTTGGAATTTACTCTCCCTTGGGTATCCTTTATCTAATGGCACAGATGTGGTAATGTGTGGGGGCTTCCCAGGTGGTGCCAGTGGTAAAGCCCCCACCTGCCAATGCAGGAGATGTAAGAGATGCGGGTTCAGTCCCTGGGTCGGGAAGATCCTCTAGAGGAGGGCACAGCAATCCACTTCAGCATTCTTCCTGGAGAACCCCATGGACATAGGAGCCTGGTGGGCTATAGTCCATAGGGTCACAAAGAGTTGGACACAGCTGAAGTGACTTAGCACACACATGGTAGTGTATAGCAAATGGGTATAAATTCCCTGGGCTTCCCTGGGGGCTCAGCAGTAAAGATCTCCCTGCCCAGGCAGGAGACAGGTGTTCGATTGCTGGGTTGAGGATATCCCCTGGAGAAAGAAATGGCAACCCACTCTAGTACTTTTTGTTTTGGAAATCCCATGAACAGAGTAACATGGCGGGCTACAGTTCATGGGGTCAAAAAGCAGTCAGACATGACTTAGCGACTAAACAACAACAAAGAAATTCCCTGCTTCTCCCCTTCCTCTGACTCAAAACCTACACTCTCCTGCAAAGAAACTGGGACTGAGTCAAAATTGCTCTCAGTGATACATGATAACTCACTCTTATGTGGCCCCTTCCACTACCTGTCTCAATTTCCCACTTCTCAGTGTGTGTGTTAGCTGCTCAGTCATGTCTGAATCTTTGCAGCCCCATGAACTGTGGCCCACCAGGTTCCTCTTTCATGGGATTCTCCAAGCAAGAATACTGGAATTTGCTGTCATGCCCTCCTCCAGGGGATCTACCTGACGCATGGATTGAACCCACGCCTCTTGTGACTCCTGCACTGGTAGGTGGATTCTTTACCACTAATGCCACCTGGGAAGCCCTCCTATTTCTCTACTACTAGTTTTTACTGATACTAATTCCTAATAAGTGATTTTCACATTCCAAGCAAGGTTAGTTTCATGGGTCCAGTCTAAGACACCATCTTATCTAACCTTCACAGCCACTTCCCGAGGCAGGGAGGACAACTATGGAAACTCTGGCTTTGAAAGGACCTGCTCCCAATCACATCATAATTGTACTTGTCTTCCCTGGTGGCTGAGATAGTAAAGAATCTGTCTGCAATGTAGGAGATCCAGATTCGATCCCTGGGTTGAAAAGATCCCTGGAGAAGGAAATGGCCACCACCCCGGTATTCTTGCCTAGAGAGTTTCATGGACAGAGGAGCCTGGCAGACTATAGTCCATGGGTTTGCAAACAGTTGGACATGACTGAGTGACTAACACTACTAACTAACTAACTCAACTTTCAAACCAATCTTCTTTCTGCTATATTATATTGCTTCAAAGAAACAACTTGTCTTATTTCTTTTTCAAATCTTAACTGCCTTTGGATTTCTTGAATTTCTTCACTTAGAAGAAATACACTGAATTTTTTCACTTAGAAGAAATACACTGAATTTTTCAACTAAAGTGAAGCATTGATATTCCTATTATTTTCTATTGCTATGTTGTCCAAGTCTAGGTTTTTATCAGAGCAGTGAATGAGGTAAAGGCAGTCTTCTTCATGTTCCCTTCTCCTTAGATACTGTAATAGACTAAAGATAGACCTAACTTATTTAACAGTCCTTCCACTGAAGGCTGAAGTCTATACACCCTCCCTTTGAATCAGGGCTGACCCATGACTGTGTGACAAATGTGTGTACTGTGTGCTAAGACAAATGTGATCTGAGACTAGATTTTTAAAAAGGCTGGCAGCTTTTGCCTGGATCTTTTGAAGTCCTGAGCTGCCATATAAGAAATTCCACTACGCTGAGAATGCCAGCCCTTGACGAAGCCCAAGCTAGCCATATGAAGAGGTCATGTGGAGAAGGAGGTGTCCAGTGAGGCAGCATCCTTTTGAGTTGTCCTGGCTGACTCTTCAGACATCAAGGAGCAGAGATCATCCATCCATCCCTCCTGTGCTTTGTCTGAATTTTTGATCCACAAAATCCGTGGTCATAAAAAGTGGCTTTTACACAATGAAGTTTTAGAGTATTTTGGTCATGCATCAATTAGATAACTTGAACAGCCAGACACATCCGATGGTGCAGAAAACATCTGTATTAGCACAGAGGAACTAGTCTACCCTCTATCTAGCACTCACCATATCACTCCACTTGCTTTTCAAACTTTCTCACCCTAGTCTTGGAGCTGGGAACAAATGAACTCTTCTTTGAACATCACTCAGTCACAGCCACCTTTAACTTCTAACTGGACACCTGGTCCAGGGCAGGGAAGACTATCATTAGGGATCAGTCTTGGGTTGACAAAGTAACTTGGGAACCAGCTACCCCCAGCACATCTAAACTTCTCCCTTTTAACTTCTTGGTTACCTTATAAATTATTCGAGCTGCTACTGGGCCCCAAACCTTACTAACCTGGGCATAGTTAGATTGCATGTTCTTATTTGAATGAAAAGCACTGATTAAGCATTTGGTTCTGTTTTAACTTTGTTACTTTGCCACTGTGGGCAAGTCACAACCTCTCTGAGTTTCATTGCTTCATTTTCATTCTTCTAAAATGAGATGATTGTCTTGTGAAGGCATTTTTTTTTTTTTGCCCTCCCTAGGGGAATAATTTGTTTGTATGGTGGGATTTCTGTGGAGGTGGCACTAGTGATAAAGAATCCACCTGTCAATGCAGGAGATGAAAGAAACACAGGTTTGATTCCAGGGTTGAGAAGATACCCTGGGATAGGAAGTGACAACCCACTCCAGTATTCTTGCCTGGAAAATTTCATGGACAAAGGAGCCTGGCAGGCTATAGCATGTGGGTCACAAAGAGTTGGACACAACTGAGGAATTGAGCATAGGCACATGGTGGAATTTCTGTGGCACTTTGTACACAGTCATTTTGTAAATATCACATATATTGCACACATATTTTATTCACTTTATACAGAGCCAGTGTCATGGCAGAAAGCACTGTGTAGGTTGTAAGTTTCTAAAATCAGACCTGGGTTTGCCACTGACTAGCTATGTGACCTTGAACAAAGTATTGCCTCTCAAATTCTATTTTAACTTACATGCCTACCTCATACACTTGTATTGATGATTGAGATAAATGGTGAAACAATGAGTAGCTAAATAAACATTCAAAAATTGCTGTTATCATTATGATGAAAGCCTTTCCTTTATAAACAATTCATGATGCTATTTACTTCATGTACATTTTAAATTGTTCAAAACAAAAATTATTACTCTAAAAACAGACAGTTTAAAGAATGCTCTGAATTACAGATTTCAGAGTCAAAGGGAAAGTTTGCTTTTTTTTTTTCCTGTGAGTTCATTCAAAGTAAACATTTGCCATATCACAGGCAAAAACACACTCCATATGTATGCCTGCTCCACTGACTCCCAGTCTGCCAAAGAAGACAAACATATTTCATTTAGACCTAGCTGGTCTTCCATCTTTAGTCTGAAGTCATCTTATTTGCCCTCTAAAGATTTTGAAAAGAGAAGGGAAAAGAGAGAAGAAAGTCTCAGCAGTTTGCATGGTCCATTCAATAAACAAGGGCAGTATTAAGCCACTTTCATCTTATGAACCCTATGTGTCACTCAGCAAAACAGTGATCCTGTGTCATCACCAGGAGACAGAGGAACCTGGACAGAGGGGCTCTGAGGATGCTGACCAGCACAAATGGCCTTGGGGCATGAACATGATTTTAGCTTTGAATCTGTCCAGCACTTACAAGTCTGAACTTGATGTCTGGGACTGCTGAGGAGCACCTATTCATGCTACTCACTTGCTCCAGGGCTGCAGCTGGAGATCAGGTGTCAGTGTCCAAATCTCACTCCCCACCATGTCAAATTCCCATCTCTCAGGACAATATCAAGACAGCACACAATCAATGTGTATTGACTGAATGAATAATTAAATGAATTAATATGTAAATTATATTAACTGAGTTTTGTTTGTTCCACCACTTACATTGACTTCCATCTCTGACATTTTTATTTGGCACTTCTTAAATTTGGTCTGGAAAATAGGGAGAAAATACAGTTTATAAAGCTCTATCACCTACTCATTGAACACCCAGTTACTTTATTCTCCCAGCAACTCCATTTTATGATGAAAAGGGAAGTTCAGAAAAATTAGCTCATCTAAGCACCCACAGATAATGGATGGCAATTTCAAGATTCAAACTCCAATTTTCTGACTTAAAAGTTTATGATCTCACTGTTATATTCCTTGACATTCCTCAGAATTAGAGGAAGTTGCTTGTTGCTATAAAAGAAAAAAAGGTGGGGTGTCTGACCCTTGACTTAAGTGATCTTTCTTATGAATGGCATCCACCATACTTTTGATAGATGGGGAGTCTATTCCTGTTACAGATATTCTGGAATGGGGATAATCATTCACTTCATAAAACTTGACAGAGTAGCCTCCACATTTCTGCTGTTGTCTGAGAAAGATAAAGCACTATCCAAGGCAACTTTCAAAAGAGCTGCCTAGGAAAACTCCATTGACCTCCCTTTAAGGGAATTATTAAAATTGAATTTGCATAACATTGCTTTTTTTTTTTTTTTGTTGGGGCAGTAGCAGTGGAGGGGGTGCAAAAGGGGTGGGTTTATTTTTCACTTTTAAATTAAATTATTTATTTACAACGTGTTTGCCAAAGACGTGCCATAGGTGACCAGTCCCCAATGCCGAATCCCCTCCCACCTCCCACCCCCATCCTCTACTTGAATCAGCCTTGCAGCCCCGCCTCCTGCATCCTACGTTGAACATAGATAGGTGGGTTTTCTTTGGTATACATGTTTAATGTCACCCCATCCAGCCCACCCTTCCCCCCCAGTCCATATGTTGGTCCTCAGGGATTGGCAGATGCAGAGATGGCCATCATATGTGGAGGAATAGTTAGAAGGCTGAAATTCCTAAAAATAGTGTCAGATGCTGGTGACACACCCCTCTGTAAAGCCCAAGATTGCTGACCCACATGTTCCTCTGTGTCATTTTTCCTCAGCATCCTCCTTAAACAAGGCAAAGCTTTCAGAGACCATAATCTAGCAGATTCATGGCTGGAAGGAGTTTTAAGGCCCCTTAGTTGAAAGATGCTTAATGTAAATCTGCAAAGAAGAGCATTTGAATGTCAGCAACTGTAACTGCTACCAAATCACTGTCCTTCTCACCTGAGAAGGTTAAATAATGTCTCAAGAAATATATGCAATATATGCTGGTATTAGGAGCAGTATGGGGACTCTCCATCCTGAGTACATTTCCCCCAAAGAGACCTTACATTTTAGAAACAAGACATAAAGGCTTGAAGCTTCTGGCTTTAACAAAAATTATACCAGAGTGAAGAAGTCCTCAAAAGTTCCATTTTCATATAGCTATGGGCATGTCATTGCCTCTCTGCTTCCATGTTTCATGCCTAAATTTTTTACCCATCTAATATGTGGGGCAAGATTTAATTCTTATCTAACTCTACTTGGGATTATCAGAGAGAATTTAAGTGGACAATATATTTCTTAGATCTCAATGTGTACCTCCTCTTTCAAATGATTAGACAAGGAATTTTCAAAAATTTCTAAGGGGTAAGAGGATGTAGGCATCACATAGACCTTCCATCCCAGTCTTACTCAACCCTAAGAGTTCCAGACCACTCATGGTTACACACTAATGCTATTCCAAAGAGGACACCATGTTCTCAACTGACATATCATTCACATGGATCCTGAGTATAATACATTCCATCTCAGTACCCACTTTTCCAAGCCATATACTGAGGAATGGTGATAAGACAGAGAAACAAAGGGGTTAGTAAGTAAAGTAAAGTCGCTCAGTCATGCCTAACTCTTTGCGACCCCATGGGCTGTAGCCTACCAGGCTCCTCTGTCCATGGGATTTTCCAGGCAATAGTACTGGAGCGGATTGCCATTTCCTTCTCCAGGGGATCTTCCCGACCCAGGGATCGAACCCGGGGAGGAAAAAGAAAAATAGGCCCTGCTCCTGATCTCAGCATCTATGATCAGCTGATGCAATATTTCTCAAATGTTTAGGAAGAGGAATGAGCTTGTGGAGACAGCTTCCCTGCAGAATCCATGTTGACAGTGTTGGGAAGCACAGTCAACTTGTAGAGTAAGGGAGATTTGAATTTTTGTTCTGGCATTTCCCAAAACTTGATGAGTAATCTGGGAGTAAATGACTTAAAGTGTTTTGGCTTTTAAGTTTAATTTGGGCCCTTTTGTTTATTTTTGTGTTTATAATATTACCATTACTTTAGGAGGTGGTTCAGAGAGAAACTTACTGTGATTTATGTCAAAGAGTGTTCTACTTATGTTTTCCTCCAAGAGTTTTATAATGTATGGTCTTATGTTTATGTCTTTAATATATTTTGAGCTTATTTTTGTGTATGGTGTTAGGAAGTGTTCTACTTTAATTCTTTTATATGTAGCTGTTCAGATTTTCCAGCACCACTTAGCGAAGAGGCTGTCTTTTTCTTCATTGTATAGTCTTGCCTCCTTTGTCAAAGACAAGGTACCCATAGGTGTGTAAGTTTATCTCTGGGCTTTCTATACTGTTGTGTTTATCTATATTTTTGGTTTGTTTTTGTGTGTGTGTGTGCCAATACCATGCTATTTTGATGACTACAGCTTTATAGTATAGTCTGAAGGTTTATTCCTCCAGCTCTGTTTTTCTTTCTCAAGATTGCTTTGGCTATTCGGGGGTCTTTTGTGCTTCCATATGAATTATGACTTTTTTTTTCCTAATTCTGTGGAAAATGCCATTAGTAATTTGGTAGGGATTGCACTGAATCAGTGGATTGCTTTGGGTACTACAGTCATTCTCACATTATTGGTTTTTCCAGTCTAGGAACATGGTATATTTCTCCATCTGTTTATGTCATGTTTATTTCTTTCATCAGCATTTTATAGTTTTCTGCATATAGGTCTTTTGTGTCCTTAGTGAAAGTTGCTCAGTTGTGTCCAACTCTTTGCAACTGCATGGACTGTACAGTCCCTGGAATTCTCCAGGCCAGAATTCTGGAGTGGGTAGCTGTTCCCTTCTCCAGGAAATCTTCCAAACCCAGGGATCTAATCCAGGTCTCCCCCATTGCTGGCAGGTTCTTTACCAGCTAAGCTACCAGGGAAACCCTTTTGTGTCCTTGGGTAGATTTATTCCTAGGTATTGTGTTCTTTTTGTTGTGTTGGTGAATGGGATTGTTTCCTTAATTTCCCTTTCTGATTTTTCATTGTTAGTGTGTAGGAATGCAAGTGATTTCTCTGTATTAATTTTGTATTTCATGACTTTACTAAATTCATTGATTAGCTATAGTAATTTTCTGGCAGCATCTTTACGGTTTTCTACATATAGTATCATGTAATCTGCAAACTGAGAATTTTACTTCTTTTTGAATCTTTTATTTCTGTTTCTTCTCTGATTGCTGTCTCTAAGACTTCCAGAACTATATTGAATAATAGTGGCAGGCATGGGCACCCTTGTCTTGTTCCTGATCTTAGAGGAAATGCTTACAGTTTTTCACCACTGAGAATAAAGTTTGTGTGGGTTTGTTGTATATGGCCTTTACTATGTTGAGGTAGGTTCTTTAAACAGTATGGAGATTCCTTAAAAAACTAGAAAATAAACTACCATATGACCCAGCAATCCCACTATTGGGCATATACCCTGAGACTCTCATAATTGAAAAAGAAATATATACCTATGCGTCTTTGCAAAACTGTTTACAATAGCCAGAACATGGAAGCAACCTAGATATCCACAGACACATGAATGGATAAAGAAGTTGTGGTGCATATATACAATGGGATATTACTCAGCCATAGATAGGAATGAATGTGACACTTACAGTAAGGTGGATAAACCTAGAGCCTGTTACACAGAATAAGTCAGAAAGACAAAAGCAAATATCATACATTAACACATATATATGAAATCTAGAAAAATGGTACTGATGAGCCTATTTGCAAGACAGGAATAGAGACTCAGACATAGAGAACAGACATGGATACAGTGGGAGCAGGAGAGTGTGGGACCAATTGAGAGAGTACCATTGACATATTTACACTACCATGTGTAAAATAGATAGCTAGCAGGAAGAAGCTGCATAACACAGGGAGCTCAGCTCTGTGCTCTCTGATGACCTGGATGGGGAATGCAGGTGGTAGGAAGAAGGCTCAAAAGGAAGAGGATACATGTAAACTTATAGCTGATTCACGTTGGACAGAAGTAACCAGACGTGTAAAGCAATCATCATCCAATTAAAAATAAATTAAAAAATACAATGTTTTGGCTTTCACAAGGATAAAATAAGGAATTGGATGAAATAAGCACAATGCTATCTCTGTCAGTGAGAGTAGAATAATTGGCTGGAGATAGATGGCAAAGGAAAATTTACTGAGCATTCTGGATTCTATTAATTGACAAGAGAGATGTTATTCCATACTACTGGCATAAGCACATCCTTATCCTGGCTGTCATGGTCTTGACTTAACAAGGATACCTACCTGCCTTTTGCCTTAGAGGACATATACTCACAAACCTTATGGCTTATAAACTTTATGGTTAGATCATACCTGCCTTCATCTTCCTCTAATAATGGAATGATGTCATGATTTAAGACCAAGTTTAGAGATTTTTCAGTCCAGAAACAATGATGGCATAACCTAGGCTGCTAGTAGCTCTCCCCAGACCTAGACCTGTAAGGCATGATATTATAGTAACAAGAGTTATTGCAATAAAAACAGCATGTTTCTGAACAGAAACCCAGACAAATAGGCCACTGGAGGAGCACAGAGAGGCCTTGTACATGTAGGAACTTGATATGTGTTGGCATCTCAGTTTTTAAATAAGCTTTTAAAATTATAACTTATTTTATGTAGATAGATGGTGCTGAAAACACTGAGTTTACCAAATAGAGAAAAGTTAAGTTGGATTTTTACTTCATACTACAAGAAAAAGAAAGCAAAGATATACAAAAATTAAAAACAAACAAAGATCTAGTGTGAAAGGTAAGACTGTACAGCTAAAGCAAATTGGAGATGGAGATAATGGAGGAAGTGGACGATGGAAGTGGACAGTGATCATGATTCAACATGACCCCAAATTTTCAAATGATAAGGGTCTCTATTTCTAATCTTACAACAAAATTGTGCAAAATTGCAGCAGAGACTTCTCTGTGTTCCTCAAAGCCTCTTTTCTTTCCTTCCTGTTGTTCAGTCACCCAGTAGTGTCCAACTCTTTAAGACTCCATGGACTGCAGTAAGACAGGCATCCTTGTCCTTCACCAACTCCTGGAGTATGCCCAAGTTCATGTCCATTGCATTAGTGATGCCATCTAGCCATCTCATCCTCTGATGCCCTCTTCCCACTCTGCCCTCAATCTTTCCCAGCATCAGGGACTTTTCCAGTGAGTTGACTGTTTGCATCAGGTGACCAAATTGCTGGCACTTCAGCTTCAGCATCAGTCCTTCCAATAAGTTTTCAGGGTTGATTTCCCTTAAGATTGACTGGTTTGATCTCCTTGCTGTCTAAGAGACTCTCAGGACTCTTCTCCAGCAACACAGTTTGAAGGCACTAACTCTTTGATGCCCTGCATTCTTTGTGGTCTAGCTCACACCCTCTTCATGGATTATTGCCTTGTCATGGCAAAGGGGCTGGTGTAGCTCAGTGAAACTATGAGCTATGCCATGTAGGGCCACCCAAGATGAACAGGTTATAGTGGAAAGTTCTGACAAAAAGTGATCCACTGGAGGAGGGAATAGCAAACCACCCCAGTATACTTGCTATGAGAACCTCATGAACTCTATAAAAAGACAAAAAGATATGACACCAAAAGATGAGACCCTCCTGTTACACAGATTCTTTTACAGTTTTCTGTGTCCATGGACTGAATCTTGACCAGTGGAATGTAGGCATAAATGATGTATGCTACTTCCAGGATTGGCCCATATAGTCATAAATATAACATTCTGTAATGTTCTGTAGGTCATTGGCCAGTACTGTGCTGACCTAACTGGGAGCACAGACTCAAGATGCAAGAAGTCTGAGTCCTTGCATGTCCATACAGAAGGCTGCATTGCTAACACCTGCTGTGGACTCTTCTGTGGGGGAAAAAAATCTTAGTGTGTTGAACCACTGAGATTTGGAGGGCTATTGTTACTGTGGTTAGTGTCACCTTAACTAACAAAATGGCAACATCATGGATTAAAATATAAATTTATAAATGCTCTAGAACATAATTTACAAGAGAGATTTTATGATGTAGAGATGGAAAAGAAGTTTCTAAGCATGGAAGAAGAGACATAAACATCCATTAATGTTGAATAGATTTCACCACGTAGAATTCTTTTAAACCAATGACTATTTATTTAATTGTGGTAAGTACACTTACGATGAGATCTACCCCCTTAATAAATTTTTAAGTGTACAGAACAGTGTTGTTACCTATAGGTGCCATGTTATACAGCAGAGCTCTAGAATTTACTTATCTTTCATAACTGAAATTTTATACCAATGGAGCAGAAGTTTTCTATTTCCCCCTCTCCCCAGCCCCTAGCAACTGATTTTCCACTCTGTTTCTATGAATTTGATTATCTTTATTGCCTCATAGAAGTGGAATCCTGCAGTATTTCTTCCTCTATGACCGGCTTCTTTCATTTAGCATAATACTCTCCAGGTTCATCCTTTTCATCACATATATCAGGGTTTCCTTCTTTTTAAGGCTGAATAAGATAATGTTATGCACATTATACATATATATTATTTACATTATATTTTATAATAATTATACCACATTTATCCTTTCATTGACTGATGGACATTTAGGTTGTTTCCATATCTTGGCTATTGTGAATGATGCAGTGAACATGGGAGAGCAGTTATCTCTTCAAATTGATCACTAACCACTATTTATTTAGGTGAAAATAAACTTCTGCATTTAATTTATAACTATAGTCAACACACCTCTGAGCAAACAAGAACTCTATTTGCAGTTTAAAACAACTCCTGTATCTGAACTATACATATATTGCTCCTGTTGCTGTTAAGGTTATAATGATGGTAATTAAAAATTAAAGTACCAGTTTAATTACTAACTAGTTGGCTCAGAGGTAAAGAATCTACCAGCAAGGCAGGAGATGCAGATTCAATCCCTGGGGTGGGAAGATTCCCTGGAGGAGGAAATGGCAACCCATTCCAGTATTCTTGCCTGTAAAATTGCATGGACAGAGAAACCTGGTAGGTTACAGTCCATAAGATCACAAAGAGCCAGACACGTGCATGCACATGCATGCAAAGATAAAATAAATAGAAATATTACTCATAAATTGATGTGCTGTGCTTGGTCACTCAGTCGTGTCTGACTCTTTGTGACTGCATGGACTGTACTCTGCTAGGCACCTTTGTCCATGGGGATTCTCCAAGCAAGAACACTTGAGTGGGTTGCTATGTCCTCCTCCAAGGGATCTTCTTGACCCAGGAATCAAACGAGGGTCTCCTGCATTGCAGGCAGATTCTTTACCAGCTGAGCTATCAGGGAAGCCCCACAAGTTGGTAATATTATCTTCAAAACGTTAAGAACCAGAGTCCCATCAAAAGTTAAGCAAAAATTTTGTCTCTTAAGTAATAGCAGTTTTTAAACTAATGGCAAAAGATAAATAATCCCAAGCTATTTCTTTTGAAAAAGACAAAAGTGGGGACCCCAAGTTTTTCAGTAGAGTCTGAAAGTTATCAGCACAGTTCTGAAATATTTGGTTTGTTACACCTGTGGCTGATTCATGTCAATGTATGGCAAAACAAATACAGTATTGTAATGTAGAATAAAGTATTAAAAAAAAGAAAGTTGAGTTAATCTCGAATGAATCCTCTTTTATTTTCAAGTTATAATGATGGTAGAGGGGTGAGGTGAAAATGGAGGAGGAAACAGAGAAAGGGAAGAAGGTGAAAAGGTCCTTCTTGCAGAAATTGTCCCCTTTGATCAATATATATCCCTTTGGCAATAATGAATTTGGATAGATGGACATAGTCTAATTGTAAACATGCGATGCTAGTGGTGGAGAGAGGGAAGCTCTGATTTCAACAGGAAGCTCCAGCTGCTGGTGCAGGATTACGTGGGGATTGGCTCTTGGCCTCATATTCTGTTGGAAAACTGCTTGTGGTGTGATTACTCAATTCATTTTCTATTGAATGGATCACTGTTATAAATTCAGCTACCAACTTCTCTTGTTCTGTGCATGTAGGGCTTTTCACTCAAGTCTTATTTTCAGGAAATTACTTCATTCTTAAACTTTCAGTTTCCTCCAGGATCCAGATTTCTGATGACTCTTTCTCTAGGCTAGAAGTCTTCAAAAATGACTCCATCTTTTCATATTCTTTTTGAACAGAGCTAAGGCATCAAGGAGTTCATGTATTTTCTGAATCAATGCTAGCATGCTCTGGGGCAAGTTTTTCTTTTAAATAAAAAGCCAGCTTTTGTTTGACCTAAATATTCTGAATAAAATATGTGCTGTATGCTCAGTTGTGTCTGACTATGAAATCTCATGGACTGGAGCTTTCCAGGCTCCTCTGTCCATGGAATTTTCCAGGCAAGAATATTGGAGGGAGTTTCCATTTCCTACTCCAGGAGATCTTCTTAACCCAGTTATCAAACTTTCATCTCTTGCAGCTTCTCCATTGGCAGGCAGGTTCTTTACAACTGTGCCACCTGGGAATTCTGCCTAATAAACTGAGGCTTCCCTGATGGCTCAGGCTGTAAAGAATCTGCCTGTAATGCAAGAGACCCGAGTTCAGTCCCTGGGTTGGGAAGATCCCCTGGAGAAGGGAATGGCTACCCACTCCAGTATCTTGCCTGGAGAATTCCATGAACAGAGGGGCCTGGTAGGCTATTAGGCATCACCAAATAGTGTATACTTTGAAAGGACTGTATTTGAAAAGACTGTAGGTTCTTTGGGTCAAATTATAGGACCTGATATTAGGGATAAAATATAGGACTTGAAAAAAAATGTGAGTCTAGCTCCCACAAGAAGCTGTACAATTCAAAGTCTAGACAAAGTCATCAGTCAGCAAGGTCACTGCCTTGCACAGATTTCCAAAGATTAGCTGGGAGTAAGGTTTCTTAGAGGTTCACAGCCCTCTGTGGCACCAACATTCCCACACCCAAATCTACCTTCACAACAAAGGCTGTATTAGAGTGTAAACTGCAGTGCACACTTCATAGAGTTGCAGTTAGAACCCACACTTTGCCACTGGGACCATCAGTGGAGCAGAGGATGTTTATAATAAAGAACACACATGCTCCACAACTCCCTATTCTCACTCTCCTTTGTAACGTTTTAATTAGAAAAATTCAAATAAAGAAAAGTAGAAATATTATACAGTGAACATCCATTTAGCCACCACCTAGATACAACACTATTAATAATTTATACTATTTGCCCCACCTACCTCTCTCTCTCTCTCATTTTTTTTTTTTTTTTGTAAAGGAATCACTTCAAAATAAACCGCTGACATCTGGACACTTTGGCATGCGATTCCAAAAATAAAGACATTCTGCTGCATAACTATATATCCTGCTGGTAGTATTGCCTCCCATTTTACAGATTGGGAAACACTGAAAATCTCTTTGAAGAAGGTAGGGAGCTAGAACCTTAGCATACGAACTGCTCAAGGCTGTAGGGTAAGGTGGTGAGTGGTCCTGAGACATGGGTGAGTATCTCTTCAAGTGGCAGCTCTGAGGAAACTCACTGAACTGTGGGGGCTTATGTAAAAATCTTTCATTACTATAAAAAGAAAAAGTACACCATAAACAAAGTGAAAAGGCAAGTGACAAACTGTGAAAAAATAGTTATATAGTAAAAATCAAATGTTAACATTCTTAATATATAAAGAGCTCTTTCAAATCAAAACTTAAATACCTCATTTTTAAACAGAAAATAGTATTTTAATGATCATTTGTTTTGGCCAGCCTATAGTCTTTCCTTCTACTTTGCACAATTTTGCTTTGGGAAAATGCCCTTTACTATCTCCTACAACTGTCAAGAGCATGTTTTCACCTTCCCCACCTCAAGAACTACCTCACCCCTCAGGTGTGCTGATAGTTCAGGGGTTGGTATGTTCCCAATAAGTCAGCCTTTTGAAAGTGTAGAGGCTGTTGCATATGCTATAAAATAAAAGGAATCCCTCCTTCTAAGAAGACAAACTTTCAGAGAGGGACAGTAGAAGAGAGGGAGAGAGAGAGAGGTGATTTCATGATTATGTGGTTTGAGGTCTTGGATCTAGACTTGCATAAAAGTAGCTGCACCTCTGTTTCCCAGTTATAAAATCGAATAATTCTTCAAGTTTCTTAGGTTTCTGTAATTTGCCATCAAATATTAGATTGGTACAAAAGTAATAGTGGTTTTATACCCTGAATTTTAAATCATCATAACTAGGCTCATTATAACTAAACACACGTTTATTAATCAAAATAGGAACCATTACAATCAACACGTTTCTGCCAATGAGAAATGTTTGTTTATTCCTATAGCATAAAAATCCTTGCTTTGTTGAATCTAGATTCAACAAACTCTTGAAAGCATTTTTGTATCCTGCTGGCTGTGGAATTATTTTCCCTTCAAAACGTTGTTAAGATGCATAAGGAAGTGGTAGTCAGTTGATGAAAAGTCAGGTGAATATAGCAGATGAGGGAAAACTTCACAGCCCAATTCATTCAAGTTTTGAATCATTGGTTGTGCTACATGTGGTCCGGCATTGTCGTGAAGAATTGGACCCTTTCTGATGACGAGTGCTGGCTGTAGGTTTTGCAGTTTTCAGTGCATCTCATCGATTTGCTGAGCACATTTCTAAGATGTAAGGGTTTCACCAGGATTCAGAAAGCTATAATTGATCAGATTGGCATCAGATCACCAATCAGTGACCGTGACTCTTTTTTTGGTGCAAATTTGGCTTTGGGAAGTGTTTTGGAGCTTCTTCTCAGTCTAATCACTGAGCTGGTCATCACTGATTGTCATAAAAAATCCATTTTCCAGATGGTGAAACACTGATGCCTGAATGTTTCCCCATCCATTGTGTGTTTCACATCACAATCCAGTACAGAAATAGTTTGTTGTTGTTGAGTAGAATAAGAGAGATGACACTTCCAAATGACAATTTTTTTGCTTTGCAATTAGCTCATGAGGCACTGGTAGGCTACAGTCCATGGGGTCTCGAACAGTCTGACAGTACTGAGTGACTTTACTTTCACTTTTCACTTTCATGCCTTGGAGAAGTGTTCTTGCCTGGAGAATCCCAAGGACAAAGGAGCCTGGTGGGCTGCCGTCTGTGGGGTTGCAGAGTCGGACATGACTGAAGCGACTTAGCAGCAGCAGCAGCGTGAGGTACTGACTTATTGAGCTTTTTCATTTTTTAATTTGCTTCAAATTCCAAATGACTGCAGAATGACCAACACTGAGTTCTTGGGCAACTTCTTATGTAGTTGTAAGAGGATCAGCTTCGATGATGTTCACAGTTGTCGTTGTCAACTCCTGATGGCCAGCCACTGTGCTTCTCATTTTCAAGGCTCTCATCTCCTTTGCAAAACTTCTTGAACCACCACGGCATTGTAAGTTCACTAGCAGTTGCTAGGTCAAATGCATTGTTGATGTTTCAAGTTGCCCCTGCTGCTTTACAACCCATTTTTGAACTTAAATAAGAAAATCGCTCAATTTTGCTATTTGTCTAACATCATTTCCATAGTCTAAAATGCATGTAAAATAAACAGCAAGTAATAATTCATTAGCAAAAACATAAAAGTAAGAAATGTGCATTTTTATGATATATAACATAACCACATTTATTTAAAAATGCATTCTAATATCAAATGACAAACTTCAGCAATGCAAAACTGTAATTACTTTTGCACTAACCCAATGTTTAGTCTCTAAGACGTGTCTGACTCTTTGCGACCCATGGACAGTATCCTGCCAGGCTTCTCTGTCCATGGGATTTCCCAGGCAAGAATACTGGAGTGGGTTGCCATTGCCATTTCCTTCTCCAGGGGTGTTCCTGATCCAGGAATCAAACCCGTGGCTTCTACCACCCTCCTGCATTGCAGGTGGGTTCTTTACTGGCAGAGCCACAGGGGAAGCCCCAGCACCAACCTAATAGTATAGCTTAATATATTTGTTGATGAACAAGTCACGAAAGAAATAAATTTAAATGGCTAGTGGCCTAATTCCCAACTATGACAACACTCTCAGAGGGGGAAAAACAATTTAACATCAGATAGTAAGATTTTTTTTCACATTTTCAAAGATTAAAAGGGTTGATAAGTACTGAAAAGGTGTAAAATTAAATATTGCTAAAGTTTTAGGTGCATATGGAGGGTGGTGTGTGGACAAGGGGACTTGATTGACCCTTCTGTCAGTTTAATCCTTTTTGCCTTCCTTGGGCTGGATTCTGCTTCCAAAAGTCCTTTCACTTCACTCAAACTTTGTGTTCCGCTTCCTGTTCCTTTCACATGCTATGAGCCACCATTTTCCTAAAGCCCGCACATGCCCTTACTGTGATCCCGTGTCCAGTGGCTTCATCTCAAGTTGCTGACTTCTCCCCAGAAGGCGTTCTAAGTGTTCTGTGTGGCCAGGCATCCTGGAGTCAGAGTCTGCTCTGCAGAAAACAACTAGCAAGCTAGAAGCTTTACTTCTTCCCCATTAGCCTACCTCTTCACACCACAGTTAAGGCACATGTGTATACACACACACAGGTTAACACCACAAGTAAAACACCACACAGGGGTTGTATGGCAACACAGTTTCAAGTGGGGACTATGGCATCTGACTACCAGGATTTAAATCTTGACTCTGAATCTTACTAGACACACGGTCCTAGGAAATATACCTAACCCCTTTTTGCCTCAGTTTCTTTATTTAGAAAGTTAAAAATATCTATCTGTTTTGAGGGTAAATGAATACACTTGCAAAACTTTTAGCATAGCATTGTACATGTGGGTTACCAACGGCATGTGTCATCATCAATCCTAAATAAGCACACAGACTTGTTTCCAGAATAGGAAAGCTCGTAAATCATTATAAAAATTTATTGACAAGTGACAGAAACCAATGTCAAGTAGCTGGAGCGAGGAAGGCAATTCATTAGCTCATTTAACGGGGAACCCAAAGGTTGAGCCCACCTTGAGCCTGGTTATATACGAAGTTCAAATGGTGTCAATGTTAGCTGCCTAAGAATTGGGCCATTGTGTTTTATAATTGTGGTTTTGGATGTGTGAAAGAGTTGAAGTTAATAAAGCAGGTCTGAAATTCAAATTTTACCACTTGTCAATGTGTGAATTTGGGGAGAAATTTTTATTTTTGATAATTTGGGGGATAATCCCTGCAAAGGGCCTGAGATCCATGTCATCATATGATCACTTCTCCACCCCATTTGGACATGAGATAAACTAACAGGCTGTGACTGTCATTTAGGAAAGATATATATATCTCCTCATTTAATATTCAAGACTGTATCTTCCCTAGGCGCATTTAGTTTCCACAATAGAAAGATGTGGTAGAATAGCTTTGTGTAATAAACTTGATTGACAAAGAACAATTCCACTGTGTTGTGTATAAATCAGGCAGTGGACATGGAGCCCAGCACAGAATAACACATTCATCCACACAGCATGCCAAGAATGAGTTTGGAAGGTTGTGCGTGAAATCACAGAGGGAAAAAGGAAACTGTTTGCCTGCACACGGTAGGAGTGTCATCCTGTCAGATCCCTGCTATGGGGCTGATTGTGAACATCTGCTGTCATCTTTGTGTGTGTGTTGAGTAAAAATGTTTCACTGCTCAGCAACAGCCAGTCCACTGTGTTGCTCTGGCCCTTTACATAGGAGACAAATTCTGAGCAGGTAGGCTAGAGGCAGCAAATGCCCCCTCCATCCCCGTCACACCGTCAGGCCTCTGAGTCTGTAAAGTTGTGTACATGTGTGGCTTCTTACAAGGATGAAATCACTAACACGTCTAGTAATGCATGTATCCGGGTCAAAAGTCACTGTGAGACTGGAATATCACTTCCTAATTATCAACAAGGTGAATCTTTTTACACATTTGGGAGACTTTGTTTTCAAAATGTAAGAGGTGGAAGAGATCTCAAAGATCATCTTGTCCAACACCCTCATTTTGAGGAAGCTCCAGAAAGAGTGGTGTTTTTTTTCTGAGCCAGAGGCTTCTGTCCCCTCAATCAGTGTACCTGTTTACTCTAAAGCAGCCTTCCTAATACCAGCTAGATGATTGATTATACCCTCTCTTTATCTTTTGTGCTGTGGATTTTCTCTGGCGGATTTTAATGTCCTGCATTGTTATCATCTCCCTGACACCTTCCGGGCTACAGGCCCACCCTGATGGGGATATGTTTTCAAATAAGTGAGTTCGTTTAATACAAACATAAGCACATGTCATGATTTCAAAGCTGATTTGGCTCATTTAAGCCATTGTTCCACTTCATTAAAGCATTCCAGGCATGAGCGCTTGCATGCATTCATTGCGATGACATCCTCTTGGAAGTCTCTGACCCATGACCCTGGAGGGGACTTCGACTGTAGCCCAGGTGCTCGCAGAGTTTTGCACATTTTTCCTTTCAGCACTCAGCCAGATTCCTGTAGTGGTTTATGTCTTCTCTGATTGTTGTATTTTATGGTTTATCTTTAGGGTCTTCCTCTTGCAGAGTGACCATTTTTGCCAGTCTGGTCACCTAGGCAGCTGATTGTGGAGGAGGAGGAGAGGGAACTTTGGAGAGAAAAAGCAGTACTTAGAGATTCGAATCTAAGACATGTGGCACAATTTATGAACAGTCCTTTTGAATATCCAGCTAAAGGGACATGTCATGAAAATAGAAGTATTTTATGTATTCAATTTTTATTGGATTAATGAATAAAAAAATAAATGACTCAGTAAAACAGTAGCCCTCCTTCCATTTCCTCTGCTCTGCAGATGTGTTTCCTGCCACTTGAAGCTAAATCAGATTGTCATATCACTCTCCTCACGTTACTTGACTCATAAGCAGCATTTGAAAAAGATTGTCCCCTCCTCCCTGACACATGTTCCTCTCTTAGCTTTGAGGACACTGTACTCTCCTGGTTTCCCTCTCTGACCACTTTCTCCTTTTCATTCTTCATGCTTCTAACCTCCACATTTTTGTGACCCTGGGTTTAGTATTTAATCCTTTTTTCTTCTTTATACATACTCATTCCCTTGTTGATTTTATCAAGGTCCATGATGGGTGACTCTTCAAGTCATGTCTACAGCCTAGACCTCTTTTTTCAATTCTCACTCAGTTTATCCAACTATCTACTTATATTTTCACTTGGATGCACAACTTAACAAGCCTAAGTGAGGTCCTCATGTTTGTTTCCTAAAATCACCTTCCATTTCAGCTAATGGCAACACCAGTCTCTGTTGATGGCAGGTCAAATCCCTGACATCATCTTTGTTCTCATAACTCAGATAAAGACAAAACTCCAGAACATGGTGGAGCCACAGGATAAAAGGAACCTCTGTTCTTGAATGGACTAGAGGTGTCTTACAGGCTGGACCACCTACTGCCAGCATGTTACATGACCAGAAAGGAGTTCTAAATTACATAAGCCACTGTATTTTTGGATATCTTTGTCACAGAAGCTTACTTAGCCAGTGCCCTAACTAACACAGGAGGTGAGGAACTAGATGTGGTGAGTGTAGAAATCTTTCTTTCAAGAAGTCTTAGAATGTGAGAAGGAGAGAAATAAAAATAATTGTTGCTGGAATGCTTGATGAAAAGAGTGAGAAAATTTGGCCCTAGGGAAGATGCTGAAATGCCTATGCTCTGTAACAGTAAATTTACTGAATGTTCCTCAGAGAATCCAAGTTACTCAGGATTTGGGGGACAGAGGTGGACCTGGGAAGGCTTAACTATCTATGCCCCATTTACAACATCACTTCTATTTTTTTATGTAATACACTGAAAACTTTTAAATAATGGCATTGATAACCCAATAGCAGAAAACACAGATTGAGATACTTAGTTCTTAAATGGGAGAGATTTTGTACTAAACCATCCATGATCATAATTCTCTCTCATAATGAAAACTATACATCTGAAGTACACCTTGTCAGGGGGTGATAAAAGTAATAAAAGGAATAAAAATACCAACAACTCATAGTTGCTAAGCACTTAAAATACATCTTGGCCTTTGTAGGATACTTTGGATCCTTGTCTAAACACTCATACATTTGTATACATTTAAGTGAATCAAATTTTTCATGTAATAATATTTTTCTTACTATATGTGATGTACCTGGTATTTTCTCTTTGATTCTATTTAATTACATTGTATAATAAAATTGCTGGTTGGACTTATTAATTGATTTCACAAAGTATTTGTCACCCTGCTTATTTAACTTACATGTAGGCTACACCATGCAAAATGCCAGGATGGATGACTCACAAGCTGGAATCAAGTTGCTGGGAGATATATCAACAACTTCAGATAAGCAGATGATATCACTATAATGGCAGAAAATGAGGAAAAACTAAAGAGCCTCTTGATGACGGTGAAAGAGGAGAGTGAAAAGGCGGCTTAAAACTCAGCATTTAAAAAAACTAAGATCATGGTATCTAGTCCCATCAGTTCAGTTTAGTTCAATCGCTCAGTTGTGTCTGACTCCTTGTGACCCCATGAACCACAGCATGCCAGGCCTCCCTGTCCATCCCTATCTCCTAGAGTCCACCCAAACCCATATCCATCGAGTCAATGATGCCATCCAACCATCTCATCCTCTGCCGCCCCTCCTCCTCCTGCTCCCAATCCCTCCCAGCATCAGGGTCTTTTCCAATGCATCAACTCTTCGCATGAGGTGGCTGAAGTACTGGAGTTTCAGCTTCAGCATCAGTCCTTCCAATGAACATCCAGGACTGATCTCCTTTAGGATGGACTGGTTGGATCTCCTTGCAGTCCAAGGGACTCTCAAGAGTCTTCTCCAACATCACAGTTCAAAAGCATCAATTCTTTGGCGCTCAGCTTTCTTTATAGTCCAACTCTCATATCTGTACTTGACCACTGGAAAAACCATAGCCTTGACTAGATGGACCTTTGTTGGCAAAGTAATGTCTCTGCTTTTTAATATACTGTGTAGGTTGGTCATAACTTTCCTTCCAAGGAGCAGGTGTCTTTTAGCTTCATGGCTGCAGTCACCATCTGCAGTGATTTTTAGAGCCCCAAAATAAAGTCAGCCACTCTTGCCACTGTTTCCCTGTCTATTTCCCATGAAGTGATGGGACTGGATGCCATGATCTTCGTTTTTTGAATGTTGAGCTTTAAGCCAACTTTTTTCACTCTCCTCTTTCACTTTCATCAAGAGGCTCTTTAGTTCTTCTTCCCTTTCTGCCATAAGGGTGGTATCATCTGCATATCTGAGGGTATTGAAATTTCTCCCGGCAATCTTGATTTCAGCTTGTGCTTCCTCCAGCTCAGCATTTCTTATGATGTACTCTGCATATAAGTTAAATAAGCAGGGTGACAATATACAGTCTTGACATACTCCTTTTCCTATTTGCTTCATGTCAAATAAAAGGAGAAAAAGTGGAGACAATGACAGATTTTATTTTCTTGGACCCCAAAATCACTGTGGATAGTGACTGCAGCCATGAAATTAAAGATGCCTGTTCCTTGGAAGAAAAGCTTCCAAGGAACCTAGACAGTGTATTAAGATGCAGAGACATCACTTTATCAACAAAGGTCCATATAGACAAAGCTATGGTTTTTCCAGTAGTCATGCATAGATGTAAGAGTTGGATCATAAAGAAGTCTGGCCATTAAAGAAATGATGCTTTTGAGTTGTGGTGCTGGAGAAAACTCTTGAGAATCCCTTGGACAGCAAGGAGTTCAAGCCAGTCAATCTTAAAGGAAGTCAACCCTGAATTCATTGGAAGGACTAATGCTGAAGCTGAAGCTCCAATACTTTGGCCACCTGATGTGAAGAGACAACTCATTGGGAAAAACCCTGAATTTGGGAAAGAATGGTGAACTTATTAGAAAAGACTCTGATGCTGGGAAAGACTGAGGGTAGCAGGAGAAAGGGAGTGACTAAGGATGAGATGGTTGGATGGCATCACCCACTCAATAGACATGAATTTGAGCAAACTCTGAGAGATAGTGAAGGACAGGGAATCCTGGTGTGCTGCAGTTCATGTGGTTTCGAAGAGTCAGACACAACTCAGTGATAAAACAAAATAACAAAATTGCTGGTTGGACTTACCAATTGATTTAATGAAGTACTAATGGTGTGGTGACATGCAGTTTTAAATACATCATTTTTGATTGCTAGAATAGAGAGATTTTTATAAATCAGCATGCTAACAAGTTGGTGAGTTTTTTTCATATTCGTTTATAGACTTAGCTTTCTTTCATTTAAATTTTATATAGCAACTACCCTCTTTTGTGAAATCTCAAAGTATTTATCCTGTGTATAACCAAGCAGTATTGAACAGTCTTGTATCTGTCTGGTGTACACCCAGACCTGGCCACCAGATCTGCAGAAGGAGATTCCAAGAATCAGAGATGAGGAAGGGGAAGTGAGTGTAAAGAAGGTGGGAATAAGCCAGGAGCTGGGCATAGAAATGGTACCTCAGGTTGGGAAGAGGTTCCAGGGAGGAGGGGAGAAAAGGGATATGAGGAGAAGAAACATCAGAAAGAGCTTGACCCCTTCTCCCACTCCTCTCTGTACTCCCCACCCCTTGGCAGCCTGGTTTCAGAGGTGCACACGTCTGTCCACTCAGCCTTCCAGGACTTTCTTTGGGGGCCTCCATCCATGGAAGGTTACCTCCTGGTTCCCAATTCCCCACCATAAGGAGATTCCAAAGACTTTCCACACCCTGCTTTCATCTGGCTCCCCCCTCTGACAAGCCCAGCACTTCTCCTGCTAATGAGATCTATTCCTGGCCCAATGCTCCTTCCAGCAGGCTCCATAACACTTTCAAAAACTTCATATTATAGGAAACTTCAACTATATCCCAAAGTAGAGAAAATAGTTTAGTGAATTCCCATATACATACCACCTGCTGTCAATAATTATCAATATTTTGTCCATTTTGTTTTATTATGTGCATGCTCAGTCACTTCAGTCATGTCCAACCCTTTGCCACTCTGTGGACTGTAGTCTGCCAATCTCCTCTGTCCATGGAATTTTCCTGGCAAGAATATTGAAGTGGGTTACCATGCCCTCCTCCTGGGGATCTTTCCAATCCAGTGATCCAACTCATGTCTTTTGCATCTCCTGCATTGGCAGGCAGATTCTCTACTACTGAGCCACCAGGGAAGTCCTTTGTTTTATTATCCCATCGAATTTCTGATATTTTTAAGAGCTGAAAAAAATTATATGCAATAAAATGATAGTTATTTGGAAGTTAACTTCAAGTTAACTATATTGCTTAACACAATATACTTTTTAATAATTTTCATATTTTCAGTCACAAAGATTAGATCTAGATTTCTATTTAGGATATATTCAGTGACTAGGGGTAAAAGCTGGAGTGCCATGCTTGATATGTGCTTCATGATGGGGTATGGGGATTCCAAGGGGCCTTGCCAGACTACAAGGAGACTTTAGGAGAGAGGCTTAGAGGGAGGACTCTTGAGGGATTCTGCCCTTTCAAATAATTCTCAGCTAACCCACCTCTTGGAGTCTGCCTACCAGGCTGTGTGAGAATGCTGTTTTAGTCTTCATCCTTGTGTCTCTCTGCCTGCTTAGTGGGACCCCGTGTGGCTGGAGTTCCTTCATACTTCCTTTGAAATCTTTGGGTGAAGGTCAAGAGAACAACAGAGAAGAAGGCAATCACAAGGTCAAAGGATACAGAGAAAGTCATAGAATATAAGATTTTAATAACTGAGGAGCAATACTCCTCATATCTCCTACCAGTTTCTATCAAGTTATGACAGACACCTTTTAGAAGCTATTCAGTTGCTTTCTCAACCTTAAGCCACAGAAAGCTTTTTCTTCTTCTTCCTCTTTCACTTCCTTCTTCTTTCCTCTTCTTCTCTTCTTTCTTTTCTTCTCCTTTCTTCTCTTCCTTTATCTTCCTCCACTTTCTTTATTCTCTTCTCTTTCTCTCCCTCTTCTTCTTCTTGCCCTTCCTCCTCTTCCTTCTTTTCTCTCTCTCTCTCAATTTAAATCTTATGAGGAATCTCAAAGCATAATCCAAGTAGAAGGTGAGCTGCTCAGGCGGATGGTAGAGTGCAGGAAGCTTTCTCTGACCTCCAAGGTGGCCCTTGAGTGAAAGCTACTGATGTGGTTAAAGTTCTTCATTTTATAGTTGAATCTGAGGTACAGAGAGCATCCCCAAGTCACACAGCTGGCATTAAAAATAGACCTGAAAGCAGGAGGTTGTTAAAACACCATAGAAATGTGTTTTCTAGAGTACTCAAAATCTAAAACTATTTTGTCTCTTTCTTAAAGAAGTATTTTATAAAACCACTGATTTTCAAAAATGTAAATCCTACCAATCACCCAGAAAATCTCTCACAGAGATACCAGATACTCCCAACAGGGGTCAGAATAACTTACTGTAGATCCAGGTTGCTATCACCATGGCCTTTCCTTCCCAGGGATCTTTATACATTTCAAACCTGAAACGGAAGGGAAGTGGAAGAATCTATACAAAGACATCCATGGGGACTTTGGAGGGTTGCCTCTCATAGGTGCAGAGCTGTCTGAGGTTTCAATTGATGAGTCTCTCATTGCAACATGTTACCATAGGGAGCTGAGAATGCCCTAGGAGTACATGTTTTCACATCCCTAAGGTTTGATCAGTCATGAGCTAATGGGAGCAGCAATGGACAGAAGAGAAGAAACAACACTTCCTTACACTTCTGTAGCCTAGTGACAGCAAAGCAGGGAATACGGTAGATGGATCAGCAAGCAGAAGTGATCAGATCAAAGAGCACCACACACACATACATGAATTCACACATACTCACCACAAATGCCATATACACATACCCACCACATACATACACATATACTCACACATACCACATACACACTTAAACATATACCTACCAAATACACACATACCCACCACACACATACCGCACACTCACATACCCACACACACTCACCACACACACACACCACACTCACACACACCCACCACACACACACTCTCATACATATGCATACCAACCACACATACACATAGCCACCACACACACACACACACACACACACACACACACACACACACAACTTACATATACTCACCACACACAAACATACATATGCAAATATAACTTCCCAAGTGTGTAAGCCACAGGAGTAGTTCGGCTCTGCCTCTGTGCATTGGCACTCTTGATGTATGCACCTAAAGCAATTCTATTAATATAGTCACATCCAAAAGCTGATGAGCACTACTATCTAACTTTTGTCTTTCCACCCCTCTACACCTCTCAAACTGAGAGCTTAAGGAAGAGAAACATAAGAAGGGCAAAAGGTAAACAGAAGATACAGCCTTCATTTTTCTTTGGAGTAAGTGAAACAGTGCCAACATCCAGAGTTCTTTGTGTCATTTTGACTCAGTTGCCAACATACTTACATAGTGAAATTAAGATTAGCATCCTTTATACTTATTAAATTGAAATCCCTTCTGTACTCTCATACAGTTTGGCACTGATATGAAAAACTGTAGTCAAAGAATGTGTAACTGAGCAAGGTATATAATAAAATGCTAAAAACATTATTATTAGCATAATTCCAAAATCTGTCATAAGATTATAGAAGTGAAAAGCAGAAAATTTTATCCTGAATCATGTGTCTGTCTCTTCAACTAGACCAACTAAAGACAAATTCACTCTGGAGCTCATGGACCATCTTACTAGGGGTATGCTGATGGTAACAAAGGTATTAAGGTGAAAATGTACTAGGGTGGCTCTAAAGAGAGCATGGGATATGCAAAGCATCTTTTTCAATGATACGAAGCCAGTGTTAAAAATATTACCATGTGTTGAATAAAAATTTAAAAAAAATTTTTTGAAATCTAATATTCCTCTGCCAGCCACTGGAGTATTACTATTGGCAAAACTTAAACTGGCAAATACACATTCTTAAAGATAGTAGGGGTTAGGAGAAAAACTGTAAAATTAGAGTTAATATCCATTTTCAAAAAGTTGAAATAAACAGAAGTTCTTAAAAGCAGCCATATTTCAAATCAACCAGAGTTTGAGGTATAATCAGTTCTTTGCCATTTTTGAGAACATTGCTACTGTGCTGTGACCTGAAGATGTGGTCAGTTCAGTCACCCAGTTGTGTCTGACTCTGCAATCCCATGGACTGCAGCACACCAGGCTTCCCTGTCCATCACCAACTCCCGAAGCTTGCTGAAACTCATGTCCATCGAGTCGGTGATACTATTTACCATCTCATCCTCTGTTGCCCCCTTCTCCTCCTGCCTTCAATCCTTCCCAGCATCAGGGTCTTCTCCAATGAATCAGTTCTTCATATCAGGTAGCCAAAGTATTGGAGTTTCAGCTTCAGCATAAGTCCTTCCTGTGAATATTCAGGACTGATTTCCTTTAGGATTGACTGGTTGGATCTCTTTGCTGTTCAAGTGACTCTCAAGAGTCTTCTCCAACACCACAGTTCAAAAGCATCAATTCTTCAGCGTTCAGCATTCTTTATAGTCAAACTCTCACATCCATATGTGACTAATGGAAAAACCATAGCTTTGACTAGACAGACCTTTGTTGGCAAAGTGATGTGTCTGCTTTTTAATATGCTGTCTAGATTGGTCATAGCTTTTCTTCCTGTCCTTTAATTTCATGGTTGCAGTCACCATATGCAGTGATTTTGGAGCCTCTCAAAATAAAGTCTCTCACTGTTTCCATTGTTTCCCCATCTATTTGCCATGAAGTGATGGCACTGGATGCCATGATCTTAGTTTCCTAAATGCTGAGTTTTAAGCCAGCTTTTGGACTCTCTTCTTCCACTTTCATCAAGAGGCTCTTTAGTTCTTTTTTTCTTTCTGCCATAATGGTGGTGCCATCTGTATATCTGAGGTTATTGATATTTCTCCCAGCAATCTTGATTCCAGCTTGTGCTTCATCCAGCCCAGCATTTCACATGATGTATTCTGCATATAAGATAAATAAACAGTGTGACAATATATAGCCTTGAGGTATACCCCTTTCCCAATTTGGAACCAGTCTGTTGTTCCATGTCTAGTTCTAACTGTTACTTCTTGACTTACATACAGATTTCTCAGGAGATAGGTAAGGTAGTCTGGTATTATCGTTGCTTTAAGAATTTTCCACAGCTTGTTGTGATTCACACAGTCAAAGGCTTTGGTGTAGTCAATAGAGCTGATGTAGAAGTAGATGTTTTTCTTGAGCTCTCTTGCTTTTTTGATGATCAAACAAAATCTGAGCTAACCTTTCCACTCATAAACAGTACATGAACCGTGAACTTCCAGATGTTCAAGATGGATTTAGAAAAGGCAGAGGAACCAGGGATCAAATGTCAGCATCCATTGGATCATCAAAAAAAAAGAGAGTTCCAGAAAAACTTCTACTTCTGCTTTATTGACTACACCAAGAGGTGATAGTGCCTACAAATTTTAAGTAATGTGCAGTCAACATCTCTGTAAACTTTTAATATCAGATCTTCTGGCTGGGAATTTAATGCCTTTGATACTGTAAGTCTTCTTGGTTTTAGTTTTACAAGTCTCAGCAAAATACTTTTGTAATTCCCCAGGTAAACTCACAAATGGTACTGCCCAAGGACACATTTTCTGAGCTAACCCTCCCACTCATAAATTGAGGATTAGAACTGCAAGAGAGTTCACCTCATAGACTCTTTCATGCAGTTTATAAGATGGGGAAGCAGTATTTGTTTCTCTGGGGACTGCATTAGTCAGGGTTTTTCAAAGAAATATAACCAGTAAGAAATTTGTATTCATTATAGAAATTGGTTCACATGGTTATGGAGACCAAGAGCCCCACAACCTGCTATCTGCAAGCTGGACAACCAAAACAATTAATTAGACCGTCAATTGCAGGTGATATAACTGAATCCAAGGTCCAAACATCTGAGAACTGGGGGTTGATGGTCTAAGTCCCAATCTGAGTGCAAGAGCCAGAAGAGCTGATGTTTGAGGGCAGGAGATGTGTGTCACAACTCAAGCAGATAGAAAAAGTTCATTCTTTTTCCAGCCTTTTTGTTTCACTTAGGCTTTAGGTGGATTGAATGATGCCAACTCACCAATTCAAATATTAAGCTTTTCTGGAGATACCACCACAGACATAGAAACATAATATTTTACCAGCTATCTTGGCATCCCTTAGCCCAGATAAGTTGACACATAAAGTTAACCCCCACCGAAACTGGGGTGAGTGGCCTGCAGGCTGGCTGGCCCCCTTACGTCATTAGTTGAAGCCATGCAGTTACAACTCATAACTTTCAAGTGTGAGACCAGAGATATGTCTCCACTATACTTAAGATAGCAAATGGGCTACCCTGGTGGCTCAGTGCTAAAGAACCTGCATGCCAATGCAGGATATGTGGGTTCAATCCCTGGGTCAGGAAGACGCCCTGGAGAAGCAAACGGCAACCCACTCCAGTATTCTTGCCTGGGAACAGAGGAGCCTCCTGGGCTACAGTCCATGGGGTTGCAAAGAGTCTGACATGACTGAGCAACTAAACAATAATAGCAACATCGTTTCCTCCAGGTCTATAATACACATATTACCTGTGTTGCTATCTGAAGATGTTAATTTTAGCTTCTTATAAATGTTGACAGAGCTTGAAAGGGAATCGGAAATCTTTATTTTTCAATGGAGATGATAGTGCAGTGTAAGGAGGAACAGACAGGAGTCAGCAGATCTGAAATGATGTCCTAGCCATCATATATTAGCTTAGAAACATTGGAAAACTAAATCAGTCTCTATTTGTAAAATAATGTCAGTAGTTTCCAACATTCGGAGAAGGCAATGGCACCCCACTCCAGTACTCTTGCCTGGGAAATCCCATGGACAGAGGAGCCTCATAGGCTACAGTCCATGGGGTTGCTAAGAGTCGGACACGACTGAGCGACTTCACTTTTCATTTTCATGCATTGGAGAAGGAAATGGCAACCCACTCCAGTGTTCTTGCCTGGAGAATCCCAGGGACAGAGGAACCTGGTGGGCTTCCCTCTATGGGGTCACACAGAGTTGGACACGACTGACGCAACTTAGCAGCAACAGCAGTTTCCAAAATTACTTTTTTTATGATGGAAATGCTTTATAACGTGAAATTTCAGAAATCTCCTGTAGAAGCACACCACAAGAAGGAGATGAAGTGGTGCCACCCCAGATGAAGGTGGGATGCAGAGACCATACCTGGAATCTTCCTTGTGCTGCCTCTCCCACACCTACAAGGAAGCTCCTAAAGAAGACACAGGCACCCCATTTAAAAACATTTAAAATCTTGAAATAATTATAAATGTATGGGAACTTTCACAGTTAACACAGAAAGGTCTTGTCCGCTCACCCAGTGTCCCCTAACAGGCCCATTGAAATGAGACATTTGGCACAACAACGTGAATGTACTTGACACCATTCAGCCATACACTTAAAAATGATAAAAATGCTAAATTTAGTGTCAGATATACTTTACCACAATTAAAAGATTTTTTAAATTAAAGAACCTTTAGGACCTACTATTAGACAATCCTTCAAAGCCCATCCAGCTCTAAATTCTATGTATGTATCTTAAGTGTTAGAGCATTCTCATTACAGTTCTGCAATCACAGACTTACCAAGTTTGAATGTACCTTAGGAATCATAGTTCAAGTCTTCACTACTTTTCAGGGCTTCTCTCTTGTTATGAAGTTTAACTAGAGTATGACCTCTAACAAATGTGCCTTACAGAGGTGGTCTTTATTATCTTCATTTTGTTTTCACAGTGGGCTTGGCAGTATTGCCTTGTGTTACTTTCCATGTCAATGTCAACTTACAGTGCTCTTCAAGGTGGCACCAAAACATGTAGGCTGTACTGAAATGGCCAGACTCCATGAAACTCATTTCCATTGTTCTGTTACTTTTTCTTTTTAATATTTGTATGTGTAGTCACATGTAATTCTATATAAACTCAAGATATGTGATCACATAATACACCCTGTTTTTTGAAGGTAGTTTTTGTTTTGGTTTAGCTCTTCCTTTCCATATAGCCCTTTCTCAGTCTACATTATCTCCTCACAGACACAAAGCTACCCATGGTAACATCCTACCTTATATGCTTTCATATTTTTCCTTAAGTTCATGCATTCATAAATAACTACACATAATGTGCATATGTATTCATAATATATAGAAACACACAAAGAGAGGTTTTATCATTATTTTGCAAAAATTGAAGCATGTATTTTTGAATCTTGCATTTTGTGAACAATGACTTTCTTTCTTATGACTGCCTAGAATTTTATATTCCAATGTGTTGTAATTTCAAACATTCTGTTATTGATGGGCCATCACTTTGTTTCAGTTTTTTCTTTTGTGCCTCTAAAATAATGCTGCAATAAACATCTCTGCATATATACTATAATGATACTTTTGCTTTCATTTCAATGGAACAGATGACCAGAAAGAAGCATTTATGGCTCAAAATGTGTATGCATTTTAAGTTTTAACAGAATTCATCATTTTTTTCACTAGTTCTGTGTGGTAGTACACTTGCCCCACATTCCTATTGACAATATAGGTGGTCAGTGTTTTTAAGTTTTGCCATTCTGAAGTAGTAATGCTATGTATTAGTTTGAGAATACTTTCATATAGTCCTTGAATATTGGAACTTCTATTTTCCTATGAGTTTTATGACTTCATCTTGTTACTTTTTCAGGATTCTTTTGCATTTGAATAGTAACCCTCTATCTGTTCTCTTATGGCAAATATTTCTTCCACATCTCTTACTTAAATATGGAATAAATTGTTGATTTAGCCTATAGTATTTTTTTTTGTAATGATACCTGCTATGCACCACACATTTTTCTATATGTTGAGGATTTAATAGTGAACAAAATAGAAAAAAATCCCTTCCCTCTAGAACCGTACATTTTAGGGATGAAATGCAAGCAATAAATAAATTCATGTTATTCATGGTATTTTAAAGTTTAATGTGGTCACATAGGTCTGACTTTTCTTATAGCACTTATGGCCTTCCAGTCTGAGTTAAGACCTCCCCTATTCACCAGTAATGCATATGGTTTCCTGCTGCTGCTGCTGCTGCTGCTAAGTCACTTCAGTCGTGTCCGACTCTGTGCAACCCCCTAGATGGCAGCCCACCAGGCTCCGCCATCCTGGGATTCTCTAGGCAAGAATACTGGAGTGGGTTGCCATTTTCTTCTCCAATGTATGAAAGTGAAAAGTGAAAGTGAAGTCGCTCAGTCCTGTCCGACTCTTAGCGACCCCATGGACTTCAGCCTAGCAGGCTCCTCCATCCATGGGATTTTCCAGGCAAGAGTACTGGAGTGGATAGCCATTGCCTTCTCCGATATGGTTTCCTAGATACTACTGATCTCTCTGTTTTTAAAATGTGGCTGTTATGATCCTATCTCCAGACTAAAGTTAAGCTACATCTCAAGTGCTCAGAATTTCACTGAACTATTTTATAATTTTATCAAACCCTTCCTCTCTGTTCTAATCTGCAGTTATAGCTTTTATATATAATTCATCAAGGGCCCTATCATATAGCATTTTGTTAATCACTTAGTCTTGCCTGATTCTCTGTGACCCCATGTACTATAACCCTCCAGGTTCTACCCATGGAATTCTCCAGGCAAGAATACAGGAGTGAGTTGCCATTTCCTACTCCAGAGGATCTTCCCAACCCAAGGACTGAACCTGGGTTTCCTGCATTGAAGGCAGATTCTTTACTGTAGAGCCACAGAGAAGCCTACCAAATAGGTATCAGTAATTATTAGATTGAAACATATGAAATTGCCATTTTTGTAGATTAAGGATGATTGAGTGTATATATGTCAGTCTTGAGTTTGTGTTTGTTGCTCAGTTGTGTCCCACTCTTTGCGACCCTGTAGACTGTAGCCCACCAGACTCTTCTGACCTTGGGATTCTCCAGGCAAGGATACTGGAGCGGATTGCCATTCCCTTCTCCAGGGGAGCTTCCTGACCCAGGGATAGAACTTGCATCTCCTGCATTATGGGAGGATTCTTTACCATCTGAGACTCCAGGGAAGCCCATGTCAATCTTACTCTCCCAATTTGTCTCACCCTCCCTCTCCCCACTGTGTCATTATCCATTCTCTACATATGTTTGAGTCATATGTACACTATTTGTGTAAAATAGATAGTTAGTGGGAATCTTCTTTTTTTAAATTTATTTATTTTTTTAATTACAATACTGTATTTGTTTTGCCATACATTGACATGAATCAGCCATAGGTGAACACAATCTCCCAATGCCAAAGCCCCCTCCCACCTCCCACCCCACATTCTCTACTTGAATCATCCTGTGCATCAGCCCCATGCATCCTGCATCCTACATTGAACATAGATTGGCGCTTCGTTTCTTACAGGAAAATATACATGTTTCATTGCCATTCTCCCAAACCATCCCACCCTTTCCCTCTCCCTCAGAGTCCAAAAGTCCACTCTATACCTCTGTGTCTCTTTGTTGTCTCACATATAGGGTCATCATTACTGTCTTCTAAATTCCATATATATGTGTCAGTATACTGTATTGGTGTTTTTTCTTTCTGGCTTACTTCACTCTGTATAATCAGTTCCAATTTCATCCATCTCATTAGAACTGAGTCAAATTTATTCTTTTCAAGGGCTGAGTAGTATTCCATAGTGTATATGTACCACAGCTTTCTTATCCATTCATCTACTGATGGACATCTAGGTTGCTTCCATGTCCTGGCTATTATAAACAGTGCTGCAATAAATATTGGGGTACATGTGTCTCTTTCAATTCTGGTTTCCTCGGTGTGTATGCCCAGCAGTGGGATTGCTGGGTCATAAGGCAGTTCTATTTGCAATTTTTTAAGGAATCTCCACACTGTTTTCCATAATGGCTGTACTAGTTTGCATTCCCACCAGCAGTGTAAGAGGGTTCCCTTTTCTCCACATCCTCTCCAGCATTTATTGCTTGTAGACTTTTGGATCGCAGCCATTCTGACTGGTGTGAGATGGTACCTCATCGTGGTCTTGATTTGCATTTCTCTGATAATGAGTGATGTTGAACATCTTTTCATGTGTTTGTTAGCCATCTGTATGTCTTCTTTGGAGAAATGCCTATTTAGTTCTTTGGCCCATTTTTTTATTGGATCGTTTATTTTTCTGGAGTTGAGCTGCATAAGTTGCTTATATATCTTTGAGATCAGTTGTTTGTCAGTTGTTTCATTTGCTATTGTTTTCTCTCATTCAGAAGGCTGTCTTTTCACCTTGCTTATAGTTTCCTTTGTTGTGCAGAAGCTTTTAATTTTAATTAGATCGCATTTGTTTATCTTTGCTTTTATTTCCAGTATACTGGGAGTTGGATCATAGAGGATCCTGCTGTGATTTATGTCGGAGAGTGTTTTGCCTATGTTCTCCTCTAGGAGTTTTATAGTTTCTGGTCTTACATTTAGATCTTTAATCCATTTTGAGTTTATTTTTGTGTATGGTGTTAGAAAGAGGTCTAGTTTCATTCTTTTACAAGTGGTTGACCAGTTTTCCCAGCACCACCTGTTAAAGAGACTGTCTTTACTCCATTGTATATTCTTGCCTCCTTTGTCGAAGATAAGGTGTCCATAGGTGTGTGGGTTAATCTCAGGGCTTTCTATTTCGTTCCATTGATCTATATTTCTGTCTTTGTGCCAGTACCATACTGTCTTCATGACTGTGGCTTTGTAGTAGAGCCTGAAGTCAGGCAAGTTGATTCCTCCAGTTCCATTCTTCTTTCTCAAGATTGCTTTGGCTATTCGAGGTTTTTTGTATTTCCATACAGATCTTGAGATTATTTGATCTAGTTCTGTGAAAAATACTGCTGGTAGCTTGATGGGAATTGCATTGAATCTGTAGATTGCTTTGGGTAGTATACTCATTTTCACTATATTGACTCTTCCGACCCATGAGCATGGTATATTTCTCCATCTATTAGTGTCCTCTTTGATTTCTTTCATCAGTGTTTTATAGTTTTCGATATATAGGTCTTTAGTTTCTTTAGGTAGGAATATTCCTAAGTATTTTATTCTTTTCGTTGCAATGGTGAATGGGATTGTTTCCTTAACTTCTTTTTCTGCTTTCTCAATTTTAGTGTATAGGAATGCAAGGGATTTTTGAGTGTTGATTTTATATCCTGCAACTTTACTATATTCATTGATTAGCTCTAGTAGTTTTCTGGTCGATTCTTTAGGATTTTCTATGTAGAGAGTCATGTCATCTGCAAACAGTGAGAGTTTTACTTCTTCTTTTCCAATTTGGATTTCTTGTATTTCTTTTTCTGCTCTGATTGCTGTGGCCAAAACTTCCAGTACGATGTTGAAGAGTAGTGGTGAAAGTGGACACCCTTGTCTTGTTCCTGACTTTAGGGGAAATGGTTTCAATTTTTCACCATTGAGGATAATGTTAGCTGTGGGTTTGTCATATATAGCTTTTATTATGTTGAGGTATGTTCCTTCTATTCCTGCTTTCTGGAGAGTTTTTATCAAAGACGGATGTTGAATTTTGTCAAAGGCTTTTTCTGCATCTATTGAGAATTCTTGTTTTCATAAGTAATACTGTCAATGCTTGGACATAGATCTTTGTCTACATCTCTAAATATTTCCTGAATATTTCAATATTCCAATTTAAATTGGAATGGCTATATTAAAATCTATGAACATTATTCAAGCTGTTGATACCTATCACCAATTTGCCATTTAGAAACATGTTACAAAGAAACCATCCACTAATAATCATATTTGGGTTTGGATATGTTTAATATCCTGGTAATTCATTTTAAACCAACCTGTAAATATTTAAACCCAGAATAATTTAAGTTTTTTGATTACTTCCTCATGTTGAATCTCCATTCAACTCCCCATATCCTCTCCAAATTTGAAATAACCATCTACTTTTTGGAAATAATCAGTGGAATCAGTAGCAGTTTAATTTCTGGCTTTAAACTGCTGGCTATGTGAAAGCTAAAATAAACATAGGATGGTGATTAAACAGTGTGAGCCCTAATTGGCAATTTTTGCTTGCAGACAAATTGGAAACTTGGAGACCAAGTTAGTGAAGTAGCCATATTTCATTATCCTGTGGTCTTTATTCAACATAGTGCATTTTTCACCTTTGTTGAAGGCATCCTTCTCAAATCACTATTTCAAAGCTACAGACTTTTTTTTTTTTTTTCATTTTACCTTTGCTGCTGCTGCTGCTGCTAAGTCTCTTCAGTCGCGTGACCCTATGGACAGCAGCCCACCAGGCTCCTCTGTCCACAGGACTCTCTAGGCAAGAATACTGGAGTGGGTTGTCATTTCCTTTTCCAATTTTACCTCTAACTCAGGCTAATTACAAAGAAAATTATCATCTTTCTTATGATAACCAAAGGTGATTGAATTTTGGAGTCAGAGCCATTATTTAATTCCATCATTAGAATATACTACTAAAAAGACTTTTTCACCTCTAAAATACACACTAGTATTTGATAAAATTTCATGATATTTAAATTATGATATATGATTTCTTCTAGAGAACCAGTCACATTGGAACACAGTTTTAAGAAGTGAATGAATTCCCTTATAGCCATATTGATTAGGATTCCACTTGCTCTTTCTTATGGTAATTTTTAATTAGTTTGTACCAAAGTCTAAACTTGGCCCGAAATCTGCTCTCCTCTCTTTGTCCGAAGGAAACCACTCAGCCTCAGCTCTGTACAGCACAATAGTACCCTTGGGTGTTGTAGAGAACCACAAGTGTCCTTCAGCCAAATGTCAGGGCAATGCAGTGTTGTGCAGCACCTTTCTCTTGGTGCTGAGGGTTAGGTTGGTATGTCTCACACAGAGCGATCTGCTCTACCTTATGCCTTTAATAAGCAATCTACAGCTTGGATAAGGGCAGACAGAATTCTACAAAACAGGAAGGAAACAACAAGTGAAAACCATGCAAGCATGTGGAAGTTTTTCTCCACTGAGCTCAACAAATCAAATAAATCAGAGGCATTTATGCAGGGGGCGGTTTCCCAACTTCATCTGTCTCATAACTGGATAAGAAACTATGTGGGTGACAACATTCCTCTTAGTCTGGGCCCATTTCATCAGTCATGCCGATGGCAGTTGAAAACAGGTCCTATAGCTCTTTACCTCCTCTGCCCTGCATGCTCTCCTCAGCAGCCCCCTCTCCACAGTGTTCTTCATAGAGATGTTTTTAAATCATAATGAATGCTGAGAAGGTTACTTGATTCTAACATTATCCTAAGGATAAAAAGATTTCATTAAAGAGATTTACTGGCAGAAGACTTGGCTAATATTTCTATTTCACGACCCCACCAAAGATATCACTTTATTTCTAGATGGAAAATGATTACATTGATGTGTTTCTGGTTTAATAGTTAGAATTTATTTATTTACTTTGTGCCCCTTATAATGCTAACTAAGGGCTTAATGTACTTTGAAAAAAGGTGAAAATGTTAGCTGCTCAGTTGTATCCAACTCTTTGGAGAGTTCATTGATTTCAGCCCAACAGAGTCCTCTATCCACAGAATTCTGCAGGCAGAAATATAGAGTGAATTGTCATTCCCTTTCCAGGGGATCTTCCCCTGGATCTTCCAGGGGGTCTTCCCAACCCAGGGTTCAAACCAGGTCTCCTACATTGCAGGCAGATTCTTTACCATCTGAGTCACCAAGGTTAATGTACTTTGGGTTCTTTAAATATCACAACCACCTTGGGAGATACATGTTCAGTTCAGTTCAGTTTCTCAGTCGTGTCTGACTCTTTGCGACCCCATGAATCATAGCATGCTAGGTCTCCCTGTCCATCACCAACTCCTGGAGTTCACTCAGACTCACGTCCATCGAGTCAGTGATGCCATTCAGTCATCTCATCCTCTGTCATCCCTTTCTTCTCCTGCCCCCAGTCCCTCCCAGCATCAGAATCTTTTCCAATGAGTCAACTCTTCGCATGAGGTGGCCAAAGTACTGGAGTTTCAGCTTTAGCATCAGTCCTTCCAAAGAAATCCCAGGGCTGATCTCCTTCAGAATGGACTAGTTGGATCGCCTTGCAGTCCAAGGGACTCTCAGGAGTCTTCTCCAACACCACAGTTCAAAAGCATCAATTCTTCTGTGCTCAGCTTTTTTCACAGTCCAACTCTCACATCCATACATGAGCACAGGAAAAACCATAGCCTTGGCTAGACGGACCTTAGTCAGCAAAGTAATGTCTCTGCTTTTGAATATGTTATCTAGGTTGGTCATAACTTCTTCCAAGGAGTAAGTGTCTTTTAATTTCATGGCTGCAATCACCATCTGCAGTGATTTTGAAGCCCCCAAAATAAAGTCTGACGCTGTTTCCACTGTTTCCCCATCTATTTCCCATGAAGTGATGGGACAAGACGCCATGATCTTCGTTTTCTGAATGTTGAGCTTTAGGCCAACTTTTTCACTCTCCACTTTCACTTTCATCAAGAGGCTTTTTAGTTCCTCTTCACTTTCTGCCATAAGGGTGGTGTCATCTGCATATTTGAGGTGATTGATATTTCTCCCAGCAATCTTGATTCCAGCTTGTGTTTCTTCCAGTCCAGCGTTTCTCAGGATGTACTCTGCATGTAAGTTAAATAAGCAGGGTGACAATATACAGCCTTGACGTACTCCTTTTCCTACTTAGAACCAGTCTGTTGTTCCATGTCCAGTTCTAACTGCTGCTTCCCCAACCTGCATACAGATTTCTCAAGAGGCATGTCAGGTGGTCTGGTATTCTCATCTCTTTCAGAATTTTCCACAGTTTATTGTGATCCACACAGTCAAAGGCTTTGGCATAGTCCAATAAAGCAGAAATAGATGTTTTTCTGGACCTCTCTTGCTTTTTCTATGATCCAGTGGATGTTGGCAATTTGATCTCTGGTTCCTCTGCCTTTTCTAAAACCAGCTTGAACATCAGGAAGTTCTTAGTTCACGTATTGCTGAAGCCTGGCTTGGAGAATTTTGAGGATTACTTTACTAGCATGTGAGATGAGTGCAATTGTGCAGTAGTTTGAGCATTCTTTAGCATTGCCTTTCTTTGGGATTGGAATGAAAACTGACCTTTTCCAGTCCTGTGGCCACTGCTGAGTTTTCCAAATTTGCTGGCATATTGAGTGCAGCACTTTACAAGCATCATCTTTCAGGATTTGAAACAGCTCAACTGGAATTCCATCCCACCTCCACTAGCTTTGTTTGTAGCGATGCTTTCCAAGACCCACCTGACTTCACATTCCAGGATGTCTGACTCTAGAGTCTGTTTTACAGATGAGAGAACTAAGCCTCCCTGACTTCAAGGAACAGGCCCATATGTGCCCAAGAAGTAGATGATCTTGGATTTAAACTTCTTGACATTTGAAGCTGTGTCTGTTAACTACAACTGTGCTATACTGCTGTAAATTTGACCTCACCTCTGGATCTGATCTCCTGTGAGGGCAAAGAACTGGCAATTTACCCCTGGGTAAGATCATGTGGTAAAATTAATTCTTTAAAAGTTCCTAGGTACAAAGTTGTATAGGAAATGTGTCAGTCAGAATCCAGTCAGGGAAGCAGAACCACTGTTAATGATGGGAAGAAAGAATTCGCTGTGGGAATTCGGGCTTATGCAGTGGTGGGATCTGGTAAGAAGTCTCTGGAAGGATTGTTGTCTCTGTACCTGGTGGTGGGCCTGAAGTACCTGCCAGTCAGCTGGGATGATGATGGGGAAGAAAAAACTTGATGTGAAGTCAGAGAGGAGGACAAATTGGAATCCATATCTGTCTCTCATCATCTCCAAAGTTGAAGAAAGAGTGATCTGCAGAAAGCGCTGGTACTTTTTGCAACTTTGCTGCACACACACTTGGCTTGGGACACAGAGGAACTGAAGGAGGAGATGTGGTGGAGCTGGAGGAGCTGCTGAGCTGGCTGCGAACCCACAATAAGAAGGCAAGCAGCAGATTAAGGACCATACACTGAGTGGTACATGGTGACCTACCCTGACCTTGCTACTGCACATCCACCTTCCAAATCTTACTCAAATTTTTCTTGTGGCCAATCATAACCCAGAGTCATATGAGAAAGACATTTGGGAAAATTAAATTCTAGCTTAGTTAAGTTGACACGGTACAAAACCATTGCAAGGAACTGTGAGGGATTGTGTGATTGGAGACTTCAATTTGTCACACATCTACATGGCCAAATCACCCTTCTCTATGCAGAACATCTTCTCCCACTTTGCCTTTTGCTAACAGGCCCTGCATCACTGCCAAGTGGATGAATTTAAACAGTCCCTGACTTCATGGACCTTATAAACAACTCTAGAAAACTCTGAGAATCAAAAATTAAATCTATACTTATGAGTAACTTTTGAAACAGGTTTATCAAGAGTGAAGTCATTTTAAGTATGTGGAGATATTAAATGCATTCCTGGTCACTGATGCTGTCTATGTTCTGGGAGAATCTCTCACTGTATTCTTTACACAGGCACTGAAAAATCATCCTCAAACTGCAGCCAGCAATTTGTTTAAAGATTTGTTATATCCCAAATGATGTTTTCCTCCTGCACAATTCTGTCTTGGAAATACATAATGAAATCTATAATAAAATCTTTTAGTTTTTTTTTGTAATTTTTACAGTGCTGTATTGGTTTCTGCCATACAACAATGCGAATGACCCATAATTATACATATATTCCCTCCCTCTTGAGCTTCCATCCCCCATCCTACTCCTCTAGGTGACCACAGAGTACCTGTGTTATAAAGCAACTTCTCACCAGCTACCCATTCTACACATAGTAGTGCATATATTTTGATGCTACATTCTCGATTTGTCCCACTCTCTCCATCCCCCGCTGTGTCCACATATCCATTCTCAACATATGTGTCTCCATTCATTCCCTTCAAATAGGTTCATTAATACCATTTTTCTAGATCCCATGTCTATGTGTTAATATATTTGTTTTTCTCTGCCTGACTTCACTCTGTATAGGCTCTAGGTTCATCTGCCTCACTAGAACTGACTCAAATTCTTTTTTTCTTTATGGCTGTTAATGTTCTATTGTATATATGTACCACAGATTCTTTATCCATTCATCTGTCAGTGGATATCTAGGTTGCTTCCATGTCCTGGCTATTGTAAATAGTGCTACAATGAACATCGGGTTACATGTGTATTTTAGAATTGTGGTTTTCTCATGATGTATGTCCAGAAGTGAGGTTGCTAGGCCATATGGCAGATTTATTCTTAGTTTTGGAAGGAAGCTCATGTCCTGTTCTTCATAATGGCTGTATCAGTTTACATTCCTACCAGTAGTGTAGGAGGGTTCCCTTTCCTCCATATCCTCTTCAGCATTTATTGTTTGTAGATTTTTTGATGATGGGTATTCAACTGGTGTGAAGTAACACTTTACTATAATTTTGATTTGCATTTCTCCAATTATGAGCAATGTGGAGCATCATTTCATGTGTTTATTGGCTATCTGTATGATTCTGGAGAAATGTCTGTTCAGGTCTTCTGTTCATTTTCTAACTGAATTTTTTGTTTTCCTGATATTGAGCTGTATGAGCTGTTATATATTCTGGAGATTAATCCTTTGTCAGTTATTTCATTTGCAATTATTTTCTTCCATTTGGAGGGTTGCTTTACATCTTGTTTATTGTTTCCTTTGTTGTTGTTTTTCAGTTACTGAGTTGTGCCCAAGTCTTTGCGACTCCATGCAATAGCATACTAGGCTTCCCTGTCCTTCACCATCTCTTGGAGATACTCAAACTAATGTTCATTGAGGGGTGATGCCATCCAACCATCTTGTCCTCTGTTGTCTCCTTCTTCTCCTGCCTTCACCCTTTCCCAGCATCAGGGTCTTTTCTAATGAGTCAGCTCCTTGCATCAGGTGACCAAAGTACTGGAGTTTCAGCTTCAGCATCAGTCCTTCAAATGACTATTCAGGACTGATTTCTTTTAGGATGGACTGGTTGGATCTTCTTGTTGTCCAAGGGACTCACAAGAGTCTTCTCTACACCACAGTTCAAAAGCATCAATTCTTTGGTGCTCAGCTTTCTTTATAGTCCAACTCTCACATCATATTTGATTACTGGAAAAACCAAAGCTTTGACTAGCTGGACATTTGTCTGCAAAGTAATGTCTCTGTTTTTTAATATGTTGTCTAGGTTGGTCACAGCTTTTCTTCCAAGGAGTAAGCATCTTTTAATTTCATGGCTGCAGTGACCATCTGCGGTGATTTTGGAGCACAAGAAAATAAAGTCAATCACTGTTTCCCCATCTATTTTCCATGGCAAGATTGGACTGGATGCCATGATCTTACTTTTTGAATGTTGAAGTTTTAAATCAGCTCCTTTTTGCTCTCCTGTTTCACTTTCATCAAGAGGCTCTTTAGTTCCTCTTTGCTTTCTGCCATAAGGGTGGTGTCCTCAGGATACCTGAGGTTATTGATATTTCCCCTGGCAATCTTCTTCTTGTGCTTGTGCTTCTTCATCAGGCCTGGCATTTTGCATGATGTACTCTGCACATAAGTTAAACAAGCAGAGTGACAATATACAGCCTTGACATACTCCTTTCCCAATATGGAACCAGTCCACTGTTCCATGTGCAATTCTAACTGTTGCTTCTTGACCTGTATACAGATTTCCCAGGAGGCAGGTAAGGTGGTCTGGTATTCTCATCTCTTTAAGAATTTTCCACAGTTTGTTGAGATAAACACAGCAAAATGTTTTAGCCTAGTCAATGAAACAGAAGTAGATGCTTTTCTGCAATTCTCTTGCTGTTCCTATGATCCAAGGGATGGTGGCAGTTTTATCTCTGAGCTCTGCCTTTTCTAAATCCAGCTTGAACACCTGAAAGTTCTCGGTTCATGTATTGTTGAAACCTAGCCTTAGAAATTTGAGTATTACTTTTTTTTTTTAGCTAGAGTGTGAAACGAGTGCAATTGTGCCATAGTTTGAACATTCTTTGGCATTGCACTTCTTTGGGATTGGAATGAAAACTGACCTTTTCCAGTCCTGTGACCACTGCTGAGTTTTCCAAATTTGCTGGCATATTGAGTGTGACACTTTCACAGCATCTTTTAGAATTTGAAAGAGCTCAGCCTGAATTCCATCACCTCCATTAGCTTTGTTTGTAGTGATGCTTCCTAAAACCTGCTTGACTTCACATTCCAAGATAATCTGGCTCTAGGTAAGTGATTGCACCATCGTGGTTATCCGGATCATTAAGATCTTTTTGTATAGTCTTTCTGTGTATTCTTGTCACCTCTTCTTGTCTTCACTTTCTGTTAGGTCCATATTGTTTCTGTCCTTTATTTTGCCCATATTTGCACAAAATATTCCCTTGGTATCTCTAATTTTCTTGAAGAGATCTCTAGTCTTTCCCAGTCTACTCTTTTCCTCTGTTTCTTCGCATTGTTCACTTAGGAAGGCTTTCTTATTTCTCCTTGCTATTCTTGGAACTCTGCATTCAGATGGATATATCTTTCCTTTACTTCTTGCCTTTTGCTTCTCTTTTTTCCCCAGCTCTTTTAAGGCTTCCTCAGGCAACCATTTTGTCCTTTTGAATTTCTTTTTCTTGTGGAAGGTTTTGATTACTACCTCTTGTACAATGTTACGAATCTCCACCCACAGGTCTTCAGGCTCTCTGTCTATCAAATCTAATACCTTGAATCTATTTGCCATTTGCACTGTAAATTTTAAGGGTTTTGATTTAGGTCATATCTGTTGGCCTGGTGGTTTTTCCTACTGTCCTCAATTTAAGTCTGAATTTTTCAATAAAGAGTTCATTATCTAAGCCACAGTAAGCTCCTGGTCTTTTTTGCTGACTGTATATCACTTCTCCATCTTTGCCTGCAAAAAATATAATCAATCTGATTTTGCTATTGACCATCTGGTGATGTCCATGTGTAGAGTCATCTTTTATGTTGGTGGAAGTGGGTGTTTGCTATGACCAGTGTGTTTTCTTGGCAAAATTCTGTTACCCTTTGCCCTGCTTCATTGTGTACTCCAAAGCCAAACGTGCATGTTATTCTGGGTATGTCTTGATTTCCTATTTTGCATTCCAGTCCCTTATGATGAAAAGTACTTTTTTTGTTGTGTGTTTGTGTGTGTGTGTGTTAGTTCTAGGTCTTATAGGTTTTCAGAGAACCATTCAATTTCAGTTTATTTGGCATTAGTGGTTGGGGCGTACTTGGATTACTGTGACTACTGAATGATTTGCATTGGAAATGAACAGAGATCATTCTGTTGTTTTTGAGATTGCATCCAAGTACTGCATTGCAGACTTTTGTTGACTACATGAGGGCTACTCCACTTCTTCTTTGCTATGTAAAAGCTTTTAAATTTGATTAGGCCCCATTCATTTATTTTTATTTTTTTATTTCCATTACTCCAGGTGGTGTGTCAAAGAGGACCTTGCCATGTTCATGTCAAGGAATGTTCTGCCTATGTGTTACTGAAGAGCTTTATACTTTCTGACCTTACATTTAAGTCTTTAATTAATTTTGAGCTCATTTTTTGTGTGTGGTGTTTGGAATAAAAGAAAAGCAAGAAGGTTGTCTGAGGAGGCCTTATAAATAGCTGGGAAAAGAAGAGAAAAGAAGGGTTGATCTTCACACTATACAAACAGCTCATGCAGCTCAATAACAGAGAAACAACCCAATTGAAAAATAGGTGGAAGAAATAAATAGACATTTCTCCAAAGAGACAGATGTCTAAAAAGTAGATGAAGAGACGCTCACTAAATATTTGTTGTTGTTCTTAAGTCATTCAGTTATGATCTACTCTTTGCTACCCCATGGACTGCAGTATTCCAGGTTTCCCTGTCCTTCATCATCTCTCAAGTGAAAGTGAAGTTACTCAGTCATGTCTGACTCTTTGCAACCCCATGAACTGTAGCCTAGCAGGCTCCTCCATCCATGGAATTTTCCAGGCAAGAGTACTGGAGTGGGTTGCCATTTCCTTCTCCAAGGGATCTTCTCGACCCAGGGATTGAACCCAGGAGTACCACATTGCAGGCAGATACTTTACCATCTGAGCCACCAGGGAGCACTTGTTCAAATTCATGTCCATTGAGCTGGTGATATCATCTAACCATCTCATCCTCTGTTGTTCCATCTTCTTCTCACCTCAGTCTTTCCAAAAGTCAGGTTTGTTTGTTTGTTTGTTTTTCCCCAGTGAGTTGACTCTTCACATCAGATGGCCAAAGTATTGGAGCTTCAGCTTCAGTATCAGTCCTTCCAATGAATATTCAGGGTTGACTTTCTTTAGGATTGACTGGTTGGATCTCCTTGCTGTCCAAGGGATTGTCAAGAATCTTCTCCAACACCACAGTTCAAAAGCACCAATTTTTCGGCACTCAGCCTTCCTTATGGTCCAACTCTGACATCCACGCTTGATTACTGGAAAAACCATAGCTTTGACTAGATGGACCTTTGTCTGCAAAGTGATGTCTCTGCTTTTTAATACGCTGTCTAGTTTGGTCACAGCTCTTCTACCAAGAAGCAAGGGTATTTTAATTTCATGGCTGTAGTCACCATCTGCAGTGATTTTGGAGCCCAAGAAAATAAAGTCTGTCACAGTTTCCATTGTTTCCCCATCTATTTGCCATGAAGTGATGGTACTGGATGCTATGATCTTAGTTTTTTGAATGTTGATTTTTAAGCCAGATTTTTCACTCTCCTCATTCACCTTCATCAAGAGGCTCTTTAATTCCTCTTTGCCATAAGAGTGGTGTCATCTGTATATCTGAGGTTATCGATATTTCCCTGGAAATCTTGAGTCCAGCTTGTGGCTCTTCATCCAGCCCAGCATTTCACATTATGTACTCTGCAGAGAAGTTAAATAAGCAGGGTGACAATATACAGCCTTGACATACTTCTTTCCCAATTTAGAACCAGTCAATTGTTCCATGTCCAGTTCTAACTGTTTTTCTTGATCTGCATAGAGGTTTCTCAGGAGGCAGGTAAGGTAGCCTGGTATTCCCAACTCTTTAAGAATATTCCACAGTTTGTTGAGATCCACACAGTCAATGGCTTTAGCATAGTCAATGAAGCAGAAGTAGATGTTTTTCTGGAATTCTCTTGCTTTTTCTATGATCTAGCAGATGTTGGCAATTTGATCTCTGGTTCCTCTGCATTTTCTAAACCCAGCTTGTACACCTGTAAGTTCTCAGTTTCATGTACAGTTGAAGCCTAGCTAGGAGGATTTTGAGCATTACCTTGCTAGTGTGTGAGACGAGTGTCATTGTGCCATAGTTTGAACATTCTTTGGTGTTGCCCTTCTTTGGTTTTGGAACGAAAACAACCTTTTCCAGTTCTGTGGCAACTGCTAAGTTTTCCAAATTTGCTCACATATTGAGTGCAGCACTTTAACAGCATTATCTTTTAGGATTTGAAATAGCTCAGCTGGAATTCCATCACCTCTACTAACTTTGTTCATAGTGACGCTTCCTAAGGCTCACTTTACTTAACTCTTCAGGAGGTCTGACTCTAGGTGAGTAATTGTAATGATCTGGTCATTGGGATTTTTTTTTTAACCTTTCAAATCCACTTTTATTTTCCTTTTTCCTCCTCACGTACAGAACTTTTCCACAAGCTAATTGTCTTGCAGGTATAAAGTCATTTGATTTTGGTCAGATATAATTTTATCCCCTAAAACTTTGCTAGCATCAAAATATGACAGTTAACCAGTGTTAAATCTATAAAAGATTTACATAACACAGCACATTAAGCTTTAGACACTTGGAAACTAAACCACATAAAAATTGGAAAAGATTCCCAACCTACATGTTCAGGATCAGGTGTTCACAATTGCTATCTGATGACTGTACATGGTTCAAGAGGCAAGAGAGGCAACACACAGGTACTTGGAAGGACTTGGACCACTATCTTCTGGAAGCACATTATGTCACCCCTGTGTTATGTCCCACTCCACCTTTCTCCAAGGTGATCTCATTCTGGAATGACAGGTTTGGCTGATACAAAATGAAGACAGACAACACAACGTTTACTCTGTAGAGACATCCTAACTCCTACTATGCATGCATGGTGATCTTGAATGTAACTTGTCCTAAAAACTTGTCACGGTCATTTTGGGCTTTTAGGTTGGGTGGTCCATCAATCTTGCACTCAACCATTGCTTCTTTTACATCAGCATCACTACCAAAGCTGAGCTGGATGGCAACTAGTGGCTGCAGGTAGCTCCCATACAGCTTTTTTCCCATAATATGGAAAATATTTTAAATCTGTCTTTCCATTGGGAAGATAAGTTGATAGACCTACTGTGCTTTCACTCTTTGCAATACCATCTATCCTTGGTTCTCCTTGAGGTGGTAATCCAATTGTTCTGTTAATTTTCATAAGAACACAAGGGTTTCCTGCTTGGTAGCCAAACGTGGGATCATCCACACTACCGCATGCTTCAAATAAGGCAAGAGGAAACTGACATGCTGTGTATTCTGGAACCTTCTGCTCAAAAAGGTTCCAGTCTGTGAGATCGTTCTATTCTTCTAAGCCATATGGCTTTAGAAATTTCTTAAGGTCATCAGTGTACCCTTGATAGGATTCTGAATCAGATAGGCTGAATGAAAAATCCAACTCCAACACTGGTTTTGGAAAAACTGTTAAGTCCTGGACTAGGAATCTGGTCATGATATTTTGGAACCTCATCGTTCAGACTCTGAAGCATGGTCCACAATGTGAATGAAAAGAGTGCAGCCAGGAACCCATAACAGACTAGGTGGAAGAGTACGATCAAACCCCAGTTCTTGGTGGTCCAATTGTAGATGAAGCACTTCCACTCGGCCAGACTCTGGTTGAAGGACTTCTTGTCTTTCTTCATCATGGTGTGGGTGCTGTTGACAAGGGGAACTGTGGCCGTGGAGGTGGAGCAGCGAGGAGTGTGGAGACGTGTCCAGGCTCCAGCCGCACAGCTCAGCACCAGCAGCGGAAGACAATGGGGCTGAGGAAACCTCCTGGCTGTGGAGAGCGGTCAAACCGACTGTTCTGAACTGAGCCCAGATGGGCTGCCACTGGACTACAGCTTCGCCCTCCGGAGCCAATCCCAGCGCTGTTCAGCCTCACAAGACGTTTTTTAGTATAGTTCTCCTGTATATTTTTGCCACCTCCTCTTAATATCTTCTGCTTCTGTTAGGTCCATATTGCTTCTGTCTTTTATTGTGCCTACCTTTTTTCATGAAATGTTCCCTTGGTATCTCTAATTTTCTTGAAGAGATCTCTAGTCTTTCCTATTCTACTGTTTTCATGCATTTCTTTTCATTGTTCAGGTAGGAAGGATTTCTTATCTCTCCTTGCTATTGTTTGGAACTCTGCATTCAGATGGGTATATCTTTCCTTTTTCCTTTGCCTTTCACTTCTCTTCTTTTCTCAGCTATTTGTAAGGCCTTCTCAGACAACCATTTTGCCTTTTTGCTTTTCTTTTTGTTTGGAATGGTTTTGATCACCGCCTCCTGTTCGGTGTTATAAACCTCTGTCCATAGGTCTTCAGGCACTCTCTATCAGATCTAATCCCTTGAATCTATTTGTCACTTCCACTGTATAATTGTAAGAGATTTGATTTAGGTCACTAATTAATGGGACTTCCCAGATGGCACTAGTGTTAAAGAGCATGTCTGTCAAATCAGAACATGTAAGAGATGCGTGTTTGACCCTTGGGCTGGGAAGATCCCTTGGAGAAGGAAATGGCAACCTACTCTAATATTATTGCCTGTTTAATCCCATGGACAGAGGAGCCTGGTGGGCTACAGTCTATGGGGTTGCAAAGAGTCAGACACAACTAAAGTGACTTAGCATTCATGCATGTACTAATTAATGAAGTATAGTTGATGTACAATGTGGTGTTAGTTTCAAATATACAGCAAAATTAAACACTTATGCATATACATATCTCCACTCTATTTTAGATTCTATCCCCATATAGGCCACTACAGAGTACTGAGTAGTTTCCAGCAGGTTCTTGTTAGTTATCTATTTTATGCATTCAGTTAGGTTCTGTTGCTCAGTTGTGTCTGACTCTTTGTGACACCGTGAATCACAGCATGCCAGGCCTCCCTGCTCATCACCAACTCCCGGAGTTCACTCAGACTCACGTCCATCTAGTTGGTGATGCCATCCAGCCATCTCATTCTCTCATCCCCTTCTCCTCCTGCCCCCAATCCCTCCCAGCATCAGAGTCTTTTCCAATGAGTCACCTCTTCACACGAGGTGGCCAAGTACTGGGGTATCACCTCATATTGATCAGAATGGCATCATCAAAAAAGCTACAAACAATAAATACTGGAGAGGGCGTGAACAAAAGGAAGTGCTTCTACACTGTTGGTGGGAGTATAAATTGGTATAGCCACTATGGAGAATAGTTTGGAGTTTCCTTTAAAAAATAAAAATAGGCTAACATTTGATTCAGAAATACTACTCCTAGTCATACATCCAGAGAAAATCATAATTCAAAAACATATGTGTATCCAAATGTTCACTGCAGCCCTATTTACCATAGCCAGAACTTGGAAGCAACCAAATGTGTATCAACAGAGGAATAGATAAGAAGATGGGGTACATATATACAATGGAATATTACTTAGGCAGAAAAAGAAATTATTTAATGCCATTGACAGCAACATGATAGGATGTAGAAATCATCGGTGATTGAAGTAAGTCAGACAGAGAAAGATAAATATCATATGATAGCATTTGTATATGAAATCTAAAATAGAAAAGGGTACAAATGAGCTTATTTAACAAAACAGGAATTGAGTTACAGATGTAGAAAACTAATTTATGGTTACCAGGTGTAAGGGGTGGAGGGATAAATTGGGAGATTGGAACTGACATATGGACACTACTATATGCTTTTGAACTGTGGTGTTGAAGAAGACTCTGGAGAGTCCCTTGGACTGCAAAAAGCTCCAACCAGTCCATTCTAAAGGAGATCAGTCCTGGGTGTTCATTGGAAGGACTGATGCTAAAGCTGAAACTCCAGTACTTTGGCCATCTCATGTGAAGAGCTGACTCATTGGAAAAGACTCTGATGCTGGGAGGGATTGGGGGCAGGAGGAGAAGGGGATGAGAGGATGAGATGGCTGGATGGCATCACCAACTAGATGGACATGAGTCTGAGTGAACTCCGGGAGTTGGTGATGAGCAGGGAGGCCTGGCATGCTGTGATTCACGGTGTCACAAAGAGTCAGACACAACTGAGCAACAGAACCTAACTGAATACATAAAATAGATAACTAACAAGAACCTGCTGGAAACTACTCAGTACTCTGTAGTGGCCTATATGGGGATAAAATCTAAAATAGAGTGGAGATATGTATATGCATAAGTGTTTAATTTTGCTGTATATTTGAAACTAACACCACATTGTACATCAACTATACTTCATTAAAAAATTTTAAAGATAAAATAAAGTCTTTTAATTTGTTTATTCTTTTTCTCTTTATTTTTTGTTTATTTCCATTTTATTCTTAAAGTGGAGAACACAGTATCTCACATTAGAAAAACCATAAGGAAAATATTTTTGGGTAGTAATATAATTATTCTAAACATAATTATTTACATTCTGAAATAATTATTGTGGTCAGAGAAGATGCTTGACATGATTTCAATTTTCCTAAATTTACTGATGTTTGATTTGTGACCCAAGATGTGGTCTATCTTGGAGAATGTTCCATGTGCACTTGAGAAGAAGGTGTATTCTTCTTCTTTGGATGGAATATCCTGAAGATATCAAGGAGATCCATCTCATCTAATGTATCATTTAAGACTGTTTTTCTTTATTAATTTTCTGTTTTGATTATCTATCCATTGGTGTGAGTGGGGTGTTAAAGTCCTACTATTATCGTATTACTGTTAATTTCTCCTTTTATGTCTATAAGTGTTTGACTTATGTACTGAGGTGCTCTTATGTTGGATGCATAGATATTTACAATTGTTATGTCTTCCTTTTGAATTGCTCCCTTGATCATTATGTAGTCTCCTTCCTTATTTCTTGTAATAGCCTTTTCTTTAAGGTCTATTTTGTCTGATATGAGGACTGTTACTCCAGCTTTCTTCTGCTTTCCATTTTCATGGAATATATTTTTGCATCCTCTCAGTTTCAGTCTATATGTGTCTTTAGGTCTGAAGTGGGTTTCTTGTAGACAGTATATATATGGGTCTTTTGTTTTTTAAAATCCATTCAGCCAGTCTGTGTCATTTGGTTGACACATTTAATCCATTTAAATTTAAAGTAATTATTGATATATATGTTCTTATTGCCATTTTCCTAGTTGTTTGGGGTTTGATTTTGTAGATCTTTTTCTTCTCTTGCATTTTTTGACTACATAAGTCCCTTTAACATTTGTTGTAAAGCTGGTTTAGTGGTACTAAATTTTCTTAACTTTTGCTTGTCTGTAAAGCTTTTGATTTCTCCATCAATTTTGAATGAGATCCTTGCCAGGTAGAGTAATCTTGGTTTTAGATTTTTCCCTTTCAGTACTTTAAATATATCCTGCCATTATCTTCTGGCCTGCAGATTCTGCTGAAAGACTAGCTGTTATAAATGTATGGGGTTTCTCTTGTATGTTACTTGTTGCCTTTCCTTTCTGCTTTTAATATTCTTTTTTATGTTTAGTATCTTTAGTTTGATTAGTATGTGTCTTGGTGTATTTCTCCTTGGGTTTATCTTATATGAGACTCTTTGCACTTCTTGGGCTTGACTGACTCTTTCCTTTCCCATACTGAGGAAATTTGCAACTATAATCTCTTCAATAATTTTCTCATGCCCTTTCTTTTTCTCTTCTTCTTCTGGGACCCCTATAATTTGAATGCTGGTGCCTTTAATATTGTCCCAGAGGTCTCTGATATTATCCTTTGTTCTTTTTTTTTTACGCCTCCCCCACCCACCATCCTGCCCGTTTTTCGTCTTCTTATTGTCCCGGGCGGTTTCCTCTGTTCTTTCATTTTTTTTTACTTTATTCTGCTCTTCAGAAGTTATTTCCACCATTTCATCATCCATCTCACTTATCCATTCTTCTGCCTCAGATATTCTGTTACTGATTCTTTCTAGAGTATTTTAAATTTCAGTAATTTTGTTGTTTGTCTCTGTATATTTATTCTTTATTTCTTCTAGTTCTTTGTGAGTTGATTCTTGCATTTTCTCCATTCTGTTTTCAAGGTTTTGGATCAACTTTACTGTCATTATTCTGAATTCTTTTTCTGGTAGTTTGCCTATTTCCTCTTCATTTATTTGGACTTGTGTGTGTCTAGGTTGTTCCTTCATTTGAACAGTATTTATTTTCCTTTTTATTATTTTCTTTTAACTTATTATATTTGAGGTCTCCTTTTCCCAGGCTTTGAGGTTGAATTATTTCTTCATTTTGGTTTCTGCCTTCATAAGTTTTGTCCAGTGGTTTGTGTGAGCTTCATGTAGGGCGTGCCTTGTGCTTGTGTTCTGATAGGAAGGGGTGAATTGTTTTTCTTCCTCTGACTGTCAGGGCTGAGTCAGGTGGTAATCCTTATGCAGATGACTGGGTTTGTATTTTTGTTTTGTTTGTTGTTTGGATGAGGCATCCTGCACAGGAAGCTACTGGCAGTTGGGTGATGCTTGGTCTTGTATGCAAGTGGTTGCTTTTGTAGGAGTTCTATTTTATATTCCCAAGATTAGGAGTTCTCTGGTAGTCTAGGGTCTTGGAGTCAGTACTCCTACTCCAAAGGCTCAGGGCTTGATCTTTGGCTGGGAGTGGAGATTCCACAAGTCGTTTATTATGGCATTAAATGGGATTGAAACAAATACACAAAAATGAGAAACAGAAGATGCACTTACAAAGAAAGGCAAACAGACGAAATGGCAATTACAAAATCAGGCAAATAATAACTAAAATAATGAAATATACACAGACACACATACACCCATAAGCAAAACCCAAACAGTCCAAAAACCAAAAATGAAGTACAATGGATTAACACGGAAAACAAAGGAAACCAAAAATGATATCCACCAGTTAAGAACAAAATTAACCAAAGCACAAACTGGAAAACAAAACTAAAGAAGGTGCCAACTGGAGAATAAAGCAATAAAAACAAAACTAACAAATATGGTGAGAAAAAGAAAGAAGAGAAAATCAAAGTTAAATAGAGGAAGATGAAAATTTGTATATATTAAAGATTAACTGTAATGGGAAAAGAACAGTCAGAAAAACAAAGAAATATAGAAAAAATAATGTTTTTAAAATTAAAATGAAAAAAGATATAAAAAGGAAAGAAAAGCAAAAACTCCACAGAACAGCAAAAGGCCAATGTAGAGGCAGAAGTATACAGTAGAAATAAAAACTGTGATTGAAAAAAATTTTTCAAAAGCTTAAATAGATTTAATAGTACTAATAAAATTGACAACTACTACAATGGGGGAGGGAGGGGAAAAAGTGGGAAAAAAAAAAAAAAAAAATCCAGAAGCAACTATAGAACAAGTCAAAATATAAGAAAATGAATGTTTTTCTTGAGTCTCTGCTGTGAGCATTCTTTCCCTAGTTGGGAGTCACAGTCCGCCTCGCCTCCTCAATGCCCTCCAGCACTGGGCTGGTCTCTGGACCTGCTCTGGGGGCAGCTCATACTCTAATCTGGTCCTATTTTCTGTGTATTCTTGCCTACAAGGTCCAAAGCTGTCAGAATTGGTGTATTTTCTTTTGTGAGAACTCTCATTGTCTTTTTATGTATTCCATAGACACAGAGTCTGCCTAGCTGATCGTGTGGATTTGATCTGCAGCTTACACAGCTGGTGAGAACGTTTGGGGTTGTCTTCCTTAGCCACACTGCCCAGGTCAAAGGGACCCTGGCAGCACCAAGTACTTAGGAGAGCCTGTGGCTTGGGCAGCAGGAGATACGGTGCTCTAGAAGGGTATGACAACCCATTCCAGCATTCTTGCCTGGAGAATCCCCCAGAGAAGCCTGGCAGGCCACAGTCCACAGGATCGCAAAGAGTTGGACACGACTGAAATGACCATGTGCACATAGGACTTTTTCTAGCCTCTGGCAGCTCTGTTCCAGTGGGCATCATGCATGGAGTTGGTGCGGTTGCTTGGATCACAGGAACCTGGCAGCGCCTGTTAAGACAGGAGGGCCGGTGGCTATTGTCACAGGAGATATGGTATTACTAAGGTTTTTTCTAGCCTGTGAAGCTCTGCCCCAGTGAGAATTAAGCATTAAGGTGATGCAGCTGCTTGGAGGCGGGGGGGCGGGCGGTGGGCAGGGATTAGTCCTCTGGAGGCTCCAAGTGTCCAGCGACACAGACTGCCTCTGCCACAGGAGCTATGGCCCTGTCAGTCTTTTTTCTAGCTTCAGGCAACTGGCAATCAGAAGGCCTCTTTGACTGGTCCTCTCCATTGCTCCACCCATTCAGACATTTAGCAGACTCCCCTGGCTGGGGTCCTTCTGCACTGTTCAGTGCAGCAGGCACATAGAGGCGCCACCACACACCTCCACCCAGCTGGGGTCCTGCTCTGATGTCAGAGCATCAGGCACTAAAAGGGCTCCACTGGCTGGGGTCCTTTTCTGTTGTTCAGAGATGTCAGGTGCTTGAAGGGCCAGCCTCTCTATTGTTCAGCTGCTGGTGCTAGCGTGTGGAGAGAGACAGCGGTTATGATGATGGCTCCACCCCCTATGCATGACTCAACGATATTGCCTTGCCTCCATGCTGCCTGGTTTTCCTCCACAGGCATTTCCTACCATAGTATCCCTTCTCACTTCCCCTGGGGCGCTCTCCCCATAGTCAACAGCAGACCTTGCCCTGGGATTGCTCCACAGTCCCTATGCTCCAGTTCCCAGCCACTGTGCCTTCTGACCCGTGCCCCTGTCTGGGGTACGTATGGCTGTGACAAGGATTGTCAGTGTGATTCTCATTCCATTTAGGCTGTCACAGATTAGCTGCTTCACTCTCAGCCTCAGATACTTCTCCTCTGTTCTAAACAATTGCCCTGATGTGGGGATCGGACCCCTGCTTCAGTTCCCCTACCCGCTGGAGTCCGGTCCAGTCCTACTAACTCTCCTCTTTTCCCCTACTTCCTTCATCCTACCGAGTTTTGGGTGGTTCTATATTTTTTTCCCAGTGGTCAGGTACTCCTGCCTGCTCTCAACTGGTGTTATGCAAGCAATTCTGGATCTGAGGTGTATTCCTGATGTATTTGCAGAGAGAGATGTACTCCACGTCCACCTACTCGTCCTCCATCATGTTTTCCTGTATTTTGGTGCCTTGAAAAGTCCATGCTGTCTTCCTGCCAGGGCTTCTCAACCCTTTTGGTTTCTCTCACCAAGTCTGGGGAAAGAGGGCTGTATTGTCAAGTAAGTCTGGAAAGTTTGTGCACCGTTATTCCCCTTTACTATTTCACAATCCAATGTAAGCACATTAAAAACAATAAGGAATCCTTGGCTTAACATCATCTAACTCCCAAATTCCCAACTTATTTCTGACTCCTGCTACTGTACCTCACAGAACTGGAGTTCTGTGATACTACTTTGGGGACCAAGATAGAATGTCACAATCTTGCCTTTGATTTCATAAAAATCTCTGAGAGCCATGGGCTCCCTTCCTTTGTGCAAGAGATACCAATGAGTAAGAGCTGGCTCCAAAGGACTTGCTGTCTTATATCTCTCCTACTCTTTCCCTGGATATTCCTGTACCCCCAACCCTGAAAAGGAATTCCACATGTCAACCAGATGAGTATATTTATTCTCAGCCAGTGATACTAGAGATGATGGAATGACTCTCCAAGCATAGAACTAGCAGAATTGATAAACATAGTAACAAGCTGGATATAGGGTTGATTTAGATTATTTATGTCCCCCAAAATTCATATGTGGAAACCTAATCCCCAATGTGTTGGTACTTAGAGGTGGGAAGTTTGAGACGTGATTAGGTCAAGAGGGTAGAATACACATGAATAGGATCAGTGCCCTTTGAAAAGGACCTCGGAGAACTCCCTTGACCTTTCTACCACCAGTGAAATGATGATTGTCTTGAACCAGGAATTAGGCTCTCACTAAACATCAAATATACCAGAACCTTAATACTGGTATTCCCAGCCTCCAGAACTGTCAGACATAAATTTCCACTGCTTATAAACCAACAGTAGATGGACTAAGACAGGTGTGAAGGAGAAGATGAAATCAAAGATGACTGTGGTGTTGAGTCCATTCATAAAGAAAGAAAATGGAAAGAGGGGTAGAATGTATTATTGTGTGCTCATAGCTCTGTTTTACACTCTGGGGACAGAGAAATGAACAAAGATGATTTTTATTTTTACCTGTCCAGATTATAGTGCAATGGAATATCTGGTCAGAGTCACCTGAAAAATTCACAAATGGCCTTCAGGCAGACAGAACCACATGAGCAATACACTTTAAATTACTCTTATAAATTTACTTCTTGAACAAACCTTACAGTTTAACAGTTGTCCCCTTATTAAAGCACTCCCTCTTAATTTACTGTTAAAAATATATGTGCTTTCTACCCTCAGGAGCTCTGTAAGGCAGCACAAAGAACATGCAATAAACAGAGGGTGGGAATGAGCTGTGATTTCTACTTCAGTCTTTTTAGTCACAAAAACAGAAGAGAAAATTCACAAGCAGCATAAGCAACATTTGAATGAGATGTACATATTATCAGCGTTTGATATGCACTGAGAAGCTTCAAGATACAAGACTCTCTGTTGGGCGCTTTATGAATGCTATCTCAGTCTCTCTAAGATGCACTTTTTTCAGCCTTGTAAATAATTGAAAACATGCCATAGAGGTCTCTCTGTTTTATCAAGGAGGTAAAAGTGTGTTTTGCAAATACAAATAAAATTTCAAGAGGCTTACTAATTTTTCTGTCATTAGTTATCCCTCAGTTCAGTTCAGTTCAGTTGCTCAGTCGTGTCCGACTCTTTGCGACCCCATGAATCGCAGCACGCCAGGCCTCCCTGTCCATCACCATCTCTCGGAGTTCACTCAGACTCACGTCCATCCAGTCGGTGATGCCATCCAGCCATCTCATCCTTGGTGGTCCCCTTCTCCTCCTGCCCCCAATCCCTCCCAGCATCAGAGTCTTTTCCAATGAGGCAACTTTTTGCGTGAGGTGGCCAAAGTACTGAAGTTTCAGCTTTAGCATCATTCCTTCCAAAGAAATCCCAGGGCTGATCTCGTTCAGAATGGACTGGTTGTATCTCCTTGCAGTCCAAGGGACTCTCAAGAGTCTTCTCCAACACCATAGTTCAAAAGCATCAATTCTTCGGTGCTCAGCCTTCTTCACAGTCCAACTCTCACATCCATACATGACCACAGGAAAAACCATAGCCTTGACTAGACGGACCTTTGTTGGCAAAGTAATGTCTCTGCTCTTGAATATGCTATCTAGGTTGGTCATAACTTTTCTTCCAAGGAGTAAGCGTCTTTTAATTTCATGGCTGCAGTCACCATCTGCAGTGATTTTGGAGCCCCCAAAATAAAGTCTGACACTGTTTCCAATGTTTCCCCATCTATTTCCCATGAAGTGATGGGACCAGATGCCATGATCTTCATTTTCTGAATGTTGAGCTTTAAGCCAAATTTTTCACTCTCCTCTTTCACTTTCATCAAGAGGCCCTTTAGCTCCTCTTCACTTTCTGCCATAAGAGTAGCTGTCATCTGCATATCTGAGGTTATTGACATTTCTCCCGGCAATCTTGATTTCAGCTCGTTTCTTCCAGCCCAGCGTTTCTCATGATGTACTCTGCATAGAAGTTAAATAAGCAGGGTGACAATATACAGCCTTGACGGACTCCTTTTCCTATTTGGAACCAGTCTGTTGTTCCATGTCCAGTTCTAACTGTTGCTTCCCAACCTGCATACAGATTTCTCAAGAGGCAGGTCAGGTGGCCTGGTATTCCCATCGCCTGAAGAATTTTCCAGTTTATTGTGATCCACACAGTCAAAGGCTTTGGCATAGTCAATAAAGCAGAAATAGATGTTTTTCTGGAACTCTCTTGCTTTTTCTATGATCCAGCGGATGTTGGCAATTTGATCTCTGGTTCCTCTGCCTTTTCTAAAACCAGCTTGAACATCAGGGAGTTCACGGTTCACGTATTGCTGAAGCCTGGCTTAGAGAATTTTGAGCATTACTTTACTAGCATGTGAGACGAGTGCAAATGTGTGGTAGTTTGAGCATTCTTTGGCAGTGCCTTTCTTTGGGATTGGAATGAAAACTGACGTTTTCCAGTCCTGTGGCCACTGCTGAGTTTTCCAAATTTGCTGGCATATTGAGTGCAGCACTTTCACAGCATCATGTTTCAGGATATAGAAAAAACAGAATCAGACCTAGTTGCAATCTATAAGAGGTCTATTAACAAATATATTCACTCTTTTATACAACATGAGTTCATTCTTGGATTGAATTGTTGGAAATCTATATGTTACACTTAAACCAGAGGGAGAAGTTTAACCTGCAGAACCTTTTATAGCAGAATGCCAAGTTAAAGGTCTTTTCTCCTGTGACAACAAGCAAGGAGGCCAACCAAGGGTCATTTTTCATTTCTTCTTTTGCTCTTCTATGTTTTACAATTTTTCAACAATGAAAATGGGGTGGGGAGGTGGGGCAGGCAAGAAAAGGACAGGACTATGGAATTATTTTGGTAAAGTTTCTTAAAACCCAAAATATAAACAGTTGCAAAAACCAGTTTCTAAAAGTTAATATTGATTTTTCAATGTGATAAAACAACTACAGCTATGCCTGATCTGATCTCCTTCTGTTCATTTAAGATGAAAGAACACTTCAGGAAGAACTTGAGATATTCTTCCTTACTGTCAGCATCCCCCATCTCCTCTCAAATCGTGTTGCTGCTGCTGCTGCTAAGTCTCATCAGTTGTGTCTGACTCTGTGCAACCCCATAGACGGCAGCCCAACAGGCTCCTCTGTCTCTAGGATTCTCCAGGCAAGAACACTGGAGTGGGTTAGGGTTAATGAAGGTCAATTCATATGTTTGAGTCCATTTGGCCAGTCCCTGGTCTTGATGTAAAACCTTTTGTAATTACAGGGCTTTAAACTATCCATAAGCCTTGACAAGACTGTTTTTCCCAGAAGCAAATTATCTCTTCAATCTCTCCCAAAAGACTCAACTCTGAATATCTGATTCACCATATTCATGATTAATGGATGGCAAGAAAGAGCCAAGATGCATAAAAACAACAACAACAACAAAAACGGCCTGCAAAAGATCAGCTGCACAAGCAGAAATCAAAATCAGATGACTTGAAGAGGAAATCTAAAGAAGGTTGAGAGAAATAATAGTCTTAGGAGTCAGACAGGCTTGAATTTGAATCCCAGCTTTATCACTTAGACTTAAGTAACTGGCAAGGATTTCTAACCTCTTTGAACCTCAGTCTATTCATTAGTGAAATGAAGTATATTACAAAGTGGCTTTAAGGATAAAGTGAGATGGCATGTATGCACAGACAGAAACTCAGAAGTTGAACATGGAAACCTTACCCTTGTCTTAGAGAGTGATTTGGAAGATTGTTTGAAATAGCACATCTAAGACATATATCACAGACTCTGGCACATGGTAAATGTTCATAATATGACATGATGATTATTCAGTTCAGTTCAGTTGCTCAGTCATGTCCGACTCTCTGTGACCCCATGAATCGCAGCACACCAGGCCTCCCTGTCCATCACCAACTCCCGGAGTTCACTCAGACTCACGTCCAATGAGTCAGTGATGCCATCAGGCCATCTCATTCTCTGTCGTCCCCTTCTCCTCCTGCCCCCAATCCCTCCCAGCATCAAAGTCTTTTCCAATAGTCAACTCTTCGCATGAGGTGGCCAAAGTACTGGAGTTTCAGCTTTAGCATCATTCCTTATTATTATTCTCATTGAATTTTTATGTCCTTACTCATCTGGAAGTGGGTAAGCTGAGCTACTTCTAACAGGAATGCAGATGACCAATTTCAAAACCCTGCGTTACTAAGAAATGAGACTGGGCCAAGTCTAATAAAAATGGCAAAACCTCCAGGGCAGACAGAGAAGAAATATAGTCTCTTCATATTTTTGACAATTCTATTCAAATGGACCACAGACTAATGGGAGTATGTAAGCAAATGCGCCTTGTTACCATGAGACTCGAAGTTTCAGGTCCTGGAGAGGTGACTGAGTTCTACATACTCTGGCACTACAATTGAAGTTTATACCAGAACACTAAAGAGTAAAGTAATGCTCAAAATTCTCCAAGCCAGGCTTCAGCAATATGTGAACCGTGAATTTCTAGATGTTCAAGCTGGTTTTAGAAAAGGCAGAGGAACCAGAGATCAAATTGCCAACATCTGCTGGATCACGGAAAAAGCAAGAGAGTTCCAGAAAAACATCTATTTCTGCTTTATTGACTATCCTAAAGCCTTTGACTGTGTGGATCACAATAAATTGGAAAATTCAGAAAGAGTAATGATAACCCTTTATGCGAGACAGCAAAAGAGACACAGATGTATAGAACAAACTTTTGGATTCTGTGGGAGAGGGAGAGGGTGGGATGATTTGGGAGAATGGCATAGAAACATGTATATTATCATGTAAGAAACGAATCGCCAGTCTAGATTCGATACAGGATACAGGATGCTTTGGGCTGGGGCACTGGGATGACCTAGAGAGATGATATGGAGAGGGTGGTGGGAGGGGGTTCAGGATTGGGAACTCATGTACACCCATGGCGGATTCATGTCATGTATGGCAAAGCCAATACAGTATTGTAAAGTAAAAACAAATAAAATTAAGAGGAAAAAAAATGAAAGAGATGGGAATACCAGACCCCCTAACCTGCCTCTTGAGAAACTTATATGCAGGTCAGGAAGCAACAGTTAGAACTGCACATGGAACAACTGACTGGTTCTAAATAGGAAAAGGAGTCTGTCAAGGCTGTATATTGTCACCCCGCTTATTTAACTTATATGCAGAGTACATCATGAAAAAATGCTGGGCTAGAAGAAGCATAAGCTGGAATCAAGATTGCTGGGAGAAGTATGAATAACCTCAGATATGCAGATGACACCACCCTTATGGCAGAAAGTGAAGAGGAACTAAAAAGCCTCTTGATGAAAGTGAAAGTGGAGAGTGAAAACGCTAGCTTAAAGCTCAACATTCAGAAAACGAAAATCATGGCATCCGGTTCCATCACTTCATGGGAAATAGATGGGGAGACAGTGGAAACAGTGTCAGACTTTATTTTGGGGGCTCCAAAATCACTGCAGATGGTGACTGTAGCCATGAAATTAAAAGATGCTTACTCCTTGGAAGAAAAGTTATGACCAACCTAGATAGCATATTCAAGAGCAGAGACATTACTTTGCCAACAAAGGTCCGTCTAGTCAAGGCTATGGTTTTTCCAGTGGTCATGTATGGGTGTGAGAGTTGGACTGTGAAAAAGCTGAGTGCTGAAGAATTAATGCTTTTGAACTGTGGTGTTGGAGAAGACTCTTGAGAGTTCCTTGGACTGCAAGGAGATCCAACTAGTCCATCCTAAAGGAGATCAGTCCTTGGGTGTTCTTTGTAGGGAATGATGCTAAAACTACTGAAACTCCAGGACTCTGGCCACCTTGTATGAAGAGTTGCCTCATTGGAAAAGACTCTGATGCTGGGAGGGATTGGGGGCAGGAGGAAAAGGGGACGACAGAGGATGAGATGGCTGGATGGCATCACTGACTCGATGGATGTGAGTCTGAGTGAACTCCAGGAGTTGGTGATGGACAGGGAGGCCTGGCATGCTGCAATTCATGAGGTTGCAAAGAGTCGGACATGACTGAGTGACTGAACTGAACTGAACTGAAAGAGTTCTAAATGCTAAAAAGCTGTTCACTAGGACCAAATAGAATTAAACAATAGGCATCAACCACATTTTCCCAGAAGAGATGGGATGGAGAGGTTAACAAGAATTTATTCATGTCTTTATTCATTCAAATTTACAACCTGCCTAACTCTATAACAGAATTCCAGGAGGTAAGGTTTCCTATAGCACAAGGAGGCTGGGGAGTGCAGTCTATCCTGAAGGCCCTTTGAATATAATGAATAATACATATGATATGGTTATTGCTGTTTATACTTTAGAAAATTAAAGTTCTGGAGATGGATGGTCATCATGGTGGCACAAAAATGTCAGCATACTTAATATTGCCAAGATGTAAATTTGAAATGGTTCAAATGATAAATTTTACATTCTTTATATCACATTACAATTTTAAAAATTAATATTTATTTTTCCTTTCTTAACTTCAGGTATTGCCTCTGACATTCACATAAGAAAAAAAATTGACACTTAGGCTATAGCCCTCCATCACAAAACAAAAAAAATTTTACATGGAAAAATGTCATTTCTCAATTATGTTGAGCATGAAAATTAGCAGGTCTTTTAAAATATGAGTGAAATATTTATCATCCCCTGGCAATGTGTGTTTGTGCACTTAGTCATGCAATGATATCAGTAAGTTTAGGTTTTACAAGTCAAGTCAGCCCTCTACAACAGAACAGAGATTATAATGACTCCAGGCTACAGAAAGGACATTGTAGCTGCTGCTCAACTCCTCACCTGTACATCAACCACACTTGCCAAATGTACCATTCTCATTAACAAACTATAACTTTTAATCAAAACATTCATATTTTTGTTAATATAAGACAATTAGGGATTTCCATTTAAAATCACCCAGCACAAGCAGTGATCCTCTTAGTAGTCCTTGGAAGGTGCTAGTAAATAACTTCTATTTCTATTCACAGACTTACTATAAAAGTTTGCCCACATCACAGAACAGAGGCTGCACTAAGATTCAGATTCCATCAGTGGAACAGTACACTGAAGGCACACAGTAAGGGCTCAAACATTTCTCCAGTAATCACCTACTTGCCACTACTCAAGTACATCTCAGAACTATTTTCCTTAACTCTTGTACTTCCTGGTGGCACTGCTTCAAATTCACTGGGCCAGGGCCACATCCCCGTCTCCTTGTTTAGAAAAAATTAGGCTAGATTTTAAGGAAACTATATGGCTGAAAGAATGGAAAGGTCATTTTTAGGTTATTCCCTAAAAAGTTGTCTTTTCCTCCTAATAGCATGTGGATTTGAAAGGTGACTTCTCATCCATTTGGTTTAACTTCTAGATTTATTGAAGAGCTACACTGTATTTTTCTCTCATGGATCACTGCCTTGTCAAGGCAAAGGGGCTTATGTAACTCAATGAAGGGCCATACCATGTAGGGCCACCCAAGATGGACAGGTCATAGTGGAAATTTCAGACAAAATGTGATCTACTGGTGGAGGGAATGGCAAACCACTCCAGTATACTAGCTGTGAGAACCCAATTAACTGTATAAAAAGGCAAAAAGATCTGACACAGAAAGATGAGCCCCTCAGGTCTAAAGGTGTCCAATATGCTATTGGGGAAGAGAGGAGGACAACTACTAATAGCTCCAGAAAGAATGAAGCAGCTGGGCCAAAGCAGAAATGGCCCTCTATTGTGGATGTGTCTGGTGATGAAAGTAAAATCTGATGCTATAAAGAACAGTATTGTGTAGGACCCTGGAATCTTAGATCCATGAATCAAAGTAAACTGGAAGTGGTTAAGCAGGAGATGGCAAGTGTAAACACTGACATCTTAGGAATCACTCAACTGAAATGGATGAAAATGGGTGAATTTAATTCAGATGACCATTATATCTGCTACTGTGGGCAAGAATCTCATAGAACAAATGGAGTAGCCCTCATAATCAACCAAAGAGTCTGAAATGCAGTACTTGGATACAACCTTAAAAATGACAGAATGATCTGGGTTTGTTTCCAAGGAAAACCATTCAACATCACAGTAATCCAAGTCTATGACCCAACCATCAATACCAAAGAAGCTGAAGTTGGTCAGTTCCATGAAAACCTAGAAGACCTCCTAGAACTAACACCAAAAATGATGTCCTATTCATCATAGAGGATTGAAATGCCAAAGTAGGAAGTCAAGAGATACCTGAAGTAACAGGCAAGTTTGGCCTTGGAGTACAAAATGAAGCAGGGCAAAGGCTAAAAGAATTCTACCAAGAGCACATACTTATCATAGCAAACACTTTTTCAAGAACACAAGAGATGACTTTACACATGGGCACTACCAAATGGTCAGTATTGAAATCAGGTTAATTACATTCTTTGCTGCTGAGGCTAGAGAAGCTATATACAGTTAGAAAAAAACAAGACCTGAAGTTGACTATGGCTTAGGGTCATAAGAGCCTCATAGCAAAATCCAGGCTTAAACGAAAGAAAGTGGGGCTTTCAGGTATGACTAGGCTTGTCAGGTACAACTTAAATCAAATGCCTTATAAATATACAGTGGAAGTGATGAGTAGATTCAAGGGATTTGATCTAGTAAACAGAGTGCCTGAAGAATATAGACAGAGGCCCATACAATAATAATTGTATAGGAGGTAGTGAACAAAACCATCCCAAAGAAAAAGAAATGCAAGAATGCAGAGTGGTTGTCTGAGGAGGCTTTACAAATAGTTGAGGAAAGAAGAGAAGTGAAAAGCAAGAGAGAAAGTGAAAGGTACATGCAACTAAATGCAGAGTTCGAGAGAGTAGCAAGGAGAGACAAAAAGGCCATCTTCAATGAACAATGCAAAAAAAAAAAAAAAGAGGAAAACAACAAAAAGGGTAAGACTAGAGATTTCTTCAAGAAAACTGAAAATATCAAAGGAACATTTCATCCAAAGATGGGCACAACAAAGGACAGAAATGGTAAAGACCTAATAGAAGCAGAAGAGATCAAGAAGAGATGGAAAGAATACATAGAAGAATAGCACTAAAAAGATCTTAACGATTCAGAAAACCACAATGGTGTAGTCTCTCATTCAGAGCTAGACAACATGGAGCATGAAGTCAAGTGGACCTTAGGAATCATTGCTGCCAGTGAAGCTGGTGGAGGAGATGGAATTCCAGCAGAGTTGTTTAGAATCCTAAAAGATGATGCTATTAAAGTGCTGCACTGAATATATCAGCAAATTTGGAAAACCCAGCAGTGCCCAAGGAAAGGTCAATCCTCATCCCAGTTCCCAAGAAGGGCAATACTGAAGACTGTTGCACTCATCTCTCATGCTAGTAAGGCTATGCTCAAAATCCTCCAAGCTGGGCTTCAGTATTACATGAAATGAGAACTTCCTGATATTCGAGCTGGGTTTAGAAAAGGGCAGAGGATCCAGAGATCAAATTGCCGGCATTCACTGGATCATAGATAAAGCAAGGGAATTCCCAGAAAATATCTACCTCTGTTTCATTGACTATGCTAAAGCCTTTGACAGTGTGCATCATAACAAACTGTGGAAAACTCTTAAAGTGATGGGAATACCGAAGCATCTTACCTGTCTCCTGAGAAATATGAATGCATCTTAAGAAGCAACAGTTAGAACCCTGTATGGAACAACTGACTGATTCAGGATTGAGAAATGAGTATGACAAGGCTGTTTATTGTCACTATGTTTATTTAACTTACACATAGAGCACATCATGCGAAATGCTGGGTTAGATGAGTTACAAGCTGTAATCAAGATTGCCAGGAGAAATATCAACAACCTCAGATATGCAGATGATACCACTCAAAGGCAGAAAGTGAAGAGGAACTAAAGAGCTTCTTAATGGGAGTGAAGGAGGAGAGTGAAAAAGACAGCTTAAAACTCAATATTTAAAAAACAAAGATTATGGCATCTGGTCCCATCAGTTCAGTTCAGTTCATCAATCGCTCAGTTGTGTCCGACTCTTTGCAGCCCCATGAATCACAGCACGACAGGCCTCCCTGTCCATCACTATCTCCTGGGGTTCACTCAAACTCATGTCCATCGAGTCGGTGATGCCATCCAACTATCTCATCCGCTATCGTCCCCTTTTCCTCTTGCCCCCAATCCCTCCCAGCATGAGTCTTTTCCAGTGAGTCAACTCTTCCCATGAGGTGGCCAAAGTACTGGAGTTTCAGCTTTAGCATCATTCTTTCCAAAAAAATCTCAGGGTTTATCTCCTTCAGAATGGACTGGTTGGATCTCCTTGCAGTCCAAGGGACTCTCAAGAGTCTTCTCCAACACCGCAGTTCAGAAGCATCAATTCTTTTGCGCTCAGCTTTCTTCACAGTCCAACTCTCACACCCATACATGACCACTGGAAAAAACATAGCCATGACTACTGCTGGATCATCGAAAAAGCAAGAGAGTTCCAGAAAAACATCTATTTCTGCTTTATTGACTATGCCAAAGCCTTTGACTGTGTGGATCACAATAAACTGGTCCCATCACTTCATGGCAAACAGTAGAGGAAAAAGTGGAAGCAGTGACAGATTTCCTCTTCTTGGGGTCTAAAATCACTATGGGTGGTGACTGCATCCATGAAATTAGAAGACAATTGCTTCTTGGCAGGAAAGCCATGACAAACCTAGACAGTGCATTAAAAAGCAAAGACATCTCTTTGCTGACAAAGGTCCATATAGTCAAGGCTCTACTCTTTCCAGTGGTCACGTACAGATGTGAGACCTGGACAGTAAAGAAGATAGAACACTGAAGAATTGATGTTTTATCACTGTGGTGCTGGATAAGACTCTTGAGAGTCTATTGGAAAGCAAGGTGTTCAAACTGGTCAATCTTAAAGGAAATCAACCCTGAATATTCTTTGGAAGGACTGGTGCTGAAGCTGAAGCTCCAATTCTTTGGCCACCTATGTGAACAGGTAACTCATTGGAAAAGACCCTGATGCTGGGAAAGATTGAGGGCAGGAGGAGAAGAAGATGACAGAGGATGAGATGGTTGGATGGCATCACTGATTCACTGGACATGAACTTGGGCAAACTCTGGGTGATGGTGAGGGACAGAGAATCCTGAGGTGCTGTAGTCCACGGGGTTGTGAATAGTTGAACACAACTTTGTGACTGAACAACAACACTGTAATTCATATAAGAAGCTTTCCCTAAGGAAAGTTATTATTATTATTACAGGAAAACAACAATTCAGTATTATATGCTCAGTAGGTTTCTGGCAGGCAGGGAAGATGGTCTTCAGAGGCTCTGGTCACTATCAGAAGTCCCATCATCACAAGCATGACTGGGTCTTTCCTCAGATGCAGAGACACTTCTCTGGAACCCATCAACAACCAATCATTGTGAAGCTCTGGAAATCAGGCTCTTGTTCTGCCCTTAGCATGTGTTCAGAACTAATGGTTTCTCCTTTCAACTCCAATGACTTCATTGAGAAAATCACTGAAAACATTAATATTGGGAAGAGAAGAGTGTATTGTTAGTGTTTGGAAGACAAAAGAACAAAATTATTCAAGGATTTCAGGAATTGAGTTTACTCCTTTTGTATACTTTTCACTGCTCCCAGGACCCTAAAGTCCTTGGAGCCACAGCAACTGTAAGGTTATTCATTTAGAGTTTAGCAGCATGGACGCGGAGTCAGGGTTTCTAGGTTCACATCCTCTCTCTACCACTTCATAACTGTGTGATGGTGAGCAAGTTAATTTAGCATCTTTGTACCTAGGTTTCCCCAACTGTAAAATTGGGTTGGTGGTAATTTAGCCACTAAATTTGTTCAACTCTTGTGGCACCATGGACTGTAGATCACCAGGCTCTTCTGTCTATGGGATTTTCCGGGCAAGAACACTGAACTGGGTTGCCATTTTCTTCTGCAGAGAATCTTCCCAACCCAGGGGTTGGACCTATGCCTCCTGCATTGCAGGTGGATTCTTCACCACTGAACCACCAGAGAAACCCTGTAAAATTGGGCTAATGATATTCAATAGTGTCTACCTGACAAGGTTTCTAAGATTAAATGCATTATTGTCTATAAAGTAGTTAGAACACTATTCAACAGATATTTACATGGCACATAATAACTCTTGTATAAAATAAATCCTTACTCTGTCCTCACAGAAATTCATCATTGTCTATCAGTTACCAACTCGTATTGATTTTGCTTTCTAAACACCTCCCAAATCTATCCCTTTCGTTTGATTCCCAGGGTTCTGGTTTTGTCTGTTTTTTCATTGTTTATTTTATGGTTTGCTGCTCTAGTGTTAGTCACTCAGTTGTGTCTGACTCTATGGGCTGTAGTCCAGTAGGCTCCTCATTCATACTGGAGTGAGTGGCCATTTCCTTCTCCAGAGGATCTTCCTGACCCAGGGATTGAACCCATGTCTCTTATATCTCCTGCATTGGCAGGCATATTCTTTACTGTCTGAGCCACAATGATTTTGCTTTCTAAGTGCCTTCCAAATCTGTCCCCGTTTTCTGACTCCCAAGGTTCTTGTTTTGTCTGAGACTTCATCACTTCTTGCCTGGTTGACTGTAATCCAGATCAATTAGACATCCTTCCACCCTCCTACTGACTATCAGGATCATATTCTTACAATCTTATGACACCACTCTCATGCCTCTAATGGCTCTCCTATCAATGGGCAAGGTTCAAACCCATGGCATGGTATCTCAGGACGTTCACACTTTGATCCCAGAACTTTTTCAGTCTCTTCTCAAGTCACCCTTCTCCCATCACTTGTGCCCCAACTACTCCTGCATGCCACATTCTATCATACAGCCATGCTTTCTCACACAAAATTTTCTCAGTCTTGAATGTTAGCTCAACGTACTCCTGTCTACTTTCTAAACTCCTACATATCCTGCAGCCTCCATCTAATGTATCCTCTTGTCAGTGACATCTTCTCTGACTCCCTGGAGCAAAATTAGTTTCTCCCACTACAGTATCCTACAGCTCATTCAATATTCAGCTATTAAGCTGCATATCAGTTGTAATGTAACCATGTATCTACCAGACTATGAAAGCGAGGCCATACATCATCATACGTTTATTTATTCAATCACAGTGAGGTTGGAGACAAATTCATAAACAAGGCACACTTGATCTCAGTCTTTGTGGAGCTTATGATCAAGTACCCAAGAAATAAACAAACAAACAAATAAATAATTATCAAGTATAATGAGTACCAAGCAGGAAAAAACATGCTTCTGTGGTGGAGAAAAATAGGGAGTGACATTTCTACTTCCTCAGTACTAACCATGCTCTCTGGCTCATATGCCCTCATCAATGCAGTCACATTGGCAGAGACCATTGTGATTACTCATTTTAGTTATCAAGTGATTGATTTCATTTCAACCCTAATCCCAAGATATGCACAAATATACCCCTACAATAAGACATAATCACTATGGCAACTATTTACTTTCTGTTGTAAAACATTCACAGATCCTGGCCATTCATCAGCTAGTAGATGTCGAGGGAAGTAGAAGGAAATTTCAGTCTTTCAGAAACGTGAGTCTACATCAGAGCCAGACAGAAATTTGTAGACTCTAAATCCTGGTCTTAAATTAGCATGAGCCCTAAAGGACATCTGAAGTGAGCAGTGGTTTTTCAAAGCATGGCCCCTGGACCAGTACCAGCATCACCTGGGAAATTGTTAGAAATGTAAATTCTCAGAGTCTGCCTCAGACTTACTAAATTAGAAATTCAGCAAGGGGTCTGTCAAACTTTTTTAAAAAAAAACCTTTAGGTGATGCTGATACAAACTTTAGTTTCAGAGCTATAAATATAAATCTAAATCTTGCATAACTTGTCACACTGATTACTCCTCCTCTGAGTAGGATTATAATGAAAAGGGACATTCCAGGTATGTCATATTAACTTTCTGACCTCGTGTCTCCAAGCTTTCTGGCAACTTAATCTTATGAAAGTACTTGCCATTTCTTCATTATGCCAGCTTCTGTGCCCTGAGTTATTGCCTTTGCCTAAAAAATTAATAAATCTTACTTGCCCTTTAAGACCAAGTTCAAATTCCAGCAACTCTGGGATGGCTTATCTGACCTCTCCAGCAGAACTAATCACTCTCCTTTTGTCATTTTATAGTGTGTTGTATATATTTTCTACATAGTCTTCATCATATTATATGGTTATTGGTGATATATTCAAATTTCACAGTTTCTTCCTTGCCCACAGTTCCTAAAAGAGCATCTGCCTACAAGTAGAGATCTCTATAAGTAGAGATCTCTATAACTAGAGATGCCCATGCACCAGGAGTGCAGACCTCACCCCCAAAGCAGCCAATACAGGCTCACTCATAACTTGAGTGGTCTAGTTCAAATAAATGTTAGACTATTCTAGATTCTCTTACTTGAGAATCTGGACTGAGACATCAAACTGACCATCGATTTGCAGTGGGACATAAAGCGACAGAGTGGAGACATAGATGGGGCCAAGGTGAAGAATCCATGGGGTCATAAATGACTCACAAGTACAGCAAGGAATCCTGTCTTCCATGAGAGGGGAAAGAGGCAGGTGTGCACAGGAGAGCAGGGAGATCTTCTTGAGAAGTGGAATGTGACTGCAGTTTCTAATGGTATTCTACTGTCTTTCAAGTTCATGAGAAGATTTTTAAATATTATAAACTTCATTTTATGTGAGTACTTGTGAGGGGCTTCAGTCTCTGGTAGTCACTGGAGCAGTGAATGAATAATAAGCTTCCTGGTGCTGGTTGTAAATAATCGGGCTGCCAATGCAGGAGATGCAAGAGACATCCCGGGTTTCCATCCCTGGGTCAGGAAGATCCCCTGGAGAAGGAAGTAGCAACGTGTTCTAGGGTTCTTGCCTGAGAAATCCCATGGACAGAAGACCCTGGCATGCTACAGTCCATGGGGCCGCAGAGTTGGACATGCCTGAGTGAGTAAGTAGTGGCACAAAACAACCACCGTGTTGTTATGCCATAGATTCTGTGGGCGAGGAATTAGGATTTGGCTCAGTAGAAATGACCTGTCTCCTTTTCATACTCCCTGAAGTATTGGACCTCAGCTGTGAATATCTGAAAGGCTAGAGGCTTGGAAAGATCTGGAAGCTTCTTCACTCACATAATATGTTGCCTTGGTTGAGACTGTCAATTGAAATGCCCACACACAACCTCTCCATATTACTTGGGCCGCCTCACAACAAAGCAGCCTCAGAATAGACATGCATTTTATGGGATAGTTCAGGGCTTCAGGAGCAAGTATTCCAATAATTTAGGCAGAATATGTACAGCCTTTTACAACCTAGGCTTGGAAGTCACACTACTTCCATGGTACCCTATTCATCAAAGCACATACAAGCCAGCGCAGAATACAGGGGAGGAGAGAGAGAACACATCTCTTTATGGGAGGAATGTCAAAGAATGTGACACCATGCTTTAAAATCATCACAATGTGCTAATAATGGGCTTCTTTCCAAAAGCAGGCTGTGTTGCCTGATTCCAGCTGTGAGGAATAAGACCTCACACACAAAAAAGAGAAAATATGGTGTTTGCAGATGTCTTACACTTCAATCTACTGAATCTGTTCATAACTATAGAAATGAAATGGTGTGATTTCAGTATTCTTGAAGTGTACAGAGGTTGGGGTAATATACAGTCTTGCCAAAATTTATTGAGACATGGGATTAAGACTAACATAATTTATGTTGGCTTATAATGTACAAAGAACTCAAATACTTCAATAAAAAGAACACAAATAGCCTAATAAGACAGATATAAGTAGACACCTCATCAAAAGAGATATACTGATGGCTAATAAATAGCACACAAAAAGATAGTTATCATCAGTAATTAGAGAAATGCGACCTTATACTTCACACCCTGTAGAATGGCTATAATAGTAAACACAGACAATAACAAATGTTGGTGAGGACATGAGGAACCCTAGCCTTCATGTATTACTGGCGGGAATGTAAAATGATGCAGCTGCTTTGGAAAACAGCTTGATGGTATCTTAAAGAGTTAACTATGAATTTACCATACTCCATTTTTAGTAGACTGTTATGTATCTTCTCAAGTGAAACAAAATCACAGAGATTTGGATGTGATTTTTCTTAGCAAAGTTATTAAAAAATAGCCACATATTGAAAGCAACCTAAATATCCATCAACAAGTGAGTGGATGCTATGACATGGATTAAGCCTAAAAATCATTAAGTGAAAAAAAGTCACTTAATATGAGACCACATATTACGTGGCTCTACTTAAATGGAATTTCCAGAGAAGGCAAATCTCTGAAGACTAAAAGCAGTTATTTGTTGCCTGGGTGGATGGATAGTAAGGAGAATTAAGAGTAAATAGGCATAAGGGATTTTATCAGGGTAAAAGAAATGTTTTAAAACTGATTTATGATGATGGTTGTACCACTTGGTGAATTTATTCTGAAAGTCATTGAAATATATTTAAAATAGGCCATTTATACCCTATATAAAATTTGCTTCAATTGGTTACAAAAATAAATTTATTTTTGAAAAGAATAAATTCAAAATTTGCTTTATTTTTATTTTACTTTTTCTGAACTGATCTTGATTTCTGAATATGCAACACATATAGAGTGAACTTTAGAAAGATATATTTATTCTGTCAAAGAACTAGACTTGTGAGACCACAAGAGAATAACATGCATGCTGGCTGGCAGTTGATCATGACTAATTGATTGAGGCCAACGAGTGCAGAGATTAAGAGCAGGCTTTGGAGTCAGACAGACTAAGGATCAAATCTTGCCTCCACTTCCATTTACTTGATGGGTAAAATTGACTAAATTTCTAGATGACAGTTTGTTCACATACAAAATGAAGATTAAGCAAACCTCAAAGGATTGTCAGAATTAAATGAGATCATATTTTGGAAACACATATAAACGGTAGCTATGAACCATTACTGAGTGATATGACAGTAATTTCCCCATTTATTAAAAAATATGCTTTAGAGGATGTTTTTTTTTTCTTTTCTTTCTGGTAAACAGCCTGAGGTGACTTCTAGAAATGGTTCACTATTCACTTGACCCAGAAAACCCCACCAAATCATGCAAATCAAGAGCTTTGAATCCTTGTGTTCACTTTTAGAATACTCATGAAACCATCCAGGCCATCAAGGGTATGCATATGTGAAAAGCCACCACATATCTGAAGGAAATCTCTTTACAGAAGCAATGTGTGCCATTTTGTTGTTACAGTGGTGGAGTTGTAGGTGTATACTGGCCAAGTAGTGAGGCTGGACACAGGGTCGGTGGCACAAAAACAGTAATGAATTATTACTGAACCTGCTCAAAAGTGCAGAGAGTAACGCTGAACTTGGTGGTGCTAGTGGTAAAGAACCTGCCTGACAGTGCAGGAGACATAAGAGAACCAAGTTTGATCCCTGTGGCAGGAAGATCCCCTGGAGGAGGAAATGGCAACCCACTCCAGTATTCTTACCTGGAGAATCCCATGGACAGAGAAGTCTGGCAGGCTATAGTCCACAGGGTTGCAAAGAGTTAGACACAACTGAAGCGTGCAAAGCTGAACTTAATGTAGATGTAACTGTAGAGTCTCTGGTCATTGAACACAGCCAGGTGAACAAAGCCTCCAAGATGCGGTGCAGAACTTACAGAGCTCACGGTCAAATCAACCCATACACGAGCTCTCCTCACCACATTGAGATGATCCTTACTGAAAAAGAAGATTGTTCCTAAACCAGAAGAGGAGATTGCACAGAAGAAAAAAGATATCCCAGAAGAAATTGAAGAAACAAAAACTCATGGCTCGGGAACAAATGAAGCAAATAATACTAAGTGCAAATAAAAGTAAAAAAAAAGTCTAAAATTTTAAATGTAGATTTTGTATTTCAGTGCTTAATAGACACTCAGTAAATGTTAACAAATTTTTAAAAGCCCATGTAACTCTTGCTACATTGTCTTAATATATATAAATTAAAGCTTAATCCAACTCTCTTCTTGTCTCCAAATCATATTAGATATCCTTTTTTTTTTTCTTTCTTTCTTTATTAACTGACTCATTTGTACTCAGTTGTTTCTAGGGCTAAGACACATAACTATAAGATTTGAGATAAGTAAGTTATTAGAATTTTTCAACTCTTTTTGTAGTTTTTGACTGTGAATATTCTAGATTATCTCTTCTATAATGATTATCTCTTCTCTAAAAATGAGTCTTTTCTTCTCAACAAGTGGTTACTGATCTTACAGCTCTCTTTCCAATATCAACAGCAAAAGGAAGAAAGCCAGGAACAAAATATAGTATTTCCTCTGCTGTTCACTGCTCCCATCTTCCCTGACCTTCTCTCCCAGCCACGGGGAGGTAGGAGTGAGGACTGCAAAGTGAAGCTCCTCCTCAATAGGAAGGCTGCTTTCCACAAACCTGATGGAAGTCATTGTCTACTTAATTTAAAGAATAAAGACATCTTTTTCCTCCTGAAAGATGCTTCCTGCTGCTAACTGCTCTTCCAGACGTTGCTTGAAATTAAATTCAATGGGAGGCATATTTACTGTTGAAATTGCCCATGGAACTTGCAACTTCTATAGTTTAGGCATAGAAAAAGGCACTAAAAGGAACTTTAGAGACTCTTCTAATTCTTTTGAGTAAGGAATTTGCTTCTGATGCAACTGTTTTGAGTAAGAGTTCCTTCAAACTAATGTTTTAAAGATTTTGTGTCTATTACATGTGTGCTTCCATGTGTATAGAAAAACGTTCTGGAACAGAATCAGTTCTGAACAGATTTGAAGCACCATAGTGTTTCTCAAATTCTGTGGCTTGAGAACCACATGAACAGATTGCTACCCTTCTCCTTCCCCTCCCCAGTTTCTGATTTAGCAGATCTAGGATGGGGACAGAGAAATTACATTTCCAATAAGTTCCTAGGCCATGTCCATGATACTGGTCCAGGGACTACACTTTGAGAATCATCATTCTAGGAGAATGACTACTCTATCTGCTGACTCAAGTTCTTAGAGTCACCATTTTTAGCTGCAGTATTCAAACAAATGATTTTCCATTGTGAATCTTCTGAATGAAGAACTCTGAAACCTTTACTACTCTAAGTGCTATCCTTTTTTGCTGTTTCTTTTTAACACAGATTTTTGTTGCCTAGGGAACAGATTGAGCTGGAAGAGCTTTCTTAACCAAAGCATTACCTAGTTCAAGATTTTATTTCCTATAAGCCCATGCATATCTTCAAGTAGATCACTTCTCTTTTCCAGGTCTCTGCTACTCAATTTTTATGCAGGATTATATGTATATTCCTTATCACATATTTCTTTTTAAAAGATGAAAAGTAAAATAATTAAATCATGGTTTATACAAGAATTTAAAGCAAGGTAAAGGCTGACACACATATGTTACTGATGATTCTCACATTTGTCCTTTGTGCGGACATTATAAAATTGCATAACATTTTGTCTTCTTCCCTTTGTGCTTGTGGGGAGTACATGGTGAGAAAAATATCATCATATAATTAACAGGATATTGTAACCTGGTTAATTCTTAGTGTAGGTTTGACTTTATATAATAAATGTGGTTCTAAAAAATTGAGTATAGATGAACCTGGTGTCAAATCCAATTCTCTTACTCGTTCTCATCATAGAACTAAAGATAGGCTCCTTTGGGGGAAAAAATGGCTCTAACACATAATAAATGCATACCTAAGACTATAATAAACCATTTAAATAGAAAATTGTAATTTTCTGATAAAAAAAAACAACAGCCAATATATGCCACAAATCATGAACACCAAGTAGCTAAGGTCATTCTCATATTTGATACACTTGCTTAAAGGTCGGTCCTGAAAAACTGTCAGGCTAGCTGAAGAGAATTTCCTTCTCTTCCTAGTGATGAAATGTCACTAGGAAAGCCAGCAATGATAAACTGCAGCAATTAACACATGCAGGGGATAACATGTCCTCTAGAGACACACATATGTCTCCTGTAGGCCAGGAGACTTGTAAAGCTTTAAAGCTAGTCATCTGGCATAGTATATCAAGTTAATTCTTTAGAATTAAAATGTTTGTTTTTAAAATTTCTCTAAGCAGCAGTGCCACAAAGTGGTAAGACTCATAACCAAAGAGCCTAGGTTCTATTGCTAACTTTAAAGCATTGGAGCTGCATAACCAGGATCTTGTAATCACAAACCAGCAGCACTGCCATCACCTGGGGCTCTCAGACCTGGCCCAGAATCCACACTTTAAGATACTTGAATAAGCAGATTATATAGTGGCTGCTGGATGAACTTCCCAGTTTCTTCTTTAGAACTGAGATGCTTACTGCCCCCAGTGACTGAGGAGGCTGTCCTTAGCTGAAAAAATGCTATTGATGGTGAGAGCTGCTTACCAGGGTGATTACCCCTTTTCCAAAGGCAGCCTTCATCCAATGACTGGTCATTGTGAAGGTCTTTGCTCCTGACCCTACTTGGAACTACTCTGAAGGCCACCACATTTTCAAAGTTCCCCTGTGTTGATACAAACTGTTACTAAGATTGCATTTGGTCCAAATTCCATTTCTGCCCAATGTTCCTTTCTTCTCTTGCCTTCTAGTGTTTTCCCTGAGAGTACTTCTTATTAAACTTTCTTCATGCTAAGCTTCATCTCTAGATCTACTGTCTGGGGAACCAAATCTGCAATAACATTAACGTCTGAAATGCTTGAATTTTGGTTGTGTAAATTAATCTCTAGCTCTTCAGTTTTCTCATTTGTAAATGGAGATAAGAGTATCATCAAGGTAGGCTGTAAGGATTAAATATACTAATGTTTGTAAAATATTTTGAGCAGTGACTGACTCTTGCAATGTTACTTAAGTGTTAGTTAACACTATAGAGTAAGTCTGTGGATAAGGAGTTAACATCTGCAAAAACTCAGATTCCTCTTAAAATTTTAACAAAATGCTACCATGAATATGCAAAAATTAAATTCAATTAAGGAATAATCATTTTGCTTATATTTCAGTCACATTGCAAGGGGTGATGGGAAAGAAGTGTAGGAACACATATACTAATGTGTTATCTGAATTTAAATCAAAGATATCAAGCTGAACCTACCTCAACATAATAAGGGCCATATCTGACCCATAGCAAACATTTTCAACTGTGAAAAACTGAAATCATTTCCTCTAATATGAACAAGACAGGGATGTCTACTCTTGCAACTTTTATTAAACATAATTTTTGGAGTCCTAGCCACAGCATTCAGAAGAGAAAATGACATAAAAGGAATCCAAATTGGAAAAGAAGTAAAGCTCTCACTGTTTGCAGATGACATGACACTATGCATAGAAAATCCTAAAGATGCCACCAGAAAACTACTTGACTGTATTAATGAATTCAGTGTGGTTTCAGGATACAAAATTAATAACTCTCTTGTATTTCTATACACTAACAACAAAAGTTCAGAAAGAGAAATTAAGGAAGCAATCTCATTTCCTACTGCATCAAAAGAATAAAATTCCTAGGAACAAACCTACCTAGGGAAGCATAAGATCTCTACTCTGAAAACTATAAGAAACTGATGAAAGAAATCAAAGATGACACAAATAGATAAAAAGATATACCACATTCTTGCATTGGAAGAATCAATATTGTCAAAATGACTATACTACTCAAGGTAAACTGCAAATTAAATGCAATCCCTATCAAATAACTAATGACACTTTTTCACAAAATTAGAACACAAATTTTTTTTTTTAACATGTTTGGAAACACAAATGACCTTGAATAGCCAAAGCAGTCTTGAGAAAGAAAAACTGAGCTGGAGGAATCAGGTTCCCTGACTTTAGACTATGCCACAAAGCTCCGGTTATCAAAATAATATGGCACTGGAATGAAAACAGTACTACAGGTCAATGGAACAAGATATAAAGCCCAAAAATAATCCCATGCACCTATGGTCAATTAATCTATGACAAAGGATGCAAGAGTATACAATGACAGAAACACACTTTCTTCAATAAATGGTGCTGGGAATACTGGACAGCTACATGTAAAAGAAATAAATTAGAACATTCTCAAACACCATATACAAAATAAAATCAAAATGGATTTTTCTCAGAACTAGATCAAATAATCTCAAGATTTGTATGGAAATACAAAAACCTCGAATAGCCAAAGCAATCTTGAGAAAGAAAAATGGAACTGAAGGAATCAACTTGCCTGACTTCAGGATCTACTACAAAGCCACAGTCATGAAGACAGTATGCTACTGGCACAAAGACAGAAATATAGATCAATGGAACAAAATAGAAAGCCCTGAGATAAACCCACATACCTATGGACACCTTATCTTTGACAAAGGAGGCAAGAGTGTGCAATGGAGTAAAGATAGTCTCTTTAACAGGTGGTGCTGGGAAAACTGGTCAACCACTTGTAAAAGAATGAAACTAGACCCCTCTCTAACACCATACACAAAAATAAACTCAAAATGGATTAAAGATCTAAATGTAAGACCAGAAACTATAAAACTCCTAGAGGAGAACATAGGTAAAACACTCTCTGACATAAATCACAGCAGGATCCTCTATGATCCAACTCCCAGTATACTGGAAATAAAAGCAAAGATAAACAAATGGGATCTAATTAAAATTAAAAGCTTCTGCACAACAAAGGAAACTATAAGCAAGGTGAAAAGACAGCCTTCTGAATGGGAGAAAAACAATAGCAAATGAAACAACTGACAAACAACTAATCTCAAAGATATACAAGCAACTTATGCAGCTCAACTCCAGAAAAATAAATGATCCAGTAAAAAAATGGGCCAAAGAACTAAATAGGCATGTCTCCAAAGAAGACATATGGATGGCTAACAAACACATGAAAAGATGTTCAACATCACTCATTATCAGAGAAATGCAAATCAAGACCACAATGAGGTACCATTTCACACCAGTCAGAATGGCTGCGATCCAAAAGTCTACAAGCAACAAATTCTGGAGAGGGTGTGGAGAAAAGGGAACCCTCTTACACTGCTGGTGGGAATGCAAACTAGTACAGCCATTATGGAAAACAGTGTGGAGATTCCTTAAAAAATTGCAAATAGAACTGCCTTATGACCCAGCAATCCCACTGCTGGGCATACACACTGAGGAAACCAGAAGTGAAAGAGACACATGTACTCCAATGTTCATTGCAACGCTGTTTATAATAGCCAGGACATGGAAGCAAACTAGATGTCCATCAGCAGATGAATGGATAAGAAAACTGTGGTTCATATACACTATGGAATACTACTCAGCCCTTAAAAAGAATAAATTTGACTCAGTTCTAATGAGATGGATGGAATCGGAACCGATTATACAGAGTGAAGTAAGCCAGAAGGAAAAACACCAATACAGTATACTGACACATATATATGGAATTTAGAAGACAGTAATGATGACCCTACATGTGAGACAACAAGAGACACAGAGGTATAGAGTGGACTTTTGGACTCTGAGGGAGAGGGAAAGGGTGGGATGGTATGGGAGAATGGCAATGAAACATGTATATTTTCCTGTAAGAAACGAAATGCTAATCTATGTTCAATGTAGGATGCAGGATGCATGGGGCTGATGCACAGGATGATTCAAGTAGAGGATGGGGGTGGGAGGTGGGAGGGGGATTCGGCATTGGGAGATTGTGTTCACCTATGGCTGAGTCGTGTCAATGTATGGCAAAACAAATACAGTATTGTAATTAAAAAAATAAATAAATTTAATTAAAAAAAACTAATTACTTCCACCTATTGAACTAATAATTTTCTGAGAAATAAATTTCAGTTGTTTGCTACCAAAGAAATCCTATTTGCATCATATTGTATTTTTATATTTTGAATTTTGTATTCAGCAAAATAAAGAGAGTTAATATAAGAGAAAATCCAAAAAAAAAAAAACCAAAATGGATTAAAGACCTAAATGTAAGACAAGATCCTATAAAATCCTTAGAGGAAAATATAGGCAGACACTTTGACATAAATCACAGCAATAATCTTCTTTGATCCATCTCCTAGAGTAATGAAAATAAAAACAAAATTAAGCATATAGGACCTAATTAAACTTAAAAGCTTTTGCACAGCATAGGAAACTATAAATGAAACAGAAAGATGTCTCACAGAATAGGAGAAAATATTTGCAAATAAGGTGACCGACAAGGGACTAATCTCCAAAATATACAAAAACATGCAGCTCAATATCAGAAAAAAAAAAAACTCAATCAAAAATGGGCAGAAGATCTTAATAGACATCCCTCCCCAAAAGACAGACTGATGGCTAAAAACACATGAAGAGTTGCTTAACATCACTAATTATTAGAGAAATACAAACCAAAACTACAGTGAGGTATCACCTCACACTGGTCAGACTGGCAATCATGAAGATATCTACAAACAGTAATTGCTGGAGAGCATGTGGAGGACTGAGAACTCTCTTACACTGTTGGTAAAAATGCAAACTGATACATCTATTCTGAAGAAAATTTAAATAGAACTACCATATGATCCAGCAGTCTCATACCTGGGCCAAGCAATCTGAAGGAAACCATAATTTAAAAAAGATACATGCACCTTGACATTTATTTACACTATTTACAGTAGCCAACACCTGAAAGCAACCTAAATGTCCATCAACAAATGTATAGACAGAGATGTAAATATATACAATAGAATATTACTTTGCCTTAAAAAGAACAAGATAATGCCATTCTCAGCAACATGGATGAACCTGGAGATTATTATACTAAGCGAAGTAAGTCAGTCAGAAAATGACAAATACTGGCAGTGGTCCTAGGACAGCAGAGGAATAGGATTGAGAGATCACTTTCTTCCCCACAAATTCATCAAAAGATCAATTGAACACTGAGCAAATTCCACAAAACAACTTCTGGATGCTGGTGGAGGACACCAGGGACCCAGAAAGGCAGCCTATTCTTTTCGAAAGGTGGTAGGACAGAATATAAAAGATAAAAAGAGAGAAAAAAGTAAGGGACAGAAACTCGTCCCAGGGAGAGAGTCATGAAGAAGTTTCCAAACACCAGGAAACCCTCTCACCGGCAGGTCTGTGGGGAGTTTTGGCATCTCAGAGGGCAACTTAATCGGGAGGGGAAAAAAAAAAACCACCACAGAATACGCAGCTAACCGCAACTCCCAGCTGCTTGCGTCCACCAGCAGTGAGCAGGGGGCTGAACAGGGAGGCACATGGGCTGCACACTCAGGATTAGGACCAGGCCTGAATGCTGAGGACAATCTGAGGGAGCTAACATGAGATAGCAACCCAAACTGTGGGATAGCCAGAGAGAGGGCAAAAGAGAGAGAGGGAACTTTCCTGTGAAAAGCTCTAACCTAAGGCACTGCCCGGCATGCTCACAGAACAAAGGACTGAGCAAATACCAGGGGAGAGCTAGCCAGCTGAGGACTGGCCCCTCCCTGTGCCGGGAGCAGAGAGGCAGGCAGGCAACAGCCAGAGCGGGAAGGTGAAGGGCAACCTTGGCCCCAGAGACGGCATCCTTTACCAAACTGAGCAGGCTCCCAGTTGCTAACCAAGCCTTCCTGGGATCCTGGACAGTTGACATCCACCAGGAGGATTGCAGTCAGAGATCAGCTCCCCAGAGGAGACACATGGCACACCTGAGATGATGCTGTCACTGCATACCCAGGAAACCAAGTGGCTGGGACCAGGGAGGTGATGAGACACACTGCCCACCTGGGGAGAGTGTGCTCGCCAAGCACCTGATCACCTGAGCTGCTTGGACCTGGGAAGGGCACAAAATGCAGATTCAGTTGAGTCTGTGCCTTTGAATAGTTCCTGAGAATCTGAACCTGAGTGGCTTAGACCTGGGAAGTGCACACAACCCAGGGCCAGCTTTAGACAGTTCCCCTGCAGAGCAACCTGGAGCCTGAGCAGTGTAGACCGGGAAAGCACACACGCCATGAATGGGGGCAAACCTAGTGTGGCCCAAACACTGTGAGCATTCCCCACACACCAATGATATTTATTTGCAGTGTTCTTCCCCCCCCCCCCCCCCACAAAAACACAACTGAGTAAGCTAACCTAAATAAGTGACCACTTCACCCCCTTGTATCAGGGTGGAAATTAGACACTGAAGAGACTTGCAAACAGAGGAAGCCAAGATAAAGAGAGAAGAGCTTTGGAAGTGACAGGTGCAACAGATTAAAACCCAGTAGTTAGCATTGACTACATTGGAAGGTGCCTATAGACCTTGAGCAGAAGTATAAGCTGGAACAAGGAACTATCTGAAACTGAACTGCCCTCAACAGCTGCAGAGAAATTCCTAGATTTCTTAATTAATTTTTTTAAATTTTTAAGTTCTTTATTACTCCTTTAATTTTCATTTTTATAACCTACTATTACCTTGCTCCAAAAGACCTTATTTTTAAAGCAAACTTTATATATACACTTTTATAATTTTTGTGATTGAGCTTCATTTTTTAACATTGTATTTTTGAGAGTCTAATCTCTACTCTAGATTTTTAAACTTTGCTTTTTCAGATTTCTTATCAATTTTGTACCTTTACAAATCCAATATTCAGTACCCATTTTTACTTAGGAGTGTAATTACTGACTTGATTGCTGTCTCCCCTTTGACTGTCCTATTTCTCCCCCAGGTCACCTCTATCTCCTTCCTCCTCCTTCTCTTCTCTACCTAACTCTGTGAATCTTTTTGGGTGTTCCGTGCTGTGGAGAACACTTAGGGAACTGATTACTGGCTAGATCTGTCTCTCTCCTTTGACTCCCCCTCTTCTCCTCCTGGTCACCTCTCTCTCCTTCCTCTCTCTTCTCTTCTCTATGGAATTCCATGAACCTCTCTGAGTGTTCCAGACTGTGGAGAGCACATAGCAAATTGGTTACTGGTAGATTGCTTTCTCCCTTTTGATTTCCCCTCTTCCCTCATGGTTACCTTTACCTCCCTCTTTCCTCTTCTCTTCTCCATGTAACTCTGAACATTTATGGGTGTCCCTCACTGTGGAGAAGCTTTTCAACATAAACCTAGATGTTTATCATTGGTGCTGTACGGATGGAGAAGTCTTGAGGCTACTGTATGAATAAGACTGAAAGCCAAAGTCAGAAGGCTTAAATCCAAAACTTGAGAACACAAGAAAACTCCTGACTCCAGGGAACATTGATAGACAAGAGCTCATCCAGAACCCTCCATACCTGCACTGAAACCAAGCTCCACCCAAGAGCCAACAAGTTTCAGAGCAAGACATACTAAGCTAATTCTCCAACAATGCAGGCACATAACCCTGAGCATTAAAAATACAGATGGCCAAAAGTCACACCAAACCCATAGACACCTCAAAACTTACTATTGGGCACTTCACTACACTCTGGAGAGAAGAGATCCAGATCCACCCACCAGAAGACCAACGTAAGCTTCCCTAACCAGGAAACCTTGACAAGCCACTTGTCCAACCTCACCAACAGGGAGAAACCTCCACAATAAAGAGGAACCACAAACTTCCAGCATACAGAAAGGCCACCCCAAACACAGCAATCTAAACAAGATGAAAAGGCAGAGAAATATTCAGCAGGTAAATGAACATAATATCCACCAAACCAAACAAAAGAGGAGATAGGGAATCTACCTGAAAAGGAATTCAAAATAATGATAGTAAAAATGATCCAAAATCTTGAAAACAAAATGGAGTTACAGAAAAATAGTTTGGAGACAAGGATTGAGAAGATGCAGAAAATGTTTAACAAGGACCTATAAGAAATAAAAAGAGTCAGTATACAATGAATAATGCAATAACTGAGATAAAAAGCACTCTGGAGGGAGCCAACAGTAGAATAACTGAGGCAGAAGATAGGATAAGTGAGGTGGAAGATAGAATGGTGGAAATAAATGAAGCAGAGAGGAAAAAAGAAAAAATAATTAAAAGAAATGAAGACTACCTCAGAGGCCTCTGGGACAATTTTAAATGCCACAGCATTCAAATCATAGGAGTCCCAGAAGAAGAAGACAAAAAGAAAGGCCGTGAGAAAATACTTGAGGAGATAATAGTTGAAAACTTCCGCAAATCAATCAATGTAATTCATCACATTAACAAACTGAAAAATAAAAATCATATGATTATCTCAATAGATGCAGAAAAAGCCTTTGACAAAATTCAACATCCATTTATGATAAAAACGCTCCAGAAAGCAGGAATAGAAGGAATGTACCTCAACATAATAAAAGCTATATATGACAAACCCACAGCTAACATTATCCTCAATGGTGAAAAATTGAAACCATTTCCCCTAAAGTCAGGAACAAGACAAGGGTGTCCACTTTCACCACTACTATTCAATATCGTACTGGAAGTTTTGGCCACAACAATCAGAGCAGAAAAAGAAATAAAAGGAATCCAAATTGGAAAAGAAGAAGTAAAACTCTCACTGTTTGCAGATGACATGATCCTCTACATAGAAAATCCTAAAGACTCGACCAGAAAACTACTAGAGCTAATCAACGACTATAGTAAAGTTGCAGGATATAAAATCAACACTCAGAAATCCCTTGCATTCTTATACACTAATACTGAGAAAGTAGAAAAAGAAGTCAAGGAAACAATTCCATTCACCATTGCAACGAAAAGAATAAAATACTTACGGATATGCCTACCTAAAGAAACTAAAGAACTATATATCAAAAACTATAAAACACTGCTGAAAGAAATCAAAGAGGACACTAATAGATGGAGAAATATACCATGCTCATAGGTTGGAAGAATCAATATAGTGAAAATGAGTATACTGCCCAAAGCAATCTACAGATTCAATGCAATTCCTATCAAGTTACCAGCAGTATTTTTCACAGAACTAGATCAAATAATCTCAAGATCTGTATGGAAATACAAAAACCCTCGAATAGCCAAAGCAATTTTGAGAAAGAAGAATGGAACTGGAGGAATCAACTTGCCTGACTTCAGGATCTACTACAAAGCCACAGTCATGAAGACAGTATGGTACTGGCACAAAGACAGAAATATAGATCAATGGAACAAAATAGAAAGCCCTGAGATAAACCCACATACCTATGGACACCTTATCTTTGACAAAGGAGGCAAGAATATGCAATGGAGTAAAGACAGTCTCTTTAACAGGTGGTGCTGGGAAAACTGGTCAACCACTTGTAAAGAATGAAATTAGACCTCTGTCTAACACCACACACAAAAATAAACTCAAAATGGATTAAAGATCTAAATGTAAGACCAGAAACTATAAAACTCCTAGAGGAGAACATAGGCAAAACACTCTCCGACATAAATCACTGCAAGATCCTCTATGATCCACCTCCCAGTATACTGGAAATAAAAGCAAAAATAAACAAATGGGATCTAATTAAAATTAAAAGCTTCTGCACAACAAAGGAAACTATAAGCAAAGTGAAAAGACAGCCTTCTGAATGGGAGGAAACAATAGCAAATGAAACAACTGACAAACAACTAATCTCAAAGATATACAAGCAACTTATGCAGCTCAACTCCAGGAAAATAAACGAACCAATAAAAAAAATGGGCCAAAGAACTAAATAGGCATGTCTCCAAAGAAGACATATGGATGGCTAACAAACACATGAAAAGATGCTCAACATCACTTATTATCAGAGAAATGCAAATCAAGACCACAATGAGGTACCATTTCACACCAGTCAGAATGGCTGCAATCCAAAAGTCTGCAAGCAATAAATGCTGGAGAGGATATGGAGAAAAAGGGAACCCTCTTACATTGCTGGTGGGAATGCAAACTAGTACAGCCACTATGGAAAACAGTGTGGAGATTCCTTAAAAAATTGCAAATAGAACTGCCTTATGACCCAGCAATCCCACTGCTGGGCATACACACCGACGAAACCAGAATTGAAAGAGACACATGTACCCCAATGTTCATTGCAGCACTGTTTATAATAGCCAGGATATGGAAGCAACCTAGATGTCCATCAGCAGATGAATGGGTAAAAAGCTGTGGTACATATACACAATGGAGTATTACTCAGCCCTTAAAAAGAATAAATTCGACTCAGTTCTAATGAGATGGATGAAACTGGAGCCGATTATACAGAGTGAAGTAAGCCAGAAAGAAAAACACCAATACAGTATACTGACACATATATATGGAATTTAGAAAGAGAGTAATGATGACCATCTATGTGAGACAACAAAAGAGACTCAGGGGTATAGAACGGACTTTTGGACTCTGAGGGAGAGGGAGAGGGTGGGATGGTTTGGGAGAATGGCATTGAAACATGTATACTATCTTGTAAGAATGAAGCACCAGTCTATGTTCAATACAGGATACAGGATGCATGGGGCTGGTGCACAGGATGATTCAGGGAGATGATGTGGGGTGGGAGGTGGGAGGGGGCTTCGACATTGGGAGATCATGGACACCTATGGCTGATTCATGTCAATATATGGCAGAACAAATACAGTACTGTAATGTAGAATAAAGTATTTTTAAAAAATTAAAAATAAATAAATAAATAAAAAGAAAACTTCCCTAAAATGGGGAATGAAATAGCCACTCAAGTCCAAGAAACCCAGAGAGTCCTAAACAAGATAAACCCAAGGCTAAATACCCCCAAGACACACATTAATCAAATTAACAAAGATCAAACACAAAGAACAAATATTAAAGGCAGCAAGGGAAAAACAACAAACACACAAGGGGAATCCCATAAGGATAACAGCTGATCCTTTAATAAAAACTCTTCAGGCCAGAAGGGAATGGCAGGACATACTTAAAGTGATGAAAGAGAAAAACTGCAACCCAGATTACTGTACCCATCAAGGATCTCATTCAAATATGAAGAAGAAATCAAAAGCTTTACAGACAAGCAAAAGCTGAGAGAATTCAGCACCACAAAACCAGCTCTTCAACAAATGCTAAAGGATCTTCTCTAGACAGGAAATGCAGAAAAGGTTTATCAATTCTAACCCAAAACAACAAAGTAAATGGCAATGAGGTCATACTTACCAATAATTATTTTAAATGTAAATGGGCTGAATGCCCCAACCAAAAGACAAAGACTGGCTGAATGGATACCAAAACAAGACACTTATATATGCTGTTTACAAGAGACCCACCTCAAAACAAGGGACACATACAGACTGAAAGTGAAGGGCTGGAAAAAGATATTCTATGCAAATAGAGACCAAAAGAAAGCAGGAGTAGCAATACTCATATCAGATAAAGTAGACTTTGAAATAAAGGCCATGAAAAGAGACAAAGAAGGACATGACATAATGATCAAAGGATCAATCCAAGAAGAAAATATCACAATTATAAATATATATGCACCCATCATAGGAGCACCACAATATATAAGGCAAATGCTAACAAGATGAAAGGGGAAATTAACCGTAACACAATAATAGTGGGACACTTTAATACCCCACTCACACCTATGGATAGATCAACTAAACAGAAAATTAGCAAGGAAACACAAACTTTATACAATGGACTGGTTAGGCCTAATTGATATCTATGGGACACTTCACTCCAAAACAATGAATTTCACCTTTTTCTAAGTGCATACAGGAACATTCTCTGGGATAGATCACATCCTGGGTCATAAATCTAGCCTTGGTAAATTAAAAAAAAAAAAAGAAATCATTTCAAGCTCTTTTCTGATCACAATATGATAAGATTAGATGTCAACTACAGGAAAAAAAACTATTAAAAATACAAACATATGGAGATTAAACAACACGCTTCTGAATAACCAACAAATCACAGAGGAAATTAAAAAAGAAATAAAAATATGCATAGAAACAAATGAAAATGAAAACACAACAACCCAAAACCTATGGGATTCAGTAAAAGCAGTGCTAAGAGGAAGGCTCATAGCAATACAAGCTTATCTCAAGAAAGAAGGGGAAAATCCAATAAATAACCTAACTATACACCTAAAGCAACGAGAAAAAAAGGAAATAAAGAACCCCAGGATTAGCAGAAGAAAAGAAATAATAAAAATTAGGGCAGAAATAAATGAAAAAGAAACAAAGGAGACCATAACAAAAATCAACAAAGCTAAAAGCTGGTTCTTTGAGAAGATAAATAAAATAGACAAACCATTAGCCAGACTCATCAAAAAAAAAAGGGAGACGAATCAAATCAACAAAATTAGAAATGAAAATGGAGAAATCACAACAGACAGGCAACACAGAAATACAAAGGATTATAAGAGACTACTATCAGCAACTATATGCCCATAAAATGGACAACTTGGAAGAAATGGACAAATTCTTAGAAACGTAAAACTTTTCAAATTCTTAGAAAGGTAAAATTTTTCAAAACTGAACCAGGAAGCAATAGGAAATCTTAACAGACCCATCACAAGCACAGAAATCGAAAATGTAATCAGAAATCTTTCAACAAACAAAAGCCCAGAACCAGACGGCTTCACAGCTGAATTCTACCAAAAATTTCGAGAAGAGCTAACACCTATCCTATTCAAACTCTTCCAGAAAATTGCAGAGGCAGGTAAACTTCCAAATTCACTCTATGAGGGCACCACCACCCTAATACCAAAACCTGACAAAGATGCCACAAAAAAAATAACTACAGGCCAATATCACTGATGAACATAGATGTAAAAATCTTTAACAAAATTCTAGTAAACAGAATCCAACAACATATTAAAAAGATCATACATCATGACAAGTGGCTTTATCCCAGTGATGCAAAGATTGTTCAATATTTGCAAATCAATCAATGTGATACACTACATTAACAAATTGAAAAATAAAAACCGTATGATTATCTCAATAGATGCAGAGAAAACATTTGACAAAATTCAACATCCATTTATGATAAAAACTCTCCAGAAAGCAGGAATAGAAGGAGCATACCTCAACATAATAAAAGCTATATGTGACAAACCCACAGCAAACATTACCCTCAGTGGTGAAAAATTGAAAGCATTTCCCTAAAATCAGGAACAAGACAAGGGCTCCCACTTTCACCACTACTATTCAACATAGTTTTGGAAGTTTTGGCCACAACAATCAGAGCAGAAAAAGAAATAAAAGGAATCCAAATTGGAAAAGAAGAAGTAAAACTCTCACTGTTTGCAGATGACATGACTCTCTACATAGAAAACCCTAAAGACTCCACCAGAAAATTACTAGAGCTAATCAATGAATATAGTAAAGTTGTAGGATATAAAATAAACAGAAAAATCCCTTCCATTCCTATACACTAACAATGAGAAAATAGAAAGAGAAATTAAGGAAACAATTCCATTCACCATTGCAATGAAAAGAATGAAACACTTAGGAATAATTCTACCTAAGGAAACAAAAGACCTATGTATAGAAAACTATAAAACACTGATGATAGAAATCAAAGAGGACACAAATAGATGGAGAAATATACCATGTTCATGGATTGGATGAATCAATATAGTGAAAATAAGTATACCACCCAAAGCAATCTATAGATTCAATGCAATCCCTATCAAGCTACCAACAGCATTTTTCAGAGAACTAGAACAAATTTTATGATTTGTATGGAAATACACCTCAAAAAGCCAAAACAATCTTAAAAAGAAGAATGGAACTGGATGAACCAATCTGCCAGACTTCAGACTAAACTACAAAGCTACAGTCATCAAGACAGTATGGTACTGGCACAAAGACAGAAATATAGATCAATGGAGCCATATAGAAAGCCCAGATATAAATCCACACACCTATGGACACCTTATCTTTGACAAAGGAGGCAAAAATATATAATGGAGAAAAGACAATCTCTTTAGCAACTGGTGTTGGGAAAACTGGTCAACCACTCGTAAAAGAATGAAACTGAACACTTTCTAACACGATACACAAAAATAAACTCAAAATGGATTAAAGATCTAAACATATGACTAGAAACTATAAAACTCCTAGAGGAAAACATAGGCAAAACACTCTCTGACATAAATCACAGCAGGATCCTCTTTGACCCACCTCCCAGAGTAGTGGAAATAAAAACAAAAATAAACAAATAGGATCTAATTAAACTTAAAAGCTTTTACACAATGAAGGAAATAAGCAGGGTGAAAAGACAGCCTTCAAAATGGGAGAAAATAGTAGCAAACAAAGCAACTGACAAATAATTAATCTCAAAAATATACAAGCACCTCATGCAGCTCAATTCCAGAAAAATAAATGACCCAATCAAAAATTGGGCCACAGATCTAAACAGACATTTCTCCAAAAAGGCATAAAGATGCTCAACATCACTCATTGTCAGAGAAATGCAAATCAAAACCACAATTAGGTACCATCTCACACCGGTCAGAATGGCTTCTATCAAAAAGTCTACAAACAATAAATGTTGGAGAGTGTGCAGAGAAAAGGGAACCCTCTTACACTGTTGGTGGGAATGCAATCTAGTACAGCCACTATGGAGAACAGTGTGGAAATTCCTTAAAAAATTGCAAATAGAACTGCCATACAACCCAGCAATCCCACTGCTGGGCATACACACCAAGGAAACCAGAATTGAAAGAGACACGTGTACCCCAATGTTCACCGCAGCACTGTTTATAATAGCCAGGACATGGAAGCAACCTAGAAGTCCATCGGCAGACGAATGGATAAGAAAGCTGTGGTACATATACACAATGGAATATTACTCAGGTATTAAAAAGAATGCATTTGAATTAGTTCTAATGAGGTGGATGAAATGGAGCCTATTATACAGAGTGAAGTAAGCCAGAAAGAAAAACACCAATACAGTATAATAATGCACATTTATGGAATTTAGAAAGATGGTAATGATGACCTTATATGCGAGACAGCAAAAGAGACACAGATGTAAAGAACAGATTTTTTGACTCTGGGAGAAGGTGAGGGTGGGATGATTTGCGATAATAGCATTGAAACATGTATATTATCATATGTAAAATAGATTGCCAGTCCAGGTTCAATGCATGAAACAGGGTGCTTAGGGCTGGTGCACTGAGATGACCCTGAGGGACGGGATGGGTAGGAAAGTAGGAGGGAGGTTCAGGGTAAGGAAAACATGTACACTCATGGCTGATGCATGTCAATGTATGGCAGAAACCACTACAATACAGTAAAGTAATTAGCCTTCAATTAAATAAATAAATAAAAAGGCAAATATTATATGGTATAAATTTATATATGGAATCTGAAAAATGATACAAATGAATTTACTTGAAAAATAGAAACAGACACACTGACTTTGAAAACAAGCTTATGGTTATCAAAAGTGAAAGGCTGGGGGAAATAAGGAGCTTGGGACTAACATATACACACCATCACATGTAAAATAGATAATCAACAAAGACCTACTGTATGGCATAGAGATCTCTACTCAGTATTCTGTAATAACTTATATGGGAAAAGAACCTGAAAAATAATGGATATATGTGTATGTACAATTGAATCACTTTGTTGTACACCTGAGGCTAACACAACATTGTAAATCAACTATATCTCAATATAAAATAAAAATCAAAATAACAAAAAAATTAATTGCCAAGATTAATAAAACAAACTACTGATACTTTTCCTCCATACTCAGCATATGATAATATAATGAAATAACATAAAATAAGTTAATGATTTTCTAAAATGCTTATCTACACTTGAGGATAATTAAAATTGATACCAGGTTTTGAATGTTAGCAACAAATAATATCAGTGAAATTTTTTTCAAGAGTTTAAAACAAAATTCTACAAGGGATTCATTAAAATTTTACTGTCAATAAATTTTAAAAACTCCTCCTATGCATATCATATTTAAACATCAGAAAAATTAAAAATATTTAAAGAAGCCAAAGGAAGAAAACACTTTACCTACAGAGGAACAAGTATAAGAATTACAGGGGACTTTTTCTCAGAAACTATGCAAGCAAAAAAGGAGTGAAATAAAATATTTAAAGTATTGAAAGAAAAAAAAACCCTTGTAGAAGTCCACATCCAGTAAAATTATCTTTCAAAAGCAAAAGAGAAATAAATACTTTCTCAGACAAAGTTATTTAGGAATTTATTGCCAGATCACCTACACTGCAAAAAATATTAAAAGAAGTTCTTCAGAAAGCTGAATATGTTATGAGTCAAAAACGTGGATTTACTAAAGAAAGAAAGACCATTGGAGAAGGAATAAGTGAAGGTAAAATAGCATGATTTATTTTTCCTATTCTTAGTTGATCTAATAGGTAATTTTTTGAAGTAATATTAGGGGAAAATGTAGAGTGATTATAAGATATGGATAAGTGAAATGAATAACAGCAATGTTGTAAGAGATGAGAACGGGTTTGGGATATATCTCAGTATGTTTCTTGAAACTCATCTCTTGCAGTCCATTACTTTGGAAAATGAACCATTGTGACTGACCTGATAAACTACTAGGATACTTTGAGATCTTAATTTAGTCATAAGAGATTTTTTTTTCAAATTTGCAACTTTTCTAACTTTATTTGCAGTACAAGTATCTCCACACCTTCAACAAAAGTCCTAATCTTATGCAAACCTTTGTTTCCTTTCCAATAATCCTATATTTGGAAACTGGAACAGTTATAAATCTCTGAAACTTTAAATTTTTCTCAGATTTTCTTTTGGTAAAGTGGAAACCAGAGGTACATGGAAGTCACTGACTCTTTGGATGTCTTAGGTGCACTAAATTAAACCACCACCATTTTATTTGGGTTTACCATTAGGTAATTTTGATCATTTGATCCAAGCTAAATCATCAGTTTTTATAAACTTTTAGTAGAAAATCATGCTTATTTAGTTCTCAGTGGAGTGTGGCATTATGCCATAGTATCCTTAAATTATTTACTCTTTAAGAGATAGCTTTGAATCAAAGTTGGTGCTTGAGCCAAATTTCCTTTATAGCGTATTTTAAGTCCCTGTTACTGTTAAAAGATTTATTCTAATTGTTTTTTCCACAAATCAAACCTGGGGGTTAGACTTGCTTTTCTTTTAAAAGTATCTATTGTCTTTTGTAATTTTCCATAGGCAAAAATGAAATTGGAAATCTATTAGCCTCAGCAATTTTAAAAAGCTGTATAGTTATTATGCCAACATGCCAAGGAAAAACTACACAAGCAGCTTGCTTTGGAACGCCTGCTAAAAATATTTTTGCCATAAAAGTATAATTTCTCTGCTGGATATTTATAAAAATAAATGAACACATGTCCTATAGTGAGACAGTCTTTTTCATGAAGCACAAAGCAAGCATGCATTAGAAGTAAAACAACAATGAAAACAGAAATCCAATTCATTCTATTTTCTGGAGGGATCTGTGCAGAGTAATTGACATTTTTCAAACATACTATTAGAAAAATGATGTTTATTCAGTAACTTTTCAGCTTTATTTTTTTCCCCTACAAAACCCCACAAATAAATGTACTCCTTGAGGTTTTGACAGTTGGTTCTTCATTCTCCATTTCTGAAACTCAATTAACAAGGTCTTGTATGCCTTTTTACATGGAACATGTATGTTCAGTTTGAAATTATTGACAGAATAAATTCACCTTTATTGAATTCACTTTTATTGGGTGGTATATGAAAAGTCTTAAATGGATGTGATTTAAAATCAATCCCTCTTAATGCCAATTCCCTGGAGCTAAGTGGGTTTATATTGGATATTCAGAAATGCTTTATAATAAAGAATGCAAACAGTGCTTGGTTTATATAATTAGCATTCCAATAAGGTACATAATTCATGTCTAAATGGCCAGCTAAAGAATATAGCCCGTCTTCTCTTAAGGTTCACCGAGTGGCTGTATCAGCTGGAGATTTCTCACGGAGGTGACTAAAGGGTATCTTGACAGCAATAGTATCCTGGTTGGGATAACCTTCTGGGCTTCAACTCCTCGGCTCCAAGTCAGCTGGCTTTGGCTAATGGAAAGTACTGGTAGGAGTTAGGAGGGCAGCAGGAAGTGAAAAGCCGGGATATTTCTCCCCTTCCTCTCTGTATCCAATAGCCTCTCCTAGTGCAGCTGGGTATCCTTCACTGCTCTAGTTCATGCTAAACGGATCTACTATGGTATTAGTTTCTTCCAGGTAATTCAGGCCCCTGGACTCTGATAAGAACTGTGGCCCCTCAAGCCTAAGGGTGAGAGTAATTGCTTACTATAGTTAATCTCTGGACTGTTTCCTAGTTTATGGTTGTCTTCACAGATCATTCACTTTTTAACAAGGCTATATATTGTCACCCTGCTTACTTAACTTATATGCAGAATATATCATGTGAAATGCCAGGCTGGATGAAGCACAAGCTGGAATCAAGACTGCAGGAGAAATATGAACAACCTCAGGTATGCAGATGATACCACTCTAATGGCAGAAAGTGAAGTGGAACTAAAGAGCCTCTTGAAGAAGGTGAAAGAAGAGAGTAAAAAAGCTGGCTTAAAACTCAACATTCAAAAAAACTAAGATCATGGCATCTGGTCCCATCACTTCATTGCAAATAGAAGGGGGAAAAGTTGAAAAAGTGACAAATTTTATTATCTTGCATTCCAAAATCACTGTGGATGGTGACTGCAGTCACAAAATTAAATTAAAAGATACTTACTCCTTGGAAGGAAAACTATGACAAATTTCAAGAGCATATTTAAAAGCCAAGAAATTATTTTGCCAATAAAGGTCCGTATAATCAAAGCTATGGTCTTTTCAGTAGTCATGTATGTATGTGAGTGTTCGTCCATAAAAAGGCTGAGTGCTGAAGAATTGATGCTTTCTAATTGTGGTGCTGGGGAAGACTCTTGAGAGTACTTTGACAGCAAGGAGATCAAACCAATCAATCCTAAAGGAAATCAACCCTGATTATTCATTGGAAGGACTGATTCTGAAGGTGAAGCTCCAATACTTGGGCCACCTGATGCAAAGAGCCAACTCTGGAAAAGACGCTGATACTAGGAAAGGCTGAAGGCAAAAGGAGAAGGAGATGGCAGAGATTAGATGATTAGATAGAATCACTGACTCAGTGGACATGAATTTGAGCAAATTCCGAGAGATAGTGGAAGGCAGAGGATCCTGCTGTGCTAGTCCACGGGGTCACAAAGAGTCAGATATGGCTTAGCGACTGAATGACCACAAGCATCTGATTCCAGAACACTTAAGTAGTTTCTATTTTCAAAGATGTGGCTAGTACATTGACTAGCATGATATAGTAAAAGGCATTTGATAGATGATTGCTGGAGTCATTTACAAATGGAATGGAGAACTGAACAAATAAACTTGAGAGTATACAAACTAGGACAGTTTTAGGAAATATAGCACTAGAAATTCAAAGACAATCTCTTGAGAATTGCCATCATATGACTCAGCTCCCAGTACCTTCTGCTCTGTGCACAGCTTCACTGTAGATTCAAATTTCCAGGAGAAGGAACTTTATCAGTCAAGCTAGAAGTGCAGGTCCATCCCTGCACAGGGGGCAGTGATCAAAATCATCCCCAAGAAGAAGAAATGCAAAAGGCAAGATGGTTGTCTGAGAGGCCTTACAAATAGCTGAGAAAGAAGAGAAGTGAAAGGCAAAGGAGAAAATGAGAAACATATACATCTGAATGCAGAGTTCCAAAGAATCAGTTCAGTTCAGCTCAGTCACTCAGTCGTGTCCGAATCATTGCAACCCCATGAATCGTAGCACGCCAGGCCTCCCCTGTTCATCACGATCTCTGGGAGTTCACTCAGACTCACGTGTGATGCCATCCAGCCATCTCATCCTCTGTCGTCCCCTTCTCCTCCTGCCCCAAATCCCTCCCAGCATCAGAGTCTTTTCCAGTGAGTCAACTCTTCACATGAGGTGGCCAAAGTACTGGAGTTTCAGCTTTAGCATCATTCCTTCCAAAGAAATCCCAGGGCTGATCTCCTCCAGGAAGGACTGGTTGGATCTCCTTGCAGTCCAAGGGACTCTCAAGAGTCTTCTCCAACACCACAGTTCAAAAGCATTAATTCTTCAGCACTCAGCCTTCTTCACAGTCCAACTCTCACATCCATACATGACCAAAAAAACCCTAGCCTTGACTAGACAGACTTTAGTTGGCAAAGTAATGTCTCTGCTTTTGAATGTACTATCTAGGTTGGTCATAACTTTTCTTCCAAGGAGTAAGCGTCTTTTAATTTCATGGCTGCAGTCACCATCTGCAGTGATTTTGGAGCCCCCAAAATAAAGTCTGACACTGTTTCTACTGTTTCCCCATCTATTTCCCATGAAGTGATGGGACCAGATGCCATGATCTTCATTTTCTGAATGTTGAGCTTTAAGCCAACTTTTCACTCTCTTCTTTCACTTTCATCAAGAGGCTTTTAGCTCCTCTTCACTTTCTGCCATAAAGATGGTGTCATCTGCACATCTGAGGTTATTGATATTTCTCCCGGCAATCTTGATTCCAGCTTGTGCTTCTTCCAGCCCAGCATTTCTCATGATGTACTCTGCATAGAAGTTAAATAAGCAGGGTGACAACATACAGCCTTGACATACTCCTTTTCCTATTTGGAACCAGTCTGTTGTTACATGTCCATTTCTAACTGTTGCTTCCTGACCTGCATATAGGTTTCACAAGAGGCAGGTCAGGTGGTCTGGTATTCATCTCTTTCAAATTTTCCACAGTTTATTGTGGTCGACACAATCAGAGGCTTTGGCATAGTCAATAAAGCAGAAATAGATGTTTTTCTGGAACTCTCTTGCTTTTTCCATGATCCAGCAGATGATGGCAATTTGCTCTCTAGTTCCTCTGCCTTTTCTAAAACCAGCTTGAACACCTGGGAGTTCACGGTTTATGTATTGTTGAAGCCTGGCTTGGAGAATTTTGAGCATTACTTCACTAGCATGTGAGATGAGTGCAATTGGGTGGTAGTTTAGCATTCTTTGGCATTGCCTTTCTTTGGGCCTGGAATGAAAACTGACCTTTTCCAGTCCTGTGGCCACTGCTGAGTTTTCCACATTTGCTTGCATATTGAGTGCAGCACTTTCACAGCATCATCATTCAGGATTTGAAATAGCTCCACTGGAATTCCATCACCTCCACTAGCTTTGTTAGTAGTGATGCTTTCCAAGGCCCACTTGACTTCACATTCCAGGATGTCTGGCTCTAGATGAGTGATCACACCATCGTGATTATCCAGGTCATGAAGATCTTTTTGTACAGTTCTTCCATGTATTCTTGCCTCCTCTTCTTAATATCTTCAGCTTCTGTTAGGTCCAGACCATTTCTGTCCTTTATTGAGCCCATCTTTGCATGAAATGTTCCCTTGGTATCTCTAATTTTCTTGAAGAGATCTCGTCTTTCCCATTCTGTTCTTTTCCTCGATTTCTTTGCATTGATCGCTAAAGAAGTCTTTTCTTATCTCTTCTTGCTATTCTTTGGAACTCTGCATTCAGATGCTTATATCTTTCTTTTTCTCCTTTGCTTTTTGCTTCTCTTCTTTTCACAGCTATTTGTAAGTCCTCCCCAGACAACCATTTTGCTTTTTGCATTTCTTTTCCATGGGGATAGTCTTGATCCCTGTCTCCTGTACAATGTCGCGAACCTCTTTCCATAGTTCATCAGGCACTCTGTCTATCAGATCTAGGCCCTTAAATCTATTTCTCATTTCTACTGTATAATCATAAGGGATTTGAATTGGGTCATACCTGAATGGTCTAGCGGTTTTCTCTAATTTCTTCAATTTAAGTCTGAATTTGGTAATAAGGAGTTCATGATCTTAGCCACAGTCAGCTCCTGGTCTTGTTTTTGCTGACTGTACAGAGTTTCTCCATCTTTGGCTGCAAAGAATATAATCAATCTGATTTCGGTGCTGACCATCTGGTGATGTCCATGTGTAGAGTCTTCTCTTGTGTTGTTGGAAGAGGGTGTTTACTATGACCAGTGCATTTTCTAGGCAAAACTCTATTAGTTTTTGCCCTGCTTCATTCTGCATTCCAAGGCGAAATTTGCCTGTTCCTCCAGGTGTTTCTTGACTTCCTACTTTTGCATTGCAGTCCCCTGTAATGAAAATGACATCTAAGACAGCATATTAAAAGCAGAGATATTACTTTGTCAACAAAGTTCTGTCTAGTCAATGCTATGGTTTTTCCAGTGGTCATGTATGGATGTGAAACTTGGACTATAAAGAAAGCTGAACACTAAAGAATTGATGCTTTTGAACTGTCGTGTTGGAGAAGACTCTTGAGAGTCCCTTGGACTACAAGGAGGTCCAACCAGTCCATCCTAAAAGAGATCAGTCCTGGGTGTTTATTGTAAGGACTGATTTTTTTGGCCACCTGATGCAGAGTTGACTCATGTGAATAGACCCTGATGCTGGGAAAGATTGAAGACAGGAGGAGAAGAGGACGACAGCGTATGAGGTGGTTGGATGGCATTACCAACTCGATGGACATGAGTTTGAGTAAACTCCCAGAGTTGGTGATGGACAAGGAGGCCTGGCGTGCTTCAGTTCATGGGGTTGCAAAGAGTCGGACACGACTGAGCAACTGAACTGGAACTGAACATGGTAAGGTAGAAAATTAATTTTTGAGCAAGAAGGTATTCTCTGAGAAATGTTTCAAGTAATATGTATCTTGACTATTTAGATATTCTAAGCTGTGTCTCTCCACTAAAGTATTCTGAAATACTATTATATAATTGGACTGTTGCACATTGGGTTCTCAGGAAGTCATGCTGAGCCAATTCAGGATGGTCTGCATTTGTTAGAGATCAAACCTGTGAAAGGAAGTGGGAAAGCTAAATGGAGAAGGTAAACTATGAAGCAGACCTAGCAAAACCCTAGCCCATTGAACACAGAGTTTTGAACAACACCTAACCATCTGCTTTGTCACCACTGGGTCAAGATAGCAGGCTTTTGATTCCTGTCTCACACATCACTGAGCATGCCCTGTCCAAGAAGGCCAAGACCATTGACTGGCTATTCTCTGCCTTAGAGGTAGACCTGAAGAAGCTGGGTGTCACATTTTCATGTGTACCAAATTTACTGTGGGCAACTCTTGCTCTGGACACAGTACAGTTCACAGCCACTTAGCCAAGAACTCCTTTCCTCTTCAAAAAAAAAAAAAAAAAAAGCCTTTGTGATCTTCAAGGTTCTACTTCTTCTATGGTGCTACATGTGCCCTAGCAATGTTTGTCTCTTGCTTTCCTTTTAAAAATATTCCTTTCTGTTCACTCCAATCTCTCTCTAATAGAGGGTATACAATATAAATAATTTCTGCTCAAAAATATCCAATCACATTGTACCTTTATCATTTTGAGATGACTGCTGGATAACTGTGATTGCTGTTTTGGGTGTTTCCAAGCGTCCTATACACACAGGGATACTCTCTTGTTTTACTATCACTCATGGCAACCCATTCAGTGTTGGACTGACTGCATCGACTCAGGACAACTGATCAAACATGATAGGTGTTCATTATATATGGATTTCTTCATTCCCTCTTTTTGTATTTCCTTTCCACTCTTCTTAAATAGAAGAGTTTACCAGAATGTTCAAGAACAGACTAGACCCTACGATAAATCCTACTTTGGCCTGGTGTTTAGTGTCCCTAGAATGGATTATACCCAGGCTGAATGCTACATCACACCCTCTGGATTTAACCCAAATGACTTACAAAAACATATAACCCTTATCATATCATAACAAAAAAATCCTAAAGCAAAAGGCACATGTGTTAGAGTGGTGCTAGTGCTTGCATTTCAAGAAACTCAGTCAATGATAGTTCTAGTCACTGTCAGTTTAATAAACAGTTGTTTTTTCCTTCTCTATAAAATCTGCCATAAAAACAAGTTAAGGTTGACATATCGTTACTTGATGAATTCATTCTAAGAGCCCCCAGGCATTATTCATAGGCCATGTACTCATGAATTACAAAGGGAAAGGGGGTTGGGAGGTTGTATCTCAGTTATTTTCAGAAATCAAATTAGAAGCTATAGTGCGTACGTTTGTGTATGTCCTAAAAGAAAAATAAAGTGCATTTGAAGTTGAATATCAAACTACCATGTTATATATCCTACCTCAATTCAGTCTTTTATAAGGTAATATCTAAGAAATGTTTCTGATGTGATTATTTGTCTGCTTGCCATCACTCATGAACACTTATCCAGCACTCACTCTGCTTCTAGTTGCATTCTTTCCCTGCCTTCCCAACCCTCAAATCCCAGTGTCTTTTTTTTCTGCAGTTATGCCCCTCATGATAATCCCATTCCCTATATTGAAAATTTCCTCTCACCATTCAGCAAGCCAATATCTAAGCATCACAGAGAAGAAAAATAGATGAACAATATGATGGTTTAGTAAGTAAAGCCTTGATCATTTAATCAAGTTTCTGGTCCATATAACAAAAACACATGCATATTTAATTTTTATTCACACACCACCTCACACTCTATAAAAATCTACAGAATGCCTATTTTAATAACAGATCAGGAGTATAGGTTTCTGCATACATAAACAAAAACTTTTTCTTGGGTATATTCAGTTCTGGGAATTTGCAGAGGACTGATGTGAAATGGCCCACTCCAATTATGCAGCCTGGACAGCCAGAATTTTCAGGTTCAGCTGTGTAAAATGTGGGCCTACAGATAGAGTAATAGCAAAAAATTGGTCTGGACATTTGTGACTTACTTTGCCAACCTGCCTTTTCATGCAATCACGTGTTGAAGCTCATGCTCCAAATAAATTCCTACGTTGACTTTTTTTTTAATATTATAGAGTTATGTTCATTCTCTCTTTTCTTCTTCAGAGAGGAAGTTATTAATAAACTATGCGATGCCTTCAAATACCCAATCTATGCACTTGTGAGCATTGCATCTAATCAAGACAGAAAATCAATCTGTTACACCCTGGAGGACTTACATCAGTTTAAAGCAAAAGGGGCACCCATGACAAACTTCTTCTATAATAAGCTATCCCCTCCTCCCTCAGGCTATGGCACATAAATGGTGCCTGCTAGCTGTTTGTGTGTGTCTGTGTTCATGTGTTCTGTCCAGAAATCTCTCCCTTATGTTATTTTGTTTCAATTACACAAAAGTAATTTCAGAGGTAACAGTCAGGAAGTAAATTCAATAGTCCTAATTTTAATCTGAATGAAAAGCAACTCCAGTATTTCAGAAAACTCTAGATCCTTATATAGTCAGAATATTCAAAATACAATGTCCTTAAATTTTTTTTTAATATTTGACCAATTCCTTACAAATTTCCTCTTACCATTAACAGACATCCCCTTCTGTAGGCCAGATCTCACTGGTTTGTCCATCTTTTATTAAACTCTCAAATCAATTTCCATATCATGCTGAGGATTCTTGCATTAATCTGAATTCATCTTTCCCAAACAGTAGATCTCTATTCTATCACCTCTGATCTCCAGGAGAGACATTGCAGGGTGGGGGAGGGGGTGATAACAGAACTGTTCTATATCTGGACTGTAGTGATGTCAGTTACCTAATTCTATGCCTTTGTTAAATGCATGGGTTTTACTTGTATATAAATTATACCTCAGTAAAGCTAGCTTACATTTAAAAAGTGACTCTGAAATTACAGATTGATCCCATTCACATGAAATTCAGATAAAATTAATCTATAGCAAGATCCTTATCCCTTGATACTGCCTCTCTGTTGGGCTGCATGGGTCTTCATTGTGAACAGGGCCAGTTGCAGAGGACACATGTCTTTGAAAAGACCACATACTTGGCTTAATGCTCTGCTGTCATCATGAACTTCTTAAGAATCTGATCTTTGAATTTGTGTGTTTTTTAAGTGAAACTAATAGGCAGTGAAACATGTATAAGAACAGAAGAGATACACTGGATATCTTTGTGTGTATGTGTGAGCTCAGGTCCATGAGCATGGCAAGCAGCAATCAATTGGCCTGACTGTCCAGTGTCCACACCTGCTGTGGGACCCCCCACCACCACCACAAAGAAGATTCCAGGGCCAGGAGGCTGGGGCCCAAACACTGGCAGTGATAGCAGAATTAGCAGAAGCAGCAGCGGTGGTGGAAGCACAGGAGAGGCGGGGTTTCACTTGGCAGCAGCACCAGGACTTTCAGTGGAACAGTTTACTTGTCCATCTTTACATCATCTATACAAATGCCAACTTCCCACACTAAGCATCATGACAGGAACTGCTGACACTTAGGCAGTAAACTTTGTCAGTAAATTATTGTAAAATAAAAGCATCCAAAGTGGACACTGCAATAAAACAGATTAGAGAATCATTGTCCTTATTGTTTTAGTTTCTAAGTTGCTAAATCACACAAAAATTGTTTGCAATCTTGTATTTGTCAAGTTATTGATGTCACTTTGAATTATATTAATTCAAAATGAAGTTGCTAAAAGTGTGAATGTTGATGACCTAATAAAAGAATTTTCAGAAAAGCCCCCGAAATAGCATATTCAACCAAGAAACCACATTATTAAAGTATATCAGGGAGCTCATATACACCTGTGGCAGATTCATGTCAATGTATGGCAAAACCAATACAGTATTGTAAAGTAAAATAAAATTAAATGTAAAACTAAAACGTAAAACGTAAAATGTAAAAATAAAATTAAAAAATAAAGTATATCAGTTATTTATATTATAAACTAAAATAAATATGTAAAAACTAAAACGTAAAAATAAAATTAAAAAAATAAAGTATATCAGTTATTTATTTTACAAAATTATAACACCAAAAGTAAGAGAAATGCCTGAGACTGGAAACTGTGACTATTGATGCAGACTTAGCTGGCAGCAAGCTGGGTTTATAAAATGAAGTGGTGAGAGCCATAATGTATGTCAGTGACTTCCCAACTCCAAATGAAATCTCTTGCATTGCTGAGGCAAGTCCAGCTTAGAAACGGTAGTTGGCACATCTATGTTTGGTGGGAAGACAAGATGCAGCAGCAGCAGGTCAACTACCATGGACCTTTACACACACCACCAGGCAGTTTTTATATGGGTTTTGGTTGGGCTTGACAATTTCTCGGGTTTAGTTTGGGTTTGCCTTCCTTGAAGCTGCTGTCTAACCCAGATACTGCAATGATGAAAACCTTCATTATTCACCTAGCTAGAGCTTCATATTATCTGTCAGTAGGTTAGCAACCATATGTTATAGCACATAGCACATAGGAGAGCCAGAAAATGCACATTAAACTGTTATTTTGTGATTCAGCCCAAAGCAGTAATGCAACTGAAAAGTTTCCTAAGTGATAATTTTTTTAAATTTTGTAGATCAAAAATGGCATCAGTTTTATTGTTTTGTGAACAGTTAACAGTAAAAAAAAGTTAACTGTAAAGCAAATACATCAATGCCGAAAAATTAGAGAAGAAAATAAAAGCCATTGAAAACATTTTCTCCAAGAAATAATTAATTTCAGTATTTTTCTAGGCATATATATTTAAACTCTGAGAAAATAAGTTATTTTATTTTAACGAGCTTTTCCACTTAATATGCCATGGTCATCTTTCCCTGTCAATCACTATAACACTTTATCATTATTTTTAATAATTGCATGGATATATGATAACTATAGTACTCATCATTAGACATTTCACCTGTTTTCTACTTTTCATTAATAAAAATAATGCTCCTATGAATATCTTGCATATATGACTGTATGCTTTTTTTCAATCAGTTCCTTAAATAAAATTTTAGAAGTAGTATTATTAGGTCAAAACATCAGTTCACTTCAGTCACTCAGTTGTGTCTGACTCTTTGTGACTCCATGGACTGCAGCACACCAGGCCTCCCTGCTCATCACCAACTCCCAGAGCATGCTCAAACTCATGGCCATTGAGTCAGTGATGCCATCCAACCATCTCATCCTCTGTCACCCCCTTCTCCTTCTGCCTTCACTTTCCCCAGCATCAAGTGTCTCCCAGTGAGTCTGTTCTTCACATCAGGTGGCCAAAGTGTTGGAGCTTCAGCTTCAGCATCAGTCCTTCCAATGAATATTCAGGATTGATTTCCTTGAAGATTGACTGGTTTGATTTCCTTGCAGTCCAAGGGATTCTCAAGAGTCTTCTCCAACACCACAGTTAAAAAGCATTAATTCTTTGGCACTCAGCTTTCTTTATGCTCCCAGCTTCCTTTTCTAGCTACTCTCTTTTCTTATCCCTTTACAACCTCAAATTATTTAAAAAGAGCTGTGTACACTCACTCTTTCAATTTCCCATACAATCCAATTACCTTGGCAATTACTACAATGTCTGTACCCCAACAATTGAATAACTCTGGTTGTCCATGCTGGGAACATCCATCCTTAACCCTTCCTTCTACTTACTCCTTCATTCAGTCCATCCCCAAGTCTTTTGAATTATATTCCCTGAAGAACTCTGATATCTGGTACCTTCTCTCCATTCTCATTGCCATTCCCTTAGTTCTAGCTTAAACTACCAGCATCCTTCATCCTGATTATTGTCAGAGCTCCTTAACACGTTGAATGCAGCTCCAGGTGTCTCAGAACACAGCAGCTAGAATGATCTTTCACAATACTCCTTCCCTACTTAAAAATGCTACTTTATGGATTCCCGCAGACTCTAGGATTACATGACAGCTCTTTACTATAGTATATGATTCATCACTTTACACTTCTCCCCCATCAGAGTCTATATTCAAAACATAATTAATTGTAATTTCTCAAAAGGGCTGTTGTTTCTCTTGCTTTTAGAAATTTGTACCTGCCTCTCCTTTTGCTCAGCTGCCCTTCCCCTCCAATCTTTCCTTTTTTTTTTTTTTTTTACTGGCAAACTCCTATTTGTTATTTCAACTCACTAATTCTGGGAAGAAGTTTCTGTTTCACTGAAACTCACTCAGTTGCCCCCATGTTTTCTGTGTGACAGCTCATATTCACCTGGATAGCAACACTTAGACAGTTCTCATAATTATCTCTTTACTTGCTTGACTGGTCTATTGAATTGGCTGAATTTGACTTTTTCTCCCACCAATGCTTTTAAACACTGGTAGATCTCACTTCTTCCTTGTAACATCTGAGGCGTATGCTTTAAATATCTTCAGGTATTAAAGAACAGTTTTGCTTTCAGACCTTAAGAAATGCAGTTAAAAGGTCAGGTCATTCAAGATGGCTGTTCCCTTGATCTCTGTACATCCCCTGCTTGACCAGGCCCTTATCCAATCCTCTTAATTATAAGGCTTAATCAGTAACTTCCCGACCTCTACCCTAGTTTCTGGTTTGCCTGGTAAATGTGAACCAACCTGACATCAATTGCCCCTATAACAGTAGCCTCCTTCTCCCCAGAGTAGAAGGTTGCTAGCATATACTGCTTGCCATTGGCCATACATGGTGGGGTGTCACTCCTCTGGAATTTTGCTGATTCCCTTTTGTAAGGTTCCCTATCCAGTAAACATTTTATGTCTCTGTTGCTGTCTCTGTGCTCTTTCTTCAGTCTCATGGCTAGCAATGACAAATCTTGCAGATCTGCAAGGTGCAGCCCAACATTTCAGCTTGGTTACTCAGTCGTGTCCAACTCTTTGTGACCCCACAGACTGCAGCATGCCAGGCTTCCCTATCCGTCACCAACTCCCAGATCTTGCTTAAACTCATGTCCATTGAGTCAGTGATGCCATCCAATCATCTCAAGAATTGACTCATTAGAAAAGATCCTGATGCTGGGAAAGATTGAAGGCAGGAGAAGGGGATGACAGAGGATGAGATGGTTGGATAGCCCAACAGTAGTCACGTTCAGTGTCAGCATTTCCATCTTTCATCCAATTCTGTTTCCACTTATAGAAACTCCAAGATTGGGCTCGGGGAAGGATGTGAAGAAAAGAGGAAAAGTTCTATTTGTCTTACTGATGCTATTTGTAGCTTTCATTTGACTGTTGAATGCCCACCTTCAAATACTGGCTCTTTCATAACCACGTTGGTAGATTCTTCAGTAATCTTCATGGACATGACCTCACTTCTTGGACAGGACCTCACTATCCAGACGTTCACTATTCTATGAACCCTTTCTCTCTTCAACTTCTGTGTTCCAGCAGAATAGCTCAGGTTCCCTCATGCTGTGGGGCCAGCCCTCCGACACTGGATCCTTGCAGGATGACTCTGGCTTGGCTGCCCTTCTGCAGAGGCTGCTTTGCCCAGCAGTACACTTTTGTACTCTTGCCCCAGCAAACTCTGGAATTGTGGGACATTCAAATTACAACCATCTCTCATTTTGAAGAACAATGCTGTTACCTCCACCAGCCTCCCAATGAGACTTAGAATATTCCCTACGTGTGCTCACATGGAGGATAGGACGTATTTCTTGTCCTCCTAGTCCTCACAGCTCCAACTTCCCTTAAAGGAAAGGAGTATGAGCGGAAGGGAATAACCATAAAGCTCACTACTCCTATAAATTAACATCAAAGGAATTCTTTTCAATAAAATAATCAATCTAGGCTTCTCCTATTTATGGTGAATTTAAATGAAGGACTAGGAGTCACAGGGTTGACTTTGCTATCTCTCAGCAATTCCTGTGGAGGCAGCCCTGGCCCTCTCTCTAATATGTAGGCTCATTGAAGCAATAGAGAGAGTCCCATGTGACACATTATGTTTGTTTTCCCTTAAGGAAATGGCAACCCACTCCAGTGTTCTTGTCTGGAGAATCTCAGGGATGGGGGAGCCTGGTGGGCTGCCATCTATGGGGTCACACAGAGTCGAACACAACTGAAGTGACTTAGCAGCAGCAACAAGGGCTGCATTTGTAGTCTCTCCAACCTCATTTCCCCCGTGTCAGAGTTCAGAGTAGAGATGAAATAGACTGTGTAGAATGATAACTGTTTGCTGTGTATGATATATTTATGATAGAGTCATAGCAATACATTTTGCTACACAAGTAGAGAAGACTTTTTTCCTGATGTCTTTTGAAGACATTAGGAAAGACTGATGAATATAAAATTTAAAAAAAATTATCGATTAGTTTTTAAGGAAAGACATAAAGTTTCCTTCTCTGTTTTCAATAAGCTTGTTATTTTATTGTTTTTTAGAGGAACATAATGTTTTTAATTATCTGCCATCATTTAAAAATATCAAAATTAATATTAATGCTCATATCAAGCCTGTCTGTATTTAAAACAGGAATGGTCTTAGCTTTAAATAAATAACTACAAAAGTTTATTTCCAAAAGTTGTTTAGGACCTTTCTTAGTTGAAAGTAAGAGGAGCCCTTTGAATTTAATTTTAGTTGAAAAAAGAGTTTATTATAAAGATGACAGTGGTCATAATGGAACAACAACAACAACAAAAACTGTAGCTGGATTTCAGGAACACACTGGAACCTGAGATTACTCCAGAATGCTCTGGTGAAGCCCCCAAATTCTCTCCTATTCTGTTTCCCAGCTTTTTCTATTTTGTGGTCCTCATGGTTTAACAGCTACTGTTAATAACTTCTGAGTCAACATCTTACTAGTTTCACTGTCCTTAATCCTGCTTGCTCTCAGTCTTAATTCCAAATTCCTGTTTGATCAGGTCTCCCAGCTACCCCCTCCCCCGGGCTAATCAACTGCAGCCTTGCCATTAGTCATGGGGGCAGGGGATGCATTTCTCAAAAGTAGGGAAGGGTAACTAGACTTCTAAGAGATAATAACTAGGATAGATATTTCAAATGTTTAAGTCTTTATCTCAGGAAAACTTTCAAGATTTTGGCAATCGATTTAGCTATTGAGAAGAGACATTATTCACTCTATTATTCTGACATGATTTATATTCTATTCAAAGACTGAAAGATCTTCTTGCTTCTTAATAGGGAAACTTCACTGTTATAACTTAACTGTTACTTATAACATTAGTTTCAGTCCCTGGTTGCTGTTCTATTTAAAATCAGAGGAGAGAAATAACAACATCTCTAAGTATAAATAAATCATAAAATCAGATTTTAACCTCAACCAAACTCCAAACTTACTGGCTTCTTTTCTTATCATAATTTGTTAGCGAGTTCAGGAAGGGTCTAATCAGAAATTACATTTGACTCAGAAAAAAGCTAAGATGTTGGTTATTTTTTACTTGAGGATACACATATTATAATCATGTGGCCATTTTGGCAATGATCTAATCTCTTTTAAATTAAATTAGGTTCTATGATTTTTTTTTATTTTAAATTTATTTCTTTTTAAATTGAAGGATGATTGCTTTACAGAATTTTGTTGTTCTCTGTCAAACCTTAACATGAATCAGCCTTAGGTATATATATATATTCCTTCCCTCTTGAACCTCCCTACTATTTCCCTCCCCATCCCACCCCTCTAGGTTGAGCCCTTGCTTTAGTTTCCTGAGCCATACAGCAAATTCCCGTTGGTTATCTATTTTACACATGGTAATATAAGTTTCCATGTTACTCTCTCCATACATCTCAGGCTCTGTGATTTCTAAAACACTATTGAACAGGCTTCTCCTTTGTATTACCATATTGATTTCTGTGGAACACTTTAGTTTACTTCCTCCAAGGTATTTAACATACCTTGTGTTTTTTTCCTCCAGTTCTTTCCTCCCCTGCTGTACAGATATTCACAGGGCACTTAATTCTAGTAATTCTAGTGTATACCAAGGAAATAATGGATTCTGGGGCCTTGGGAGTGAGAGTTCAGAGGAAGGAGAAGGGCTGGGGAAGAAATAAAGGATACTGTGGATAGCTGAAGGCAAGTATGGCGTTCTTGCCATTCACAATAGAACTCCTTCCCATAATTAAAATTTCCTTTTTTCATTTTTCAGGCAAACATGGCAAATGCAGGATAATCTTAGAAGGTATGAAGTTCTGAGTCATTTCTATGGAAAGTTACAACCACAGGGGCACACAATTCTAACAAAATCTTATATTTACAGAGTCATAAATAATATCTAAGTTTAAAGAAGTAGCTATGTATTTGTTTATTTCCATTGGTGACTCCAACAAGATGCAATTTTATGTTGAAACTGCTAAACTCACAGTTTAGGGAGACTGCTAAACTCCCTTTAACTGCTAAACTCACGACATACAGAACACTCATAATTTGTTAAATGTGGAACTGAATATACAATACCCTCTAGAGTCTTTATGTTTCTGAACACTCATTTTAGGCCTAAAATAAATAGCAATGAAGCCGAACACTGCTCCTCTTGCTGAATGTAACTTGTCTGGATAGCCAGCTATTTTAACTAAATCTTTGCTTTCAAGTTGGAAGGTATTCCTCATTATGGTGAATTGAAAAGAGCAGAGACTGGCAAGGAGATTGTTACTTGGACTTCAAGTGTTGGCCTGGTTTTACAATCTTTATCTTCCTCTGTTCCTCAGTATTCCCAAGTAAGCAGCCTGAAACTGATTAGAACACAAGTTGCGGCTCATTGTTCCAATACACTTTTGCTTTTTAATTTTAGGTGAGATCAATTTGACCTATTTACACTATGGGGCATCTGTCACTCTAGATGAAAATCCTAGCTAAGAAAGAATGAATCAGACTATGTGAGGTAGACCAAGATTAGATGGAGTTTTCTTGAGGCCAAGAAAACAAAGCCTCTTCCTAGCAAGAAGAGTAGGAAAGTGGGAAGGAGGAAATTTGACTTTTCTTGGAGTGGGAAAGAGTGGGAATTCCTCTTCTGTCTGGTTTTGACTCAGAGCCCTGAGGAAACTTAAAGCAGTTTCAGTGGAACAGGGTGAGCCAGGAGCTGGAGAGTTCTGCTTTGACATTGGCCATTCTGTTCAGTGTGAGGTGATACCTCATTATAGTTTTGATTTGCAAATTTCTCTAATACCATAGAAAAAATAAACTCAAAATGGATTAAAGACCTAAATTTAAGACCATATACTATAAATTCTTAGAGGAAAACATAGGAAGACTATTCTTTGACATGAATTGCAGCAATATCTTTTTGATCTACGTCCTCAATGAAAATAAAATTAAAAACAGACAAATGAGACCTAATTAAATTTTAAAACTTTGTACAGCAAAAGAAACCATAGGCAAAACAAAAGACAGCCACCGAATGGGAGAAAACATTTGCAAATGAAGCAATTGACAAGTGATTAATCTCCAAAATATACAAACTCATACAGTTCAATATCAAAAAAACAAACAACCCAATCAGAAAATGGGCAGAATATTTAAAAGAAGATAGATGGCCAAAAGCATATGAAAAGATGTTAAACATCACTAATTATTACAGAAATGCAAATCAAAACTATAATGAGGTATCACCTCATGCTGATCAGAATGGCCAATGTCAAAAAATCTACAAACAATAAATGCTGGAGAGATTATAGAGAACAAGGAACACTCCTCCACCATTGGTGGGAATATAAACTGGTATAACCATTATGAAGAATAGTATGAAGTTTTCTTTTAAAAACTACATCTAGAAATACCACATGATTCAGCAATCCTGCTCTGGGCATATCCCAGAGAAAACTATAATTTTAAAAAATATATGCACCCCAATGTTTATTGAGGCATTATTTATAATAGCCAAGACATGGAAGCAACCTAAATGTCCATAGGAGAAGGAAATGGCAACCCACTCCAGTACTCCTGCCTGGAAAATCCCATGGATGGAGAATCCTGGTAGGCTATAGTCCATGGGGTCACAAAGAGTCGGACATGACTGAGCTACTTCACTTCTCTTCAGAGATAAAAAAGATGTGGTATATATATATATATATATAACACACACACACACACACACACACACATACACACACACATACCATGAAATATTGCTCAGTCATTAAAAGAGAATAAAAATAATGCCATTTGCAGCAACATGGATAGACCTAGAGATTGTCACACCAAGTGAAGTAAGTCAAACAAAGACAAATATGATAATATTTATAGGTGGAATTAAAAAAGATAAAAATGAACTTATTTACAAACCAGAAATAGAGTAATAGATATAGAAAACAAGCCTATGGCTACCAAGAGGAGAGGAGTGATAAACTGGGAGACTGGAATTAACATATACACACTACTATATATAAAACAGATAACTAATAAGGACCTACTATATAGTACAGGGAACCTTATTCAACACTATCTAATAACCTATGTGGGAAAAGAATCTTAAAAAAGTGGATATATGTATAACTAATTTGCTGTACACCTGAAATTGACATAACTTTGTAAATCAACTATATTCTAATGATAATTTTTTAATTTGTGGTTTCAAAGAATATTTGGTGGCCTGGGAGAAAGTAAAAGAGACAAAAAGCAGGATACAATTTTATATGTAGAGTACAATTCCAATTTCTAAATGAATATTATATATTCATAGGAAAGAAGTTGTTAGTATTGGTTCTTGTTCAGTTGTACAATTAAATTAATTTTCATTTTTTTCTTCATATTTTTTCAGTTTGCAATTTTTAATAACAATTTTACTCTCAACACAAAAAGTTATTTCTATAAATGTAGTTTTATAGATTCTAGATATGTATTGCTGACTGGAAAAAGTGGGGAAAAAACACAAAAGCAGATCCAAGAAAGAATGCTACCATTTAAATGGGATAGCAGGACTGTGGTTGACTTCTTAGTTTCTCAATTTCCTTTCCAAGTCATTACACTTTTATATAATATAAAAGTCTAAATAAAAATAACTATTGTATTGAAATTCTAATAAGGAACTCAATTAAAAATTAAAACAATAATAATTTAAATCTAATTGGTAAACAGAGTAAGCACCAAGGGAAATCACAAATATTTTTCTCTACAATAGAAATATATAGATAATAAAGGCAGAACCACACTCCCCAAGCACAATATCACATGAATGAGGGGACACTTCCAGGCAGAGTGGAGAGGATTAGGAGTACAAGCTGGGGGACCAACTTACCTAGGCTTAATTCTGACTCTACTGCCTACTGGTTGAGATATTTTTATAGGTCACTGAGTTTTCTCAATGCTAGGTTTCTCACCTGGAAGATAGCAATGGTAACAATTGCTACTCAGATTTATTATGAAGAGTGAATGTGCATAAAAGGTCTTTTTAAAATATAAAGCATATTTTAAAAATGCTAACTCTTACATAGTCACACTGCTGATATATTCTTTATGCAGAAAAGCTCTCTGTCTTTCCACAGTTCAGTTCAGTTCAGTTGCTCAGTCGTGTCCGACTCTTTGCAACCCCATGAATCACAGCATGCCAGGCCTCCCTGTCCATCATCAGCTCCCAGAGTTCACTCTGACCAACATCCATCAAGTCAGTGATGCCATCCAGCCATCTCATCTTCTGTTGTCCCTTTCTCCTCCTGCCCCCAATCCCTGCCAGCATCAGAGACTTTTCCAGTGAGTTAACTCTTCCCATGGGGTGGCCAAAGTACTGGAGTTTCAGCTTTAGCATCATTCCTTCCAAAGAAATCCCAGGGCTGATCTCCTTTAGAATGGACTGGTTGGATCTCTTTGCAGTCCAAGGGACTCTCAAGAGTCGTCTCCAACACCGCAGTTCAAAAGCATCAATTCTTCGGCCCTCAGTCTTCTTCACAGTCCAACTCTCACATCCATACATTACTACGGGAAAAAAACATAGTCTTGACTAGATGGACCTTGGTTGGCAAAGTAATGTCTCTGCTTTTGAATGTACTATCTAGGTTGGTCATAACTTTTCTTCCAAGGAGTAAGCGTCTTTTAATTTCATGGCTGCAATTACCATCTGCAGTGATTTTGGAGCCCCCCAAAATAAAGTCTGACACTGTTTCCACTGTTTCCTCATCTATTTCCCATGAAATGATGGGACCGGGTGCCATGATCTTCGTTTTCTGAATGTTGAGCTTTAAGGCAACTTTTTCACTCTCCACTTTCACTTTCATCAAGAGGCTTTTTAGTTCCTCTTCACTTTCTGCCATAAGGGTGGTGTCATCTGCATATCTGAGGTTATTGATATTTCTCCCAGCAACCTTGATTCCAGCAGTTGGGTCCAAAACTCTCCACTATATCAGTTCTGATTGCTAATTATGCACAGACTAATTTCAAACTCTATGGCGACCTTAGAACCCTAATTACTCTTGATCCACTATTTTAACAAACTTTCAAAAGTGAAGGTAAGATGCAGAAAAGTATGATACATTAGAGTTCAATTAAATTTCACAAGGTGAGCACACCCATGTGACCACCATCCAGATAAAAAAATAGGTCACTACCAGTATCCAGGAGTCACCCTCATGCTCCATCAAATCAACCCTCCACTTCCTCCCGAGAAGTAAGCATTATTCTGAGATTTGACACCAGAGATTAGTTTCTCTTCTTTGTAATGGAATCACTTTTGCCCAACTTCATGTTTCTGAGATTCATTCAAGTTATATGTAGCAGTAGTATGCTCATTTACATTGCTATATAGCATTCCACTATATGGATAATTACATATCCTCCCACAGGTGGACATCTGATTATTTCTGACCAGATAGATAGTGCTGGTATAAACATCCTTGCACCTGTCTTTTGATGAATAAATTCATTCATTGGTATATCATGGGCATATACCAATGATTGTGATTACTGGGTTCTAGAACATACTTAAACTCATCTTTAGTTGATCCACTCTCATGGCTTTCCAAAGTGGTCCCATTTCATATTTTATTATCCCCTCCGCATGACCCCTAACATTAGCATTCTACTTACTGTTTCTATGAATTTGACTACTTTGGGTAACTCACATAAGTGGAATCATATAGCATTTGCCTTTTAGTGACTGGCTTATTTCGCTTAGCAGAATGTCCTCAGAATTCATCGATGTGGTGATATATGTCAGAAATTCCTTCCTTTTAAGGAGGCAAGAATTATAATTTTGGAGAAGAGTCTCTTCAACAGGTCATGCTGGGAAAACTAGACGGGTACATGTAAAAGAATGAAATTAGAATATTTCCTCACATCACATGTAAAAATAAACTCAAATGGATCAAAGCCTAAATGTTAGACCTGAAACCATAAAAATCCTAGAAGAGAATATAAGCAGTTCACTCTTTGTAAATCATAGCAGTATTCTGAGTTGTTTCCCTCACCCCCTGCCCCCCGCCAGGCTGGGAGGTGGGGGGGTGGGGGTGGGGTGGGAGTAGATCTGTCTCCTAAGGCAAAAGAAACAGAAGCAAAAATTAAAAATTAGTTCAGTTGAGTTCAGTCGCTCAGTCGTGTCCGACTCTTTGTGACCTCATGAAACACACCATGCCAGGCCTCCCTCTCCATCACCAACTCCCAGAGTTCACTCAGACTCACGTCCATCGAGTGCCATCCAGCCATCTCATCCTCTGTCGTCCCCTTCTCCTCCTGCTTCCAATCCCTCCCTGCAGATGGTGACTGCAGCCATGAAATTTAAAAATGCTTACTCCTTGGAAGGAAAGTTATGACCAACCTAGATAGCATATTGAAAAGCAGAGACATTACTTTGCCAACAAAGGTCCATCTAGTCAAGGCTATGGTTTTCCCAGTGGTCATGTATGAATGTGAGAGTTGGACTGTGAAGAAATCTGAGCACCAAAGAATTGATGCTTTTGAACTGTGGTATTGGAGAAGACTCTTGAGAGTCCCTTGGACTGCAAGGAGATCCAACCAGTCCATTCTAAAGGAGATTAGCCCTGGGATTTCTTTGGAAGGAATGATGCTAAAGCTGAAACTCCAGTACCTTGGCCACCTCATGCGAAGAGTTGACCCATTGGAAAAGCAAAAATAAACAACACCAAATTAAGTTTAGAAGTTTTTGCACAACTAAGGAAGCCATTGGCAAAGTTAAAAAATAGCTCTACTGAATGAGAAAAAATTTTTGCAAATAATATTACCTACAGGCTTCCTTGGTGACTCAGTGGTAAAGAATCCAATCCCTGCATTGGGAAGAACCCTTGGAGAAGGAAATGGCATCCCACCCCAGTATTCTTCCCCGGAAAATTCCATGAACAGAGAAATCTTTCAAGCTACAGTTCATGGGGTGGCAAAGTGTTAAACAAGACTGAGTGACTGAGCTATAAGGGGTTAATAGCCAAAATATATAAACATCTCATACAACTCAATATCAAAAATAAACAACTAAATTAAAAATGGGCAGAAGACCTGAGTAGACATAGTGCCAAAGAATATATACAATCACAAGAAAAAATGCTCCATAGCACTAATCCTCAGAGGACTGCAAATCAAAATGACAATGAGATAACACTTTGCATCTGTCAGAATGGCTATCTTCAAAAATGGCTACAAATCACAAATGCTGGGGAGCATATGGAAAAAGGAACCCTAGCACTTTGTTGATGAGATTGTAGATTGGTGAAACCAGCATGAGAAACAGTGTGGAAACTTTTCAAGAAACTAAGTAGAATTACCATATGATCCAGCAATTCCACTCCTGAGATTATATCTGAAAAACAAAAACAAAAACAAAAACAGTAATTCAGGAGGACACAAACCCCAATGTTCACAGTAGCTTTATTTGTAATAGCCAAGATATGGAAGAAACCCAAGTGCCCATCAACTTATGAATGGATAGAGAAGCTGTTATATATATAGAATAGAATATTACTTAACCATTTAAAAAGAAATTCTGCCATTTGCAACAATATGGATGGGCCTAGAGGGTATTAAGCTCAGTGAAACAAGTCAGATAGAGAAAGACAAATACTCTGTTATCACTTATATGTGGAATCCCTGAATATTCATTGGAAGGACTGATGCTGAAACTGAAGCTCCAATACTGATGCAAAGAGCAGACTCATTGGAAAAGACCCTGATGCTGGGAGAGATTGAAGGCAGGAAGAGAAGGGAACAGAGGATGAGATGGTTAGATGACTAACTCAATGGACATGAGTTTGAATAAACTCCGGGAGATGGTGAAGGACAGGGAAACCTGGCATGCTGCAGTCCATGGGGTCACAAAGAGTTGGACATGACTTAGTGACTGAAAAACAACAACAACAAAAATTAAACAATGAATATAACAAAACAGAAGCAGATTCACTGATACACAAAGAATTACCAGTAGGGAGAAGGAAATGGGGAGGAGCAAAATAAGGGATAGGCAATTGAGAGATACAAACAAGGCATTATTTTATAATAACTTTAAATGGAGTATAATCTATAAAAATACTGAATTACTGGTGGCTCAGAGGTTAAAGCGTCTGCCTCCAATGCGGGAGACCCAGGTTCGATCCCTGGGTCAGGAAGATCCCCTGGAGAAGGAAATGGCAATCCACTCCAGTATCCTTGCCTGGAGAATCCCATGGACAGAAAAGCCTAGTGGCTTACAGTCCACGGGGCTGCAAAGAGTCGGACACGACTGAGCGAGTTCACCACCACCATACCTGACTAATGCAATATTGTAAATCAACTATACTTCTATTTTAGAAAAACAGAATTTCTTTCCTTTTTAAGGCTGAATAAGATTCTATTAAATGTATATACCACATTTTCTTTATCCTTTCATCAGTCCACTGATGGACACTTTCACCTTTTGGCTATTATGAATGATGCTGCCATGAACCCGGATGTACAGATACCTGTTTAAGTTCCTGCTTTCAATTATCTGGGGTCTAGAGATAGGTCTGCCAGATCATAAAGTAGCTCTATGTGTAATATTTTGAGGAACCACAATACTTTTGATAGCTTACAGTGAACGGTGTTAGATTCGCGATCTCTGAAGAAAATAATTTAGCTTCAGTACCAGAGATGAGGCTTCAGACACTCAAAGCTTCATGTGGCAAAAGTTTTATTACAGTGAAAAAGGTCTGTCTGACCTAGACAGAAGAGGACAGAAAGTGCCCCACTCACTAGTTTGGGTGGAGCTAAAACCCCGCTTTTTCAGTTGGTTACTGACAATAGAAAGGTCTTACCAGACTCAATCTCACATACATCTTAAGATAGTAGTATAAGTCAGAAGGTTCTTGTTAAGAGGGCTTCCCTGGTGGCTCAGAGGTTAAAGTGTCTGCCTCCAATGCGGGAGACCCAGGTTCGATCCTTGGGTCAGGAAGATCCCCTGGAGAAGGAAATGGCAATCCACTCCAGTATTCTTGCCTGGAGAATCCCATGGACAGAGAAGCCTAGTAGGTTACAGTCCATGGGGCCACAGAGTCAGACACGACTGAGCGACTTCAACTCTCTCACTCTTTTCCATTGCAGCTATACCTTCCCATTTCATTTGAACAGTTTTCTATTCCATATCAATCCTCTCAACATCTTATCCACCTTTTGGTGACAATCCAGCCTTTGTGTGTTCCAGCCCTGGTTATCTATGTGATGAAACAGAGGTAGGGAACAAAGGTTGAATGTGGATGAAACCTAGTTCTATTTCTACTGCCACTAATTCACACAACTATTAAATGAAACAAGAACCCTCACAGGTGTCCTGAAGTTTAACTAGAAATCACAGGAAGTTAGAGTGATAAAATAAGCAAATTTGAATACACCAGACTTTGCACATCAAACATACGTTTTTAGCTTCAAAGGAATCATTCCAGCTGAGTAAGATCATACTGTCATAATATCTGTTTCATTCCTCTTCTTTTGTAATCATTCCCCAAATCTAAATTTAATTACTAAACACCAATTACTGAATAAGAACAAACAGATTCAAAGAACTGAGGACTTAGAGAAAAAGTAAGATTCTTTCCCTTTATGAAAAATCTAGCATAACAGCTATTGCTTTATCATTTTTCTGCACAGCATCTCTTCCTCCACCCCCTATTCCCTTTCTGATCATCAGGATGTGGCAATCATAATGTGTACAGTTCAGACCGTCTAAAAAGCCCACATAGTTGACTGACAGGCTCCAGCAGCTGCACCCTGGGATCCACCATTGTGTTTACACCAAGACCATGCTTCCTCTAGGCTGTTTGCAGCCAATGACTGAGCATGATGGGGATCTAGAAGTGGAACAGTCCTGCCTGGATGTAGTACTTTTCCAATGACAATCTTCTTGGGAATTCTCTATTTGCTTGGCGAAGACTCTCAGAACAACGCAGTGGCCTGAGGCTCTTCCTAATCGTCAATCCTTCCTGCTTTTCTTTCACAGACATCAGGCCTGTATCATCTGTGGCCTCAGTGATTGGTCAAAGGGGTGAATATTTGATTGGCTTGCATAGGACCAATCAGAATATTTTGCTGGGGATTAGTCAATCTCAAACAGGTGGGAGCAGAGGAGTCCCAGGAAGTAAGGCAATAAACACATTCCCCTGAGGCCATGGTTCCTGGCAGAGGAAACTGTGTCTACAGTTGCAAAGAATGAGGTCAATATTATAGAGTAAAAGAAAGGAGTGAAAGGCTTGGGAGTGGAGTGGCAGGACCTGAGGAGATGCTGATTCTGAAATCTAGAGAGCAGCATCACCCATCATATTTGATCATGTGAGTCAGCAAGTTTCCTGTTTTAATTGGGTTTTGATCCCTTGTGATCTAAGAGTTCTAGTTATGCGATTCCTTTGGTTAACATCTTTCCCTGGTTTCCATTGATTTTAGGATAAAGCCCAAACTTGTTATACTACAACATTTTATTTTCAAAAGTTTCCAAACCTACTGAAAATTTGTCAGAATAATAAAATATGTTGCATCTAAATTCATCAGTTATTAGTATTCTGCTACATTGGTTTTATTTCTTTCTCTTTCTATAAACATATAATTTTGGATGAATAATTTGAGAACTAAATTAGTCAAAGACATCTTACTATTTCACCCCTAAATACCTTTAAAGGCATTTTCCTATATAACCATGATACAATTGTCACATTAAGAAAATTTAGCCTTGATACAGCATAGAATCTGAATTCAAATTATCCTAATTATCCCAATAATGTCATTCATAGTTATTGCTGTTGGTGGTGGGGTTTTTTTAAATCAAGATCCAATTAAGGATTCAGTCAGTCAGTCAGTTCAGTTATTCACTCGTGTCCTACTCTGTGACCCCATGGACTGCAGCATGCCAGGCCTCCCTGTCCATCACCTACCCCTAGAGTTTACTCAAACTCGTGTCCTTTGAGTTGGTGATGCCATCAAACCATCTCATCCTCTGTTGTCCCCTCCTCCTCTTGCCTTCAATCTTTCCCAGCATCAGGGTCTTTTCAAGTGAGTCAGCTCTTCGCATCAGGTGGCCGAAGTATTGGAGTTTCAGCTTCAACATCAGTCCTTATGTAATGCTTTTAGGTGTTATATCTCTAATCTCCTTTGATTTAGAACATTTCCTTTGCATTTTTCTGTCTTTCAACCCCTTGATATTTTTTTTAAGAATCCAGAAAGATTGTTTGGCAGAATGCATCTTAAATTGGACTTTTCTGGTTGTCTGCTCATGATTTGATTCAGGCTAAACATTTTCAGGAGCAAACAGAGGTGATGTGATGCTCTCAACACATTTGTAGGGCTGTTCACAGGCTGGACCTGCCCACATATCTGATCTCATCACCTACTACTCTCTCTGCGATTCTTTGAGTTTCAGCCAAACACACTTGTTCCTCCAGCATGCCTGTCTTTTCCAGCTTTCACACACCCTACTGCTTATGCCCAGCACTCACTTCCCCTACCCTGCCCTTGGTTTGTCTGGGTCACTGGCATGTGCATTTCTGGTCTACCCTTAGATATTCATGAGGCCATTCTTGACCCTTTGGGTGGGTCAGTTTATCTGTGTACTTGAATAATTATTTTTCTTTCTAGATCATTGGTCTTCAAAGTGTGGTCTTCAGACCCTTGGGGTTCACAAGATCAAAATTAGTTTCATGGTAAACTGTTTTTATCTTTTTACTGTCTTGACATTTGTACTGATGGTACAAAAGAAATGAAGGTGAAACTGCTGGTGCCTTAAGATGAATCATGGTTGGGACAACAACCTATAACATTAGCTGTTCTCTTCTTCCTCCATTCATTCACAGGAAAAAAAAAATTCTAGTTTTACATAAGAATGTTTTTGATTAAGCAATAAAAATGATTAATTTTATTAAATCATGTCCCTTGAGTACATAAATGTCTTATATTCTCCATGACAAAATGGGAAGTATGCAAGCCCTTCTGCTGAAATATGATGAAGTATGATGGTCATCCCAAGGAAAAGCACTTGTGTGATTGGACTGTAAGCTGAGCTACATGCTATTTTCTATGGAACACCATTTTTACCTGAAAGAATAACAGGCAGTTAAACTATGCTTATTCAACCTGGGTATTTGGCAGACATTCTCTCAAAAATGAACAGTCTGTCATTTAAAGAAAAACACTCATATTATGCGTAAAAGAGAAAAATGAAGTCGCTCAGTCGTGTCCAACTCTTTGTGACCCCATGGACTGTAGCCTACCAGGCTCCTCTGTCCATGGGATTTTCCAAGCAATAGTACTGGAGTGAATTGCCATTTCTTTCTCCAGGTGAGCTTCCTGACCCAGGGATCAAACCAGGGTCTCCCACATTGTAGACAGATGCTTTACTGTCTGAGTCACCAAGCAAGTCCCATATTATGTGTGGCCAATGGTAAAATTTAAGCATTCACATACAAGTTAGAATTTTGGGAAAATTGTATTTGTCACCATAAGCTCAACAGATTTCCAGCACTTAAAGACTTTTCTCATGTGACCAGTGCTGCTATTAAGAAATGTGATTTTTTTATATATTGTATAATGAAATATGCCAACATTTGAAAGAATGGTATAATTCAGTGAATCAATGTTTCTTAAACAGTGCATGTTGTTACAAAATCATAAATAAGATCACTGAAAGTACAAGCTAAACTAATGAATTTTAATATAAAAAATTTATTTCATGTATTTATCATTGGTGTGATTTCAGATTTGATACTGTAGTAATCTTTAAGAAGTTACCACTTATTAATTTTTGGTGTAGTATTAAAGCAAAGAATAATTTCCACAATTATCTGAAAACACTTTTAAGATACTTCTCTCTTTTCCAATTACTTATCTGGGTGATGCCAGATATTTTGTATATACCTCAACCAAAATAACATATCACATCAAATTAAAGAAAGAAACAGAGGTGAGAATCCAGATTACAAAATATTATAATTAAAGAGACTAACAAAATTATAAACAAATGCCACTCATTAAATTTTTTGTTTTGGAAAAATGTAGTTATCTTTTCATAGATGTATATTATTTATACTTATATATAATAGGTTCATTGTGCTATATTCAAATGAATTAATACTTTTAAAATTTCCTAGTTTTAATCTCTAATATAATAGATACCAACAATTGCAACCCACATAATCAAAAGCCTTTTGCAGTCTTCAACTTTTAGAGTGTTACAGGATCCTAAGATCAAAGCTGGAGAACTCTAAGCTTTGGGAGAGCATGCCACGTCTCTCTTGAGCACTACTTTGCTCTACATCAGAGACACTTGAAAAGTAGCTGCCATACATTGACACGAATCAGCCATAGGTGAACACAATCTCCCAATGCCGAAGCCCCCTCCCACCTCCCACCCCACATCCTCTACTGTATGGCAAAACAAATACAGTATTGTAATTTAAAATAAATAAATAAATAAATAAATAAAATAAAAATAAAAACCAGCAAAAAAAAAAAAGAAAAAAAAGAAAAGTAGCTGCCAGTATTTGTTAAAAATATGATTGACTGAATGACTGTCTGAGTAAATGAATGACACTTGCAAGATACTGCAGATAGAGGGAAGAGTCTGATATTAAAAAAAAAAACAGAAATAAAACAGGAAGAATTTTAGGAAAATGTTGATATTGTTCAATTTCTCAGTTGTGTTCAACCCTTTGCAACCCAATGAACTGAAGCATGCCAGATTTCCCTGTCCTTCACTTATCTCCAAGAGTTTGCTAACCGTCTCATCCTCTGTCACCCCCTTCTCCTCTTGCCCTCAATCTTTCCCAGCAGCAGGATCCTTTCCAATGAGTTTGCACTTCACATCAGGTGACCAAAGTATTGGAGCTTCAACTTCAGCATCAGTCCTTCCAATGAATATTCAGGGTTTATTTCATTTATGATTGACTGGTATGATCTTTTGCAGTCCAAGGGACTCTCAAGAGTCTTCTCCAGCACCCCAGTTTGAAAGCATCAATTCTTGGTGTTTGGACTTCTTTATGGTCCAACCCTCATGTTTGTACATGACTACTGGAAAAACCATAGCCTTGACTATGAGGACCTGTGTTAGCAAAGTGATGTCTTTGCTTTTTAATATGCTGTCTAGGTTTGTCAAAGCTTTTCTTCCAAGGAGCACTTAAGTGTGTTAGTCACTCAGTAGTGTCCAACTCTTTGTGATCCCATGGACTATAGCCCACCAGGCTCCTCTGTCCTTGGAATTCTCCAGGCAAAAATACTGGAGTGAGTAGCCATTCCCTTCTCCAGGGAATTTTCCCAACCCAGGGATTGAACCTGGATCTGACAGGTGGATTCCTTACTATCTGAGCCACCAAGGAAGCCCTAAGGAGCACGTGTCTTCCAAGGAGCAAGTGTCTTTTAATTTCATGGCTGCAGTCTCACTATCCACAGTAATTTTGGAGCCCAAGAAAATTCTATCACTGTTTGCATTGTTTCCCCATCTATTTGCCATGAAATAATGGAGAAGGATGCCATAATCTTAGCATTTTAAATGTTGAGTTTTAAGCCAGTTTCTTCACTCTTCTCTTTCACCTTCATCAAGAGGCTCTTTAGTTCCTCTTCGTTTTCTGCCATTAGAGTGATATCATCTGCATATCTGAGGTTATTGGTATTTCTGCCAGCAATCTTGATTCCAGCTTGTGAGTCATCCAACCCAGAATTCTGCATGATGTGGTCTTCATATAAGTTAAATAAGCAGGGTGACAATATACACCCTTGACACACTCCTACCCCAATTTTGAACCAGCCCATTGTTCCATGTCCAGTTCTAACTGTCACTTCTTGAACTGTACACAGGTTTCTCAGGAGACAGGCAAGGTGGCCTGGTTTTCCCATCTTTAAGAATTTTCCACAGTTTTTTTGTGATCCACTCAAAGGCTTTAGCATAGTCAGGGAAGCAGAAGTAGATGTTTTTCTGGAATTATCTTGCCTTTTTATGATCCAGTGGATGTTGGCAATTTGATCTGTGGTTCCATTGCCTTTCTTAAACCCAGCTTGTATATCTGAAAGTTCTTGGTTCACATACTATTAAAGCCTAGCTTGAAGGATTCTGAGCATTACTTTGCTAACATGTGAAATGAGTGCAATTGTGTGGTAGTTTGAATATCCTCTGGCATTGCCCTTCCCAAAGAAGGGCAATGAAAATTGACCTTTTCCAGTCCTGTGGCCACTGCTGAGTTTCCCAAATTTGCTGGAATTTGAGTGAAGCACTTTAACAGCATCATCTTTTAGGATTTGAAATAGTTCAGCTGGTATTCCATCAGCTCCACTGGCTTTGTTTGTAGTGATGCTTCCTAAAGCCCATTTGACTTTGTACTCCAGGATGTCTGGCTCTAGGTGAGTGATCACACCATCACGGTTATCTGGGTCATTAAGATCTGTTTTGTATATTTCTTCTGTGTTTTCTTGTCACTTCTTCTTAATAGCTTTTGCTTCCATTCGGTCCATACTGCTTCTGTTCTTTATTGTGCCTTTGAAATGTTCCCTTGATATCTCTAATTGACTTGAAAATATCTCTAGTCTTTTCCATTCTATTGTTTTCCTCTATTTCTTTGCATTGCTCACTTAAGAAGAATTTCTTATCTATTCTTGCTATTCTTTGGAACTCTGCATTCAGGTGGGTAGGAGGAAACTAGTGCATGGATGAAAACTTAGGCTTTGGACCTAACCCTGAGTTCAAATCCTGGCTCCAACTTTTATTAGCTAAATACCATTCTGAGCTTCAGCTTGTTAGCTGTGCACTAGTACAGATTTCTGCCTCTGTGCCTGTTTCTTTACCTGTAAAATGAGAATAATGACAGCACCTATCCAATACATTCATGTTGAAAGTAAAGTGCTTGACTTGTACTGCCTAATATGGCCACATGTGATCACTGAGCACTTGGTATGTGGCTAGTGCAAATGAAAAATAAGTTTTAAATTTTATTTCATTTTAATTGGTTGAAATTAAAATGTTTAAATTGAAGTAGTTTGTCAAAATGAATGAGAATAGAAAAAGAAATATTTTTTAATACTAATTCAAGCATTAAACTCCTTTTAAGCAAATTTAGATCAACTCGAGTTTGTGATTCTAATTTTCCAGTTTATTTTTTATGAAATCTAAATACTGATCAAATATTTGCAGTGAAAAGTTAGGTCCAAACTGAGATGTGTTATAGGTATAAAATGCATGGTGGATTTCCAAGATAATACCAAAAAATTAAGTATATTAGTAAGTTTTTATACTGATTATACACTCATAATAAAAAAAATTAAGATAAATCTCACCATTTTTTATTTTTTGATGTGGCAATTAGAAATGAGAGACAGCAAAAGAGACATAGATGTATAGAACAGTCTTTCGGACTCTGTGGGAGAGGGAGAGGGTAGGATGATTTGGGAGAATGGCATTGAAACATGTATAATATCATATAAGAAATGAATCATCAGTCCAGGTTCGATGCATCATACTGGATGCTTGAGGCCGGTGCACTGGGATGACCCAGAGGGATGGTATGGGGAAGGAGGTGGGAGGAGGGTTCAGGATGGGGAACAGGTGTATACCTGTTCCCCATGTTCATCATGGCAGATTCATGTTGATGCATGGCAAAACCAATACAATATTGTAAAGTAATTAACTTCCAATTAAAATAAATAAATTTATATTAAAAAAGAAATTTAAGATACACATATGGATTACATTCTATTTCCATTGTACAGTGGCTCTGTACACAGTAAACATTGTACACAACATTAGTGGTCACTGTTTTATTATTATGTATACTATAAAAAGATAACATTTACCTTATAAAATCGTATAAAGATAAAATGCAAGTATTCTGTAAGGCTCTTACCCCAGTGTTAGGCACATGATAAGGGCTCAGTAAACGGTACCCATCACCAGTAAGGAAAGAGGGCATCCTGTGTTCTTGGATAACAGAACTGAAAGGCTGGGTGGGGAGTGCATATTGTATCAAGTTTTGAAAATCTGGCTGAAAAAGCTGAGGCTTAATTCTCTATACAACCAAGAGCCACTGAAGCGCATGATTCAAGATGTGTTTTAGAAAGATAACTCTGACAATAAGTGTCCTCAGAGGGGGAGATGTGAGATTTAGAAACAGTTCTAAACCATTCAGAGCTACATCTGCAGAGTTGGTTGGGTAATCAAGCTGGGAACTGCTGTCTGAGGTCACAAACCAAGTCTCAGTTTGAGTGATGAGCCTGGTTTCTTGGGAAGCTCATAATCAAGACTTGTAGCAACTCTGAAAGAGATTTCACAGGCATTTTTGAAAAGTGATAGACAGCATCATCAGTATAAGCAGCTCTCCTTCCACTGTGACTATTCCAAAATGTGTACATTTTTTGTGTGTGTTTACACATCAAGCAAATAAATGATACCATCACATTTTAGTGTATTTTTGTGCTCTGAATGAAAGGCTCTTGTAAAAACTTTTCCTGGTCTCAAGCACCCTAACCAGTCCTTCAAGTTCCCCTTTATATAAATAAACCCATCCTTCCCTAGGAAACACTTAGATACTGACTGAAACACACTAAATCCATATCCTTTTACCAGTTACTGCCCTTATATCCCAGAGAAGGCAATGGCACCCCACTCCAGTACTCTTGCCTGGAATATCCCATGGACGCAGGAGCCTGGTAGGCTGCAGTCCATGTGGTCACTAGGAGTTGGACATGACTGAGTGACTTCACTTTCTCTTTTCACTTTCATGGATTGAAGGAGGAAATGGCAACCCACTCCAGTGTTCTTGCCTGGAGAATCCCAGGGACGGGGGGAGCCTGGTGGGCTGCCGTCTATGGGGTCGCACAGAGTTGGACACGACTGAAGTGACTTAGCAGCAGCAGCCCTTATATCCAGATGAAAGACACCCCTCTCCTAGGCCCCACAGCTTTGAGGGTTCTGAGATGGCCCCTTTCCTGCTGTCCTTTATTAGTTGTCTAAGGTTGCATAAAAAATTGCAAAACTTAGTGAGTTTAAATGACAATCATCATTTACATCTACCATGGTTTCTACAGATTGTGAATTAAGAAATAGCTTAGCTAGGAAAGAGGCTTCTCTGGTGGCTCAGAAGATAAAGAATCAGCCTTTAGATTGCTGAAATTGCAAATCAGCAATGCAGCCTTCAGACTGCTGAATCTGCAATCAGCAATGCAGGAGACCTGGGTTCAGTCCCTGAGTTAGGGGACCCCAGGAGGAGGGCATGGCAACGTACTTCATTATTCTTACCTGGAGAATCCCCATGGACAGAACAGCCTGGCATGTTACAGTCCATGAGGTTGCAAAGAATCGGACCCTACTGAGCAACTAAGCCCAAGCACTCTTAGCTAGGTGACTCTGGTTCAGGGTCTCTCATGGAAGGTTGTAGTCAGAAGTTAGCTGGGCCTGTAGTCATTTGAAGGCTTGTCTTTGGAGGATATATTAATGCTTTCAAGGTGTTCACTTACAGAACTGGAAATTTGATTTTGGCTGCTGTCAGAAGACTTTAGGTCCTCTTCACATGGGAAGCTCCCTCACAAGACGGTGGCTAGGATCTGAGGCCAAACATACAAATGCACAATGGCTAGATCATACATGAAAACAGAACCCAGAACCACAGTGTGCCCCATCAGTGAAACCAGCAGCAACTTCCGTATCCATAAGCCCCAAATGGCCAGGACTTGATCTATTACTGATAGCTTCTCTAATTTTTGCTTCCATTTCCAACTTAAAACTAATCAAAGAAAGCAAAATCTGCCTCCCTCAATCACACCAGAGAAGGCAATGGCAACCCACTCTAGTACTCTTGCCTGGAAAATCCCATGGACGGTGGAACCTGGTGGGCTGCAGTCCATGGGGTCGCTAAGAGTTGGACACGACTGAGCGACTTCACTTTCAATTTTCGCTTTCATGCCTTGGAGAAGGAAATGGCAACCCACTTCAATGTTCTTGCCTGGAGGATCCCAGGGACTGAGGAGCCTGGTGGGCCTCCATCTATGTGTCTGGGTTGCACAGAGTAAGACACGACTGAAGCGACTTAGCAGTAGCAGCAGCAACCAATCACACAAAATGCTTTACTTCCATTCAGCTAGCCTGCAGCTTCCCCAGGCCACACACTTCTAATTAGGCACACCTGAGGCTTTCCCTTTACCTAGAGCTATGCCCCTAGTCTGCTGCTTTTGGATCTCTGCCAAAAGACATGATAGTGGCTGACTCCCTTTCTACACAAACTTTGAATTAAATAGCTTTTTCTTGTTTTAATGTGGGTGGTTTTTGCTTATTTACACAAATTTACACAAGTTTACACAAATTCTGAAAATGTGTGTGTTTGTGTATGTGTGTATGAGAGAGAGAGAGCATGAAGTGGCCAGAAGCTGTGCCCTTTTCATGACCCAGCTTTGGAAGTCACAAATTATCACTTCCACCATACCCCCTTGGTGCAGGTAGTCACAGTCCCTCACCTAGGGGGAATATAGATCACCCTTCTTGGTAGAGAGATGTGCCAATAACAATGAAAGAAGAGCATCCTTGATGGGGTAAATATGTGGGTTTGGTCATTTTTAAAAAATACAATCAATTCCCTCCCTCTGGACAAAGAGTCTATGGGGTTAGGAGACATGCTTGCATAAAACCTGCTCCCCAACTTCTAAGCCCGAAATGAATGTTAGCCACTATCTAAATGTGTTTTTTTTCTATTTAAATCAATTAAAATTCAATAAAATTTAGAGTCCATTTCCTCAGTCTCACTAACCACATTTTGAGTACTCGATAGCCACAAATGGCTAGTGGCTACCATACTGGACAGCCCAAATAGAGAATATTTCCATCACTGCCTTGGATAGTGCTGATCTAGGTCAAGTTCAGAGACCTCAAAAACCCATGTAGATCATATTTTGATATTAGCAGTCAGGGCCTGGATGGGTGATCCAAAATGATGGTTGGCAGGCTTTGCAGACAGAGCTTAAATATCCAGGCTGCAATGTCAGCAAGCTTGCTGTTATGTCCTGAGTTGTGTCCCCTCAGATTCATATGTTAAAACCCTAACCCTCAACGTGACTGCATTTGAAGAAGGGCCAAAGAAGGAGGTAGTACATATTAAGTGAGGCCATAAGGGTAAGATCCAGCAGGTCTGATGTCCTTAGAAGAGGAAAAGATGAGAGAGCTCCCTCTCTCCACATGCCACAGGGAAAATGCCACATCAGGATGCAACAAGATGGTAGAACCTGCAAGACAAGAAGGAAACCCACCAAGAACCAAATTAGCTGGCACCTTGATCCTGGACTTCCAACTTCCAGAACTATGAGAAAATTAATTTCTGTTACTGAATCCACCCAGCCTGTGGTATTTTTTTACAGCAGCCTAAGTAGATTCACAGACTTGTGCACAAGGTCCTTCACAGAACAGTCCAGAACAAGGGATGGAAGGAAGAGGGAAGGGGAGACACAGGTTGGTGGCTTACTCTCCCCCATCATCTCACTTCAGCATGGAACCTCAAGAAACTCAAGAAATAAAATTGGCCTCCCAAGATGTTACAAAGATGTATATGGCAATGAAGAGAGATCCAATTTATTTAAGTTTGTTCACTTGATTCATACCTTCTAAATATTTTGACATACAGTATGTAGGTAGGCCTCCATGTGTGCTCCTTTATAGGAACCCATGAGGCTCCTCTGGTACCTCAGTTGGTAGACTCTGGTTCAATTCCTGAGTTGGGAAGAGTCTCTGGAGAAGGGATAAGCTACCCACTCCAGTATTCTTGGGCTTTCTTGGTAGCTCAGATGGTAAATAATCTGCCTGCAATGCAGGAGACCTGGGTTTGATCCCTGGGTTGTGAAGATCTCCTGGAGAAAGGAAAGGCTACCCACTCCTGTATTCTTGCCTGGAGAATTCCATGGACAGAGGAGCCTGGCAGGCTATGTTCATGGGGTTGTGAAGAGTCAGACATGATTGAGTAACTAAGCATAGTACAGCATAGGAACCCACAAATGTTGGAGATGCATAAGATTTTAGTTTATATAGTTTCTTAGCCTGAGGAATAGGAAAATATATATGTGTGTGCTATGTTGCATTATCACTGTAATGAAAACAGTGGATTCCAAAAAGAAGGGTGCTAGACATCAGGCCCAGTGTAGTGGCACAAACTTGCTCTGCCTCAGTGCATATTTCATAGAGCCTGTTTCAAGACTAAGAGTCAAATGGAGATATCAACTGCATTATGGTCTAAAGAATCTGCTGAGTTACCTAGGGGAAAAAAAAAAAAAAAAAAAAAGACTGCATGGATAGGCTTTGAAATAGAGTTATGCTCTGTCACTGTTGCTGCCTTCTTCCTGGGCTTCAGCACCCACCTCTCAGTCACTGAGGGTGACTTTTCTTTCAAATGACACTTTGAACAGCCAACCTTTATCCACTGAAATATACCTTGATACATTCTATTTTTCCGCCTGGTATTTTTTTCATAATTTTATTTCTTTATTTTTGGCTGTGCTGGGTGGTTCTTCACTTCTGAGCAGGCTTTTCTCTAGCTGTGGCAGGTGAGGGCTGCGCTCTAGTTGCAGTGCTCAGACTCCTCATTGGGGTGGCTTCTCTTGTTGCAGAGTACAGGCTCTAGAGTGTGCAGGCTTCAGTAGTTGTGGCTTGCGGGCTCTAGGACACAGTCTCAGTAGTTGTGACACACAAGTTTAGTTGATCCATGGCATGTGGGATCTTCTTGGGCCAGGGATCCAACCTGTGTCTTCTGCATTGGCAGGCAGATTCTTTACCACCGAGCCCCCAGGGAAGCCTCTGCCTGGTATATATTCAAACAAAAATGCTTGTCAGCAGCTTGCACACAAAGAAAGTCTTCCATTTTCCCATATAAATATTTTGGGCTGTCTGATGAAAAGTCTGTTTTTCCAGATCAGCGAGTTCTGTAGCTGACGAATGTTTCCAAAACCATATGGCTGCTGATGGTGAGACCCCAAATTCCTGACTACACAGAAAGTGGCCTCCTGCATCTGAGACTCTGGGTTGAAGGGCAAGGTTTGCCCTTGGCCACAGCAGCTGAGAGCCTTTCTATATCCCAGGAAAAAATGCTTTTGCTGCTCCCTCCTTGTTCAGTTACTTGTGTTTATATTCCCCTGACTTTGAGGGCCTTCATGTGGCATTATCACAATGTGAGTCAACATTGAAGAAGTTACTGAGACTTCTAGACGTGGTGGAAGGCTTAACAAGTGTGTAGGCCAACTCCACCCCAAATTCTGCTCCAAATATGCACAAAGACTGGATACTACACATATTTTTAATTAAAAATAGATATGTGTTGGGCAGTGAGGGAAAAAAGACCAGTAAAGATGTTCTGAAAGAAAACTAGACTTACTACTTGCCTGGAAGGGAGAGCCACACTATTGCACTCAGGTGTAGGATCGGCAGGTTTCTCTAAGCAGAAATTGAAAGAATTTATATAACAAAAGAATTTGGCCAAGAGGCAGAATGTAAATTCTTTCTTTTCATGTCTCTGATACAGGGAAGTCTGGTTTCAAACAAGTTTGGGATCAGTTGCCTAAATTTCCCATGGGTTTGAAGTCATTCAGTGGAAGGCTTAAGCTGAGAATTCTCATCAAAGTTTTCTTTAATACACATACAAATAAGAAAGAGTAATTGCCAGGAGTCAGAAGAAAAGAAGGAGACTTTAGATAGTGAAGTAAATGAAAGTTGAAGCTATGTAGCACATAGGATGTGAGCCTTATTAAATACACTTGAAGGTAGAGGGTTTTAATACCTGATTAGGAAGCAATTTGGAGTACACCAGAACCCAAGAGAAAGGAGCAGTGACCCCACAAGAGACTAAGCCACACTTCCCTGTGAGTGTCTAGAAGTATTGGGTGGAGGTGAAGGTTGACAGTAGGTGATCTGCCCCAGGGTCAGTGGCACCAAATACAATAGTCCTGGGAGCCCTGGGGCATGCTGGGGTATGCTGCCCTAAGTCCTTTTGAAGGAGGTCACCATCATCCCTACCATACTTTGGCCTTAGGCCAAACTATATAGAGAGAAAACAGTCCCAACCTTCAACAGAAAATTGAATTAAAGATTTACTGAGCATGGCCCTGTACTATACAGGGAGAAGATTTATACAGTCAGCAAAAATAAGAGCTGGAGCTGACTGTGGCTCAGATCATGAACTCTTTATTGCAAAATTCAGACTTAAATTGAAGAAAGTAGGGAAAACCACTAGACCATTAAGTTCAACTCTGTTCAGTTCAGTCACTCAGTCGTGTCCAACTCTTTGCAAACCCACGAATCACAGCACACCAAGCCTCCCTGTCCATCACCAACTCTCGGAGTTTATTCAAACTCATGTCCATCGAGTCAATGATGCCATCCAGCCATCTAATCCTCTGTTGTCCCCTTCTCCTCCCACTCCCAATCCCTCCCAGCTTCAGGGTCTTTTCCAATGAGTCAACTCTTTGCATGAGGTGGCCAAAGTATTAGAGTTTCAACTTCTGCATCAGTCCTTCCAATGAACACCCAGGACTGATCTCCTTTAGGATGGACTGGTCGGATCTTCTTGCAGTCCAAGGGACTCTCAAGTGTCTTCTCCAATACCACAGTTCAAAAGCATCAGTTCTTCAGCACTCAGCTTTCTTCACAGTCCAACTCTCACATCCATACATGACCACTGGAAAAACCATAGCTTTGACTAGACAGACTTTTGTTGGCAAAGTAATGTCTCTGCTATCTAGGTTGGTCATAACTTTCCTTCCAAGGAATAAGCATCTTTTAATTTCATGGCTGCAATCACCATCTGCAGTGATTTTGGAGCCCCCAAAATAAAATCTGACACTGTTTCCACTGTTTCCCCATCTATTTCTCATGAAGTGATGGGACCGGGTGCCATGATCTTCGTTTTCTGAATGTTGAGTTTTAAGCCAACTTTTTCACTCTCCTCTTTCACTTTAATAAAGAGGCTCTTTAGTTCCTCTTCACTTTCTGCTATAAGGGTGGTGTCCTCTGCATATCTGAGGTTACTGATATTTCTCCTGGCAATCTTGATTCCAGCTTGTGTTTCTTCCAGTGCAGCGTTTCTCATGATATACTCTGCATAGAAGTTAAATAATCAGGGTGACAATATACAGCCTTGACGTACTCCTTTTTCTATTTGGAACCAGTCTGTTGTTCCATGTCCAGTTCTAACTGTTGTTTCCTGACCTGCATATAGGTTTCTCAAGAGGCAGGTTAGGTGGTCCTGTATTCCCATCTCTTTCAGAATTTCCACAGTTTATTGTGATCCACACAGTCAAAGGCTTTGACCATACAGGTATGACCTAAATCAAATTCCTTATAAGCATACAGTGGAAGTGACACATTCAAAAGGTTAAATCTTATAGACAGAGTGCCTAAAGAACTATGGACAGAGGTTGGTAACATGGTACTGGAGGCCTTGATCAAAACCATCCCCCAGAAAAAGAAATGCAAATAAGCCAAATGATTATCCACAGAGGCCTTACAAATAGCTGAGAAAATAAGAGAAGTGAATGGCAAAAGAGAAAAGGAACGATATTTCCATTTGAATGCAGAATTCCAAAGAATATCAAGGAGAGACAAGATAGCCTTCCTCAGTGATCAATGCAAAAAGAGAGGAAAACAATAGAATGGGGAAGACTATAGGTCTCTTCAAGAAAATTAGAGATATCAAAGGAGTACTTCATGGAAAGATGGGCACAATAAAGGACAGAAGCAGTATGGACCTAATGGAAGCAAAAGATATTAAGAAAAGGTGGCAAGAAAACACAGAAGAAGTATACAAAAGAGATCTTAATGACTCAGATAACCACAATGGCATGATCACTCACCTAGAGCCAGACATGCTGAAGTGCAAAGTCAAATGGGCCTTACTAAGCATCACTACAAACAAAGCCAGTGGAGCTGATCAAATACCAGCTGAACTATTTCAAATCCTAAAATATGACGCTGATAAAGTGCTGCACTTAATATGCCAGCAAATTTGGAAACCTCAGCAGTGACCACAGGATTGGAAAAGGTCAGTTTTCATTCCAATCCCAAAGAAAGGCAATGCCAAACGATGTTCACACTACCACACAATTTTGCTCATCTCATAGCTAGCAAAAAATTGCTCAAAATTCTCCAAGCCAGGCTTCAACAGTACATGAACTGAGAACACCCAGATGTTCCAAGTGGATTTAGAAAAGGTGGAGGAACCAAAGATTGAATTACCAATATCCATTGGATCATAGAAAAAGCAAGAGAGTTCCAGAAAAGCATCTACTTCTGCTTCATTGATTATGCTAAAACCTTTGACTGGGTGGATCACAAAGAAACTGTAAAAAATTCTTAAAGAGATAGGTATACCAGACCACCTTACCTACCCCCTGAGAAATCTGTACGCAGGTCAAGAAGCAACAGTTATAACCAAACATGGAACAATAGACTGGTTCCAAACTGGGAAAGGGTACATAAAGGCTGTGTGTTGTTATCATGCTTATTTAACTTATATACAGAGTACATCTTGCAAAATATTGGTTTGGATGAAACACAAGCTGGAATCAGTATTGCTGGGAGAAATATCAATAGCCTCAGATATGCAGATGACACCACTTTTATGGAAGCAAGGAAGATGAACCAAAAACATTCTTGATGAAAGTGAAAGAAGAGAGTGAAAAAGCTGGGTTAAAACTCAACAGTCAAAAAACTAAGATCATGGCATCTGGTCCCATCACCTCATGGCAAATAGATGGGGAAATAATGGAAATAGTGACAGAATTCATTTTGGGGGTTCCAAAATCACTGCAAATGGTGACTGTAGCCATGAAATCAAAAGACACTTGCAAGAAAAACTATGACAAACCTAGACAGCATATTAAAAAAGAGAAACATTGCTTTGCAAACAGAGGTTTGTATAGTCAAAGCTATGGCTTTCCTAGTAATCAAGTACGGACGTGAGAGTTGGACCATAAAAATGGCTGAGTGCCAAAGATGGATGCTTATGAACTGTAGCATTAGAGAAGATTCTTGAGAGTCCTTTGGACTGCAAGATTGAAAAAGTCAATTCTAAAGGAAACCAGTCCTGAATATTCACTGGAAGGACTGAGGCTGAAGCTGAAGCTCCAATACTTTAGTCACCTGATGCAAGGAGTTGACTCATTAGAAGAGACCCTGATGCTGGGAAAGACTGAAGGCCTGAGGAGAAGGGGATGACCGAGGATGATATGGTTGGATGGTATCACTGACTCAATGGACATGAGTTTGAGCAAGCTCTGGGAGTTAGTGATGGACCAAGAATCCTGGTGTGCTATAGCCCATGGGGTTTCAAAAAGTCAGACACACCTGAGCAACTGAACTGAACTGATCAGGATGCAGAGTCAGAGATAGGCAGCCAGAACAATTCCCTGCACAATGCTGGGGTTCATAAAACCTTGTCCCATCTGTGGTCTGGGATTGAAAAGTTGCATCTGGTAGCAAGCTTCCTGCCCCAGGTTTGGGTAGGAACACCACTAGGGAAGGATAGGACGTTAAGACCAAGAAATGTTGTTCAGGACCTACCTGGTATATTCTGTGGGTTGAGCAGATTTGAGCCAGCCACAAATCCACCCCATGGATCTCAAACCAGGCTTCTTCAGGATTCCCAAGGAAGGTGAGCTCTCTGAAGTCTGGAGCCTGGCAGGCTACAGTCCACGGGGTCACAAAGCATCAGACACAACTGAGCAACTAAGCACAGCATGACACTGCAATAAAAATCTTTTATTTATTAAAAAAAAAAAGCACTAAATACTCTGTTTAATGACTCTCAAGAATGAGGCAGTAGGGAAGGAGGGTTTTGAAGAAGGGCTGCAGTGTAAGAAACCCTCTAGAGTATATATATGTTATTAATTATCACCATGTGCCAAGCTCTTTACTACTTGTTATCTTGAACCTTCCCAACAACCACATTCTATAGCAGCCATTTTATCTGTTTTCAGAAAGCTAGTCAAAGTTGCACTTTTATCGCATGCCTGAAATTTCACCACCTGAGATTCATTCTTAGAAGTTTTAATAGCTTTTCCATCTCTATGTGCACACATAGCTCCATACTAGACTAGAACACTGGGAGATGTAGTACTATGAAAAGAATTCCAAAAAGGCAGCCCTATGATTGTGGAGCAATCCCAGGGCGAGGGCAAATATTGACTGTGGAGAGATGGAACAAGGGGCTGCGAGGGAGGAGATTCTGGTGGGAAATGCCTGTGGAGGAAAGCCAGGTAGCCATGGGAAGGTGATACTGCTGAGCTGCTCATAGTGGGTGGAGTCATCACCATAGCCTCTCTTTCTCCACATGCCAGCATCAGCAGCTGAACAATAGAGAGGCAGGCCCATCAAGCACTGGATGCACCGAACTACAGAGTAGGACCCCATCAGGGATGCACCTTTAAGTGCCTGATGCAGGTATCTATAGAGTACCCCAGCTGGGGGGGGCCTCTAGGTGCCTGATGCACTAAAACACAGAGAAGGACCCCAGAAAAGGGAGCCCTATAAGTGCCTGAAAGGGCGGATCTATGGAGAAAGACTAGCCAAAGAGGCCTTCTGATCACCAGCTACCAGAGGTTCAAAAAAACCCGATAGGTCCATAACTCCTGCAGCTGAGGCAGCCCATGTCTCAGCATACTTGGTGCCACCTGAGTCCCCACAACCCAAGCAGCTGTGCCACCTTCACTCTCAACACTCACTGAGGCAGAGCTGCCACAGGCAAATAAAAAGCCTTGCATCTAGGCACGCGGAGTTGCTAGGGTCGTGTCCATCTCTTTGCGACTCTGTGGACTGTGGCCTGCCAGGCTTCTGTCAGGGGGTTCTCCAAGCAAGACTACTGGAGTGTGTTGGTCAATTCTGGTTGACATACCATTCCAGAGCATTCTACTTCCTGCTGCCTTAGCCGCCAACACTCCTGAGTACCTGGTGCTGCCAGAACCCCTGCAACTCAAGCAGCTGCACTACCTCTATACCTGGCCCTCGCTGGGGCAGATTCAAGTCCTCCAGGGCAACCTCAGGAGCAAACCCCAGTGGATAACCCACATGCAGAGGAGGAAATAAAACCACAATTGAAACCCAGGGGTAGTGTGGCTAAGGAAGAAGACCCAAAACCTTCCCACCAGCTGTACAACCTGCAGATTAAATCCATATGATCAACTAGGCAAACATTGTTTACAGAGTACATAAAAAGGCTTTGAGAGCTCCCACAAAAGAAAACACTCTATTTCTGATAGCTGTGGGTGTTGGAGGCAAAACCACACAGGAGTAGGACCAGACTGGACTCTGAGCTGCGCCTACAGCAGGTCCAGAGAACAGCACAGTGTTGGAGGGCATCCTAGCTAGGAGAGCTGGACTGTGACTCCCAGCAAGGGAAAGGACCCTGACAGCAAGGACTCAAGTAAAGCATTTATTATTTTTATGTTTTGACTTGTTCTGCAGTTTCTTTTGAATTATTTTCCTTTTTTTTTTCTTTTTCTTTCCACCCCCTCCTCTGTTTAGTTTCTTTTTTTTTTAATCACACTTTTCAATGTTGTTATAAACCTCTGCCTCTACATTGGTCTTTTACAGTTCTGAGGAGTTTTCTTTCTTTCTTTTTCTTTTCCTTTTTAAAATTCTTTCCTCTTCTTATTTTTTCTTTTCTCTTTTTAATTTTAATATTTAACTTTTAAAATCTATTATTATTTTTCTACATTTATTCTTTTGTTTGCTTTTCCTACTGTTTTTCCCCTTGCAGTTAACCTTTACTGTGTATAAATCTTCTTTATCTACCTCTATTTAACTTTGCATGTCTATTCTTTCTTTCCTCTCAACATATTTGTTAGTTTTGTTTTCATTGCTTTATTCTCCACTTGGCACCTTGCTTTAGTTTTGCTTTCTAGTCTATGCTTTAGTTAGTTTTGTTCTTAACTGGTAGATATAATATTTTATTTCCTTTGTTTGCCAGGTCAATCTATTGTACCTTATTTATGTTGGACTGTTTTGATTTTGTTTATGGATTTAAATGTATATTTCATTACTTTAATCATTATTTGCTGATTTTGTAACTGCCATTTGTCTGGCATTCATCTGCCATTGCTCATTTTGGGTATTTGTTTTAATCTCACCTGATGCCATAACAAACCACTTGTAGATTCTTCATTTCTGACCAGAGATCAAACCCTGAGCCTTTGGAGTGGGAGCACTGACTCCAAGACCCTAGACTACTAGAGAACTAACCCTCTGGAGTATAAAATAGTGAGAACTCCTGCAAAGGAAACCATTTGAATACAAGACTCAGCATCACCCAACCACCAGTAGTACCCTATGAAGGACACCTCATCCAAACAACAAACAAAAATAAAAATACAAACCCAGTCATCAGCAGACAGGATTACCATTTCACTCAGCCTCGCCCATCAGAGGAAAAATAAACAAACAAAAAAACTTGGCACAAATCTCACCTTATACAAAGCTTACACAAACCACTGCACCAACCATAGTAGGGCAGAAACCAAAAGGAAAAAGAATTCAACCTTGAAGCCTGGGGAAAGGAGACCTCAAACACAGTACGTTTAAATAAAAATAATGAAAAGGAAGAGAAATAATGCACAAATGAAGGAACAAACTAGAAATGCAGGAGTCCAAATAAATGAAGAGGAAATAGGCAAACTAACTGAAAAAGAATTCAGAATAATTATAGTAAATATGATAAAAAAAAAAAAACCCTTGATAAAAGAATGGAGAAAATGTAAGAATCAATTAACAAAGACCTAGAAGAATTAAAGAATAAACATACAAAGACAAACAACACAATTACTGAAATAAAAAATACTCTAGAAGGAATGAATAGCAGAATATCTGAAGCAGAAGAAAGAATCAGTGAGCTGGAAGATTAAATGGTGGAAATAGGTTTTGAAGAGCAGAATAAAGTAAAAGAATGGAAAGAACTGAGGAGAGTCTCAGTGACTTCAGGAATGATATCAAATGCACCAACATTTGAATTAGAGGAGTCCTAGAAGAAGAAGAGAAATAGAAAGAGTATCAGAAAATTTTTGAAGAGATTATAGTTGAAAACTTCCCCAGTATAAAAAGAAAATATACAATCAAGTCCAAGAGACACAAAGAGTCCCATACATGATAAACCCAAAGAGAAACACACCAAAACACATACTAATCAAACTAGTAAAGACTAATCACAAAACAAGATTATTAAAAGCAGCAAGGGAGAAGCAACAAGTAACATACAAGGGAAACCCCATACATTTAACAGCTAATCTTTCAGCAGAAACTCTGCAGCCAGAAGGGAATGGCAGGATATATTTAAAGTACTGAAAGGGAAAAATCTAAAACCAAGATTACTGTACCTGGCAAGGACCTCATTCAATATTGATGGAGAAATAAAAAGCTTTTCAGACAAGCAAAAGTTAAGAGAATTCAGTACCACCAAACCAGCTTTACAATAAATATTAAATGGATTTATATAGTCAAGAAAAATAAGAAAAGAAAAAAGATCTACAAAATCAACATCAAACAATTAAGAAAATGGCAATAGAAACATATATATCAATAATTACTTTAAATGTAAATGGATTAAATGTGCCAACCAAAAGACAGAGAATGGCTGAGTGGATATGCTGTCTACAAGAAACCCACTTCAGACCTAAAGACACATATAGACTGAAACTGAGAGGATGGAAAAATATATACCATGCAAATGGGAAGCAAAAGAAAGCTATAGTAGCAATCCTCATATCAGACAAAAAAAAAGACCTTAAAATAAGGAAGATTGCAAGAGATAAGGAAGGTTACTGCAAAATTAATGATAAGGGCTCAATCCAAGAGGAAGACATAACAATTGTAAATATCTATGCACCCAACATAGGAGAACCTTAATAAATAGGAGAAACACTAACAAACATAAAAAGAGAAATTGATAGTAACACAATAATAATAGGAGACTTTAACACCCCACTCACACCAATGGACAGATCATCAAAACAGAAAATTAATAAAGAAACACGTCTTACACGATACATTAGATGAGATGGATCTCTTGATATCCTCAAGACATTCCATCCAAATGTAGAATACACACCTTCTTCTCAAGTGCACGTGGAACATTCTCCAGGATAGACCACATCTTGGGTCACAAATCAAACCTCAATAAATTTAAGAAAATTGAAATCACATCAATCATCTTCTCCAACCACAACACTATCAGACTAGATATCAATGAAAAGAGAAAAAAAAAACTGTAAGAAACACAAACACATGGAGATTAAACAACATGTTTCTAAATAACAAACAGATTACTGAAGAAATCAAAAGGGAAATCAAAACACTTCTAGAAACCAATGACAATAAAAACATGACAACTCAAAACCTAGGAGATGCAGCAAAAGGAGTTCTAAGGGAAATTTATACCAATACAGTCCTACTTCAAGAAACAAGAAAAACATTGAATAGACAGCCTAACTTTACACTTAAAGCAATGGGAAAAAGAAGAACAACAGCAACCGAAAAAAAAAAAAAAAAACAATTAGTAGAAGGAAAGAAATCATAAAGATCCAAGCAGAAACAAATGAAAAAGAAATGAAAGAAACAACAGTAAAGATTAATAAAACTAAAAGCTGGTTCTTTAGAAGATAAACAAAATTGGCAAAACTTTATCCAGACTCATCAAGAAAACAAGAGAAGAATCAAATCAGAAAAATTAGAAATGAAAAAGGAGAGGTTACAGGAGACAATGCAGAAATACAAAGGATTATAAGAGTCTATTATAAACAATTATATGGCAATAAAATGGAACACCTGGAAGAAATGGACAGATTCTTAGCAAAGCTCAATCTTCCAAGACTGAAACAGGAAGGAATAGAAATTATGAACAACCCAATTACATGCACTGAAATAAAGCTGTGATAAAAAGTTTCCCAAAATCAAAAGCCCAGTACCAGATGGCATCACAGGATAATTCTATCAAACATTTAGAGAAGAGCTAATATCTATACTTCTGAAATTATTTCAAAAAATTGCAGAGGAAGGAACACTTTCAAACTCATTCTGTGAGGCCACCATCACCATGATACCAAAACCAGACAAAGACAAAACAAAAAAGAAAACCACAGGCCAATATCACTGATGAACATAGATGCAGAAATCCTCAACAAAATTTTAGCAAACAGAATTCAGCAACACATCAAAAGCTCATACACCATGATCAAGTTGGATTTATTTCAGGAATGCAAGGATTCTTCAAATTACTTGATCAATATGATACACCATATTAACAAATTGAAAGATAAAAATCATATAATCATCTCCATAGATGCAGAAAAGCCTTTGACAAAATTCAGCACTCACTTATGATTGAAACTCTTCAAAATATGGGCATCAAGGGAACCTACTTCAACATAGTAAAGGCCACATATGATAAGCCTACAGCAAACATTATTCTCAGTGCTGAAAAACTGAAAGCATTCCCTCTAAGATCAGGAACAAGACAAGGGTGTCCACTTTAACCACTTACTCAAAATAGTTCTGGTAGTCCTAGCTACAGCAATCAGAGGGGGAGAAAAAACAACAACAACAACAACAAGAAATGAAAGGAATCCAGATCGAAAAACAAGAAATAAAGATCTCATTGTTTGCAAATGACATGATACTATACATAGAAAACCCTAATCAGTGAATTAGCTCTAGTAAACAGGATGCAAAATCAATATATAGAAATCACTTACATCTCTGTAAACTAACAATGAAAAATGAGAAAGACAAATTAAGGAATCAATCCCATTCACTGTTGCAACAACAAAAAAATAAATATCTAGGAATAAACATACCTAAGGATACAAATTGGAATGAAAACTGACCTTTTCCAGTCCTGTGGCCACTGCTAAGTTTTCCAAATTGGCTGGCATATTGAGTGCAGCACGTTCACAGCATCATCTTTCAGGATTTGAAACAGCTCTACTGGAATTCTATCACCTCCACTAGCTTTGTTCGTAGTGATGCTTTCTAAGGCCCACTTGACTTCACATTGAATATTTCTGGCTCTAGATGAGTGATCACATCATCATGATTATCTGGGTCATGAAGATCTTTTTTGTACAGTTCTTCCGTGTATTCTTGCCACCTCTTCTTAATATCTTCTACTTCTCTTAGGTCCAGACCATTTCTGTCCTTTATTGAGCCCATCTTTGCATGAAATGTTCCCTTGATAGCTCTAATTTTCTTGAAGAGATCTCTAGTCTTTCCCATTCTGTTGTTTTCCTCTATTTCTTTGCATTGATCGCTGAGGAAGGCTTTCTTATCTCTTCTTGCTATTCTTTGGAATTCTGCATTCACATGGTTATATCTTGCCTTTTCTCCTTTGCTTTTCATCTCTCTTCTTTTCACAGCTATTTGTAAGGCCTCCCCAGACAGCCATTTTGCTTTTTTGCGTTTCTTTTCCGTGGGGATGGTCTTGATCCCTGTCTCCCGTACAATGTCACAAACCTCATTCCATAGTTCATCAGGACTCTATCTATCAGATCTAGGCCCTTAAATCTATTTTTCACTTCCACTGTATAATCATAAGGGATTTGATTTAGGTCATACCTGAATGGTCTAGTGGTTTTCCCTACTTTCTTCAATTTGAGTCTGAATTTGGTAATAAGGAGTTCATGATCTGAGCCACAGTCAGCCCCTGGTCTTGTTTTTGTTGACTGTATAGAGCTTCTCCATCTTTGGCTGCAAAGAATGTAATCAATCTGATTTCGGTGTTGACCATCTGGTGATGTCCATGTGTAGAGTCTTCTCTTGTGTTATTGGAAGAGGGTGTTTACTATGACCAGTGCATTTTCTTGGCAAAACTCTATTAGTCTTTGCCCTGTTTCATTCCACATTCCAAGGCCAAATTTGCCTGTTACTCCAGGTGTTTCTTGACTTCCTACTTTAGCATTCCAGTCCCCTATAATGAAAAGGACATCTTTTTGGAGTGTTAGTTCTCAAAGGTTTCGTAGGTCTTCATAAAACCGTTCAACTTCAGCTTCTTCAGCGTTACTGGTTGGAGCATAGACTTGGATAACCGTGATATTGAATGGTTTGCCTTGGGAGACGAACAGAGATCATTCTGTCATTTTTGAGGTTGCATCCAAGTACTGCATTTCGGACTCTTTTATTGACCATGATGGCTACTCCATTTCTTCTGAGGGATTCCTGCCCACAGTAGTAGATATAATGGTAACCTGAGTTAAATTCACCCATTCCAGCCCATTTTAGTTCGCTGATTCCTAGAATGTCGACATTCACCCTTGCCATCTCTTGTTTGACTACTTCCAATTTGCCTTGATTCATAGACCTGACATTCCAGGTTCCTATGCAATATTGCTCTTTACAGCATCGGATCTTGCTTCTATCACAAGTCACAGCCACAGCTGGGTACTGTTTTGCTTTGGCTCCATCCCTTCATTTTTTCTGGAGTTATTTCTCCATATTGGGCACCTACTGACCTGGGAAGTTCCTCTTTTGGTATCCTATTAATTTGCATTTTTATACTGTTCATGGGGTTCTCAAGGCAAGAATACTGAAGTGGCTTGCCATTCCCTTCTCCAGTGGACCATGTTCTGTCAGACCTCTCCACCATGAGTTGCCCATCTTGGGTTGCCCCACAGGCATGGCTTGGTTTCACTGAGTTAGATAAGGCTGTGGTCCTATTGCGATTAGATTGACTAGTTTTCTGTGAGTATGGATTCAATGTGTCTGCCTTCTGATGCGCTCTTGCAACACCTACCATCTTACTTGTGTTTCTCTTACCTTGGGCGTGGGTATCTCTACACGGCTGCTCCAGCAAAGCACAGCCGCTGCTTCTTACCTTGCTGCACAATTGCACTCATCTCACATGCTAGTAAAGTAATGCTCAAAATTCTCCAAGCCAGGCTTCAGTAATACGTGAACCATGAACTCCCTGATGCTCAAGCTGGTTTTAGAAAAGACAGAGGAACCAGAGATCAAATTGCCAACATCCGCTGGATCATGGAAAAAGCAAGAGAGTTCCAGAAAAACATCTATTTCTGCTTGATTGACTATGCCAAAGCCTTTGACTGTGTGGATCACAATAAATTGTGGAAAATTCTGAAAGAGATGGGAATACCAGACCACCTAACCTACCTTTTGAGAAATCTGTATGCAGGTCAGGAAGCAACAGTTAGAACTGGACATGGAACACCAGACTGGTTCCAAATAGGAAAAGGAGTACGTCAAGGCTGTATACTGTCACCCTGTTTATTTAACTTATTTGCAGAGTGCATCATGAGAAATGCTGGACTAGAAGAAACACAGCTGGAATCAAGATTGCCAGGAGAAATATAAATAACCTCAGATATGCAGATGATACCATGCTTATGGCAGAAAGTGAAGAAGAACTAAAGAGCCTCTTGATGAAAGTGAAAGAGGAAAGCAAAAAGTTGGTTTAAAGCTCAACATTCAGAAAACAAAGATCATGGCATCCGGTCCCATGCCCGATGGGAAATAGACGGAGAAACAGTGGAAACAGTGTCAGACTTTATTTTGGGGGGCTCCAAAATCACTGCAGATGGTGACAGCAGCCATGAAATTAAAAGACGCTTACTCCTTAGAAGAAAAGCTATGACTAACCTAGATAGTATATTTAAAAGCAGAGACATTACTTTGCTGATGTAGGTCCGTCTAGTCAAGGCTATGGTTCTTCCTGTGGTCATGTATGGATGTGAGAGTTGGACTGTGAAGAAGGCTGAGCGCTAAAGAATTGATACTTTTGAACTGTGGTGTTGGAGAAGACTCTTGAGAGTCCCTTGGACTGCAAGGAGATCCAACCAGTCCATTCTAAAGGAGATCAGCCCTGGGATTTCTTTGGAAGGAATGATGCTAAAGCTGAAACTCCAGTACTTTGGCTACCTCATGCGAAGAGTTGACTCATTGGAAAAGACCCCGATGCTGGGAGGGATTGGGGGCAGGAGGAGAAGGGAACGACAGAGGATGAGGTGGCTGGGTGGCATCACTGACTTGATGAACGTGGGTCTGAGTGAACTCCAGGAGATGGTGATAGACAGGGTGGCCTAGAGTGCTGCAGTTCATGGGGTCTCGAAGAGTCGGACATGACTGAGCGACTGAACTGAACTGAAGGATACAAAAGAAATGTACACAGAAAATTATAAGACACTGATGAAAGAAATCAAAAATGACATAAATAGATGGAGACATATTCCATGTTCCTGGGTAGGAAGAGTCAATATTGTGAAAATGACTGTACTACTAAATGCAATCTACAGATTCAATGCAATCCTTATCAAATTATCAATGGCATTTTTTCACATAATTAGAACAAAACATTTCACAATTCATATGGAAACACAAAAGACCCTGAATAGCCAAAACAGTCTTGAGAAAGAAGAATGGAGCTGGAGAAACCAAGCCTCTTGACTTCAGATTATGCTACAAAGCTACAATCATGACACTGGGGAAAAACAGAAATATAGACCAATGGAACAAGACAGAAAGCCCAGAAATAAATCCATGAACCTATGGTACCTTATTTTTGACAAAGGAGGTAAGAATATATAATGGAGCAAGGACAGCCTCTTCAATAAATGGTGCTGTGAAAACTGGACAGCTACATGTGAAAGAATGAAATTAGAACACTTCCTAACACCACACCCAAAGATAAACTCAAAATGGATTAGAGATCTAAATGTCAGACCAGAAACTATAAAACTCTTAGAGGAAAACTTAGCCACAACATGATACAAATCAAAGCAGGATCCTCTATGACTCACCTCCTAAAGTAATGGAAATAAAAACAAAAGGAAACAAGTGGGACCTGATTAAACTCAAAAGCTTTTGCACAATAAAGGAAACTATAAGGAAGGTGAAAAGACAACCATCAGAATGGGAGAAAATAATAGCAAAGGAAAAAACTGACAAAGTATTAATTTCCAAAATATACAAGCACTTCATACAACTCAATACCAGAAACACAAACAACCCAATCAAAAAGTGGGGAAAAGGACCTAAACTGACATTTCTCCAAAGAAATCATACAGATGGCTAACAAACACATGAAAAGATGTTCAACATCGCTCATTTTGAGAGAAGTGCAAATCAAAACTACAATGAGCTATCACCTCACACCAGTCAGAATGGCCATCATCAAAAAGTCTACAAACAATAAATGCTGGAGGGGTGTGGAGAAAAAGGGAGCGCTCTTGCAATGCTGGTGGGAATGTAAATTGATACAGCCACTATGAAAGATGGTATGGAGATTCCTTAGAAAACTAGGAATAAAATCACCATATGACCCAGCAATCCCACTCCTAGGCATATACCCTGAAGAAACCAAAATTGAAAGAGACACATGTATCCAATTGTTCACTGAAGCACTATTTACAATAGCTAGAACATGGAAGCAACCTAGATGTTCACAGACAGATGAATAGTTAAAGAAGTTTGCTACATATACACAACGGAATATAACTCAGCCATTAAAAGGAACGCCTTTGAGTCAGTTCTAATGAGGTGGATGAACCTAGAGCCTATTATACAGAGTAAGTCAGAAAGAGAAAGAAAAATATCGTATTCTAACACATATATACATAATCTAGAAAAAAAATACTGAAGAATTTATTTGCAGGGCAGGAATGGAGAAACAGATATAGAGAATAGACTATGGACATGGTGAGAGGGGAAGAGAGGGTAAGATATATGGAGAGAGTAAAACAGAAACTTACATTACCATATGTAAAACAGAGAGCCAATAGGAATTTGCTGTATGTCTCAGGAAACTCAAACAGGGGCTCTGTACCAATCTAGAGGGGTGGGATGGGAAGGGAAATGGGAGGGAGTTTCAAAAGTGAGGGGATATATGTATACCTGTGGCTGATTTATGTTGAGGTTTGACAGAAAACACCAAAATTCTGTAAAGCAATTATCCTTCAATTAAAAAATAAAGTTTTAAAAAGGCAAGCCTACAATCTGTTCTCTGTTCTGTGCACCGTGCCCATGATATGACACTTTGCTCAAGCTACATACCTACTCTGGTGTTCAGCACACAGTAGATGGTCAATAAATGATAGTGTCTAATTTTCATTATTATTACACATTCCTGACCAAGGACTCAGCATCTCCAAACATCAAGGCCCTTACCAGCACAAAATCCACTGGAACCCTGCTGTGTTGCAAGGTGAAGTGTGCAGACAGCAGGAGTGCCTTCACCAGGAGTCCCATCTTACTCAACACAAATCTGGAACACTGGGAGCCAAGGTGTTGAAATGTTTTTTCACAGTTCCCTTTTTGGGAGGGATTGGGGGCAGGAGGAGAAGGGGACGACAGAAGATAAGATGGCTGGATGGCATCACTGACTCGATGGACGTGAATCTGAGTGAACTCCAGAAGTTGGTCATGGACAGGAAGGCCTGGCGTGCTGTGATTCATGGGGTTGCAAAGAGTAGGACATGACTGAGCGACTGAACTGAACTGAACTTTTTGTTCTAAGGTCTGCTCACATGAGAAGTTTTGCTTTCTTACCCTTTTTTCCTTTTCCACTGCTCCTGGCCCAGGGCACCTACTTCAATCTCCATGGTTGCTATGCTGACAAATCTCATTGCCCAAGGCTTTAATTGTTCAGAGTAAGACAGACACATATTGCCAATACTGATGACTTCTCACAGCCTAGTTTTGATTCTGTATCATAGTTAAAGTTCCCTTCTCCACCAGAAGAAAGTCTTGACAGAGAAAGTGATGCCCCATGCAAACAGTCTATTATCAAACTGTCATAATTTTAGCAAGAGCCTGGGCTGACTTCTATAATTAGGATACAACTCTGCTGTACACATTGATGGTATAAGGGGGCCCCAGTAAACATAAATTTGATGTAAAATGAAGCTTTGGCAATGACACATAATAATTTGCCTTCTTAAAATTTAGAATGGGGTGTGATTTGAAAGAACCAGGCAGAATTATTCAAAAACTATTACTTAAAATTAGTTGAAAAGTCCTCCTTGAGGATGCTAACACCTGCTTGACTTAGATACTTATAATACTGTTTCTCTTACTGAAAAGAACCATTAGAAGGGAAAGTTGATCCCAAACTCCTTGCTTTGCATTCTGCTGTGCTTCTAACTATTCAAGACTCTGATCATGTGTAGGGCAAGCGAAAGCAATCAGACCACCACAACCAAGGCATCGTGGGCTTCCCACTTCACTGGAGACCATGGAATCAACTAGCATGTCCAAAGTGCTTCTCCAAAGCTCTCCTCAAAGAAGTTTTAAAGCAATCAGGGCAGCAAAACCAGGGATAAAGTTGGGACCTGAGATGGAAGGAAAAATTAAAACCATAATTAGCAGGCAGATGTAGAGGCTGGAAGAATAAAGCATTTCAGAGCTCTCTTTTAAAATGAGAGGGTGGTGTGGGCCTCTTTAGATAGGTGAATTGCATCAGCTGAGAGATGGTGGTCTCACTGAGCTCCAGTTGGTTCGTGTGGAATGTAGTCACTGTGGCTCCTTTTAGCAATAAAATTGTAGGACAGTTTCCCTACTCTGCTATTTAGACATAGTTAAAAAATGATTACCTAATGATATGTTCACTTGAAATGAAGATGCATGATATTGCATATTGTGTGCACACATGAGATATGAGTTCATTTATCCAATGATCACAAACACACATTCAGACAACTTTTAAGGAAAGGTTCAAATGTTTCTCTTTAAAATGGTCAAGTTATCCACCTCGATGTTTCACAGGCACCTCCAACTCAACTTTGCCAAGAATGTATCATTCTTCCCTCTAAGTCCTTCTCCTACAACCCCTATGTCAGCTGATGGCTCCACTGTGCCAGTACCACTTTGGCTACAACACTGAAACTCTTTGTCTTATCTCTTACCCTCCACTCTCATAGGTTACCAGGTCCTGATAAATTAACCTCCTCAGTGTTTGGGGGCACCTGAGAAGGAGTAAGGGATGCTCACAAGTTAGAGCACTTTGCTTACCTGGACCACTGCCTGCCATCTTGCCCTCCATCATCCACTAAACCATTGTCCCTGATGTAGAAACTCTTTCTTTTTTCTTATTTTAATTTTATTTGAGAATAGTTTATTTGCAATGTTGTGTTTGTTTTAGGTGCACAGCAAAGTGATTCAGTTATATATATTCATATATTTATTCTTTTTAAGATTCTTTTCTCATATAGGTTATCAAGGAAAATTAAGTAGAGCTCCCTGTGCTATTCAGTAAATCCTTTTGCTTATCTATTTTATATAGTAGTGTGTGTGCTTGTCTCTCCCAAGCTCCTGATTTGTTCTTCCCACCCCATGTTTCCTCATTGGTAAATGAACTTATTTACAAAACAGAAACAGATTTACAGATAACAAAAACAATCTTTCTGAAGCACCAATCACTTCTTTGTTCAAAACAATTCGCACTCAACAAAAAACATTTGTTCACACTTTTTGGAGATCTTTGCCCACCTGCCATGTCATCTCCCTCCTGCACCGTCACCAGGATAAGTTCTACTCATCCTTTTAGACACTGAAAGCACATCTTTGCTCCCCACTCTTCTGCCAGGCTCTACCAGATAGCCACACTATTTCATTCCCTTTGTGTGTGCTGCAGGACTCACTGCCTTGATTGTGACTGTGCCTGCCTCCATAACTAGGATGAGGACTCCCTGGGAAGAGAGGTATATTTTATCCCTGTCACCTAACAGAACTCCTAGCCCATATCACCTACTTGTGTTTCTCAGTCATGTCCAACTCTCTGTGACCCCATGGACTGTAGCCTTCCAGAGCATTACATAAAAAATGGGACTCTTCTGAATGGGGACCCTGTGCAACTGCCAACCTTAGTCATCTGTGCTGTTTAGTATATACCTCAGTTAAACAACAAAGAATCTGTAAGCAATAAATATGCCTGAACATGTCCCCCAACTCTGATTCTCATGTCCATGGGATTCTCCAGGCAAGAATACTGGAGGGACTTGCCATGCCCACCTCCAGGGGACCTTCCCAACCCAGGGATCGAACCCAGGTCTCCCTCACTGCAGGTGGATCCTTTACCAAAAAATTTAACTAATTTATTATTTCTCTGGACCCAGAAATGTCACTGATCTAAAGAAGAACACAGTCATTACCCAGCCACCTAAATCTGTTCAATGAAGCATAGCAGCAGTGGGCTGAGATGCAAGCCCAGTGCCCCAGACAGATGCCAGAGTCTTTGTTGGACACTGGTATCTACTTATGGTAGATACTGAGTTGGGTCAAGTTGATGCTAACAAACTGTTTGACAGAGAGCCATTCTGACAGCTGTTTCTGTTTCCCAGTGCACATTGCATGCAGCAGATGCTACTTTAAGGTAATTATTTTACACAAAATGTAATCAATTTCCCTGTGTGCTTTCTCTCCAGCAAATGATTCTGCATAAAGCAAACTTTAATGCTTTGGCTTGGCTAAGAGGCTTTTTCTCAGATGGGAAAAGAAGTGCTCCAGAAACCTTGCCAAAAATTCCCAAATATCACTCAGTTTTCAAATATTGCCCTACACTGATCAGTTTTCATTGACTTCTACATACATAGTTGACTCAGTTCCTTTGCAAATCACTCCAGCCTTTAGACTTTATTTTCTCCATCTGCAAAATAAGAGGAATGGATTAGATGAGTTTTCTTATTTCTTTCCAGCCCTTAAATTGGACTGTTTCAAGAATCTTATTTATTGTTTCATGTTCCATTTGATCTCATGTTTTAAGTTAACTGATGGTACCAAAATTTAACAGTAATATACATAAATTAGGGGATTATTCTTCATATAAAAATAATTTGTTGTTGTGTAAGATTTAACTTTAAATAAAAAATTTCCCTCAGTTCAGTCATTCAGTCGTGTCTGATTCTTTGTGACCCCATGGGCTGCAGCACACCAGGCCTCCCTGTCCATCACCAACTCCAGGAGTTTACCCAAACTCATGTGTACTGAATCAGTGATGCCATCCAGCCATCTCACCCTCTGTCATCCTCTTCTCCTCCTGCCTTTAATCTTTCCCAGCATCAGGACTGATGAATCTTGATTACAAATTCTTGACCTGTATGCCACCTTATTATACAAATCAACAGTTATCTGCAGGACTGGCTACATAACCTGTGGGAACCAATTTAAATGAAAATACTGGGCCTTTGTTTAAAAATTAGCCAGAATTTCAAGTTGGCAATAGTAGAGGATTACACAAAGAATGGGACTCTTCTGAATGAAGGATCATATGCAACTGCCAACCTTAGTCATCTGTGCTGTTTACTACATACCTCAGTAAAACAACAAAGCATCTGGTAGCAATAAATATGCCTGAACATGTTCCCCAACTCTGATTCTCAAGTAAATCCAACAAAAAGTAATAAAGATGCACAGAAGGAAATATCACTAGGCTATTGGCTACAATCTAAGTTCCCTTGTGCCCATTCAATGAAAGAGCATTAGGCTGGAATCAGACATGAGGACCATGTCTAACCTGACCATTGGCTTACTGATTTTTCACTGGACTTTCTGAGCACTAAGTCCACCCTTCTGTAGAATGAGGAACTTCATTTTTGGCACTAGGACTCTGTGAATTTTTGTGTTTTGATCCAGGCCTTGTTTCCATGGCCGTGTAATTTTTCTGAACTTGCTATTGAAGAGTAACATGTATGAAAAAGTGTACATGCATATCATAAGCTCAGTGAATTTTGCAAACTAAATACATTTATATAACCAGCTCCCACATCAAAAAGAACATCCCACCTCATGCTCCATTCTGGTCACTGTCTCCATGTAAGTCAGGGTAGTGGTTACCCTGGTGAGAGTGTCACAGGGGTAAACACTATCTTCACTTTTAATACCATATGTTAAGTTTGCCTGTTTTTTTTAACTTTAAACAAAATAGAATCATGCAGTATATATGCATGTGACTTCTTTAACTTGGCATTGTGTTTTGAAATTCATCCACATGATTGAATAGTAGATCATTCATTCTCATTGGTTTAGTGTTCTGTTGTGTAAATATACCACACTTAAATTACCATTCTATGGGTATTTAGGCAGGTTACATTTTTGGCTGCTCATGTAATTTTATAATTTACTAAAAATATCCACCATTCCTAATACTCAATAATTTTAATAAGATTAAAAATATTTACTTTTTTGATTTCATGTAAGTTAAAATGCCCCTGGACTCTTTCTCCAGTCCTAGAGGTGAACAGTGAGCAGAGGAGAATTTTCTTCTTCTTCTAGCTCAGCTTCTACCTGATATTTCACAATCACAGGTGAGGATTTCTAGTCTACAGAAGAAGCAATTGTCATTGTTCATTAACATCTGACCAAAGTCTATTAAATGACAGAAATTGCTTCTGAGTATATCAGGAGGAAAGCCTTTCAGGTTTCAGGAAGTCTGTTGATAGAACAGACCATACTCACTCAGGGGATGCTGGGTGATGGGAATAAGTCACACCTGTCAGGAGCCACAGGAAGCTTAGAGTTCTAGACAAGATACAATGGATGGTGATGGTAGTTGGGGTAGGAGTAGGGAGAGTGCTCCAGGCAAGCAGTCTCCAGAGACAAAAGAAAAATAGACAAAATTCGGTAATCCGGGCAAGTGTTCTATGTCTGGGCAGTTCAGTAGGAGGTAACACACAGTTCCTCTTCAGAAGGAACTTAGCAACAGAAGATGTGAAAGCAGGCCATCCTTTCACAATCTGGGCAGAGGTTGAGCTCAAGAAGATCTGAGAGGCACTACTGACTGTGGGCATAACTCCACTGGAAGAACTGAGAAAAGCAAAAATAAAAGAAGACTCGGTGGGCAAGTGACTATAGCTCTAGGCAGGTTACCTAAGCAAGGGCTCAGGCAGCCTCCTGGGACCTTCCCACCAGAAATAGGACAGAGTAGAATCAGCAGGAAGATTGAAAAGTGCTGTCATTACTAATTCAGTGAACTGTTTGGCCAAAAATTCATTCAAGTTTCTTGTAACGGGCTCTGTAAGGTGTCATGGAAAACTCAAATGAAATTTTTGGCCAACCCAATATTACGAGGTCCTGGCTCAATGTGGCAAGCACTGCACTAATTGATGGTGTTAAACAATGCATACATGGTGATCACATCAGGATGCTTTTGTCTACAAGTAACAGAACACTTGAATAAAAGGGACTTAAACAATAGGGGGTAACTGGTAATCTCACATACCAAGTCTTGAAGTAGGCTGTCCTAAGCTTTCCTAAGTTACTTACCAATATCTAGACTCAGGATGAACTTCTCTTTAGTTTACCTCATGGCTACAAGGAGGCTGCAGTAGGCCTACAAATCATACCCTCACATAAACACATTGAAAGTAAGAAAGAATAAAGTAACTTGTATGCCTTCTTTTATCTGAAAGAAAAATCCTTTCCAAAATTTCTTAGTTGAATTCCTCTTGTACCACCTTGGCCAGAACTAGATCAGGTGATTACAACTAAACCAGTCACTGGGAGGAGGGATGGGATGATCACAACTGTCTAGAACAATCAAGATGCAAGCTATGGGGCTTGATATACTGTGTGTCAAAATGTGAACAAATTCAGGGCCTTGTCAGCAAAGAAGAGAGAATAACTGTGGGGTATAAAACCCTAAATACTGCTACCATCACCCAAACTCCTGACAACAAAGAGTTTCTTTTACTGCCTTGGGGCCAGGATGGGTCCCAAATTTGGAAGATCTCTTTTATTCAACAAAGTCTTAGTAAGCATCTCCTCTGGGCAAGCAAATGTGGGATCTCCAACTGTGAGCTCTGGAAAGCTTCAGCCATCAGACCACTTAATTTTCAAGCTCTACATAAACTCCTTTCCCATAAGGCCAGCCCATGTTTCATTTAGCCCACTCTCTCCAATGGTGGTACCAATGAGGATGCTAGGGAAACAGCATTTGCTTCCTGTAATCTCAGAAGTTCAGTATGTCCTAAATCTAGGTCCTTACCACTTAGAGCTTTATTTCATCCCTCCCTGAATCTATTTCTGACTTATAAAACCTCCTAGGAGAGTGAATTCCATAAGTTTTATACTTGCCCAGTAAGCTACTCCTTTTTTTCAACATATCAATACTACTTCCCTTAAGCTTCTAAAGGTTACCTCATCTCTTCATTAGTTATTTATTAGAGGTTAGCCTGCAGACCTATCACAGATTGCTTGTTCTTTAGATATCCTTGAAGAGGAAGCTGCCAGAATAATGCATTGAGCAATTACTATGTGCTATGGGCTGCCGTCTATGGGGTCGCACAGAGTCGGACACAACTGAAGCGACTTAGCAGCAGCAGCAGCATGGTTTTTCCAGTGGTCATGTATGGATGTGAGAGTTGGACTGTGAAGAAAGCTGAGCACAGAAGAATTGATGCTTTTGAACTGTGGTGTTGGAGAAGACTCTTGAGAATCCCTTGGACTGCAAGGATATCCAACCAGTCCATTCTAAAGGAGATCAGCCCTGGGATTTCTTTGGAAGGAATGATGCTAAAGCTGAAACTCCAGTACTTTGGCCACCTCATGCGAAGAGTTGACTCATTGGAAAAGACTCTGATGCTGGGAAGGATTGGGGGCAGGAGGAGAAGGGCACGACAGAGGATGAGATGGCTGGATGGCATCACCGACTCGATGGACATGAGTTTGCGTGAACTCCGAGAGTTGGTGATGGACAGGGAGGCCTGGCGTGCTGCGATTCATGGGGTCACAAAGAGTTGAACACAACTGAGTGACTGAACTGAACTGAACTGATGTGCTATTCTAAGTACCTTTATATTAATTAATCCTCAATAAATCCTATGATAGAGGAATGTTTATGCACTTTTTGGAATAAGAGATATGGAGCTATTAATTAACTTGCCTAAAATCACATAGCTAATAAAAGGAGGAACAGAAATTCAAACTCAAGCTGCCTGAGCAAGAGCTTACATATTCAACCATTCAGTATACACCCTCTCAAAGGGACAAAGCTTTCCCCACCCTGAAAGACTCCCAGGACTTTTTCATCTTATAGCTTGTAGGCACTTCAGAGGACTTGCTGGGGTTAAACAAGATCACACAATTAATAGACAAAGCCAGACCAAGCCAAGAATTACACCTTGATTCCTCTCCCCATCGTCAGTTACTAGTCTGTCCTCTCACACCACAGAGGTATCTGTCATGTTACTCAGTGAAAACTTCACATTCAAATTTTCATGGGCAGATTGTCTCTAGATCATAAAGAGGTCATTTGGGCAAAGTGGCAATTTGAGAACAGCTGTAGAAAGTGCATTCCCTTTGTGAGGTGGTTTCCAGAACAGCTTTTCTGTAAGTTGAGGACAGACATAACTATCTCTCCCACAACATTTTAACATTGAATCACCCACCCAATGATGTGTACTGCATTTTTATTTTCTTGAATTCATGTCTTATAGCCAAAATACAGTTGTCAGTTCTTTGAGATTTTGGACTGCACCTTAATCATGGATCCAATCATGCCTCACCTGAAAGAAAAATTCTTCTCTTGATGAAATATTCTGCTTTGTGTATGAGACCCATTTCTCCAACATGACTAACAGTTTTGTGAAAGCTTTTGGGGCATTTTCTTTAACATGTAATTCAATTCTGAATATTCCAAGGACTTGGAGACAACATAGAGATGCCCATGTCAAGAACTGAGATATCAGAGGAAAACTGATCTTGTGGCTTGTGTTTATTTTGCTTTGCTTTGTCTTCTTCCTGTGCACTCATCAGGGGAGAACAAAGCAGCCCCTTGACCCAGCCCCTTCTCTCACCAAACCACTGTATTTCCAAGAAGTCTGTATTTTACCACTGGACCACCACCTGCACCTCTACTGTGAAAGAAAGCAAACACATCTTACTGAAGAGAATGAAGCTGGGTTAACCCAGAGGGGAATGGACAGAGTCTCGTGCTGTGAACTGGGTAAAATATGAGGAAGGGTGGCAGAACCACCAGAAGGAGCTTCCCTGAGAGCTTAGGGGATTTCTGAAAATGGTAGACAAATCCAGTATCTCATACTGAGGTATGTCCTATGGTCCAAGACACTTGGGCACAACAGATACTTCAATGTGTGAGAAGATTCCTGTGTTGGGACATCTCACAGAAGAGCAAGAAACAGCCAAGAGATGACTTCACTCACATCTGGTGCCTTGGTGGCTGGGTCCAATTGGGATTGTCAACTGGAACATCTATATACATTGGCCCCTCCAGCATGGCAATCTCATTGTAGGTGATCTTTTTACATGACAGCTCAGAGCACTGAGAGAGTCTTCTGCAAAAGAATCTTTTCAAAAGCTGCAAGACTTTTTCTGACGTAGTCCCCACAGTACCAGAAGATCACTTCTGTTGCATTCTTTGGCTAAGCAAGTAGCTGAGGTCAGCCAGTCTGCCTGTTAGTAGAAGAAATAGCAAGGAATATTGGTGTAGGCATATTTAATCTACTATTGTCTCTTTGACCAACATGAAGTAGACAATGATCTCCATGATGATGCAATAATCTATAGCATAGGAGGAGATGAGAACTGACAACATGGTTATTTCCCAGCTGGTAAACATGAAATCTTGCTCAGATGGGTGCCTCTAAATGATGACGTTCTGAATGATCATGTATCCTTGAGGATGAACAAAGGGCACCGGAGTAGACAGGTTAAAATTCCAGTAATTTCATTGATTTGTTGCATACTTTGTTATCAATCCAGGCTAACCTTCCCCAAGAGGGCCCAGGTTCCTTGGACTCTAGGCTAGCACATTGTTGTTTAGTCACTAAGCCATGTCTGACTCTTTTGTGATTCCATGGACTATAGCCCACCAGGCTCCTCTGTCTGGAATTTCCAAGGCAAGAACAATGGAGTGGATTTCCATTTCCTCCTCCAGGGAATCTTCCTGACCCAGGAATCAAACCTGCATCTCCTGCAAATTCTTTACCACTGAGCCACCAGGATAAGCCCAGGAAGCATGTAGATGAGAGCTAAGGGTTGGGTTTTGCAGCATCTTGGGAAATTTTATTCTCATCATTAGGCTTACCCCTCCATGAAAGAAAAGTTAAAAATACCTCTGGGCTACCTCAAACAGGTACAGTTTAACCAAAGTTTGTGGTATTTTATTGCAATTGTATACACTCATCTCTGTTTCAACCTCTCCCTACCCATAACAACACACATTATATCAGGAACATTGGAGAAGCCAGCAGATGAAGTGTCTTTTATGACCTCCTGATATTTTATAATATCTAATACCTGTTCTGGAGAAGGCAATGGCAACCCACTCCAGTACTCTTGCCTGGAGAATCCCAGGGACTGGGGAGCCTGGTGGGCTGCCATCTATGGGGTTGCACAGAGTCGGACATGACTGATGTGACTTAGCAGCAGCAGCAACACCTGTTCACAGTCATAGGAGAGTTTACTGACATCTCATCACTTAAACTGACAGACAGATAACAAGATTGCCCAGGTCCATAAGGAAAAGGTAAAGGGAAATATTTTAAGAGAAAATACAGGTTATAACTAATTAGGGTTTTTCAATATATGAGGAAATACAGAATGATAGTACTGATAAAGTGAGAAACATTACCACTGCAAGTGTCAGAAAGACCAAGTCATAATGCAAGAAAAAATAAAAGGCATATACCGACTCCAGTTAATAGATAGTGCGTGGGGAGATGATTTATCCAAAGCTTAAGTGATTCCAGGGTGTGGCTTCTCTCTCTTGCTGTCTCTCTCTGCTTTCCTCTGCTCTGCATCCTTGGTGTTGGTGACATTCCTAGGAACCCTTTCTCCTATGGTCCCCACACAGTTGCCAGCAGCTCCAAGGGCTGAAGGCTTAAATATAGAGATGGAGAAGACCTAGTGCTGTGTCTATAAATTCCAGCAGAAATCTTTTCCCATCTTGGCTCTGCTTGGGTCTCATGTCCAATTCTAAATCAATCAATTTTAGCCAGGAAAATGTGTTGAGTGAATTGTTTTAGGCCTGAACTACTTACTGTTTCCTGAGTCATAAGTGAGACCAACTTCTCTGGAAGCATTTGGGCTGAAAGTGGGAAGGAGATTGTAACCCAAAAGGAAATGAAGCAGAAACACAAATGTGAGCATTGTGATACAAACAGAGAGAGAGCACCATGAGACTCTTTCTGACTTGGGGGCAAGGAAAATAAAAGAAATCTCCTAAAGCTCAGAGATAGCTAGGTAAATTCTTCAATTATTCTCTACCTCTGCCCTCTCTTACCTCATATCCCGGGCAATCCAGTGGCATGTGTGTGGCAGTAAAGGAAAACCATAGGAGATCACATTCTAAGAGAGAGAAATCTTCCTTTCAAATCAGTGAAATTACAAGTCCAAGAGAGCAGGCCAATCCAAGCCCCAGTGACTTTTTCCCTTTCTCTCTGCCCATCTAACATAATAGGATAAATAGTAATTTCTGGCCAGAGGACTAAAAAGGGTGCTCTAGGGACCTCATGCGAAGAGTTGACTCATTGGAAAAGACTCCGATGCTGGGAGGGACTGGAGGCAGGAGGAGAAGGGGACGACAGAGGATGAGATGCCTGGATGGCATCACTGACTCAATGAACGTAAGTCTGAGTGAACTCCGAGAGATGGTTCTGGACAGGGAGGCGTGGCGTGCTGTGATTCATGGGATCGCAAAGAGTCGGACACGACTGAGCAACTGAACTGAACTGAGGGACCAGTAAGTCTCTCAGAGATAGAGGAGGGAGAGGACCTCAGAAAGCAATTCCGTACAACTGTTGATGAACTCCTGGGCTCACCCTGACCTGAAAATTCTGGATCTGGCCTTAGAGAGGCTCTCATCTAGATTCCAAACTGAGTGGCACATGCTTAAGAAAGACCCCTGTAATACTGTAAAGTCTTTAAAAACTAAGGCAATATTGCAACCACAGCCCACAGAAGGTGGATTGGAATTTGCAGCCTGAATCTAAAGAGGTCAAAACAAAAGCCTAAAACAAAAGTCTCAATAAGATTCATAGGACTTAAACAAAACCCAGCATCTTATAATATTGAAATTGTCTAGGATATAGTTCAAAATTGCTTAACATACAAAGAACCTTGACAACTTCAACATACATGGGGAAAGACACCAGTGGTAAGATGCCACAGAGGTTGGAATTATTGGACAATCCTTAAATCAAGATATTATTAAAAATAATTAAATTAAAAACTGTGAACACTCAGAACAACATAGAAAGTACCAACCACAAGACAGAAACAGACAGAAAAACCAGGTGGAAATTATAGAACAAAAAATTACAATAAAAATAAAAACGTCATGGGATACAGTCAATACTGGTATAGAGGTGGTAACAGAGAAAAAAGTCACTGGTCTTGAAGACAGATCAATAGGAATTATTTAGGAGAAAACAGATTAAAAAACTTCAGGGTCCTGGGGACTTGTGGGATTAAAAAACAAGAAATGTCTAATAGACATGGCATTGAAGTCCCACAAGGAAAGGTAAAGAGGATAGTGCTGAAAAAATATTTAAAGAAATTATGGCTGAATATTTCTCAAGTTTTTCAAAAATCATAAAACTACAAATTCAGGGAGCTAGAAAACACCCAAATAGAAAAAAAAAAACAAATAAATTCATACCTAGGCACATAAAAATTGGAATGTTGTAAACTAAAATCAAAGGAAACACTTAGATGCAACTAGAGAAAGGACACATTATAGGGGAGCAATGATTCAAAGGACAACAGACTATTCACCAGAAACCATGGAAGGTAGGAAAAGGAAGCACGACAATTTTAACAAGCTAAAAGAAAATAACTGTCAACACTGAAATCTAAATCCAGTGAAAATATCCTTCAGGAATAAAGGTAAAATGAAGATATTCTCAGGTGAAGGAAAACTTCAGAGATGAAAAGGGGGGATATTATTACAGACCTCACAGGGATTAAAAGGATCATAAGAAAATACTATGAATAACACTAGGAACAAAAATTCAACAATTTAAATAAAATGGATTAATTTCTCAAAAACTACAAACTACTAAAACTTATCCAAGATGAAATAGATAACCTGATGAGCCCTATAGCTATTATATAGCTGTTATATAAATTGAATTTATATTTTAAAATATTCTTTTAAAAAAACAAATCCATACATGTTTTTAAATTTATAGAACTGATCTAAAAAAATCCACGAAAACATGAATTCAAAAAAATACATGCATCCTTATGTTCATAGCAGAATTATTCACAATAGCCAAAATATGGAAGCAACCTAAGTGTCTATCAACAAGTAAATGGATAAAGATGTGATATATATATATGTATGTACATATATGTATACATGTACATATGTATGTACACATATGTATACATGTACATGTGTATGTACATATATGTATACATATGTACATATGTATACACACAATAGTATATTACTAAGTCATAAAAAAGAATGAAATTATGTCATTTGCAATCACGTGGATGGACCTAGAGGATAATATGCTTAGTGAAATAAGTCAGACAAAGAAAGACAAATACCCTGTTATCACTTATATGTGGAATCTAAAAAATAAGACAAGCAAATGAATATAAAAAGCAGACTCACAGTTATAAAGAATTAGCTAGTAATTAACAATAGGGAGAGAAGTTACCAGTAGGGAGGGGCAAGATAAAGGTAGGGAATTAAGTGATACAAACTACTATGTATAAAATAAATAAACAACAAGGACATATTCTATAGCAAAGGGAAGCAGATCCATTTTGTAATAAATTTAAATAAAGTATAATCTATAAAAATATTAAATCACTACATTTTACACCTGAAACTAATAACATTATAAATCAACTATACTTCAACAAAATTTTCATAGAATTATATATCAAAAGAAAATGATAATTTAAAATATATGTATATATATATTTATTTATTTAAACCTTCAAAAAAATCTCTAGACCCAGATAGTTACACTGGTAAATTCTCTCCAAATATTTGACCAAATCATGATAGCAATTCTACATAACCTCATCCAGAGAATAGAAAGGAGGAAATACCTCCCAACTGTTTTATGAAAGTTGCATTACTCTGAAAACAAAATTGGAGAAAGACATTACAAGAGACAGAAAGAGAGAGAGGATAGCAGGCCAGTGTCTCCTATGAATATAGAAATAAAAATCCTCAAAATATTCACAAATAGAGTCCAGTAATACATAAAAAGAATACTATTACATCAAGACCAAGTGGAGTTTATTTTGAGAGTGCTTGAAAGTTAATCAGTTGATATATTCTAAAATACTATGTATATATTTTAATTACATGATGCTATCAACAGATGCAGAAAAACATTTGACAAAAAATAACATTTATTCATGTAAGAAGCTTCAGCAAGCTAGAAATAGAAGTCAGACCTGACTGAGCAGCAAAGCACCCAGCACAGGAATAGAAGGGTATTTAATACCCTATTACTAACATTGTACTCATGATGATAGAAGACAGAATGCTTTTCCCCTAAATTGGAGTCAAGGTAAGGATATTGATTCTTACCACTTCTATTCAACATCGAACAGGAAATCTCAGCAAGTGCAAAGAGGAAAAAAGAATGAAACAAGAAAGAAAAAGCATAGAGATTATAAAGGAAGAACTAAAATTCTCTCTATTTGCAGACATTATTATCTGTATAGAATATTTCAAGTCATCTACAAAATTCTTAGACTAATAAGTGAGTCTAGCAAGGTTGCAGTATACAAAGTCAACACATACAAAAAACTAATTTTATTTCTATATACTAACAATGTACAGTTAGAAACTGAAATTTAAAAACAATACCATTTACAATAATTCAAGAAATAGAAATATAACAAAACATGTACAAGATCTGTATGCTGAAAACTAAAAATGCTGATAAAATAATTTAAAGAAAATAGAGAAAGACAGTAAAGATGTTAGTTTCCCTCAAACAACCTGTGGATTTAATCAATATCAATCAAAGTTCCATGCAGGAATTTTTGTAAATATATACAAACAGATTTTAAATTTTATATACAAAGGCAAAGGGAGTAGAATAGCTATGATAGATAGATAAGAGAGTAAAGTCAGAGGAATTACACTATCCAGCATTAAAATGTCCTAGAAAGTTAAAGTAATCAACACAGTGTAGTACTGACCAAGGCATAGACAAACAGATCAGTGGAATCAATAATAAGTTCAGAAATAGACATACACAAATAGACCATCTCCAGTAAAGGACTTATATAGAGAATATATATAAAGAACTCTCAAGACTCAACAACAAGAAAATTACTCAATTTTTATGAAAAAAAAAAAAAAACTTAGATACGTCACTGAAGAGGATAAAAAGTTGGCAGATAAGCACATTTTAAAAGCTTATCATTAGCCATTGGGGAAATGCAAATTAAAACTACTACTCAACTATAGGATGGATAAAATAAATAACCTTGTTAGTTGACGAGAATGTGAAGAAATCAGAACTCTAAAATGCCCAGAAAGCAATTTGTCAGTTTCTAATAAAGTTAAGTATAAATTTACCATATGTCCTAGCGATCCTACTCTTTAAGTATTTTCTATATAGAAATGAAATCTTATGTTCATGTGAAAACCTGTACATAAATGTTTATAGCACTTCTAGTCATAATCACCCAAACTGGAAACAATTTAATGTTCCTTAATAATGCATTAATTCCCTATTGCTGCTGTAGCAAATACTGCAGATAGTGGCTGGAAACATGCACACTTATCTTCCATTTCTGGAGATCAGAAGTCTGAAATGGGTCTCAAGGGGCTAAAATCGAAGCTTTCTAAAAGTATTTTTATTTAGAAAGTAGCACATGTTTATTGTTAAAAATCAAAGTACAAGGATTCAGGAAATATATTTAAAACTAAATCTCATATTCATCTTTCCCCCTCTCCCAGCCAGTCCTTTGTGACATTCGTTGTTAACAGTTTTTTTGTTTTTTGTTTTTTTCCGGAAGATAATTGCTTTACAATGTTGTGTTGCTTTCTGCCATACAACAATGCAAATCAGCCATAATTATACATATGTCCCCTCTCTCTTGAAACTCCCACCCATCCACCACTCTGGGTCATCACAGAGCACCAAATTGAGCTCTCTGTGTTATATAGCAGCTTCCCATTCAGTTCAGTTCAGCTTCACATTAGCTATATATATTTTACACTCGGCAGTCTACATATGTCCCTTATTGAGCCTATCTTTGCATGAAATGTTCCCATGGTATCTCGAATTTTCTTGAAGAGATCTCTAGTCTTTCCCATTCTATCATTTTCCTCTATTTCTTTTTATTGTTCACTTAGGAAGACTTTCTTATCTCTCTTTGATATTCTTTAGAACTCTGCATTCAGATGAGTATATCATTCCTTGACTCCTTTGTGATTCACTTTTCTTTTCTCAGCTATTTGTAAGCACTCCTCAGACAACCATTTTGCCTTTTTGTATTTCTTTTTCTTGGGGATGGTTTTGATCACTGCCTCCTATACAATGTTACAAACCTCTGTCCACAGTTCTTCAGATATTCTGCCTGTCAGATCTAACCCCTTGAATTTATTTGTCACTCTCACTGTATAATCATAAGGGATTTGATTTAGGTCATATCTGGATGGCCTAGTGGTTTTCCCTACTTTCTTCAAGTGAATTCTGAATTTTGCAATTATAAGTTCATGATCTGAGCCACATTCAGCTCCAGGTCTTGTTTTTGCTGACTGTATCAATCTTCTCCATCTTTGGCTGCAGAGAATATAATCAATCTGATTTTGGTATTGACCATCTGGTGATGTCCGTATGTAGAGTCATTTCTTGTGTTCTTGGAAGATAGTGTCTACTATAACCAGTGTGTTTTCTTAGCAAAACTCTGTTAGCTTTTGCCCTACTTCATTTTCTACTCCAAGGCCAAACTTGCCTGTTACTTCAGGCATCTCTCCAGTTCCTACCATGATCTTCGTTTTTGAATGTTGAGTTTTATGCCAGTTTTTTCACTCTCCTCTTTCATCCTCACCAAGAAGCGCTTTAGTTCCTTTTCACTTTTTGCCATAAGGGTGGTGTCATCTGCATATCTGAGGTTATTGATATTTCTCCTGGAAATCTTGTTTCCAGCTTGTGCTTCATCCAGTCCAGAATTTAGCAAGATGTACTTTGCAAGGAGATCCAACCAGTCCATTCTAAAGGTGATCAGCCCTGGGTGTTCTTTGGAAGGAATGATGCTAAAGCTGAAACTCCAGTACTTTGGCCACCTCATGCAAAGAGTTGACTCATTGGAAAAGACTCTGATGCTGGGAGGGACTGGGGGCAGGAGGAGAAGGGGACGACAGAGGATGAGATGGCTGGATGGCCTCACCGACTCGATGAACATGAGTCTGAGTGAACTCCGGGAGTTGGTGATGGGACGGAGGCCTGGCGTGCTGCGATTGATGGGGTCACAGAGTCAGACACGACTGAGCGACTGAACTGAACTGAACTACATATTTAACACTTAACCTCTCAGAGCTTCACTTCATCCTTAGTAAAACAGAGAGAGTAATAATATCCATCTTCCACAATTACTGCTAAGCAAGGAAGATAGTTTGTAGGATATGTGTGTGTGTATTCAGTTGTGTCTGACTCTTGCAACCCCATGGATTGTAGCCCGCCAGGTTCCTCTGTCCATGGGACTTTCCAAGCAA